>LR824624.2:2500000-3750000 GCA_902829305.4 Spodoptera exigua
AAATTGAAATATGTTATCGTGTAAAGAAATATTGTCTTGAGATAATGTACCTTTTTAAATAAAGTATGCACCTTTCTAATCTTGAAATCAGGAGATTGAATAAAAATATTTTATCTTACCGCCTATCTTTTCGCTATGCATAATTTAAAAAAAGAATACCTATACAATATTTTTACTGATATATTATTGCATTGAATATGAGGTGTTGTACTTTTGTCTTCCAAATACGATTTCAATGCAAATAACTCGATTTTTTTTTGGAAATTTTCTTTCTCTTCAAAAATCACCATCGGAACTATTTAGCATTGCCTGTACAAAGGGGGAGATTAAGGGACTAACTAAGCACCACTTTTTTTACAGATGGCTCCCAACAGCATGTACCACGCTTTATCTCACCTAAAAGAAAAATACAACAATCCTGCCATTTATATCACAGAAAATGGATGGGCCACTTACCCCAACAGCAGCCTGATTGATGATGACAGGATTACATACTACAGAGCTGCGTGGGAGAGTGCCCTCAATGCTCTGGATGCTGGAGTCAACCTGAAGGGGTACATGGTGTGGAGTTTGTTGGATAACATGGAATGGCTGGAGGGTTACATGTAAGTGTCTTGGTCGAAAAACACTAATATGAAACCGATAAGGCCGTCAAAAATGTTAAATATTTATTTTAAATGAAAAATAACGACGTTTATGCTTAAATTGTGTGGGAGAGCCATGCTCGACCCGAGTCATACCACGGTTTCTCAGAATACGTTTAATCCAATTAATATAAAAAATCTTTTTTTAGACCCTGTTTCGGCCTGTACCAAGTAGACTACCAAGATCCAGCTCGCACACGCACCGCTAGGAAGTCCGCGTTTGTCTACAAGCACCTCATCAAGAATCACTACATCGATTACGAATATGAACCGGAGTCTTTAACTATGACTATTGATGACGGATTTTAATAAAAACAAATGATTCTTCTAGTCAATAAATTTATTTTCTTTACCTATCATAGATTTGATAAGATTTGAAAATCTTACACACCTAATATTGTACGACTACGTTACAAAGTTATGTCATCACAATTGAAGTGAAATATAATTAAAATATTTTTCTTCTCTACACTCGTTGTTCCCTACAAAAACATTAAATATTTTTTTTATGTCGTTTTTGATATAAAACCTCAGACCAATGAAACCTAATTGGTCTGAGTATAAAACGAACTGTTACGGTTTTTGTATAATCTGTACGAAATGTCAATGTCCGATCGCCCACCGTTGTTTTCAGTCTATGCTCAGATTTGACAGAAAGACATTCGTCGGAGGATGTTGATTACTCATTCGCCAATAATGTTTAATTTTTAAACAATAATTTTAATATTAACAACAAAAATAAACAGTGCGTATTGTTTGTAATATATTGCGAGTGTTTAATGGGACATTAGATCAAAATGCATCGACGTCGTGGACCTAACTTCACGTATGTGAGCGGATGTGTGAAATATATGATTTTCGTGTTGAATTTTATATTCTGGGTAAGTTAAATATGTTTTAAATTTGTAGTATAGTATTAAAGGGTGTGTATTTGTCGATGATTGTCGTTATTTTCTACGTTAGAGAGCTGGGATTTTGAAGTTTCATTCATTGTTTGAGTGTGAATCATTGTTTTCGATCATACTCACTATGGGAAATCTGCCATGCAGTGTCGTTTTGTTTCTCGGCCGCATCCGTTCTCTATTGTTCCGGCCTCGATGGCGATAATGTGATAAATGACGCCAATTGTTGAACATTACAACGAAACTGCGATTTTATTTGCATTCCTCTGCTGACTGATACCTAGTGCTTAAACAATAGGTTTTAAGTACAATTATTTATGTAATATTAATATTCATACACAAAGGTTCAATGACTCAGGGTTAAAATTTGCATCCTAAGAGCCAGTTTCAACGCTTATTATTTTGAACACTGCATAGCACTGCAAGCATTGTCTACCAGCCAACCTTTGGGTAATGCAGAGACAATTTAGTGGCACCTTACAAGTAAATAATTAATTTAACTGGTGGATAATTCACACAAATTACTTTCCCTCTATGTTGTCTTTTTAAATATAAAAATTTTGGTGCCTATAAAACCAACCATATGTATGCATATACCATTTCTTTTTTAAAGGAGGTTCAAAAACATTGTCTATGCTATTTCCTAAGTATGCATCACCTCTTTTCTCTGAAGAGCAGATGTGATGTCATACTTCTTAGTTGTTAACAACATAAGGTAAAATATTTGTTTCTTGTGGCCACCAACTACATAAGAATTAAAATGAATAAATTGACCGAATATAAAATTTTGATGTAGAGAAACTAGACTTCATTTTTTTGTTTTTGAAAAATGAGTAGACGGTAAACTCTGGATTGTAAGTAATTGTCAAATATAAACACCTATATCACCAGAGGAAATACAAGTGTGTTCCTGTGCTGGTTGTTTTCAATACAATAAATAATGTTTATAATAATGTACTTACCATTCATTACGGAAGTTACATTTCACAACTAATCTATTAAGACTTTTATTGAATGTCAAATACTTATCAAATACTTTTGTATAAAATAGCAACATATGATTGTCATCTTATTGTCAATGACATAATATTTATTATATCATCCAAACTAATATTATAAATGCGAAAGTAACTCTGCCTGTCTGTCTTTTCTTCTCTCTCTAAACAACTGAAGTGATTTCTGTGAAATGTACAGACATCACTTGGAACTCTAGAAAGGACATAGGATGGTTTTTATACTAAAAATCAGCAGGGAGTCTTTATTCCCCGAGATCAGAGTCACGGGCAAAATCTAGTAATACTATAAAAGCAAGATAAAACTAATAATTCAGTACCTTTAGCATAAATTGAATAAATGAGTATGTTTTTTTTATTCGTCAAAATAATTTAATTTTAATGGAGGATGTTACCCTATTGTAGTGTTATCGTAATATCGATTTTAATAAGTTAACATATATAGGTAATATAACAAAATGAGGAAAAGCGAAGCATTGCGTTCACAATTTTATATTATTTATAAAAAAAAATATAATAATCCCACATTAGATTAACATTTTTTTTTAAAGAAACAGGAGAACATGTTAAGTTTAGCTTCCTAAATAAATGCCTGGCCTGTTCATTTCTATTAATTGCCATACTAAAATTTAAGGGTGTTAGGGAGCTCCGTAATTGTAACCGAAACTATCGGATATCCGATATAAAAAATCATCCGTAACCTTAACCGAATCCGAAATTTAAGTTTCGGATGGTATCGGATAGGGGCGGAGCCTAATTGAGACACGTTATGACAAGTTGTTTTGATCGGTCAGCCACTGCCAGTGCCGACACACAAGCTGCGCGCATTATTTGTTTTTCTTTGACAAATGTGTTGGTTGTGTTACGGAATCGATTGAATTTGTACAAAATACGTCCTAAGTCGAGTGCAGTTTGGTCGTTTTTTGATGAAATGACCGATTCCGCAAAATGGAAGCAGTGTGGTAAAAGCATTTCAAGGAAAGGAGGTGGGACCTACATCGCTAAAACTATTCACCTTAAATCACAACATAGTGATAAGTACGAAGAATTTTACTTTTAAAATTCCTTAAAAATATAGATAATATCCGTAACCGAAACTAACGGATAATCCGAAATAATTTATTATCCGTATCCGTAACCGTATCCGGTATAATAATTATTCCTATATCCATAATTCCATATCCAATCCGTAACCGAAATTTCATATCCATAACATCACTGCTAAAATTCATTTATTAGTAACTTAACCAAGTCCTTAGCAAAAAGGTTTCAGAAAAAATTGTGAGGTTTAGTTTAAGTAAACATTAAATGTCAATGAGTATGGCAAATAATATTGTTTAACGGTTGATTTACATAACTAAAAATATAATATTTAATTTCAAATTTAATGTGTTGTAAATATTTCCTCTCATCTTAAAAAATATAATAACAAATACCGCTTTTTGTTGTAATTTTTGGGGGCATTTATATTAATCTAACTTTAAAATTCTTTTCTTCTTGAGGGTCAACAATCAAATGTCTTCTCACACCCTGTGTGAGATAGGAGTGTCGGACTCTTACTGACTAACACCATTCTATTCCATGTCCTGTTCCGCGCCAAGGCTGCGGTACATGCGCTCGACCCTAGCTCAGGTTTTAGTGGGCTTCTGTTAGGATGGTGTTTTAGAAAACGCGCGCGGTTCTTGTAGGGCGGCGAGCTAACCTTGCTAGATGTCTGCAGACTCGTGGTTACGGTGGCCGGAATTCGATGCTCGATAGTCGACATGCGGAATCTTCTGCGGTGAGGATAGGAGTGGAGATGCAAAACGTGCCCCGCCTCTATCTTTGCAAGCATTACTGCTTCGGTCTGCGTCTAAAACTGTTTTTTTGGTCAGCGGAAATCCACCAAATGACTTTTCCCGCAGTGCGAGAGTGAGTGTCATAAGACACTCTCTCTTCACTTTGACTTTTCTTACTAACCCTCCCCCCGTTCCTTCTCCTGCTTTAGGCTAAGGCCGCGGTGCCTCAGCTGATGTTTCGAAACCTTTGCATAAATCCAACTTGCACTAGGCACACAGGTGTTATTATGCAACTATTGAGAAACATACATACATATATTGCTTTAAAGTAGATACGTATTATGTATCTTTAATGCCTTATTCTGATCATAAACCAAATAAGTTAGGTAATCTAAAAGTTTTAAATACGAAAGCTACTTTCTCTTTGTGATTGCTTAATAGGCATGACTAAATTATTTGATCAACATATCAGCAGGCTTCGTTTTTTTGTTTTTTTTTTTATGTTATAGGATAACTAACCGCTAGACGGTTTTTTTATGTGATAGGTCGGCAAACGAGCAGACGGATTACCTGATGGTAAGCAATCAGCGCCGCCCATGGACACCCGCAACAACAAAGGAGTTACGAGCGCGTTGCCGACCTTTTGGGGGTTAGTGATTTGGGAGATTTAGGGATTTGTTTGGGCAGGGGAAGGATTGGGCCTCCGTTTACCTCACTCACACGGCAAAACACAACGATGTGGTTGTTTCATGCCGGTTTTCTGTGAGGCATGGCTCTCCCACACTTAATTTATTACCTCTAGGCTCGTGATTGAGCGTCAGGTTGCGGTGGCGTGGATCAAGATCTCATTTCATCAACAGGTTTATTCCCCTTCTGATCATGGTCACAATAACAGGCTGTCCACACATCAAAATAATTTGCATGAGGTTATTTCAGCACCGCCATTTTGATCAAGTTGTTATGTAAGTTGAGTATGAAATTACAGAAAATTTTTCGCACGAATGAGGTAGTTTCCAACTAGACAAATTCAATACTTTTATCTAAATGTCAAAAACTATACTTTTCTATGAAATTTGTATGTAACGATGGGTTATGGCGTCATAGTATTTCAGCGTCAAATAGCTTACTTATTTCTTAAAAATTAGTTACTAAGGCCGTACTATAGTAGGCTCGTGTTTCAAATTCTAACCCTCAATAAGACGAAGCTTATTTCTGCCAATATTAACTTAGTATTTTTTTCATTTTCAGTTATTTGGAGGGTTGCTGATAGCGGTCGGTCTCTACGCATTCATCGATAAATGGCAAGCCACAGGACTTATAAAGGTAAAGTAACCATTTTAATTTTTCCTGCCCTATTTCTGTGCTGCTTGAGGTCAGCCCATATCCATTCTATTACTTTATTAGACGTTATGATTACACGTGGCAGTCTACAACTAAGTACCTATGCGATTTTAGCGATTTTTCTGTCGCGCACAGCAATACTTTGGAATGACCTTTTGGCGGCGGTATTTCCGAACCTATACGATCTACAAATCTTTAAGAATCGAACGTCCTCCGAATCGTGACTCCTCTAGTTTTGCGGATATCCATGATCGGTGTTGATCACCGACCACCAAGTAGGTAACAAGTAAACCGTAAACCGACCTTGATAAAAGGAGTATACAACATCATCATCATCATCATCATCAACATCAAAATAATTGATTAATCCGTACCAGTAGTTTCGAAGATCGGAGCGATCGAACAAAGAAAATCTTCAGGTATATAACATAAGTAGGTATCTATAGATTAAAATATGCATATCAGCTGTGTTTTTAAACAACCGTTAATACGGGAAGAAAAAAACCATAAGTGGAGCCATTTCATTATAGGATAGCTATTTAAAGAGGTCCCCTTCAAAGAGTATCAAGTTTCGTAGATTAGGGGCTGCACTATGATATGATGTTTAAGCATTATTGTTCATTGTTGTGGTGTGGAAAAGGATGGCAATATTATCTGGTATATCTTTATTTCTGTCGCTTCATCAATATCTATCTGCTAATATTATGAAGCTGGATAGTATTTTTGCTTGAACTCGCGAATCTCTGGAACTACTGGTAGTTTTTGAGTGGAATAATCGGTAAGGAACGGCTTAAGCTGAAAAACACCACGTTACGTATTACAGGAGCCGATCATGTATTTGCTTATTTAGTATCTGTACGGACTATTTTTTTATCGGATTGGTTGGAAAACGAGCAAATGGATTACCTGATGGTAAGCAATCAGCGCGGCTCATGGACATCCTCAACAGATTGGTATTGCAGAAGTCTCATTTGGTATTGCAGAAGTCCATTCAAACAGTCTCTGTGAGAGAGGAGATTTTGACATACACATGAGAGGGGCTCATGTAGAGGTGTTTTTTTATGTTATAGTACGACAGTCGTGTTACCCGATGGTAAGCAAGCAATACCAGAGGAGTTAAGAGTGCGTTGGATGCCTTTTAGGGATAAAGATCTCGGAGATTTCGAGATTGCGAAAAAATAGGAAGGATTGGCCCTGCGATAACCTTACTCCAACGGCGAAACACAACGCTATAGTGGTTTCACGCCAGTTTCCTAAGAGACCGTGGTATCGCTCCGGTCGAGCAGCTACATTTATGTCCATAGCGACTCCGTAAAGACCAAAATCGACCTATGGAGTTTGTGGAAAGAGAAACGGCCTTGACAATTATCCAAATATTTTCTATTTTCCTTTTTCTACATGTAATAATGTATTTTCCTCATATTTTCAGTTGGATACAGTATATGATGTTATGCTGAATATCAGTCTTCTGATAGCTTTGCTCGGCGGTGTCGTGTTTATCGTCAGTTTCGCCGGCTGCGTGGGCGCACTCCGTGAGAACACGTGCTTACTCAAATTTGTAAGTATATTTCCTTCATTATTGAGCTTTTGCCCGCGACTTTGTTCGCGTTGAATAGTGACTTCCTGCAGATTTTTGGTTTAAAGACTATCCTCTTTCTCTTTATTTCCAAACTATGTCTGTAATTACCAAATTTAACACAAATCGATTCAGCAGTTTACGAGTGAAGAAAAGAGACACAGACAGAGTTACTTTCGCATTTATAATATGGGTTTGGATTAACATTTTGTTGTGAGATTTTGAAAAAAAAAGTTTTCATCCACTCTTTTAAACCTAGAAGAAACTATGCGTACTTGGTATGAAAGTTTACAACGATTTATTTAATTTGAACTTGCCTATAAGGAAACTCGATATGTATTTCCTCGGCTAGGTAGATAAGGCAGTCTGAGTATGTAACACAACGTTATAAATAGTATTTAGTTACCTGTACAAGTAAATACGCCGATTTCCGCACCGAATTACACTTTTTTATAATAAAGCCAATTCTAATGTGGGTAATGTATTTTAAAATAATTTAAAAAAATCTCCTCTCGGATTGCGGGAATAAATGGGCGATTATATCCCATGTATATCCAAATTTATAATAAACTTCTCGTCCATCTTCGAGATTTATCAATTACTAGATCCAAGAGAGCATTACGTAGATGGCTAATTGAGAATCTTTTCTACTCTATATAAATAAGATTTTTTACTATACAAGTGTCCAAAGTAATGTTGTCTTACTTCTCACTAATACTAACATCCAAATAGCCAAACATCGTAACTTTCGGTTACGTTTTTGGATGTTTGTTACTCAATGATGCCAAAACGGGTGGACGGATCTGGATGAAATTTGGCACAGGCATAGGGTACACTCCGGAATAGGACATAGGCAATATACCATGCGGTAGGAGCCGCGGGCGGAAGCTAGTAAATGAATAATATACAACACGTCCAAAAGTTGATCTGTTATTTAAATTAAAAGATTTAAAAAACACGCCTGTCTTGTTTACAAATCCAAATATTTAAATTATTATTTATCCTTGAAAATATCTCAAAATAGAAACCTAGTGTGATATATTTTTGTACTCTCCATATGCTTTTTTGAGAAATAATCTTTGTTGTTATTTAAGCCCCATAGCCACTATATTGATTTTTAGACACAACCTAGCCTATGTCACCCCGTATGATTTAAGGATTCCAACGATATGCTATATGTCTAATTCTGCCCAGGCGTTTAGAAGTTATAGTGGAATAAGGAAAAATTACATACATACATGAACCCTAAACACATAACACTTCTTTTTTGGGCATTCGTGTAAAAAATACAAATTCTTTCTAATCTTAATAACCGATGTTTTATTCCAGTACTCCCTTTGTCTGCTGATCCTGTTCCTGGTGGAGATGGGGGGTGCAGTCTGTGGCTTCGTGTTCCCTCGCTCCCTGCACGGGCTGCTGGAGCTGAGCTTCACGGAGCGCGTCGTCCACGCGTACAGAGATGACCCTGATCTGCAAAACTTTATCGATTTTGCACAGAGCGATGTGAGTTTTTCAATTTTGTCTGTTTTGTATTGAATTAATTGAAGGTTGTAGTGGCCTGAACTGTCACTTCTGGGTCTTCTGTCTATTTGGGGCCATATTCGATGGTGTGTTGTTAAATGTTAAGAAAGGGGTTTTTTAGGGGGGGGGGGGGGGGGGGGGGAATCTTCAAATGTTTCGCCCTGGGGTTAAGATTCTTATTGACTAAAAAAACACCCTGTGTCGCCCTGGGAGAGTGTTGGTGATAATACATTTAATAGGTAATAACTAAGTTTATACAGTGGTCATTATGTTATAAGTAATGTAATAAAAAATATAACATGTTTTAAGGACTATATTATCTAGTTATAAGTTAAATTGCTGCGCCCTAACAGGGTAATGTACTGTACTGGTTGTATGTCATACTTGTCATTATATGTACATTGTGCAATATGAATAAATAAATAAATAAATGGAGCCGAGCAGAGGTGGGGTGATAGGGAGTCATAATCAGCCTATAAGTGCCCACTGCTGAGCAAAGGCCTCTTCTCATACGGAGAAGGTTAGAGCATTAATCACCACACTTGCTCAATGCGAGTTGGCGATTTCAAACTTATAATAAGAAATTATAAGTCCAGGTTTCTTCACGATGTTTACCTTCACCGTATGCCAGTGGTGTCTAAATAATCATAGAAAGTACATATAACTCTGAAAAAGTCACATTAGTACTTGTCAGGTTTCGAACCCACCTCATGCATGAGAAGCCGTGGTGGCCCGGAGGTTAAGGGGCCCCCTTAACCTCCGGGCCACCACGACGATAGGGAGTGTCAGATTCTTATTGACTATAAACTATCTCGATTCTTCTCCTGCTCCTAGCAGGCCATACATTATTGCGCTTGCTTCGCAACCCTGGTGTACCTCTGTATCTGTATTAATTCTGCTGGACTGCACGGTTGGCGCGGTGGCTGGGCAACTGGCTGCCGCACGACCTGTCGCGTATTCAATTCCCGCAGGGAACAACTCTTTGTGTGATTCACAAATTGTTGTTTCTGGTCTGGGTGTCATGTGTATGTGATATTGTATGTTTGTAAACGCACCCACGACACAGGAGTAAATGCTAGTGTGGGACAACGTTCTTAAATTTTACACACATTTGTATAACGTGAGACTGACATCACCAATTTTTTCTAGTTCCACTGCTGTGGCTTAACCTCAGATGGTTACATGGATTGGTCGAAGAACGAGTACTTCAACTGTTCATCACCGTCGGTGGAAAGGTGTGGGGTTCCGTTCTCGTGCTGCATCAACGCGACTGACATCTCCTCGGGCCTAGTCAACATCATGTGCGGATATGGCGTGCAGAATTATCCTGTAAGTTTCGTTTTTAAAGACTTTTCTTTTGGCATTGTGTGGGGGAGCCATGATTGTGAGGTTTTATGGAGGACCAATATTCCCTCCCTTAATCCTTCTCCAATCCCCTTTTAATCCCCAATAAAAATAATACAAAAAATCATACATAATTTTGTAAAATCACACTGTGAAACATAAAACTGTAGTTGTATCACGCCAGTTTCCTGTGAGGACGTGGTGTCACTCCGGTCGAGCCGACCCATTCGGGCCGAAGCTTGGCTCTCCCACACTTATTTATGTCTTCTTTTGCTGTGCCCTATCAGCATCCATAGTATGAGCTTTAAGCCCTTTATAACGTTAGTGAATGCAAATCAATAAATTATATGAAATACAGGCCCTATGAGAATACCAGCGCTGCGGTATTTTTACCTACTGGTGAATTATCGCAGCATATGCTGAGATAGTGGCCTTTTTGGCCTCGCACAGGCCTTTTATTTTATTTTTTAATATTTTTTGTTGTTGTTTTGTTTATTTTTTCTTTTTGTATAATTATATAAAATGTAATTGTATTTATTTTCTGTGCGAGTCTCAAATAAATGTTCTTTCTTTCTTTCTTTCTAAAGATTATTCGTTATATCGACGATATATGTCAAATTTATAATTCAACTTATTTTGAGGATGTGATAAAACTAACATGCGTAAATGTACACCGTTCCAGGTCGCAGAAGCCAGTAAGCGTGTATGGACGAGTGGATGTATAGAGATAGTTCGCTCCTGGGCGGAACGCAACCTGTATACCATCGCCAGCGTCGCGCTAGCTGTGGCACTCGCCCAGCTGTTCGTCATCTACCTCGCCAAGACCTTGGAGGGACAGATTGAGTTGCAGAAAGCTAGGTATGTATTTACCAGCTAGTGTTTTTACGAAGTTGGTTTTCTTTGAGGAGGATCTACGTTGAGTTTCGCCGCGAGAATGAGGTTGCCGGTGGCCCGATCCCTCCCCAATCCCATAATCTCGAAATCTCTAATCCCCAAAAGGTCGGCAAACGCACTCGTCCGTTGTTACTGGTGTCCATGGGCGGTGCTGACTGCTGCATAACACATAAAAAAAGGAAAAATCATCCAATCACATCTCCCTGGGTGGGGCGAGAGGGAATGTCAAACTCTTCCTCGCGAAATACAGAAGAAGAAAGAAGAAAGAATCCGTCTGTGGTGGACAATTGGCTCTTTGTGCTACCTTTGCTCGTCGTCCAAAAATCCACACTTACGGTGGCAACGCTGACAGTACTTACCATCAGCCTTTATATAAGCGCCAACAGCTGAAAAATTTAAAATTTAATCGCTCAAAGCGGATTCACGGTGATTTCTTTGATCGTTTTCAATGGTGTCTAAATAATCTTAGCAAGTACCTACATAAAATTTGATTGCATTGATGCTTCACAGGGTTTTGTATCCGCACTTGTCCTGTATGAGAAGCGCCTTATCTTCTGGACCGCAACGACAGCAAAAAACTTTTACTAACATATTTTTTTAATAAGCTTCAACTAATTACAGATGGCAAACATGAAACAGGGGCACATTGGGCGCGTATCGAGACGAGTGTCGGCGAGCGCTACTGTAGCAGGCGCCTCGCACGGGACTCGAACCCGCGCCCCCCGCACTACACATGTGATCGACCAGAAACTGAACGGTAATACATGTGAAGTGTCATGACTATTTTTTCATAACTTGGAATCGAATCTGCGTGTAGTGTGCCATGACCCTAATTGTGACGACACATTTGATGTGCCATCGATTTATAAACTTCTACCGGGAATCGAACCTGTGAAATGTTAAACGATTGAACAGTATACGTGTTTTCCTCAACTAGGAATCGAATTGCGAAAAAATGTATTTATGTGCCATTGACATTGTTATGGTGAAATTAATGTTAATTGTTGAGAATTTTACTTATTATCACTAAGACCTGAATTCTATATTATTCGGCATAAAAAACAGTATTAATTATAAAGTTTGTGTGGGAAAGAGACAGCACTATTATTTGAATTATAGCCTTTTTACACACAGCAACATTCCAAATTCTTAATCGTATCCGATCAAAAGCTTGCCTGAATTCCAATTTTTTATATTTTTTTACTAAAACCTGAAAAATGTGCCAAAAATTTTACGCCTGAATTGCCAGAAATAAATTTTGTAATAAAATGTTGCCATCTAAAAAAAAGTAAGTAAAATTCTTAAACAAGATTTTTAAATGAAACATCACAAAAAAAATGAATCTCAGGTCATTTCTTGCATTTCGTATTTTCGTATCATCGTGCTAGCCCCATAGGGAGTAAGCAGATCTCTATGAGCTTTTTATTTAAGCATTATTGTGCATATAATTATGATATAAGTTAATTAATTCATGTATTCGTGTATGTATGTGTTGCCAATTCACGGTGTTAATATTATCTGTAGTTTTTAAGCTAGTGTTGCCCGAATTTGTATTTTTTTTCTTAGGATAAGTAGAGTTTTTAGTTATAAATTGGGATATCGATATAAATACAGACCGATTTTGTATGTATCTGTATTTATTTCGGGTGTTTTTTTATAATAATTATTACGTGTTGGATAAAAACCGGGTAAATGTAAGTTTAAATTTACCATTTTCAACTAGAGTGATTTTCATTTTACTTTAATTCTACTTATCCTAGGAATAAAAATAAAATATGGGTTAGATAGTCTGATTCAAAAATATGACTTTAGTACATTAATTTTAGACTCAAAATAGCTCAATTCAGCCCCATAACGAAATCACAGATTCCTATTACCTACAGATAGAAGAGAAAAAACTACAACGTTTTTATAATAACTATCATGAGACATACTAAATTAACTAAAAATCGCAGGTTACTCACGTGTTTATATTGAGAAAAGGTCTACTAGTTTCGAACCACAGAGGGTAGACGCGGCGACGTCGCGCAGCTTACAGTAGGCTGCGCGATGTTATTTTATGAGTAAGGACTCTTTTCTATTAAGCACACGTAACGATAGAATATTAGAAATCGGCTCATTACATTTGACTTTATTCATTACGAACATACACACATAGAAATAAAAACCAGTATTATTTCTCTTTAAAATTTCACTAACGACCCGTCCCGGCTTCGCACGAGTCAATGCTGATACTAAACGTCTCCACTATTTAATGGATATTATTATGCATATTATAAACCTTCCTCTTTAATCACTCGATGTATCAAAAAACCTTATCAAAATCATTTGCGTGGTTTTCAAGATATAAGCATACATAGGGATAAAAGGACAGAGAAAGCGATATTGATTTATACTATGTAGTAATTTCGATGTACTAAAGTCATTAAAACTTTTGCAACAGACTATCTGAACCACCCTGTATAGTATATGTACCTATAATATTATCCCTGCATTTATAACAGACTGTATATACGGCATTTATTCATAGAAACTACTATTGTAAATGTCTTAAAATTATGAATTTAATTCTCAATTATAAATATTATAATAGTAATTAATATCGTTTAGTATCGAATCGATACTGTTCTTTATCCCATCACTAGGATATTCTCCTGTGTTTATCCACATCACACCTTGATACGAAATAATAATTTGTTACTTAATAACGACTAGAATTATACGGGTTACTCCCGTAACTTTTCGACGGTGCTCGATTAGTTTCAAAGCTTAACCGGCGCTCATAAGCAGCATTCTCGTAAAATTTCGGGAGTAAACTTTGTATTTTTAAACATGATTGATTCGTGTGGGATTGAATCTTCAATCGATCTCTTAAGCACTTCGTTTTTTAATGACGATTATTGTTAAGATAGTGTACGCGGCGCGGGTTTTCTTGCAAAACTTTCAAGTTCAAAATCAAGGAAGCTTATTAAGCTATGTAAGTTGTTGTCTGAAACCTTGCTTCATGAAGAACAATTTCGTAATATTATTAAATCGAAAGGTTTGAAAAGGAGTTTTAAGTTTGTATGTAAACTTAAAATTGTCTTTCTCAGTCTTTCTAAACTTTTTGACTTTTTGAAAATGTTTTTGACTATTTTTTTAGATCTTGATTTACTTATAGCTTACTAGCGACTCGCCCCACCTTTGCACGGGTGCAATACTGATACTAAATTTCTCCACTATTTAATGTATGTTATAATACATATAAACTTCACTCTTTAATCACTATTGCCCGGTTTCCGAAAGCCCGATCAATGTTAAAATCAACTAACTAGGTGTCAAATCTCTTGTCATCTGATTGGTTGTTGATAATTCAGTCAACCTATCAGATGACTTGACAAGAGATTAAATTGATCTTATAATGATATTTTTTTAGAAAAACCGCATCAAAATCCGTTGCGTAGTTTTAAAGATTTCAGCTTACATAGGGATATAGGGACAGGGAAAGCGACTTTGTTTTATACTATGTAATGATAAGAACCAAGTTTCTTTATCAATTGAATAGTTTCTATGATTTTGGACTTCAAATTATGTACTGAAAGCCATACCGCGTAAGCTCTTACGTATTCAAAAGAATCAATAATCAAACAGTTATAAGTACCTATATAATTAACAAATAAATAAATAATTAATAGTAATAGTGTAAATGTAATCGTATTCATTAATTAAATTCTTACAAATACACATACTTCCTTATATAATAGGTATATATAATTAGGTAATAATTATCAAAATTGTGATATATATTTACATGTATGTATAAATATTTTTTAATTTTAACTATCTAGAGACATATAAATTTATTGAGAAAAACGTTTTACTCGCGTGAATTACTAAAGAAAAGCTTTTACAGGGCAAATGCCGCTGTTAAGAACTAGTTTTAAAGTAATAATTTTAATACACTAAGAGCTGATTTTTTAATAGTCAGATAAATGTTATCTAAGGTATAAAATTGTTGCTGTCACTGTCTTATACAAACATTCTGACGCGACAGCATCATAATTATTCCCCAGGTAACTTTTATCTAACCATTGAAAAATCAGCCCTTAATAAATAATTTCACTAATCCCAGATTTAAACACAGATTATAATACAGTAGGTATGTATAATTGCTCACAAGCTCAATTTGCCCTAATTTAATTACAATACCGCCAACGTATCTTGGCGAGTCTGAAGTTAGCCGATTAGCTGCGCAGTAAACAATTTTGTTCCTAAAAGATCCATTGCGCAGACAAACGGCTAACTTCAGACTCGCCAAGATACGTCGGCCGTACTGTATTTGATAATAAAGACTTACTTACGTGAATTAAATGAGATAAGCCCAAATGGTTTCAAGTTACAACGAGACTCTTAATCATGAGCAGCGTTCGTTGAATTTCTCACTTAAAGTCAAAATCATTTCAATTAGACCACAGTAGGCACTTTTGAACTTCAAGGAAAAAAGGAAAAAAGTATTTCAAGAGCTTTAAAATTAGGCGTGTCAGTCTGTCCGTCTGTCCTCTAGTGAAGCTATTTGCTCGTTCCAAAGTGTAGATTCCTATGGAGAAGAACGAGCAAGAAACTCCATGGTTACTCTTTTTCAAACAGTTTTACAATACATGCTTTGTCAATTCACGTAAGCCGTTATTCTGAATAAAAAAGGAGTTATGTTAGAAAATTTGTACTTCTTGCTCATTGGCTCAATTGACTTGTTCAACATTTTCATTCCAAGACTTAAATTAATAGATATAGACGGCCTTATTACGAAACAAGCGTTTATTTTAGGTTTAAACCATTGAGTCAGTTTTTGTATCTCAAATTGAAGGTGAGAATCGACAGATGATCTCCGGCCGTAAGCGCGGGTCTGCGGACGGCGAGTAAGGGTAGCCGTCCGACTAGAACCAGACATGAGCGTACGGCGCGTAGCGTTCCTCGCGCCTCAAAGAGCCCATAGACCACCACAGACGGGGCCCTATGCCATTCGACCACCACAGACGGAGCCCTAAAGGGCTGATGTTCAGCCGGGGTTGCGGGGTAAGCGCAATGAGTCTTTGCGGCCTCGGCCTAGAGCAGGAGAAGAGGTGGGGGTTTTTAGTCAGAAAGAGTCTGACACTCTCTCGCCTTACCCTAGGCGGGAGAAGTCATTTGATGATTTTCCCCTAACAAAAAAAAAGGTAGGTGAAAATAAGATTCAAAATACAAACTGTGACTCCATGGTTTAAATCTAAACTTAAGATAAATATTGTTTTGTAATAAGGGGGATTATGTCAATATGTAAATTTTCAATTATTCCAATATTAACTAGACTGATTTGTTAGTTTGTTTTAACGACCATGATGGTACATCATCAATGATGACTTTTTAGGATGTTGATAGTTTTTTTTCGATTTGGTGCATAACTATGAAAAAATGACGTATTTTTATCTTGGTGTTGTTTTTAAATCGTTTTTTCAAATAATACGAATGATAGCAAAAAGTTTTTTTAATATTTATTTGGTTAACTATTTTAAAATATTGGACATGTAATTTAGTTTCTCTAAATCAAAAATCTTCGATATAATGTTTTGAAATATCGCTGTGACCACGGTTTAGCACATTCTGTTTTTTCATTGAATGTGGCATTTTCTAAATTTATTTAAAAAAAATCGCGTAATACCTAAATTTTGCGATTTATATTTAAAGCCCTTTTTATCTATGACACAATAAGAAATACGTGTTTAAATTTTTTTTCAATTAAATAAATAAAAAAAATATTTTTTCCAGTAGGTAAATTCGGTAAATAATTCTAAAACGAAACCATTAAAAAAATATTTTTATTACAATAAATTGTGCTAAAGCACGAAGTTGGCGTTGTTTTGTAAAAATAAAAACTAAAGAAATTCGGTCTAAAATTTTATTTTTAAATTTTAATAGAAATAAATGATTTCTATGTGACAATTATATTTTTGTTAATTGTTATCATCATATCATTGATATAAAAGACAGACATATTGTATTGTTCAATTTAAATTAATTATAAAAAGAAATTGTTTGTTCGCTCAATTTACAAGTAGTCAATCTGTTAAAGGCATGTTTCCTAATATCTGATTAAGGGCTGATTTTTCAATAGTCAGAAATGGAATAAAATTGTTGTTGTCACTGTCTTATACAAACATTCTGACGCGACAGCCTCATAATTATTCCCCAGGTAACTTATATCTAGCCATTGAAAAATCAGCTCTAAGTTGCTGGTCCTAACTGATGGGTATTTCGACACATTTTTTTTATTACATATATTTTTTGTGAAGTGGAAATGCATCCAATGTGTTCTCTCGCCCAGGATGAGGCGAGGAGTGTCAGACTCTTACTGAAGTTGACATTGATAGTGTACTCTTACTATATCCACGGCAAGAGTAAGGTTAGGAAAAATGCATCCTCCTCTGCCTCAATAAGTTAATAGTAACTTGATCAGACATCGAAACCGGCCTTTTAAAATAATAATGATTCGAATGTGTCAAATTGTTTCTTTACCTTGTTGGAATTTTAATTTGGACGTATTTTTGTTCTCAAATAATAGTAAATTGTTTACGTTTTTTTCTTCGCTAGTAAAATCTATTACTTGCTATAGCTACACCAAACATAACTCAAAAACGGCTGGACCGATTTTCATTTATTTTGATAACTTTTAATAACTTCATATCATTATATTTCTCTAATTCTAAATACATTTACAAATGGAAATTGTCATTTAAATCTGTATTCTATTATACTTACTGCCGTACTCAAAGACATAATGAATACTTAAACTATTCCTTAGTAACGTCATCAACATCATTATTATCAGCCGCAAACAGTCCACTGCTGGACAAAGGTCTCCCCCTTAGTTATCCACACCGAACATAGTCGCCACTCGTTTCCGTTGCCTCCCCGCCGCAACTCTTCAGTCTACCTAGTAGGAGGTCTGGCCATCTTCTTGACTAAATCAATACCACTCACAGAAAACCAGCGTTAAACAACCACAGCGTTGTTTCGCTTTGAGAATTAGGCTACCAGAGACACTATGCTACAATTCCAAAAAAGCAAGTCTCTTGTATTTTCCCTCTGAAGTTCCGGGCATCCATAATTGGGTAGTTTCCTAGGTCAAAAATAAATTAATTCGACGTTTCAATACAATATAATATTGAAAAATGACTATACTTTTATTCATCGATCTGTGGATACACAAAATTTTAGATATTTATTCGCTAATTTTTAAGAAATAAGTAAGCTATTTAACGCTAAAATACCATGGCGTCATAACTCAGAATTTCATACAAATTTCATAGAAAAGTATGGTTTTTGACATTTGGATAAGAGTATTGAATTTGACTAGTTGGAAACTACCGTATTGCTTACCATCGGGTAATTTGTGTGTTAGTTTTGCCTTTTTTTTCATAAAAAAATATATTTTTTTCTAGCCTTAATACTGCTCTCCACTTCTAAAAATCTGATCCGGTCAATTTAGACCAAAAAATTATGTCCGGTCAATTTAGACCAAAAAATGAGAGTGAAGTTACATAAAGTCCCAACAAGCTGAATTTCTGTGAAATTGTTCAGAACATAGTTATAAACAATGTCTAAAAGTTCCCCATCATTCCCCTGTAAGGAAAAATTTTATTGAAGGTCAAAGGTCAAAAAAATGAATTTTTCTCGATTTTCAGCAAAATGGTAAGTTTTTATGATAAAACTACCCCAGACAAAAATTGTAGTTTATAAAATTATCTAAAAAAAAGTGTTAACCCTATTTTCTTACGAGCCTCCGTTTCTGAGATATAACGATTCAAGAGTTGTAAAAGTTGTTATTGTTATAGTATGCATGAGTACGCCACGTATATATATCTAGAGTTGTTATATTTTATAATTATATGTTTATAAATGTTTAAACATTTTTCTATCGGTCATTGTAACTTATACTTACAATATAAAATATACATAAGTTTTAACAACATCTGCATTTTACAAGAGGGGTAAAACAGCAGTTTAAAAATGTTTGAAAAACAAGATTTAATTCAATGTGCTGAAGTTTTTAAAAAGAATAATTCAAATCAACAAGAAGTTATTATCAACGGCATCCGCTTTCTTCTTCCTATGTACGGAACTCCTAAAAAACTACCTGTTTAGATAAGCATTGATGCATGTTTCGTTAAAAATACTAAAAATAAAAAACAGGTTCAATAAGTTTGTCTTTCTCCAACGTCAGATGCTGCTCACTCACATCTTCTTCGAGTATATTACCAAGTTCAAGTGTGGCTTGGTTATCAGCTAGACCCTACAGATTGGATTGATTTCATTTTCATTCAATGAAGATAAAGAAGAAGTAGGAAAAGAAGAACAAGAAGAAGAACAAAAATTTTAAACTTACGAACAAGACGAATAAACTTCAACACTTTTCTTTAATTTACATCGCTTTTAACTTTCCCAATCTTTGAAAACTTCCGTTATTTTGCGATAATTTTACATTAACAGGATCACAACAGACCCGTGGAGTAGGCCTACTGAGAAAGCCACGTTAAAAAAACGTGCTAAGTACCCTACCTCATAGGTGGCGTGGAAAGGTGTGCAAATTATGACAATAACAACTTTTATAACTTTTTGAATCGTTATATCTCAGAAACGAAGGCTCGTAAGAAAAAAGTGTTGACACCTTTTTTTTAGATAATTTTATAAATTACAATTTTTGTCTGGGGTAGTTTTTTCATAAAACTTACAGTTTTGCTGAAAATCGAGAAAACTCATTTTTTTGACCTTTGACCTTCAATAATTTTTTTTCCTTACAGGGGAATGATGGGGAACTTTTAGACATTGTTTATAACTATGTGTTGAACAACTTCACAGAAATTCAGCTTGTTGGGACTTTATGTAACTTCGAATGTCTAAATTGACCGGACTATGTCAAGCAAATTGTTAGATTTCTTATATAAACATAAAATACTTTTATTACACAATAATTTTAGTGCAATATTTATATAGAAAAATTTACTTTAGTTCCCTTTTTACTATATTGACTTTATAATTAATTTGTGCCAAGCTGGCATAAATTTGTGTATCGTATTTTATTTATATCCTATTCTTTGTATTAAAATTCATTGTCAATACTTTATTAAAATTAATTTTATTAGCTACCATAAATAAACTTAATAAACTAGTGCGCCTTACCATCAACGATTGCATCACTGCTTACCAACATGTGGGATCGCAGTCAAGCTTTCGTTTTTTGCAAGTAAAAAAAAAATAACATTTAGGTTTCGTTTTTTTTACGTAGGTTCAATTCTAGGATTTTCTCCTGTGTTGTGGGTGCGTTTACAAACATACAATTTCACAAACACATCACACCCAGACCCGGAACAACAATTAGTGGATCACACAAAGTTGTTCCGTGCGGAAATCGCCAGCCACCGCGCCAACCGTGCACTTAACCGATTGTAAACATTTTTACATACAATTTTTAGAAAACTTTTAGATAAAAGATATGCCAGGATTGTTTATATTTAGTATTATCTAAATCGATAGACCGGAGTTATTGCCTAAATTTTTTTCTCATATTTTTCCCAAAAGTAGGTAACAAAAAATGTTATTAAGTAATTCCAAAATTGTGATTTATTTGTTTAGTTTTATTAGCCAATATTTTACTATTACTATAAGTTTAATAAAAATACTGATAATTTTTAAGTTAATATCCATTGGTTTTCCGTTTTTCAGTACATATGCAGGTACGAAAATAAAATTTGATTCAGTACAAATACAGTACCCATTTTTCCTTTAATAAAAAACGTTGCCCCACTCTAGGAACTAAGATTTTCTCCCGTCGCGTCGTGGGTGCTTTTAAAAATATACAATTTCACATACACATCACACACAGACCCGGAACAACAATTTAGGGATCTTTATATTAATCAGCCTTTTAAAATACTTGTAAATAAAAGCATACTTCTTGACTGCCGTTTTCGCTATGTTAGTATGTAAAACATATATTAATTCGTTTTTTAACCAAATATAATCGTACTTGTTATATCTTAGTACATAAGGTTCGATGTAAATATGTATTAGGAATATATAAGTGTATGTTATTACTAACTAAAAAGACATGACAATCTGTTTGGCGAAATATTCCACGTTACCGTGCAGAAAATCTAAAATCTATAGAAGAAAAAAACAGTAGATATTCTAAGTAAAAGTCCAGATCAATTTTTTTTTCGAATTATGTAAAATTGTTATACTTTGCAATTTACCCTGATTTTAGTAAGTTACACTTTTATACTTTGACTTTTACCCTTCTATGGTAAAAGTTGTTATGAGGTATGGTAAAAGTTAAAGTAAGGTAAACTCGAAAGTATTTCGCCTAGCTCATATCATAATGTATGAAGCACAATTCATGTAAATCGATTAAATATTATAATTAATAATATGTTTAATAGTGAGAACTGATGTAAAGACAATTATTCTTGTACATTGAATACCAGTTGTCAGTAATGTAAAATATATATAATGTATAAAAACAAAAGTATTTTTTATTTAATTTTTTTTTTAAAGTAGAAATACATATATGCTTTTCTGGAGGGTGCGACGAATGCTTCGGCGATACCCGCCCCTCCTACACATGGGTAAATGGAGGTACACCGAGTTGATTTTTAGTCAGTAAGAGTCTGACAGTACCCTTCAAGCTTCCCCGAGGGCGGTGGGAGTTCAGAGCATTTTCAAACCCGACAAAAAATATCGATAAATAATGTAAGTACCCTAAATAAATTACCTTAATTTTTTGTGTATTGTTAATTTTTGCGAATACTGTGTATCATTGTAGAAACACTGTAACCATATTTTGTTCTAAATATTGTGACGATAGTTTGGCCCCATATTTAGTTTGATTGTTTCGATAAATAAATAAATGAAGTGAATGTAGGAGTGTAAGATTTATGAATGTTGTTAAAGTCATTACAAAGGAGAAACATTCAAATATCGAGTACTTAACGTTTATTGGAAAATAAAACATAAATGATAAAAACACTTCACAGTCTCCTTTTTTTAAGTAATAGGTCGGCTATCGAACAGGCAGATTACCTGATGGTAAGCAATCAGCATCGCAACCTTGAGTTACGAGTGCGTTGCCGACCTTTTGGGGATTAGGGATTGGGAGAGACGATAGTTGGGCTCCGGTAACCTTACTGTGGTTGTTTCACGCCGGTTTTCTGCGAGGCCGTGGTATCACTCCGGTCGAGCCGACCCATTCGTGCCGAAGCATGGCTCTCCCACACTTCCTTTTCATGCCTAATTACAATCACTTTTTGCCCTTAACCTTCCCTTTAGATTTGGCGGTATCAGGGGCAGCCTCTGGCTCAGGTGCGGGGGGAGGTGCTGGCCAGTATTTGTTGAAAAACTCCTCAGTAGCAGCGAAGGATAGTGGCAAGATTGAGCTTTTGAGAGCCCACATCTCTTTGTCACGCTCTTCTTGTTCTTCTAGTAATTTCTCTTCTCTCGCTTTCAGCTGGAAGGTTGGAAAATATTTATTTAATTTAACTCTATCATTCGTAACAAAGCATTTAGTGACATCAAAATGTCTCTTTACTGATTATAAAGAGGTATTTTGTAATTTGTAAGTTTGTATGTAGGGGGTAATCTTTGGAACCGGTGGTCGAATTTCGAACATTCTTCCACTGACTGATAGCTACAATAGAGGTAAAATTTGTAAGTTTGTATGTAGGGGTACATACAAACTTACAAATTTTACCTCTTTTTAATATTAGTATAGATAATTCTGCTGTACGTGTGTAGGTAGGTCATTAAACCCCTCATAAACGCCTTGACCGATATAAATGACTTTATCTGTAGATATGCGTTAAAAGTGGCGCCCTGGATGGTTTAGATTCACAAATCAGCCCGGCAGATGGCGCTGATTGCTTGAAAAGACATGTGATCTCGGAAACGGCCCTAACGATTTCGCTGTTTGATATGTGGGTCAGGGTCTGCTAGTAATATATACAATAATATGTATGTAGTTACCTCCATTAAAGCCAAATATTCTTCCGTATCATCTTTCTTCTTCCCTTTAACGACCTTAGCGTCCTTTTTAGGGGACTTTTCGGGTTTTTTAGCTTTGACCTTCATTGGTGCGTACAACCGCTTTGGTATTTGAATCTGATGAGGCCCGTCTATCTGCGCATAGTCCGGTGTAAAAGTGAACACAGATCGCACTAAGTTGTATTGGTAATCTGTGCTGAAACTAAAATTTAAAATGAGTATTAGGTAAATTGGTAGACTGATGATAATCTGCAGGGTGGCTGGCAGTGGTTGGATGAGAAGAGCTGAACATCAAGCTCAGTGGCATGCAAATAAGAAGGCCTATGTCTAGCAGTGGACGACACCAGGCTGATGATGATGATGATTAAGTTGGACTGCCCTCTTTAGTTGGAGGAATGAGCATTTTGGACCTTTATTATTAGCCTACATATAAGTGCCCACTGCTAAACAAAGGCTTCTTCACATACGGATAAGGTTTGATCATTAATCACCACGTTCGCTCAAGACTGATTGACGACTTAAAACTAGAAATTATAAGTTTAGTTTTCTTCACCACAATGTTTTCCTTGAGCGTATGTTAGTGGTGCCTGGGTACATCCAAACAGTCACAAATGCTCATTCCTTTTCCTTTTGAGAAGAGGCCTTGGTTCAGCAGTGAGCACTTATAAGCTAGTGATGATGATGATACTGCAATAAATTCCTTTTCTTTTTTTCTTTTGTTTTAAAGACTGACACTATATCTTCAAAATTTTGTTTGACTTTCAAAAGTGCCTGTACCGTGAATTTTTGACTTTTGTAACTCCTCTGTTGTTGCGGATGTCGTGGCGCTAATTGCTTTCCATCAGGCAATGCGCTTACGAGTTTGCCTCACTATACAATAAAATTAAGGATCAAAATCCTATGGCAAAAAACTTACAGATCAAAGATATAGTGAATGATCTTGACTAGATCCAGCATGCAGCATTCAAAGGTACTTCCAGCGAAGTGGACGAAATGTTTGGAATCCGGCTTCAGAGAGCTTTGTGTGTCTTTTAATTCGTCTTCTGGGGATTTGTAACTAATCCCCGCATCGTAAGGGGTGGGGATGCGATCGTTCTCTGCAATGAATCTCGCTGCTGCTAACATATTTTCCTGCGAAAGAATTAGTTTTTGGTACATAAGTCAAGTAAAGCATAGGTACTCATTTTTTCTTCTACTAGTAGCTTTCCTCGGGTGCTATTTTCCAAAGTTCAATGGTGAATGTATTAAGTTTTTGTTTATACAAACTTTATCCTATCGATAATAAACACTACAAAAAAAACCTGGAGTCACTTGAGATAGTTATGTGAGTTTTGGTGGTCTATTTCTATTAGTACTTATAGAAGTTATAAATGTATGTTATGGCACATGAAGATGGGTCATCTTGAATTAAATAAAGAGATAAGAAACAATTCGCGATCTTACCTAGAATCCTGTAAAAAATCTAGAAATCCTTCCCCTCCACCATCCCCTCCCCACTCCTTAAATATCCCTAATCCCCAAAAGGTCGGCAACGCACAACTACCTACTTTATTGTGGCTGTCCACGGGTAGCGCCCATTGCTTACAGGTAATCAGTCTGTTCGTTTACCGACTTATTCGCTAAGAAAATGTAATTCATATTCCAGTTAAAATTATGTGTACTGTTTTATAAATTACTGACCTTACCTGAAACCTCTTCATCATTCGTTTCCTGTCTGCCGCGTCGAAGTATTGCATCTCCTTCATCCACTCGCAGAACCATATCATCAAAATTGCTTGAGTTGCTGCAATCAATCAGACCTTGGAGTAAAATTGCGTCATCATTACCAGAATATATTAGTTGACTGCACTGAAGATGCAATGGCTGGGTCACCTCTGGATAGCAGAGCAGTCTCTGCTTTACAAGGAAAGCAAGGTGTTGTGGATATCCATGGGCAGCGCCTTTTGCTTACCATCAGGTAATCCGTCTGCTCGTTTGCCACTCTTTTTATGTTGAAGTAGCTCTCCTACACTTGAAGCATGGCTCTCCCACACTTGATATATTCGGTTTAGTGTGTGAAGGTAGTTGTCGAATTTTCGACCACCTTTTATTGGTATCATATACATATATATCTGCTAAGTCACTCACGTCTATCCATCTCATCCTCCTGCGCCCTCCTCAGCAGATTGGCCAGAGTATCAAGGAACCAGAATTCAGCCAGACTGTTCTTATACCTCTTGCAGCCGAGGAGTTCTCCCAACACATCGATACACTTCTGCTGTGGTGTCGAGTTTATTTTGGGTATTGCTTGAGGGTCTATGTTGGTTTTCAGGCCTTCGGGGAGGACGTGGATTCTGTAATAATGTAGAATATTTTTTGAATACTTTAGTGTCAATCATCTCCGGTAAAGGGACAGGTAAAATTATCTTATATCTTATCTTATTAATATTATAAATGCGAAAGTGACGATGTTTGGATGTTTGTTAATCAATCACGCCAAAACGGCTAGACGGATCTGGATGAAATTTGGCACAGGCATTGGGTACTCTCCGGAATAGGATATAGGCTACCTTTTATCAACATACCACGCAGGCGAAGCCGCGTGCGGAAGCTAGTCATGGATAATTTTGAATGAGGATGGTTTCAATTTTTTTTAATTCTTTTTGGAGAATGCGGCAAAAGAGAAGACGGTTTTACTTAATTACCTGATGGTTAGCAATCGGCGCTATACATATATGCATGAGCACGGTTATGCAGGTTTGTTAATAAGCGATTGTTAAAAAGGACTAAAAAGAATTTCCAATCTTTTAAATGTTTTTCTTTCAACTCCTCAGAGCTTAGAGAATTTAGGTAACACATAAAACATATCACTATGTAAACATGTGTACCTAAACTGTACCAAGTAAGTATACCTGTTTTGCTTTTCAAGAGCCCTAATTTTGTCAGGCAAGGGCAACCGCAGGGAGGGAGAAGGGAATATCTCTGGTAGGGACTCCGGAACCTCTTCCTCCACCACCACTTTATTTTCTTCCTCTTGTGGAGTCTCGAGACCTATTGGGGTTGTTTCCTCCACACGACCTGTGGACTCCAGCTCGTTATAATATGTATTATAATAACTATTTCACTCAAAAATATTTTGTTAATTAAAGCCTGCAAAGGTTATGACGCCAACTTCTCATACATGAATGTGCAGGTACGAAACCTTGCAAGTGCCAATGTGATTTTTTTCCGAGTTATTATGTAGGTACTTTCTATGAATATTTAGTCACCACAGATTCTTTTTGTTAGGGGAATATCATCAAATGACTTCTTCCACCCGGGCGGGGAGGAGTGTCAGACTCTTACTGACTAAAACCCGCCCCCGTTAACTTCCTGTTCTGAGCCTCATTGCCCTGACGGGTTTTCCTTCACCGCATGTCTGTGGTGACCCACCAGGAAAAGATCGTGACGAAAAAAATATTTATAATTTTTAATGACAAGTTCGTTATTGTCATTTGGACTTGAGCAAGCGTGGTTATTTACGCTCAAACGTTCTCCGTGTAAAAAAAGAGGCTTGTTCTCAGTAGCAGTAGGAGTGGGCACTTAGCGGCTGATGATGGAAAACCTGCAGTTTCGAATGCAGCATGAAATCTGGGATATGCCCATTGTAAAGAAATACATGTCTATTTCTATAATCGCCCTATGATATTGGCTTCCTAACCTTGTAACAAAGAAATGCATTGATTGTAACCATGGAATTTCTTGCTCGTTCTTCTCCATAGGAATCTACACTTTGGAACGAGCAAATAGCTTCTTAGACTGACACGCCTTAAGTTACCTCTTGATTTTTTTTTACTTGGCCTTGAAAAGTGCCTGTTGTGGTCTACTTGAAATAAATGATTTGACTGATCTGATTTAACAGTGACAACTTTGGTACCCCTTTTATGGATTAACAGAAGTGACTTACCACCTTCTTCAGCAGCCTCAGAACTGGTGAATGATTCTGGAGACTGCACAAATGACCTGAAGCATTCCAACCCTGATTCTGAAAGCAGCTTGTTTAGAATCGCTTGATGAATGTCCTCGACCTTCCGAGATGTCATTT
Organism: Spodoptera exigua; assembly: GCA_902829305.4. Lineage (NCBI taxonomy): Eukaryota > Metazoa > Arthropoda > Insecta > Lepidoptera > Noctuidae > Spodoptera > Spodoptera exigua. Next base: position 2,527,125 of record LR824624.2, read on the forward strand.
TTGAAGAGTTCTTACGCTATTTTTTTATTGGTTTACCGTTTATGGGGTTTGCATTAATTGAGGATCAGCTTTTAAATAAAATATTGTATTCAACGACTTGCTAGCGTAGGTTTCTGGATAGATAACTTTAATAGTTTCAAGCCACGATATCTTTATTATTTATATTATTTTATTCAATATTAATAAGTTTTGAAAAAGATTGGACACTTTCAATATTTAATATTATTGGGATGTTGATGTTATCGATAACGTCAACGTCACTTTTCGAGTTTAGATTTTGAGTTGTGTAATTGTGTTTTAAAACCTGTTTGGTTGCTTATTTAGAGTATATCTACAAAGTACTTAAACTTTATGGTGTTCTGTTTCACATAATCTATACCCACCACGAGTTACTACATAAGGGAGAATGCCAGATTTCAGATCACAACATATTTAATAATTTACTGTGCAGTAAATTGGCGATTGGCGCAGTGGCTGGACAATTGGCTGTCACGCAATTGTCGCGGTTTCGATTCTCGTACGGAACAACTCTTTGTGTGATTTACAAATAGATAGTTGTTCCGGGTCTGGGTGTGATGTGTATATGAAGTTGTATGTTTATAAACGCACCCACAACATTAGAGAAAAACCTAGAGTAGAGCAACGCTCGCTTCTAAAAAAAAGAATAACTTTTATAGATGACAACGTCATGATAATACCAAAGGAGTTACTATAAGTGCGTTGCGGGCCTCATGTGGGTTGTTAGGGATTTACGGATAGGCGGATTGAGGATTGAGGATTTTGGAGAAGAATTAGGCAGGCAAACTCACTCACACGGCGAAACAGAACGTAAGTGTCGAGCCGACCCATTCTTGCCAAAGTTTGTACCAAATGTTCATTATATTCATAGACCTGAACGATAATCAATCAATATCTGACCTCGTTTATCGTACCTTGGCTCCTAATATCTTTCAGCTAAGAGCTAACATGCCATTAAATTTGGGTGATCGCTTCAGCGCTTCAAATTAATGAATCGCTGACTAGCTATGGGTACATGGATTAGGCAAGGTATTCGTCCGGAAATTTGATGCTAGACGGTTGCTGTAAACTGCTGTGTTGTTTAGTAATTTTAATAAGAATTGAGAATGCAATTAAACTATAGTGGAACTACAAAAACGCTGACATGTCGTGAGAGTCTATATATGTATTAAAAGAGACCTAAGTTCAGGTATCTACGTTCGAATCTCGAATCCCCTATAATCTTCGTTTGAATCTCATCTAACTTCTCATATACAAGTTAGCCTCGAAGAAGCTTATTGTGCTCAATAGATCGAGGCAGTATTTCACCCCGGGGCATCGCCTGCTACTTTCAAGGCGCAAGTTTGGCCCCATATGGAATACTGTTCTCATCTTTGGGCGAGGGCACCCCAGTACCAGCTTCTCCCTCTGGACCGCATTCAACGACGAGCTGTCCGAATTGTCGACTGCCCTGTTGTCTCGGACCGGCTAGACTCTTTAGCATTGCGTAGGGATGTAGCCTCGCTGTGGATTCTCTATCGCATCACGGGGAGTATTCCCCGCCGCATCTTTTCGCCATCGTTCTACGCGAAAGCATTTTCATTCCCATCACATAGATGGTTGGCAGTCAACAACTGTGCGATACACGAGAAACTTTGTGCCCCGCACAGCAAAGCTTTGGAATGATCTTTCGGTGGCGGTATTCCCGAACCGATGCGACCTTTAAACCTTGAAGGAACAAACGTACTCCAAAGGCCGGCAAAGCACCTGTGACTCCTCTGGTGTTGCAGGTGTCCATGGGCGGCGCCGATCGCTTACCATCAGGTGATCAGCCTGCTAGTTTGCCTCCTATTCCATAAAAAAAATTGGTCGTGTAACAAAATTCTGAATATTCCATTACATTTAGGAACAAACAGATGGTTGCCTAGGTTACCAATAAATTATCTTGCATTTTCAATTCACTGAAATATTAATATTTACAATAATTTATAAGATTTGACGATATAATTTTTTATTTATTTAAATTAACTTACAAAATACCTTATTGTAAGTATTAAAACCCCTCATATCATAAAAGAATCAGCATAATTAATCTACAAAAACAAAGCAATTTAAAATTAAAAAACATTCCTTAACAACCACTATAAACTTTAAACGAAATGAAAAACTATTCGAAAACTAGACTCACATCAAAAGATATGTTGAATTCATTAAAATTACTTCACACGTGAACGGATCCCGGTATAATTGGAGGAGCTGCCGAATTAAGGGGCATGGGTTACGCCAAATATCGGCTGTAAGTTAAAAGTAGTAGCGATTTATAACATACTACTTAATCTATTACAAATATTATAAAGAGGTAATTTTTTTAAGTTTCATTTATTGATAGCTACAATGTTCCTGAGTGCTATAGGTTACAAAACATCACGGTACAATCAAATGGAGCCGAGCAGCGAGTGAAACCGCGGGCTAGCTAGTCTATACTAAGTAATATTATAAAGAGGTAAAATTTGTAAGTTTGTATGTAGGGAGTAATGTTTAGAACCGCTGGTCGGATTGTCGAAATTCTTTCACTAATAGATAGCTACAATGTTTCTGAGTGCTATGTAGGCTATAAAACATCACACTACGATTAAATGGAGCCGAGCAGCTGCGGGTGAAACCGCGCGAGTAGCTATTGTTAGATAAGTATTGTCACAATTTCTAAAGTTGAATTTCAAATAGGTAGTTATTTTATAAATGAGTGGTGTGAACTTTTTTTGAGGATTGTGATGCAAACGAGCAAACGATCACCTGATGGTAGGGGATCCGCATCCCCGAGCCGATGGCAAATAATCAAATTAAATACTTTCTTGGAATCGTCAAAATCGACAGCTTTTTGTTTGATTTTGTGTGTGTTTAGATATTCTTTTATGGAATAGGAGGCAAACGAGCAAAGGGATCACGTTATGGTTAGTGATCAGCGCCACCTATGGACATCTGCTGCACTAAAGGAGTCACAGGCGCGTTGCCGGCCTTCAAAGAAGTTTCTTGAAGGTTTGAAGGTCGTATCAGTTTGGTAATAAAACCACTGGAAGATCATTCGGAGTAAATACATAGTTTTATAGTTACCTGCATAGTTTTCCAGACATGATGTCTAGGTATTCGGAATCAAATGTCTTACTTATTTCTTAGGAATTATCTTTAAATAGTTAGGTTAATTGATACAACACACCCAATTAAAGGTAATAATCAATAATAATGTAAGAGTATTTTATTTGACTACCGCACGCTCATTATATTGCAAATTGTAAAACTGAATGATAACTGTATCTATACATTTTTTGCATTTACTTCTCTGAAAAGTAGAAATTATTTATTATTAACCAACACATTAATGCCCGGTTTCTGAAAGTCCGATCAATGTTAAAATCATTTTAATCTCTTGTCAAGTCATCTGATTGGTTGTTGATAATTCAGCCAACCAGATGACTTGACAAGAGATTAAATTGATTTTAACATTGATCGGCCTTTCGAAAGCCGGGTGTGAGTTAGGCAACCTAACATTGAAAAACTCGTAGCTCGTAGTCTATAAAAACAATATTAGTAAAATCGCTACTCTCTCCTGTCTCACGCCGCTACTCACAATCGTAAACCCGAGACTAGTGCCGTCAACTTCTAATTACTTGTACACTACACAGCGACATTCATACTAGTGTTTATATTATTTAAACCACTAAGAAACAGAAGAAAGAAAGTTAATTATCTTCTTTTTTATATTATGGCAAACGAGCAGATGGATTACCTGATGGTAAGCAATCGGCGCCACCCATGGACCATGGACACACACTAAAGAATTTAGGAGTGCGTTGCCAGCCTAGTGGAGATTAGGTTTTTTTTATGTAAAACACCGGCAAACGAGCAGACGATTTACCTGATGGTAAGCAATCAGCGCCGCCCATGGACACCCGCAACGAAGGAGTTACGAGTGCATTGCCGACCTCATAGGGATTAGTGTGTTGGAGATTAAGGGATTGGGGAGGGATCGGGCCTCCGGTAACCTCACTCACACAACGGTGTGGTTTTTTCACGCCGGTTTTCTGTGAGGCAGTGGTATCACTCCGCTCGAGCTGACCCATTCGTGCCGAAGCATGGCTCTCCCACACTTATGGGGTTCGGGAAGGAGAAGACGATACACACACAACACTGTAATTGTTTCACGCCGGGTTTCTGTGAAGCCGTGGTATCACTCCGTTCGAGTTCCGCGTAGCATGGCTCATATTCATATATTTTGTTTAACTGTTTAATAATAATAAACAATCGAAACATCTTGACTTAGCTCACGAGGTTGTCGACATGTGGAATGTGGACTCGGCTATCGTTGTGCCGATAGATGTGTCGGCAAATGGGTTAGTGCCCAAAAGCCTCGACAACCACCTTAAGAGGCTGAAGTTAGGCGGATGGATCAAGGGCCTCATACAGAAGGCAGTCCTCCTTGAAACGGCACGTATTGTGAGGAAGTTCCTGGCTCTGGAGCCCTAACCGCCGGTAGCTTGGACCTTGCTCCCACTGCCGGCTGGCTCCTACTTATATATTTTTAAATAATATTTTATAGTAATATTTAAAAATGTAATTTTAGAGTGACTTTAATAAATATATGTAAGTATAAATATTGAGATGAAATTTATACCAACATAAAAGTAATAAAATTAGAATAATGAGACAATGGTGTGACGGAAGCTACGCTGCGCCGGACGGACGGACGGACATCACGAGTAAACTGATACATTAATAGGGGGAGACCTCAATTGAGTTTACCCGATTGTAATATTGTGAGGTTATGAGTTTTTCTGCACGGTTGGTGCGGTGGCTGGGCAAGTGGCTGCCGCGCAACGTGTCGCGTTTTCGATTCCCGCACGGAACAACACTTTGTGTGATCCACAAATTGTTGTTTCGGGTCTGGGTGTCATGTGTATGTGACATTGTATGTTTGTAAACGCACCCACAACACAGGAGAAAATCCTAAAGTGGGGCAACGTTCTTTCCTAAGAAACAAAAAAAAAGTTTTTAACTTAAGTACCAACGAGTTACAAAAATCATCAGCCTTTAACTGCCTACTGCTGAGCAAAGGCCTCTTCTCACATGGAGAAGGCTTGGGCATTGATAATCACGCTTGCTCAAACCGGATTGGCGATTACAAACCTTTGATTAGAAATTATAAGTCCAGGTTTCCTCACGATGTTTTCCTTCACCGTATGTCAGTGGTGTCAAAATAATAATGGAAAGTACATATAACTTGGAAAAAGTCACATTGGAACTTGCCAGGTTTAGAACTCACACCCTTATTCATGATAAGCATGAGGCCTTAATCTCCGGGTCACTTCTGCCGCCGCTGCCAGTTTACACTGCCATAAAAAAAATTAATTGTATTTTTAAGGTTGCTTCATAATAAGAGATTCTCTTCCGTCATGAATGTTTGTGAAACACCGCGGCCTTCTTAGCCTAAAGCAGGAGAAGGAAAGGAGTACAGGGTAAGGCGAGAGAGAGTGTCAGACTCTTACTTACTGACTTAAAACCCCCCGTTCCTTCTCCTGTTTTGGTAGCGGTGTTTGCCTTGCTTTGTATTTAATTATCTTATGATAATGACCCAAAAACCTACATTAGTACCTGTAATCTAAGCGGGATTTTTGGTCTAATTGATCAAAAGTCAAAATCAAAATCATTTATTCCAACTAAACCATAAATAGGTACTTTTGAAACGTCAAAATAGAATGGTAGTCTGTCAGTCTGTTCGTCAATGACGCTAGGTGCTCGTTTCAAAGTGTAGATTCGAATGGAGAAGAACGATCAAGAAACTCAATCGTAACTCGTATTAACCGACTTCAAAAAAGGAGGAGGTTCTGAATTCGATGCGTTTTTTATGTAGGTAGGTAGGTATGTACACCGATTACTCGAAGACGCCTGCACCGATTTGCAAAATTCGTTTATTTTTTATTTGATAGGGTATACCTGCCATTTGGTCCCATTGTCATGAGGTCAGGATCTGATGATGGAATTCTGCAGAAATCGAGGGGAACTTTCAAAAATTATAGGGGTGAGTAGTTCTTTTGTATGATGTTTAAATAACAATAATTATGTTGTACTAACTGTTATTCATATGGATATTTGCCAATTATAAAATAAATAAATAAAATAAAAAATAAAAAGCCTTTTATTTCTTGCGTCACAACAGGGGTTTACAAGTTTAAGAAAAAGAAAAGATATTTTAAGTAACATACACATTAATGTTTTAAAAAAAGAATACGTATTTTAAAAAAATGCCAATTATTTAAATTCAAATATTTTTTTCGAAAAGTCTAAAACGACATTGTTCTACGAACTTACGTGGTTGTATCTATAAGTGGAAATCACCCAATCAGGCTTGAACCTACAAGAGTAAAAATACGTTCAAGAACAGAACTAAATTTCGAAATTTAAATTTATTCTTAATGCCTTTCTTCGGCCAGTGTGCACAGAGTACAAGAAAAAAATAATATAAAGCGTCCATCATACGCCCAGCGTGTGTGTACGTGTGAGTGCGTGACACACACACGCACTTTCAAGTGCGTGTATGGCAAAAATGCAACTCCGCGACTTGGTTAAATATCGGATGGATAGAGGTGCGGTGGAGATGGATTGTGTGATTATATTTTATTCATTTATTTATTTATTTATTTTGTTTGTTTTTTAGTTTTTTTTTGTATTTTCAAAAGTAGATTATAAAAATATAAATAGGTATACTTTTTAATGTTAGGTGCTGCTGAGCTTTGCTTAGTAATATCAAATTACTTGTGATTATGTCAAAGACCATTATTTTTTAAGTATTATAAAATGAATTACAGAATATTTGAACACCGTGACTGTTTATTTTTTCTGCCATTTTAAGTCTTAGATAATGCAATTTTAAACAAAACATATGAAAACGGAGACTTAATCTTACACCTTTCCATCATTAATTTCCAAATAAGTACCTTATTTTGAAATCGGTAATAAACACGAAAGGTCGACAACGCACCTGTACTTAGTCACTTTTTTGGTATTACCAGTGTCCATGAGCGGCGCCACCGTTTGCTGACCTATCCCAATAAAAAAAAAACAAACAAAAATTTTACACAACTTACAAAAAGAGCTACTCCATATCTTCCCCTACTCCCAACTTCCCCAACTGGCAAGGTGAATGAACTCACGAAATGTACGCACACACACACACATACACACACACTCACACGCAACGCAGGACACATTACCGTAGGTTAGTTATGTTATGCCAAGTTCATTGAACGATTTTTAATTACATCCAATCACTTGAAAGTAAAACCTATATTAAATAACGGACAACGACTTTATTTGAAAAAGGAACACCGTTACAATTTTTAATATTCGAATCTTTAATACTTAAGTTTTTTTTTATCACATTAAGTTTTTTTGTCTGTGCCAATCTGTGTCATTTAATGATATTATTTGGTTTTTTGGTCCAATTTCTTCTTTTAAAAGATGTCAGGCTCGATTTACGGATTGAGCTAGACTAGAAGCTAGCAGCTTGATAAAAGTTTTAAGACTAGTAATGAAATTTGTGAAAAGAGATCATCTCTGTACCCTTTCAAAAATTAAGCTTGACGTATGAATTAAGTATATGTCATTTTATTATAATATCTACTTATTTGTGTTTAATTTCCTTATCTGTGGCGGCGTCCACATCATATCATAATATCGCGATGTTGGATTTTTAACTTCTTTTCCTTAGATCAGCAATTTCTGTAAAATGGTTATGTATACTGGTGCATTTCTAAGTACAGGTGATTATTTAGATAAAGGAAAACATCGTGAGGAAACCTCGATTTACAATTTCTACTAATTATTTATGAGTAAATCGCCAATCAGAAATGTGTAAAAGTGGTGATTAATGCGTAAGAGAGCCTTTGCTCTGCAGTGGGCACTTATAGGCTGCTGATAAATATACAGGGAAAATTCTAATCCAAGTATTCCGATGTTTCTTCTTAGGGCCAACATAAGCGGGTGTCATATTGGATAGATAATACCCGCACCTCTGCTTAACCATTTCTAGATTTAAAACCTTCACGGACAGTGCACTGTTGATATAATAGATGAAGATAGTCGAGTACTTTCCTAATTCAAATTATATTTTAATTAAATATTCAAAAATATCGTTTACAATTTTTATGACCTAGTTTTTTTATTATTTGCAGCTAATTTGGCTATTTAACGTTGAATAAAAATACGTTACGCACCTATCTATTAAACTCGTTTAGAAAACTGACAATTTGAAATAAGAATTTATTTTAGAATGCTTTCCGTAATTTACTTAAACATCATTTAGATTGTGGGCCGATTTTAAGCACTAGGGTTTTTCTTCACAACCTTAGATTTTTAATTTTCTACCATTTATTTGTTGACTCATTTTAAACAACAATCGATCAACGATACTCTGAATCTAACGTTTTTTCTTTAAGCATGACCCTTTTAAGTGCTAAGCTACATTTCATTGAATACTTCGATCCACTTCATCGGATGTTATCCTCAGTGATACATTTCATAAGTTGAATGACCGGCGTGCAGCACAATTCATCAAACTGCAATAATGTGTGTAAACGGCTAGGATGGGACCTAGATGCCAGGAGGGGCAGCTCCAACCCTCACAGCGGAAAGCGCTTGATAGATCACGGTACAAAGTATTATTAACCCTTAAGGTCCCACGACATTTCATCGAAATAAAACTTCAAAATAATACCTGATTATCATTATTGGGCATAAACTGTGGGTAGTAAAAATGGAATAAAAAATCTAATTAGCTAATTATCTGAGATAATTAGCGTATATTATACTATACATTGCTCCCAGCGTTAGCAAATCGTATGTGAAAGGGGTGTGTAGTATAATATACAAAATATTCTTTGGACATAGCTTGATAATAAAATAATACGACAACAAAATATGTTTTCAAAGTATAATAAAAAATAACATTAAAGATATCAGTGCTTACGATAAGCTACAAAACAATTTCTTTTAGCCACGTAACAAAGATGAACATTGCACTTGGTACAACGAGTAGACGCTTGTCCCTTTTTACAATATTTGCACCTCTGATACTCGGTGTGTTCAGGCCAGTGATCTACGGCGTCATATCTGATGGCATCTATGAGCCTTTCAGTGGCTGGTTTCTTTATTTTTTTTCTCCTCAGAGACCGAATCCTGGACTGAATTTTTCGCAATTTGTCGGTTGCCTTTTATAAGACCAGCATAGAACTCATATCGAAACTGCTTCAGATGGTCATCTTTTATCTTTATGGTTCTTCATCGGTTGTTGATGCAGATATCCAACAATTGAGTGAAAATGTTTAGATTCCAGCGATGTGTCTTCATACTAGTCCGATACAAGGCAATAAGCATGTCAGCTAGATTAACTTCACCCATATGCCTATTATAGTGTCTTACTATTTGTGGGCAAGGTACGTCTATGCGTCCTTTTGATTTTTTATGGAATCCCTTTACACTTTCGACGGGGTAAGCATCGACATACGAGCTAACCAAGGTAAGGGGCTTATTATCAAACCACTTTACGATAGCAATTTTATTCTTATTGCAAGTTGCTTGACAATAAGCCTTCCTCTTTTCTGCAGAGCTTTGTCTGATAACAATAAGGCATTGGCTTCTCGAAGCCTATTTTTTCTGGCGGTGCCTAAACTAAAAATGCCATTACTTGGCGGTACTTACTACCGCCTTATTTGCTGAAACCTTTTGATTTGCATGACATCTGCAATTTTACCGTAACTATAACTGGTCTTCCAATAGTCCTTGTAAGATGGCATAACAACAACTCCCATCAATATATTGATGGCCAAAAAGTCAATGATGTCCTCTTTTGTTGCTTTAATTGACTTTCAAGTCTCTTGTACGCCATATAAATTAGTGTTCTTTGCTACATCAACAATAAGGTCTTCAGGGAAAATCGATAGAAATAGTCTAACGCCGACCAATCAGATGGGACCGTTTCGTTTAAGCTTTGGTCAGATATTTCAGCTACATGTTGAAACCTTCTCTTGGTCCATTGAAAGGATAGTTTGAATTTCTGTGTGTTTCGTCTTTTTACTTTGTTGGTAGCAACTATAGGAACCCTGCGTTTTCTCTGGACACGTGTTGATGTAGGTAGTGGCGTCGACGGCGACGGTTGAACTGAAGGCAAGGAGGGTAGCGATGGTGATAGAAGGTATAGCATGTATATGGTATCAGGCGGAAACACTATTGAAAGAACTGGTGTAATTGGTGGTGGATCTTCGCAGACATCGGCTACAGTTTCGTGACTTTGAAATTCTATGGAATCGTAGTTTGGATGTAGAATCAATAGAGAATTTTCATTGAGTTTTCAATATAGGAATTATTACTAGACGGATCTGGGCTATTAAAATCTAGGTTTTCCAAGGATGAATTTATAGATGAAGCTGGGGATGAGCTGCGACTATTCACTTCTTCTTCATCGCTTGTAGCATCACTGACGTCGGAAGAAGCATTGAATTTAGGAACGAGTGCCAGTATGCGTCTACACCGATCGCGCTGTCCAGTCTAGAACAAATTTGTTAAAAGCAAGCATGAAAGCAAGGCCCACACCATACAACAAAAAGTAATGAAAAATCCCGAAAAATAAAAAAACAAACAAACATAATATGATCATAGTCAAATTTTTGTACCGATATCACCATCACCCATTAGTTGGCAATGTATAGAATAATATACATCACAAAAAACATATTTTTTGAGCTAACAGGCGCAATGTATGGTATGCTATACACCCAAGATAACGTTCGTAAAAAGCGATGAAAATAAGTACATTACGTAGATAATTTAGAATTAGCATTAGCTCAATACACTTATGATTGGAACCCTCAACACAAACAATATATTTTTATAGTAATTAGGAAATTATAATAGTTTTTACCTTAACGGGAACAGGATTCCTCGGCATGGTTTCACATTTACGTCACAACTGCCAAAATCATTACAGATAATGCTTTCGTGTATTTTTTATTCTAAAAATGTACGTTCTGTAACTACGTTTTAATAGAAAAAAACATTTCATATTATTTAGTTTTAACAGAATATTTTTTTTTGTTTAGTGTATAGTATGCTATACAAATCAACTTTAAGGGTTAAATTCAATTTCCTCATAATATAAATTGATTAGTATTTTGTTGGTAACATTTTCGTTACTTTTTGAATTGTTAGAATAGGGTGACTAGAGATAAAAAATGTGTGGTACCTAATAAAAAAAAGCGATGAGCCGCTTTAAACACTTGTCTATTAAGCGCTTTAAGCTTTTTTTACAAAATCATCCCCTATCTATTACTGACAGGGGCGCCGGCTATTGGTGGAGCACTGACGTCGGTTTTCTAACTAAAATCATGAAAATTCTACCCTTTATGCCAACACTGGTTTTAAACAAAACAATACATACGCCATTTTAGTTTTTTCCCTGCTAATCTGCGAGGGTCCTAGTTTCAAGGGGTAATGACCGGGAAGCTCAATAGCTATTTTTGTAATTTACACACTGAGCTACGTTCGAGCATAAATTTATATAGCTCGGACTTTTTGCATAAAATTAAATAACAATTTAATCATTAAGATTGGTGATGGGGTCGTTTTTTTTACCTAAATAAGGATGTTTATTCGTTTTTATGTTAATTCGCTTTATGTATTGCCTCCAGCGATGCGTTCCTAAGCAAATAGTGTTTAGACACTAAAATGTATTAGGAACGACAGTGAAAAATGGCTTCTATTACATTATGGGCAACGGAATGACAGCTTATTAAGTATTCATGGTAATACTAGCATTAATTTCCTTTTTATTTTACGACAATATTATTATTTATTACACAGATTAGACATTCATTTTAAAGACATTAATTTTATAGATTTTATTACAAGAAATTAAAATCATAGATAATGTATATTTATTCTTATACTATCTGTCAATAGAACTGGGACTTTGGCATTTGGGCATACAGCCTAGTCGAAAAAAAATGGCAATAAATCAAGTTGGCTATCTAAAAATGATGTGACCATGCCTAAAAACCGTGTTTCTATCATTAAATCAGTAGGGCCGGTTCGGACCGGACTGCGGTGGACCGGTCCGGTTCGTTCTGTGTTTTTGTTGCGGCAGGTGACGGGATGCGAACTCTTCTTATTGTGGTGCCGGTCAAGCACCTTGTGAGAACAACTCGCGTTATACATTGAGATTTTATGGGGAACTGATCGGCCGTAACTAACGTTTTCTTTTTTATTAGAAACACCATTTTTTAATTATCTCTAGGTATAGTTACTCGTTGTTTGAATTTAATTAGATATTACTGCGAGTTGCCTGCGTTAAAAACATAGATAGATAATAAAATTATTATGGAAATTATATTGTCTATGTTCGTTTTTTTTTTGTTGTTTTATTTTAACGTCTTAGAATAGAAACAGACTTAGACAGGTGAGGTGTCTAGTTTGACTAGTAATTAAGAGGATATTTTAATAAGAGGATATTTTATTAATTACTGTGGACCTGGTTTTATTATTACGCTCGTGAAAAAATACCTAAGTATAGGTAATTATGTATTTTTGCTCAAACAGACTTATCTCATTACTAAAAAATTTGTACTGACCCTTAAAAAACAGGTGACAGAGTTACCTTTATAGAACCTGTTTGATTTATAGCTTTAGCAATAAAATTTCAACTTATATACTTATTTACTACTCATTAAACATCATTTATAATCCAAAGACATGTAATTGTACTTCATAACACAGTAACAACTTATACCTAACCTGGCATACACACATTATTCTAAATATGGCAACCCAAACTAATAAAAATAAGAATTAAATAAAGCCTCATTCACAAAAACTTAGTTCGGAATAAAAAAAAAACTTCTAACCAATAAGAAACAAAGATGGCGTCGTCAAACTAAAAATCCGGTTCGATATTAGAATGCCGAAATTCGAAACACGCGCGCACACACACATGCATAACATCCGTGACCTACCACAACGTTATCGAAAAATATATTAAAAATACTAACGTTTATATGTTCGTAGTAGGTAGGTATGTATTTATATAACTGCGCATGCATTCACACGAGTGTTGAATACAAAATACAAGTATAATAAAAATTCATAATAAAAAAGATATTTTTGGCACGAACCGCCATTCGAATGCATCGCGGCCCGCGGCCGGGACAGATAATTTTTGTGACGCACACACATAAACATAAAAACGCACATCAACGCAAAATTTCAAAAAGCGAACGCCGTGAATGAGATAATCGGTATTCATTGTGCACACGAAAATGTGTATGTTTTATAATGGGTGCGAGCAGAACAGGTATATTTCCGTTGTTTCGTCCGGCCAAAATGCGGCCAATATAAGAATGACGCGTCTAAGGCCGTTGACCATCGGAGTGAAGTCAGTTTTGTTGAAAAACTTTTTTGTTTCTATTTTTAAGAACAAGAAAATATATAGATCTAATTAAATTATATACAGTTACATTAATTTTTTTTTATGTTAATATAGTACGGTATACCGGCACTCGGATTACCTGATGGTAAGCAATCGGCGTCGCCCTTGGACACCCGCAAAACCGAGTTAGGATTGCGTTGCCGGCCATTTGGAGATTGGGGTTATGGAGATTTAGAGATTAGGGGAGAGGAAGAAGGATTGAGCTTCCGGTTCCTCACTAACACAACGCTGTGGTTGTTTCACGCCGGTTTTCTGTGAGGCCATGGTGTCACTCCGGAGATGACCTATTCGAGCCGAAGCATGGCTCTCCACCACGTAAAAATAAATAAAATTAATTAATTTTTAATTAACTTGCAATATTCGATTTCTAATACATCTGACGCTGTTATAAACTGGTCAGCTATGAATTATTAATTAATTACAAAATGTCATAGATTTCCCATCATTAATAAATTAATATTATCATAAGACAAAATAAAACCTTCTAATACTAGCAGGTGCATATTTCAAAGTACCATAGTAAAATGTCCAGCTGTTTCGGAGAATAGTGCGAAACAGACGCACAGACATTGACGTTTTTAGCTTTCTTTATTTATGTGGTCAATTTTTCATTATTTTTATTGCACTACTTTAATTGAATGAATGAAAATGAAATTAGAATTTTTAAGTGTCGAGAATTTAAAATGCTTATCTATATATATATATATACTATCTATACTAATATTATAAATGCGAAATTAACTCTGTCTGTCTTTACGCCTAAACTACTGAACCGATTTCTGTAAAATTTGGTACAGACATAGTTTGGAACTCGAGACAGGATAAAGGATAGTTTTTATACCAAAAATCTGCAGGAAGTCACCATTCGGCGCGAACGGAGCTGCGGGCAAAAGCTGCTTCCTAATGAACTACTTATAAAGACAAAAATAGTGTTATAATTACAATCTAGTAGTTGTGAAGAAATATGAGCGCTTTTTAAAAACTACTTGTTTGTTTAGTAAAAAGCCAAGCAGAAATTATATCCACCTAAACAATATTTGTTATCTGTGTGAACTAAAATTCAAATAAAAAAATATTTCTACTCGTACCATAGAGTAATATACAACTTCCATGCAAGAGCGTCATTTAGTTGATGGTCTTATTTTCGCGGTTACACCGAGTCGGCGACCGCTTTCAAGGCCGCGGCGAATTCGCGGCGTATGCGCAGCCACGATTGCAAACTCACTAGGGGTAAGACGGAAAATTAAAATTTACGAGATTTTTATTAATCTTTATGGTTTAAAGTTATAATAGAAGAGTTTCTATGGAAAGTGACTTTCAAAAGTGAGACGTAATCATGATATTGGAAAAAAATTTGGAGTTCCGCCGCGTGAATGAGGTTACCGAAGGCCCAATTCTTTTCCTCCCTAATCTTTAAATATCTGGAACCATAATCTTCAAAAGGTCGGCAACTCCCGCGACCTGGGGCAGGAGTGAACAGGGTGTGGTTTAGTCAGTAGGAGTCTGACAATCCCTCTCGTCGAGGAATTTTTGATGATTTTTTCCTCCTGCAAAAATAAACTTGTCCATACAGGTGGTAGGTACCTGATCCGGGAAGTGAATTCTTCGACAATCGGACTTGCAAACTTTAAAATTGTGTCGGTCAGTAATCACTAATAAAAAACTTGGAGACTTACTCCATTTTCGCGTCGCAGGCGCAAGTTTTCAAAAGCGCCACGAAACGTTGACTCCGTGCGCTTCGTAATAACTTGACATTTTGGTGCGAATACCTACTGTTTTTTTTCTTGTTTTTAGTTTTAAAAACTTTTGAACATTTTCTCACCTTGATCCTTCGTTGCTACATCGAAGGAACTGGCTTTATTTTTGCATGGTCTTGTTTTAGTTGTCAATTTTTTTTATTTTGGTTTTTTATCTATTTAAAATTGGGTACATTTTTATGTGTCTAAAGTATAAAGCATTAAATAAATATCAAATTGATTACTACGGATACCTAGTCAAATTCTATACCATTTTCAAATTGATTTTTTAATTTCCTTAATTTAATTACTAAATTCAATGTGGATAGAAACGTACGTACCTATTTATTGTAATTTCTATATTTAAAACTTTGACGTTTACCTATTAGGTACATTTAACATGTCAACATGTCAGATATGACTTATTGTCAAATTCGACGGAATTTTATGTTTTTGTGTATTCATTTTAGGCGCCAAAAAGCTTAAGAGTTGTTTTTTTTTAATTTGTATGAGACTATGTATAGGAATATTAAGTTTTTCATATAATCATTGAATAAAATATTTCATAATGTTTTTTTTATTGCATTAAAAATTCGGTGCATAACACAATTATTTTGACTTAGTTTTTTTTAACATAAATCAATTAAAAGCTCATCATCATCATAGGAAAAGGAACTCAAAAATATTATTCCGATAAGCAACCTAGTGTTTATCTGAAACACTAGTTCTAATGCCTATGACCTAGGTAGGCTAGCTATAAAGGGTGCACCTGTCTAGCAGATGTAGCTTAGCCCAAACAGGTTTAGACCTAAATATGGAACTTAGAACGAGGGATGTGGACTGTAATTGTTGATAGTTCGTTGAAGAAATGGTTTTTTTATTGTTTTTTGTTATTGATAAAAACTTTTTTATTTTTCTTTATTTCCTTTTTTTAATCCTTATAAAATAGAGTAGGCACTCTTTGTTTTTTTATTCTTCTTTTTTCTGGTAAATAGCACTACATAGGTACCTACATTGATACTTTTTTTGAGAATTAAAACTTTTTTGTTGTGTTTAAAAAAAAACTTTTTATTTCAACTTTTTTTACTCGTATAAGCAGATAAAAAATTACAAAATATTACTGTATTGATTTTGACTTTATATTAATTTTGGCATTTTAATTTTGTTTTTTTTTTCCTCTGTCGTTAGAAAAAGTTTTTATATGACTTTTAAAAAACAACAACAGAATTTGTCGCCCTGTAAAATGTTGTTGTACAAATTATCCCTGTATTTTTTTTAAAACGACGTCGAAAATCCAAACTCTGCATCATCTACACATCAAATACACTACAAATCCAAAAAAACCAACCCAAAAACCAGTCAGCCTACACCAATCTTCATCCAATACGAATGTGATCAAAGCTTCAGCCGGGCACTGAACCCGTTTAAATGTGATGGAACTCGATGGATCATTTTTTCCGCGGACATTAACCCACAGCTCTGCTGGTACCCATGTGTCGCGGCGTGAAGGCTCACGCTTACATGGGTTTAGGATACGTAGCGACAGCAGAAAAGGATAGTGAAATATATTCTGAGGTTAATTTTTCTTAATTGGCTTATGTGTTGGGAGGAAAAGGGATAGAATATAAATTGTATTAAGTATAGGAGAGCTGAGAGATGCTTCGGCATTCAAATGAATCGGCTCGTCTGGAGTTATACCACGGCCTCAAAAAACCGGCGTGTAACCCTTTCGTTTTAGCGAATATTTTTTCAGCTTTGGGGATTAGGGTTTGGGGAGGGGGGGGAGTGTGCCTTTGGTAATCTAACTCAGAAGTAAAACACACGCTGTTAGCTGTTTTTCACGCTGGTTTTCTGTGAGACCGTGGTATCACTTCGGTCGAGGATTCGTACTTAAGCATAACACTCCTACCATATGATGGATGTTTAAAAAAATGTGAATTAGGAATGTAATGGGCTTCGCTAATATCACTGTTAGATTCCCAAAGCAAAAAACAATAAGTACTTATTAAGTAAAAACTCAATTAGATTAAATAATTATAATCTCTAGCTAAGCGATTGTCTTGCTGACGGTGGCCACTATTCGAAGCGTGGCGATTGGGCAATAACTGCCCGCAGAATGATCACAGCAACTAGCGTTCCTGCTTACCCCACTGGGTTACCAAAGTGACCGTGTCGCCGCATTAATTGTAGGTACACTATCATTTTCGTGGCTCGCTTGTTTTTGCTTCATATTCATCAAAGTTACGATACATTATTTTCTAGGTAAGTGTAAAAAGCAAAATGTATTCGTATTTCGGACTTGAACCCTCAAGGAATGAAAGGTCATAGAGACTGTTTCTAACATGTAACGCTTAAATGATTCTTAGCGTTGTGTTTCGATGTATGAGTGAGGCTATCTTAGGCTCAATGCATCCCCCTCTCTCCATATCTTCCGAATCCATAAATATCTAAAACCCTATCCACATTAACCATAAAAAAATCCTTAGCAAATCTGTAGATTGAAATACAAATAATGTATTTTTTGTTTTAGTTTTTATCGTATATTTGCTCACAGGAATCCAATTTAAATGTAAATAATAATTTATTTTTATTTATTTAAAACGTTGCCCTACATTAGGATTTTCTCCTGTGTCGTGGGTGAGTATACAAACATACAATTTCACGTACACATCACACCCAGACCCGGAACGACAGTTTGTGGGTCACGCAAAGAAGGCCGAACCCAAAAGTATTTGTATTATGTACAGGATTAACGAAACCCTTACCTATATATTTAGCACACTTATGACCTTATGGTTATACTAAACATTCAGCGCCTTAGACACCCGCAAGAACGGAGAATTTACGAGTGCGTTGCTGACCTTTTGGGGAATAGGAATTTGGAGATTTAGGCATTAGCGTAGGGATAGGAAGAAGATAAATGATTTAGCCTCCGGTATTTGCTTTCGGCAGACAATTTTAATACTTGTCTTGTAATTCAAGACAAGTATTAAAATTGTACTGTACTCTAATCAATATCTATTTTAAACATCCATTCAATAGTCACAATTAAAACTCCAAGAAAAGCATAAACTTAAAGCAATACTTTTGAGTTAAGAACGTCTGACTCGACCCGTGTTTTCATACAAACTTTGAATTCAAAAATCATTGAATCTTTTAAAGAGATTTTAATTAAATCAAGTTCTACTACTACAGTTATAATACCTTTCAATGTATTTTGGGACTTCATCAAATAACTTCTCTGGAGATGTGGGTGTCAGACTCTTACTGACTAAAAACCATCACGTTCCTTCTCCTGCTCCAGGCCCTTGCCGCGGTACATCTATGCGCTTGATCTGCAACCCCGGCTGAGAATGAAGGTTTTTTTTATGTAATAGATCGGCAAACGAGCAGACGGATTACCTGATGGTAAGTAATCAGCGCCGCCCATGGGCACCTGCAACGTAGAAGTTACGAGTGCGTTACCGACATTTTAGGGATTAGGGATGTGGAGATTTAGGTATTGAGAAGGGATTGGGGGTGGGGACGGATTGGGCCTCCGGTAACCTCACTCACACGGCGGAACACAACGCTGTGGTTGTTTCAAGCTAGTTTTCTGTGAGGCCGTGATATCACTCCGGTCGAGCCGACCCATTCGTGGCTCTCCCACACATAAAAGTGAGGTCAACACTTAAGGTCAAATAATAATGAACATTTTTGATAAATAAGAGGCAAAGATAGACTATTACATATCTTTATCATTATTAGGTATGTATATATATAAAAAAAGAATCGTAAAATATAATTATGATAAGCACTTACTCAACAACGCCTGGACGAATCATTATTGTTTTTGTTGTTTGTTACGTCATTAGAAAGTTATTATGAAAGATTATTTTAAAAAGGTGGAGGGGTGAATCGGCTACACACACATTGAAGGTTGCTTTCTTCAAGACTATACCTGGGATATTCGTTATTATTTGTGTAAAGTTAGATATTTAGCGTTTCAATACCAAATATCAAAAAAACTCGGTTCTGTAGTTTCTATTTTTCTGAACTTCAAAGTTTGTATGAAAACTCCCGCCATGTAAACGCTTTTAATGTACTAAAATAAAGCAACTGCAGATCGTTACCTAGTTAATCTCATAATCGTTGAAATTAAAACTAGAGATCTAACGTAACAATAAAATACTTAATTCTCAAACAATTCACAACAATCAGACACTTTTTACTACCTGTCTCAAAGACAATTAAATCCGATCAAAATGACAGACACTGCTAATTAGTTCTCAACGGCAGCATATCAACGTATACTAAAATGACAAAGCTAATAAACGGAATTCTTACTTCATAACAAAATGTTACGGTTGAAAATCGATTAGGGAAGTTTTTCAAAATGGTATAGCTTCATGTGCTGCTGTCGATAGTAAGACTTTTTAATCTAGATTTTAGTATTACTACAGGTAATTAATTAAAACCCTTTGCGCGTTCGAAAGGGATTTGTGAGGGTGAATTGTAAGGGGTTGGATGTAGGGAGATAGGCCCCAATTATTTGGGCTCCCTATATTCAGTTGGGAATGATTGAAAACAGGCTTGATTAAGAAGAATAAGCTTTTAATAATATAGTGTTATACCTATTTTTTGTGCCCAAAAGGGGTAAGTAGAGTGTGTAATTAAACAAGGTTTACAATGTAACATTCAGTTTTTGTTCGTTTCACGTTATAGTTCTCTATAGTTTTGCATCGACAGTTTTTCCATGGTCCGGGCTAAACGCATAATAATTTATTATAAACAAACAGACTGATTACCTTATGGTAAGTAATAAGGGTTTCGGAGATTTAGGAATAAGGGGAGGGGAAGAAGGAGTGGTCCTTCGGTAGAGGATACTGGAGGTCCTAGTGTCATCGTACTCAAAACACAACGCCGTGGGTTGTTTCTATAAGGCCCGTTCGAGCCGACCCATTCGTGCCAAAGCTTGGCTCTCGAACACTACTACGTTCGTACGTTTTTCGACGGTGATCTCTTGGCAGTGAGGTCGGTTGTCCCCAGATCTGTTAGCGACCTTCATAAAACGACAAAACGTCATGTCTCCTCATGCTCTGCCTTTGTTGGGCACTGCTAAGCAAATGATGTTCTTTTTGAGGGGGTATAAATCTTCAAATGACTTCTCTCGCGGGAGTGTCAGCCCTTTAACTGACTAAAGAACTACTCAGTTCTTTCTCCTTCTGGACTGAAGCTGCGGTACATTGTCGGGCTTGAGAGCAATCCTGGGTAACGTACCATGATTCACTTTAGATTTAATTGGTCCATGACATGAGAAATGGTCTCTTCTCACACGAAGAAGGTTTGAGCAATAATGACCACGCTAACTCTGACATTTGGGATTTCAAACTAAAACCAAATTTCGATCTCATTGGTTCAGAAAATCAGTGGCTCAAAGAATAACAAACATACATACATACATGCATTTTTTTTTATTTAATAGGTCGGCAAACGAGCTGACGGATTACCTGATGGTAAGCAATCAGCGCCGCCCATGGACACGCGCAACGGAGGAGTTACGAGTGCTTTCCCGACGTTTTAGGGATTAGGGGTTTGGAGATTTAGGGATTGAGGAGGGATTTGGGGAGGGGAAGAATTGGGCCTCCGGTAACCTCACTCACACTGCGAAACACAACGCTCTGGTTGTTTCACGCCGGTTTTCTGTGAGGAAGGGCATTCTCAGAAACCTTCACATTTATAATGTTAGTAGGGTATTTATTTAACCCATAGTTCATAGATCACTGGTCGTCAGAAACTGGAGAATGGCCGAACAGTTACACGTAAGCGCTGGTGGTGCGCGCATAATTCCACAAATAATTTTAATGTTGTGAACCTAACACAGGTTTCGAACCAACCAAAACACTGCCATGAGTGCACAGTTCGCCAGAAAAGTCATGTGGTCAAAAATTCCAAGATACTGACTGGAACTAAAGCATATTCTTTTCTCTTTTTCAGCTAGAGTATAATGAAAAATATAAATTGGGTAATATATGACGCGTTTATGAAACCTTGGCTGGAATGGGTGTGGTGTATGGGTACCGTCCTAAGGTGCCACTGAGCGCAGTCAGTTTATGGGGGCCATAAATTGAGAGTGCTCGTAACAGGCTCTTGCATTAGCTGGTGATGTGTTGCTACTGTTGGAACTCGAATCTTTTTCACTTCGGAAACGTTCTCACTTTGTGTTTTTTTTTGTCATCGGTCGGCAAACGAGTATGCGGTTTATCTGATGGTAAGCAATCTTCGCTGCACATGGAAACTCCCAAAAGGAGTAGCGAATGGACCGGGGTTTTTAGTCAGTAACTGTAAAAGTCTGAAACTCCCTCTCGCCTCACCCTGGGCGAGAGTAGTAATGTTTTGACGCCTGTTTTCTGCATGTTCCTACCCTCAGCTAACGTGCAGACTTATCCATATCAAAACGTAACTCTCATACATACATCATACGTCATCAGCCTACAAGTGCTTACAGCTGAACAAAGGCCTCTTCTTACACGGAGAAGGTTTGAGCATTAATCGACACGCTTGGTCAAGGTGAAATTGGCGATTTCAAACTTATAATTAGAAATTATATGTCCAAGTTTCTTTATGATGTTTTCCTTCATCGTATGTCAGTGGTGTCTATAAACTCAGTAAAAGTACGTATAATTTGGAAAACTTACATTGGTACTTGCCAGGTTTGGAACCTTCATGCATAAGAAGCAGCCGTCTTAACCTCCGGGCCTCCACGGCATGAAATTCTCGCAAACATAAATATTACAAATAAAAATGTGACGATCGAGAACCGATGGTAGTGGTTTATTAACGCGCTATGCAACAACACATACAGGTACGCGTCTTGTTAAATTTTAAAATCTCTTTTACACGTTTCACAAACGAATCGATACGTCTTATCTCTGGGAGGTAACCTGAAACACTGGGAAGATAATTTAATTCACCTAAATCTTTAGAAGATGTTATATTACAATGATAGCATAGCAACGTTGTTTCTTTATCCTATATAATCCTATGTAACATTGGATCAGCCTTATTGTAAGTCATTTAATGACTTTCCCCTCACAAAAAAAGGCAGAGACTTCTGTACCCTGCTACGCCATGGCTGAACATCCCCAGCCCCATCTGGTCTATTCGCTCTGGTGGTGGTCTATTCGCTCTTTGAGGCAATGTGACCACGGTATTCTAATATGTAAGTTGAAAAATAAGTTTGATAATATAGGTATGCTTTACAAAGCCAGGAATTTTGCAGGAAGATTTTGCAAGCGGTATTTCATGACTCTTAAACAGCTGCAACGCATTCTATAAAAAAAAAAACAACAATATTACCTAAAATAAGGAACTCATGACGTCATGCTCAACATCTTAAGAAACTGAACGACACACTCAGAATACTAAATCATTTCTAATCACATCTTCAAACAAAATAAAATCACCAATACCTTATAGCCACCCAGGTCCATTTCTAATCTTTTCCCCATACATGTTCAGATATCGAAAATAATAATCATTTATTAGCAAACCTCCCCCCTCCTTCCCCCCAACGCACGGAAACACACGAAGTTGCGCGACGACATCCGACAGTGGGCGATAGTGTCCGGTGTCCAGTGAAAATATCCACAGCGAAACTATGGTATGCTGGTAATAGGACCACTTGGATGAGCTGGGGATGGATAAGAATTAATTATTAGGTATTGGATTATTTTGGTTCTCGATGGAATAAAAAGCCAAAACATGTAGTGGCAACTCTCATAATATGTCCTTTTTAATATAAAAGTTCCTTTTTTTATGTGCTACGATTAGATGGATTACCTGATGGTAATCCATCTAATCGTTTGATGATGATCACCTGATGGTAATCCGTGGGTTGGATTCCCCCACGCAACAACTCAAAGTCAAAAATCATTTAGTCAAATTAGACCTTTACAGGCACTTTTGAACGCCAAACAAAAATTTTGAAGATATAGTGTCAGTCTGTCGGTCAGTCCTCTTAGTGAAGCTCCTCTTAGTGAGCAAGAAACTCCATGGTTACTCTTTTTAAATCAGTTTCACATACAGATTCCTTTTACAAACACAACTCTTTGTGTAATCAACAAATTTTTGGTATTTACTTATCTGGGTGTAATATGTTTTGTGGAATCATATGTTTACCACGGTACTGGAGAAAACACGAGTGTGCGGCAACGCCTTTTAAAAAAGGAAAAAATGAAGTAATTTATACTGATCTTGTTATCTGCTTGGGCGAGTGAGTTTGTTGGATGTTTAATATTATATTACGTTTTTGTTATCAACTTCTTGATTCGCATTTTTGGTTGTTTTTTTTTTGTCAGGGGAAAATCATCCAATGACTTCTCCCGCCCAGGGTAAGGCGAGAGAGAGTGTCAGACTCTTACTGACTAAAAACCCCCCCGTTCCTTCTCCTGCTCTGGGCCGAGGTCGCAGTGCCTCATTGCGCTTACCCCGCAGCCCCGGCTAAACATCAGCCCTTTAGGGCCCCGACTGTGGTGGTCTATTGGCTCTTTGAGGCGCGCGCGGAACGCTACGCGCCGTACGCTCGGGTCCGGTTCTGGTCGGGCGGCGAGCTACCCTTACTCGCCGTCGGCAGACCCGCGCTTACTGTGGCCGGAGATCATCTCTCGATCCCCGACGTCCGGAATGTCACCTTCTGCGGCGGCTGGGGCGCGAGGAGGATAGTTCCCTCACGCGCTCCGCCTCCTCCTTTGCGAGCATAACTGCTTCGCAGAAGGAGGAGATAGCTTCCCAGTTCCTCTCACGCTGCTCGATTAAGGCCGGGCGCGAGAGGTCGCCGCCGCCGATCACTTCCCTGAGAACACGGCGCGGCGGTGCTCAGCCCAAGCAGGGCACTCCGCCACCGTATGACCGTATTTTCGATGTTTTTAACATTGTGTAACATAACAAATCCCAACAACGCCCGAGCGCACGACGCGTCATACCATCGATACGTCATACCGGGCGTGGCCTCCCCACAGCGGCTGCCCCCACCGTGCGCCGCCCCTGCCGGCCGGCGACTATAAAACACGGCCCCCGCCGTGTGCGCAGCCAGTGTTCACTGCGCTCTCGGACCGCTCCAACCTTTCTGGTGATAGCACCGAGAACCAGTCTTACGCTAGCACACGCACGGGGATCCACTCTCTGTACTGTTCTAGTGTATAGTATAATTATTGTTATTGTTTGCATATAATTAATAAACTACGTTCTGTCGAAAATTGTGTTGGTTCGTTTAAACCTTGTTACAATCTGGCGCACAACGCGAGGCCGAACCAAGGCATTAATATTGAAAACCTACGTCGTCTTCCACATCGCGAACTCAAGATGGCCATGTCTAACGAGCAGTTCCAGCAACTCCTGAGCACCATTACGGCCAATAAACGAGGAACATTTGCGTCGTGCACCTTCACATACGACGGGAAAAAGAACTCGGATGCAGTAGAAGCTTTCCTAGCCGCAGCTACTGTATTTAAGTCGACGGAGAAGATAAGCGACTCAGACGCACTGCAAAGTCTCCCGCTTTTGCTACGTGATGAGGCAGCAGTATGGTGGCAGGGAGTGAAGACTGGTGTGACGCAGTGGGAAGATTTCTGCACTAAGCTCCGCCACACATTTGCCCCGAGAAAACCGACATTCATGGTGTACTACCAAATTACACATGAAGTCCAGGAGGCGAACGTTACGACAGAAGCGTTTATCGCAAGAAAGAGGTCCCTGTTCTCGTTGGCTCCTCCTCCAGCATTTACCGAGTCACAGCAGATTGATTTAATCTTCCCCCTCATCCGGCTGGACATAAGGAACCGCATGCCTCGAGATACAGTACCCACTTTTTACCAACTTCTGGAGACGGCACGAGGTATTGAGGAAACTCTACATGAGTACGCAGCAAGTTCGGAGACAGGCGAAACTGGGAACGCTCCGGGGAAGAAAGTGAAAATTAGGTGCACCTTCTGCAAAAACCTGGGACACACCGCAGATGTCTGTCGTAAGAAGAAGCGGGCTGAAGGCACTCTTTCTGCTACAGTGAAGGATGTCTCAGAAGGTCAAACCCAGGCACCATCTCCTTCCCAGCCGAAGTTCTCCTGCTATGGGTGTGGAGCACCCGGAGTTTACAGGAGTAATTGTTCCACATGTAAGAAAAGCTCATCTCCGGTAAAAAAGGAAAACGTTGCTTTCTGCGCCGTTGACGCTCCTGAAGAAACGCACTCACGACCTGTGGTGTTCGTCGAGGTGGACGGGCAAAAGGGAACGGCATTCATGGACACATGTGCCAAGATGAGTGTCGCATCTTATAGCCTCTACCAGTCCCTGCTGAAGAGTGGATGCAAATTCATTGAGAAGACAGTAGATCTCACGTTAGCCGATGGCATTAAGAAGGAGCAGGTGGTGCTGGTGTGCAAAGCCGTGGTGAACCTGAATGGTCGCAATATAGCCACCAGGTTCATCGTGCTGCAGGAAGCTCGGGACAACCGCACACTGCTAGGCGTTGACTTCTTGCAAAAAGCGGGTGTGGTAATAAACATGCCTCAGTATACGTGGTCCTTCATCGACGAACCTGACTTGCATTATGAGCTGTACCCAGAGGAGTTCACCATCTTTGAATCCACTATCATCAAGGAAATGATGACTTTGCCAAGCCCACTCAGCGCGATGACAGTGACAGACAGTGAGGATACTGCTAGCGTGTGCAACGCTATGCCTACGCCTCCATCGACCCCTCCTCCAGCGATAATGACCGCGGGTGAACCAAAAACCCCCACAGAGGATCAACAAGGGATCACAGACTACAAACTCGCGCTGATTGACCTCACTTCCACACCACCAAGCAAAAAAAAACCTCGACTGTTCGATGGGTACTCTCCAAGTTTCACGGACTTCATGATGCGAGATGCTCAGATAAATGTCCATCGAGAAAACGCCGAACTATCGCCACAAAGTAATAGCCTCTTTGATGCGAATAATTGGGACGTTCGTGTAGACTCGATTGACGTGGTAGCACATATCACTCCGGATCAGGATAAGCTAGTGAATCAGCTGCTGGAGAAGAACAACGATGTTTTTAATACGAAGCGAGAGCCCACGAAACTGATTGAGCACACAATCAAGACAGTGGATGACAAACCAATCTCGGTACCCCCGTACAGATTGTCACCACCTCGAAAAGAAGCTCTGCAGCGAGAGATCAAGGCTATGTTAGCTGATGGCGTCATCCAACCATCTGCGTCACCATGGGCGGCCCCTGTAGTGCTAGTACCCAAGGCTAACGGGACCATACGAGTCTGTATAGACTATCGCCGACTCAATGCGATAACTGTACCCGACCCATATCCTATTCCAAGGATTGATGATCTCCTGCACGCCTTATATGTCCCTGCTAGACCTGAAAGCTGGGTACTGGCAGATTGGCGTTCGGGAAGAAGACCAGGACAAGACGGCATTCATCACCCTTTTGGCATTTACAAATTCACTCGCATGCCGTTTGGTTTACGGAACGCTCCAGCCACTTTTCAGCGACTCATTGACCGCATGCGAGTAGGAATGCCGGACGTGAAGCTGTTGGCATATTTGGATGACCTGGCTATATTTTCGCAAACGTTTGAACACCATTTGGAAGACTTGCAAAAGGTATTCAATCAGCTAAAAGAATTTGGCCTTACTGCGAATCGAGGAAAATGCCATTTCTGTTGTTCCACCATCAAATACTTGGGACACTATATCACGCCAAACGGTTTACAAGTGGACCCTGAGAAGACTGCAGCTATCGCAAAGCTACCCACGCCCTCCAACCTGAAACATCTAGTTGCATTTCTGCAGACATGCTCATGGTATAGGAGATTCATAGAGAACTTTGCGAAGATTGCGGAACCCCTGACTCGCTTAACAAAGAAGAATGTTAGTTGGGAATGGACAGAGGAACAGCAAAACGCCTACAATGAGTTGAAAAATCGTCTATCTTCTGCTCCAATTTTGAGACAAGCCGATGAAACCGTGCCGTACGTCATCAAAAGCGACGCCAGCTCTTATGCATTAGGAGCAGTTTTGGTCCAGGGGGAGGGTGAAGACGAACATCCTGTAGAGTTCGCTAGTCGTCTTCTGACATCCGCTGAACGGAACTATACAACTACTGAGAGAGAGGCGCTTGCTGTAGTGTGGGCAGTATCAAAATTTCGCGGATATATCGAAGGGCTGCCTGTCACCGTAATCACGGACCATCAAGCCCTGAAATGGCTCATGTCCCTAAAGACTCCTACTGGCAGGCTGGCGAGATGGGCCCTACAGCTGCAGGCGTTCGACATTACCATTAAATATGCTCCTGGGAAAACGAACGTCGTCGCTGATTTCCTCTCCAGACCGCCGTGTAATAATGAGACAGTGGGATCCTGTGGCATCTGTACAGTGACCATAGATATGCCCATACGAAGTCCCGCTGAAATTAGAGACGAACAGTTAAAAGATGAAAGATTACAACAGATAGTGAAGGACCTAGAAAGTTTGAACAATGACGAAAAAGCGGTGTACTGGAGCAACAAGGGTTACCTGATGAATAATGGGTTACTCTACCGACACAGTCCCCATTCAGATTCCGAAGAGGCACAGTTGGCAGTACCCGAACATGAGTGGGCCAATATATTGTCAACATATCACGACAACCCCTTGGCCGGTCATTACGGTTCAGATAAAACCTACCGCCGAATCTCAACAAGGTATTACTGGACTGGCATGAGGAAATACATTGAGAGTTACACAAAGAACTGCCTGGAGTGTCAGCGTTACAAGTCATCGAATCAAAAGCCTGCGGGATTGCTCCAAACTACTGTAATGAATCAAAGATTCGAAGTCATTTCCTTTGATTTGTTTGGTCCACTACCAACTTCGCTAGATGGCAAAACCTGGATTTTCATCGTGGAAGATGTCGCAACGCGATGGGTGGAACTCTTCGCCTTACATCAGGCCACTGCAGAAAAATGCGCCATGACTCTGATCAACGAAATATTCCTTCGCTTCGGTTTTCCTCGTCGTATGATCAGTGATAATGGACCCCAATTCGTCAGTGCCGTCATGCAACAGGTTGCTTTTACAATGAACATCAAGCATGCCTTCACTCCTGTGTATCACCCTGAGACGAACCCAGTGGAGAGAAAGAACAGAGATTTAAAACCTCAGTTAGCGATCCTAGTAAAGGATAAGCATAGAGAATGGCCGGAGCACCTTCCAAGTATTAGATTTGCGATGAATACTGCAAGCAGCCTATCAACTGGATTCACGCCGGCATTCTTAACTTTCGGCAGGGAACTGAGAACACCAGATGACACAACCCATGATTTTAGAAAGATCCTGCAATCCGAGAACTTCGTCCCAGAGATTACCCCAAGGTTGATGCAATTAGCCAATACCTTGCAACAAGCTCGAGAAATTCAGGAACATGGCGAAGAACGACGTAAGAAGTACGTCGACAAACAACGGCGAGAAGACCGGGGTTACAATCCTGGTGAACTTGTACTTGCTACAACTCATACCTTGAGTAATGCTTCACGTGGTGTAAGTAACAAATTCACACCACGACGTGATGGACCCTACATCATCAAGAAACGGCACGGTCCATCCTCGTACGAAATTGCTGATCCACAAAAGGCAGACGTGGTGATTGGGGTATATCACTCCTCAGCTTTGACGCCTTATGTCGGAGAGTCATCCATGCTACCAGCTCCTGTACAGCCCCTGCGGAAGAGAGGACGACCCCGAAAGCAAATTCTGGAGCATGGCAGTGAGACAGGGCGAACGCAGAAACGCGGAAGACCCAGGAACACGCCTCCACTTGCTGGATCATCGTCGGGACGCCTTCAGATCCAGAGGGGGAGACTGTAACATAACAAATCCCAACAACGCCCGAGCGCACGACGCGTCATACCATCGATACGTCATACCGGGCGTGGCCTCCCCACAGCGGCTGCCCCCACCGTGCGCCGCCCCTGCCGGCCGGCGACTATAAAACACGGCCCCCGCCGTGTGCGCAGCCAGTGTTCACTGCGCTCTCGGACCGCTCCAACCTTTCTGGTGATAGCACCGAGAACCAGTCTTACGCTAGCACACGCACGGGGATCCACTCTCTGTACTGTTCTAGTGTATAGTATAATTATTGTTATTGTTTGCATATAATTAATAAACTACGTTCTGTCGAAAATTGTGTTGGTTCGTTTAAACCTTGTTACAATCTGGCGCACAACGCGAGGCCGAACCAAGGCATTAATATTGAAAACCTACGTCGTCTTCCACATCGCGAACTCAAGATGGCCATGTCTAACGAGCAGTTCCAGCAACTCCTGAGCACCATTACGGCCAATAAACGAGGAACATTTGCGTCGTGCACCTTCACATACGACGGGAAAAAGAACTCGGATGCAGTAGAAGCTTTCCTAGCCGCAGCTACTGTATTTAAGTCGACGGAGAAGATAAGCGACTCAGACGCACTGCAAAGTCTCCCGCTTTTGCTACGTGATGAGGCAGCAGTATGGTGGCAGGGAGTGAAGACTGGTGTGACGCAGTGGGAAGATTTCTGCACTAAGCTCCGCCACACATTTGCCCCGAGAAAACCGACATTCATGGTGTACTACCAAATTACACATGAAGTCCAGGAGGCGAACGTTACGACAGAAGCGTTTATCGCAAGAAAGAGGTCCCTGTTCTCGTTGGCTCCTCCTCCAGCATTTACCGAGTCACAGCAGATTGATTTAATCTTCCCCCTCATCCGGCTGGACATAAGGAACCGCATGCCTCGAGATACAGTACCCACTTTTTACCAACTTCTGGAGACGGCACGAGGTATTGAGGAAACTCTACATGAGTACGCAGCAAGTTCGGAGACAGGCGAAACTGGGAACGCTCCGGGGAAGAAAGTGAAAATTAGGTGCACCTTCTGCAAAAACCTGGGACACACCGCAGATGTCTGTCGTAAGAAGAAGCGGGCTGAAGGCACTCTTTCTGCTACAGTGAAGGATGTCTCAGAAGGTCAAACCCAGGCACCATCTCCTTCCCAGCCGAAGTTCTCCTGCTATGGGTGTGGAGCACCCGGAGTTTACAGGAGTAATTGTTCCACATGTAAGAAAAGCTCATCTCCGGTAAAAAAGGAAAACGTTGCTTTCTGCGCCGTTGACGCTCCTGAAGAAACGCACTCACGACCTGTGGTGTTCGTCGAGGTGGACGGGCAAAAGGGAACGGCATTCATGGACACATGTGCCAAGATGAGTGTCGCATCTTATAGCCTCTACCAGTCCCTGCTGAAGAGTGGATGCAAATTCATTGAGAAGACAGTAGATCTCACGTTAGCCGATGGCATTAAGAAGGAGCAGGTGGTGCTGGTGTGCAAAGCCGTGGTGAACCTGAATGGTCGCAATATAGCCACCAGGTTCATCGTGCTGCAGGAAGCTCGGGACAACCGCACACTGCTAGGCGTTGACTTCTTGCAAAAAGCGGGTGTGGTAATAAACATGCCTCAGTATACGTGGTCCTTCATCGACGAACCTGACTTGCATTATGAGCTGTACCCAGAGGAGTTCACCATCTTTGAATCCACTATCATCAAGGAAATGATGACTTTGCCAAGCCCACTCAGCGCGATGACAGTGACAGACAGTGAGGATACTGCTAGCGTGTGCAACGCTATGCCTACGCCTCCATCGACCCCTCCTCCAGCGATAATGACCGCGGGTGAACCAAAAACCCCCACAGAGGATCAACAAGGGATCACAGACTACAAACTCGCGCTGATTGACCTCACTTCCACACCACCAAGCAAAAAAAAAACCTCGACTGTTCGATGGGTACTCTCCAAGTTTCACGGACTTCATGATGCGAGATGCTCAGATAAATGTCCATCGAGAAAACGCCGAACTATCGCCACAAAGTAATAGCCTCTTTGATGCGAATAATTGGGACGTTCGTGTAGACTCGATTGACGTGGTAGCACATATCACTCCGGATCAGGATAAGCTAGTGAATCAGCTGCTGGAGAAGAACAACGATGTTTTTAATACGAAGCGAGAGCCCACGAAACTGATTGAGCACACAATCAAGACAGTGGATGACAAACCAATCTCGGTACCCCCGTACAGATTGTCACCACCTCGAAAAGAAGCTCTGCAGCGAGAGATCAAGGCTATGTTAGCTGATGGCGTCATCCAACCATCTGCGTCACCATGGGCGGCCCCTGTAGTGCTAGTACCCAAGGCTAACGGGACCATACGAGTCTGTATAGACTATCGCCGACTCAATGCGATAACTGTACCCGACCCATATCCTATTCCAAGGATTGATGATCTCCTGCACGCCTTATATGTCCCTGCTAGACCTGAAAGCTGGGTACTGGCAGATTGGCGTTCGGGAAGAAGACCAGGACAAGACGGCATTCATCACCCTTTTGGCATTTACAAATTCACTCGCATGCCGTTTGGTTTACGGAACGCTCCAGCCACTTTTCAGCGACTCATTGACCGCATGCGAGTAGGAATGCCGGACGTGAAGCTGTTGGCATATTTGGATGACCTGGCTATATTTTCGCAAACGTTTGAACACCATTTGGAAGACTTGCAAAAGGTATTCAATCAGCTAAAAGAATTTGGCCTTACTGCGAATCGAGGAAAATGCCATTTCTGTTGTTCCACCATCAAATACTTGGGACACTATATCACGCCAAACGGTTTACAAGTGGACCCTGAGAAGACTGCAGCTATCGCAAAGCTACCCACGCCCTCCAACCTGAAACATCTAGTTGCATTTCTGCAGACATGCTCATGGTATAGGAGATTCATAGAGAACTTTGCGAAGATTGCGGAACCCCTGACTCGCTTAACAAAGAAGAATGTTAGTTGGGAATGGACAGAGGAACAGCAAAACGCCTACAATGAGTTGAAAAATCGTCTATCTTCTGCTCCAATTTTGAGACAAGCCGATGAAACCGTGCCGTACGTCATCAAAAGCGACGCCAGCTCTTATGCATTAGGAGCAGTTTTGGTCCAGGGGGAGGGTGAAGACGAACATCCTGTAGAGTTCGCTAGTCGTCTTCTGACATCCGCTGAACGGAACTATACAACTACTGAGAGAGAGGCGCTTGCTGTAGTGTGGGCAGTATCAAAATTTCGCGGATATATCGAAGGGCTGCCTGTCACCGTAATCACGGACCATCAAGCCCTGAAATGGCTCATGTCCCTAAAGACTCCTACTGGCAGGCTGGCGAGATGGGCCCTACAGCTGCAGGCGTTCGACATTACCATTAAATATGCTCCTGGGAAAACGAACGTCGTCGCTGATTTCCTCTCCAGACCGCCGTGTAATAATGAGACAGTGGGATCCTGTGGCATCTGTACAGTGACCATAGATATGCCCATACGAAGTCCCGCTGAAATTAGAGACGAACAGTTAAAAGATGAAAGATTACAACAGATAGTGAAGGACCTAGAAAGTTTGAACAATGACGAAAAAGCGGTGTACTGGAGCAACAAGGGTTACCTGATGAATAATGGGTTACTCTACCGACACAGTCCCCATTCAGATTCCGAAGAGGCACAGTTGGCAGTACCCGAACATGAGTGGGCCAATATATTGTCAACATATCACGACAACCCCTTGGCCGGTCATTACGGTTCAGATAAAACCTACCGCCGAATCTCAACAAGGTATTACTGGACTGGCATGAGGAAATACATTGAGAGTTACACAAAGAACTGCCTGGAGTGTCAGCGTTACAAGTCATCGAATCAAAAGCCTGCGGGATTGCTCCAAACTACTGTAATGAATCAAAGATTCGAAGTCATTTCCTTTGATTTGTTTGGTCCACTACCAACTTCGCTAGATGGCAAAACCTGGATTTTCATCGTGGAAGATGTCGCAACGCGATGGGTGGAACTCTTCGCCTTACATCAGGCCACTGCAGAAAAATGCGCCATGACTCTGATCAACGAAATATTCCTTCGCTTCGGTTTTCCTCGTCGTATGATCAGTGATAATGGACCCCAATTCGTCAGTGCCGTCATGCAACAGGTTGCTTTTACAATGAACATCAAGCATGCCTTCACTCCTGTGTATCACCCTGAGACGAACCCAGTGGAGAGAAAGAACAGAGATTTAAAACCTCAGTTAGCGATCCTAGTAAAGGATAAGCATAGAGAATGGCCGGAGCACCTTCCAAGTATTAGATTTGCGATGAATACTGCAAGCAGCCTATCAACTGGATTCACGCCGGCATTCTTAACTTTCGGCAGGGAACTGAGAACACCAGATGACACAACCCATGATTTTAGAAAGATCCTGCAATCCGAGAACTTCGTCCCAGAGATTACCCCAAGGTTGATGCAATTAGCCAATACCTTGCAACAAGCTCGAGAAATTCAGGAACATGGCGAAGAACGACGTAAGAAGTACGTCGACAAACAACGGCGAGAAGACCGGGGTTACAATCCTGGTGAACTTGTACTTGCTACAACTCATACCTTGAGTAATGCTTCACGTGGTGTAAGTAACAAATTCACACCACGACGTGATGGACCCTACATCATCAAGAAACGGCACGGTCCATCCTCGTACGAAATTGCTGATCCACAAAAGGCAGACGTGGTGATTGGGGTATATCACTCCTCAGCTTTGACGCCTTATGTCGGAGAGTCATCCATGCTACCAGCTCCTGTACAGCCCCTGCGGAAGAGAGGACGACCCCGAAAGCAAATTCTGGAGCATGGCAGTGAGACAGGGCGAACGCAGAAACGCGGAAGACCCAGGAACACGCCTCCACTTGCTGGATCATCGTCGGGACGCCTTCAGATCCAGAGGGGGAGACTGTAACATAACAAATCCCAACAACGCCCGAGCGCACGACGCGTCATACCATCGATACGTCATACCGGGCGTGGCCTCCCCACAGCGGCTGCCCCCACCGTGCGCCGCCCCTGCCGGCCGGCGACTATAAAACACGGCCCCCGCCGTGTGCGCAGCCAGTGTTCACTGCGCTCTCGGACCGCTCCAACCTTTCTGGTGATAGCACCGAGAACCAGTCTTACGCTAGCACACGCACGGGGATCCACTCTCTGTACTGTTCTAGTGTATAGTATAATTATTGTTATTGTTTGCATATAATTAATAAACTACGTTCTGTCGAAAATTGTGTTGGTTCGTTTAAACCTTGTTACAATTGTTTATTAAATAAAATTTAGTTTTGTTGATAATTTTAAAATGGATTACAGTTCTAACTTACTGTTTTACTTTGTCTTTTAAAATAACAAAAGACAAAGTCGAATCATTTATTTCAATCAGACGAGAAACAAAGATTTAAATATGAAAAACGTCACTTTGTCGGTTAGTCTTCTTCGAGCCGTAAATATAGAGGACTCGATTACCGCCTTAAAAAATCTTTGTGTAAATAATATGTTAAATATTTAATCTAGGCCAGGGATGTAATCTGTGTCTTAATTTTCATGTTTGTAAATGCACACACAATACTAAAACTATAGTAGCGTAAGTAGAACTTTCAAAAATACTTTCATATCCACATTTCTCGAATCCAAGTATTTCCCATTCACTGGTCGATATGTGTTACATTTAAATAACAATCGGCGCTCGCTTTGTGTCACTTGATACTAAACTTATGCGTTTTATACTTTCTATTATAAAACTACAATTTTAAATTAATTTATAGTTTTTAACAAGTGATAAATTAAGGGCTCAAATCTCAGTAAAATCATAGTGAAAGTCCTTTAAAACAAGGAGAAGGAAAAAGATGATAACGATCTATTAAGATTGGTAGATCACATCACACAATACATCATCAGCCTATAAGTGCCCACTGCTGAGTAAAGGCCTCTTCCCGCACTGAGAAGGTTTGAGCGTCTCAATCCATTTTTGCTCAAGGCATTGGATTGGCGATTTCAAACTTATAATTAGAAAATGGCGCCTTAAATTTAAAGGGGCGCCTTTAAATTTAAGGTTAAAGCGCCCGCTTCCCGATTTCTAATTCTCATGCACGGGGGCGCGCTTTCGAGACCTGGCAAGTACCAATGTGACTTTTTTCGAGTTACATGTATGTACTTCTATGATTATTAAGACAAACGGTGAAGGACAACATCGTGAGGAAACCTTTTTTTTTTTTTTTTTGACAGGGTAAAATCATCCAATGACTTCTCCCGCCCAGGGTAAGGTGAGAGAGAGTGTCAGACTCTTACTGACTAAAAACCCCCCCGTTCCTTCTCCTGCTCTGGGCCGAGGTCGCGGTGCCTCATTGCGCTTACCCCGCAGCCCCGGCTAAACATCAGCCCTTTAGGGCCCCGACTGTGGTGGTCTATTGGCTCTTTGAGGCGCGCGCGGAACGCTACGCGCCGTACGCTCGGGTCCGGTTCTGGTCGGGCGGCGAGCTACCCTTACTCGCCGTCCGCAGACCCGCGCTTACGGTGGCCGGAGATCATCTCTCGATCCCCGACGTCCGGAATGTCGCCTTCTGCGGCGGCTGGGGCGCGAGGAGGATAGTTCCCTCACGCGCTCCGCCTCCTCCTTTGCGAGCATAACTGCTTCGCAGAAGGAGGAGATAGCTTTCCAGTTCCTCTCACGCTGCACCATGGCCTCGATTAAGGCCGGGCGCGAGAGGTCGCCGCCATCGTGAGGAAACCTGGACTTATGATTTCTAATTACCTATAAGTTCCAAATTGCCAATCCGCCTTCAGAAAGCGTGGTGATCAATGTTCAAACCCGGTGTGTATTCTCCTTGTGAGAAGAGGCCTTTGTCCAGCAGTGGGCACTTAGAGGCTGATGATGTGTGTTTGTAAATTAGAAATTATAAGTCCAGTATTCCGTATGCGACTGATGTCTAAATAAAGTTACATATAACTCGGAAATCCTTTTGATGGAAGCCTTTGGTCAGCATAAAGCGCTCATGATGATGATATAATAAAACTATAACATGACTTAAAATATTTTTCCGAGACTAACTCCATTTGTAAAGTGTCAGAGAGGTCGGGTCGGTGGGTTGGCTGGACCGGAGTGATACCACGGCCTCACAGAAAACTGATGTGAAACCACAACAGCGTTGTGTTTCGCCTTGTGTGTGAGGTTACCGGAGACCCAATCTCTCCCTATCTCCCCATCCCGTCTTAATCTTTAAATATCCGAAACCCTTATCCTCAAAAAGCCAGCAATGCACTCCTTTGGTGTTGGGGTCTCCGTGGGCGGCGCCGATTGCTTACCATGAGGTAATTCATTATATCCATTATAACCGTTGACGGCAAATCTTCTGGCTACCGTAGATCACAGGAGGATCCACATGGCGTATAACGTATTAAAAAACAAATTCTCCATCAAAATATTGAAGGTATTCAAAACAAACTCGATCTGGCATTCCTCAATAAGCCATGGATTAAGTGAATCACGCTAAGGTCGCGCGCACACTAGCGTAACGTAACTACGCCGCTAATAAGATTTGTAGCACAAAATACGACTAAACACTACGCTAATGGCGTAGTGTGACATGTTACGGTGAGTTGCTGTTCGATTTCCGTATGAAATTGGTGCGTTTTTTGGGAATTACAAGTGTGAAAGATATTGAATCGATTTTTATGGCGTACTAGTGGTTGTAAGAACAACTGCCTAGCACTAAGTCTTGAATTGGAGTGCTGAGTCAAACCAAGTTTGGTATTTTCAATTTTTTAAACCTGATTGGTTGAATATGCCTTTTTTGTGGAGGAAAGATCATCAAATGGCTTTTCTTGGCTAGGGTATGGTGAAAAGGAGTGTCTGACTGTTACTGACTAACCGACTGGCCTAGACTAAGTTTTGCAACTTCGCTCCCAGTAACAGGGTAAAAAGTAGCTTAAATTCCAGACTATAACCTATCTCTGTGACAAATTTAATCCAAATTTGATTGAAAAAGTAACAAAAATCTATCATCATATGTGTGTATATTGATTGTTGTACTATTTTCAAAAATATCAAATGTTGCTGCTTCAGAATTGTACACGATGTGTAGATGTCGCTCCAGTCGAATTTAGCAAATTATGAAAGTGAAGCTACGCGAATGTTCTGTTAGTAGCGAAATAAATTGACTTAGTGGCAGCCCTAGCAGTGCAATGCTTGCACTGTTTACCTTAAACATTACCTAATGTGCAAGGGACGGTGTGACGTCATTACTTGCTCACTTATAACTTAAAAACTATTATTTGCTCAATACAAAACTATATTTTAAAACACCCTGTATAACAATTAGATTAATAGAGTGACTGGCGATTGTTATTTGATAGATACATCGCATATTTAGTAGAAAACAGATCTAACTCTTCAAAGAAAGTATTTCAAAATTGAACCTTATTGTTGAAATATAACTTTTAAGATTACACTACCTTCTTTTTTTAGTTAGGTCGTTTTTCTATTAAGCCTGCGATTAATAGGAGTCACTACTATCAGGGATTAAGAGTTTGATGAGGAATACATGAAAGTTTAGGAGAACTAAGCTTCATCACAAAAGAGTCAGCTTGATTATAGATCTTGATTATAAATGTGATAGGTACTACATGAATACCAAGGCCATACGGGAAACCGTCGCTGTTTCGCCACGTGACTGACGTTACTCACCATCCCCAATTCTCCCAAATCCTCATATCTCTTACCACCTAAAGGCCAGCAGCGCAGTAGCAAATCCTATTTTATTAGGGAGGTAATTTATAGATTGCCTACTATAAGGTAGTTCTTCTGGCGATTTTCAATGCTTTCCACCCTGTTTCATCTAGTTAACATAACATCTCCTTTGATTTTTTTCAAATGACTTTTCTCTTCATTGTTTTCCCTTTCTACTCCTGTCTCAAGTCAGGAAGGCACAGCCTCTGCTGTGCCATCTAACTGCGATCATTTTAAGCCCTAACTATACTAATAGTTTCCGCCTACATCTTTGCCCGCGTTATATGTTGATATAAAGTAGCCTATGTTCTATTCCGGAGTGTGACCTATCATCATCATCAGCCCATAAGTGCCCAATGCTGAGCAAAGGCCTCTTCTCATACGGAGATGGTTTGAGCATTAATCGCCACGCTTGCTCGAACTTATAATTAGAAATTATAAGTCCAGGTTTCTTTAGTCAGTGTGTCCTATGCCTGTGCCAAATTTCATCCAGATCCATCCAGCCGTTTTGGTGTGATTGAGTTACAAACATCCAAACATCGTAACTTTCGATTCTTTCCTCTTTAAGGATCTTTTCAGTATTTTGCGATTGATGATGATGATAGGTAGGTACTTTTTGAAAGAGTGAGTGAAAGTTATAGAATGGAAGCAATCGTACCTAATTATTTTTCCATACATTTCTTTCTTATCGTTTTGGAAAGACAAAGCGATAGAGTTAGATAGAGTGGTAGCAATAGTAAGTCCTTTTTCGAACATTTCTTAAATTTTTAATAACCTACATAAAATACTATACTATACTACAAGCTAGCTAGTAAGTTATTGTCCCGCGGTTTCACTCGCTGCTCGGCTCCTTCATATCGCAGCGTGATGTTCAAACAGAAAAATAATTGTTAAATTCGAACCAGTAGTTCCGGATCAAACAAATAAACAATAGATTTATAAAATTAAATAGTATAGATATTCATGTCTCTTGAATGTTGCTGAGAAAAATCCATGTAACATGTTGATGTTTCGAGAAACAAGCAATGATGTTGTTTGGTTGATAAATCGCGCCATCCTGTCCCAATACTCGGGTCACGTGTCGCACAGACAAGTTTATTAGTAGTGATGTGAACATTATCGACTAAAATATTATGAATACTGACTAAATGTTGACTACATACCTACAAAGTCAAAGTCAAAGTCAAAAATCATTTATTCCAATTAGACCTTTACAGGCACTTTTGAACGTCAACTGCTGACTAACTATTGACTACAACTCTCGAAATCTTGTTCTTTCCTTAGCCGTTTGTCAAGGTGACTAAATAAACTTACAATGTACATTATATCTTAGAAAATTCACATTGGTACAAGTGATAGCCAGGTTTGAAACCCATACAATCTTGAATAACATTAAAAGACGGTCTAAAACGACATGATATTTTCCGAGTTACTATGATAAAAATCTCCTTCATTAAAATTGGTTCTTAAAGTTTTCAGACTGGCTAAAAACTGAAAACATAATATACATAGGTACAATGAAAACTTGAAAATTCGAGAAAAAAATTTAGACTTTATTTTAGTTTTGGCTTGAATGAAATAATTTGTATTAAATCATAAAGCTCATGCTATGCTGACACTACAAAATTTAAAATTCGAAAAAAGAATTCAACTTCATTTTAATTTTCTTTTTATGATATAATTTGTAGTCAATCCATAAAAGCTGTGTCCCAACACTATTTATTAGGGCAATGTGGGCGCCAGACGATTGCAACATTCCAGCCAAATTGGCGGGTCGTCACAACACTATTTTTAGTCTGGCAATATAAATTGTACGTATTAGCTGCAAGGAGTTTCCTACCTTGACTATATGGGTTTAGTTTCTGTTAAATTGTTCATTAAAATGACCGTTTTACTGTCTGTAAAGGTTTCTGTGTTGCGCTCTTGTAAGTGTGGGAGAGCCATACTTCGGCACGAATGGGCCGAAGTGATACCACAGCCTCAAAGAAAGCTGGGGTGAAACAATACATATAACAAACACTGCGTTAAGTTTCGTCGTGTGATTGAGGGTGCCAGAGGCACAAGCCATCCCCTCCTCAAATCTGTAAATCTCCAAATCCTTAATTCCTAAAAGGTCGGCAACGAAGTCGTAACTCCTCCGTTATGGCCGGCGCAGATTGCTTACCATCAGGTATTCCGTCAACTTGTTTGTCGTCCTATTACAGCGTACATGATTGGTCTTGTTAGATGAGGAATGGAACGAAGTAAGTAACATAAACAAGATGATGTTTATCTTAGATGATGATGACTGCCCGTAACAGCACAGATGGTATAAAGGTCTCCTCTTTATTTTTGTGACGGGAAAGTCATGAATAGTCTCGTCCCGCTCTGGATTCGGTGAGTGGGAGTGTCAGACTCTTACTGATTAAAATCCCCACCGTTCCTTCTCCTGCTCTAGGCCGTGGCCCCTGTGCCTCATTGCACTTACCCTGCAAACCCAACCCTATAGCCCTATGGGGCCCCAACTATGGTGGACTAGTAACCTACGCTCCCTAGCAGTTGAACATCAGCCCTAGGTATAGAATGTTATAGGCAGCTGACTCAAGACATTGAGTAAAGTAATATTAAGTTGTCCGTAACCGATCTTCAGTTACCGGTTAGAATGGAATGGCAAATAGTGTTGTATAAAAATTGTCGGAGTCACAAACTTTCTCCATGACTGACAAACCGACACAGAATTAAATTTCTGCCAACGATTAGATACAAAATGGAGTACTAAGAATTAGCTTAGCTAATATAGAATTGTTATAGAGATACAAATGTTGCTTGCATTTCGTTCTAAAACATTATCTTCTTATATATAAAATTCCCTTACCATACTCCTCCGAAATGGCGTTACTGATTTTTACCAAATTGTTTTTGCCTTTTCAGTACCTATGTCTGAGAATCGGCTACTGGCTGTTTTTCGTTCACCTAAGCGATAGGGGTTGTTTTTATTGCAAAACAACGATTGCCGAGTCAGCTATAATTTATATGTGAGAACGAAGTTTTTCTTAATATAGATTATTACTAAGATTATTAAGTTTATTAGTAAGATACTCTAACTTAGAATGTTATTATTTTTTAACTAAGTTTGGCCACCGTTTGCCTTATGTACCTACATACCTATGTAATTTCTTCTTAGAGTAGTCAAATAGGAAGTGTTCGTTCATCGTTCACTTAATTAAAACGTTGACGTGTAAACTCCTTACTTCGTAATTAATATTTGAAAAACAAAAATCATTTAACAATTAAACAGGTACAAATTAATTTTAAGATGATTAAAAATAATTACTTACTCAAGGGAATTAACTGAGAAAAGCTTTATCAATTACTATACAAAATGGGAGTCTTACTCACCAGCAAGTTGCGCGTCGCAACGACCTCAAAGTCAAAATCAACGTCAAAACGAAAGTCGTTATTGTCAATAAATGTACAATATAAATATGTTTCTTTATGCTCCATCGTAGGTCACATCATCGCTTTCCACCAGGCGTGATAGCAAATAGCGGCAATATGCAGGAACTATTAAAACAAAAAATATTTTTTTTGCGAAAATGAAATGAAGACTCCATTAGCTACTTATCCGTGTTTCTAACCGATTTCGCGGCACAAAACTGTCGAAGTATTACAACTTACAATCTGGCACTCGCTATACCAATTCGAACGGACTCCGATCTGAAAGTAGACGGACCTATTTGTTGCTGAGTCACTTGTTAGTCACGAGTTTAGAAGCTAAAGACTTTATTAATTGGAATACTTTTTTTGGAGGGTTTCTTATGTTTTTCTTTATTAGTGACTATCGTTAGACATAGTACATTTATTGGAAATAGTGAGCTATGAGCGCTAAATTACCAGCCTATTAGTGCTTTCTGCTGAGCAAAGTTCTCTTCATACACTGAAAAGGTTTGAGCATTTATCACTTCGCTTGCTCTAGGTGGCGCTTGCTATGGCTGATTTCAAATGTGTAAATATATAATTATAAATTATAAATTTAGGATTCCTCATGATGTTTTCCTTCACCGTATGTTAGTGGTGTCTGAATAATCCTAGCAGGTTCTCTAGGCAGGTCACATTGATATTTGTCAAATTTCAAATCAGGGTGTGTGTGAAAAGTGTTGAAGATCCATGTTTCGGCTGAGTTGTCATCAATAATCATCCAAAATATTTGAATAATTATTGTTATAAATCAATAAAATGTCAAGTATTTCTCAGCCGGGGTTGCGGGGTAAGCGCAATGAGGCACCGCGACCTCGGCCCAGAGCAGGAGAAGGAACTGGGGTTTTTTTAGTCAGTAAGAGTCTGACACTCCCTCCCGCCCGGCCCTGGGCGGGAGAAGTCATTTGATGATTTTCCCCTCACAAAAAAAAAGTACCTAGGTACTTCTTTAGAAGTACGCAGTTGTTAAAGTAAACGAGGCCTTTCAAATTTCATCTTGCTTATCCCTTC
Source organism: Spodoptera exigua (assembly GCA_902829305.4). Taxonomy (NCBI): domain Eukaryota; kingdom Metazoa; phylum Arthropoda; class Insecta; order Lepidoptera; family Noctuidae; genus Spodoptera; species Spodoptera exigua. The sequence goes on from LR824624.2 coordinate 2,569,512, forward strand.
GCACTTGAAAAATTGTTGCTTTTTATATTTTGTAAGCAGAAAGTTGGCAAAGGAATGTTACACGCTATCTGCGAATAATCTGAAGAATGTGGACAACCTAAACTGCGGGAAGCGTCGGGCTAGCGACTAATTGGGCAGCGGTGGCGCGACTTTCTCCGGTAGGGCGACCATAATTGTTGATGCTGTGGGACTTTTTAGTCTCGACCATGAGTCTTGTCGAATCATAAGTTGATATCTCGGCTAGTTAAAATGTATTAAAAGATACGCCTTCTCAAATTATTTTAGCAAAAACGTGATTAACAAACTCGTAGTGTAAATCACTAAAAAAAAATGTAGGGACATAGTTTCTTACCTTTTTACATTTTACAACGTGTTGCACTGACTGCACTCACGTCTTGTCACTATAACTTACTGTAACTTAGCAATTTTTTTTTTTTTTGAGTTAGAAATATTGTCTGGTTGTTTCTCCCACCTTGGATGGGGACGAGTCTGTCAGACTCTTACTGACTAAAATCCACGTCGTTCCTTCTCTTGCTCCAGGCTGACGTCGTGGTAAGTTATTGCGCAGGCAACCCCGGCTAAAAATAAAAATTTTCACTTTATACATCTCTTTAACCTTTCGTGGTGACTTTGGCTGTCGGTCGTGTGGCTCGGAGGTTAAGGAGCCCGCTTCTCATGCATGACGTGTAGGTTCGAAACCTGGCAAGTACCAATGTGACTTGTTCCGAGTTATATGTACTTTCTATTATTATTTAGACACCACTGGTATACGGTGAAGGAGGAAACCTGGACTTATAAGTTTGAAATAGCCAACCCGCATTGAGCAAGCGTGGTGATTAATGCTCAAGCCTTCTCCGTTTGAGAAGAGGCATTTGCTCAGCAGTGGGCATTTATAGGCTGATGATGATGAACCTTTCGTGTGTTTTAGACGTGGATCTACGGGTGATTCAATGTAAGTATTTTATGTTGTTGTCTCGTATAGCGACATCCAACGAGAGAGGGAAATATTATTATTATAACGTCACCTACTTTATTTGCTAACATAAACTGCGAAAACAATTACATTACACATTACATCACAAACATAAATAATAAAGCGACCAACATATTTTCCAAAATGTCCGCTGTAATCCTAAAATCATGGTATAACTACTAACGAGTGACACAATAATCGTGACCCCTGGACATTCCGGTGAACACAACGTTATGTTGACACACTATTATTAATAATAACGGTATTATTATTGTATGTATGGGGTCAAATTATCTGTGTGGGATCGTGGGCTATTGTTCCTTAAAGGCAGGGGAGAAAGAAAAGTGGTTTTACAAAATCTATTTACAACGAAACAATGAATGATGAAATTTGTTATTAAGCCATAAAAGAGCAATTTTCCATTTTTTTATTTAATAGGTCGGCAAACAAGCAGACGGATTACCTGATGGTAAGCAATCAGCTCCGCCCATGGACACTCGCAACGGATTAGTTGCGAGTGCGTTGCCGAGCTTTTAGGGATTAGGGATTTGGAGATTGAGGGATTTAGAAGGGATTGGGGGAGGGGAAGGATTGGGCCTCCGGTAACCTCACTCACACGGCGAACCACAACGCTGTGGTTATTTCACGCCGGTCTTCTGTGAGGCCGTGGTATCACTCCGGTCGAGCCGACCCATTCGTGCCGAAGCATGGCTCTCCCACACTTAAAATGAAACATGTCAAAAATTAGAAAAAACCTATGTCTAAAAAGCTATTTCCATTTAACTCGTCCCAAAAAGCGTAGATTCCTATGGATAAATAGGAATCTACGCTTTTTGGGACGAGTTAAATGGAAATAGTTTTACAAGAGGATAGACTGACACTTTTTCAGTATCTACTGATATTTAATTATTTTGTTTGACTGTAATAAGTAGGTGCTCAGCAGATACATCTCCTGAAGGTAAGCAATCCACGCCGCCCGTAAACACCCATCGTACATAAACCACCCACGGCTGGGAGAAAGACCATTAATAAGTACTATTTCAGGTACTGTGAGTATATTTGGCTGTAAATGATGATGATGATGATGATGATGATCTGCGAAGACGAAAAATACTACTATGTTGTGATTATTTAATCAGTCTTTCATTGTCTTGTCTGGATTTGGTTTTCGTTGCAAAACTAGTTTGATACTTCGATTGTTTGTCAATAGATGGCGTTATTTTCAGTTGCATTTCTAAAGCCCATTTTAAATTGCGTTTAGTGTCGCTTTTACTACTGAATATTATAATAGAAAAGTAATAAAGGATTTTGGTATATTAAATCGTGTTTGCGATTGTCCTTTCGAATAAAATTACCTAAATCAATAACTAAAATGCTAGATTATTATAAAAAGAAGGAAGGTTGATTAATTTGAAATTGAAATAGTAAGAACGTTAAGTACACCACTTTTACTTAGACAATAATGTTGTCTTTTTTAGCTAGCGGCCCGCCCCGCTTCGCTCGGGTCCAACTATCTCGCTATTAAAGGGTCACTTTTTCCTAATCTTCTCCTCTACTTTTCTAATATTTTCTTTGATAAGAACCTTCTCCTGACAATAACAAACACAACAAAAAAAGAATTAGAAAAATTGGCCCAGGCGTTGTTGAATTATGCGCTTACCAACACATATTGCGATCTATTTTTATATTTTTTATTATACATTAAGCCTTTGACTGCCGACCGAAAACTATTGAAGGCAAATCCTCCGCTACCGGTGACCTATGCGGCAGTTAACGTGTTAAAAATTAACAATTATTTAAGTAGGTATCTATTTTACAACACTCAAAAAAAAAAACATTACCTATACCAAATTTTTCTCCCTTAATATCTTAAAAACAAGTTAGAAAACTACACGCTCTCTCAAGTAGGTACAGTCAGCAACGAAAAATGCGTGTTGTCACCGAGCGACACTGACATACAGCAATAATTAGTCTTAAAAATTGCGCGCCGACTGTACTTGTACACTGGCGGCCAAAGAAGCGGACGCATGCATTTTATTATCTCAATTTAATTATTAATTGATTCTGTTATATTATTATGAAGCTTTAGGCTATATATAAATAAATAATTTAATTGAATATTAATGTTTTGTTTAAGATTTATTGCCAAAACCCAAGTTGTAAACATGAATTTGAAAGTAAGTCTATTTAAATTGTTAAATTTATTACCTACACTTCAGCTGGAGTTCCAGATTTAGATTTCACGCGGAATAATTTACTGCGGCCCCGGCCTATAGTAGGAGAAGGGGTGGTTTTTAGTCAGTAAGAGTCTGACACTCTCTCTCGCCTTCCCCTGGGCGGGAGAAGTCATTTGATGATTTTCCACTAACAAAAAAAAGGTGACCCGTATGATCGTTTGCCTCCTATTCCATAAAAAAAGTACAACGAGGGTGAAAACGCTAAGCTTAGCTAGTTTTTCAAAGGTTTTTTTTTATTTCGTTATAATAGTCATCAGGCAGGCGGTGCCGCTATCACGCCTGGTGGAACGCTATGTTGCGATGTACTATGAAGAACGCCTACCCTTATGCCATCTATTCACTCGGGCCTTGAAGACACTCAGATTATACTCTTGGGGATCTCATATACTCCGGTAAGAATTCCACTCCTTAGCGGTTCTGATTATAAAACTGGAGGCGAAACGCTTTAGTTAATGTATACTTTCTAGTTAAAATTTACTAATAATATTTTCTTCTCAGCTCAAAGTCAAAGTCAAAATCATTTATTCCAACTAATTATAAATAGGTAGGTACTTTTGAAACGTCAAAATAGAATAGTAGTCTGTCAGTCTGTTCGTCAGTCAAGCTAGGTGCTCGTTCCAAATTGGTGCTCACTCACAATGTCCGCCATTGTAAGTTTTAGTGCACTATATTGTATGCCCACCGAGTTATGTCTGTTCTGTGTCTGTTTTAAGCAGCTTCGTCCAGTAAGGAGACCATTTCACTAATTGCTTATTTACTTGTGCAGCATAGGTATATAGTATGTACCTTTTTAGTAAATTAGTCGATCAAAATACCTTTATTCTTTCGAAAAGTCGACTCCATCATCATCACCATCAGCCTATAAGTGCCCACTCCTGAGTAAAGGCCTCTTGTCTTCGGGATCTTGAGGATCTTTGGGAAATGAGATCCTACAACACAGGAAATCCTTGTATAGGGCCTAGACTTAGACTTTGGACCACGGCCAAGAATGTAATAGGTACCTATATCTTTTTGTAATCAATAAGGTTTGTCCATTGCCTATATTTCATTTTAATTTTAAATTAAAATCTCAATTTCGGCTAGGTAGCCGAGTTTGTGGGTCAAGCGCAATAAGCTACTGCGGCTTCGGCCTAGAGCGGGAGAATGAACTGGGGGTTTTAAGTCAGTAAGAGACTTTCCCTTTAGCCATACCCTTGATCTTCTCCTTTTAAGTGTGGGAGAGCCATGCTTCGGCACGAATGGGTCGGCTCGGCCGGAGTGATACCACGGCCTCACAGAAAACCGGCGTGAAACAACCACAACGTTGTGTTTCGCCGTGTGAGTGAGGTTACCGGAGGCCTAATCCTTCCCCTACCGCAATCCCTTCCCAATCCCAAAATCCCCAAAATCCCAATCCTTAAAAGGTCGGCATCGCACTCGTAACTCCTTCTTTGTTGCGGGTGTCCATGGGCGACGCCGATTGCTTACCATCAGGTAATCCATCTGCACGTTTGCCGTCGTATCACATAAAAAAAAACTCCCAGTCTCGAAAAAAAAGCCCGCCTGTCAGATGTGCAGAATTAAGGTCAAAGTAATGTTTCTTATGTGATAAGTTGGCACTGAGCAGACGTATCACCTAAGGTAAGCAATCGATGTAGACACCAGAGAACAACCTTTTTGGTGATTTTTAGTAGATTGGGATTGGGGATTCGGTTTTGGTAACGGTTAGACCTCCGGTAGCCTCATTCATCATCATCATCATAAGCCTATAAGTGCCCACTGCTGAGCAAAGGCCTCTTCTCACACGGAGAAGGTTTGAGCATTAATCACCACGCTTGCTCAATGCGGGTTGGCGATTTCAAACTTATAATTATAAATTATAAGTCCAGGTTTCCTCACGATGTTTACCTTCACCGTATGTCAGTGGTGTCTAAATAATCCTAGAAAGTACATATAACTCGGAAAAAGTCACATTGGTACTTGCCAGGTTTCGAACCCACACCCTCATGCATGAGAAGCGGGCTCCTCAACCTCCGGGCCACCACGACACACACGGTACACGGTAGCCTCATTACCGGGCGTTATTTTAAGCCGGTTTTCTACAAGGCCGTGATTAGATACATCTTCCACGCTTTAAATTTATTTCAATGTTTCATCTTGTTCATTATTAAGATGCAAGGTTGTATCAATTGTGTATTTTTATTTGTAACGCTGCGTTCTATTAGGAGTCTCTTACAACCTAATAATGTCAAGGAAATGTTTATAAGGAAACAAAATTGAGTATTTTGCAAGCAATTGAAGGCATTTTAGTACTTATTGTCATTCTGATCATGGTCAAGTGTTTTGAAATAGGTAAATTATGTTCTATAGAAGCGATGACGAGGAAAGAAAGAAATATTAGACGCGTATTTTGCATGCTTCGCGCTTATTTTTTTTTTTAGCTTCTAATGCATGAGGGATTTTGGAACCTGAGGCCCGAGTCTACTATTTTCAAAGTGTTGTCATTCCTACACGATTCCATAGTCATTTTGCTAAAAGTTCGTAATCTGTTAATTCAAAATGGCTGATCATTGGCGTTCGGCGATGTCGTAATAGAATTATAGTACGAGATGTCTTGTAACGAATTATAAACAATAACTGCACATTAATATTCTAAACGTAAATCATTGAATAAAGGAACTGACATTTTTTTTATTAATTTACCGCATTATGTCAAATATTCATTTGTCATTATGTACGAGATTGCCGTCCTAAAGAATTATTTCAATGAAGTGGCATTGGAAAGTCATAATGACGCTATCGTGTTAGTAGATTACCAAACTTGTCAAAATCAACAATTTTGCAACCAATGATCTACAATTCTGACACTATTGTAATAGCAGACTCGAGGCCCTGGTAGGTAGGTACCATAAGCATTAATTAATGTGATTTTTTCCGACTTATAAATGTACTTTCTAAGTTTATTTAGACCCCACTGATACAGGTACTTACAGTGAAGAAACGTGAACATGTGATTTGTAGGGAAAAAATATATATTGTACCTACTACCTACGTTGCTTTTTTGGTAACCATCATCGTTAGACCTGTTAATTTTATTAAAAAAGTCTTACATAAATAAACAGAGAAAATCTCTTTTTCTTAGTGCGAAACGGGTCATAACGGGACTCCTAATCAGCCGACCAGTCAACTACGCGAACGTCGCCGCAGCATGCACGCTTCTTATGAATAAGACTCCCGTTGTCACTTGAAACTAGTAGAGCATTTCTCATTTATTTTTAACTATAATACGTTACTATAATGAAGTTACACCTTTAGTAAGTAGGTAACTTCATTCTAATACATTTAGTCAAAAATGTTAATATTTAATATTTAAAACCTATGTCAGGTTTAATTAATTTACTAAATACACAAGACAAAACATACATACTACTGCTATTTACCTAACTCATAAATAAACAAATAAAAACTATTATTATCTACCCACTTTATCTGTGGACAGCCGAAAAAAATCGACCACTCACGAAACGAAGTGGCGACCTTCTAATTTTTTCTAACTCTACAACAGCCAATGGGAAACGTTGAAATTTCGAAGATGCGCCTGAGTGGCCGAAATTTTTAAACGGATTAGACGCACACATAGGCGTTGGTACACTGTGAACGTAACTACAGCGTCGTGCGTAGACTAAGTTTACATGTGTGTTTGGTGTTTGTAATTGTGTGTGGGTTGGTATGTATGTGTGTAATTAGCATTTATTGAATAAGAGTCAAGTGTGAATGGTAATGAATGTAGCTGAATAATTTATTTTGTTTGTTTTTCGGCCTTTAAAATATGTATGTACCTATTTAGTAGGTGGCGCGGTGAACTTTGTACCTTGAGAAGCAATGGCAGTTAATCAAATAAAATATAAATGTCAGCATATTAAAGGATTACCTACTTGGCAATAGAGTAAAAAATTTGTCGAAGAAATTTTTCTGTATACATAAATACTTATACAAAAAAAAATGCTTAGGTACATTTTACCTATGTCATTCCTTTATCTATGATTTTTTTGTCGGCAAACGAGCAGACGGATTACCTGATGGTAAGCAATCGGCACCCGTCATGGACACCGTAACACCAAAGGAGTAACTACAAGTAATTTGTCGGCCTCTTGCAGGTTGTAAGGGATTTATCGATAAGTGATTTGAAGATTGAGGATGTGGGTGAGAGAGAGAGAGAGGGAGAAGGGTAGGGGAGGGGGGGGAGAGATTGGACCTGATGTTTAATATTATAAATGAGATATCAGGTTTGTCTTTTTCGTTACAAGGAGACTAAATGGTACGAATTTTGGGTAGGTAGGTAGGTATGTGTGGAAATTATTATAAAGCCTTTGACTCCTAAGTAGTAGGTATTTATTTTCACTCGTATAAACAAATATCTAATAGTGATTTCGTCGTGGTGACCCGGAGGTTAAGGAGCCCGTTTCTCATGCATGAGGGTGTGGGTTCGAAACTTGGCAGGTACCAATGTGGCTTTTTCCGAGTTATATGTACTTTCTATGACTATTTAGACACCGCTGACATACGGTGAAGGTAAATATCGTAAGGAAACCTGGACTTATAATTCCTAATTATAAGTTTGAAATCGACAACCCGCATTGAGCAAGCGTGGTGATTAATGCTCTAACCTTCTCCGTCAGAGAAGAGGCCTTTGCTCAGCAGAAGGCACTTATAGGCTGATGATGATGATGAATAGTGATTTAGTATACTTTAACTACGCCCATTTATAGATTTTTTAATAACACCTACTTAAATTTATTCGAAGCTAAACAAACTCTTTGTAAGGTGACGGGTTCGAAACCTGGCAAGAGCTAATGTGACTTCTTCCGAGCTATTATGTAGGTACTGTAAAGTTTATTTAAATACGACTCACAAACGGCGAAGAAAAACAACAAGCTTATAATTTCTAATTACATATAGGTAAGTTTGGAATCACTAAACGGCCTTTTTTTATGTGATAGGTCGGCAAACGAGCAAACGTATTGGTAAGTACCTGATGGTAAGCAATCAGCGTCACCCATGGACACCCGCAACGACGGAGGAGTTACGAGTGCGTTGTCGACCTATTGGGGATTAGGGGTTTGGAGATTTTGGGAAAGGGAACCGATTGGGGTAGGGGAAGGATTGGGCCTCCGGTAACCTCACTCACACGGCGAAACACAACTCTTTGATTTATTCTCGCCGGTATTCTGTGAGGCCGTGGTATCATTCCGGTCGAGCCGACCCATTCGTGCCGAATCATGGCTCTCCCACACTTGAGCAAGCGTGGTGGTTAATGCTCATTCTCCTTGTGCGAAGAAGCCTTTGCTCTGCTATGCTGCTAAGCAGATTATGTAGGTAAGTATAATTAAAAAAAAACCTAGTTGTGTGATTCGTGGTGTTACAATACAATTGGTCTCTATACGTTAAACAAAAAAAATGCGGCCTTATGTACTAAAAAAATCACCAGCGTGACAACCTAAGACCCTAAAACCTATATATCAAGAACACCGCCAAAAAGGAGGCCATTAACCAATCACCGACCCCTAATACAAGTCGGACCCTATTTTTAAACACGTTTGTAAATCGAACACGTTCTATTGTGACTCTAACGCTCTCCCCACTCCTGCGCATCCGAAATTTGAACCGCGTTAGACGATTGGCTGACGGCCATTTTGTTTTTTTTTTTATTAAAACCTGTTAGACTGGCCTCGATGGTTACATACTTTATTTTTATTTATGCTTTTTACCCTACTGCCAAAGAAGGAGGGTAATGTTTTTCGAGTGTATGTAAGTATGTATGTATGTCTTTTCCTTTGTGACCTCCTGTAGCCTAAACGGCTTGATGGATTTTGATGTATGAGGTATCGTTAGATTTGTCTTGATTACGGGAGTGTCATAGGATACATTTTATCCTAAAAGTCCCACGGGATAAGGACATAATAATATTTTTTCTAAATTTCCCTTTAAAAAAATATGTATGCGGTATCATTAGATTCATTTCAATCACGGGAGTAATTAATATAGGATACGTTTTTTCTCAAAATTCCCACGGGAAAAAGTTATAAATAAAAAAATTATTATTAAAAAAACAAAATACCCGACTGCACACTAAAAAAAGAGTAAAACAAGCCCCACAATACAAATTTACTGAATATAATTTATAAATGTTGATGGAAAGCATCGCAGGCGGGGACCACCTTGACCGCCACCAACGAAAATTCTGCTAAATGGTGCACAACAGAAATGACTATAAATAAGCCTCTGTTGGTCCCCGCCTGCGATGCTTTCCATCAACATTTATAAATTATATTCAGTAAATTTGTATTGTGGGGCTTGTTTTACTCTTTTTTTAGTGTGCAGTCGGGTATTTTGTTTTTTTAATAATAATTTTTTTATTTACTTATCAAGATGGCTACCATAAGAGATTGGTTTGCAAGTTAGCTCATATTTTTATAGGATATAGTTATTTTAGATGAAGATTATTTTTACAATAGTTTATTAAACATCGTTAGGTTAAAGGAAGGAAGAATGTTTATATAATTATAAGTAACAGGTTGGAAAAAGCCTTGATTGGTAGTGTTGTTTTTATAGAAGTTTTTTTTTAAACTATGATGTGTGGATAGGGTGTAGGCATGTGTAGGTACGCATAAACCTGTTATATTCATTCTCGTTGATTCAACGACTCTTCTCCTTTTTTAGGCCATGGCTTACCATCAGTTAATTCTATTGATTGTACCTACTTGATCATCATAATCAGCTGAAGTACCTACCTAAGGCTTGTTCTCTTTAGAAGGGGTTTGCCAATTTACCCAAACTTGACAAATTACTCGGAGGTCACAGGTATGAGTCTGTGAGGCCGTGGTACCTATCAGCCTGGTCGAGCCGGCCCATTCGTGCCGAATAATGGCTCTCACATATTTGAATAATAATCTAATAGGTATAGTATATTCAAGTTATCATCATCATCAGCCTATAAGTGCCCACTGCTGAGCAGAGGCCTCTTCTCACACGGAGAAGGTTAGAATAATCACAGCGCTTGCTCAATGTGGGTTGGCGATTTCAAACTTATAATTAGAAATTATTAGTTCAGGTTTCCTCGCGTACCTTCACCGTATATCAGTGGTGCCTGCACAGTAGTTTTTTTTATGTTATAGGTCGGCAAACGAGCAGGCGGATTACCTGATGGTAAGCAATCAGCGCCGCCCATGGACACCCGCAACGGAGGAGTTACGAGTGCGTTGCCGACCTTTTAGGGATTAGGGATTTGGAGATTTAGGGGTTGAGGAGGGATTGGGGGAGGGGAAGGATTGGGCCTCCGGTAACCTTTCTCACACGGCGAAACACAACGCTGTGGTTGTTTCACGCCAGTTTTCTGTGAGGCCGTGGTATCACTCCGGTCGAGCCGACCCATTCGTGCCGAAGCATGGCTCTCCCACAGCAGTGGGCACTTATAGCCTATGATAAATTACAAATACACCTTTAACAAGTTTATTTCTTTGTCATAATTCTGGGGAAACATTTTATATTTCGTCGAACTCCGTTGCCGAATTGTAGACACTCACACAATAGCGCCCAGACGATTTTACGCACACGTAAACAGCGTGTGCGTACACGATATAATGGGGAGGTTAGGCTTTCGGGGTGATTTTTGAGATTTTTCCTTTGTTTGTTTGTTGAGAAAATAAGAATACTTAAAAACTTTTATTATTAGGTACTTGAATTTGTTGATAGTAGCTTTTGGTTGATATTTAAACATAATGTTGTAGCATTTCGATATCGATTGATTTGAATCGATTCATGTTTTGTGTTTCGAAAATTTCTTCTATACCTAATACAGAAGTAGGTACTTATTGTATTGCGCCTAGTAATTATATGATATCTATCTACTTATTAAACCTTATCTCATAAGGACTCATATAATAGATACCTAACTGGAGAAAATAAAATATAAAAGTAGGTACTACCTACTTAAGTACCTATGTATTTATTTTCATTTTGTCACAATGTCATGTCACAAATTAATAGTTTCATAAAAACCTAGTTACAATCATGACTAAAAAACCTTAAACAATACACCTACAAACAATTACATTCAAAAACAATTCTCCAACGAACGAAACGTTCGAATAATTCCGAATAATTTTAAATTCTCCGAACCCCGCCGTGTGTACAGGGCTCACGCACACATAGAGACCCCAATTCGCATTCGGGCCGCGCTCAGCACAGTTTCCGCGGTACCGGGGCCATTGACCCCACGTTTTGGAGGGCGCCTCTGACGTCACAACACTGACCTACCACAACGACCTTGAAGCGAATTCGGGTGTCCTCGTTCTGTGAAATTGTGACGGATGTCGCGAATTCGTTAATGGAACACGCATTTTGTTGGTGAAAGTAATTTGAATTTGGAACCCGTTGCGTTCGGATAACGGGGTATTGCGGCCAGTGTTTGTTTTGTTTTTGTTTTATTTTAGTTTGTATTTCGAATATGTTTTGGAACTTTTGTATTTAAAACCTACTCTTTAATAAGTGTTTAAATGTTTTTTTTTTATTGAATCATGAGATCTACCCTCAAAACCATATGATAAACACGTCATTACATAGATAATTATAAAAAGTAAAAATACTTAAATAAATATTAATTCACAATTACGTTTGGTACACGTATCAGTACTATATTTATCTACTTAAAAAAACATTTTTCCAATAAGTAAATTGTTGCTAATCGTACCGAGGCAACGCCTTGAAAGCAGTTATTTACAGGATTACCTGAAACCTGTTATCAGCATAGGTCACTGACTTACCGATAACGTGCAATATTTGTGCAAGAATAACCTATAGCTAAATAATTTTAACTACGCAAAATTGTTATGCAGTTTTCCTTTTACGCGTACCTACCTATACATGCAAGTTATAAAATTTAAATAAATGAAAGTTGTTTTCGGTTGTCGTTTTTAAATTTTGAATATGGAACTCTTTAGCGCTGTAAGATGTCTTGTTCTTTTTTTTTGTTTGTAATAGTTCTAAATTCAAGTTCCGATATTTGGACAATCTTTGTAGCTATAATTTACATTTTTATAAAATGAGTTAAAGTTGAAGAATACTGTGGTGTGATCTATGATCAATCAATTAAATACCTTTAAGATAATTTTAGAAAAGATACCAATTACAATTAAAATTCTGGTATTTTGTAGTATACTTTATTAATATCATCCAATATTTTTGTCAGACTCTTACTGACTAAAAACCCACCCTGTTGCGCTTTCACGCAAATACTTCTACTTGTCTCAAACTGTCTCTGTTTTCTACTTAGTCATTAAACGAATTAGGTACATAATAAGAGATTGATACATATTTAAATATGTGGAACCATAAAACATTTAAAAACAAAAATATGAAACAAATATTAAGTCGAAAAACAATAACACAATTAGCAAATAAATGCGTTAATTCTTAAAAACAATTATTGTTATTGGTTGTCATATGTATTTACTTATTTTTCCATTGTAAACTTCATTAGGTACCTAAGTCATTAACAATATAATATGTATATGAAATAGTTTTTGAACTTATTTCATCATTGTTCCAAATGGTTATTTATTAGAATTTGGATATTATATAACACTAGCTACTCTCACACGGTTTCACTCGCTGCTCAATTCCATTTAATCGTAGCGTGATGTTTTAAAACTTATAGCACTCAGGAACATTGTAACTACCTATCACTGAAAGAATTTTGGCAATCCGACCAGCGGTTCCAAAGATTACCCCCTACATACAAACTTACAAATTTTACCTCTTTCTCAATTTATCTTATGAAGCCAAAATCAAAATCATAAATTCCAATAGAACCATAAATAGGTACTTTTGAAACGTCAAAATAGAATAGTAGTCTGTCAGTCTGTTCGTCAGTGAAGCTAGGTGCTCGTTCCAAATTGTAGATTCGAATGGAGAAGAACGAGCAAGAAACTCCATGGTTACTCTTTTTAAAAATAATATTCGTCCCATGATAGAAAGTGTACGTACTAGGAATCCAGCTGAGGGTCACCAAGGTACCTCGGCCTCGGCCTAGAGCAGGAGAAGGAACGGGGGTGGCTTAATTTAGTCAGTAAGAGTCTGACACTCCTTCCCTAACCTGGGCGAGAAGAAGGAATTAGTTGACTTTTTCTCCCTATATGGACCTATAGGGAGATTAAAAAGGATCTAGTTTTATAAGAAAGCGCTCTGGCAAGGGCTCTCTGATATGAGAGTCAGGGCTTTACACACCCACGAGAAGAGCAGCGGTGGTGTCGTGTTAATTCTAATCTGTTATCAGCATAACTTGTACTTGTTTACTACTACGAAATACTAACCAGACATTGCAAGATAAACAAAAAAAAAATTGCTATGCAAACTCTGGTATCACAAAAATCTTTGTACTCGTAGACGGAGAGAGACAACATGATATGATAAGATGTGTGCGAAAGAGTTAGGTAGATACAAAAAGTGTCGTGAATCAGAGTGCATTGAACTCGGATTTGATGATGCATCGCCACACACACACATACATACATACTAACATCGACATATATAATATGTATTTATTTATTAATAGATGTACAGTTCGCAATTAAGTGTATTATAGTTTAATATGGGATGGATTTTTTATAGTTTAAATTAAAATGGTCACTTTTTGTGAGTTCTGGAGAGTAAATAGGTCTTGATGGACGAAGGTTCTTAACTTTGAAAGGACCAATGAGACTTTTTCGGAGTACTTTCTTTCTAAGTATATTTACCTAGACACCACTGACATACGCCAATCCGCCTTGAGCAAACCTTCTCCGCTTGAGAAGAAGCCTTCGCTCAACACTTGACACTTACCTATAGGCTGTTCATGTGATGTGAAAGAATGGAAACGATAACGTCTTAAACAAAATCCACGTCAAAGAAGGCTAATTAATTTAAATATCCTGTATTCTGGTGTGATGGCTAGACAAAAGTATGGTGCGCAAGCGCAGGTACTTACGATTCGCGGATAGAAAAAGAAAATAGCGTGTGATCCAGAAATGTTGATTCCGAATCTGGGTGTTACATAATTATAATATAATCGATATTCATTTGCGATAAATTTAGGTACAAATATTTCCGTATGGCGAATATAATTTTGCGCGCGCCTCAAAGAGCTATTACACCACCACAGATACCAACCACCAACAGGGTTGTTGTTCAGTCGGGGTTGCGTGGCAAAGCAAGGTCTTCGGCCTAAAGCCAGGGTGGTTTTATAGTCAGTAAGAGTCTGACACTCCATCTTCACCTCAACCTGGGCTAGTTAAAGGATTTGAACATTTTCCCCGTCAAAAAGAAAGAACCAAGATCACATTATAAATTGTAGAGAATCTATTTATTTATTTATTTAGCAAAAAGTACAATTTTAGTAATAACATTTTGTTCTTATAATTAAAGATCCTCGCCAAACATAACGTTTAACGGCGAATATAATAAATAATAATAAATAATAAACTTGTAATTTTTTTAATGACACGCAAATGCAGTTATTGGTTTATTATTTGCCAATGATATATCAGCCAGCAAATCATTTACTTAATAATAATGTAATTCACTTTGTATATTTGTAAACGTTCCCTCAACACAGGAGAAAAACACATTAGTTATAGAACAACTTAAAATTAATAATTAGCAATAAGCAGTCAGACACTTTTTCTGTTCCCAGTACTATAATATTAAGTTCCTATCAAATCGTAGCGTTACTGACCTGCGCAATGTCGACACCAGCGCCATGTCACCGAACTGTTTCAAGGATAATTCATATCAAAACCTACTTATTGAAATTTTTATATTTCGGACATGTTTATTCACTTGTTTGAATACAGTTTACAATTTACTGAGTTTTTTACTATAAGTTTTATCTTACTTATATAGCAGGTACTATAAGTTTTATCTTACTTATATTATAAATGCGAAAGTTACGATGTTTGGATGTTTGTTAGGTAGACAATCACGCAAAAAGTAATGGACGGATCTGGATGGAAATTTGCGCAGGCATAGGATACACTCCGGAATAGGACGTAGGCTACTTTTTATCAACATACCATGCATATTTTTGAGGTTATTTTCTTGTTCTGTCTTGTTAATAGAATTGCCTACATCTGTTCTCAAATAATTGGGTAGGTTTCTCTGTAAAAGTTTTATTATTTAATTTTCATCTTACATGTATCATCATCATCATCAGCCTATAAGTGCCCACTACTGAGCAAAGGCCTCTTCTCATACGGAGAAGGTTAGAGCATTAATCACCACGCTTGCTCAATGCGGGTTGGCGATTTCAAACTTATAATTAGAAATTATAAGTTCAGGTTTCCTCACGATGTTTACCTTCACCGTATGTCAGTGGTGTCTAAATTATGAAAGAATGTACATATAACTCGGAAAAAGTCACATTGGTACTTGCCAGGTTTCGAACTCACACCCTCATGCATGAGAAGAGGGCTCCTTAACCTCCGGGACACGGAAAAAAAATTACATGTTCATTCACTTGTTTAACGATAACAAATAGTATAAATAAATAAGAAATAGAATAAGTGTGGGAGAGCCATGCTTCGGCACGAATGGGTCGGCTCGACCGGAGTGATACCACGGCCTCACTCCGGAGTGATACCAGAAAACCGGCGTGAAATAACCACTGCGTTGTGTTTCGCCGTGTGAGTGAGGTTACCGGAGGCCCAATCCTTCCCCTTCGCCAATCCCTCCTCAATCCCTAAATCTCCAAATCCCTAATCCCTAAAAGGTCGGCAACGCACTCGTAACTCCTCCGTTGCGAGTGTCCATGGGCGGCGCTGATTGCTTACCATCAGGTAATCCGTCTGCTCGTTTGCCGACCTATTACATAAAAAAAAAGTATTCTTTTTAGAAGATTCAATAGAAATAACATAATGTATTCTTTGAGGAAATAATAATATAAAACATTATTGACATATTGAAACCATGTCCGTAATAGGTTACTTTTGAGTCAGTGGTACTCAAAGTTTATTAAGCGTAAATTGTTTAAAATTGACAAATAACAAAATTTTTGACAACTAAAAAATATGTTAGTAGGTCGTTTTATAGGTACAAGGTGTGAGTCCTTTATCACACTCGACATATAAAGTGTGTGTGGAAGGGCCATAGGTACTTCGCCACGAATGGGTTGGTTCGTCAGGATCAGTGATACCACGGCCTTACAGGAAACCACCACAGTGTTGTATTCCACCGTGTGTGAGGCCCAATCCTTCCTCTCCCCCTATCCCTAAATTTTCGAAAGTCCCAAAAGGGTAACGCACAGGTAACTCATCTGATATAGCGGTTGTGCCTGGGCGGCGCTGATTGCTTACCATCAGTATTATATTGGTCGTTCGCAGTCCTATCATACAAAAAAGGGATGTCACCGTAGTATGACCATTAGACATGATGTATTCCATCTAAAAGGCATTTCTTTTTTAAATAATTACAACAAACCCAGCTTGTAATACCTATAGAAATAAAAACTTGAGAACCACTGCCCCAAATAATTGAGATCAATTAGAAGCAAAATAATTGCTTCTGTCAATTATTGTTTTAACAAAAATTTCCTCATCTTGGAATTTGCCCAAACCAATAGTTAATTTGTGTTCGGGGAAATATTCTATTCAATACATCATAATATTGTTTAGTCAGTTTTCATGTATGCCTATGTATGCCTACTTTTATGTAGGAAGTTACCTGTCTGCAAATTTGTTGGGAATAATACATACTACGCTAATTTACTTTGTATAGGTTTGTTGGTTGGTGGTTTTCCTCAGGGTCAGTGAGGTTACAGAAAGCCCAAAAAGCCGTCATAAGCCTCTTGTCACTCCTCGGATGTCGTGGTAATCCAAAAGAGTTAGGAAGACGTTGCATGCCCTTGGAGGAAGGGAGTTAGAGATTCGATTTATATTTTATACTTGCTTTTGGAATAGTGATAGTATTTCTGTGCTAAATTTCACAAAAATCGGATCGGTAGTTTAGGCGTGAAGAAAAAACAGACAGACAGACAGAGTTACTTTCGCATTTATAATATTAGTTTGGATTCGATAGGTTGAGGATTTGGGGATTGGGGATGGGGGAAAGTCGTAGGATTTAGCGTTTGATAAGCTCACCCACACGTTGAAATCCAACAATGTGCTTTTTTATTAATGCCAAAGGATACCTTTACACTTAAAGAACCTGTTTGTCAGTACATCTATCTTCTTAGCTGCTGGTTTATTATAAGTATTTGTATGTCTTTACCCATCACGGGACTACAGGGGTCCCAGTCATTTGGGAGGCGTACGTGGCACCAAAGCCGACGGTGCAGAGGCCCTTTAGGTAACTTTAATCTAAATGAAATGGGACACAAATCGACTTATTATTATATTCTTTACTAGCAGCTCGCCCCTGCTTCGCTCGGGTCTCATCATCTCGCTTACGATGAAAGGGTCTCTATAACCCAACTCTCCCCTCTACTTTTCTCATTTTTTTTTCATAATAATCTTCTCCTGACAATAACACACATAACAATAAAAGAATCAGTAGAATTGGTCCAGGCGTTATTGAGTTATGCGCTTATCAACCCATTTTGCGATCCATTTTTATATATAAGAAGATTCAACAATAGAGTAAGAATATTATGACAATTGTATTTTACTCCATCTTCTTCGTCATCATCATCATCATCATCAGCCTATAACTGCCCAATGCTGAGCAAAGGCCTCTTCTCACAAGGAGAAGGTTTGAGCATTAATCACCACGCTTGCTCAATGCGGGTTGGCGATTTCAAACTTATAATTAGAAATTATAAGTCCAGGTTTCCTCACGATGTTTACCTTCACCGTATGTCAGTGGTGTCTAAATAATCATAGAAAGTACGTATAACTCAGGAAAAGTCACATTGGTACTTGCCAGTTGCCAGGTTTCGAACCTACACCCTCATGCTTGAGAAGCGGGCTCCGTAACCTCGGGGCCACCACGACACCACAAGGTAAATATGTGTGTAATAAAGCAGCCAGACTAAAAACCTTATCAAAAACAAAGGCTCGCCAAAGGTGAACGCACTCTTATCATTTTACTCCAATTTATATTTTTTATCGCGTCTGATATCAGATTATCAGTGGCTACATTCGTCCTCAATGTCAAAAAACACGTTTTTGTGTTTATAACACGTAAATAATGTGTGTGTTTGTTTGTGTTCTGTTTGGCTAGTGTGTGTCACTGGGTATATGTGGCAGATGTTACGTTTCTTTGAGGTTAACTTTATTTTTATTAATTTTTTTAATCGACTTCGTCACACAATTAGGTCGAAAAATGACTTCCCTCGCCCTAACTATGGTGTGAGGGAGTGTCAGACTCTTACTGACTAAAAACCCCTCCGTTCTTTCTCCTGGTCCAGGCCGACGCCACGGTACGTGCCAAGGATTACCCTCCTTGACAGCTGGAGCCCCAGTAGTGTTGTTTAACTCGCTTTTTGAAATCAACCTGTAACAAAATTTGTAATACAACCTATTTAATTAGAATCAGAATTAAACTCTTCTAATCTATTTGAAAACCTTTTGAATTTGGATTGGGCGTTGGGTATGCCAATTTCCCCTAATGACGAGGGCATACAAATTTAAATACATAGGTACTTGAAATAATGTTTTTATTTTTATTTAAGTATGGAATTATTTCTGTGCAAAGGTACATAACCCCATATAAAGAATTCTTCCTGGGTTTAGCTACGCATCAATAACTTGTTTCTTTTCTCGGATTTAAGTGTGTATTTTATACAAACGCATTCTCAAACCAAAAAGAAATATATCTGTGCAGTTTAACGTTCTTTTTTTGACTGTCTTAAAAGTCTTATTTATAACTAGGTCCAACAAATAATAATAGTTATTCTAAGAATCACAAACGTCGAATGTCCAAAACTTACCGGAAAATAACATTCGATACGTTTTTTTCCTTAAACACCGTCCAAAATAATGGTGCGGTTAAATTTAACTCGAACTTGTGTAATTAATAGTTAATTTGTTTGTTAAGATTAATGTGTTCAAATTGTTTGTTCTTAAAGGGAATGGGATGTGCGATTATCCTTGTTGACGAATATGAGTGGTTATGTTCATTTGTTTATAGATTTTTTATACGAATGACGCATTAAAGTAAAAATTTTTATAGCCCTAGCAGGGATTTCGGGGAATCCATTACTATTAAAAAATATATTTGTAGAATAGAGTCAATGGTTTAGGACTGCTTCAATTTATAGCATAGAATCTAAATTATTGAATAAAATGGCTGTGAACCATTGAACTTTTACTACAAAGAAATTTTAGTCATTTTAAAATAAATTAGTAGAGTGTAATTGCATTTTTGACCCCTGACTGTACAAGCAGATATTTTGGTCATGTGGTTTCTGCGTTACTCCTAATGACGAGGGCATACGATTTTAAGGGTGTTTTTAGGTTTTTCAAATATGAATTTATTTAAGTCGACCCAATGAAGAAGGCCCTAGGCGTTAGATTTGAGAATGTAAAATTTACGTCTCAGTGTTTGGTTCGACAGGATTTGCAATTGAAACTGTGCAAGAAAATTTGCGAAATAGTTATTGCATGGTTGCCTAACCCAAAAATCCTTATCAATGGCCTTAAGGATCGAAATTGTTACGGAGTAATAGTTAATGTTATCATTTAATGTCTTTGGGTACGGCGTTTAGTAATTTATCGGACTTTTCAGACTCATCCATCATATAACTACCCTCTTAATGGGGAGTAGGAGGGGGGGTCGTTAAATGACTTCTCTCGCCATGGGTGGGGCGTGAGTCAGTTTCAGACTCTTACTGACTAAAAACCACCCCATTCCTTTTCTAGATCCAAGACCAAGGACAAGGACCAAGGAGGACCAAGGAAGGACCAAAGACCTTGCTCCATTTTTGCACTTAACCCTCAACACAGTCTGAACATCAGCCTTATTGCGCCCCATCTGTGGTGGTGATTCTTAGGCTCTTTGAGGCATGCGCGTGCGTAGCTTCTGGTCGGGCAGCAAGCCATCCTTGCTTACCCTCCGCAGCCCTGCGCTTACAGGCACTCAATATTATTGTAACTAATCTAAAAAGGTAAATATAATACGCATTGGTTTAGTTATATTATTGAAACAAAATCAACAAATGTTCATGTTGATTCAGATGTTCGGAAAGTTAATAAACTGATGCCTTTTACATATTTGGATGACCTTTAGTTTAGAAAATATATTTATGATGTCATTTTAAGAATTATGTTCCCAGGTGCAGCGGGGTAAGCGCAATGAGGCACCGCGACAAAAAAAAAGGGAGATTGGAGTTTGACGATTGGGGATTGAGGATTTGGCGATGCAGGTGAGGTTTGCCCCCCATTATCCTCTACCACGATATCGCTTCAGTTGAGCCGGACCATTCATGCAGCCGAAGTATGGCACTTCCACGCTTGTATAGTAACTAACTACTGAGTTGCGATCGCAATGAGTCATTTCAAAGACAAGATAATCCAATTCAGAATTTCTAGCTGTGTTTCCGTACTAAGAATTTTAGACTACTGAAATTTTGACAATATCTTACTCAACTCAAGAACCCCTAGATCTCATATTCGCGAACGTGACAGTAGACAACTCATTGAACGAGTCATGACTAGCTAAAAATATTATTTCACAGGTAAGTTGCGTTGTGATTGACCTGATCTCCGGAACCAAAAAAAGGTCTCCCACTATTTAAGCTTTATAAGAAGACTGAAAGCTATCAGTGTGCCATGGAGTTGGCTTTATTTGGTGTTTCTTTGAGAGACCGTAAACAGAAAGAGATCAGAAAAAAATGACTCTAACATAGCCCAGTGGATAAGTAAGCTGAAGTGACAGTGCAGAGGGCACAAAGCTCGGAAACTCACTGCTAGTAACGCAGGAAGGTTCGTGCATGGAGGTGCACGGAGCGCTGGACGTCCACTCACAAAACGGCGACCTAATTTAGTTTGCAGGGAGCCGCTGGATGTAAGTAGCTTCCAACCGCATATCTAGAGTGTCGTGGTGGCCCGGAGGTTAAGGCGCCCGCTTCTCATGCTTGAGGGCGCAGATTCGAAACTTGTCAAGTACAGGGGGTGTCTTATTCCGAGTTATATGTACTTTCTATGATTATTTAGACGCCCCTGGACTTATAATTTCTAATTATATGTTCGAAATTGCCAATCCGCCTTGAGCAAGCGTGGTGATTAATGCTCACACATTCTCCTCGTGAGAAGAGGCCTTTGCTTAGCAGTGGGCACTTAGACGCTGATGATGATGAACCGCATATCTGTAAATCATTAGGAAAGGTATATGTTCAGCATTAGACAGCCTGAAACTGATGATAATGATGACAACTCTACTCACAGACTATTGATCAAATCCATTTGTATTTATCATTTTATCAAAAGTTCTTCGACCGATTACTGGATTTGATAGATATGGAAAAATGCGTAATGATAATAAGTACGGCCAAGGTTAGGAGTGCAACACACTTAGATTAGAGTATTCTTTTGCAATGGGCTCGTCTTAGTAAATATGTGATTCAAACCATGACTAGCATTTTAAATAAAGTGGTGGGTACATTAATTTTAGACACGCAACAGAATTTGCAAAGTGATTTAGATAATAAACATCAATAGGTATGTTATTTTTCGGGCACCGTTACCTGATGGTAAGCAATCAGCGCCGCCCTTGGACACTCGGAACGGAGAAGTTACGAGTGCGTTGATGACTTTTTGAGGATTGCGGATAAGGGATTTGCAGATTTTGGGATTGGGGAATGGTGAGGATTGGGCCACCGGTATCCTCACTCACACGGCGAAACACAACGCTGTGGTTGTTTCACGCGGGTTTTCTGTGAGGCCGTGGTATGACTACAGTCGAGCCGACCCATTCGTGCCGAAGCTTGGCTCTCCCACACTTAAAAGTCCCAAACTTATGTGGTGTAAGACAGCGTTAGAATTGTTTATTTCATAACCTTTGAGGTCGTGTTATTATTCGGTCAGACTAGTCAGTGCCAAAGCCTGATTATCCCAAACTTATAGAATGAATAAGCACTTAAACTATGGGTGAATTCCCTTCAGTTCTATTGTGTACAACAGTAGCTACTAAATATTAATAATGCCAGGATAATTATTATTTGTTTTACAATTAAATTGTAATAAAAGGAAACATTGCTAAAATGATTGTGGTTTTACTTGTGCCTTTGATTTCATATGCCTATAGAATTTCCTTTTCATCCCGAAGATCTGGGGGATCCCTTTAATTCCTTTCTTTTATTATTGTTATTACGCACCTCTCTAATACTAAACCCTAAAATACTGTTGAAGGAAATAATAAGGAATAGTTTCCACTTCCCTTGAATTTCTTTCCCTTGAATTTATTTAAAATGGTCTGTAAGCAAGCAAAATCTCTTTACATTAGCCGTAAGATTAAGAACGCTGAAAATAAAACAAAGGCTACATGCAAAATAATTAACAATGAGACAGGCAGACATAAATTGCATAACACATAAATTAATTTAAATACCGGTAATGGACATGTTAGTGTAAATCGGGAAGTTGCACAAGAATTTGAAATTTTTTTCAAGAATATCCCCATTAAAACTACGAAAGACTTAGAATCATCTCCGGCACTTTCTATTAGTCTTCTTAAAAGAAATGTTAAAGAATGCCGTTCTGATTTCCAATTTCAGTACACAAACCCCCAATCAGTAATAAAGGCGTTTAAAGACATTAAAGTTAAGTCTACAGAGGATCTCTGGGGAATGTCTGTTGCAGTGTGTAGGGCTTTCATAGAAGCTATAGCGCCTCATTTAGCTTTAATTTATAATAGAAGTGTAGATCAGGGAGTTTTTCCAAATTTGATGAAACAAAGCAAAGTAGTTCCACTGTTTAAATCTGGCGATGATACCGATCCTAATAATTATAGGCCGGTATCTATTTTACCGGTGCTTAGTAAGATGTTTGAAAAGCTGATGCTTTCTCAGATGCTGCGTCACTTTAACATGAATTCCATCTTTCATGATCAACAATATGGGTTCACCAAAGGTCGATGCACAACTGACGCCGGTGTAACTTTAATTAAGCGTGTTTTTGCCTCGTGGGAGGAGTCGCACGACGCTATTGGAATTTTTTGTGACCTGTCCAAGGCTTTTGATTGCGTCGAACACGAGACACTGTTGCTAAAGTTGGAACACTATGGTATTCGAGGGGCTTCACTCAATTTATTAAAATCATACCTCCAGGATAGGCAGCTTAAAGTACAGGTAAACAAAGTGAATTCTCAGGGTGCTAGCATATCTATGGGCGTACCACAGGGCTCGATATTAGGTCCTTTCCTATTTTTGGTCTACATAAATGACTTACCTCATTTATTTCAGCGAGAACCGGGAATGGTATTATTTGCTGATGACACATCGTTGATTTTTGAAATAAATAGACAGACAAATAATTATGACGAAGTAAATAATGCTATTACGAGGGTTCATAACTGGTTTACAGTTAATAATTTAGTTCTAAACGACAAAAAGACAAAGTGTATACGATTCAGTTTACCAAATGTAAAAAGTAACGAATGTGACATATTATTAAACGGCAACAAATTGGAATTTGTAAAACAGACTACTTTTCTGGGTATAACCATAGATGAAAAACTACAATGGGGGCCCCATATCACATCTCTGGCAGGACGGTTGAGTTCTGCAGCATTTGCTGTCTGGAAGATCCGACAGCTAACAGATGTGGACACTGCAAGACTGGTGTACTTCAGCTACTTTCATAGCATTATGTCGTATGGCATCTTGTTGTGGGGACAGGCTGCTGACATTGAGTCTATATTTGTCTTGCAAAAGCGTGCAATCAGAGCAATTTACAACCTAAGGCTTCGAGAATCTCTTAGAGATAAATTTAAAGAGATCAATATTATGACTGTGCCCGGTCAGTTTATTTATGAAAATATAATGTATGTTAGGAAACACTTAATATTATTTGATAAGGTATCAGACAGACATAATTACCAAACTAGACATAGAGATAGATTGTATCAGCCATTATTTAGATTGGCAAAGGTACACAAGTCGTTCATGGGATTCAGCGTTAAGTGTTATAACAAAATCCCAGGCGAAATACAACAATTAAATGAAAGAAATTTTAAATTATGTGTAAAGAAAACTTTGTGTAAAAAAGCATATTACAAACTGAGTGATTATATTGAGGATAAGGATGCTTGGAGACGGGCTGGTCCTGCTCCACAGGATAATATACGAATATAAATAATGTTCCAGTGGATCTTTGCTTGAACGGAAGTTCTTAGATTTTGTAAATTTGTTACCATGCTATTTTTATTGTTAAACTTGATAAATTTGTAAATGTGAGTGCCCTGTAACCTATTAAAATTAGTTAGACTAGCAGAATGACGGTCCATATGTCAGCTTGGAGTTGTCATGCTCACTCAAAGGTCACATTGGCGGTGGCACGGTCACTGGATCGCTCGATTCCCTATATTATGGTTGAGTTGGGCGATGCTGGTGTACGTGTCATGCTCGTGAACGGGCGCCGTCAATTGGGACTGGTCAGCTTCGGACTGTCTATTGTCCTTAAGGTTATTTTCTTTTTATGTTTCTACATTCATACACGCGTTACACTGTTCTCACATATTCAAACTAACTAAATAATGTATCAAAGAATGTTTATGTGACACTGATTTTAAAAGAGTAACCATGGAGTTTCTTGCTCGTTCTTCTCCATCGGAATCTACACTTTGGAACGAGCGAATAGCTTCACTAAGAGGACTGACCGACAGACTGACACTTTGTATCTTTAAAGTTGTGTTGACGTTCAAAAGTGCCTGTATGGGTCTAATTGAAATAAATAATTTTGACTTTGACTTTGACTTTTGACTTTTCAGGAAAATGATAAGCGTTTTTTGCTGATGTTTCATCATCAACCTATAAGGGCCCACAGCTGAGCAAAGCTTCTCACACTTAGAAGGTTTGAGCATTAATCACCATGCTTGCTCAAGGTGGATTGGCGATATCAAACTAATAATGTTTTCCTTCACCGCATGTCAGCGATGTTATAGAAAGTAAATATAACTCGGGAAAAAAACTTTGGTACTTGTTTAGTTTAAAACCCAAACTTATGAGATGCATGAGACGATTCAAATCTTATACATTGGGTTACTCACCCGGTTCAGCAGTGATCATGTCTTGTGTTGTCAAAATAAGAGTACATAGGTGCTACTTATTCCTGTTGGAATTTCTTCCAGTAGACCTGAGACAGTGAATGTAATTAAAATATAAGACACAGTGTGTAACAGAAGAGAAAAAAAGAACTTCTTAACGAAAACATCATCATCTTATTCAAATACAAAAAAAATGTTAGCAGAGTTTGTTTTTGTTCCATCATCAGCCAATAAGTACCCACTGCTGGGCAAAGGCCTTTTCTCATACGGAGAAGGTTAGAGCATTAATCACCACGCTTGCTCAATGCGGGTTGGCGATTTCAAACTTATAATTAGAAATTATAAGTCCAGGTTTCCTCACGATGTTTACCTTCACCGTTTGTCAGTGGTGTCTAAATAATCATAGAAAGTACATATAACTCGGAAAAAGTCACATTGGTACTTGCCAGGTTTCAAACCCACACCCTCATGCATGAGAAGCGGGCTCCTTAACCTCCGGGCCACCACGACATTTTTGTTTTTGTTACGTAAGTACAATATCTTTTTAAAGGGGGGCATCAAATATCTTCACCCCCCTTCTACAGTTACTTGCGACAAGATGAAGTGTCAGCCTTTAATTGACTAAAAACAACTTCATTCTTCCTCCAGCTGCTAGCTAATGTCGCAGTACCTTATTACGTTTGAACTCCAACTGAATTATGTACTGAAGATATTTACAGTTCTTGATACAATAAACTTGTTACTACTACTGCTTTATCTCAGTTTAATAAAGTAAAAATAAATACCTAAAAATATGGTAAGACACTGAAATGATAGTAGTAGGTACTTATACTTAATTTTTTTTTATTGATGACGCCTGTGTCTCGCTTTATGAATCTTTAAAACCTTTCTATGTGTTACAAAAAGTTTATTCTATTTTTTATGTGATAGGTCGGTAAACTAGAGGCCTGATAACCTGATGGTAAGCAATCGGCGCCGCCTATGGAGCCGCAACAACAGAGGAGTTGCCGACCTTTTAGAGATTTGGGATTTGGGAGATTTAGTGATTGGGGAGGGGAAGGATTGGGCCTGCAGTAGGTAAGCTCACTCAGACGGCGAAATACAACGCTGCGGATGTTTCACGCCGTTTTCTGTGAGGTCGTGGTATTCTTCCGGTCGAGTCGACCCATTTCGTGCCGAAGCATGGCTCTCACACACTTAACTTGTTTTACTTTAATCCATATTACCGAATCTTGCTTTTGTTAGTGTAAAACATATAATTTAATAATATTTAATACAACGAAAACAGCAACAAGGGCGATAACGATGCTCTAAAAATAGCATTTTGCCTCCCGAAAATTTTGTAGGTACCACGAATATCACACAGACGACAGACATGTACAATCGAGAAATTCTATTCTTAACCATACCTTAGGTTTAATTTTGTGCGATACGACCAGCACCCACATGTAATGTTCAAGGAATAGATTTAGCGATAGGTATTGTAATATCAGTGGTATATGCATACATGTATATACTCGGCTGCACGGTTGGCGCGTCGGTTAGGCAACTGGCTGCCGCGCAACGTGTCGCGGGTTCGATTCCCGCACGGAACAACTCTTTGTGTGATCCATAGATTGTTGTTCTGGATCTGGGTGTGATGTGCACGTGAAATTGTATGTTTGTAACCGCAAACCGCACCCACGACACAGAAGAAAAACGTAATGTGGGGCAACGTTCTTTTTTTAAAAAAGCAAATAACAAAAAAAGTAACAAAAACAAAATACTAAGCAAAAAAAAAATAGAAATAAGCAGAATGACAATCTATCTATCTATCTAGGTATTTTAAATTCATTCAATAATCCAAACTAATATTATAAATGCGAAAGTAACTCTGTCTGTCTGTCTGTCTTTTCTTCACGCCTAAACTACTTAACCGATTTCTGAGAAATTCTGTACAGACAAAGTTTGGAACTCGAGAAAGGACATTAGATAGTTTTTATACAAAAAATCTGCAGGAAGTTACTATTCCACGCGAACGGAGTCGCGTGCAAAAGCTAGTAACTAATATTGTAGACAGTGTTAGTTATAAAAAAATGATTTCTTTTTCAAAGTGGTAGATGTTTTCATGATTATGTAGGCCCACCTACTAAGTAAAAGTAATTTAAGATTTTTGCATGCAAAGTGATCTAGCATTAACTTCGGCGATTGTACCTACGCATACGTTAGATTTTGGTAATGAAGTCACACTTTGTTCAAAACAAGGAAAACTCAAATAAAACAACTGAAACACGTAAAGCCCTTTATCATATTAAAGTAATTAATAATACAAATAATAATTTGTTTATTTAGAGGAAAGGTTACTTGTAAAGCTTTAGTTTAATAATTAGAAGTATAGCACATTATTCACACTTCATGTCCACAAACTAAGTACAATAACAACAAATTAGCGATCGTAACTTAATTTAATTATTTTGCGGCATTTTACTTAAAAAATCACTCAATACGAAATAGCGTAGTATGTAAAAGACGGATAGACTACAAATCTAGCAATCTACGCATCGTAGAAAATGCGTAGCATTCACATCAGACTGTTCAGTAGACTAGTAGACCGTGCATAGTAGTATTCATAGCTTATACCTATAGTAGAATATGAGTAGAAGACGAACTAGTAGTCGGCAGTAAACTCGTAGACAATGCGTATTACATGCATAGTACACTACGCAGAATACTTCTTAGCGATAATATCCTAACTTGTAGACTTGTAGTATACTCGTAGCCGATACATAAAACACAGTGCATACAATTCAATGTATGAGAGCGAATCTAGTGAATTCGTAGATCATACATAGCGTATTCATAGCAGATCGTGGCGTAGTAAAATCGTAGCCAATACGTAATAGCTGCCTATTACGTATTGGCTACGATTTTACTACATAATATACGATTAAGATGTAGCTAGTTGTCTCGTAGAACCATCGTCGTGTTTTCGTAGCAGACCGTGAGTAGAAGATACGAATTTTCTACTCACCGTCAGCTGCGATACTACGACCAAGACCTAATAGATTCGTAGTACACTCGAAGCCAAAACGAAATAGACAATTATTTTAGAGTCGTAGTCGAAATCCCAGCAGAATAGGAGCAAATGCGCAGTATGTACATTCGTAGCAGATAGTGCGTAGAAGACTCGTAGACGATAACATAGTAGACTCTCAGACAACTCTCGTAACCAAGGCGTAGTAGACGACAAAAGCGACTCGTAGTCGTAGACCAAGCGTAGTATATTCACAGCCAATCGTTGTAGTCGATACGTAGTAGACCGAGCGTAGCGAATGCGTAGACGATATAATACCGATCGTGCGTAGTATTTTCGTAGCTAATACTTACGTTTTCTTTTAGATTTAAGGGCACGTTGCCTCTATTACGATACGATATCTTGTGTCATGGGTGCAGCACTAAACATCCAGACCCATATCCACAACGATATTATACGTTTTATAATAATCTAGTTAGTTTAGTTTTAAGTATTTTATTATCTAGTACAGAATTTCTTTCTTATTTATAAGCAGTAAGAGGCATAAGTATAAAAGTAAAATAGAAAAACAATTATGTTTTAACGACATTAATTTCGAAAGAGACCCTAAAATCGAATGGCGTTCAGGTGCCAGACATATATAAACTTTTTGTTAAAAAACGTATATTTTTATTTTGAATATATTACCGAATTGTCATGGACAAAAATACAACAAGAAGGAAGCGAGAGGCCGCACGTTCCTTGACCTTTGAATTCAAAAAAAGAACGACTTATTGTAGTTTTTTTTTTGTTTTTGAGTTAAACGACATTTTTTTTTTTGAAATGGACCTTTCGTTTATTTTTCTGGCGCTTTTAAAGTAAAGTCTTCTTTATTTTTAGTGTCGTAAGATTGATTTTTGTTGTCCATAAGATGGTTGTCCTAATGTATGAAATACTATATATTGTCACAACTTTTCGATGTAGTTTTTTTACAATTTTTGGGTAAGTATGACTTTTTTATTTTAATGTCGTAAGCTCTTAACATAGGTCCAAGTTTTAATAATTATTATTTATTTGGTGGTTTTCTTGATGCAGCTGCAATATTAATTATGATCACAGAAAATTCAATGTTATAGTTGTTGATTTTATTTTACTGTTTGTTGTACTACTCAGCAAGGCGTGTTTGGCCAAAGCATTTTCTTTTTTTTTACGATATCTGTCAGTAAAAAGCAAGGAATTTGGCACTGGACCTGTATACCTACCCTGTAGACCTATGTAGCATCACTTATCCTAGATCTTGTCTTCTGAATCTTGGCTGGTGCAGTGAGCTCCTTTTTTATTTACAGTTTATAGAAACAACAGGGATTTCTTTCATCATTTGATATTCGAAGTCAAAGTTAAATCATTTATTTAAAGAGATCAACATAAGCATTTTTGAACGTCAAAATGTCAATCTGTCAGTCTCACCTCCAGTGACCAAATTTTTCATTCCATAGTGTAGATTATTATGGAAAAGAATGAGCAAGAAACTCCATAGTGACACTTTTCAATAATTTTCACATACTATTTTTAAAAGTAGATGAAGCTTACCCTGTCTCTTTACCTAATTCTTCCATAAATATTACACAAGAACCCATACCAACATGCAAAAACAAAAACAGAATTAACAAAAAAATACACACTAAAAAAATTCAACTAAATACCTACTTACATTACTAACCGGCTGAACAAACAATAAACGAGGCATTGCTCTACGTTAGACAGAGAAAAATGTACAAAAAACTTAATAAGAGTGAAAGGGACAATCCCTGACCCCACACAATATTATACGAAATTGGCATGGTCAGTGACGATAAGATATCGTTATCGAAATATATTCGTTTCGTTGTAATTTTGGCAGTTTTTTTTTATTTGATAACAACTTTGACATTTTTGTGACCGAGCGATTGTGTGGTGACGTCATCCTGTGTTGTGTACTCAGCTGCAGTATGCACTTTGTTAAGATTCTTAATGGTATGTAGGTTATTTTAATTTATTAAATATTTACATTATATGAGGCCTCCTGTATAATTATTGGCATCTACAAAAGAGGCACAAACCCTTAAATCCCTAACCCCCAAATGACCAGGACACATTTATAACTTCTCGCAATTTAGCCAATAGACCACTACAGACGGGGCCCTAAAGAGCTGATGTTCGGGGTTGCGGGGTAAGCGCAATGTATCACCGCGACCTCGGCCCAGAGCAGGAGAAGGAACAGGGGTGTTAAGTCAGTAAGAGTCTGACACTCTCTCATCGTACCCTGAGATGGAGAAGTCATTTGATGACTTTCCCCTGACAATAAAAAAACTAGCAGCATCGAGAAGATTACATTTACAGAAGACCAGAAAATACTCTGTGATAAACCAAATGCATGGTTTAACAGACATACCTCTCTTTTTTATAGTACTTATAAGGCAAATGAGGACGAATTACCTGACGGTAAGCAATCAACGCCACTATTAATATCGAAGAAATAACTACAAACGCGTTGTAGGTCTTTTATGGGTTATGAAGGATTTAAGGAGAGAGGATTTAGGGATTCAGGGTAGGAGAGGGAAGGATTGTGCCTTCCTTAACCTCACTGACACACGTAAGTCTTGTTTCACGTCGGTATTCTGTCTACGAGGCAGTGGTATCACTCCGATCAAGTCGAAGCATGGCTTTCTCACAATGTTGATGAATGTGCTATCAAAGGCTATAAAATAGGAAATAGGTATCTTTTTACGACATTTTGTTATAATAGATTATTATTTACTTGTTTCTCAGAGAAAATTAACTGTATTTAGATAAGATTAGATTGTTATTTGTTGTCTGGTGTCTGACTGTTTGCCAAGTAAGATTTGGATTTAATTATTATAAGTAATCACTACGTAGTACAAAACAAAGTCGCTTTCTCTGTCCCTATATCCCTATGTGTACTTAAACCTTCAAAATTACGGAAACGGATTTTGATGCGTGTTTTTTTAGAGATAGAGTGATTTAAGAGGAAGGTTTATATGTATAATAACATTCATTAAACAGTGAAGAAATTTAGTATCAGCATTGCAACCGTGCGAAGCCGGGACGGGTCGCTAGTGACTAATAATTTTGGAGATGGATTAATTAATCATGATTCTAATTCTAAGGAGTTAGTATGCTATGCTTTTGTTATTTTTACAACATACAATATCATTTATTTTGACAGTTCCATACTGAGATCTATGCTTAGATATTGTTAATATTACTAATTGTCAAAAACGTAATTTAATATTGTAGATATGTAGTCTTACTTCATTACCTATATACATATAGGTATATGCTATCCAAACTAATATTATAAATGCGAAAGTAACTCGGTCTGTCTGTCTATCTTTTCTTCACGCCTAAACTACAGAACCGATTTCTGTAAAATTTGGTACAGACATAGTTTGGAAATTAAGTAAGGACACAGGATAGTTTTTATAGCAAAAATCTGTAGGAAGTCACTATTCCACGCGAACGGAGTCGTGGGCAAAAGCTAGTCTGAAATAATATGATGTCCGAGACCTTGACAGAGTTCATAAAATAAATGCTGATACATTTTTGCATACGCCATCGATGAATTAAAAAAAACAATGTTTAAAGACACCCAAAACCACAGACAAAAGCCACAGACAAAATATTAAATACGCAGAATTTAAATTCACTTTAAATTGAAAGTAAAAGCTGATGCACACATATAGGTATATAAAGTTTTATCAATGTGTGTGTGAGCCTGACCTTTCCCAACATAATGGCCGTCGACGCCCGAATACAGGGGTCGATGACACTACGAGGCTGAATGCACGATGCATTCGGCAGGACTCGACAGTTTAAAAAAAATAAACGTCACTTTCGCTGCCCATGGAAATGGAATACGATTTTCGTTTTCTTTTGATCTGATTTTAAAAATAAAGTAAAACTAAAATAATTCTTTTATGTTGGGTTTGGGTATGTACCTATTTGGAAGATAAAATATTTATTAATGAGAGTTATTTTGTCCAAATTAATATATAGATATATAGTGATAAAATTGGGTCTATGATTTGTTTAATTAGGATTAAATTCACAAATATTGTCAATAGGCAAGGTTACCTCTGGAAATATAAATATGTCATTGGTTATTTTATTTTGTAAAGTTAAATTAAATATTCATAAGTACATCAAATAGCAAACCTGTCAATTTTTCCTGCAGTAAACTCAAATATAAAAATTGAAACCAATTTAATCCATATGACACGAGTCATCTCGAAAACTCGGAATAAATGACTCAGGGAAGTAATTTCGTTTTACATATTTTGGAGGTTGCGCTGTCAGTTCTCAGTATAACGCTCACGCGAATAATTGTAAACAAAATTTTTGGTACGAACACACCATATTAAAATTAAATGAATAATACAAGGTAAGTAGTCTATACGGTAGGCTGGAACTACGAGTTGTCAAAAACTAAAATTTTATTTTAAACTAGCGGCCCGCCCCCGCTTCGCACGGGGCAACTATCTCGCTATCAAAGGGTCACTTTTTCCTAATCTTCCCCTCTACTTTTCTAATATTTTAATTGATAAGAACCTTCTCCTGACAATAACAAACACAACAAATAAAGAATCAGCAAAATTGGTCCAGGCGTTGTTGAGTTATGCGCTTACCAACACATTTTGCGATCCATTTTATATATAAGATGAATTTGCGAATTGTTTTTTCTGTTAATTTTGTATACCTACGTATAACAGAAATTTTATAACGCCATAATGTTTGTCAAATAGAATACGCTAGTTTCCAACTAAGTAGTCAAATTCAATACTTTCATTCAAATGTCAAAAACGATACTTTTCTATGAAAAACTGAGCTATGACGCCATAGTATTTTTGTGTTAAATAGCTTACTTATTGCTTAATAATTAACTATAAAATATCTAAAACTTAGTGTATTGATTGATCGATGAAAAATTAATGCATAGTTATTTTTCAATATTTTATTGTAGGATTATTGAAACGTCGAATTAATTTATTTTTGACCTAGGTAACTACCCAATTGATAGTAGTTATACAATCGATAGTAGAAGTAAACGAAAATTAATTTAGTATTTAGATATAAATAAATATACCTAAGCAATTTGGTGGAATTCTTTCATGTGACATTTTGATTTGAAACTAATACAGATTTTGTCATAATTCGTTCACGCTTCAAAAAGCCGTCATTCACCATCAATTAAATTGTATTCAGTCAAAAATGTATACCTATAATTAAATTTTTCAAAACAATAAAATATGCAAAAGTCACATCACATTTATCATTATTTTTTTTACTAATTTTTTTTATTATAATTATAATTATGTATAAGTGGCGTTAAAAAAACCTTGCGTGGTAAACACTGCGCAAGGTTTTTTTCACAAACAACGTGATGATCATCAGCCCATAAGTGTCCACTGTTGAGCAAATGCGCCTTCTCACACGGAGAAGGCTTGAGCATTAATCATCACGCTCACTCAAGGCGGATTGGCGATTTCAAATTTACAATTAGTAACTCGGATATCACATTGGAAATTACCAGAGGAAGCAACTTTGTTTTATACTATGCTAAAATACGTTAAGTGATGGACAGATTATAAAATGTCCCCAATGAAGAATTGTTGAAAAAGTAATAGATTTTTTACTTAAAATAGGTATATTGTGTATGAAACAAAAATTATACTTATTGTATTTTTTCTTGTGATACTTTTACGATAACTCCTTTTACTTCTTTGTCATTTACGTAAGTAAGTAGTATTGCGTTTTGGACAATTTATTATAGGTATATATGTACCTAAGTAACTATAGATTGTGTAGCTTAATAAAACACTCGATAGTTGTATATTTAATTAGTATATTATTTACTCTTAACTGTCTTATCTTAGTAAAAAGAAAGTCGATTAAAACAAGTCTTTATTCGTTATTTTATCTGTAAAACAATAATCATTGTCGTGACACTGGATAGTGCGTGTGCGCAGAAACAACAATCCCCAACTAGGTCAACATTAGTTTGGTGCGAATTATGCAAGTTTTTCGGAAATATTTAGTTTAATAAACGCTAGTCAAACAATATTCTACGACCTAGATTTACAGCTGATCACTTATTTTTTAGTTTCTAGATGATTTTAATTTAAAAAATTATACTTAGTAGTGACATTGAGGCATTTATTGTGAAGATATAATTATGGGAATAAACGCGCAATGTTTAAAGTCTAAACAACTTGTAGCGACGAAACCTTATGACGTAAGTAAGGTCCAAGCTTCGTTTGTGTAACAGATATAAAGTTACATGGCCAGCACATTACAAACGCACCATTGCATCCAAGTTTATTGACGCCGCATCCGTCTGAACTTGGAGTTTAAGCCTCTGTGAATGTCATCTAGGCACAAACCCGCAGTACAAGTGCGCTAACTCGCCTGTGTGCACCGTCACGCCGCGCACACACTACTCAAATATTAATTAAAAAAAAAAAATAACCACATAAAATTCACGTCAAAAGATGACAGTTCAAATTCAAATTCCAAATGTTCGAATTTAGAAATGTCCGCTGAACACGCGCGGGAAAGAGACGGACATAACTCTGAGCGTCTGCTATTTCGGTGACGTCGACCCGGTGCATAGCGAAATAATGTATAATGAAAAGTGGCAGTAATTTCGATGTGTTTACGCGCTGTGCTAGTTTATTTGGTTAATAGCAGTTTGTTTTTCTAATCGGCTGCGTTTGGACCAGTGGCGCCCTCTTCGTGTCCCATTCCCGCTCCATAGATACACATGGTTGTATTTCATGGAGCTGTCATAACAAAAGTGACCTCGTGGACTGGGATTTATTTTAGTGGAAGTACCCTTCGAGTGCGGCGGGATGTGTGACAGTGCAACTAGTTTTTGGCGCGGAGAAACTGTGGCGGCCGTAACGCGGAAAATTGAGCTAGCGGTGTTTTTTTCCTAACTTAACCTACGACAATCTTCAGTTGCGCGCGAGCTGTCCCCGCACGCGCCTCGCGTATCATCCGACACGAAAATCTACGAAAATCCCCCGAAGGGACCCCGAGCCGGTGGCGAGCCCACCCGAAATCACACTCCCAGCTCCATGTGAGTGTGTTCAAAACGTTCCATTTTCGAATGCAGCGGAATAGTCGCGACCGCGCGTTCGATGACCTCATAAAGTGAAACTATTTTTTTCTTTCACTTTGCTCAATTTAGTGATGTAGCCATAGTGCGTTACTTGTACAAACTTACGGAATATTGTGATGTCAAAGTGCAAACTTAGATAAAACTAGGACTTGTAGTGATAGTTAACTATTTTATTAATGGAGAAACAAACGACGAGGGACATTTTACATGCATATGGACAGATACTGCATGGACTCTAGGTAAGTGCTTATCTTTTACTAAATATAAATTAATCGAGTCGTTGCATCGAGTGGTCCGCACTTTATTAAGTCAGTTCTATGAACGCCAATCTTAATCTATGAACTTGATGATCGGAGCGCAGTGAAGTTGGCCTCGTGTGACTTGCATTGCTAGTCTGCGCCTGCAAATTCACCCATGTGACTATCGCGGTCTCGGCCGGTGGAGGGCAGTGCGAGGGAAAACAGTGCTTATTGACACAATTTATCAGATAAAATAGGGTCTGTTTTGTTTGCAAGCGTTATTTTTGGGTTGACGAACTTGGTGAAAGATATTTTTGTTTGGTAGGACACATTAGTAATTTTGCAGTGCGTCGCCTTGCCTGCGCACGATTGGCCTTCGTGCTATCAGTGTAGGTAGGAACGCG
Source organism: Spodoptera exigua (assembly GCA_902829305.4). Classification (NCBI taxonomy): domain Eukaryota; kingdom Metazoa; phylum Arthropoda; class Insecta; order Lepidoptera; family Noctuidae; genus Spodoptera; species Spodoptera exigua. Next base: position 2,605,746 of record LR824624.2, read on the forward strand.
AACCTATTAGTTTGCCTAGGTTTGTGCGATAATAGCTCGACTCGATGGAGTTTCAATGACTTTTTACTACTTATTTGGTGGCTACTATAAACATTTATAAATAATAAAATTAAAATGGAACGCTATTTAAATTTCGAATTAAGAATAAATAAATTATTATGAATAACGGTTCTCGGTTTTTAAAATGAGAACAAAGAAAAATAAAGAGTTGTCTCAACGAGTTTTTGCTTCGTATGTAGGTATATAAGTAGCTAGGTAGGTAGGTAGGTAGTTAGTGAATGGCGGGAAACCGGCTCACTTACTGTATATGGCACATAGATCAACATGATCATGAACTAGCCAAGTGTACTGTTTCTATTACCTACCGATATACAATACTTCGTCTTATAAAAATACTTATGTACAACATAAACTATGCCTTCCAATTTTAAGACCATTTACGTTAACACTAAGATTTCGTTTTATAAATCTTTATTATCGACTCCGTAATTAAAAACTTTATTTATAATTTTAAATTTGGAACATTTTCGTCAATAAATAATATAGATATTTTCTAGTCTCTGTAACTACTCCTAAATATAGATTGTGTTAAGGTCAAAATTCTATCTAGCTTTTACAATGGATTTTCTTGTTCGTTCTTCTTCATACGATTCTGTATTTTGGGACGAGCTAGGTGCTTCAGTGAGGGACAGACTGATAAACTGTTCTACTTGTTGATATTTGAAAGTGCCTATGCATGGTTTACCTAGATTGAATAAATATATTAACCTTAATTTTACGTTAATAGTCTAATAGAAAAAATAAGACTGGCCAATCACGAAATAATTTTAAACTCCCTTCGATTTCTTTCGTCTCTTTTCTTCTTCTCAGACTTTACGACTTACTGTATGTACCTATACATATAAAGAAATTTGGAATTTAAATTTCGAAGGCCACCATCGGCATTCGAATTATGAAAAATTTATACGTTAAAAAGAAATGTTGTTGCTCTCAGTATACCTACATAAATTAAAGGATGCACGTAAAAGCAGTTGTTGATTTCAATTCGGAATTCAATTTTGAATTTTAAAAAAGAACATCGTTTATTTTTAATATGGCTTTTAACGTAGTAAAGCCAGTGCCTAGTCGGTACTCTTAATAACATAGTCCTATACATCATCATCATCATCATCATCGGCCTCAGATCCATCGCTTGGAAGCAATCACCATCCAGTGGCTCACTGTCATGTATCATGAGATCTATCGTAAAGATCCACCTTCTCCTTACATCATATTCCTCATCACTGAGGATCGTATATTCTTGTTACATCACTTACTACATCTGACTCGATCGGTATTATGGAGTCTGGATCTGTTCAGACCAACGTATTGGAGTGCACTCACAAGGTCTTTTTCGGGGAAAAATTTTGCGTGTATGTCGGCAGCCAAATAGTTGAATTAGCCATCCAACCAACGACCTGAATGATTAGTCGTTTGTTTGAATGGCTTAATCTAAGTTTAATGGTGAAGGGATTGACATGGAAACAGAGTTTTTACCAGAATTAGTAGTTGCGTTTAGGTTAGAACTGTGAACTGCCCAGATAATGAATCGCCATCATTCAAAAAGCGTCTAGATTTGGGGAAAAATACTAGGGAGTGTGGGATTTTTACCTCACTAAAACCTCCCCGGTGGCCACCATCAACACCTGTAAGGGACACTGGGACCTCTTGATAGACCAACTCCAGAGACCCTTTGGTGCAACGCAGCTTTGGCACATCTCTTTCGTGAGGTATGCGACCTCTTTAAGCCTCACTGTGCAAGACGGCACGTACCTATTTATGGTTTAGTTGGAATAAATGATTTTGATTTTGACTTTGAATGCGATCAAAGGGCAAGCAGATTGAACGGGACATGTACATAGCTCCAGTATAAAGGCCAAAAACAGAGGTCCCACGCAGGCCAAAACCCTATATCACAAGTTTATTAAATAGCTAAATAAATAATATTTGAATGAATCATTAAATTCAATAGAGACCAGTTCAAGGAAGTGCGATTGTCTAGAAAAAAACAAAAGATTATAATTATAATACATGTGTCTTTTGTATTGTAAACAAGTCTAGTCTATGATGATTGCGGTTTCCGGTGTGCCATAGATTAGCTAGGATATCAGTTACGCTGTACACCTAACTGCCAATTGAAACTTATGAATTTTGGTGCGAAAATTTTGATCAGTTGATTACATACTCTTGGGACTTTAATATGGCAAATATTTCCATTCACGGCAACCTGTAAGTGAGAATCTGTATATTTTATTTAAAAATAAATAATAATAATAGATTATGAGCACCTGTTTATGTGAGAAAGGGTAAGTTAAGTAAATTGTCGAAGAGCGATGCTTCGGCTTCGATAACGAAAGGGTCGGCGCGACCTCACACTTCACAGAAACCGGCGTGAAACAATCATAGCGTTGTATTTCACCTTGTAAGTGGCTCAACGGGGACCCAACCCTTCCCTTCCCCCACTCTGTAAAACTCCAAAACCTTAATCTCCAAGAGATGGAGTAAGAGAGAAGAGATGGAGTAACCTTAAGTATCCTAACTTGCACAACGAACTTAGTTTTTTATGGATTTCATACGGTCTGGAAAGTTTATTTATAATTTTTACATGTCTTGATCTTATGATTTTGTTTTCGTGTTTTATTTTTTAAGTTTTACGTAGGTACCAAAATCTTCCTCCATTTTCTATTCCAAACCCACTAACATACTATTTTTGGTGCACAAAAAACATATTTTGTCAAACAATAATTGGTATTTGATACCGTTATCAACACGATTTACCTTAAAATATCGTACGTTGTAAATCTGAATACAGGGATTTCCAAATAGGTAAGGTTAATTAAACAAATACGTTTTGGAATAACTCGTGGTCACCGACCATATTCCCACAAAATTTATGACAAATAAGGAAATCCATGGACACTTATTCAAACACAAAATTATTAATGTACCAGGTCATTCTTATTCGTTATAGCTATTGTTATTAGTTTTGTTACAAAAACTACATACGCACATTGCTCTTTTATTTGTTTTTAACCACAATATGACAATGGAAGTCCCCTTTATTAGGTAAGTATATAATTATTTTAATACATACACTTCTAGATTAGGTACAAAAAATATATACCTAATAGAGCTATGAATCCCTCTGATAGCGGCGAAGTTGAAGATATTCCTCCCACACTCATCATTATCATCAGCCCATAAGTGCCCACTGCTGGGCAAAGGCCTCTTCTCACACGGAGAAGGTTTGAGCATTAATCACCACGCTTGCTCAATGCGGGTTGGCGATTTCAAACTTATAATTAGAAATTATAAGTCCAGGTTTCCTCAGGATGTTTACCTTCGTCGTATGTCAGAGGTCTCTAAATAATCATAGAAAGTACACATAACTCGGAAAAAGTTACATTGGTACTTGCCAGGTTTCGAATCCACGCCCTCATGCATGAGAAGCGGGCTCCTTAACCTCCGGGCCACCACGACTTTTTCGGCAGCACACTCATTCTTGATGAATTTTATTACTGCTTACTCTCGTAACTTGACGAGGAACTCGATTAGTTTCATCTACGTTAGGGGCTCATATTTATTAGCAGCCTTGCGCAAGACAAGATTTGGCAAAAGTCACATAGGCACACATTATTTGTTTACGCAAAGTTTGAATACATTTTTGAACACAATTCAATTAATTGAATAAGACTTGCGAAAGTAATAATTCTCTTACTTTTCTTTTGAGTGTTTTGAAGAAGCGATGGAGGGGTTTCAGAGTCGAAGTCGAAGTCAAGTCCTGAACCTGAACCTTCAAAATTTCGATCTTCCAACCTTTTAAGATTATGCCAGATTCATCGATCTGTAATCCAGTAATGGATTGATGAGAACTAATGATGATAATGACATAACAAACAACTTTACTAATAGGTAATATCATGTTTTCGACCCACACCAATAAAGTTGCAGCTAAATATTCAACTTCGAAAAAAAAAATCGTGTCTACTTTTAAATCTGTTAGTTGCACGCCATGGGGTTATTGATCGTCCAGAAATATGTCCAAACATGCATTTAATATTCGAGTCGGTCAATTCGGCTAGGACAATCGATACCAGTAAATTGTCATGCTTTTGTAAGTAGTTCGTTGAACTTAACCACTTTAGATACTTGTTATTTTTATCTATATGGAATAGGAGTCAAAATAACAGACGGATCACCTGATGGTAAGTGATAAAACATCGTGGTGGCCCGAAGGTTAAGGCGCCCGCTTCTCATGCATGAGGAGTAGTGAGTGTGGTTTTGAAACCTGGCAAGTACCTATGTGACTTTTGCCGAGCTATATGTACCTTCTATGATTATTTAGACACCACTGACATGCGATGAAGGTAAAAATCGTGAGGAAACCTGGACTTATAATTTCTAATTATAAGTTTGAAATCGGCAACCCGCATTGAGCAAGCGTGGTGATTAATGCTCTAACCTTCTCCGTATGAGAATTTGCTCAGCAGTGGGCACTTATAGGATGATGATATAAGTGATAAAACTGTGCACAATAAGGTACCGCTTCGGCCAAGATCAGGAGAAGGGACGGTTTTAAGAGTCTGACTCCGTTTGCGATACCCTAGGCAACAAATCATTGGATGATATTCCCCTTTCATAAAACAAGGTTGAAGGCACAGATTTGATCCAGGTTTCGGATTTTTGGAGACGCACCCTAATAAGCACAATAAGTACCGCCTCGGCTTAGACCAGGAGAAGGAACGGGGGGGGGGGGGGGAGTTTTCGTCAGTAAGAGTCTGCCACCGTCTCACCATACCCTAGGCAAGAGACAGTTGGATGATTTTCCCCTGTCATAGAAAGGGACAAGATGTATTCGTTTATATAAGCCAGGTTTCGGGTTTTTAGAGCCGCATCCTCACACAGAAAAGCTTGGATTCTCATATCCGATATTTGTCTCGGACAAAGAATTGTTGGAATTGCCAAATTTACAATTTTACTCTACATATTTCAGTAGGTTCACTCAAATTTTATATAAGTTTTGTGATACAAAAGACGAACCATTTGCGTGCCTATAAATCGCACTTCTCTTTATCGATATATTGTCAAATGAGCAGACGGAATACCTGATGGTTAAAATAAGCAATCGCTACATCAGACGAGTTACAGGTTCTTTGCCGCCATTTTACATATATATCAGAAGTGCGTAGGGGATAAGTGTTTTTTGGAGATTTAAGGATTGAGAAAGGATGGAGGAGGGAAGGCGCTTAGCCGGCTAGCTTTTTTAGGTGAAACGGGCTTAAGAATTTGGAGATTGTGTAGAGATCAGTTTCAGATAGTATCAGTGTGATATTTTTTAAAAAACGTTGCCCCGCTCTTGGATTTTCTCCTGTGTCGTGGGTGCGTTTACAAACATACAATTTCACATGCACATCACACCCAGACCCGGAACAACAATCTGTGGATCACACAAAGAATTGTTCCGTGCGGGAATCGAACCCGCGACACGTTGCGCGGCAGCTAGTTGCCCAGCCACCGCGCCAATCGTCCAGTCAGTCAGATATGGATTTGATATGGTGGTATGGATTTTTTTTAGCTAAATTTCTGTTAGGCCTGGCCTGGCTGACTTAAACTATTGAATCAAGGATCAAGGTTGGTCTCTGTTAATGTTACATCACAAAACAACGCTTAACGGAGACCTCGTTAGCAGATACTTAACTATTTATTCAATATAATTATATAATTGGACGTTTAACTATTCATTTACTACTCAAGTATTTAAAACTATTCTTTTTCCTTATACCACAGATGACTAGTGCAACTTGTATGCAGTTCTTGCGTTTACAGGACACGTTTTATATAATAAGGTGCATAACTATGAATAATTAGTCATCGGATTTTATAATGCTAATGCATTCAAAGTTACTTTAGTACTTCGAAGCTTCTAGATTGTTCTAGATTTTTTTTAATGGGGTAAGTCGGCAAACGATCTTACGGATTACCCGATGGCAAAACCACGAGTCACGAGTGCGTTGCCGGCCTTTTGGGGATAAGGGTTGCGGATATTTAAGGATTCGGAAGGGATAGGGGGAGTAGAGGCTGGGCCTCCGGTAACCTTACTCACACGGCGAAACACAACGCTGTGGTTGTTTCACGCCGGTTTTCTGCGAGGCCGTGGTATCACCACACCACAAAATACATACTCTGCCAGCTTTATAATACAAGTACCAAAAATATCTTTCTTTCTTTTTTAAAAACGTTGCCCCGCACTAGGATTGTCTCCGTTGTCGCGCGGCAAACATACAATTTCACATACACATCACCCCCAGACTTGGAAGAATAATTTGTCCATCAAACAAAGAGCGGTTCCGTGCGGGAATCGAACCAGCGACACGTTGCACGGCAGCCAGTTGCCTAGCCACCGCACCAACCGTGCAGACGATATCTATAAATATAATTTCATATCTGCCGACGTCTTCAAGTATTATAGACCTTGATGTTTATAAAGGTAAGCGAAATTCCGAGTACCGTTACAATCAGGTCAATGAACTCTGAGCATCGAGCATAAAAACTGCCATGGACAAACTGCCATACTTTTATAGGCGAGAGAAATAATGAATAAAGACTTTTTTGTGAGTGGCACTAAAACAGAAGTACCTAAGATTTTCTTATTCAAAATTGATTTTTGTCGAATAGTTTTTTCTCAGAAGATCCTCAGGAGATTTTTCATTTGAGTGAGGCTTAAGAAGGCCCAATCCTTCCTAGCCCTATCCTAAATCCTTAAAGCCCTTATAACCCACAAGAGATCAGCAACGCACTTATAGTAACTCCTTTCGTATTACAAGTGTCCATGGGCGGCGCTGATTGCTTACCATCAGGTAATCCATCTGCTCGTTTGTCGATCTATCACATAAAAAAAGAACTAAGTACTGATTCGAATTGGACAATTGTTTTAGTGTTTGTTAGTCCATTTATTGAGGAAAGCTATGTATAAGCTATAAAACATCACACTATGATCTGTAGGAGTCGAGTAGAGGGTCAAATCGCTCGAGAATAGCTATGTCTTGTCGATTGAATGTTCGTTGGTATAACTTCAGTGCAAAGGGTTTTCAGTTCGTTTCCCTGAATCGGGTAAATAAATAGATTATTAAAGTAAAAATAATCTTTTGTAATTGTACAGTCAGGGGTCAAAAATGCAAATACAATCTACCAATTTTAAAATCACTAAAATTTAATTGTAGTAAAAGTTCAATGGTTCACAGCCAGTTTATTCAATAATTTAGATTCTATGCTATCATTTAAGCAGTCCTCAACCATTGACTCTTTTCTACAAAGATATTTTGGTCATTTTAAAATTGGTAGAGTACAACATTCCTATTTTTGTTTTTTTGTGAGAAGAAAATCACCAAATTAACAGCATAGCTGACATTATCATCCATTTGGTCAAAAGTAAATACTTATTCCATTATCGTTCTGACACTTTCTAAAAACCTCGAAAAAAACTAGTAACTACCGAACTTAGAACCACACATTGTTATCAAACGTAATGACCTCATACAATACTAAGCAATAACACTTTATAAATGATCGTCCAAAAAACTATGAAAAAAAAATCAAGTACCTAATCACTTACAATCCTGCTTACTCCCTTACACTGAACGTTCACATAAACACAGTTATGTAGTATTGCTGTCGTGACAGTAACTCGAAACGGGCGGCAGGTGGCGCCACGAGCAGTTCTCAGTAACGATCAGGGCGAGCTGTGATGCGTGCGCGCAACTAACATTTGCATTCACTATATTTTCACTTATGATGCTATCTAATGGCTTTTTTTTTACTTAGGTATATATTATGTATAGATATATTTATTGTTGTTGTGTATTATTTGTACGTAGCTAGGTACTTAGATATAGGTCTCTTTTGAGAAAATCGATTTTATAGGTAGCTATTTATTTATCTTTCGTTTTATGGAAAAAAATGTCATCGTTTTATTTATAAGCTACACCTATTTTTCAAAAATATATTTATTGGAATATTTTTCTAATTTATTTTTTATTTATCGACTATCATAACAATATAAATGTCTTTTATATTTAGGTACTTATCTACTATAAATTTTAATATACATAAAATATATAAAAAATACCTTCCAGCTAAACATAAAAAAATACAATAAATTCTTAAATATCTAAGTATACAAAGATAACAACTAGGAAAACCAAACTTGTTACCTTAAAAATAAGTTTAGTTTTTGTTTAAATAGGTATAAGTATTTTTTATGTACTTAAGTACTTCTATCAAACAGTAAGTATGTATAGGTGTTTAGTAACCAACCAATGGACAACGCATAGCCATAAATACGTGCGCAGGATTCGAAGAAGTCAATTCTGTTGTTTTTTTGAATAAATCTTCTGAATAAAGTCTTATTAAGAGCTGGTTAGTTGTAATAAAATCGATAGCTTATTTTTGTTTAAAAAATAAACTAAATTAATATAATATTATAATAAAAATTAACTTCAATGTAAGTACCTAAATGCCACAAGTGACTAACAATTTTGAACCTTAACATTTAAAATATAATGTTAAAAATTACAATAAAACTTAAAATCAACTAAAACTTCTAGTATTCAAAAAAAGAAAAACAAATTCACTCATCAACCACAACAAAAATAATTTAAATTTATTTAAAAACAAAAAAATAAAACGATTCGAAAATTAAATTACATAACTTTCCTGTCCGGCCATCAACAAGAAGCCTCATCAGGCCACAATTCAAGATGGCCGTCTATTTTTTGTCTATTCACTAACGGCTAGGCGTGTGTTAGAACCAGTTCTTGCGTTTCATACACTTAACCTTGTCATTAGGCGCGCCAACTCATTTTTGAACACAGAATTAAAAGACTATCAACATTTTTTCTCACACATCATTTTAAATTTTATCTCCAAAGAAATAAAGTTGGTATTTCTTTGCAGTGTTTTGTATCTTGTGACGTTTTGTTTTATGCGATGTTAGATTTTCGTCACACGGTTCTACGTTCCCCCTCCAAGTGCAGTGGCAACGCACGGTAAATTGCTCTACTTGATGGTGATTTTTTTTTGACTACTCGCCCATTAGAAATTTTATTACAGAGGTATCTCTGCTTTGGATATTGGAATATAAAAGTTCTATTACACACTCCCGATGTTTATTTTACGATTTTATGATACAAAATACAAATAACAAACTTAGTTACTTGTTTTGATATTTATTAAGTAGGTTCGTACGTAACAAAAATATTGTCGAATGCCTTAACAATTTTCCACCAACGTAAAAATCCTTAACGTTCACTTGAAGTACCTACCTCTGAAAATGAATTCAAGTGCCATTATCTGATAAACTAGTCGCATAAAACTATAAATATTCCTTTTAAAGATGATGTCATTGCATATAAAATTAAATTACAGAATGGCATTTAAAAAACTAATAATAGTAGCTTCCATCAAGGATACAACTATCTTGCGCGCTATCAAATAGTTCAAGACACAAGGTGTCTTTATCTAATTCAATAGCACCCTTCCCACACAACAACCAGCCCAACTTGACCTCCCGCCAACTATTAATATTCATCTATTACATCAGAACACTCCGAATAGCCGTCCGCGCAACAGGTCAATTTAAATTAGTCAAACGACCGCTCTCGACATTAGCCGAGCGACTCCGAATGGAGCCGAAAGCATCTAATATGGCGGCGCGCGTCACGGTTTTGAGGTTAAGGTTTGACATTTCCAACCGTTCTAAACAAAAACTAGTCGCGCTAAATATGTAATTTGCACTCTATTACATCGTTTTAGAGTTAATTTTCGCTAATTTGTGTATTGATTATGAATGGATAAGGTCGCAAATGGCGGGCAACCGCTGTCAGTTCTTACGTTAGTCGTATTAAAGGTCTTGATCTTTACATTGAATTCGCTTGCTACCGCAGCTAGGCAGCTAGGTACTGGGGATATTAGCTTTGGTTTCGCGCGTGCGTAGTTCTCACGGATACATTAGCTCATTATTGTCCGTTAATCAAGCCCTGCAGTTCTACTTGGGTAACTATTAAGCTGTTTTTTTATGATGCAGGTCTTCGTGATGTCTTTTGTTTGATGGTATTTTAATTAAGGACAATTGATGCTTGATTGCTGACTTTCTTTTTAGAGGAAAGAATAGTTAGCTTTGTTTGAATGTACTTAAGTACAGCGGTTTTGTAATGATGTTTATAAGCAATAACAGAACGTTCTTCATTTGAAAAAAAAAAGTTTCATTTAGATTTTTTTTGGCGCCTTTGATTTTCTTTTGGTACACTGTTCCCTACGGAGTATTGTCTTATTTTAATAGGAAATGATGGTGTAGTAAAAATATTGAACGCAACCATTCGTAGATACTATTAGGAAAAATACGTACCTACCTAACTATGGCTCACTACATAGAATAATCTGTCATTATGATTTTTTTGTCCACGCATTCTTTAAATAAGTTGTAGGTATTATTCTATTTTTAAAACTTTATTTTTATTTTTAAAAGCATTCTCGAATCTAAGAGTATTCAAATTTGGACAGTTAGGTACTTAATAATCGAACGAAAGTTAAACATATCTACAGTAAATTTTGAATCGACTGCGAATGCACGAAAATCGATCGGTCACGTACTGCAAACAGCTAATCGATACGTATTATAAAACAATGCGCTCTTATCACTGGCTGGTTATGTTGGCAACACGACGCTGGGCCGCTAAGATGTTACTTTAGATTTAAAGAACTAGGATTCCGACTACATTTATAGATAAAAAAATACTTTTCACTTTTTTCTTTTTTTTACTTTTCTTTTTAGTTACTAAATATTATTATCTATGATTTTTAAATACTGACACTACTACTTAAATAAAATTTTGTTAAGATAATTAATTGGGAGAGGTCTAGATAAATAAACAAGATCTTATTTAAGAAGAAAATATCAAAATAGTCTAAATTGAGTGAGATTGATGTTCATTGTTATTGGGTTGAAGGGACCTGCTAAATGCAGGTCACTTCCGAACGGTCCCACTAGAAGTTCTACTTTATTTTGTGAGGTAAAAATCATCAAAATGACTTCTGCCGCCCAGGGTGATGCGAGAGGGAGAGTCAGATTTTTACTGACTAAAACCCCCCGTTCCTTCTCCTGCTCTAGGCTGAGGCAACGGTACCTTTGCGCTTGCCCTGCAACCCTCTCTGAACATCAGCCCTATAGGGCCCCGTCTGTGTCGTATTGGCTCTTTCAAGCGCGTGTGGAAGGCAACGCGCCATACGCTCGGGATTCGGTGAGACCTAGGTTCAAGATGTAGACAGTTTTTGAGCTGATATGATACGTAATCTGTTTAAACGACAAAGTCCTTTATTATTTTATTTAAAATCAATTTAAAGAGTCTTAAACACTGACAGAGTTAATCAACAGTCTTGTTGCAATAGTGAAATATTTTGTCCTCAATTATGAGACAAAACTATGGGAAGAACATAAGTATAGACTAAATAACACAAGTCATAAATCTCATTGTAATAAAATGATTTTTATAATAGGGAAAAGTCCCTAACTGTATTAATTTTGTCTAAGTCGTACCTAAATGGTATTTAGTACTATAATATCATCACGGTTAGTCAAGAAAGTGCCAAATAAAATTAATAAGTGTTAATAATGGTCATTTAGTATACCTACCTACTAAAAAAGATTTATTTCTATAATTATACATATACATATATCCTGACACAAAACAATACATATGGCGGGCTTAATGCTTTTAGGCATTCTCTAACAGTCAGCCAAAGGGCAGTGCAAAGAAATCAAGCGGTTTGTGAGAAAGAAGGTCAAGTGTCCCAGAATGAAATCCAAAAATAATGATTCAGGTGTGATTTTATGACATTGAATGACCTCCATATTTATCCTAAAGTGTAATTTAAACAGGTCCTCATATCTAAGGCAGCTTATAAAATAATTAAATTACATTTCAAAATTAGATTTAACTAAAAAATTTTTAGTTAAAGTAAATGAAAACTCGCTTGAAAATCTCAAAGCTAATTCAGTGAGGGAAATTTCCGCCCTCCGAAATTGAGTTATCTGTCCTCCAAACTCGCCCTACATACAGAGGTCCTTTGGTTCGGTGGGAGATTTTACGTCAGGGCTTCGAGTATTTTTGAGGCAAGGCTATTTCTATTTTTAACGAAACACATAGCGATTAAATTCTAAATTAATACCGTGATAATAATTATGAAGTAATGTAAGTTTAAATGTGTCCGATATAAAGTTTGTGATTTTAATATCGTTAATTATGTCTTTTAAGTTTAGCAAGAAGCATCATTAATTGATTAGTAGAATCAAGTTTATTTTACCGGTATTGCTATATTCATAAAACACACACCAAAAATCTCTGTTATACTCAATAACCTACCGCAACGCATTTCCTTAGACTATAAACCTTGAGAAATATCTCACTCACCGTATTTGTAGTCTTGGCGCAAGCAATTTGGGCACAGATGTTGCATGAAAAGCCACGCACACCTCTCTACAAGCCGACAAAATAATACATGATATTATTATTCCTTCCTTGGCACTAAAATTTCATACAGGTACGAGTGAAAATCATGTTTGTGTAGTTGACCAGAAAACCATAAACACAGCGACATTTTATTGTTCTCACATTTGTGTTCTCAATTTAAAATCCGTTCGGGGAACACGAAAAGATAACAAAAATTTCCGCGCCAATTCTGCGGAAGGACACGCGACACGATGTTTGAATTCAGAACGGTTTCGGCGAAGCACAACGTTTGCTTTTGCTGTTTGTTAAATTTTATTTAATCCGATTTGATGCTTATTGTATACAAAATAAGGTTGATATGGTGAAATTGTAGATGTATTTGTAAGTTGGTCATCGCTTGATTGCCGATTATTGTAATGATCTAGAGATTGAATTCAGTGTTATTGTTTTCGTTCAAGAATATTTTGGGAATGAACTAATTGAGTGAATGATTGAATGAGTCCAATCAGACTATTAGGGACAGTTAAGCACTTTAGCTAATTAGATTAGTGGCTTTTGAATGAAATATGAAACTATCGATTACAATTTGAAAGTCAAATCTAATAGGTAATAACAATATCATTTTATCAATCCAATGTTCGACAAGGATAAGTTTCTGTGAAAAACTTGTTATTTATATCAGTGTAAGTAATAATGTAAGTAGTAATCTAAAAAACGAAGTCTGTGGGTGAAAAGGGCAAATAAGCTGTTTTTTTTGTAATAATTGTAATATTATTATGCAGTAGGTCCTTCATGATCAGAAAATAAAACAACGATTCCATTTTTGAATTTAAATTGTTTTGAATTCCGAATCTCTCAGTTGCTCCTTTGGATGGTATAAAAAGGCCGTTTTTATATTATTATCATGTAAAAACGAGGCTCATTTCTATCTAAGACTTTTTAAAGGAGGTGCGAAACCTACCCTTGATCTACGGAATACAATTACCTATGCATTTATAAGAAGCATTTTAGAGACGGTTGCGTTTCGAATAGTTTCTGGTTTTACCATAGAGTCGTGACTGACAGCACGTTACTCGATGGTCACGTTGGTAAGTTGGCGTCTATGATCTGTTTGTGACCTTGAATCGGATCGTAGTGAGAATAGATCTTGTTTCTGGCTTTGAGGTAGCACATCAAGGTAAGAAGTACCAGTATAAGTTGACTTTTGAATAAGATAGGATCGATTATGATTTAGACTTTAAAGTGTGACAGAGCCATGCTTTGGTACAAATGGGTTGGCTCAACTGCAGTGCAGATATACCACGGTCTCATAGGAAATAGGCGTCAAACAACAACAGAGTTGTGTTTTGCCATGCAAATGAGATTCGATAGGCCAATTTTATCTCTTGTTATTGTACAGGATTGGTGTTTTGTGCCGTAAGTTTTTTTTTCAATCTCAAAATCTTTAAACCCCTCATCTCCAAAACGTTGGCAATGCGCTCGTAGCTCTTAACGGGTATCAATGGGTGGCATAGTCTGGCTTCATCACACAGCGTATGAGAAAAAAAAAACCATTTATTTTTCCATCGAATAACTAATAAAAATTTTATATTCAAACGTTGACAGTTATAAAAATGAGCTGTCACATCACTAGTTCCATACAGATGTACAGACAAATACACAATTGTTAACGTAGTGTTTATTAAATAAATGCGGCTTTCATTTGTGCGTTGGCTTTTCTCGCTTAGGAAATTAAAGTTCCGCTTAGCAAACGTTTCGATACAAGCACGGACAAACGCAAATACCTATGTAAGTAAGTATTGTTTAATTTAAATGAGAAGCTTTTGTTCGCGACTGTACACTAGTAAAGTTGCAAACTGGGTGACGGGATTGTAAATATTATAAGTTACCTATAAAATAATAAGCATAAGTCGTGGTGGCCCGGAGGTTAAGGCGGCCGCTTCTCATGCATGACGGTGCGGGTTCGAAACCTAGCAAGTACGAATGTGACTTTTTCCGAGTTATATGTACTTTCTATGATTATTTAGACACCACTGACATACGGTGAAGGTAAACATCGTGAGGAAACCTAGACTTATAATTTCTATTTATAAGTTTGAAATCACCAACCCGCATTGAGCAAGCGTGGTGATTAATGCTCTAACCTTCTCCGTGTGAGAAGAGGCCTTTGCTCAGCAGTGGGCACTTACTTATAGGCTGATGATGATGACGATGACGATAAAATAATATACTTAGATACTTATTTTATTTATTTAATAATTTATGTACAGTGTACTGAGTAGATGCTTCCAATGGGAGGCAACTCCGCATGATAATAAGTTCACGGAACAGGTTTTCTCGTAGTCTTAAGACTGATTGCAAATAAACCCAAAAAAAATATTTATGTACACAGTAAGTTGGACAAGAAAAATAATACAACAATAAGGTACAAAGGCACACCTTTTATAATAACTTTTTTATTTTAAGAGAGATATGGTATAGATAAAATCGCTTACGTTGTAAATAAGTTTCCGAATGCCCAATTCACAACCTCTAAAAAGCCTTCTCCATTGCAATCTTCACATTGGAACGTGCAAAAAGCTTTACTAGAGAACAGACGGATATACTGATACCTACTCATATTAGTTTTTTTTTGTTGACGTTCAAATTTGACTGTTGCGGTCTATTTGAAATATATGGATGGACTTTTTTTAGTTTTCGTGCCATCAACACAGTTATAACTGCTCTGGTGGTTTCGGGAGACACCGATTGCTTACCATCAGATGACCCGACTGTTTTTTTACCTTTCTATCCCATAAAAATATAACTATTAATTAATTTAAAAGTATTTGCAGTTATCCACCGTGTTATCTGCATAGTCAAAGGCAAAATAGCTCAAATTTTCCTCTGAAATCTCCTTAAATCTGTCAAAATTCTTACCATAGTACTACTCTATTACCATGTGCAACGAAAAAAAAACAATGAAACAGTTTTATTTTATATTTTTTAGTAGGTAAAACCAAACATCAATATTTCCCAAGATAACACCAAGCGCATCCCTATTTATGCTATTAAAATAGAGCAGTGCAATCTCGAATACGGTCGGCTTTCGGCGCTCGGCACTCGGCGTGAAAATCGTGTTAAACAGGAATCTGTGTGTACCGTGTAATGTGGTAGTGTGGGCTTGTGACGTCGCTCGGCAGTCGGCAGTCGGCACGGAGTCGTAGACACAACAACGATACAGGAAGTTTGACACTGTTGCCAACACAAGTGTTTAATCATTTACTAAGCTAAATAGCTTTTACATTTTTTAGCTTGGTGTAAAAGGCTTTTTATTATTAAGAATTACTCGTTATTACTCTGAATATAATACTTAATAATTAAAAAAATGATGTTCTCAAAAAATCTTGAGCCATCGGGAATGAAAGTGCATCAAATCTATACTTCAAGTTATAAAGAGGTAATATTTGTAAGTTTGTACGTAGGGATCTTTGTGACCGCTGCCGCTGGTTGGATTTGCAAAATAATTTCACTGATAGATATCTACAAAGTTCCTGAGTGCTATGGGTTATAAATGATACTAGATTTGGCGAATTTTAGGCAAGCTATCGTTTTAGATGCTGCTGTTTTTAAAATGCCGGGTTACGTCAAATTTTTTTTCATAATCAGCCCTGGTGTACTCGTATTTAATAGATAATCTATTCTATAGTACTGGCGTAGTTTAAAGAAAAACATAACAAATTTTCCTATAACATTCTTACCATTAACAACTTTATTTATTTCAAATAACGACTTTATCTGAGTCTTGCTACTCTCGCGCGGTTTCACCCGCTGCTCAGCTTCATTTTATCGTAGCCTATAGCACTCAGAAACATTGCAGCTGTCTATCAGTGAAGGAATTCCGAACAGCGGTTCTAAAGATTACCCCCTACATACAAACTTCAAAATTTTACCTCTTTATAATATTAGTATAGAAAACCCGTAGACTGAAACAAAGCGACGTCCCCGAAACGCTCACACTGCTTATGAATAAGAGTCCCATTATGACTTGAAACTAGTCGAGCGTTTTTCATTTAATTCACGTTATTTTAGTTATTTTCAACAAATATAATATAAAAATCTCACAATATTTACTATGCATTAAAAATAAACAACCTTATAACGAGTACAGCATGTTTAATACAAAACAGAAATGGCATAAATGGCAAACACTTTTGTTGCCAACTGTCTTACACAGCTAGCTGCGATGTCGGCGAAATCTGTCGAGATTACAGCCGAAACTATACCTAAGCGATCCTCTACACCTGTTGACTACCTGCGAGCGTTCGCGACTGTACCTAGCCAGTGCTGGGAAAAGGACACGTGTTTTAAGATGCATTTGCAGTTTTTGAGATTATATTTGTAGGTATATACAAGAAAGGGAAAAGAAAAGTTTCCACAGCATTCAACAATATACCAGACAAAAAAAAACACCAAAGCTGGGGCCCAGCATGGCAAATGGTTAGCCAGGGTTGCGGGTCAAGGAGAATAGAGCAGGAAGAGAAACCGGGGAATTTTTGGTCAGTAAGAATCTGACATCTCCTCTGGCCATTTTGATGAAGATAAATGATGTGAATTTTGGCGAAATATATTTATTTATATTTATATATTCTTTATTGTACACAACATTAAAATTTAACACAAAGAGCAGGCTAACAACCACAGAGTGTACAATGGGCGGTCTTATCACGCACGGTGATTTCTTCCAGACAACCTTTGGATGGAAATTAAAAAGTGAACTAGAAATGGGCAGTCTAGTGCACATGTGCATACATCTAGTGCATATATGTCATTTCTAATATTATTAAAATACAACTAACAGACTCTTAAAGAAAGCATCGTGGAATCTTGGACTTATAAATTCAGATTATAAGTTTGACATAGCCATTTTGCCTTGAACAAGCGTGGCGATTAATGCTCAAGCCTTCTTCGTGAGAGTAGAGATTATAATTCTAATTAATAATGAAAATCCATTTACTTAGCTACCAAACCCTTGTACGTACCTACATCATAACACAATACGTTTCACAAAAAACAAAACTACCCACGACAGACTATTTCGAGCGAGTTTCAGCTGAAAATTTCAGTATAATTACGGATAGTGCAATTTTACAGCCGGTTGCCAGACTTAAATACCTAGGTACTCTATTTTGCCAAAATGGAACGAGAAAAAAAAGAAAGAAACGAAACGGGAGAATGAAGAAAATACGTACATTTATGTGGGTAGTTAGATTTTTTTGTAATTTGACGGTAGGGAGCGTTCGTTAATAGGTTTTGGAGGGTAGGTACGATTGTAACGGTTCTCGTTGAATTCAAATTGATTCGAAATAGGTGTTTATGGATGATCTGTTCTTTTTTTGAAGTTGTATCGTATTTTTTGTGCCTTGCATCCATTTAATTGGCCAATTTAGGTTTGTGTAGTCGGAATAACATTGCTCGTGAGTAATTTATACATATTTGTTTGTGAATAGTCACTTGAAATAAAAACATACGAATTTAGAATCTCGTCTTTTGAATTTGATTTGTCAAAGTTACCTTATTATTTTTTGTGTCATTTCACCTTGAAACTACTAAAAATAACATACCAGCCAAATCTTAGTACAAAGTGCAACCCAAAACTAAAGGAAAAAAAACAATTTTTTTCCGCGAACTCATTACAAAAATTTGCAATAATCCATAGCATTACGCATCAATTTTCAAAAAGCGAACTCAGTGAATCATTTTAAAAGCGCTGTCCGCCTCATGCAGCCTAATTTCCTTTGTCGTTTAGGGACTATGAAAAAAAAAACGCAATTTCCCCGAATGTCGGGCTCGCGTCACGAGCATTTACGAACAGTTCCGAGTAGACACGAATAGTCACGAATATTTACGTGTTGTCACGACGGTTGTCGCGAAACACTTGACTAAGTATATCTAGTTGGTGGTGACCAGTTAACCGAAATTGATCGGGGCGAAAATGTGTGGAGCCGCTTTGAGTTCATACTTTTTGGTTTTTTGTTTTACTACGAAATATCTTTGACGCTTCCTAGAATGTTTAGGTCTTAATAAGGTTTTTGATCTCTGAATTCTATATTGCAACTTGTAAATTTTGCTATAGAGGCCGAGTGTTTAACTTCTATTAAATTTGCCTTGTTGTGTTTCTGTGTGAGTGAGGTTACCGGAGGCCCAATCCTTCCCTTTCCCATCCCTTCCCAATCCTTAAATATCTGAAACCCTAATCCCCAAAAGGCCACCAAGGCACCGTTGGAGTGTCCATAGGCGGAGCCGAAAGCTTACTATCTGACTGACTTGTTTAAAAAAAAAACTTTTTCAGGTTTGTATGAACATTACTTGTGTAAAAGTCAAGTTCGATTTGAAAAAAAATTGACCAAAATACTGTCATACACTACATTAAATATTTTATGTTGCTTTATTCCCTCACTGAAACTTCTTTTGTAATCCCAGACCAAATCTCGATCAAGCAACAAGAAACGATAAAGCAGGAAAACCAATTAAAAATCTAAGTATCGTTTAACCAAACGTGAAGTCCAAAAACGAGAACAGCGCCCTCTCCATTGAATAGGGACAGGAAAATTTCGTAAACCGCTACCTACCCTGCACTCGTTTTTAGCGGGTAAAATTTCGTGGAAAAGCTGAAAGCCGGCAGCCGGGCGCCCGGTGGCGACCAGTTAGTGACGGGGTAAACGAGAAAAACGAAAAAATGTGACTTCGAAAAACAACGGTCTATTGACGAAAAACGAAAATGGTGTTATGTCGTGGCCTCCTCTGAGTGGGTACGCTATTGAAACCTCTAGGTTTTGCTCTATTTTCCAGGTTAGGGATACATTTTTGATCGGCCTCACTGCTTGATTAAGCAGTTAGGGGATTGAGAATCCGGACGTGTGTTGAGGGATTTTGCAACAGACTGCAGTTTATACTGTTAGGGACATGTTTAGAATTGTTTTTTAATAAGCTAAAAGATTTATTAATTATTATCATATGTTCTCAGTTTCTTATTTATACAAATCACAAATGCTTTTCACTACAAAAAAAAATAAGCTGTGAGTTCAGATACAAGCGCTATACTGTACGGGCGTGCAAGAGAAGAAACGGGGTTGGTTTAGTCAGTAAGAATATGATCCCATTCTCACGAAATCAAATGAAAAAAAAAAACATCTACAAAAAAAGATTCTAACAGCCGTCTAGTTGTATACTTTCTTATTTTCAAATAATAGAATAGTAGAAAAAAAATTAAGAAATTTGTTTTTTTATGTGTTCTAAGTAATTAAGAAAATCTGACTTCGCACCGAAACCATCTAAAAGCACAATACCCAAGATTATGAAATATAAATTACTAATGGTAAAATCAATGCATTAGGTAAGTACCAAAAACCGACATACAGTATCAACATTTTAAAAGAAAAAAAAGTGTAGGTACCTACCTACCTAAGTAATTATGCTAAAATTTTTGACAACACGGAACCCAGTACTTTCGCCTTTGTATTTTAGTTGGTAATAGCGATTTGGCGTGACGAACTAAAACCGAGCATTTACCTACTTTGAGGAGGTATTTTCGTGTTTTTTGGTCGGTTATTGTAACATTACCGTTATTTTCAAATGTTATTTCGGTTTCGGCCTTCGTGTGGTTGACTAGAATTTGATGTTGTACCTAATGTATTCGATCTTGACATTTTTTTATTGAATATTTAATAAAATACCTACATAAATTTCCAATTCCAATCGTTTGATTTTTTAGATTGCAATAGGTATTTTTTCTTGCTTGAAATGAAACATAGAAAGAAATACGTGTAGGCCAGGTACAAAAAAATGCAATTTAAAAAAGATAAAAAAAACAAAATGAAACACGTAGTAGTATTACTTAAAACTTTTTAGCTGAAGTAAAACTAAGTAATAAAATCGATATTTATTTCAATATTTCTTTTAATAATTAATTAACGACATTTCTCGAACAAAAGAAAATGAAGGAAAAATTTATAAAATTGCAATTATATTACTTGAAAATTACAGGTCTTTGTTAATTGATAATGATAGACGTTTTAATAATACATTTATTTAATACTAGCTACTCTCGCGCGGTTTCATCCGCTGCTCGGCTCCGTTTGATCGTAGCGTGATATTTCATAGCCTATAGCACTCAAGAACTTTGTAGCTATCTATCAGTGAAAGAATTTTGGCAATCCGACCAGCGGTTACAAAGATTACCCCCTACATACAAACTTACAAACTTTACCTCTTTATAATATTAGTATAAAAAAGTTGTTAGTAACTTAAAGGAGCGACAATTCTATTGGCTAACCCTTGATGATGCAGAGCAGTGCAAATCAGAGTTTTGAAGATTTAGGAGTGTGGAAGAAGGGATTGGGCCTCCGGTATAACCTCACTCACACGACGAAACAATGGTGTGATTGTTTCACGCCGGTTTTTTCTGAGACCGTGGTAGCACTCCAGTCAAGCCGACCCATTTATTATTATTATATTCTACCTTTTTTTTATGTAATAGGTCGGCAAACGAGCAGACGGATTACCTGATGGTAAGCAATCAGCGCCGCCCATGGACACTCGCAACGGAGGAGTTACGAGTGCGTTGCCGACCTTTTAGGGATTAGGGATTTGGAGATTTAGGGATTGGGGAAGGGGAAGGATTGGGCCTCCGGTAACCTCACTCACACGGCGAAACACAACGCAGTGGTTATTTCACGCCGGTTTATACCTAGGAATCAAATACGTAATAAATAGAACAACAGTTGTATTTACGACTGCACGACTACAGAACCATTCTACCTACTCAATCAAAAAATAATCAGTGTCGTGTCATGTTCTGTTTTAATAATAAAATAATAAATCCAAAACATTGAACATTCGCTAATGGCACAGCAATAAATAAGTTACAACCAAAACTGGTTGACCTAGATACGAAACCTTGTATCCATTCCTAGGCTAAGCGATACGCTAAATAATATTATTTAATTTCTGTTTATATTATTTAATGTTACTATTAAATATAATATTATTAATTAATAGAATTATTAACATTGACTTTTTATTGGGTATAAGTAAGTATTTTGAAAAGAATTTTTCATTGTGATTCTCTCAACGAAACTGTTTTCTTTACCTTCTTCTTAATATCTTGGAGTTGGTTCTGAAGGTCTCAACCAGATTTGGTTGAGTATTTTTATACAACGGCTATCTGCAACGGATTACCTGATCGTAGGCAATAGTAAGTTGAAGTGACAATGGGCAGGGCACATAGCGCGTAGAACCGACGGCCGCTGGGGCAGAAAGGTTCTCGAGTGGAGGCCACGTACCGGCAAGCGCAGCGTAGGACGTCCACCCGCAAGGTGGACAGACGACCTGATTAAGGTCGCAGGAAGCCGCTGGATGCAGGTCGCTTCCAACCGGCCTATCTGGAAGTCAATGGGGAGGCCTATGTTCAGCAGTGGACATCCTATGGCTGTTATGATGATGATGATGAAGCAATCGGCGCCGCCCATGGACACACGCAACTCCAGAGGAGTTACGAATGTGTAGCCGGCCTATCGGGGATTATAAAAAACCATAACATACAGAATTAAAGTTATACTAGTATCATGCATATGTATTCTAAAACTACACACTGATACACATTTATCGCTCTGGCCGGTTCGATTCCCGCACGGGATAACTCGTTGTGTGATCCACAAATGGTTGTTCCGGGTCTGGGTGTGATGTGTGTGTCGAAGTGTATGTTTGTAAACGCACCCACGACACAGGAGACAATGAAATCCTAGAAAGGGAAAACGTTTTTTAACAACACCAAAAAAATATCCTCCACCCTTTACTAGCTGACGTACGATTAGCACATCACAACTTACCCATAATAAAACAAAAAGCGTTAAAATATAAACCTATTACATAACACCTAAGTCCTTATGACCTAATCTATCAAGATATCTATGAAACGTAGGTCCAAAACTAGTCGACCTAGATCTAAGACCTTGTGTCCAATTCTAGGTAGTCTAGGTATTATATTTCGTGCCTAATTTGAAAGAACACGTGTCTAAAACATGGTGGTTCATGTTGCGTGCAATTTTAACAAGATAATTTGTCATAATGGGCAGGCGTTCGGCTGCTGTCATACCTGGTGGTAAGCTATGATGCGACCTTCGATAGAGCACGCCAACCCATAAGCAGCCTATTCACTCGGGCCTTGAAGACACCCAGATTTACCCGTAACTTTTTGTAAAAACGTGTCCGGCGTAACAGTTTTTAATACGAGAATTTTTCATGTTAATATTTTATTAAGGAAATTTTGTGTGGATGTACATTATAATCATATGGCTTAGCATTTATGTTATTGAAATCAAATGTGTAAGAGCACAATATTTCAGCTCAATCGGTTGAAGACACACATGCATTACCTACTTGTTTAGGCAATACCTAAATGCTTGAAAGAACTAAAAACACTCTTTTAGTCGTTTAAAAATGTCGTGGTGGCCCGGAGGTTAAGGAGCCTGCTTCCCATGCATGCTGTGGGTACAAAACCTGGCAAGTTCCATTGTGATTTTTCCGGGTTATATGTGCTTTCTATGATTATTTTGGACACCACTGACATACGGTGAAGGTAAACATCGGATGATGATGATGATGATGATGATGATGAATTCGTTACAAATAGACCTACAAAAATCGTAATAAAAATTCATACAAGATAGGTAAGCAAATCACGTGCCTCAACATACTAACAAAATCATCAAATATTTTTTTCTGACTAACTACTTTAACCTATAAAAACATAAACAAAAAATTGTCTGGTCGTCCCTATATATCAAATATCGCAGTACAAACAAAATGGCGTGTGAAAAGAGCACAAAATTAAATCACATGCAATTAGAGATAACACCAACTTTGTAATGCGGGTGGACGAAATTTGAACTAATTTCATCCCGGACGGAATGTTCTATTAATCTGACTGTTAGTGAAGAAACTAGCGCCACTTTAAAGTGAAGAGACAAGTTTGTTATTGTTTAATTGCGGTCAAAACAAGTGTAGTACTTATTAGTTTTGCCAGTGTCATTAGTTTTCTAATATTTTTAATATAATTATGGCAATAATATTGTGGAGTTTGTTTGTTTATAAATGTGGATGTTAAGGTCCGAATTAAGTTGCGGGGTAAGCGCAATGTTGCGGGGTAAGCGCAATAAGGTACCGCGACCTCGGCACAGAGCAGGAGAAGGAACAGGGGGGTTTTTAGTCAGTAAGAGTCTGACACTCCCTCCTGCCCGGCCCTGGGCGGGAGAAGTCATTTGATGATTTTCTCCTCACAAAAAAAAAAAGGTCCGAATTAAATTTTAACACATTTTAAGAATAGTTTGCGAACATGTACTATCTTTAGCCCGTGGCTTCGCCCTGGTATGTTGATAAAAAACCTATGTTTTAACTCAGGATATCACCTATCAACATACTTACCAAATTTCAACCAAATCGATCCAGCCGTTTCTGCGTAAAATAATAACAAACATATTTTCATAAATTCTCACAACCTTTCACATTTATAATCTTAATAGAATCAACACCAAACAAAGCCACGGAAAATACATAAACTATATCTTCTAATTATACATATGTATATTAAAATTTATAAATAGCTAATTTAGCAACTGAGTAACTATGTGCGATTACATACCTATACCTATTAATTTACAAAACAATGCTGACTCATAACTGTAAATAATTTTATACATTCGTTCGACATACTGACATACTATGTTTTTGTGGTTGCAGCCAAAAATATTGAACTTTGTACCAATTGATAGACATGAGTAGTTATTTACATTATTTCTGTTTAATACACAAAAATGTTTGACTCTTTAAAAATACCATTAAGTGTGTGAAAGCCATGCTTCGGCGTCAATAGGTCGGCTCGAACGGAGTGATGCCAGGGCCTCACGGAAAACCGCCGTGAAACATCGCTTACGATGTATTTCGCAGTGTGAGTGAGGTATCTGGTAACCTCTTCGACTATCCTCACATACCTAGTCCTCAAATCACTGATGGCTTTCCACCAGTTGATTGATAATTGTCAGATTATGATTAGGAATTTCTCTAGTGTTCAATGTGTGCGTTTACAGATCAAAATTTTCGATACCTAAACAAAAAGATTTTCCATTTCGTAACAGTAGTTGCGGAGATTCGCGCAATCAAACAAACAAACACATGATGTATAAAAATATACGTAGGTATCAAATTCTGGAATACTTACAGATTTTTGATTTCAAAACTGCAAACGACTTTGAAATAACCTTGCACAAAATGCAGTTTCGTGTTTCGTCTAGACGAATTGCAAATAAATTTTATGCACTTTAGACTTTACCTACACGTAAGTACGTGGACCGATTATAATCTAGATTTTTCTTGATTTCGGTAGATATGTTTTTCAGACGCAAAAAGTGGAACAAATAATAATGCATGACTCGAATTTATTTTTTAAGACGTTACTTACGTACTTACTTCGCTGGCGATGATATCATCCAAACTAATATTATAAATGCGAAAGTAACTCTGTCTGTCTGTCTGTCAATTCTTCACGCCTGAACTACTGAAGCTTTTTGTGTGATATTTGGTACAGAAATAGTTTGGAACTCGTGATAGGACATAAGCTATAGCGCCACCTATAATCAATTCTCAGTAAAAATATAATGTTTATGCGTAAAAATTTTAAGTAGGTTATCAGCATTAGGTACCGACTTACTTCAAGTTTTTAATACTTAAGATACTCATGTCAGAAAGTAGTTCAAGCATTAAAACTTTGCTAATTTTAAGTGTGGGAGAGCCATGCTTCGGCACGAATGGGTCGGCTCGACCGGAGTGATACCACGGCCTCACAGAAAACCGATTTGAAAAAACCACAGCGTTGTGTTTCGCCGTGTGAGTGAGGATACCGGTGGCCTAATCTTTCCCTTCCATTAATCCCAAAATCTCCAAATCCCTTACCTATCGCAATCCTCAAAAAGTCATCAACGCACTCGTAACTCCTATGTTATGTTGTTGCACGTTGTGTCCATGGGCGGCGCTGATTGCTTACCATCAGGTAATCTCTCTGTTCGTTTTCCATCCTACCACTTAAAAAAATATTAAATAATCTAGTCTATCCTTTGTTTACGACATTATCAGCAACAAAGTGGCCTATCACAGTCGCTTTGTTTAAATTTGCTAATGAAAAGGAAAATACCAAATTTTACCTATAAACCCGAAATAGCTCGATTTTTTTCCTAATACCTATGGAATTAATGCTATTAGGTATTTACATATTAACACCTGTTTTCAAGTTTTTAGGATATTTATTTATAATTATTATTTATAGCCGTTTTGAAATTTATCCTGATTTAGTTGTTAGGTATGTGTTATGTTTTTCGAGTTACCTCATTTGATATCGATATTAAATTTTCTAGTTTTTTTTATCCTTAACTAGCTGGCTCGCGTACAACGCAAACTATTGTATTATTTAGTAAAGGTAATCTAAACTTTGGGACAAATGACGGATTGATCGCAGTGATACCATGACCTCAAAGAAAACTGGCGTGAAACAACGCTAGCGTTATGTTTCGTCTTGTGAGCAACGTTGCTAAAGGCTCAGTCTTTTCCCTCCCCACCCCAATCTCCAATCCTCAAACCCAACCTAATATTATAAATGTGAAAGTAACTCTGTCTGTCTGTCTTTTCTTCTCGCCTAAACTGCTGAACTGATTTCTGTGTCATTTGGTACACACATAGTTTGGAACTCGAGAAAGGACATAGGATAGTTTTTATAACAAAAATCTGCAGGAATACACTATTCTACGCGAACGGAGTCGCGGGCAAAAGCTAGTCTCTAATCCCAAAATGACAGTAGCGGACTAGTAGCTCCTATGGATTGTTTTTAGATAGGCAACTATAATTTCTTTATTTCACCTTTGACTGAGAAATCAAAACAAAATTCCATATAGATAACTGAAGGTCGCGACCCTTACGAACACCAGCTCATCCACCTATCCAAGTCTGTTTAATTTTGTCAAATAATTTTCGACGTTACCTCACGTGGAATAAAGCGGAAAATCCTTTTAATAGAGTAGTGTAGCTTTATATGCGGTCTTTGTACCAAATAATTTGTTCTTGCGTAGGCCTGGGAAATGGGGTTCATTGTCAAAACCTTATAGATTGCTGTATTATTATAATAATAGATGTTTTGAATTCACATCCTGGGTCAGTTACAGCTGATGTCATAGTTTTGTTTTCATCTTAATTTATTCTTTAATGTTTATGGGGATTTTCATGACTTTTTTTGTGAGTGGAAAATCACCTTTTTCCTCATCTAGCTGCGGTGTGTTATTGCGCTAACCCCGCAACTCTGGCTGAACATCAGCCCTGTAGGGCCGCGTCTGTTGTGGTCTATTGGCTCTTAGAGGCGGTTCGACCTGAGTGATACCGGAGCCTCACAGAAACCTTGCAACAATACATACGTTATGTTTTGCCATGTGAATGAGGTTATTGGAGGCCAAATCCCTCCCTCCCCAATCTTCTATCCTCAAATCTCCTGTCCCTAATTTCCTAATAATTCACAAGAGGCTGGTCAACGCACTTGTCTACTCCTTTGGTATTACGAGTATCCATGGGCGGCGCTGATTGCTTACCATCAGGTAATCTGTCTGCAAAAACAATTGATGGTCTATATAACCCAGCCCACTTTAAAAAAACAAGTAAGACACAATCAGTTTGAGTGTTAATGAAAACAATATCAGTATTTCGCAGACATAGATTCGCTTATCTATGGAAATTATATCCGGCCGGACATCCGAATATCCTTGTGGTACGTCCTACATACTTAGCTTACATCCGAATTGTGTGGTAGATATCAAAATTGTATAAATAAAATGTGTTTTGTCACAATGGGCAATGTTGCTAATGAATATGAGCCCCAAGCGTGGCTTGAAACTAGACGAGTTCCTCGTCAGCAACTCTTTGTGTGATCCACAAACTGTTGTTCCTGGTCTGGGTGTCATGTGTATGTTTGTAAACGCACCCACGACACAAGAGAAAATTCAAGTGTGGAGCAATCTAAGAAAATAAATCTGGTTCATTTAATACCAAAACCCTAAATTGTTCCATTAAAAAAAATTGGAATTTAACCCTAAAGACGTTACGCAGCGGCCCGGTCCATCCATCCACTCAGCAACCCGTAACAAAAGTTCATTGAACCCATTCCTTAATCCATTTCAGCTCGTTGTACCAAGCTTGTCTAAAACCCAGAAACTAATTAGAATTCATAATTTGATTAACTACTAAAGGGTATAGGATGTGAAGCCATTTTGTATAAACAAAATCCAATATTGTGATGTGTGTGTGAGTTCGTGTATATGTGTGCGTAGACTGCTGCCAAGGGTGCCGTGTTGTATTCATAGTGCGGTCACTCGGATGGTTGAGATTTGCTTAAAAAATATTTTTGTACTTTTCCTCCCTTATTACAAGAATTTTTTATCTTTAGTCTAGGTTTAAACCATTGAGTCAGGTTTTGAATTTTAAATCTTATTTGCACCTACCTTCAATTTGAAATACAAAAACTGGCTAAACGGTTTAGACGTAGACTAAAAAAAACCTGTTTTGTAATAAGGCTTTTTGGGATTTTATTAAACAGTTTTAATGTAATAATAGTTTTGTAAGTGACTAAAGTTATTGCTTTGAAGCAACTTGTCAAAGCGGTTGCTTATGGAAGAACAAAATATTTTTCCCATAAAAATTGCTTATAGAGTTTCAATCTGTATTGTCCCGTATTAAATAGTATAGAATAAATAAAACTTAGATAGTTATTTTCTAACCATAACTATTAAACAGCATCATTTTAGCATACACCATTAAACATCTGTACCTATAACAAAAAAACCTTTCATACAAATTATCCACACCAATAAAGAACAATCACTTCTCAGAAATAAAAAAATAATCGAATTTTCCGAAACGCCGCACTATAGCTGCGACACTCCGCTAGATTCATACTTGTTGATTCGCACAGGCTTCGCAAACGTTACTCTGTGTAACACATATTGCCGTTTGCTTACACGTACCTAACACTATTATTTTCTGCACGTGGATACCGATTTAAGATAACATCTGTATGTTGTTCTTCAATACTGATATGTAGGTCAACTTACGCTGGTCACTTTTAATGTTAAGGTCTTTTGAAGCGCTTCGCTTTTAGATAAGACGATTCTTCTTCTGGTTGGGATTAAGTAAGTTTACGTATAAACGTGTTTTTCATAATCCCCGCAATAGGCAGATAGGTAAAACCGCAGATTTTGGGGGAAAAATGTCAATTGATTTCTCTCTCCCTGGATGGAGTGAGAGAGGGAGAGTGTCTGACTCTTACTGACTAAAAACCATCGCGTTCCTTGTCCTGCTCCAGGCCGGCCCATGGTAATTCGTCCCGTACAGTGTAACGCTTGTCCCGCTACTCCAACTGTCAATCGGCCCTGCTCGGTCCCATCTGTAGTAGTCTATTGGCTCTTTTAGGCGCGCGCGGAAAGGCACGTGGTCGGGCGATGAGCTCCAGGCTGGGCCGCAGAACAAAATTGTGCATGACACGCCACCCTAACCCTAAAGCTGAATACTATCACGTGTCTGCCAAATATAATATTCGTACAATCTGCTCTCACTACAATTGCGAGACGATTCACATTATCACATTACACTATCAGCCTATAAGCGCCCACTGCTGAGTAAAAGCCTCTTCTTAGGCGAAGAAGGTTTGAGCTTTAATTACCATGCTTTGGTACTTAAGGTGGATTGGCGATTTCAAACTTATTATTAGAAATTATAATAGAGGTTCCAACACAATATTTTCCTTCATCGTCTGCCAGGGGTGTCTAAATAATCATAGAAAGTACCTATATACCTATGTACCTATAACTCGGAAAAAGTCACATTGGTGCTTGCCAGAATTCGAAACCGCACCCTCATGCATGAGCAGTGAGTGCCTTAACCTCCGGCACCACGACATTAAGATGCGAAAGGATTAAGACAGCGAAAAACATATGACAATATAACTGAAAGCATTTAAAGCCAATATTAAATGCTTGAAATTTATTATCCCCTATAACTTAACACGATATTTAGAGCTTACATAACGATGCCAGTCACAAAGTTAAACTGAATTTACCAAGGACGAAACTAGGAACCAAGTTTGCCTTGAATCTGGTCTGAAGTTACACCATACTTCCTCGCACACCCTAATACGACAGTGCTGCCACTCCGCTTCTGTTTACGTAATCATAAACTTGTGGTTTTTAATTTCGTTGAGCTTTTAACACTCCATTGTTTTGGACTTCATTGATCGACATTCATTTTTCTAGTTGGTAGATTTGGGTAAGAAATGGAGTCTTAGTTATCTACTTAATTATTATGGATGTGAAAATGTATATATAGATTTGTGTTTTTTTTTCTTTCACGCCAAAACTTAGGTTAAATATAGTTGCAATTTTTCTTCTCTGTCGTTTCGCTCTTGGCAGAGCGGTCGTGGTCACGTAGAGGCATCCACATCGGTGGTAGAGGCGGACACAGCTCTCCGCACGATCTCCCGCCATCTCTCCCTGTTGGCAGACTGTCTGGTGCAGTCAGATACACGTGTTCCTACTGCCGACTACTGGTTGCCATTATGTATGTAGATAGGTGAGACCCTGGATTAACACAGGCTGCTTTTTATTAACATACCACGCGGTCAAAACTGCGGGTGAAAGCTAGTTTGAATATAATTTGTGGGAAGCTAATTGGTAACTTTTTCACTCCGGTAATAAAATCTACAGATTGGCTATACCTAAATACTAGTCACTCATTAAGTTGAAAGTATAGATTTTATGAGGAAGGTGAAGGTGACAATTTTGTTAAAAGTTTAGAAAAAACCGCATTAAAATCGGTGGCGTAGTTTTGAAGATTATTACAAAGTTATATAGGGGCAAAGAAAGCCACTTTGTTTTATACTATGTACCTAGTGATAATTAAATTTTTAAGAAAAAATAATAAAATTATTTAATACTTCCAATCTTTCTAATCTTACTGAGGCGAGCGCCGACTAACCCAAAGAGCTAATGACCCTTACAACGGTTGCTAGGCAACGCGCTCAGTCTAGGTAGTAACAATTAGGCTAGCCTTAGTTTATCCTTATATTACGTAATTGAAGTTCCTAAGTTAAAATCTTAAACCAAGATCTTGTTATGATTATAGGAAGGTCTAATGTTAATTAAATTGCTAAAGTACTTTCATACATTTGTGTGTATTTTATGCCTAAATTGTTAAGCCAATTTTCGATGGATTTCAAAAGAGAGATAGAACAATTTAAAATGGCGATGAATGTTTATTTTATAAGTAAGAATTGGATAAAATCAGAATTTATAAGAAAAACACTTTTGAAATGAGACTATTTTAGAAATGAATAAAAATAAACAACTTTCCACATTAAATTTTTCACAATCTTGAAATTAAAGGAAGCTAGTTAGTTCTACCGAAATACATTTAAGAAACGACACGAAACACTTAATTACAAACGAAATCGACCAACCTAAAAACAAAACTCCCACAACAATTTCGCATTCGGGAAAAACAAAAACGGAAACAAAACACGATCGGCAACAAAAGAAACGCAACGGGCGACGACGGACGGTCCGGGTGTCCGATTTTGAACGGAACGTCCGACATTCGTCCCGACCGATCCGTTTCAGTCACTTAGCACCCCCCCCCCCCCCCCAACGCCCCTATTGATTTTATTCGCCCCACTTTCGACGACACACCACCCACTCATTTTAAACGTGGGTGCAGACAATAGAAACGAAATTTTTCTTCTTCGGTTTTTTTAGGGTTTTCTCAATCTTCGTCATTTTTCCGTAGGTGCTGATGAGGTAATATTTGAAAGTATAGTTTTTAATTGTAAATGTAATTTTCCTAATGATTACACAGAAGCAAAGAAAGGATTCATAATACCGCATTCACTTTTTGTCGTTGTGTGATCTACAAACTGTTGTTTCGGGTCTAGTATGTAGTCTAATATGTAGTAAAGAAAGGCACCCACGACAACTAAGAAAATCATAGTGTGGGGCAATATTTTTTATAAAAACAATAGACCCAATCTATAATATCATACTAAACACAAGTTTCATCATTATCAACCTTTAAGCACCCACTGCTGAACAAAAGCCTCTTCTCACACGGAGAAGGTTTGAGCATTAATCACCACGCTTGCTCAATGCGGATTGTTCAGGTTCCTTCACGATGTTTACCTTGTCCAAAATAATCTTAGAAAGTACATATGACTCGGAAAAAGTCACATTGGTAATTGCCAGGTTTTGAACCCTCATGCATAAGAATCGGGCTCCTTAACCTCCGGGCCACCACAAAAACACTTGTTTTGTGTCTAGAAATAGACTTAGATATAATAATATGCGTAGGATATCGTGTCACATAGTATATACATATTATAATGTATCTGTGTGTGTGTGTTTAGTATTATGAATTCCAAAGTAGTCCAAATAGATTTATATCCTTCGAGGCGCGGTAGTACAGTTTGAAACCTGCTCTGTCGAAAGGATATCATAAACAAAGCGTAATTATTTACATACGTCATTTAATTGACTAAATTTTAGAGTTAATTATATTGGAATATGAACGGTCATATCCTGGAGCAAGATAAGGAACGGGATGGGTTTTAGTCAGTAAGAGTCTGACACAACTATTCGCTCCAAACAGGATGAAAGAAGCCATTTGATGATACTCTCCCTGCAAAATAACCTATTAAAATAAAAACTAAAATAGTAATTCTGTTCCACAAAATAACGTACTATCAGTGTCATAAGTGCATGGAGGATTCCAAATCAAAATCGTTTGTACGGCGTTTCATCGCCTTATTAATATACCATGGATGACATAGATGGCGCTAGTATACTAGTGGTATTGAAAAATTTACATTTATAATTTTTATCAGATACAAAGTTATTAACTTAATAATTTTTCCACAAATTAATCCTACGACGTTCCAAACCTTTTAAAGCAAAGCACGCAATAACCAGGATTCGAACTCGGTAGCATAAAATTTACCGATGCCCCTAGCCATTAGGCCATTGCGTAACCTTGACACGTATTGAAATTATCCTACTGTTTATTATATTGAAGTTGTTTAGCAACTATAACCCGATCATAAATCTCAAAACAGTTGAGGGTAATTTAATATTAACTGTATAAAAATTAAACCTTTTTTTTCAATCCTAACATTCTTTTCTATCTTTGAGTGAGTTCAGTTACGATTTGTTTAACAAGTTTTTAATATTTTTTTTATCATGAGTTTGCGTTCAAATATTGATATGGCTACTAGGTCCCAAATAATAGCATTGCATAATCAAAGCTTAAATTATACTGAAATTTCGAGAGAAACTGGCTTAAACGTAAGTATTCTTTTAAAATGACCGTTCATTATTTATTTATTTATCCATGGTTATCGATACATGAAAATAATAAATAATACACGTCCCTTACAGGTAAAGACTGCCACTTTATGGATATCTAAAGCTGTTTCAAGAAGAGGGTTCATTGGAGCACCGTAGTGGATCTGGCAGAAGACGTGATATTGACTCAGACCAGCTTCAACTTACGGGGCAAGGTTATGAGGACAATTACTCGAGCATTGTCATCTTCAGTGAAAACTACATAGATGTGCTGAAAGACGTCATGAAGATGTGCTAGTGATAACGTTCGTGCAGGACAATTGTCCTATGTGTAATGTGCAAGTGTTTAGTCAGCAATCAGACATACGGATTATTCCTTGGCCAGCGAGATAGGAGAAATAGGATCGATAAAAATGGCGGCTACACTAGTTCTTAAAAGAAAAGATATTGTTGACTATAGGATTAAGCAATTACAAGACCGGGGTAGCTATAATTTTTTTAATGGATAAATGTTCAAACTTAGTGTTAACTAAGTGTGTTAGCATAAATTTATTGACTACTTTATAACCAGCAACTGTTATACAGTAATGATTTTAATGTTTTACTAAATATGAGAAATAAAAATAAAAGCAATATTAATATCTACTTATACTATTTATTGCAAAATAATAAATTATTTATTTATTAATTACTATAAACAATTCGTCCCATATCTAATGAATGCTATATCCCGGTCTTAGAAATGTTATTGATTTAAGGTCTAGCTTCAATTTCTTCCTTGTTCTGGAACGAATACTTAAGCTATGAGCCTTTGTCATAACATGATGCACAAAATGAATCACTTTAGTCAATACTTTAATTAAATTTTATGGGAAGGTAAAATAGTTGCAGAAGTAAGGTTGCATATTATATAGAATCGTATCATAACATTGTGTTTAAAACTAACTAATAAATGACTAGCACAACACAATTTTTCATTTAAAATACTTATTAATCTTATAAAAAGTGTAATAAATAATGTGTCAGTTATCTGAAAAGTTAAGTATAAGGTCAGGGTATACACTATATAAGAAAGAAATAAATATTATGTTTTAAGAAATAAATGTCTGTAACTATAATGTCACTAAAATAGTTTTATTTGTTATCCTTTATGAGAATTAAACTTAATATTAGTCTTAATCTGTAAGAAAAATATGTTACTTTTACATTAATAGTTAGCACATATTATAAAAGTTATTTATATATATTTATTAATATAATTTTATTCTAAAATAATATATATATTTATTTTTGTTATCTTTTATAAATATTAAACGTCAAATATTTTATTTATATTTTATTATCTATTATTGATTTTATATAAAAAAAATATAAAAAAGCCATTGTTAAAAAGCCTGTATTTAAAAATGATAACCCGGAATGGAACCGGTGCCCATCGACTTCATTATTCTATCATTCTTATTTAACCGAGCTACCGATCGCATTTTTTATGATGTCAAAAATGCGGGTTAGTTTATAACTTTTATTATTGTCTATTATTAATTATTGACGCCATCTTTTAATTGGTTTGCTTGACTCGACTTAGATGGCGCTATATTAAGTCCTCGGAAATGAGAAAATTAACATAATATATGAGTATTTGAATATAAATATATTATTGTTTCTTAATTATTATTTTAACCATTAAAAACCTTATTGTGTACCTCTGCAGTGTAAAGTATTCAAGCTTTGCAGGGTTATTTTCATTTAAAAGCAGCGCCATCTAGTTATCAATGGTAGCGTTATGCAAAACCTGTCAGTCAATAGTCGACCTTAAGCTCTCCATGCATTTTTGTCACCCTTAGTACCTAATAGAGTTCTATAATCATACTAGATTTTTATAATATTTATCTGTTACAATTATAACTACTAAATCAACAAAACACAAAACCGTCAAAAGATTATGTAGCAAGAAAATCCATACAAATTAGACTATAAAAGCATCCCTAACCTCTTCTAACATTGACATGAAACCAATAGACACAGCTGTATCACAGATAAGTGTCTATCACTTATTTCAGTAATTCAGAACCGAAATAATAATGACACACTTTCTTATTACTAAATCCGCTGGCAAGAAACACAGAAACTATCTCAGAGTTGACCTTTTATAATCATCATCACCATCACCAGCATCAGCTAAAAGATGTCTACTACCGCATAAATACTATCGCCTTGCTTGTTTGCATGACATAATCTCCACGCTAACCGATCACAGTAAAGTTCTCCAAAAAATTGTATTACAGAATGCAGCCAGAGCTACCAGTCTCTCGTTGTCTCATTGCACTCTTAAAACAAATCCGAGATCAAGTAAATTTGCCTTTTTCTAACTAGTAAATACTTCGTCCCTATTCAATAAACCCCCATCTTCAGTAATAGCTACTAAAATAACCTTCGAAACAGTGCCACTACAAGCAAAACGGTATCAAAACAAAGGGTTCCCATTTACTTGCGTTCGATCTTAGCAGAGTGAAGTCGTTAGCTCGGCGTCGCAGTCTCGATCGAACAAAATCAATACAATACGAGTGTTTTTAACGTGTACGTCCATCTGTACGTGTAGATGTAGCTACGGAGTAGGAGCAACAGTTAGCGTACACCGGCGAGATGTTTTCGAAGCTGACCGACATTTTTGGAAGGAGAAATATACTTAAGATCTTCATTCTCTTCTGTAATTGCAATAATTGAGCAGAAACGGTAAATGATCATAACAAATACTGGCTATAGAAATTGAAACATCATGATGACGATCATCATCTGCTTATAAGTGCTCACTACTGAGTAAAAGCCTCTTCCCACACGGAGAAGGTTTGACCATTAATCACCAGGCTTGCTAAAGGCGGATTAAGCCATTTCAAACTTATCGTTAAGTATGAGTCCAGTTTTCCTCGCAGTGTTTTCCTTCAACCTATGTCTGTGCTGTCTAAATAATCAAAGAAAGTACATATAACTCGGAAAAAGACACATTGGTACTTACTAGGTTACGAACCCGGCACCCTCATGGGTGAGAAGCCCTTAGCCTCCAGGTCACGACGACCACGCAAAGAATCTCATGCAGACGTTACCAGAATTAAAAATTATGACTCCGAACGTTTATTTTTGTAGAGAAATAAGCATCGAATTTTTTGATGGCAATATGTGTTTTGCATCCTTTTCTTCTTAGTAAACACTATACCATCTAGCAGAAGAAAATATGAAGAAAAAAACAGTCTTAAAATAATTTATTATTTGAATTCTGTTCGCTACTTAGCAATATAATGACTAAATTACCATACTACCTCAACACAATAGGCAACTAACATAAGTACTTATAGTTCAACTCTATTTAGTCTTTTAAATGGACAAAAAGTGGCAGCACTGTCGTATTCGGGCGTTTCGGAATGCGTAAAACAAAACGTGTTTCACGCTAAAGCTGTTGAGCTCACGTCTCGTCATTGAAAATTAATTAGACCTAGTTTTGCTACATTACCATTTCTCCAATGTCCGTCCCAAGGTTGCCCTGTTTGTTTCACATACAATTATAATCTATTTCAATACTTATAACATCGTTTATCTTAGGTACGAGTTTTCCTTGACTGCTTTGAAAGGGAAATTTTTGTCGACAAATTTTTGGCAAATTTTGTATAAACTGCAAATTGTATTGTCGTCCATATGTTCTAAAAACAATGAAAATAAATTCGTCTTTTGTGCCATAATCTGCCAGCACATTTTCGCTAGGTCGATCACCTTTCAGTCGGTTTTCTTTCTCAACCTATCAGTGTCATTTTGTCTAACCAATAAATGGCAGAATACTTGGAAACAAAACATTGTCCAAACAGTTTTGTCTTATTAATTGCAAATTAGACGACATTACTATTAATAACAAGGAGAACAATCGTGAAATTACGTCCAGTTAATACCTTTAAAAAACTATAAACATTAAAGTCGTGCAAAAACATTGCTTTTTAATCAATTCACCATTTGTCCCTATTCCCATGGCAGTCGCAGACTTATAAAAAAAGGTAATGCTCGATCGATTATCGAAATAAATTAAATTTTTATGCGATACTAGTTTTATAATGCGACTTTTTATTGCCTGCTTTGTTTACTACTTGCTGTGTTAGATTAAGCATTGGTATCACAAAACGTCTACAGAAATCCCTAGAATACTCCTAAAAAAGTTATCTGCATTGATGCCTACTATTCCATTTGATTGGAAAGCCATTTTTCATTAACTCTTAGGTGCGTATCTCCTTCTAATACAATGGTTTCTTCATTTTTTGTCTGTTTGTCTATAAATTCAGATAATATAACACTTTAAATAGTTTTTTTAACTATTATAGTAATTGTTATTTGTACGACTGCTTCATTTATATAATCTAATGCAACTTAGGAATAAATCCTCATTTTTATAATTTTTTCAAGCAAACCTTTCTTTTTTGGATCACGATTAGTATCATCCTTATCTTCTCAAAGAACCTAGATAAAACCAAGCGTATTGTAAATGCGCGCGCATCAAATTATTAAAGCAAGATCCAGATCAATATAGATCAATAAAATTCAAAGGCTGGTCCATAGGATATCATGTTCTAGGTCAGAAATGTAGGTCTCATGCAAATCAAATGCAATCATACACATTAATGTTATTCTAATATTTATTGGGGATAAAACCGTATTGACGTGGTTTTCGTATGACGTCAGACGTCTTTTGTACCCTGGAGGATAATTTACTGCTACAATCAATCCGAAATCTTCAGTTGCAGGTAGATTGTTAAAATTCTATTTGTCAAAAACATAAGTTTTACATTTAGAATTTACTATCAGCTAGCTGTCTACTTCTCAATGTATGCCTCTTCTCACACATTGTTGGTTTGAGAATTAGTAACCACTCTTGCTCAAGGAGACTTGATGGTTTCAGCTTGAACCAAGTTACTTCACGATGACGTCTAAGTTTTTTTAGAAATAACGCTGGAAAAGTCTCGTATAGGCTTAGGATTATGTAAGCATTTATTCAGCCAAAGTCATATGAGCTTCAAATTAAGATGGGTGATGCGTATTCAGCTGTAAGAGATATATTTGTAGTGAAGTCAGAAGAAGTAGTTTTTATCAAAATTCCTTGTCTTATTATCTTTTTTTTTTGTAGTCAAAACAATGTCTTCTTTTCTACTCTTCTCTATCCGAAGTCATAATACAGACCTTTCTCTTCCATATTCTTTCTCACAAAATCTTTTCATCACTTCTCTGGACATCTTCCTTTTCCTCGTTCATCTCGGAAGTTTTGCAGGATCACCATTAATAAGTATGCTGGTTTAACCTGGTGTACGAATATAATAGAAGCTAAAAAATATGTGCGGTTCGATTAAGGTGCTGATCAGTGGTTTCGGTCTACCATCATCGTGAAAACTTGCAGTCAGTCGACTCGTATTTCTTCTACAACTAATCAGCAAATAATTTTAAATGTAGATAAAGATAGTGCACAGCAAGTAATTGCTTCCTTCGAACATTGGAAACAAAGAAAACAATTCATTTATGCATTTTTAAAGTTGCACTTTTCATGGGAACCAGCGTATGGTAAACGCGGTGAAGTGGCCGTTGCACTTATACATTTTATGTGGACTAGATGTCGCAAGCCATTGGTTTCGGTTTCCCTATGATGAACTTTGAATCTACATAAGACTTTGGAACGATTTCTGGCAGTTATCTTTGGTTGGCTGTGCTAACTGTCCGTTTTTTTTTGCTAACTAAATATCTTCCTGTTCAGTAGGTGACACTATGGGCGCTAATGATCGATCGACGAGCTCCAATCGTAAGCATGGGTCTACGTTCAGCGATCAAAGGTAGCTCGCCACGCGACCAGAACTAGACCCAAGCGTGCAGTGTGTAGCGTTCCGCGTGCACCTTAAAGAGCCAATAGACCACCACAGATGAGGCCGAACAGGGATGATGTTTAGCGGGGGTTACAGGTGGCATGGAGCAGAAGAAGAAATGGGAGTTTTTCATCAAAGCAAGTCCAAATTTACATAAATTTTGTGGATCGTGCAGTCAGTGATATCCCAAGTATAGTTTGGAGGTCATTCTCATATAAATTTCGTAATTCCATTTTAAAATATAATAACAAACATCTTCAATAACTAAACAATTATCACTTATTTGCGTTTTCCCCGTAGCCTTGCTAAATGATCTTTCCGTCTCAAGGTAGTAATAAATAAAGATGACAGTTCAATTATTGAAAATCATAAAATAATTTAAGTGCGTCATTTGAGGATCCATTTTAAAAAGTTAAGCTATTGATCTTGGGCGCTAGTCTGGCCTTTTATTAATCCTTGCAGGATTAGTGTAAAATTATATGTTGCTGAGTTTGTTTGTCTGTGATAATCTCCAGAACTGCTGATCCGTATTGTAAAATTTGTTGGTGATGATCATGGGATAGTTTTTTTTGGAACTTTAACCGTCATTGATGTCAGACAGGTGTACTGACAATATCCACAGGGTGGCTGGCAATGGTTGGATGAGAAGAACTGAATATCGAGCTCAGTGGCGTGCATTGGGGAGGCCTATGTCTAGCAGTGGACCAAATCAGGCTGTTGATGATGATGAATTGTGGTTAATAATAAAGTTTTCTTGTGGAAATAGGACATACAAGCAGATGCATCACCTGATTACTGCCACACATGGACATAACGCCAAAGAAGGCGTACTTGCTTTTCTTAAAGGTTTGAAGGTCGTTTTGGTTCAGAAATATCGTCAATAGTTCAAGGCTAGTAGTTTCGCGATTTACGTAAAAGTTAAATAAGTAAATCTAGTAAATTTTTGTATCCATGTCGGCAATTCGACATGAAGTTTTTAATTATCAAAAACTTGTCTTTCGTTTGAGATTCCTTGGAAGTTTTCATTGTTATTAGCTGTTATTGGGGTGAAGGGGGGAATAAGGTGGGGAGGGGTAGGGGATGGAGAATTAGTTGACGTGGTCATTGAGTTGGTTGTAACTAGGCTTCGATATTTCAGTCGTATGAAATTTTATTACATACACAAGCTTACGCCCTACGCATAAAAAAGCAATGTATTCCGGATTTTAAAAAGAGCAGCGTTTCAAGCTATAGCTAGACTAACATACGCAAATCAAGTATAATTTATAGCCTACTAGCTTTTTCCCACGACTCCGTTCGCGTGGAATAGCGGCTTTCTGCAGATTTTTGGTATAAAAACTATCCTATGTCCTTTTTCGAGTTCCAAACTATGTCTGTACCAAATTTCACAGAAATCAGTTTAGTAGTTTAGGCGTGAATAAAATATAGACAGACAGACAGATTACTTTCGCATTTATAATATTATTTTGGATAGCACTAAAAACATTGTTACCTATCTATAAGTGAAAGAATTTTGGAAGCCGGACCATCTCTTTTAAAGATTACCCCCTACAAATAAACTTACAAATTTTACCTCTTTATAATATTAGTACTTATAGATTTGGATAATGGGAATATAAATATATCAATAGAACGTTGATTGACGCCCAGAGGTTCTTGTTGGAAACCTAGCAAGTATGGTAATTAACGCTCATAATAATATCTTCACCATGTAGAAAGGTGTCTTTGCTCAGCAGTGGGATGATAATGATGATGATGAGACCCTGATTATCGTATTGTAGCAGGATTAAAGTGAAATGGGGTTTCAGTTTTCCGCAACATTGATACCTAGTAATAATGGAGAGTGAAATTGTATCAATGTTTTTTTTAAAAAAACATTGCCCCGTACTAGGATTTTCTCCTGTGTTGTGGGTGATTTTATTAACATACACTTGACACCCAGACCCGGAACACCAATTTCTGGATCACACAAAGATTTCTTCCGTGCAGGAATTGTAGCATCGACACATTGCGCGGCAGCCAGTTGCCCAGCTAACGCACCAACTGCACAGTCGTGATGTTTGAGATGTATTGTAAGTGTCTGACCTCCCATTGTAAGGGAGATATATGTTTAATTATAAAGGGTACTGAATATTGGGTTATCTGCCAGTATATTCTGGTTAAAGACATCTCTAAACATTATCAGAGACCAATAAAAGATACCAAACCAACAGTCAAATTAATTGGAATGAGCCAAAACTCTTAAAATAAGAAAATAATCTGGAACGACATTCTCCAGCGGCTGTACCCGAGGTACACCACCTGTGGCTTCGTAAATTTAGTGTATTTCCATCCCTCTCACACCCACCACGCATCCCTATACCCGTCTCTTTCGTTCCTGTTTTCACAAATAAGTTGCATCCGAAAACAAAATAGAAAACTTATAGATTGTACAAAGGAGTTTCGTCTTTATTCTTAAGGTCGGAGAAGGTAGAATGGCATGTGCGGCAGTAGAGTGAAAATTCTTTGTCAGACGTACTGAAAGTTTCAGCGCCGTAGGAAATGCACCGAGCTGTATACTCTGATTGTAATATAACGCAATTTAAAATAAATAGGGATGGGAAATAGTCGATAGAAAGTATCGCTACTATGTTTTTTTTAATCATGTCAAGTCTACATCCAGTTTCATCAATACTTGACTGCCTATCATATTATATCAAATTTATATCAAATTTTATACCATATCCAGTTTTCTTTTAAGTGTGGGAGAGATTAGCTTCGGCACCAATGGTATATGGTCGGCTCGACCTTAATGACACCTCAGACTTCAAAAAAAACCAACGTCCCATCTTTCCGCCATCGCTCTCTAATCCCCAATCCTGAGAACTCAGAAGCGCATATCCCCAAAAGCCATCTACTCACTCGTAACTTCAAAAAGGCAACGCACTTGCAACTTCTCTGGTCTTCCATGAGTGCTGCCACTGCTTAACATCATATAATCCGTCTGAAAGCTTGATAGGGCATCCCATTAAATGACCCCAAAAATTACTTAAGAGGTCTGAATGAAATTTGACACAGAAATAGCTTATAGGCTGGAAAAACACGTAAGCAATTGCCAAAATGTTTGCCTGAACTATAACCTTCCTGAAAATATTTTCTCTTATATTACCAGTGATTTTGTGATAAGCAAAAAT
Source organism: Spodoptera exigua (assembly GCA_902829305.4). Taxonomy (NCBI): domain Eukaryota; kingdom Metazoa; phylum Arthropoda; class Insecta; order Lepidoptera; family Noctuidae; genus Spodoptera; species Spodoptera exigua. The sequence goes on from LR824624.2 coordinate 2,647,793, forward strand.
AGTATATATGAAAGGAAAAAAACACATTGAAGCTTACATTTTCAAAAGCACATCGTCGATCTTTACGACCTTTTAAAACCAGTAACATGTTATTAGAGAAAGTGCATTCAATTTGACCTTAGGCCCTTTATAACTTTATAACTAACATTAAAATTTAGAAATTACCCAGTACATCGAATATTTACTTTTAAATAGTATGATAAAGTCTGTCATTTAGCCAAAACGACCTTTTACCTTTTGGAATAAGAGCTGTTTTTGTGTGTCAAGTGTTAATCTTATTTCATATTTATGAATTTAAGTTTGGAAAACTGCATTTTGAACTCATTTCCAATTAACGTTAGATATAATTTTCCTTTTTTGTTTCATAATTAAGTGCAATTTTCGAGTAAGCAGACAAGTGGTCGATACTCCAACTATTATTACAACTTATCTTTTTGGAAATTCTATCATATATGGGAGTTAGACACTCATAAGAATAACTTATCTGCCCATTATTGTATTCCTTTCCAAGAACTAAACTTGTAATTTTTAAGTATGTGTTTTCCAAACGCTTAGTGCGTTGTAATTTCAAATTCAATAAAATCTATTCTTCTGTTTCAATGTAATATTGTGATAAAATCTCTCTCTCTCTCCTAAAGGACCTTCTTATCTATGCATTTCATAACACAACAAGTTTTCAAAACATTCAAGTTTTTAAACCCCACAAGATTCACAAAATTAAATTAATCCCTATTAAGACTTTTGGGTAACCAATAAGTCTTTAAATTAATAAGAGACAAAGATACAAAACTTTATTAAAATACTAATTAAGATATAAATATCGATACGGTAGCAACACTATCTCGGTAACCGGGTAGCATTTCATCGGTAAACTGCTGCTCTGCTGGCTTAATCTTTAAACTAGTTTGTACCAATTCACATTAAGAGACCAGCCAGCCAAAATATTACTAAACACATGGTTTAATTCGAAGATGCACACGAAAATATATCTACCAACCTCGTGTGATATCCCTCGACTTTGCACAGGTGTAATACTTATACTAAAATGGCTCCACTACCTATACTAAACATCCCTATTCAATCACTTTATCTATTAAAAAAACCGCATCAAAATCCGTTGTGCAGTTTTCAAGATTTAGGCGTGTATAGGGACAGAAAAAGCAACTTTGTCTTATAATATGTAATGATATACCACAGCTTATCTTCTTTGGGTCGTCTTGAGGGTAGTCAGTCAGTCTAGCAAGTCAACTTTAGTATGGGAGATGCTTTGGCACGAATGGATCGGCTCGACCGGAGTGACACCACGGCCTCACAGGAAACTGATGTATGTACCACAGCGTTATGTTTAGCTATGTGAGCGAGGTTTTTGGAGGCCCAATCCTTCCCCTTTCGTCTTTTTTCCCCAGTTTTAAAGCCTCTGAAAGCTATCAGACCACTACTGTTGGGGTCCATTAAGGCCGATAGGTATCTAGCCGGGGTTGTAGGTGCAAACGCTATGATCCAAAGCAGGAGAAGGAACAGGATGGCTTTTAGTCAGCAAGAGTCTAAATAAATGACTTCTATCGAGATCTCCTTGGTTGGGGTCTGAGTTTCATTGTGCCTAAAATCAGGCTCTATTAGAAAATAAGGTCCCTATGATTTCGTAAAAACTGCTATAGTGCTACATAGAATTTACAAATTACAGATTCCCTGGCGACTCTCAAGTTTCTAAGGGCATGGGTTATGCTTTCACTAGACATGGCTGGCCCATACCCGTTATGGGCACACAATATTTTGTTATTATACGCTTAGTACGTAAGTACTGCGCCTGGGAAAATTCTATACTCATAGTTTAGAAGTGGAATGTAGATTGACATTTTGGAATGGTTACTTTTTCATTTTTAATGATAAGTAAAGTTACACAAGAATGACTTAATGCCATGGCATTCCACTCAACCAGGGTCTCGTGGAGAATAAGGGAAACTAGATCAAAATTAGTGTGAACAAAAGATAAAGTAAAATAACAGTGAGGCAATTGAAAAAAAAAGTGTTTTTTTTTTCACGAGAATCGCTAAAGAGTCTTTACCAGAGCCTGTCTTCCAAAGGTTGCTACCTACCTAGATATTTTCAAGGCTTGAATACGTTGCTCTATTGTAGGTCGTATCATCGCTTCCCATCAGGCGAAATGGAAACCAAACGCAGTCCCAAATAAAAAAACAAGACTACATAATAACCTCAAAATTGTGTCTACCTAAGTAGGTATACTCTCAAAGTAACAATTGAATAGCGTAAAAAATATGAAGACAAACAAGGTATTAATATGTGGTAACTACATGCATTTACGCTTATAATTCCTATAATCATATGAAAATGTGTTATATAAAATCATAGAAATAAACACATAATTTCTATCGAACTAGATTCAGTTCAAAACTCATTTAGTTCAGCTTTTTATCGTCGCACTTATCTCCGACATAGCTGATAAACGAGATATGTAACAAAATGGCCGAACTGGTATCTATCATAGTAACAATCATTGGCCTAGACGAATCACTAGGAAGCTACGCGCCAGTTTTGACATTGCGCGTGACCTTGCCCCGCGCGCCGCGATTGGTCGAATTTCCAAGATGGCCACCGGCGTCAGCGCAGCCAGTGTCATTGTTTCTGTTAATTAGATGACCGGTTTCGTACGTTTTTCAAACGATTACAAATTTGTATTTATTATTATATGTAGTTGTTACATTTATTTGCATTGAAACAGCCGTGTTTATTTCACAAAACGGCTTTTGTCATGTAGTTCTACGTTTTAAATTTAGAATTTTATTTATTTGTTTTCTGTTATGGTGCCTTGGTACTTGTAATATTTTTGTTTGTTTTTTCTCTATGGAGGTTTGTTTATATTCGTTTAGGCGGAAGAGCCCATTGGTCAATAGTCAATAGGTGCTTGTGGCTTTAATAATAAAAACAGATGAGCTCACCTCGTACTATACAAGACTCTTTGTTTTGTTGACAAGTTCTTCATGGTAGACATTTTTATTCAGTTCCTGAAGTCGTTAGTTATTAAGGTATACCTAACATACAAATTCTGACGTCAAATCTTTGTACCTATTCCCCTAATGTAGGTATGTTTCCTACTGTATTACTTTTGTGAATCTTGGCGTGGATCGATAAACTGATGACTCCAGGTTTCTTTATGATGATGAGAAAAACTCCTTCACCGTCTATCAGTGATGTTTAAATAACCTTTAAAGACATATATAACTTGGAAAAGTCAGATCGTATTTTGCCAGGCTTCGAACTTGGCTGGTCCTCAACATGAGAAGCGAGCGCCTCAATCGCGTGCCATCACATGAGGAACTGCTTTATGTTTTTTTTTTAATGTAGCCCCACATTAGGATTATCTCTTGTATCGTGGATGTTAACAAACATACAATTTCCCTCATCCTGACGCGGAACAACAATTTGTAGATTACACAAAGAGCTATTCCGTGCGAGCCCAACTACCACGCCAACCCAGTCTGCAGGCTTAACCTAAGTCTGATGAATTCCTCAAATTATTTCTCTCGCCCTTGATGGTAGGGAGTCACAGACTCTTACTGACTCAAAACCAACCCATTCTTTCTCCTATATCATTCCGGGGCCTTAGTATATACATTATAATACTGGACTATCTGCCCCAATTAATTATTCCAGCCAATAGTTAGACAAACTCAATGGTGGAAGTTTATTTTTACATCTACTAAGATAAGTAGTTGTTAGTCCGTTAGTCTGTATATATGTATGTAGGTACATAGTCCAGTTGGAGACTTCAAACTTTGCAATTAAAGAAGAAGTTTTTAATCGTTAGTTTAACTTTTTTTTTAAATTGGATTTTGTAACTCATTTCCTTTCTGTATGTGGCTTAGGTTTTGTTAATTTGTCGATTTTGAATGCGAATGATATTGGATTATCACTGTCTACATAACTACTATAAAACAAAGTCGCTTTATCTGTTCTATTAGTCTGACCTATCCCTTTGCATGCTTAAATCTTTTAAACTTCACAACGGATTTTGATACTGTCTTTTAAGAGATTTAAGTGATTGAGGAGAAATATTTATAAGTACCTACTTAAATATAAATAGGGCACCATGATCAGTTTTCGGGGTCTTTTTAAAAAAGTATTTTTTGACACACAGAATTACAATTCGTGTCTAATGTATAGAAATTGGGCGTGGTTCCATAGTAGTTAGTCTATTTGTAAACCATTTTTAAAACATTTGTGTCAAGTAAAAAAACAGCGAAAACTAGATACGGGAAATATTATGTCTTTCATCGTTATCATCATCGATTTATGGACTATTATTATCATAAGGTAATGAATTATCATTACCCTAATCATTAATCCTCTCTCTAAACCGAGTCATCGCAACAACCAAACCAAACATCCAAGAACACTTACCTACAACCAAAAAAAAAAACCCATCACATCCACCATAAACGAAAACATTTAAAAAAAAAATCGCAGCTGTGAAGAGCTGTACCTAACAGAAACACCAAAAAAAAAACATTAACATTTCGCCTTTAAACTAGGAATGATATTTTAATATTATTCGCAAGAGAAAACTTGTAAATGGTTTGAAATTCTGAGAGATACGCTACTTGGCTATCAAAGGAGGACTTAAGATAAATTCAGTCAAACGTTATCTTAGTCGGAAATTAGCGGAAGCAATGAAGATTTTTATTACTTTACTTACTTACGAGTTTTTTTTGTTTATCTTCCCTTTAATGGTCAGCTTTTTGTAATTATATTTAGGGCTGATTTTTCAATGGTTACATACAAGTTACCTGGAGAATGATTATGATGCTGTCGCGTCAGAATGTTTGTATAAGACAGTGACAGTAACAATTTTATCAGCTCTTAGATGAGTATAACCATTCAGAGCTGTTAAGGTTATTTTCTTTGAATTAATATTAGTAATACACTGTTCTCACTCGATGGTGCGGGTCCAGCTGGCTAGTGCCAATGCGACTTTTTCCAAGTTACATGTACTGTACTGTAATGTAATGTAATGCCATGGAATGGTTATTTAGACACCACTGGCATAGGGTGAAAAAAAACATCGTGAGGAAACCTTTTTTTGTCAAGGGAAAATCCGCAAGAGAGAGTGTCAGACTCTTACTGACTAAAACCCCGCCGTTCCTTCTTCTGCTCAAGGCCGAGGCCGCGGTGACTTATTTCGCTTACCCTGCAACCCCGGCCAAATCGTGAGGAAACCTGGAATTACAATTTATGTTTTATAATGTTTTATACCTGGATATAGACGTGAGTAATCCGCGAATTTAAATTAATTTTGTATGTCTCACGATAGTTATTATAAAAACATATGTTTTATACATTTGAAATCGCCAATCCGCCTTGAGCAAGCGTGGTGATTAATGCTCAAACCTTCTCCGTGTGAGATGAGGCTTTTGCTCAGCAGTGAGCACTTACTATATGTAAGTGCTGATGCTGATGATGTGTTATTCCAAACTATGTCTGTACCAAATTTCACACAAATAGGTTCAGTGGTTTAGGCGTGAAGAAAAGACAGACAGATAAACGCAATATTAGTTAGGAAGTTTAGATTAAACACTTTTACGAAACAATCAAAGAATAAAACAAAAACTAAAAGACAATAGGCAATAAGGAAAGCTATAATCGTAACTCAACTCTATCAAAACACTGCAACTTAGTTGCAAACGAGAGAAAAAAAGGAAAAATCAACTGTAATCTATCTTGTTTAAGTTATTTTATTGCTTGTCAACACGAAGTTAGGAGGCCAAATGACCAAAGGCTACAGTACTTAATAACTTATTAAACTCATTACAGTTACTTAGAAGTAAAACTTCCTTAAAATTGATGAAAAATTCTAAGAAAAGCAAATCAAATCAAAATCATTTATTCCAACTAAACCATAAATAGGTAGGTACTTTTGAAACGTCAAAATAGAATACTAGTCTGTCAGTCTGTTCGTCAGTGACGCTATGTGCTCGTTCCAAATTTCCAAATTGAAACCCCATCGTTACTCCTTTTAAAAAAATATTTGTTTTACAATTCACCAAATAAAGTTACTGATTACCTGCCTGGCTGACAGCGAACAAAAATTTTAACTTCCCTTTAGAAAAAAAAACTTACATTTCGTTGTCATATTAAACTTTCACAATCAATCTAACGCAAGGACCTCCTTTAAAGTAAGTACCAATCCCTTCTTCCTCTCCCATCCCTTCCTAATCCTTAAATATCACATATATATAAGTGTTTAAGCAATCAACGCCTGAAACCTACAACAACGAAGGAGTTACATGTGCGTTGTCAACCTTTTGGGATTTGGACCCATTCTTGCCGAAGCATGTACCAATGTGACTCCTTCCGAGTGATATGTACTTTCTATGATTGAGCAAGCGTGGTGATTATTGCTCAAACCTTCTCCGTGTGAGAAGAAACCTTTGCCCAGCAGTGGGCACTTATGAGCTGAGAATGATAATATTGTGCCGAAGCATGGCTCTCCCATACTAAGATCAACCACAAACCTTCAACTTCTAACAGACATAAGTACAGTAATCTACATATTCTTAAAACATAGGACTATAATCTACCGAAAACCCACATCAAACACAATTTTCAACCATAATCCCTAAACAATTCAGTGCAATATCAAAATATATCGAATAATTAAAGTAAAGGTACCTCCAGTATAATAAGGCAAAAAACTGCACGAAAAATTGATAAGGGGAGGTAGTGATAACGGGTGCATTCTCCCCCCCTACTATCGATCGGGGGCGAACCACCCCGGGTGTATAAGTATAAAAAGCGTAACAAATTTTCGTCTTAAGAAAAGGAAAAGAAAAAATGTATACACCCACCCCCTAAGGGGTGAGTTTGCCCCCCCCTAAATGGGGAGGATGCATTTTTCTCGTGGTCCCTCTCTCTCTTTCTGTCCGTAAGATGTTACAAAGCATTCTTTGTTATACAGTGGTTAATTAGATTTTTGGTTGGACTTGCTTATTACGATTTTTGGTCCATGTTTCAAAGGGTAAAACACATTTGTTTTAATTTCAACCTTATTTCTGCATATCTAGTATTGATTTCTTGTTCAAACCGATAATGTATGCGTGTATTATAAAGATGCATAGCTTTTTTTTTTGTTTAGTCTCTCAACCAATCGTCGGCAACGTCTTTAAGCTGATCGATATATCTCCCCCAGCTTGTGTGTTCATTAGGAACTACATTAAAATAATTGGTTAAAATAAAACTCTATTTTATTGTGTTTTGTAATTAATGTTGATTTATTTGTCGTTTTTTATGTTTTTCTTGGACTTTGTTGATGAGGGATAATAGTTATTTTCTTTATTGTTGCGCTTTTCAACTTGTTTGGGATGGACAGGTCTGTCTAATCTCGAAGAAAGTTGTACAAAACAAAGAGAATTGGTATTGAATTTGATGAAGTTCGTGGTAAGTATGGATAGGTAGTTTTTGAGAAAATTCTACAGGGTCAATTCTCGAAACACCCACGAAAAAACTCATTTGAAAACTCTCCCTTCCACGGTCACCTAATTACAATACATTTCAAACCAACTATCCTGTTCACCTTTAAAAGTGCTATAGCATCATTATAACCATCGAAATAGACCTTTAAATATGTTTCGTAGTACCACAAGACACCGTGCCTTACATCCACACAGCTTGAATAAAATACTAACCCACATTAGCTGCCACAGTGCTCAGCTGACGACGCGCAAAATGGGCTGAGTTTTGTCATTGGTGCAGGCCTTGTGTTCCACTTTTGGCTGATATGTTGGTGATGATAACATGTGCAGTTTTTTTTATTTTATGGTAGAATACGAGCAAACGGATTACCTGATGGTAAGCAATCAACGCCGTCTATAGAAACCATCATCTATAGTTACCGACATTGTGAGGATTATGGATTTGGAGATTTTGGGAATGAGGCAGGAGGATTGGGCCTCTGGTTACCTCACTCACATGGCGACACACAACGCTGTGGTTATCTCACGCCGGTTTTCTGTGAGGCCGTGTTATCACTCCGGTCGAGCCGACCTATTCGTGTCAAAATTGGTTCTCCTACACTTATAACCTGTAATAAAATTCAGTGTATCACGCCTGTTATATCATGAAGGCATAGGCAGGGTTTTGTATAATTTGCGCTTACTACTGTCAATTAGTGTTTGTTAAATAAACTAGCTTACTATAATATTATGTTATAGTTGAAATAGGTGGACCCCTTCTTAATCATAAAATTCGTAGTGTTGAAATTAGATAGGTACCTACCTATATGTAGTTTACCAAAAAAGTGTTAAAGAAATGAAAAAAATTATTAATTATAATAATGCCTATTATAATAATAAATCTACGATAAACTCGTAATGCTGGCAAGGTTATCAATCCTTCCCCACCCCTCATCCATCCCTTATCCCTAAATCTCCATAATCCTAATCTCCAAAAGGCTGGCAAAGCAATCACTCTTCTGGTGGACGGTGCATATTGCTTACCTGATGGTAATCAGTCTAATCGTTTGCCGACCTATCATATAAAAAAAATATAAAGAGCACACTACTACCTATCCTTTAAATAAATATCTGGCGTATATATTCTTACATAATAAACAAATACGATTATAAATCTATGCACGAAAGCATGACTAACAATAAATGTACCTGTTGAGATACGTCACAGATTTGATTCCTGTTTCAGGCAACTTGCCAAGCGGGTCAAGAGTGAGGTCCTACTTGTTTATATTTCATACTAGGTTACCATGTAACAGATTCGTAACAAAATATTATGGCGGATTACGTAATAGGACAACAGTTTTTCTTTTTATTCTTATTTTGAAAAGAGTTATGATTAGTTTTCAATTTTTTATCTTTGCTTTTAAAATAACAGACCTTTTTCACTTATGATTTTTGTCTTTTTTTTAAAGATGGTTACCTAATGTTTTATTTTAAAAAGTGTTCCTTAAAAATAAGTCAAAATCGGCCATCTTGATTTTTGTGTTTTTCTCTCGTGCTTAGTCTATGCTTATATTCTTGATTTTAATCTTTATTGCATAGAAGTATGATTGGTTTCGATCTTTTTTTTTATTTAGAAATAACGATTATCTTTTAGGTATAGTTTGTGTGTTGTAATGATAAAAATATGTCTTTAAATTTTTCAAATGTAAACAAAGAAGTTAATATTAAACTACGCCTTATTTCAACAGCCATTGTGAACATTATAAAATTGAAATTTAAAAATATGTTTTTAAAAAAAGAACACCAACATTAGAAGCTTACAGAACACACACAAATAAGTACACAAACCGCTTAATATCCCCGTACACGTTGAAATATTCACAAGTAACCACAAAATTCAATTTGTAGTCAGAAACCCCGTTTCTCCTCAGTCTGAGAGCAGAATGAAAACACTTCGGGAGAGTAAAAAAAATGGGGAGGATGGGGTGTTTTGTACGAGGAATTAAATATGGGTGGGAAGGGGCAAGAAAAGTGGGAAGACGACGGATGATTAATTATTAGTCTGTGTGTGTTACGTCCGAAGATAGAGGGGGCGCTAGTGTCTACACTACCCCTAAGGGGGGGCGATATGTTTTTATTAATTACATTGATTCATTATGTTTCCTATAGTCATACTTTATGTTGCTATCTAATTACTAAGGAATATTATTAATTAATTCAAGCTAAAGATGGCATCCTTTGTTCTGTAGTAATACTTAGGTAGAAAAGTATTTTTACTTAGGAACGTGTTTTTTTTCTGGAAGTGTGTGAGTGTGTGTGTTTCTGTGTTGGCGTAAGTCTTAAGATAAAATCAATGTTTTATTGGAAGGTTGTATCTATGTGGAATTGATGGAGACTCGTAATTATTATTAGGAAATTTAAAGATATAAATGTTAGTCTAATAGCTTTTTCTTCAACTCAGTCATTTTATTTACGTAACCCAGCCAGAAAAATTTAAGCAGGTAGTCATCAAATATCTTTGAGTAGTGTATGACACATATTTTTTATCTTACCTTATTCTATTGTTATATTATTTCACCATATTTTTTTGTGGGTTTTTATGTTTATTCACTTGTTTGTTTTTTGCTATAGGTATATATGCATTATAGACGCGAATAGGTAAATACTATTTCTTTTTTTTTGAGTACTTCAGTAAGATTTGATTTTTAGTTATTTTGACATTATTAAAGATAGGATAAAAAGAAAAATGTCTTTGTAATTTTAATTATTGAGTTTTCCAGTCACCCCCTTTCTGTTTATCCGTATGTAAGTACCAATATTGGTTCGGGGCAGGAGCTATAGGACATCATCACATCATATCATCAAAGCAAAGGCCTCTTCTCACACGGAGAAGGTTTTGACCACTAATCACAATTCTTACTCAAAGCGGATTGGCGATGTCAAACTTATAATTAGAAATTATAAGACCAGGTTTCCTCACGATGTTTTCTTTCGCCGTATGTCAGGGGTGTCTAAATTATATAGAAAGTACCTACATCATATATACCACTAGCAGTTGTCCCTGCTTCGCTCGGTTATTCTAGTATTTTCCCCTTTTTCTATTTCCCAATGTTCCCCTTTTACTTCCTTATTTTTGCTTGTATATAATACTTCTTCTCAGTCAGTCTCGACCGGAGTGATACCACGGCCTCACAGAAAACCGTCGTGAAACAACCACAGCGTTGTGTTTCGCCATGAATGACCAAAACCAAAACCAAAGATTCAATTCTTCCCCTCCCACAGTCCCAAAATCTCCAAATCCCTTATCCCCCTAAAAGATGAGCAACACACTCGAAAACTCGACACTCCACTGTTAAACTTACCATCAGGCAATACGTTTGCTCGTTTGCTGTCCATGTAAAAATGTCTTAAGATACCCACGACTAGAGGAGCGGTGGTAAGAAATAAATGCATTATTCTCTTCAATCACTAGTGAATACATAACATAACAAAACATCTTAATAAACCTCTTTTATAAAAAGCTCTTTACAAAAATATTTCAATTAAAAAGATTGCATCAAAGGCGGTTAAAATAAAACTGCTTCAGCTCAATTAGGGTTGTCCCAAATATTTACATTTATAATGGACACGTTTTATTTTTATTGACCGACACATATATAATCCAAACATTTTGTAATATTATAAATGCGAAAGTAACTCTGTCTGCCTCTCTGTTCGTCTTTTCTTTACGCCTAAACTACTGAACCGATTTCTGTGAAATTTGTTAAAGACATAGTTTGGAACTCGAGAAAGGACATAGGATTTTTATTCCAAAATTCTGCCAAAAAGTCACTATTTCACGCGAACGGAGTAGCGGGCAGAAGCTAGTCTGTAATAATTTGCTATTGTTGAGAATTTACCAAAAAAAAAACGAATGAAGAATTTAAGTATTGCCCAACCTGAGAATCTAACCCGAGACATACCTAGCAGTGCTTACCTTCTATTACACGGGTTCACAACCTGAGCATTTTGTTAAGCTGTCGTGTAGTGACTACCTACTTGAGGCAAATCGTCAAGTGGTTTGAAATCTATTTAATATCGATTTGTACATACGTTATAAGTTTACAACATTCACAAATGAAAATCACAACAACCGTGCTGAAAACCAAACCAAACCATCCTTTATAGCTAAGAAATAGAGTCGCTTTTATCACATTGTAACAATAAAACCATTATTGCATAATCCTAATCCGTCTACGCTCACAAATCCACTCGATACAAAAACTTTTTAAATTTCGAATCCGTTATACAAAAACAAAACAAAACAACACTGGCCGTAGACAAAAAACAACGAACGAAAAACGAAGTCATAAAGCCCAATATTTCGAATAAAGAATCATTAAAACAAGACCAAAGAGAATCCGATTCGAACTCTTTTAATTTCAAATATTCGAATTTCGAATAGCTGACATTACAATTTCAAACGTTCAGCAATTATGTAACGGTTTTTTTTTCGACAGATCGTTTAAATGTAGAACGCTGTAAGTACTATAGATATAATATATATGTCGGAAGTTGGAATATAGTATATACTATATATTATGCCTACTTACATATACTAAATTCGTTGAATAATTTCCATTTTCTCCCTAGACGTAGTTCATTTCTTATAAAGTTTGAACATACACTGCTGTTTTGTCCAAATTCAAGCATACCATTTTTTCAGCGAACACTAGCTAGAGAGTGTTATTTTGTAATTGTGTGAGTATATTCTTATATTTGAATTTAGTATAACATATTCCATATTTGAATATTTTTTAATTGACAAAGTCTGAGTCATTATCGATTCTAAAATATCGGATTAATAAATAAACTAGCAAATAAATAACATAGCAAAAATAAGTACAAAACACAATCTAACTGTGTGTACTCCAAACTTTATTCTCTCGGTCCCAACATTTTTGTCTTTTTCACGGCTTCAATTTAAAATTTTATTTCCCCGCTTGACCCAAAGGGGATGACGGGGTTGTGGGATGGGAAGGGGGCAAGAAGACACTCATTATGACCAATTTCACCCGACTGTTTTTCCTACCATTGTTGTTGTACTGATGGCTCATTTCTACCCTTTATTTCAAAGTTTTTTGTTAAGATTTTTCAGTCTGCGGAAAGAAAACTTGGGCTATTTTTGTTCACTTTTCCCCAGTTCGCCCGTCGTGACAATTAAGCACTAAGAAAATGGGTCGGTGTTTTGTACTTAGCAGTTTTTTGAATACTTTGTTATTTTGATTGTGAGTCAAATTAGCAGACGCTATTGTTATCCGAAATTGTGTTTTTCTCTGTTTCAGTTTTAGCGTGTTATTCTAATCGCCATATCAAATTATAACAGTGTAACCTGCGGGTTCAGTCCCGCAGTTATAAACTACGGACTATCTAAGCTATGTCGACCGTTGATAGTGGTATAGCTTCCTAACAATGAATGATTTTTTGGAATCGGTCAAGTAGTTTCGGAGCATATTCAATACAAACAAACAATCAGATCTTCCCTCTTTACAATTAATATAGGTGTCTTAACTAAGTCCTTAGTAATATTTTTGAAACCAAATATTTATTTTAGAATAGTTTGTTATAATTGCATTTCCTTGAGTAGGGCAGTATGCTTGGAACCTTCTACATCCAATAAAGTTAATAGTTTTAAACTTACAATAAGTACATTCAAACTTATCGTCCCTTCAAATAATATCTTCTGATTTATTTCGTTACGGGATCCAAGACAGTCATTCATGTCCCTGGGACGCGCCGGACTTCAGTGTTACGGTGTTTTCATGGCTGTATCTACTGTAGATCCTGGTTTACAAGGAAAGCAGCGATTTTGGGAGGTTGTAAAGGATTTGTCCAAAAACAGAAAACAAAGTAATCAATAACTTATCTAGTGAAATATGAACATTGGTACTAACATCACATCAAGCTCACTCAAACTGTCATATTTCTTTAATCAATTTTCTACTTTATAACAAACTGATAAAGTTGAAATTGTCAATTTAAAACTTCGGATATGTTGATATGCTCTGTAAATTACACATCAATCGTTGACATTCATTGGACTATAGACCTCATTAACATGAGAAGGCTAATCGCCACGTTTGGTTCAGTAGATATCACTATAAGATTTTAAAGTCTGTCAAATGTGTACCGAATTCCTTACGTGGCTTTAAAGACACCCACGTGAAGTTTAGCGGTGGTAAAAATATATCTCAACCTGTCGTCATCACTAAGTGTAATAATGATGGCTTCTTTAACATTATTATATTATGAATTGATTAAAAAATAACTAAAATTTGAAATCAGTATTACTTTAAATATCTTGTATACAAAAGTACTAGGACAGCATGAAAGTGAAGGAGCAAATATGCACTATGTCCCCATCACCTACCGTACTATGCTTTCTTTTGTTCAGGGAAAATCATCATTTATAAGACTTCTCTCGCTCAGGGCATGGCGAGTGGGAGTGTCAGACTCTTTCTGACTAAAAACCTCACCCGTTCCTCCTCCTGCTTCAGGCCGAGGCCGTGGTACCCTATTGCGCTGGACAGTAGAAAGACTAACCAGTAATTACATAAATGGCTTCATTATCAATCCTAACTAATATTATAAATGCGAAAGTAACTCTGCCTGTCTGTCTTTCTGTCTTCTTCTGAACCGATTTCTGTGAAATTTGGTACAGACATAGTTTGGAACTCGAGAAAGGACATAGGATAGTTTTTATTCCAAAAATCTGCAGGACGTAACTTTTCCACGTGAACAAAGTCGCGGGCAAAAGCTAGTATTATAATATTATTAATAGTTTAACTAAAATTTAAAGTCAGTATCACTTTAAAATCTTGTATAAAAAGTACTAGGGTAGCATGAAAGTGAAGAAGCAAATACGCACAATGTCCCCATCACACACCTACGCTATGGTTTGTTGTTCGTATTTTAAAAATAGTTTACCTATGTGTGTGTAAACGAGAAAAATGACGTACGAAAATCGTTCTCTAGTATTCTTTTTTTTTTATTGTTGTGTTGTTGTAGTCAAATTGTTTCTTTATTATGTACAATTGCTCGAATTTCAAATTTGGAATGAGCGTTGTTCTTTTTATTAGAACAATACCTAATAATTTTATTAGGAATGGACTTTTATCTTGCCTACTTACTTATTAAAAAATTTTATATTTTAGTTTAATATATACGCATTGAAAGCGTTATCAACGTATTTATCTAGTAATTAAAGCCAACATTTTTTAGTGAGAATTTGGTATAAAAATAAATAAATTATGATCAAAATATCCGTCCAAGCTCTAACAATAATATCAACAATCAATATAAAAAATATTCCAAAACTTTTACTTCATACAAAAGTTACAAGCTTCAAGTTAGTCACAAAAGCAACAGGCTTGCAGTCGGTTTCCGTTTCCGACAAAATCAAACTTGGAACTCAATAGCCTTATGTAAACATGTCTGTAAAAAGCTATAGTCTATTTTACTTTGTTGAATCTAGAACATTCTAGAAGGAATGCCAAGAATTTATACATTAGTTATAATTAGGTAATATTTAATTACTTATTTTGTTTTTAAAAACAAATTGGAAAATGTATTCCTACTTGAAAATAAAAAACAAATACACACTTAATATGAATTTTGAATAGTATAAATTGTAAGTTCGAAATTTGAAATTCGAATTAGGTTTGTTGTCGATATTTAAAAAAATATGTTTAGGGAAACTCATAGGTTACGCAGAACTGGTTTTAGTACATAGTTACTTTACTATTTTAAACAAATAAGTAATATTTTTTTTTATATTGTAAAAATAAGCACGTCGATATAACACGATAGCAATATCAACCATACCAGTCAAAACAATATCTATCTAACATCCCCATTGGAAAATTACCGAAAAAAAATTGACATAGGGTGGTGGCCTCACCCTGGCCAATTTAATGTGCACGCTTGTATTGATTCCCCGGCATTCTTTCACACAGGCGCGGAGGAGTCGCCCCCTACCCTGCACCTCCTCCGTCACCCTACACGAACTTGGGATAAACTCGGATAAGACTTTTTCGGGATATAGTCTTGGTCATCTCTACATATTTTTTCGCACTATTCTTTTTTTCCGATAATTTTATGTAATGTAGGTAGTCATTGGAATTTGCGTGCCGTAGTTTGAATTCAAATTCGATATTTAAATTTTCAACCATTATTTTTTAAGAACTTATTTGAATTATGAATTTAGAACGTTTTCATTGATAGTGATGTATGGTTATATTTATTGTCTCTGAACTTAATATCGATTAATAATATTCAGTATAATATCCAAAAAGATTCTCTAAAAATAATTCAATCAGTACAGTCGTACAAACAAATACATTCTGTAATCATAAGATCTTATACGCGTTATTAATATTAAAACAGTATTTTGATATTCACAAACACATTTTGTTATTTTCAAAGCAAACGAAATTCAATTTAAAGTAAAATAACATCTAGCACAAGATGAAATGAAATTCAGTGCTGTCACCAAATAAATCTATGTGCATACAGCAGGCAATGCAACAGGTCTGAAAGCAGCCATGCAAATTTAGCACAGCCTACGGTAAACTTCGCCTTACTTGAAATTCACTTATTGTTGAACTTTCTTCCCATTCTCATTCATATTTTTATTCACGAATAGGTATGTTACGTATCTATACGTACCTATTATAAACACACGATCACAACATCACCAAATATCTAAGCCAATCATAACGGTCATTACGTTCTCAATTTAAAATAGAACGTTCGAAAAAAGAACAAAAAACTATCGACAATTCGAAACAAAATACCGGAACAAAAAGCCGTTCAACTAAACCTGTTCATAAAACAAATTTTCCAAGTGCGAAAACCGACGTTCGGAATCCGAAAAAAGAGATAAAAAATATGAACAACATAAGCCTTTACTGGGTTCATGATAAACTCGTATCAAACGCTGGCCAACGCCAAAACTAGCGATCAACAAAAACAAAAGCACTGCGCAACAGGTACACAAACTTGCCCACAGCCTAACAAAATTCCACGCACAATATTCAGGAAGGAACCAGTCTGTACATTTTTCTTAACGGACTACATTTACTCTGTGACCATTTTCAGCTGACACAGCAGAAAATAACTAGACACACATGGAACAAAACTATTCACAAAAACACAGTTGTTTAATATTTAAACGAAAGTTATACTCATACTGTGGCATCAAATGCACATTCGAAATTTGAATTCAAACAGGTGTTTTTCGTTTAGAGTACCTATTTGAATTTAAAAACTGAATTCCGAATTCGACATTGAGTGATTTGTCAGACGGCATTTTTTATTCGGTGGAAAATGTGAAAATTAGAATTGGAAAGTGATTTAAATTTAATGTGTGTGTAAATGTGGGTAAGTACTATTTCGTCATGCTCTCGTAATTTTTTATTAGACACTTTTTAATGTCCGTTAACCCGCACAATGGCTGGCGGCTGGCACAGGCGCGACCGAACTTCCCGCCTATTGAATTTTCGCCCACAAAGGAAAGTTTTCAGGAAACGTACCGGGTTACTCCACTCGCCCTGTTTTATATTTTAGTTTAACTTTGACGAAATTGTTTGACGGATAGTGTGTTTCAATTAAAGTTTCCCCGCGATGCATTCTCATAATACCCACTGAACGAAAATTTCGACACGTTTTAGAATCGCAATATTGATTCGGATTCCGCCATTCGCATCGAACGCTACTGTAAATATAAATTAAATTTAATAAATAATAATAAAAATCGAGTAGTGCAGACCACCAACGAAAACCGTTGGAAACTAATTAAAAACATCAATTCCCCGCGCCACGCTACGGGGGAATATTTCAAACGCACGCACACACACGTAGCCACCACCCCCATGCACACACACACACGGCCAAGACGCACACAACAGTTAAAAATAAGTCCCGGGCCATATCCGCGTGAGAGAATGGTCCCGAGACTGCCGTAACACAGAACCCGGTATCTACTAGAAATAGGGTCACTATTATTTACTAGGGGCTCGCCGTAATCATATCGACACCAGAAGTATCAATTAATGTAAGGGACAAAACACGTATTTTCAGGAGAGCCAAAAAACGATTTTATTTTTTTAAATCTCTCTATAACTTTTAATTGGTGCTTCCTATTTTAATTGTGTCTAGGACAAAGTTTCTTAGAATTTCTTCTTCTTTCATGCTATAAAGTTAATATTTTGGAATACCCAGCGGTTTAAAATATAGCATGTCCCTTACATTAAAAAAATATGTTTAGTTGTGCCTTACGTTACCAATATTTTATGTGTAAACCGTCAAGCATAGCGTAAGCAGCAAAAGAAATAGAAAATTATACGGAATTCTACTGTAAAGAACTTTTATAGTATTGCAGTTTGATGTAACTATAGATTATCTACTAAAATTATGGTATTTTGATACTTTGGAAATAGGTTCTTTGCATGATTAATGAGCTCAGCTATCACAAATTTAAATGAAATTTAGGGATACAAAAATAAAATATTTTTATTATTTTCGACTTTTATGTCTGCGTAATTATTATTAATTCAACACACTAATCAGTCTATAACAGTTTTTGTTAAGTTTAAATAAATGTCCTAAAATTAACAGTCTTCAAATTAACAGTCTTACACACCTTTTAATCAATTTAAAAAAATATAATTATGTATTTGACTTCATGATCTCTTATGATTGAACAAAGCTAAGGCCTTAATTAACAGTTGTACAAACTATGTACTTTTAATATTTACGTTTCATTGGTTTTATAATAAAAAAAGAAAAAATATTTTCTCAAACTTAATCAACAGTCTTATTTATTGAGTAATTGAATGAATGTACTGGAAACGAAAGACGATGAAAAAATATGAATTGACTGAAGAAAAAAATTAATAAAATAATATAAAACATGAACACTAATATATATATTATTACAAGAATAAATATATAACAATTAGGAATGGGCAGACAGATTATGATGATAACTATTAGTAAATTAAACTTTTTTTAATGGTGAAATCGGAAGGGTTGAAATAACTTTTTCTATTTGGTATTTTATCTAGTTATCGTCATCAGCTGTCTTCACATCTTCATCGTCGTCAGTTTCAATGAGGGTATCTTTAACTGACGATTTAGTCGGCAGGTTCAAATATTCAACATGAAATCTTTTTGGTATTAGCCTCTCTTTATATAGAGATGGCAAATTGTCTGTGTTCCTTTGACTTATGTCATTGCTAGTAATTTCAGCTGCAGATTCATTTTTGTTGTCTATATTTTTTTTAATTTTACGTCTAGCAGCACTTCTTTTCCCAATCCCTTTACCCTTTCCTCTTGCATTAAAATTCTTTCTTTCTTAAAATTCTTATTTCCTTTGTGAGATAATAATGTAAGAGAATAATTTAGAAAAAACAATAATCTTGAATTAAAGTAAGGGACATGTTATTTAAATCGACTGATTTGAGGTTTAAGGTAAGGGTGTAAATTATTTAATACTATGACTTACTTTATTTTTCAGAGAAAAAAATATATAAAGGTCTGTTACATCAATTTTTCTGTCATAAATCGTTTTACGCAGGCCAAAAATTTTTACTGTAAGGGCTCTTTTTTTAACGATAGATTTTTTTTAATAATACCAATCGATAGAGCGCAAAATTCTGGATCCAATGATATATATAACTTATTTTCGTCAAAATGTCCCTTACGTTAATTGATACTTCTGGTATCGATATTCTACTGAATAGATAGGGGGCCTCGAATCGAACGCGGCACGTGTACGTGAAGTTCCTTTTTTAAATAATGTTCATGTGTGTTATTTCGAATTCATAGTTTAAATTAAAAAGGAGTAACGAAATTAGTAACGCCATTTTTTATTTATGGCTATATTTTTATTAAATTAACGTAAGTAATGTATGAAATAACTCTTTAACACATTAGACGCTAGGCTTCCACTCCCTTTTAATTAAAAACTTGTTATAAAATACATCACACAACGCCACCCCTGACAATGACATATTCGAAAACTAAATTTAAATAAAAATTCATGGACATTCCACCTATCGGGTGTTGGCGCTCAACAGTTGCCCAGTTCTAGAACTTATCCGCGGGGAGACGGGGATAGGGCTGCGTCTTAAGGCCGAGCGGGACGGAGCTCAAACCGAGTTATCGTAAATTGATCTGAGAAGGGTGGCGGGTGCGGCGGCCCCAAATTTGACAGCCATGGAAATTGGCGGCAAGCGTTATTGGTCGCCGATTCGAAATTTTTTATAATCCCTTTTTTATTTAGAATGGAGATTTGAGTTTGAATAATTTCAAATGATCGATGAGCGTTCTGTTTTCGTAGCGAAATGAGAATGTCACATAGATAGTGTAGCTACCCTGTGTACTAGGGCAGCATACACGAGAGCTAGCTGCCGTATGCAAGACATGCTCCTTGTCTAGGAATGTATACGTAATCTACGAAATCAATACGCTACACGTGTCTTCAGACGATGCCCCAATACAGGAGATCTCATTACCAGCTACAGATGTAGGTACTTGCTCTCTAACGCGAGGCAGAGATGTAAGTAGGTACCTGCCTACCTTAACAAATCAAAATTCACGACTCGAAAATTTGAATTTCCAATCACCTACGCGCACTTCGTTATGCGAAATTAGGAATTACAATTTATGTGAATCGAGAATCGGCTACATAACTCGCAACTGGGTCATGTAGGTCAGGGATGGCGAATGGAGATTTACTATTTATTTTCAAGCTTTATTATTATTTTATCGTGAGACAGAACGACCTCGATGCGGTCCATAACAATGTATAGGTTTACGCGAAATACCCCTTTGTGTCTTAGATGATCCTGGCTCACGTACAAGCGGCCTCATAAAAGCTTGCACACACCAACATCTTAATAACAGAATCGGAACGCTTCGAGCGATTTTTAAAATAAGAATATCATAACTGGCCACCGAGGGGCCCCGGGGGGCAGCGGGGGGCGGTGGATTTCGGAAGAACGTTCGCACCCCCCTCAAGTTTTTAAAATAAGAAAATTTCGGTGGAGCGTGATATTTTTAAAATAAGAACCTCTTTCGTGGCATATTCCGTGGAGAGAGATTTTAAAATAAGAATAGTTTCGCGATACCCCCCGGCCCCCTGTTCGTCTGGAGTTTGAAATAAGAATTCGGGGGCCAGATTCGGGTGGTTCGGGCATATTCGGTGGGTGTCGGGTGTTCTTGATGAGGATCGGAGGTTTTTCGTAGAATTTCGTTAGCTCCTTTCGGGGCCATTGACCGGCGGGTTCGATACTTCGATGAATGTTATAGTAATTGAATAGAGTTCATTTCTTATTTTGTTCGAGCTCCGATGTTCGAAGATAGCTAGGCTCGTCCAGGAAACGCGAGTTAATGAAATTTTAGTTAGTGGGCCGACTCACCGATCGCTTGCGCTCGATTGAATTAAGTTTTGACCTCGAGTTTCAAAATGTTGGCCAATTTGTTTGTGGGGTAATAGGTAAAAGGGTTTCGTGGGTAACGATGTTTTATCGTTGTGTTTTTATTTAACGATGTTTCGTTATGAAACTCAATTAAAATATTCGGTTGGTAGTAACGGGTCAGGGGTTTTGTGGGCCGAATTTATTTCCATTGTGGAGATGAAAATGAATGTGGCACTCCAATGTTATTGTTGTACTCGTGAATACGTATGGAAATGTACTGTATGTTTGTTTTTATATTATATCTACTAAAAAACAGTGGTATAGAAATAAAGTAGTTTGAGTGTGTCTCAAAATTTAGTTATTACAATACAACATGTAAAATGAAACATTCCTACTAAGTTATATAAGATACTTGTGTTGGCTCGATCATTCTCTTATTTTAATCTATATTGAGACAAGAACTCATGATTTCATATAAACATTCATAAAATGTATTATTTACCGGGTAAGTTCGGGTTACTTTGACCCTGCGGGGTAACTTTGATCCAAACCCTAACCAATAATAACTGAGAACCAAACATATATTCGTTTTTCATTGGTTCGAAAATTAGGATCAAAGTTACCTCCCAGGGTCAAAGTAACTCGAACTTACGGTATGTTTGTGATGTTCCAAACTACCGAGAAAAGAAACTATAACATAACTGGATACGGTGGTAATATGGTACATCTTTTATCATCTGAAAGAAAGAAAGAAAACACATTTATTCGACATCTCATCTTTTTCTTAATACACTACGTTATCGCCACTATTTATATTTTAATCAATTCAACAGAATATACATGGGTAGACCTTAGATCTTAAATTATTTTGTGAAAATTCACAACCCAAAGACGCATTCCACATTCAAACCTCACCATAGACAAATTTCCCGGTAAAATCTTAATACAGATAATATAAGACGTTCGATTTTATGTTGTCATTCACTCTGTATATCTTTGAGCGTCACGTTCATTCATTCATTCATTAGCGTCTTTTGGTAGCGTTCAGTATGGAAATTATATTTGTGTAATAAGTATATATATACATATATGTATAGTTGTATTTCTTCAATGTGTCTTGATTTCGAAATTATAAATATAATTGGTTTCTTTTAGAAAAAAATGTTAGCAGCTATCAATATGTAGGTAGTTTTCGTCAGTTAATTTAAAAATCTATAAGTTTTTTTTGAACGGTAATTATTGTCGTAACCTGGTCTTTCCATAGGTTAATTTTCATACACGAATAAGTACAATTTTCATATTATTAATAACATTGTTCGTTGCTGGAACGTTTTCAGTGATTTATCAAAGAAACCATAAACGGCTTGACCGATGTGGTTGTAATTTATTATGTAGATAGGTACCTAGGTGTTACATAGGCTCTTTATCAACATACCATGCGCTAGCTAGATTATTACTGATATTATAAAAAGGTAAAATTTGTAATTTGTAAGTTTTTATGTAGGTAGGGGGTAATCTTTTAAAGTCCTGGTCAGATTTCCAAAATTCTTTCACTGATAGATAGCTACAATGTTCTTGAGTGTTATCTATACTAATATTATCTATATTATTTATATACTCTATACTATATTATAAATAAGAGAGTAGCTGTCAGTCTTTCCTTCACGCCTAAACTACTGAACCAATTTCTGTGAAATTTGGTACAGACATAGTTTGGAACTTGAGAAAGGACATATGCTACTTTTTATACCAAAAATCTGCAGGAAGTCACAATTCCACGCAAACGAAGTCGTGGGCAAAAACTAGTAGGCTATAAAACATCAAGCTACGATCAAATGGCGTTGAACAGCGGGTGAAACCGCGAGACTAGCTAGTACACTATAAATACGAATATTTGAAAACTTCAGACAGGTGCAACGGAGTTTCGTTACAGTCACATTTTCAGTGAATTATCAAAGATACGAAGTTTGGAAGTTTGACGCTGTTTCAGTGTTTCAGCTTTTCAGCCTGATGTTTTAGTATTTGATCCCTCTTGTGACGAGGTGTCTTGGAATCTGTTTATAAAGGATATAATGGCGTAGTGATAGTGTTTTCATGGATCGTTAAGAGGGATTTAGAGTTTGGTTCGGAAATTTAAAAAAGTTATGTTAATTTTTTCTACATTTAATTTTGATACCTTTCTTTTGTGCCCTAGAAAGTTAGACGGGCAGACTAGTTACCTGATGGTAAGCAATCGTCGCCACCTATAAACACCAGAGGAGTTACGAGTCCATTACCGGTTTTTTTGGGATTTAAGGGAATAAGGGGTTCTAAAGGGATGGAGGAGGTATATCAGTCATAGGGCGAAACACAACGCTACAAATTTTTATGGAAATATTTTCTCAGAATATTTTAATTTTGAAATATTTTGTAAATTCACTTTTAAGTTTTATTAAGATTGGTGGTAGGTACTTTCTTAATTTTTTATTTCCCGATTTACTTCTGTGTCTTTTTCCTATCCAAATGTTCGATAAATTTCTTTATCAACTAACCTACTTCCCTTATACTACTTTCAGAAGAACTTTTTTCTACAAATGATGATAACTTATTGCCTATTTCTATTTGTTTTAGGGTTGTCGCTCGAGTGCCATGGCGGAGTGCTCATTCGCGCGGTGCCAACAGGAACGTCGCGCGATACGCAAGGAGCTGCAGCGCTGGACAAAAAATATGGTCTACATATTGGGTAAGTGTCAACCCTATATTTTTTATAACGGCATTTTAATTTCAACCAGTATTATCAATAAAATTCAAAATAAGAATACGGAAAATTTAAATTAAATCGCACAAAATAAAAAAAAACGAGTATTAAAGACATAATTTTATTTTAAAATTGGAATTCTTCAACCAAAAATAATAATTGAATAAGTTCACCTTACCTAGTTACCTACGTTACGCAGACGCATAATCTTATGAAAAATGTTTATTATAAAAGAATACACAATACAAATTACAATGTTAAATCTTACAACAACAAAACTACGACAACGAACAAAATGTTTAAAATGTATAACAGTACACAAAAACCCTTCTAGATAAACGCTGCACGAAATACAAGTGTCCACATTTTAAATTACTTTAAAAAAATCCGTGCATTTTGTCAGAAGGTTTGTATAAAAGAGCGAGTGTATACTGTGCAGTGTGCACCAAACCTGTGCTTATCTAGCCACGCTAAAAATATCCAGGGAAACCAGTTACATACTCAAGCTACTGAAGCAACAGTGTCGAGGCATGAGTAATTTTTGAAACAGAGACTTAAGTTAACAGCAATAAATTGTCTTTGAGTGATCGTTGTGGGGATAGGTTTTAGTGAACTAGGTGTATTTTAAATGTCAAATTTATTATCTTTTGGTGTACATTCTTACATCATGTGTGGAAATAAGGTTTTAATAATATTGTAATAAGTGGCTCATGAATTCTGTTAGGAACTAGCAAAAAGAAATATAATTATTTTAAAGAAAATTTAAATAAAAAAAGTAATCTTAAAAAATTGATGAAACTTTTTTTAGAAGAGATTACAAAAATACTCATGCATTATTTAGAGAAATGTCATGAAGACTATTTTTTTTTACTTCTGTCTTATTTCCAGTACGTGGCGACATGGGTTTTCCTTTTTTCTAAAGGAAACAAGAAATACCTAAAAATAAAATTCATATATTTTTTTCTTAACTCAAGCATCATTTACGATAACTGACATAATAATATGTAACGTAACATTGAAAAAAATACATTGTAATATTAACAGAAATCAACAACATCATCTACACGATCTGCAATAAACGAAACAAAACATCACAACTAAACTCTCTGTTCATTTCATACTCCATGAATTTTAGTTCGTGAAAATTTTGTACAAGCGAGTTGTATGAAATTTGTTTGTGTGTTTATTTGTTTTACGGCCTTATTGCGATTCTCGTTTTAGGGTTTTATGTATGGAAGTAGCTTTTGTGGAGTTTTGAGGGTTATTTGCGCACTTTGTGTGCCTTGAGGCAGGTTATGGTTAAGTGGGGAATGTGTTGTCTGTGCTTGTGCGTGTTCCGTAGCTTTATTACTAAATGGGATTTGTCTTGTGTTGTATTTTGATGAAAATTTACTTGTAATTAGGTTAAAAGTGACTATGTCACCGTTTGAACCTTATAACCGTGGTAATTGGATATACAATAGGCATGCGGCTCTTGCTTGGGGTTTTAGGAATAAATATTGATACTTAAATTGTGTAGTACCTTTTTTCTGGAATTAAAATCACTGCTGAAATTATGCGTTACGGAATGAAAAGACGAAAGTGAGTATCAGACTCTGAATGACCTAAAACCTTTACTAAGATTAAAGTGTGAATTGTGTAGTAGTAGTAGTAGTTTCTAATGAGATTATTGTCCAAAAATATATTTTGAAATTAATCAATAATACTTACATCTAAGTCTCTTTACTGGATTGTAAGCTTAATAATCCACATTCAAAATTCCTAATATTCATCATGCACATTATTAGGTAGCTATCTAATATTTTGTCAGTAAAAATGTTACAAACATCTGTATTTAAAGGTCATAATAATAGGTCTTATATCATTAGTGATAACAATACATCATTATCGTCATACGTCCAGCACAGTTCTAACATTTTCTTCATAAGATTTTTTTACTTCTCCAACTCTTATCGCAAAATCATAATGTCGATCACAATGTGTTCTGCCACCATTTCGTGAGGCTCCTTCACATCACTAACTCCTATCTCTTGCCTGTTCTTCGATAAAAGGTTTATTTGGTCCTCTTTTCTTTTTATTTCTTATAAATAACATGGCTTTACGCTAGGGCTTTCCTTCCAGTGTCGTGAGTGCATTTACAAACAATTCACATACTCATCACACTTGGAGCAACAATTTGTGGATTACATAAAGAGTTGTTCAAACAAAATATGAATACTTTTAATTGCTAACAGCCCAGTGCTATATCTTCTACATCATGGGTTTCCCATAATATCCACGGGATGGAAGATGAAATTAAAGCTTATCAGAGAGTCTCATTTCCTGGTCCATATCAAGTAAATACGGTTTATCATCATTATTGTCATCAGCTCATTCCGTCCACTGCTGGACATAAGCCTCTTTGACTACACGTCTCTGAGCTCGATGATCAGCTCTTCGCATCCACTGCCAGCTTTACGGATATCGTCAGTTCACTATAGCTGGAGGGCGACCTTGTACCACATTTGCCTAGACGTGGTCTCCACTCCAGAACAAGTCTACATCAATGGTCATCGGTTCTTCGACAAATGTCACCCGTCCATATAGCCACTTCAGTTTGTTAATCCTTAAATAAACAACAAAGAAATTCAAATTTTGGTTGTTTCTATCATAAAATTATATCGATTTTCACTAGTGGCCAGACAGACAGACTAACTCACAGACTTGATTTTTTAGATTTGTTTTGTCTGTTTGTTTGTGTGATATCCAAAACTGCCTGTAGTCTAGTGGTCTTTTTGAAATAAACGATTTATGCATTATGTTTCCTTCTGTCGTCCAGAATTCTTCTAGTGATTAGAATTCGGGGTTAGAGATAAGGCTGTGCTGCTATCGCAGTACCTAACTCTACACGTGCTTATAGGAGGCCAAGAGCGGTGCAGCAACATCTACAATGGTCACAAAACTGACGTCAACTTATGGATATTCCACCGAGACGAACTTTTCTAAGGAGACTTTTGATATCTACATATTTTTCTGAGTGGAGTGTGTCTTTGTTAAGTATATCAGTGAGAGTTAAAGGAAAAGTAGTTGCTGGTTCTTTTGTTTTCTTTTTGGTGTCAATAAAGTTTATTGGTTGTAATTTGATTCGTAACAGTTTTTGTCTTTAGACAAATATTCGATTTTTTTTATATTTTAGCTAAAACTCATTGCAGTAAATGTTTGGTCATTTAAAATGCCTATTATTCAATTTCGTATAATGAACAAAAATTAAATTATAATACTTTGAAAAGGTCGGAAAGTAATATCCATACGGGAAATTAAAATCGAAATTCGGATGTGACCATTGTAGAGGAGTGCAGCGGTCGCGGCTACGCGCATGCGCCCTTCAGTTCTCTACCAAACAACCTGTTGCAACCGGGACGGCGTGCACTAATGCAACTTCTCTCCCGCAATCAGGAGCTAAATTATTCAATATCTAGTCTCCAACAACGGCTAACGTTTCCGAAAAAATAAATTCGAAATTCAAAAACAACAACCAAAGTGCACGTAATTTTTTAAACAAGGAATTCCGGTAAATAACTGTCGTAGCCGAAATTTAAATTTTCGAACGTCGTCTTGTAAGTGCGTCGCGAAGTCGCGTCTTAAGACGAAGACAGCGTAGTGAAGTGCTCAGTGAAATAAATAGGTGCTTTTAATAATACCAATATATAACATAATATATATTTATGAACCAGTTATTCGTTGCAGTTTTTATACAATATTTATACGTGTAGAAAAGTTTTTGCAAACTTTACTTTGAAAGTTGGTTAAAGTCAATTTTCAAATATTTTCGAATTGTAATTCGGTTGTGGGGGTAATTGCAGCGGCTGGGGAAGTTAAGCGGCGTCTGGAACCGTGAAGTTGGCATCCGCAAGCAACAAGTGTTCGTCTGATGCCGTCCCCGGTAAATGTGCCACTGTTACGAGTTTGCATGCTCGCTGTGCCGGGATTACGCTGCGTACTTGCCGAGCCCGTGAATTCGGGATTTTCGTTTGTTCCTATTTGTTGATTTACTGCCACTGTTGATTTACCACGTCCGTGCTTTTCCCCTGTTTCCGTACCGTTTAAAACCTCATTGCTTTATTTGTTTTTTTTTGCATGCATGTCTGTTTTTTTTTGCGCGTAAGTGGGTGGGGCTTTCTTTTGTTTTAGATGGTCTACGGCACTCGCCATCTTAGGTCGACAAAAAACTGTCATGGCGTCTTGAGGAAAAGAAGTTTTTTGTTCTAGTGGCCGAGATCCGGTATTTTTTCAAATGACGTCATCTCTTAAATGGTGTTTCTTGTTGCCACGGTACACCTACTTACCCACTTTTTAATACTAAAATGCCTTCGTGATATTTCGTCGCTTCAACAAAATAGACCTTCAAATTTTTTCTCTAAGTATTCTTTTGCTAAGCGTATCTATGTTTATATTGCATGATGTCTGTGTAGCCAATTAATATTTGTAGCTTTTATTGTAATATAGATATGTCTATTAAGTACCATCGTCTTTATGAGACCCATTTAAATATGAACTTATTATATTAACACAATAACTTTAAAACATATTGCATTATCAATAATTATTGATTTTTTGGACAAGCTTTTTAGGGATAACTCTACCATATAATATTTATGACATTTTATTTGTTAAAGTAGGAATATGTGGTTAAAATATTAACAAAATATTTTTTACAATTATGATAAAAATAATATTGTTTTTACTTTTCTGAAATTAGTAAAATCTTCGCGATAAAAATTTCGAATGAATCAAATTCTATTTTCAAATAAAATCTTTTATTTTAAAAATAAATGGACAAATAATCGTCTATTATCATAACAAAATAAAAACATCTCTCCATATTGTATAACAACTATCCAATTTCGTACAATCTTTCCAAAATTTCAGTGTTGCCATCGGCCGACATTTTTATCTAAAATAAAATTTTTCGTCAACAATTTCGTCGTTCTGTTATTGACAAGCTACTTGCGGTTCAGCGGTTAATGTACGTGGGATCCGACTGTTGCGGACAGACGTGGGTTCGATTTGCGGAAAAAGAACGCTTTTATTATGAGGTCGACCGTAAAAAGATTGACATGTTGACATCGAACCGTTTTTGGATTTGTTATGAGACGATGCAAAACTGTGTTGCTATGGTTATATTTTTAACCGACTTTAAAAAATGGAGCAGATGCTTTTGTAAGTTATAGATAAGGAAGTAGGTTTGATTGAACATGAAATTAGGTGTAGATAAGATATCCTTAATTTATTCGTGATAACCCGGAGTGTCCACATGCATGAGAGGGTTAGAAACTTGGCAAGTACCAATGTGACTTTTTCCGAGATATATAGGTATACTTTCTATGACTATTTAGAGACCTCTGACCAACAGTGCAGGAAAAAATCGTAATGAAACTTGAAATAACTAGTTTGCAAGCGTGGTGGTAAATGTTAAAACCTTCTTCATATGAGAAGAGACCTTTGTTCAGCTGTGGGCACTTATACTAGTAGGCGGATGAAGTGATGT
The DNA here is from genome assembly GCA_902829305.4 of Spodoptera exigua. NCBI lineage: Eukaryota > Metazoa > Arthropoda > Insecta > Lepidoptera > Noctuidae > Spodoptera > Spodoptera exigua. The sequence continues at coordinate 2,676,989 of LR824624.2, forward strand.
AAAACTTAATTATTATTTACTGATGATGGAAAGTACTTATATTTTTTTTTTTCGGAATATATTTTTATATGTCTTTGGTCGCCCAGGGTATATGACAAGAGGTCTCACTCTTGGTCAGACTCTGAGGTACTAACTAATACCAGACCAGGAGAAGGAACGGAGGGGAGCCCTGTTCCTCCTCCTGGTCGAGGTCGAGGCCGCGGTACCTTATTGCGCTTGCCCTGCAACCCCGGCTAAACATTGGCCTTGTAGGTCCCACGTGGAGGAAGTATATACCTCAATAATTTTACAGAAAACCTGTACCTACCTATAAGAATACTTGCTCGTATCTCTAGATTGCATAATAAAATGTTTCTATGGTTGATCTCTGTTGTAAATCCTTGCTTATACGATGAACAATGATCCTAAACTTGACTAAACAGATTTAAGTTTAGAGAATTTATCAATAAAATTATTAAGAAGCTTTGCTCGCGTGGAATGTTGATGAGAACCAGTACATGTATTAATCCAGGGTATCACCTATCTTTATACCAAGTTTTAACCAAATCGATTCAGCCGTTTTAGCGTTAAAGAATAACAAACATACCTTCATACATTCTCACAAAATTTCATATTCGTAATATTAACTAGAAGGATTTTTAATTTGTTACAAAGACTTGTAAAAATAATTTCGGAATAAGGAAAAATCTTCAAAAGAAACCACAAACTTTAAAAACCAATATGGCGTCAGCTAGGTTTGTCGACGAAGACTTAGAAATGTTGGCAAAAACAATTTGTTTGCGTAGGTACCCAAGTTTGAAGCCCGGTTAAGGCATTGGGAGGGCAATGACCCTCTTGTTTAGCATTGGAGGTGGACCTATTTTCAGTTTGGTGAAAGTTATACAATAAATGTTTTGACAGTCTCGTTTCGTTTGGTTTTTTACTCACATGTTCATCAATGTTTAGGAAGACGGAATTTTAGGGTTTTGGTTCTTTGTTATGCCCTTTTTCACAAAGGCAAAGCAGTTTTTTTTACCTTAGCTCGACACTATAATTTTCTCTTGTGTCGTGGGTGCGTTTACAAACATACAATTACACGTACACATCACACCCAAACCCGGAATAACAATTTGTAAATCACATAAAGAGTAATTATAAAATTATTTCACATTTGACACGTCAAAATTGAATTGACCGCTAGTAAAGCTAAGTACTCCTTCCATAATCTACATAGATAGATAGAGTAGAATGGGCCAGATAATCTTCATAAATTTTGAATATACATATATGTATATCTCTGTAAATGGCATAAAATAATAGCCATGCTCGATTCACGCTTTGATAGAAAAGGCGGACTCAATCGGAGTGATAGAACGGCCTGACAGAACCCCAGCGCGAAACCAGGGTCGCTTGGAAGGACTCTGTATGTGAAACTAATTTAAAAAGAGTAACCATGGAGTTTCTTGCTCGTTCTTCTCCATCGAAATCTACACTTTGGAACGAGCAAATAGCTTCACTAAGAGGACTGACCGACAGACTGACACTAGGTATATCTTCAAAATTTTGTTTGACGTTCAAAAGTGCCTGTAAAGGTCTAATTATAATAAATGATTTTTGACTTTTGACTTGGTTTTTAGCCGTATAAGTGAGGTTACTGGGTGCGCAATCATCCACCCCATACCCAACCTACAATCCCTGAATCTCTCACCTACACAATATCGACAATGCACTTGCAACACCATACATGTTTGTCCATATATCATTATTAAGACACCACTGACATACGGTGAAGGTACTTAAACATCGAGAGGAAACCTGGACTTATAATTTCTAATTATAATTTTGAAATCACCAACCCGCATTGAGCAAGCGTGGTGATTAATGCTCAAACCTTCTCCGTGTGAGAAGAGGCCTTTGCTCAGCAATGGGCACTTATAGGCTGATGATGATGATGACATGTTTGTCCATGGAAATTGCTGATTACTTACCATTATCCAAAGCAAATTAAACATTTTTTTTGTATGTGATAGGTCGGTTAACGAGTACATAGATTACCTGATGGAAAGCAATCAGCACCTTCCCTGGGGGTGTCCATGGGCGGCGATGCAAGAACAGAGGAGTTTCGAGTGCGTTGCCGACGTTTGGAAGAAGAAATATTTTAAGTAATCATCATCATCATCATTAGCCTATAAGTGCCCACTGCTGAGCAAAGGCCTCTTCTCATATGGAGAAGGTTAGAGAGTCACCACGCTTGCTCAATGCGGGTTGGCGATTTCAAACTTAATATAACTTGGAAAAAGTCACATTGGCACTTGCCAGGTTTCGAACCCACACCCTCTTGCATGAGAAGCGGGCTCCTTAACCTCCGGGCCACCACGACATAAATTGATTAATTTTTAGTAAATATTTAATAATTTTTAAAGACAGATTTAGGGATTGGAGAGATTTTTGGGCCTTCAGTAACCTCACTCATACGGCGAAACCAAACGGTGTGCCTACTTCGTGCCGGACTGTGAGGTGTAACACTCCGGTCGAGTCGAAAAACATAAATGATGTATATTTCTAACTCCGGCGTCACATTAAGAGTACATTAAACTATTTGAAGATGAAACTAGTTCCGAGTATAATATTAGAGTGCGAGCAAACCTGCGGTATAATTGTTGTATAATCACCGGTCAGCTAGCGAAATGCCAGCAGTCTCATCTCTTTAGTTCGCATAGTTGTACACAGATGTAAAATAGTGTTACTGGATATGTATCTACATTTGCTCGTGGGGTTTCTTTGTGCGTTTTGTTTGAGCGGTTTTTTTATGTGAGCTGATAAGGTTTTTTTAGGTTATTTCTGTTAGAGGTTTTGACTTTAATTTTCTGTATAAGTTTTTTAATAAGGTATCAAACCTTATAATATTAGTGTATAATATACATATCTACATACATATGTCAGACCCGGGACACAATTTTTGGCACAAAGAGTGGTTTCAATATAAATAAGAGTAAATTGAAGTATATTATTTGACTTTTGACTGTCCAAAAGTTTGATAGTACTTCTATCTACAAAAAATATGCTCAAATCACTATTTCGTTGCAACAACAAAAACTGCTTAAGTCAGAAAAAAACATTGTTTTTATTTCTCAGTAAGATTCTTATATTCCTTCTCACCTCACATAAGACAAGAAAAGACATTGAGAGTTTTTCACCCCTCAAAAAAACTACGCTCAATCACCATACCCCATCCAGTATCACAATATCCAAATCGCCACGTATGGAGACAAAAACGCGGAAAGATACACGTCAGTACAGTTTGTTGTTATTAAAACATTATGACGGTAATTAGTTAATTACGTGGCTCATTACCACTTTAAAGGACTTTAGATGATATGTGTGTATTTATTGTGATGGTGGCTCGGAGGTTAAGGCGCCCAGTTTTCATGCATGAGGATTCGAAACCTTGTAAGTATCAATGTGACTTTTTCCAAGTTATATATTGTACTTTCTATGATTATTTAGACACCAGCGACCAACGGTGAAGGAAAACATCGTGAGGAAACTTGGAATTATATTTCTGCTGAGCAAAGACCACTTTTTACACAGAGAAGGTTTGAGCATTATTCATCACGCTTGCTCAAAGGCGGATTGGCGATTTTAAACTTATAATTAGAAAGTATAAGTGCAGGTTTCCTCACGGTTTTTTTTTTCTTCACCATATGTAAGTGGTGTCTAAATAATCATAGAAAGTACACATACCTAACTAAGACCACCCTCACGTGTGAAAAGCTCCTCAACCACTGGGCCATAGATTCCTCTAGAAATTTCACAGAAGACCGTTTGAAAGAATAATTGATTTGGATCCCATGTTACATGATCAATTGAAATACATTTTGTCAGTTTAGTCATATATTATGTAGGTAGCCTAACCAGGCATTAATATATTAAACATATAATAATATAGTATTCAGACAGAGTGTAAGCAGATCTCTATAGAACTAATTACAGTTCTCTTGAATATAATTATAGGGCTCATATCATGGACCTTACTAATCAATACCTTTGAGCTAATAACGATCTAGAAATTAGGATGTAATAGTTTAAATTCGATTGATAATTAATATTCATAATAATCTCTATAATTAGCGAAACGTGTGTGGGAGAGCCATGTCACGGCACGAATGGGTCGGCTCGACCGGAGTGATACCACGGCCTCACAGAAAACCGTGAGACAACTACAACGTTGTGTTTCGCCGTGTGAGTGAGATTACCGGAGGCCCAATCCTTCACCTCCCCCGATCCCTAAATCTCCAAAACCCTAATCCCTAAAAGGTCGGCAACGCACTCGTAACTCCTCCGTGGCAGGGTGTCAATGGGCGACGCTAATTGCTTACCATCAGGTAATCCGTCTGCTCGTTTGCCGATATTATGACATAAAAAAACGTCATCAATCTGAATCCTGAATGAGGTGCACACTTCAGTCTTCACAGTTAGGTATTCGGTTTGTCTGTAAAAAATATACATTGTTTTAATGTAGAGCCAATATCTATTTATTCACTAAATAATGATTTGTTTGATTGTTTTGTAAAACTGACGAAAAAAATATAATGCTTTGCGCAACATGAGAAAAAATCGAGCAAGTGAAGGAACAGGGAGGTTTTTAGTCAGTAAGAGTCTGACACTCCCTCCCGCCCGGCCCTGGGCGGGAGAAATCATTTGATGATTTTCCACTCACAAAAAAACACACTTACTAATGAAGGTCGGATGTAATTTACAATTTAGTTCCTTACACAATTTTTCTAAGATTATTCAGAGATCAACGACATAATGTAATGTCAGCCCATAAGTGCCCACTGCTGACCAAACGCCTCTTCTTACACGGATAAGGTTTTAGCATTAATCAACGCGGTTGCTAAAGACGGATTGGCTAATACAAACTTATAATTAGAAATTATAAATCTAGGCCGAGGTTACCTAAACATGTGTTCCTTCTTAAATAACTATCAAATAATGGTAATTTTAGAAAACTTTTCAGGTTTCGAACTTGGGCCACAACGAGATTAGACTAAATACTTCAATATACTACTTTAAACAGTACCCACATTGCATACTAGATATTACTTAACACTTTTATTTTTTTGTGAGGGGTAAATCATAAATGATTTCTCTCGGAGTGTCCGGCTCTTACTGACTTAAAACCTCCCGTTCCTTCTCCTGCTCTGGGCCGAGGCCGCAGTGCCTTTACTTAATAATCTTTACCACGACGATTTTACATAAAATTAAAAAGACAAAAATGACGTCCATTCTAAAACTATGCAAAACATTACTGCGTGGGTACTCTCTCTTACTATTACCATTATACACAACGATTACCGTATAAACTCCTGTAAAAACAAAAGCTGAAAAAATTCTATTGTAAAAATTATTGAACGTTAGTATAGAAAAAAGAAAAACTAGATTTTTCTTAGATTTGTATCAAGGGATGAAAGGCCTATTATGGTATTAATAAAATAAATATAAACAATCACACAAAACGGTATAGTATTTTATTAATAAAAATATATAAATATAAAATAGATTAATGAGATCATCGTATATGTATAAACAAACTGAAAGACCCATTGAAAACACCATGAATATTAAATGCCAAACCATCAGATATTTTCCCCATCTTACTAAATATCTATACTAATATTATAAAGAGGTAAAATTTGTAAGTTTGTATGTAGGGGGTAATCTTTGGAACAGCTGGTCGGATTTCCAAAATTCTTTCACTGACAGATAGCTACAATATTCATGAGTGCTATAGGCTATAAAACATCACGCTACGATCAAATGGAGCCGGGCAGCGGGTGAAACCGCGCGAGAATAGCTGGTAGTTGATGAATGGCAAAATTTGTAAATGTATGAATTTTTGTTGCTATTTCAAGGTCAAAACAACTGAACGGATCGACAAAATAACACAAAAGAAATTCAATTTAGTAAAAACGTACACTTTTTCCCATATAAAATTTTCTAAATATAATTGACAATAGATATCTAATATTTGTCAATTCAAATAACAAAACTATCAAACACCTATTTATAAACTACGATAATCGAAATAACAGTCGATTTTGTCGGTACTGAGTTCATCAGGTTCATTCAAGTGAATTGAATTCATACTACTAAAATCCAAAAATAATGTACAATCATAATCAATGTTCGTTGCTTAAGAATTCAGGTTGAAAAAATCCCAATAGCTCTTCAATCAATCCCGAAATCAAAAGAAAAAACAACCTGCCAGAGACTTTAAAGACTTTAGTTTTTTTAGGACTAATTTTTCAACTTTTATCTAACCATTGAAAAATCAGCCGTAAGAGATCTTTATGCTCTCCAGAGCAGTTTATGAAAACCGTACTTGAAAAAAATCTGAATAAACCTAATTGTTATCTTTCCTAATTCAAAATTGAAAAAATAAAGAAAAATAATTTATTTCGCACCATTAAGTCCAAAAACAAATTGTTTGGAGAGATCTAGACAGTATACGAAATCAACGAAACAATTAATAATTTTTTAAACACAGGTGGTAAAAGCATCATATTACCACAATTCCAATCACCAAATAAGTTTTTCAGAATAATAATTTCTTAGCCCCCATTCTATATATCATCATCATCATCATCATCAGCCTATAAGTGCCCACCGCTGAGCAAAGGCCTCTTCTCATACGGAGAAGGTTAGAGCATTAATCACCACGCTTGCTCAATGCGGGTTGGCGATTTCAAACTTATAATTATAAATTATAAGTCCAGGTTTCCTCACGATGTTTACCTTCACCGTATGTCAGTGGTGTCTAAATAATCATAGAAAGTACATATAACTCGGAAAAAGTCACATTGGTACTTGCTAGGTTTCGAACCCACACCCTCATGCATGAGAAGCGGGCTCCTTAACCTCCAGGCGACTACCATTCTATATATACATATAACTAATAGAGCATATTCCACTCTCGTAGCGAATTTCGTAGCGATCCAATACAGATTTCGTAGCAAACATAATTCTTAAGCATGGCTGATTAAAAAACGATTCTCTGTTCTTTTAAAGGCTACGAGAGTTTGAAACTCTTGTGAAATTTCATAGTCCATAGGATTACAGTTTTTGCATATTAAATGATACTTTTTTTGCGGAAACGTTAAAGTTTCAGCCTGGTCGCTTAGTCTCAGGACAACAGTAGTTTAAATATATGTAAAAAAGTACTAATTGAAATAGCCTTGACTGGACAAAATGACAAATTAAACAGCAAGAAAATATCAAAGAGTTTCATCATATCAAAATAGTTCTAATCGCTAACTACAATTACCCACGCTCAAGCCAAAAACGAATTTTACAAAGAATTAAACTCTTCATACGCAAATCTAAACCCTATTGTGTAGATTGAAAAGGCAAAATTGCACGCAGACTTGTGTTACTAATTTTTTGATGCTACGTTCATCATAGGAACAGCGCCATCTCTACGAATTCCAACAAAATTTTTCACTGAACCATTTTCTTATAAGAACTACACACACCAATGCATTCCGTGTGCACTCGACACACACGCGCGGCCCTATACAATCGAATACACTCACACTTCGAAGAAAAAAACGATAAAAAACTGCACACAAACACAAGTTTTCGTGTACACACACTAGACAAGGATAGACTACTATTTTGAAAAAAATCTAAAATAAGTTTTAGAATATTTTAGGTGGTTTCAGATACATTGTTGTGTAAGTTGGATGTCATTTGGATTAATACAAAGTGTTAGATAAGTAAGTAGAACTGAAATGCACAAGGTTCATACAAGCGCGGGACACTCACACAGGCGCGCGTGTGCAGACGACACTGCAGTCGACCTATGTAGTGGTGCTATAGTACGACCGCGCACTCTTGATACAACGGATCAGTTTCCCAACAAGGAAAGGCCAGAGCTACAAAACTTTTGTTGCTCCACAAGTGATTTAAATAACTGTGAAAAAATACATCAACTTGACGTGTCGTTTAAACATTGGACCAAATAAATAAGATTTATTACATTTCGTTTGAATAAAATAGATTGCAAAGTGCTTTACTGTGAATTAAACGAAATACCAACGAATATTAATTGAAGAAAATAATTTAACAACTAGTGCTAGTGTGAAGCAAGTGAATGGACGCGTGTTTGTCTATTTTTTCCTAATTTTTTCGGTATTTTTTTCATTTTTCCGATGGTCGGCTTCAAGTATCAAGAGCGCCGGAGCGCCGGAGCTCGGTCGCAGTAAATACAAGGTAATGGCTAAGTACGCACGCCGTCTAGTACGGTGGGCGCGCTCGGTGCAGTCCCGCCTATGCACAATCGGTGGAGCGTCGCATTTCCGTTCCCGGCAGACAACTGGACCACAACACGCGACATAACCGCTAAAAACCTCCGAAAAATAAACAAAAATTACATTAAAAAAAATCTGACCACAGACTATATTTTATAAAAAAAAATATTCATATCATCGCGTACGGTAGTGGCTTCGAAATACAAAAACAAATCAAAAAGTAATAAATTTAAAAAAAAGAATATTTTGGGATTTAGTGAGTTTTTCCGAATTTTCGCTCGTATTTTATTAAGTGCGGCTCTTCACTGAGATGCAAGACACATATCACATGGAAACTTAGGGCCCGAACTATATTTTTATTTAGTATAAAATAAGTAAAAGAAGGAATATTTTTGTGAAAAGTGACGATCGTGATGTGTTACAATATATTATGCAGTGACAGTGTGATCGCTGTGAAATACGGCTGAATGGATTTGTGAATACATGACGAGGTGACGCCGAATTTGTTATTGCGACTTTTTTTCGTTTTTTTTACAAAAATTACTACCGAAGTGTCAAACTGGACGGAAGAGGAACCGGCCGCCTCTGACGCATGTGAGTACAATTCGGTATTTTGCCGCGTGAAACAAAGAGCTGGGGTTTTTTTTTCAATTTTCAAAGTCAATAATGTGTGCCCTTAATCTTGCGTTCTCCTTGACTTAAAGTTGTTGTTGTGTGCGTGCGTTGCATATGTAAACGCACGCGTAACGGTTAGTGTGTGCGTAGGGTTCACGCACATTTTTTTGTGTTTTCTTACGAGCCCCCTCCACTCTCCCCTCCAATTCTCGTTATCGTTTATCTATCCCACTCTTTTTCTATGACTACACCGTTTTACATTGGTACGATGTGCCGGTGTGCGTGCTATTCACGTGTGTGCGTTAATAAATTGCAACCTATATTTTGATCGAAGGCCAATGACGGCATAGAGAAAACGATTCTATTTTCGAAATTTCTTTTTGATTTCTATTTTAAAACGCTCTGCATCATAGACAGACTTTGACAAGTTTTAAAATTTGGAATGTTAACTTTTTTGGCAACGAAATTTTGGGGTTTTAGGAAAAAGTTTCTGATTAAAGTCATATTTTCGAGTATTTTATTTATTTTTATTTACAATGAATAGTACTATTAAGTAATTAATAGCCAAAAATTGGTTTATTAGTTCAATAAGTCAGTTTTTATCAATGTTACGAGGTGCCACGGTGATTGTAGGCTAAAATAAAGCCGTCGGAACTTATGACGTGCGCATCGCATCACATTTTTTTCATAAAATTCCAATTAATATAATAATTAAAGACTCTTTCGGGAATAATTAATAAATTTCGATTTGATGTAGATAACTAAATGTGAATAGGTTGTTAATTTTGTGCAAATTTGTTAAAGCTGACAAGTTGCTGTTATTGATATCTAAATTAATATAAAAATAGAGAAGTTATTTAAAAACAAAAGATTTATTAAAAATAGCAAAATAACAATTTATGCATCGATACCTTAATCTTTAAAAAAACAACTGCAAAACGAAAAACAATAAAAGTAGCAGACAGTATTATCAGAAGCCGTACAAAACAATGATATTTATAAATAAAAAATAAGGTCGATATTATTCAGGAAGTTATGTAGATACCTACCTACTTATTATACTTATATTCACTTCGACTTATTAATTTGACCTAAATAAACTCGGCACTGCATTAAAACATCCTTGAAATGACATTTAAATATCAATCATACACGAAATTATGTAGGTACCTCATGACATTTCGTATTTTGAATTTGATCTGTCAAAAATGAAAGCTAGAAACAACCTAGATTCTAAAAAAATCTAACGAGTTTTACTTTTACAATTATTTATTATACATAACAAAACTATTATATAGAAACCTACATATAAAAAAAATCAAATTAAAAAAAAAGAAACAAACGTCAAATAGAACGTTTCGAATAATTTTCGATTCAAGTTCGCGCCCTTCAAATAGCGGCGGGGTCCTTGCGCGCGCGCCGTCAGAGCAAGGCAAGCGCAAACGACTGTCAATGTTACTACATAACCTACAAACAGCTATTGCATTACGCCGCCATCTTGGGTCCACGACTAGTTTGAAGGCTACGCATGGCTGATGTCTCAGTTTTAACTATGTTTCTCTTAGGTTTATGTCTACTTAAATGCGTTAACGCACGCCAGTTCTGTTTTATGCGCTGTTTCGTTTAAATAATTTCGTTTTCTACGCTCTGTGTGAGAGTGTTGAGCAGATAATATTATTGTTAGCTTGATCAAAAGGGATTTTGAAACGGTTTACGTTTATTTTCTTGGCTTTTTTTTCACCGACTCACAGTTGCGTTTCTATACATCTATATACGCTTACTAATAACCAGATATTTATACTCATTTACTCATATACATATTATATCAAATTAATCAGTTCTAGTGTATTATAAATCTCAATAAAGCTTCAACTTGACAGAATTATGCAAGCTACTAGTGCACTTGGCTCGGCGGGTATTTAGGTGCGCCCGCGCAGCGGCCAAGGCGAAAGTCGCTTGCACAATCTACTGTTGACGTTTACTTAATTTGACGATAGATGGCGCTACGTTGAATAATTTTTGTGTACTAGGCTTCAAGCTATATGCGAGACTGCTTATGTTAGCTATATTTAATTGTGTTTTGAGTAATTAGGAACGTTTTTTGGCATTTTAAAAATGTCTTTCAGGATTGATAAAAAGAAAATAAAAACCACACTGAATATAATATAGGCTTAGGCTTTATAACTAGGTACTTACCTACATTCATAGGTAATATTTTACGACGAAATTTATATTTTAGTTTCAAATCACATACGGTCACGGTGTTGAAACGATAACAATGCAAAATCTGAATGTTATCACACGACATAATTCAAGTCAATTCAATTTTAAGTGGTGCTATTAAAAACCAAATTAAACTACAGCAATGATATCTATATTTAGTTTATTACGTGCGTAGTTCAAACTATTAAAATGTCGATCGATTATAACTAGGCTGTTTGAACGTTCAATGTCACAATCGAGCCGCCATGTTGGATTTATTCCCGCCTAACTCTATGATATCTATGCCGCCTGCGCAAAACTAGATATCGAAACCAAATACTGTTATACTTTATTTATAACTGTTATTTAAGTTAATATTTTAAATAAAATGTATCTAGTTAAAGTATTAAAAGTTATTTATCAGTTTTAATTACAGTAACAATAAGATTTAAATGTAATTTATTCGTTATTTATGTTAGGTTAGATATAAGTTATTTTTGTTAAATATTAATTGACGTGTTGACGTTTTGTTTATTGGTTTATGAAGTTCTTAATTGGCTGTAGGTAAGTATAACTTTATCTTTAATATAAATGTAATTTTTTTATGCAGTACCTTGAGAAGGCGCTGTGATCCATGCTTCTCCGTATGAGAAGTTTGTTCGTAACTGTAGATTGGATACAAGGTGTTATTAACGTAATTGTTGTTTTCATTTATTCCCATGAAAATTTGAATATAAAACACTACAAAAAAATAATTTTATTGTCTAAGTTGAAAACTTTTTGCGTATAGATACAGATTTTAAATAGCCATACATAATATAAATCTAGTAATCTATAATGCTGTAACAAAAAAAATGAGACAAAAAATCAAAACTTCTACAACACAATTTCAACTTTATATTCCTGTAACAAAGCTACTTTTAATTAACAAAATACACTAAACAACAAAAAATGAAGGGGTAAATTATAATTATAAAATTTATTTGCAGTCTGTACGTTCGTGCGTTGAATCTAGGTTGCGGACTCTAGGCCGAGACAGGTGCTAGCTACCCTACTACAAAACCAGTCGAAATACTGGCCGCTAACGGATTTCACTGTTTGAATTTCGAACGACGGTATTATAACTTGAAAATGGAATGTTTTTGTCTATGATGCCTTTTGAATTTATTGTTTTTATTGAATTTATTCGTTGTTTCGTAAATTGGAAGTGTTGTTTTTTTGATTCTTTATAGCTACATAGTAAATACTTATTCTAAAGTTTCAATATAAAAAGACAATATTTTTTTATATTTAAAAAAGCCACGCATTTAAGTACAATAATTATATGAAACAGGTTAGATATACCAACCTACACCACCAAATTTTAACCAAAACAGAACATCGTGTTCGAAACTTAAAATTCGAACATTTAAAAACGGAACTCAGTCACTATCCAGAAATAACTAAACGCTCACATCTTCAGACAAATAATAACTGCAGGAGGAGAAGAAAAAAAAACAAAAAACCGCCGAAAAATGAGGTCACTCAGTCGGGCGGCGAAAGCGACGTACGTTTTTTTTTTGTCGTGCAGATTTTTTTTTCTTCGTTTATTCGATTACTGTCTGGAGGTCGGCCTGTATTGTTTTCCGTCCGTCTTGCGAACAGATGGGTTTGCACTGTTTAATTACGTTAAGTCTGCATAAGGTTTCGCTTTTAAATATTCGTCGTGTGAGCACCGAAGTTAATGAGAAATAAGTACTATTATCTATAAATGTGTAAATTTGTAAGTACTATATGTTTGTTATTTTTTTACGCAAAACAGCTGAACCGATTTGCTTGAAATTTGGAGTTCTAGATAGGTGATAACATTAACACATTAGGATTAACACATAGGCTGGCTTTTTATCAACATCCACGCGAGCGAAGCCGCTGGTGGAGGCTAGTAATTGACGAAGAAGTTAACATTATACATAACACTAACATTATTAGCAAATAATAGTCTAGTTCTGTATCTAAACAGAAATAAGAAAATAACTTTTTTGTTCTTCGTAATACTAATTTATAAATCAAAGTCAGTAAAAAAAGTCGCTTTCTCTGTCCCTATATCCTTTTTTTTGATACAGCCTTCTGAATAGATAGAGTGATTTAAGATGAAGGTTTATATGTATTAAAACATCAATTAAATAGCAAAGAAACCTATTTATCAGCACTGCACCATGCGAAGCCGGGGTGTGTCGCTAGTAAGTTATAAGTTGTCATCACAACCTATAAAAGGGTTTAAAAGTTAGGTGGCACAGTCAATGATTTTTCTGTTTAAAGATAAACGATAATTCATGATCAAATTAGAAAGAGGAAAATCAGACGACTGTCCAATGCATCGATTTTAAAGAAAACTGCACTACTTTTGTATTGCGATTTCAGTTACCTAACCGACTTAGAAAGTCAGCTCTAAGCTCAATAACATTACAGTTATACATTAGTTCGAAATCTAAATATTTGAAATAATATTTCATCGTCTCAATTTATAGCACGGACCTAGAACATGATTCGTATGAAAAAAAGATAGTAAAACAGACCCTTAAAGTTTCCACAATAAAAAAAAATTAACAACAAATTTAGAATTACCATAAACTAACCAAATTCGTACAGAAAATCATTTTATATCTGCAATCAATTTTTGTTATAGAAACAATCATATTTCTCTCCATAGTTCCTTCCTTACTTTATATAATAGTAAACAAAGTATCAATATTATGTATGTATGTTTATAAACACCAAATAAACTGTTCCTCACTCCAATGTTGTATCAGCCAGAAATTTTTAAATAAGCAATGAATAACGAAAATGTTTTTGTAATCCATTATTAATTTTATTTCACTTAGTCAGATTTTGTTTGTTTATTTCCGTGTAGCAATGTTGTTACTTGTGTAGTTTTTGTTGGCAACATTTAGTGGTGAGACGTTTTTTAAATATGGAACTGTATTACCTACTCAGGCCTATTGCGATTTAGGCTCAAGCGTTTAGGGTAGTTGACAACAGCTTCGTTTGATTTTAGTTCATCAATAAATAACAACAAAGTGTTAATTGTGTCTCAAAAATTTCTTATCATGTTCATAAAGGATTACAATAGAATGAGAAAGTGATTCAAGAACTTAGCTTCAATAGAATTAAGACGGAAGAGGACTGAACATAAAAGGTAAAACTGATTTAATTTATTTATTGTAAATATGTACCTACAACACAGGTATATTATAAAGGAAGAATATCTACTTACAATTAAAGACAAAGGTATATTGGTACTAGAATTTTTTATAGACTTGTTTTTAACGTCATAAGACTTTATAGACTTTTCTGTGTTCTACTGTTGTGTGTGTGTGACTTTATATATTTCCTAAAGAACAAAACGATGGCTTATTCAATGTTAAGGCCTTCTACGACATGAAATTAAATATTAAAATCGTAAAACTAATGACACAACATCTCTCTAAAATCCAATTATAAGTAGTTTCATTAACAACGACAATCGCAAACAATTTAACTTTCAAAGCTTTAAAAGTTAAAAACACTTTTAAAAATAAAAAATAATCACGACCGCGCAATTTCAAGTAGCAAAACAAAATGGCCGCCCGGATCAGTAATATCTATCGTACAAAATAAATTCTGAGTAAAAAGTGATGCACCTCATCCGTCTACGAGTTTAAAACGAGAAACAAGAATTTATACAAAAAGTTCTTGCGGTTCTAAGGCATACTCGTTTGTTGCCTTCGCCTTCTTATTATGTCTATGGCGTTTGAATTTGAAATTTTATTTTTTTAGAATACACGTAGGTTGGTACCTACATCGTTAGTTTTTTTAATTTATTTTTTTATAATATGATTTTGTTAATAGATACTTTTTTAAATATTTATGTACTTACCTACTTTACTGCTAGCTTTGCGGTTTATTATTAAGGCATAGGGTTGCCAATAAGACATTATTTTTTGTAGTTTTTGGACTTTCTATGATAGATCGTATTCTCAAAATGTAGATGGTTATTCACTTCAAAGCTGGTCTGACATCCGAAATTAATCCTCATTTCTTGAAACATTTAACTTGTATTTATACTTAATCCTACAAATGCGCTAGGTATCACAATAGACATCTTTTATTTTTATTTCAACCAGAAACGTTCAATAGTTCCATATTTAGCCTGAACGTCAAAATGAAATGATTGCCCGCCATTTTAAGCGTAAAAGGCTTTCACTGAAATTTGATATCCTGTTTTGGCAGCGCCGAGGGAAACCGGTTGACACGACCTACCCCAAGCGGTCCTTTGTCGAATAAGGCACGGTATGGACGAACATACCAAGAAAGGTCACTTACCCTTTCTTTCATTTTCATTTAAATTGTTCAGTATATTTTTGTACTGTAAATTTGTTACAGATTTTGCCTGTTGTTTAATGTTTGTTAGGCTTTCCTTAGATATATATAGATTAGGATTTGAAACTTTAGGTATGGTTTAATTATATGATTATAGGAAGTCTTTTGTCGAATTCATAGCTCTTACATGATAACACATTGCTCAGTACGTATGTTACAATTATATCCAAAACACAACTGATAAATAGACAGATGATTTACAATAATGCTTAAAAACAAAAAAAAACATTTTTTCAAAGAAATAGCTGACCTGGCTAACTTATTCAGATTATATTACCTTTGTTAACAACTTTAGTGACAGTAGACGCCACTTAGGTACACAGATATGACTCAATATAATTATTTCACATCGCTTAAATATCTCCTGTACTTCAACCAAAAATACCTATCCATCTATAAAGGTACAAAATTCGTCGTTAAACCAAATCGATCGAGCCATTCTCGAGTTTTACCGGAACAAATGAATAACAATACATTTTTATATAAAACATAAACTACATTTAAACGTTAATGTGTCTGTTTGAAAGTTACATTGACACACATACGAGAATAGTGTCCGACTGTCGACTGTCAATAGACAATGCATAGATTTTGATTCTCTGCGGACTTGACACAAAGTTGTGACGTCATACTTAGGTATAGGTATGTCACGAACAAAAATTACATTAGTTTGACGACGTTTTGTTTTTTGCTTTGAATTTTGTAAAGTTAGATTTGGTTTATTCGGTGTTAATTCTGCAAGTATTTATGCTGATGTAGAAATGTTTTATTTATTTCGAGCGTTTTGAGAAATCCTGTTCATTACAATGAAAATTTAATTCAAAGACAAAATCGCACTTTTGAACGTTAAACAAAAAATAAATATCAATAAGTTCAACTTTGTTTATCTGTCTGTCCTTAGTGAAGCTATTTGCTCTTTCCAAGGTGTAGATCTCAAAGGAGAAGAATGAGCAAGAAATTCCATCCTTTATAACCCTCATTAAATTTGGTACAGAGATAGATTTTGATCAGAAATGACACATAAGATACTTTTTATTCCAATAGACTTGACTGAAGCTGGTCGACCATATCCAAACTTTTAAACTAATATTATAAAAGCCAAAGTACCTCTGTGTCTGTCTGTCTTTTCTGCAAGCCTAAACTACTGAACCTATTCGTGTGAAATTTGGTACAGACATAGTTTGGAACTTGAGAAAGGATATAAAACTGCAGGAAGTCACTATTTCACGCGAAGGGAGTCACGGGCAAGAGCTAGTCATTTATAGATTATACACTGGGGTTGCTACTTCACAATAGTGCGCGGTAGAAACGCTACGTTTTAATGCTTTAGTTTTATAGATAATCGTTCAGCCCAAAGCTACTGAAGGCCTGACTAGTCTTCGAGAGTAAACCAGTTCTGCCTTGGTTACAACGTCCATCAGTTATAGTTCATATTTATTATTGGTTTAAGGTAAAGTACACTGTGCTCTGTCGATTGAAAACAAAAAAGTCGACAATAAAACATTTTTAAAAAATGTTCTTTTTTAAAAATGTTGATAGCAGTATTCTGAATGCACTTTATTTGATTCAAAACTTACTTAAGTATGTTTTATTTTAAAACTATTAAGATTATATTTCTGTACCTAACTTTACGTAAACAATATAGAATTTAAGGTGAAATTGGGACTAATTTACACGCCAATCGAAACATAATGCAAGCGTCATTTCACGCCGGTTTTCTGTAACGTCGTTGTATCACTCCGGTCGAACAGAAGCATTGCCCTCTCACACTAAATCTACATTATTTTTATTGCTTATGAACGAACAAGTTATAATATTAACTTAGATACAAAATGACACAAGTACAAGAATATCATTCTGCCGTTATAGCTCTTAGATATCTTGTAATATGAGCTGTAAGCAGGCCATGTTATAAAGGATTCCAGGAAACTGCAGTTAATATGTGACAATTTCATATTTACTTTGTAGGAAGCTGTTTAATTACATAGTGTTTACCAAGTGACTCTATTTATTAACTAAAAATACTTATTAAGTTTTGAAGTATTTCTAGCAATCATTTTGAAGTTATCACAGACTGGATGCTTTTTAAAATCTTTTGTTTTATTGGGGTTTTACAAAGAAAAAGAAAACGGATTGAAAAAAGCCACTAAAGAGCACCAAAAAATAAACTCGCCATCTTTTTAGGTACTCATAAAAACGTTTTTTTTTAAGTATATTTCTCTATGGTTTTTTGTTTTTAAACAATGCAAATTGATGTTTAGTGACGGCAGAATAAAAACTAAGATCTCCAAACCACTTCTATAGTGTGGGCATTATAAAAAAGTTTCTTACTTTGTGATAAGAACCTTTTTTGAAGGGGGAAAGTCATTAAATGACCTCTCTCGCAATGGGTGAGGCAAGAGAGAGTGTCAGACTCTTACTGACTAAAAAATACCCCGTTCCTTCTTGTTCTTCAGGTCGAGACCATGGTTCCTTATAAATTGCAATTACCCCATAACTGAGAGACTAAAAGAAGGATCATATTGTTTTATATTAATTTTTTTTGTCTTTTACTCAGTATTGATCAATTATATTATTAAAATGCACCATAAAAGCTTCGGTCGGACTAAAGTCCTTGGTTTTAAAAACGAGCGAGCCGTCAAACCTTGATATTTAATTTCACTTGTAACATTGAACTTTTGGCAATAATAAAATGTCGAATATTTTGATCTGGCAATAAAGTTTTTAATTCCTATTTTAAATTTACGTTTTTATTATTGTAAATAATAAATAATGGTAGAAGGAAATGGTTTACTATGATTTTTCTTTTGATTATTATTTATTTAAATTTGGGTTTTAAAGAGCAATTCAGATTGAACTATTTTAATTAATGTTTACCAAACTTTCGCCCACTTATCACTATCCGACGCTATTCCGTGTGGAAGCCTGATAATCGCAGACTTTTTTGTATATTTAGAAACACATAGGTAGTTAAATCTTCACGGATTCATCTCCGTGCCAAAGTCTTACAATAGCTATTCTACTTTACATAGTAAAAAAAGGATTTATATTGCAGTCTAAAAGGTTCAGGTTCATCAGAATGAGCTGGTGTCTGTTCCCTGCCAATTGCATAAGAGAAGGAACCAGGGTTTCTTAGTCAGTAAGAGTCTGCTACTCCCTCTAGCCTCACCCTGGGAAGTCATTTAATAATTTTCCTTTCATATAAAAGGGATATTTAATCTCTCTCTTTCTCTCTCTATTCCATACAAACTTTTAGATACAACTCCCAAGTTTTTGAGGGACTATGAGTAGTTAAAAGTATATGCTGATAGGAGTATATTTTATTATATTACGTCAACTAGTAACAGGTGTGTTCACCCCGCTCTCAGAAGCGTATGTTCAGTTTGTACGCGGGACAAAAAACAAAATAAGATTCGGTGAATGGCCGGCCGAAGTCCAGGGCTGGCGGATAGACCTTACACTATATTATAGGTAGTATAATAAATATAATAAATTAGGTTTTTTGTACTAGGTAATATTATCGATGGAAAAAAAATATTCTGTATTTTTGAAATTCATATTAGGTAATGGTATGGTAAATAAAAATTATTTTTCTACTTGCTTTTGCCCGCGACTCCGTTCGCGTGGAATAGTGACTTCCTGTGGATTTTTTAATAAAAACTTTCCTTTGTCCTTTCACGAGTTCCAAACTATGTCTGTACCACATTACACAGAAATCGTTCTGTAGTTTAGGCGTGAAGAAAAGACAGACAGACGGATAATCAAACAGTCAGAATTACTTTCACATTTATAATATTAGTTTGGATTTAATGTTTAAGACAAATATGATAGATAGTTAGCCAGACTCATTCATACGTATGTTATCGAACCAATCTATTAAAAGTCTCTTTAATAGATTTTTGTCTTAATTGCAAAGGAATTGAAAAAATGGCTTTGTGCATGTAATGGTTTTTTGCAAATCTTGACATGTTAGTGGTTTTACACAAACACATAGATAAATTAATAAAAAGATAACTCCATAAGTTGATTTCTTTTTTGAATCTGATCATTTAATGCGTTTTATTATTCCTATCATACAGCTTTAGTGATCAGATTGAGATTTCAAAAAAAGAACACCAATATGGCGGATCAACGGTCTCTTGTGAAGCAGGTTTCGCTAGGGTTACCTATCGATAGCAAGATAATATGATAGAAGATAGCAAGTATTATCATTTGATTACAGATAGGTACTTATTGCAAAAAAGATTTTAAACCGATGATGAACAGAACTTAAATCCAATTGAGGAACAAAGATAAAGATTCTTTATGAACGGCCTTTGCTAGTTTAATAGGATAGAATCAGAGACAATGTGTGTGACATATAATTAAAGCATTTAATTACATGAAGTACCAAAATATAGCCACAATCATACACATCCAAAACCATCAAACCAGAGAAAAAAGGTCATATACATGTATGAGCCAATACATATTTCATTCGTATAACCTATAAATCTTCTGACAACCCTACGACCATGCGTCAGCGCGGGCAGTTTGACAGCTTTTGAGTCGCGTTCGCTTTTTGAATTGTGGGCGTATAGTATCTTTTTTGATTCGATTGGCTTAGGTTGCCAGTCATTCTGCCTAGTTTTTTTTTCTGTACAAGTTTTGTTCATTAGTCAGAATGTTAAACTGGTTGATATGCGCCTTTGTGGTCAAGAGGAGTGATGTTTAGTAATTCTTCTTTTGAAATAGGTTCGTTAGAATAAAGTTATACCTTGGTAGGTAAATACATACATTGTTTTAGGAGGCAGTAAAAAATGCATCATAATTAATGATAAGTATAAAATCTTAACAAGCTATGAAATACTCAATAGGGCAATGTCTTAAGTCTGACTGAAACAAAAACAATTCAACCACTTCCTGTTATAAAATATGTTTATTTGATTACCAACCTATAAGTCTAATATTTTTTTTATTATGAAAATTAATATAAAACAGAAACAAAGAACAATAATTAAAATAGTTCCTTATATACTACTGTAATACTTACTTACTTAAGTAATACTTAAGTAAACTAAGTTTGAAAACAAAACAATAACCCAATTACTAGGTACGTTGTAATCGGAAACCACAAAGTACGTATTATGTACTATAATACATACTTACATAAAAAAACAAAACATTTTTTTACACACACAGCTCGTCTCAACTTTGAAGGAATTTGGCTTTGATTTATTCCCTGATTTTATCATTGTAATTGTATTTTTTATTCGCATAAAACCTTGTCATTGTCAAACGAATAAACAATATTAATTCGTCAATCATTAAATAACGGATTATACACTAAAAAGTATTCAAATTTAGAACACAAATTCAAATTTGATTCTACTGAAAACGGTTGAGTAGGTAACCGAATCATGGCCGACTTCAAAATCGGTTCCAAATTTCTTTGTGACATTAAAAACGAGACATTAATTGATAAGAGTTAAGTACTTAGATACCTTGGCGATCCCTTGACTATCATCATCCAGCATCTGCTCCGCATTTCAACACATAAAGAAAGCATGAGCATTTATTCTCACACCAGTTCAATATTGCTGACTTTATTGCCAGATATGTTAGTTTAATGAACGAAACCGAGTGCCCTAACTAGTTAAACATAAACAGTATATTTCCACCGATAAATAAATATATTGTAAGGTCAGTATTTATCAGTAAATATGCACAATAATGCAGTTTTATGAGTCATCGTGTTAGTCTGAGTTATGCTCGTTCAACGCTCTTGGGAAGGTTGCTGCACTTTTTCATATACCTAACTATTGCTAAAAATAGTTATAATAATACTATTATTGTAGTATATCACCACATAGTATAAAACAAAGTCGCTTTCTCTGTCCATTTATCGCTATGTATGCTTAAATCTATAAAACTATACAACGGATTTTGATGCGGCCTTTCTGATAGATAGAGTGATTGAAGAGGAAGGTTTATATGTATAACTAACTTCCGCCAGCGGCTTCGTCCGCGTGCTGTTTTAATAAAAAGCAGCCTATAGCAATAGAACAAAATCGAAGTATACATAAAATTTGATAAAACAGTCGACATTAATCGTCTCATTTTTATGGGTATATCTTCAATGGGTATACCCTATTACTTACTAAGTTTCCGCTATCTATTTACTAATGAGCTCAGTAGTATTCTACAAGAGAACTTTATTACTACCAATAACAAACAGAGATAATCTGATGATGATGATGATGATAAATCTGATAAAATACTGTTCTACTATAAGCCAAAGACGTTTCCCTGTTAAAATCAAGTCACATCACATTCAAATAAGTCATCAGATCTATTCTTAGCTTAATCACAATAACTAATTAATGACTGAATAATCATTAACAAGTTTAGCAAGGAAATGACGATGATGTTTGTGTTAAAAACAAATAAAATTAGTAATTACAATGACTTGGGTTGCGGAATTCCGGTGTCTGTTTGTTTGCCTGTCAATAACATACATAGTCAGTGGTGATTTATTTTATTTTAGACTAGCTACTGTCGTGCGGTTTCACGCGCTGCTCGGCTCCATTAAATCGTAGCGTGATGTTTTATAGCCTATAGCACTCAGGAACATTGTAGCTATCGATCAGTGAAAGAATTTTGGCAATCTGACCAGCGGTTCCAAAGATTACCCCCAACATACAAACTTACAATTTTTACCTTTTTATAATATTAGTATAGATATACCTAGGTATGTTTATTGTTGTATTTTGTATGGTAGTAGTTTTGATAATATAACATCAACTAAATATGCATACGCATCTTTAAAGTAGGTACAGTACTGTTGTTGGAAGGAGTTTTCAAAAAGTAATTTTATAAATAATTATTAACAGATGCATATAAACGTAGGTAAGTTCCTACATATTAGCAGGTCAATCTTAATCTCTCTTTTTACAATAGATTTTCAATTTCATTGTTTTGTAAATAAAGTCGAGAGTATATTGACGAAACCTAACTTGTTCGAGTAAGTAGCACTGTTGGCGTCAGTGCATTCACCCTTACAAATAAAGAAAAACAACTTTTCTAATATGTAACAGAATTCGTGCAAAAAATTCAAAAAAAGAACGTATCAACACCAAAAATCGTATTTAGCTAAATTAAATTTAAAAAGTCTACAAAACAATGTTTGAATATAGAACTGTCTACAAAATGACGTGGAATCAGGGCGACAACCTCTAGACAGAAAACAAAGTACTCATGACGTTTTATAACCGGCCAGTTCGATAGCTTAGTTATGTTGGTCCTAAGTACTTTATTTTTTATCTCTGTTTTGATAAATTATCTTTATTTGAACCGTAAATAGTGTTTCACAATATTTTGTAAGTAAATGTGTATTTTTTTTTATTTTCTTTGTGTCAACTGTCCTTTTTTATGTTTGTCTTTGAAATACAGAAGAAGAAGTGTTGAAAAAGAAATTATTAGTCATAAACGGCTATTTTTGTGTGATTTTTAAAATGTAGCACCAAATTTTTAACGTTCTGTGGTGATTTCGGTGATTAGTGGTTGAGTTGGGTATCTCACATTTCATAATTTTACAAGTCATTACAATAAGGTACTTTAAATTTATCTCTAAGTACTTTACTGTGTTGTCTGAAAGTTTTGAATCTGATAAGATAAATCCTTTTCTCTCTATACTTTCAAAATAAGTTTAGTTGTATACGATAACAGGACAGAGAAAAGTCTAAGTATGGTCCACCATAATCGATTCAGTTGCAAAACAGATTGCAGATCAACAAAATTATAACACCTTATCAAACTACAACAACAAAGTGACAAGTTTTAGCAGAAAATACAAAAAAATATGAGATGAAATATTAACAGGAGAGGATAGAAGGCAGATCGATAGCGGTCGAGTGGACCATTCGACGGCGACCTATAAAACTGGTAAGATGCTGGGGTGAGATCGCCGGGGTGGCTTACACAGATGTGGGAATCCGTGGATATGGTTAAGAATTTGGATTAAGATTATGTCATGAACATTTTCATACCAAAGTTTGAGTGTGGAATATTATCAAATAACTTCTTTCGCTTCTCTAAGATTGAGATGGTGACAGACTCTGACTAAAAATTCCAAGTCCCTTCTCCTACTCCAGGCTGAGAGCATGGTACCTTATTACTTTTGCCCTGGAACCTTGGCTAAACTTCGGCCTTGCTGGACCCATCTGTGGTCATCTATAGACTCTTTCTTTAAATATAAATTACATGTGATGTTAATTTATCAAAGATTCTAATATAGTTGCAGTTTCTTTTCGTTTCTGTCCTTACCATTTTGTATCATCATGATCATGAGCCTGATTCTGTCCACTGCTGGACAGAGGCCTCCCCAATTGCACGCCCTTGACCTCGATGTTCAGCTCTTCTCATCCAACCACTGCCAGCCACCCTGCGAATATCATCATTTACCGCATCCAAAATCTAAATGTTCGTAGCTAATCCAAGTCTATCTTGAGGGTCAAAGATCCCGGCGCGGTGTCTGTACTTTTTAGACTATAGACAATGCAGACAGGGTATTTGTTTTCCAAAGAGTTTCGGACAGTTGCTATACGAACTCTTTGTTAGGTAGGTAGGTAGGCTTTTAATATCTAAGTACTAAATATGTATCATAGAGATATAGTAGGGTTAATTTAGATATTATTAGCGTTAGGATTATAAATATTTTTAAAGATTAGATTTGATATTAAAAAGCCGAGTTGTTGTTTCTAAAGTTACTTTAAGCAAAAAATAATGCATCGACCTCGATAGAATAGGTTAATGCAAACATGCAAAATTTTACAATACATAACCTAAAAACATTTTTATCTCTAACCTTCAAGAGATCAAAGACAAGACTTATCTTTTACAAAGAATTCGAGGTGACTATAGGCACTGACTGTAAGTCTGGAATAAAGTTCATCCCACACTCGCGTTTCACTCTCGATGACAGCATCTGGCGGGCAGCCAACAACAATTTGGCGACTATTAGAGCATATTCCTTCAGTTGCGTTATGTAGTTGGTTGGTAGTTGTCGTGTGATGTGACGTCATCATTCGTCATGTCATATGTTTTATTAGTTTCAGAAGTAAGTTGTTGATGCTGTATCTTAATTGTATTTTAGTTGGATTTGATGAGATATGTTGGCTAACGATTTCAGATGTTGTAGGTAATTGGATCTGTTACCTATTGTATTAAATAGTAGTCCCTTATAATATTTTAGTAATTAAGTTTCTACATCAAAACATACAATTTCTTACGAAATTCATAGAAACGTCAATAAATTTTGACATTCCGAAAAAGTGTTAATTTTGACAGCTGTCAAATATCCAAAACTGTCAAATTGAATGACAGTGTTTACTTGGATTTCATAATACACTGTCATAATAAGCTTCAAACAGCTTATACGTTTACTAAATAAGTTACGAACAGTCAGATAGTCGCTAATAGCTACAAATTGGTGGCTGGCACTCCGCCACGGATGCTGGCGAGAGTGAAACCTCTACTTGTGTGTATATGTATGTATATGTTGAGAATAGCTTACACTACCGACATGTACTTTATGTTGGACGCTAGCTGCTTAGATTTGTTTATAGTTTTTGAAGGTGTTATAATGGATGAGCTTTGTTTTTTGTTGTTGTCAAGTGATTTGTGAGTTTTACTTGAAATTTATTAACCAAAGAATATTTATGCAAATTTTAAAAAAGTTATAAGTATTATAGTCTGGATTTTCTCAAGCAACGTCTGGCTAATGTACGTTTTTTTAAAAGCAGTGTGTCATTGGCTATTTGGAAAATATCTAACGCAGTTGAAATATGTATATTTGGAAAAGAAAAGTTAAAATGTAAATAAACCATAACTTGTCTATTGTTAGCTTAGCTATTTTAATATTCTACAAAGAAAATTTGGAAAGACTAAGACGTCTCCAAAAAAATGTAGGTAGTGCAATGATGAAAAAATAATTAGGTACGATACACACACAAATAAAATTCCTGCCAACAGACATTGTTTGCAAACACATTAATTATCACGCGACATAAACATACCTAGACTTAGACAGAACACAGACTAAGTATTTTCTGATAATAAGTACTCGTTCATTTATGACATAAGCACGTGCTGAGCATATGAGCATACTTAGCACGTGGTAAACACGATGTTGTGACGTCACATTACATTGTCTAGCCTAGGCATGCATGTTACACGGTGTACGCGTAAAAAAAATGCTTGACACTGACGTTTTTTTCCAGCCAATGTTTTTTTTGTTAGTGACAGTTTAGGCTGAATAAGGAATTCCTTTGTTAAAAAGATTGTCAATTGGTAACTTAACTTTTGGGGCAATGGAAAATGTTATTATGTAGTTGGTTTTATTTAGATGAAAAAGACTTGTCTGGGTGTATTTATTCAAACTAATATGTACTTATTACCTATACTTATAGCATCTTAAAAGCTAATTACGATATCTTAAATCGTCTCCTCATTAACGTAACACTTTTTTTAAAAATCTGCAATTAAGTAAGATATTTGCTTGTAGGTTACCTACACATTTTAATTCAGCAATACTTTTGTAGACAAATTGTTCTACTGACACAATAAACTGCTTAGTGCTTCTTCAGCTGTCTCGATTGAATTGATTTAGTAATCAAGTTAATTTTTAATATTAGATATTATGACTAATAATTGTGGTTCGTTCTATTTGTTTTGTTGGTTGATTTAACTTTATGTCTGCCTTATGTACAATTTACCTACGTCAAATACTTTTAAAAATAAAACCTACACATTTTAAGAAAATTAACAGTCTGAAAAAAATATTTAAACGACGTAAAAATTTTTTAAATGTAAATCGTATTCTAAAAATAAAATCCAACCAGCAACTAACTAGCAACAACACATTCAAATTGAGAACAACCGAAATAACAAAGCTTGGAACACAACCACCAAACTAGCATTGAACAATAACAAAAAAAAAACAAAATATGCACCAGTTTCCACGCACAGATAAAACAGTACGAAAGCTCTATTAAAAAGCAAAGTTAATCCACAATACTATCTGTAAACAAATAGTGGGCCCGCCATTTTGGCGTGCGGAAAAAACATTTTAGAAGGCGGAACTAGGCTGGGTTTTTGTTAAAATTCCGAAGTGCGTTGGCTGGGAGGCCCAATGGCGCGAGCGGGCGGGGCCTCTCGATTCCGGTGACTTTCGACAATGACCCGTTTTTGTTCGATGATTCTTGCTAGATGCGATTCTCTTGTTTCGTGTTGTTTTTTGACATTGCGTTTTGTTGGCGCTCGTTCTTGCTGGCTGGTTTTTGCTGAGCGTTCGATCTTTGAATTTATATTTGTGCATTGATTTGTTTTTTATTTTTTTTATTATGGATTCCAAATTCAAATTATTATTTTATCGTTGTTTCCTTTTATTATCACCAAATAAATATTTTAGATGAGTTACTTTTCAAAAGTAATTTATTACTTACTGCCTTTTCCTGATAATCAAGGTAAACATATCTAACTGAATACTACATTAACAGTAAAAACCTTTATAAAGTACTGCTACTCAAAAATGCCAAGATCGGCGATGACAGTCGGGTGATTAAGTCAATTACACACCGTTGTAAAATTACTTACGAGAACCGCCATGGGGAAGTCATTACATGCTTTTACTTTTGAGTTTCACGGACTATCTTTAGTCTTGAATCAATAAAATGGTGCGTAAATACATTTATTGAGCTGATGATAATGCAGTTTGTAATCGCTAAGCAATTAAGAAGCAGTAGACACAAATCTAAATACTCAATATTGAATATAAAATACTTAATACTGATTTAAAAAGTTATAAAAAAAGAACAAAAAAAATTACAATAAACAATCAGACATCTACCTACTTTCTTCCACATAGCAACAAATGAAAAAAAAATACCGAGACAAAACAAATTCAAATAAAGAACAAAACAATTGAAATGAAAAATAAATATTTCATTTTGAATTAAGAATATTCGAACAAAGCAAGATGGACGATGACTACCAATTGAACATTGAAGTATCGTTATTCGAGTGTCTAATTAAATTGTATTTCTTACTTTTAATCTTCTTATTTCGTACATTTATTATATTTTATGAGTGCTTATAGCCTTCATAATGGATTGTTATTAAAATATTTGTTATTGTAATGATACTATTGCAATTTAAAAGGATTTAAAATCGATAAGAAAGAAAATACTTAAATGACCATGATTATGGAGAGATTCACACTAAGTATTGTAAATAATTACAAACAATCAAAAAGTTTGATGCTAAGAAGTTTTATAACGACAAAGCGCGAGTGACACGTTCGGTCTGGTGCCTTTAACGTGCTTGTCAATAGGCGAAAAAAAAAATTTGTCCGTAACAATCACGGTAACAATGGTACAAACGTCAGCATTTTGCATTTCAAATTGTATTTAACTACAAATGCGACTTTAGTATAAAATCAGTTTCTTAAATTTTCAATTCTTTTTTCAAATAGGTAAATTAAAAAAATGGCATGCTAAAGAAAATTCTTTCAACACTCAATGTCTTCTTAAACTATAATATCAGACTCAGAAAATCCTCATACTTCCCTATAGAGTTTTAAGACATTATATTTCAAACTAATTGTGTTCTATATTCAAATTTTTTTTGGTAAAACGTACTTGAAATATTTAAAAAATATAAGCACGAACTGCGTACGTACCTATCTTACAACTGTAAAGTGTGACGCACACTGGGAGCTCTTACTTTAATTAGATTGGACGGGGTGCGGTCTCGAATGACGGCGCGATGCGAGTTTCGGTGTTTATATGTATCGAGTGTAACGATGGCTTTAAATATTTTTTGTTTAAGAGTTTTTTTAAAAGACACTCGTGGCATAATACAATAAAAACACTTAAGTCTTTTTCTGTCAAGTAAAGGTTTTATATAAATTGTTTTTTTTCAACTTAGGTACCCTTCACCAAGATTTTCTCCTGTGTCATGGGTGCAATTAGAAAGATACAATTTCACAAACATACATTGAATTCAAAATACCTTTTTTTCAATGTGTATGCTTTGCTTTTTTTGTTAATTTTAAATTTAAGTGTAGTTAAGTGAAGACAAAAAAATCATCAAAGTTTTGTTACAGACAATATTTCAACAAGTTAAAGTAGTTCTTTTTTGACCGTCGACTGTGTAAACAAAAGTGGCAATTTCGAAAACTACCTATAAATTTTCAAATTCACCCAACTTGCACGAAGTTACGCATGTTTATTTTTAAACCCAATTTAATGTGTAAACATTTCCCTTTGAATATTTTTGAATTATCCTCTGTTTCGTTTACCTAAATCCATTTTTACCTCAAATTCAATGTAGATTTTACCTGATACTATACCAATATATTTTTGTTTTAAAACCGTATGTTTTGACTCAATTTTCAACTCTAACTAAGACAGGTAAAACAATGTTAATAACCTTTAATTATTTGTTTATTATTAAACACAAATACATTGTCACTAGCATAAAATACCTTACACAGGTATCAAATGCAATCTGCGATTCTCGATAGTAACTCTTATGACGATTCAAGCAGACCGATATGCAGTGAAACATGTTAAGGATATTTTTAAATACACAGAAATAAGTAGCTATTTATTGAGACATAGCATTAATAATTAAATCAATTAAGGGCTATCTTGAAATAAATAATCATTTTCAAATCACCGTAACTATTACGAAAAACGGGAATCCTACGACTTAAACTTGGCTATACATCTATCTATCTATCTATCTCTGTCTGTCACCAGTCAGTACCTCAAGAACAATGATAGACAGAACTAGACAGCCAAAGAACAGATAATCTATTAAATACCCAATAAATATTTTTAGTATACCCTTCATGCTCATGCATCAGATCTGTCTGATCATCTGACTTATACCCTCAAAAATTGTAGTAGGTACTAACTGTAGGTATTTATGTAGCATTAATTAAATTTAAATACTTATTAACAAAGTTTAAAGCCCTTTTAGTATGGCATTGAGGTCTCGTAAATATAATATATTAACCCCAAGTTTTCCTGTTTGCATTGCAACACAATGCAACTGCAATTTTCTAATTAATGTATTTATTAATTCGTGTGACCTATTTCGATATCTTTAGCTGCATTCGTTTGATTTGTATTCGAAAACAAGTGTAACATTTTCAACTTGAAATATTAATAGTACCTTTATGTGAGTTACGAATTTTTCTTATAGATAACAAGCGATTCGCCCCTGCTTTGCACAGGTGCAGTGCTGACACTAAATTTATGTACTATTAAATGGATGTTATTATACATATAAACCTTCCTCTTGAATCACTCTATCTATAAAAAATCGCATCAAAATCCGTTGCGTAGTTTTAAAGATTTAAGCATACATAGGGATAAAGGGAGAAAGCGACTTTATTTTATACTATGTAGTGATATATATACCTACCTTATGGTAGGTACATCACCTATGTGCCATAACTGGAAAAATATGTATACCAGTATAAACTTTTAAAAGGTAAAGACATGATTTTCTTTAACTAATTCGTGTACTGTTATTAGGATGATAAGTAAAAACTATTTATTCTCACTATTGACTTAAACATGTCAGTCCTACAAACACCCAACCTCATAATCCCACACAAAATGTAATTTTCCTATCGTCTACATCAGATAAAACTTGAGGATATAACGCACAAAGCACATCAATATACACCGAATACACAAAATCGATTTCCAACCCATACTACTTAACAATACAGTTGAAAATATCTTACAAACTTTTCCTAATAAGGGTAGCTTGATATGCTGCGGTCTGAAATTTTTCTTAGAGATTGATATGTCGTGATTGAATCGTACTCGTCTCGTGACCTATAAACGATCACACCCACACTCACACCTACGATGTGTTCACTCATGTACCTAATTGGCATAGTCTGACGTAGTTTTGTTAAGATTCTAAAATAATTTTACCTACTTTCCTGCTAGTAGATATTCCAAATGTATGACGAAAATGACTACAGTATTGCAACAGGCTGGACAACAGGACCGATTCTACTCTTTGTGTGATCCACAAAGAGTGGTTCCGAATCTTGGTGTGATCTGTATTTGAAATTGTATGTTTGTAAATGCACCTATGACACAGGAGAAAATTCTAGAATGTGGGTAGTTACATTTTTTTTTCATAAAATAATATAAACAAAAATAGTATTGATTTTCAAATAATCGACCTGATCTTCATGATAGTGCATTAAGATGAAGTCGATTTTATTCACGACTCAGTAACATTTTGACTTTGACATTGACATCGCCTTCATTATCAGTCCCATAAGAATCATTTAACAACGATTAAGAATTCTAAACAAAAAAAAGACTTTTACATTATCATCACGGCTACCTTTTAGCGATGTCGTGATTGCATCGCACGCGCCTCGCGACCCATAAACGTTATTTGAACATACACCGCACCCATGCATTACTATGTGAACCAGCCCTTATTTGCGAGCGATGTTTGCTCTCGGTGTGCGCACGACTTTATCCTAATTGACGTTTAGCTAGATTGTTGCGGCCAGCTACTAGTTTCGTATCTTTATGTTTTTTGTTTGTTTTCTTTTTTCGATCGAATTTTGTTTTTGGTTTAAGAAAATGGAATAGAGAATTTACTCATTTTCTCTTTAGAGGTTCGTTTTATTAGTGCTTTGATTTTAGATAGTCAGTTAAGAGTATACCTAACGCTGTTTTGTAAATCAAACCGTGAACAGTTTTTTAATGCGTACAGTAAAATTGACGTCTCAGTTTTTTATATGGAGAAAATATCGGCCCTAAATCTAAACTGTTTATATACATTCTAAAACATTAAAAATGACGTATATAATGAGGCCCCTCATAACTTTTCGCAACCACTCATATTACGTTATTAAACTCCACATATCTACACACAAAAATTACTTCCCATTGACAGAAAAAAAAAATGCAAGAATGCAATGAAACAAAATTAAATTCAATTCAAAAAAAGAACAGCAGAACATAATTCAGCCAGTATTATTTTCGAAAAATGGGAGCGATTTACGTACTTAAAGCGAGGTAAAAAGCGCGGGTAATCAGAACAGCAATTTGGTCGACATTGTAAACTTCTAATGACAAAATTAAGAGGCAGCCGGGCTCGCCCGACGCACGCAATAGAGGCACGAGCATAAGGGCTCTACACACATCGCGTACGCACTCCATTTTTATAATTTAGGCGTACGTATGTAACTACTTAAATTTATCTATGAAATTTTTTTGGTTCCAAAATTATGACTGAGTAGAGAACAGGTCTAAAAGTTATTCTGTTTGTTTGATGTCTGCATATAAGCAACATCATTTAACTCGCCTCGCGATTAAATTCGACATGCATAGGTACAAAGCCATTAATCATAATAATGATGAAAAATGAATTGTCCAAAGTAAAATATTAAAGTTAGCATTCCCGTATCGGTTCAATGCATCCTGTTTAAAAGCATGCAGCCTAACAGCCTTTAATAATTTGCAAGAAGAAACCTTTTTTTATTTATCCTCCATCAATATCCTTAAGTCTAACGCGACCTGCCTCAACACACACGGAGATGCGTCAGTGTGCGACGGCCCTAACGCACGCTTTTTTGCGTGCGTCCAACGTGTTAACGCACTCAAAAGCATCCGCGTTACGCACACAAGCGAAAATTGTGTGCGCACGCGAAAAATGCGAGCAAGGCTTGGTGTGCGTGCGTGCGGTGACACGCACACAGACGTTCGCGAAGGACACGCCGCGAGGTCGACGACCCCGCTTTTTTGCTACAGCGCGTATTCCACTACCGACGAAGAGCATTGGCCGTTGCACAATTTTTTACTTTTTTCCTTTTTTGAAACACCCGAAGATCGTTCACTTCGAGCCCCGACAGTTGATACTATGCTATTTTTATATTCTGTGGGAATAGGGATATGATGTCAGTGTCATTTTTTTTTTTTATAACTACATGTATTTCTACGCACCGGTTTAAATATCCCGTTTGTTTTGATTGCCTGCTTAATTAATGTTAAGAAGCGAGTGCCATTGCTTTTTTTTTATATAAAATCGTATTTTGAAACGCAGTTCGTTTATGACCATGTTTTTTTACGATAGTATAATAATAGGTCAGGTTGTGTTGAGGATCTGATGTCATTTTGTCTCGAATTTAAATACCTTCTACATTATTACAGTCATATAGGAGCTATTGTCATTCAGAATTGCTTTTGAAGCACTTTGGAAGTTTTACAGCAAATAATTTATATAGCTAAACGACACTAAATGAGTGTTAAAAGCCAATCAAGTTTACAACTTTTTATAGTACCCATACATTAAAAAAAACGCTGTTAAATCTGTTTATTTTTTAACAATACGTTCCATAAAAATTGCACTTATTGCAGATAATTGGCGTTATATTTCGCCGTGATATTGAGGTTACTGGTTGCCCAAACCTTCTCCTACGCCCATCCCTCCCCAATCCTTAAATATCCGAAAATCTTAACCCCTAAAGGCCGGTAACGCACTTGTAACTCCTTTGATATTGGAAGTGTCCATGGGCGGCACCGATTGCTTACCATCAGATCTGCCGACCTGTTTCGTTCAAAAAAATTTCCTGTATACTCAGCTCTTTCTTCATATCCAGACAAGTTTAAAAAAAAAGTTAAAGCTGATCTTCTGAGCGTTATCACACTCAATGCAACAAGAATTGTGACATTGTCAATTCAATGTATGTAACATGACAAGTCATTCAGAGACGCGAGCAGTTTGTCAACCTGTTACACTGGCGTCCAAGACTTGCCTCTGGTACAAGCCACAACTCTACATGTACATGTACACATGAGAACAACTTCATACTTCAAAGGTCTATGTAAAATAGACAAGTTGTTTATTGTGAAATGCCCTATGATCATTGGGCAAACGAGCAGATGGATCACCTGATGGTAAGTGATCAGCGCCGCCCATGAATACTTCCAACATCAAAGGAGATATAAGCCTGTTGACGGCCTTTTAAAAAGGGGCACGGGCTTTCCTGGATATTGTTTTATGAAAAAATAACCTAAATAGTGAAACTTTGAGAAAATTACTAGTTGTATAGTAAATCGTTTTTTGTATGGGGACTCTGCAGCTCCATTTCTTCTATTAAAACGCACTACTGAAGCGATTAGCACATGTTTAGGATTGGATTTTTCTCTACAATGTCTCATACATCTTAATGTATTTCGATACAAAATGAATAAAAAAAGCTCTTATACCAATTTAGAGTACTTATACTGAATTCGCAATAAATAAAAAAGTCGAACTTCTACCGCAGATCTTTCGAGAAACTTCTCTCATCTTTTAATATGACCACAACAGCTGTCTATACAAAGCGACCCTAAACAACCACCTTGAATACTTAAACACTATTACTTAATACTTGATTTGCTGATTTCATTGTGTTGAGATAATAATTCTCAAATCTGAATACATTGAATTCAAAGTTTCATATAAATCAACGTCAAATTAACTCGATTCCAGAGTAACGAAGGCCAGTAAGACTTTGACTCACTGGTAATGCTGTTGCATTATTGGTTGTTTTGATACTTGTTATAAGACGTTTCAGTTCGTTGGCGTGTTGCACGTTACATGTTACGCGCACGATAAAACACTTTGATACTTTGATAACATAAAGCTGTGATGGCTGATACTACTATAATGTTCCGTCAATATGTTTCAGCACACCAGATGTTTAATAGAAACAGATTTAACGCCAAAATGAGGGTATTTCAAAATGGAACATTATTATTGAAAAATGGGTTTGAAGATTCTAGCACCTTCTTTTTGTGTTATGCTTTTTTATTAAGCATACGAAATGTTAGGGTATTAATTTTATCCGTATTGAATAGTAATTATATCAACAAACAGTCTATAAAAAGTACCCAGCTCGTTAAACATCACATTATTTTTGCCTTTTGAAATGAAAAAAAACTGTTTACGTTTTTCTTTTTTGCACCTACCATAGTAATAATTTCTCCGCTTCACCCAAAGACAAACTAGTGAGAATGCCTCTGGCATTAAGTCCACCCATATATACCTTTATCTTGCTTAAAGATTAAATAAAAAAAGTCTTCACTTAGGGCTGTGATTTTTATAGCATTTTGCTTTTAAAAAGTATCTTTTACAGTCTATATATCAAGTTTAATTTGCTTGCGATGGAAATTTTGCGTCAACATTGTACTTAATATTTTATAGATTCTATTTCTCCCTCCAGTGAACACAAAGCCTAACTCTCAGCCTTTACCTACGCATCTAATACATTTACAACGTTCCAATATTTTACTTTTAAATGCGTTTTATCACGAGCTAATGTCAACTGCAGCGTAATGGTCCAAACTTGTACCGCTTGAACCGGATCGAAGCGGTTACGGGCAGTTTTTTAGCGCCGTTATGTATCTGGACGACATTTGAATATAGAATAAGAAACGGCTAGGAATTTGCTGTGGAGACTTTTCGAATTTAATGCTTTCGTGCCTTTAAATGGAGTTTGATAACTTATTTTTAAGATTTACTTTAAAAAGGAAATGCATTAAAATTTTTATGTACGGTGTCAGTAAAATAAATCACTTTTACAAAACCTAAATGTACCACAATACATAATCTCTAACAAAAGATCAAACATCGGAACAAAAAAAAAATAAGTTGAACCCATTACGCCAATCTCCGTCAAACGGACAATATTTCACAAACTTGGCTGTTGAACATTCGGCGCGGGGCCCACCCCAATTCCTTCCCTAACCTACCCCAAGCGGACGCACCGCGCGTCTGTGTGCACGCACACAAACATCCGAACACCTTGCGAATGACGACACGACGAAATTCGAATGACGACGTTCTTTTTATAAATTCGAATGTCGATTCTGTTTACAAATTTTGACAGCTGTGTTTTTTTTTCAATTTCAATGTTGAGGAAGGTTATTTACGATGGAGATTGTTATGTAAGTAATCTTGACTTTGTTAAAGGTTAAAGTTTAATAAGTAAGTAGATACGTAATACTTTATCGTTTATTATTATTAGCTTCTGATGATTCTAGATATATTTCTAGACTTCGTAATGTAAAATGGAGATGTGAAGTCAAAAAATTGTTGGCCTAAATCTTTGTTGGGGAATGGAAAAGCCGTGCTTAAGTAGCGCTACCGAAATGCTTACATCAGATTTGTATGCAGACGAAATAGGTCGTTCGCCTTGACAAATGTCAGTGGGAATGTCTACGGCACAATGTATCCGCTGACGTCTGCCGTATCTTTTAAAGATTAGATTCAAGCTTGAAGTTAACTGATCACCCGATCCTTATATCACTAACTCAAGTATAAATACTAAAATGACGTAACTTTGTTTTACAAGTCTGGTTCAAAAATAAATCCTATAGCAACTCAATAAATCCTTTTTAGTATAAAACAATAATTCATTTAAATACCTTCTTATATGACTCGTCAAAAACATCCATTGTGTTTGTGTGCCGACCCATATAATACGCTAGTGTGTGCGTGCCCTACATAAATACAAATTAAACCCGCCCAATTCGTGTGCGTGCGGTGTGGTTGTGTGCGTAGCTTCTTCGCTCGGAATTCCAAGTTTGAAATTGGAATGAATGACGGTTAGGTTACTGACCTACGCCAATGGCAGGCGTTTCTTTTTTCAATTTATGTTTTTTTTCTTTTTTTTATTTGTAATCGAAAGCTTTCTTTATCTAACATGGTTTGTTATGTGTTAAATGGTCGGTT
This sequence comes from Spodoptera exigua, assembly GCA_902829305.4. NCBI lineage: Eukaryota > Metazoa > Arthropoda > Insecta > Lepidoptera > Noctuidae > Spodoptera > Spodoptera exigua. Next base: position 2,713,303 of record LR824624.2, read on the forward strand.
TTACATGAAAATGACTGTAATTATGACGTAAAAGACAAAAAACATTTTTTTTATTGCACCTGTCTCTTGCAATTATGATGTAAAGTGTTTGTGAGTTCATTTAAGTCATACTGTACTGAATGACCTACCCTATTCTAGAAAATTGGCAGTAAGTAGCTTGTGAGGAAGGTAAGTTATATTGAAAAAATGTTGAGGCAGGTTCATTGTTGTCGCTACGCATTTTTTTTATAATGCGTAACTTAGAGGAAAACGGTGCGCGTTATTACGGGGGAATTTTCGTAAAGATTTTTAAACGTCATTACCTAAATGGGTTTGAATATCAGTGAATTCTATATTTATTGTGTGTTTAACATAATCAAGCACAAAATTAAATATCTCCTTACTTTATTCTTTGCGATTAGATGTAAGAGAAACGTTTTCTGATCCTTTTTTGCTAGCACCCTTATTTTTGTTTTTTGAACTATCTAGCAGTCAGGTTGTCCAAATAATTAACCACACTAGTCGCATGTTTTATCACCTCACAGTTCATTCAAACTGCGTTCTAAATTCAAATTTATCTGATACATAATGGCTATTCCGACTTGATGAAAAATGCCTTTAGGATTCATAACCATAAAATCTCAGAACAAAACAATTAGGCAGTTTCCAACTAGTCAATTTCAATACTTTTTTCCTAAATTTATTTATTTCAATTTTGAATTTAATAGAATATCGTTGTGGCGTAATACTTTGGGATTACTTAGAAAAAAAAACGTAAAATTATTGAATTACTAATTGTTGAGTTTTTTTTATGTATTTTTACAAGTTGAATTAATTTCTTTTTGCCCGATTATGTAATTTAAATTCAGAATTCAAATGTTAAGGATCGTAACGGTTTTGTATTTGCGTAGAATATAAATCAGTGTTTACGTATTAGCTGCACGAAGTTCGGATCTGTGGCCGGACTTAGGGTCGATCTTAAAACATGGAAATTGTGACGTAATATTGACTTGGCTTTTGATTTATTTAATCTGTACTAGTAATACTATTCCACTATGATATCGAGTAGGTTGTTTACCTATTATTCGATATTTATAATTTGAATTTTTAAAAGTCCTTTACCTAGCTATTAGCCATTGTGGTCCCAAGGTTAAGGCACCCGTTTCGCATATACGAGGGAAGCAGCCTATGAGTGCACACTGCTGAGCAAAGGCCTCTTCTCACACGGAGACGGTTTGAGCATTTATCACCACGCTTGCTCAATGCAGTTTGGCATTAAGTATTTTTACAATGTTTGCCTTCACCAGTCAGTAATTTGTGTCTTAATAATCTTAGAAAAGACATATAACTCGGAAAAAATCACTTTGGTACTTGCCAGGTTTTGAACCTTCACGCATGAGAAGCAAACCTCCGGGCCACCACGACAACGACTAATTTGAAAATAACTTAATTAATTTGTCCTACCCACCGTAAATTTACCGTTCTTGAGTTTTTTTTTGTTATTAAGTAGGTATAGTTTTTACGTGATATTTAGCAAGCAGTTACCAAAAAATTCAAAATTTCCGGATTTTTTCAAACCTCTTCCTTGCTATGGTTCCGTAGGTTGTTTCCCTATTCGTGTGCGAGTGAGAAAGAAGATACGATATCTAGGCTGTGGGAAAGGGACAGCTGGAGGGCGACGACCTTTAAAACAAATCGTTGTAGAAAGGGTTCGGTTTGAGTAACGTCCGCAAATTAGTTTATAATTATAATTTTTTTTACTATTTTTTTTATTAAGGTTTAATAAATGCAATTTTTTTTTAGTAACTACAGAATTATGAAATATTTTTGTATTTTAAGGATGTGTGTGTGTTAATCTGTACATCTTGTTTAATTATTCTTTTTATTTTTCATCTTTTCTGCTAATAAAGATTGAGATTATGATACAATAGACATTATAACAGCTATGAAAGTAAAAATAACATTTCTTTATTTTTTTCACTTGACAATCATACATCAGCGTAGCTTTGTGACCTCCTTCCTACCAATACAACTTTCATACAAAGCCAGCAGTGTAAATAACAATTCATAGATACGATAGCATTAGGACCCGTCTTAAGTTGTTTACTGGTTACCATGGCAATCATTGAAGAATAGGATCCAAGGATTATGGGATTATAACAGGAATATTGATGCTATTTGGAAATAACAACGTGTTGGAGATGTTAGGGACTATTGATATAGAAATTTAACCTTATTGTCTATATTATAAGTGTTTGTTTTAATTGACATGCAATGGAAGAAAACTTGTTTTTCTAGATTAACGATTTTAATAGTGTTTATTTATAAATAGGGTTGTTAAACATTTCCTAAATAAACCTTCAAAGGCGCCTTTTACTCCCTTGGTGTTGTAGGCATCCATAGACAGCGCTGATCACTAACCATCAGGTAATACGTCAGCTCATTTGAGTCCTATTTCACACAAATATTTTCAAAAAATATTTAAATACTTATACGTCAATTTTTAATCAATGATGAAAAAATTTAATATAAAAATTAAAGTTAATACCATTTTATTTGCTATCCGTACATTTATCTAGGCACACCCTATTCCCTAGCCTCAATTCGGGCTAGACAGGGACCTAGGCAAAAATTACTAGGGTGCACGCACACAAACATAGTTTAGTGTAGTGTTATATTTGTGTGTGAATGAGTTGAGTATTAATTGTGTTTGTGTGCGTAGCGATCGGATTTCTTTTGTTAGACTTTATTAGCTGATATGTTGTTGTTTGGTTTTGTTTTTTTTTTACTAGGCGGTTGGTAACCGTATGTTCTAAGTTTTTTGGTGATTAAATTCTAATCCATCCAAATGTCATTTGTTAAGTATGGGGATTTGGACATGTTTGTCTTTACGGAAATTCTTCCTCTTTAACTTGACTGGTTGATATACAATGCCAAGATTGCTTGACGAGGAGATTTCAGCAAATCCCCCTGAACAGAGAAGACCAAAAGTCAAAATCATTTATTCCAACTAAACCATAAACCACTTTTGAAACATCAAAATTGTAAGTAGTCTGATAGGCAGTTCGTCAGTAAAGCTCGTTGCAAATTGTAGATTCGAATCGAGAAGAACGAACAAGAAACTATCTAATCGACCCTCAGTCCAACAGATATCACGTGGTTAACGACCGTTCATAGCAATGTAAACAAACCCACAAAAAAGTTCCAATAACACACATTCTGAATTCAAATTGAAATATCGCAATATTTGGGCGCCAATAAAATATTTAAGCCTTCAAAAATATTGTTACAAAAACTTTTGTATTCCTTATAATCCGCGAACTGGACATTGGGGCACGATCCCAACGTGTGTGGTGTCACTGTACGAACGAACGATTTATAAAAACAGATGCTGTATAAAGTTTTATAGGAATAAAGAAGATAGAACCGCGAGTAAAGTTGTCTAAGATGGCCTAAGGTAACTTTGACCTGAGGTTCCTTTACGTGCCTTTTTTGAAATGGGAAAATCATCGTAGGTATGACTTCTTTCAGCCAGTGTGGCAAGAGGGACTATCAGACTCTTACTGACTAAAAACGACCCAGTTAGTTCTCCGGCTCCAAGGCTAGAACATGGTGCCTTCTCCCACCTATGGTGGCGAGAGTGAGTATCAGAATCTTACTGACTAAAACCATCCCCGTTCCTTCTCCTGCTCTAGGCCAAGGCCGCGGTACCTCATTGCGCTTGTCCCGATACCCCGGCTGAACATCAGCCCTGTTCGGCACCATCTGTAGTGGTATATTGGCTCTTTGCGGCCAGTGCTTAATGATACGTACCGGCTATGTTTCTGGTAGGATTAATAAAAGAAAGGGGTTATAAAATAATATTATTATCATTAGGTGTTAACTGGTGTTAATAAAATAGTTACCTACATTTTTATAACTCCAATTATTCGAAATATTTTCAAATACAAGTTTTCTATTTACGTTTTACCTTTACACAGAGCGATACCTCCTTAGTACGCTTTTACAGCGAATCCTCTTTACATCTTAAAGTTTCTACTGAACATCTCGAAGTTATATTTAAATCTCGATTTAACCTGAATGTAATCTTTTATCTGTAATTTAAAAAGAGAGTAACTAACTTCTCATATGCTTCTTTGAATCTTTTAATAATAAAAAATAATAAAAATTCTTTGTGTGATCCACAAATTGTTTTTCTGGATCTGGATGATGTGTATGTGAAATCGTATATTTGTAAACGCATCGACCATACAGGAGAAAATCCTAGTGTGAGGCAACGCTTTTTTAAAGAAAAAAATACATCTCTTTCACAACTTTTAGTAAATCTAGTTCTAACTTCTAAGCTATCCTTGTTAACCAAGTATGCATCTGACACCGTACCTATAGAGATCTGGTCGAGTCAAGATATTGATTGTTAGCTGGCGTAATATAATTATCTGGATGGGCTGCCCTGGACGGCCGACGACGACGTGTGTACATACATGTATCTGGCTTCACAATGCCGAATTACATGCAAGGAAACCGTCGCCTGATTCCAGTAGATAGGGATTTGTATAAGAATGGGATATTCTGGGGTGGGTGAGAAAATTAGATACTATTGTTAAATGTGAATCGAGGCAAACCCTGGACGAAGTCCTTGTTCAAGATTCGTACTGTTATTTTACAACTTTGTTTGACTTTGACTCTTTAAGTGTCTCTTGAGTGCGTTTACAAACATATTTAATAATAATTTCATATACACATCACACCCAGACTCGAAACAACAATTTGTGGATCACACAAAGAGTTTTTCAGTGCGGGAATAGTACCCGCGTCACGTTGCGCGGCAGCCAGTTGCCCAACCACCGCGCCAACCGTGCAGTCGAAGTTTCTTTCATCTTGTCGATCTAGAAGTCATTAATGGACGAGGTGGACGTTTCCTGGTTGATATAATAATTATTGATAGAATAATAATAGGCACGGATGATGATATACGGCAAAAAAGAGTCTAAATCCCAACCTACCTATTAAATGTAAGAACAAAGTCTTCTTATAATAATGATGTTTTATTTAGTTTAAAGCTTTTTAATTACTTATTAATAATACTGTAAATACAATTCTGCCCATCCCTTTCTTAGTGAACATTCTCATCACCATCATCATCATCATCAAATCATCAATGGTCGATGTTTTTCACAGATTGCTCTGTAAATAAGCACATATTATTTAAAAAAATCTTTTTATGTTATATTTCCAATTAAGACGACTCCTACAGTCGGCCATAATCGTCGCGGAATAACGACATGAGTGGAGATTGCTTTGTTCTATTACTTTTGGGGTTTTTTGTAATTTCAAATTAGTTTTGTTATTATGTTATAAGGTCATATGTCATATGAAATCCGGGTTTATGGGTGCAAGACCAGGAGGAGGAACGGAGTTGGTAAAAAGCTCTTAGTCAATAAGAGTCTGACAGTCCCTCTCGCCTCATCTAAAGCGGGAAATTTCATTTGATTTTTACCTTTCAAACATATAAATTTAATTGTTTTGAATGTATTATGGACTGTTAATGGTATTTTCGTGATATACAGAGATAGAACTACACTAGTTTCTTCATTCCGGTTATGATTATTTAGACATTGTGTATCTAATTGTTATTCGTGAAAGTTACAATGAGTGATTAACATTCATTTTACACAACCCAGGGTGAAGTTATTATGAGAGTGGTGTCTGCGATATCTCTTTAAAAAATCTTTAGTAGCAACAAAAGGAGAAACAAAATTCACACATGTGAAAAAACTCTTATTACAAGTTCTTAAGAACGTCTGTAAAACTTTTACAAAAAAAAAAAAAATCGACTCCACGCCTTCCTCATATCCAATTCCGTTCACTAAATTGGCATTTGTTAATTAGATCAGAACGCTTTAATAATTGAACGGGAACGAAATAAGAACTCCATGTGAGACAGAGACAGAACATATTTAAGGTGCATATAATTATCATATGTGGGAAAGAGCAAGGAGATACGGTAAAAATACCTGGTGAAATGGTGAAAAAAGTTTTTTGTCGAAAAAGATTTTCTTTTGTTTTGAGATTGGGAAGACTTTGATAAAGGTTTAGTTTTTCTAAATAAACTATAAGATGTTTTTTTTAGATATCCATGTGATGTTAAGCATAAGGGGCCCCATATGGACACTCATATTATGTGTGGGAGAGCCATGCTTCGACACGAATGGGTCGGCTCGACCGGAGTGAAACCACAGCCTCAGAGAAAACTAGCGTGAAACAACCACAGCGCTGTGTTTCGCCGTGTGAGTGAGGTTACCGGAGGCTTAATCCTTCCCTTACCTTATCCCTCCCCAATTCTTAAATAATCGGAAACCCTTATCTTCAAAAGGCCGGCAACGCACTCGTAACTCCTTTGGTGTTGCGGATGTCTATGGACGGCGCCGATTTTGCCGGCAAATCATAAAAAAAAATGTTAAGATAGACTCCAGTCTAGCTGACACATTCGTGCCGAAACGTGGCTCCCTCACTCATTCTGCTGATCCAATCTGTAAACAACAAGCGTAATATTACCAAGTGCCTTCCTGTCCTAGTTGTAGATGTATTATTATTATCTAGAATTCTAGATCAATACAAACCCTAGATCTAATTACATAGTAATCTAAGCTTAACAGATGATCTGGCTCCAAAGAGCAATGTTATTAACTAGAATGCTATCAATATTACCTAATTGTAATCTTAACTTATTATTAATTTAATATTAGTGCCTTAATTATGTACTAAATCATTAAAAAAATACACATTTTCTTTTATTGAAGACAACGACTTAATCAAAAGAATTAACTGAGCAAAAGCTCGACTAGTTTCGAGTTACAACGGGGCTCTTATTTGTGAGCAGCGTAAGCGTCCGACAGCAACTGAAAGCGCTTTTCTTAGACACCGAGCGAACCTGTTTATAGGTCCAACGATGAACAAAATTATAAGTACTTCTTATTTATTAAAAACTAGCTATTTTCGCGCGGTTTCACCCGCTGCTCAGCACCATTTAATCGTAGCGTGGTGTTTTATAGCCCATCAGCACTCGGGAACATTGTAGTTATATATAACGATTATCATTAATTAGCCTGTTTTAGTATTATAATTTAGCTTATTACCTTTTTTGTCTCTCCCTCACTTTTAGAGTTTTTTATTGTTATTTTTTTAAGTGTATTTTTTTTTCCTTGTCCTTTATAATCCATGCTATTTGCTGAACTAACATTTTTCATTTTCACTACGCGACAAAGTTAGGGTACAAAAAAAACTAAAATATATAAACAAAATACAATCAAAAAAATCGAATGTGAAAACATCATTGCTTAACCCCACAGCGTTCAGTACAAAAATGAACCAAGAATTAGAATACAAGTATTGCATCCGAATCGTCTCATTAAATTACAATAGATATTGTTTCGCTCACCATACATACCTACGTATATACGTACAGACATACAGACAGAACATTGCATAGATTAGATTAGCATAAAATTTGTACGAGACGCTTTTGTTAAAGATGTTTTTTTTTTGATACAAAAACTTGAGTAGGTGTTTTTTTTAACTTTGGTAAAGTTGACGTTGAAGTTGATCATCATACAAGCATACAATATACTCATAATATGTGAAGGATTTCTATGTAACGCTAGTTACAGGGCTGAAAATATATTATTTCCATTTTTCAACACATTCACACACGGTCCACTGCTGAGCAAAGGCCACACGGAGAAGGCTTCAGCATTAATCACCAAGCTCACTCAAGGCGGATTGGCAATTTCAACCTTATATTTAGAAATTGTAAGTTCAGGTTTCCTCACGATGTTTTCATACAGCGTATGTCAGTCAGTGGTGTCTAAATGATCATAGAAAGTACATATAACTCGGAAAAGTCACTTTGATACTTGCCAAGTTTTGGGCACGCACCCTCATGCACGAGAAACAGGTGTCTTAATCTGAGGGCCACCAATTGTTTTTTATTTGTCCATTTAAAAATAATTGAATGTAACTAAAAAAACAGTAGTTGTTAGTAATAATGTAATACAAGTTACTAAACATCTAAAGGCTAATAAAACACATCAAAATCTTTAAAAACGAATAACCGACAACTGATCATCTTCTGTTATACAAAAAAAAAAAAAACAAAAAGCAATCAACAAACCCACCCAGACTCTACACCAAAACACTTAATTAAAAACAAAATTAGATTCCCAGCACCAAAGATACCAAGTTATTAGCATAGCGCCCCCCACGATTCCACTTATTCCAAAAACTTTCCACTTTCCTTCACTCCTCAAACTATAGGACTTTGGCGAAATATTCCACCACTTTCGAATAGTTTAAAACCTTCATTTCCTTCAATCGATAGCCCACCCCGACACAAGAAAGAAGTCACTTTGCAAAACAAAAGGCTAAAGTCCAAAGAAAAAGTCCCAATTACGCTCCTAGAATCCCCCCCTCTCCCATTCTCCTCCTGACCGGTCTCCCCATTCCTCTCCGGCCCGTTTGTCCCCCGCTCAGGGTGGGGCCCCACTGACAGCGATACATCGCTTATTGATATAAATGTTGCGGTTTGCTGTTCTTGTGTGTAGATTACGTAGTATGTGATTTAAAAGTAACTTAGGTAGATTTTAAAAATGTTTTTAATAAATTTTAATTTTTATTTTTATTTTTATAAAATATAACTTGGATGTTCGTGAGTAAATGTGAGAGGTATGTTTGTTACTCTTTCAAGCAAAAACGGCTGGACTGATTTGGTTCAAATTTGGTATGTAGATAGGTGATACCCTGGATAAACATAGAGACTACTTTTTGTCGGCCATGCGAGCTGCGGGCATTAGCTAGTTGTAAGCTACATATACAAAATAAAAGACGCTTAGCGGTGATTTGGTACGGCTTTTATGTATTCCTATCTACCTGTAATAAGGTTTACTTTTCATTACCAAAGATAACAACTAAACTTTAATAGGTCCTGCTATAAAATTACTTTTTAACCAAAGTACCGGAACACTGCCGGTATCTGCAAGTTGCTCGTAAATAACATTTTATAATTAGTCATAAAATATTCAATGACAATTACATAAAATTACTGTAAAAAGCCTTGATAATACCTATGTAATTATATCATTAATACTACTTTTATGAAGTGATATTTTACGCGGATCGCATTGTCAATTTTGTTCTAGTTATGTTGCATTTTGGGTTATAAAATTTTAAGCCGTTTATTCGTTTTTGAGTAATTATCGTAAAACAGTCAAAATATATTGACAATAACGTTTTAGTCGCATGAGAACTAAGAAAATTGTTTTCCTTTAATCATCCCTATAAAGTATTTGAACAAAATTATGTATCTTTGACTTTTAATAAGTAACTTTTCAGATCGTTCATAGCTCTAAATATGCAGATTATAATAAGCAGCCTATCTCGGGCATAAATGATGGCGTGGCATGGCGGATTTAAAATTTAAAAGTGAAAAAAGTATTTCTGAAAATAAAAAAAACACTTAACTTTCATAATCAACAAGAACCACACCTAATTTTCTTATGAATATTCATCCAGCAGTTTCTCGCTTGCACAGTGGCCCGACCTTTCCCCAAAGAGTTTTATTGCACTGTCCGAGGAAGTAATTTCGTAGGTCAGACTTCTACTTTTTAAGAAAGTTCATTTTCTTTACTCAGACATTTTTCCAGCAACATACTCCTAAGAAACCTGGGTGTTGCTTTGAGAACTAGCGAATTGCTTTATTTCGAAAACTAGTTTCGGAGCATTTTTTTTTGTTTTGTTAAAGCAATTTGTAAGTTTAAGTGAGTTTCCGAAATAAATGATAAACTGTTACTCTTGTTGTCTACTTGTTCTTGATAACGTTTTCTTGAGTGTGTTGGATTTTTAACCTTATGTTATTGGGGTGTAATGTTGCTTTTAGAATGTGAAACAGGTATTAAGATTGGCTCGTGCATACAGGGTATTTCTCCAGGTAGGTGGACTGATGATATCCGTAAGTGGTAGGATGAGAAGAGCTGATCATCGAGTTCGGTGGCACGCAATAGGAGAGTGCTATGTCCAGCAGTGGACGACATCAGGTTGATGATGATACAGGGTGTAGGTTCTCCAGATCTACAATTCCTAAGATCTTTTTTACGACCTCAATCTTAGCAAAATTGAGGATGATTTTCTTAAATTATAAGGGTATTATTCGGATGAATCTTCAAATTACTATGTACTGTATGTACTTCTAAACTATGGATTTTGGATACGTTAACACATTTAAGTGGTACTCTGTAGGCGATTAAAGTATTTTGTCCCTTTTATTTACTAGTTGTAAACGAAGCACTTGATTGTAAACAATATTATTTCTCAATTTATATAACTTTTATACTTCTTGACGTCTATTTGACATGGATATTAAGGTTAAGACCTGTCATGTCAATGTGCCCACTGCTGAGAAAGCTGCTGAGCAAGCTTCTTCTCTCAAGGAGAAGGTACGAAAAATATGGAATATTGAGGATTTTTAGTTCTAAATAAATTATTACTTTTATAAATTTCAATAATAATTAGAAATATCATTCGATCTGCATCATCTGAATATCCTAATCCTAAAGCTTAATTTTATTGAATTGTCTATCTATAGCTTGAATATCTCTTCGCCTCGCTTACACTATAGCAACATCTTTATTAAGATTGTACTGAATACACTTAACATGCATTTTTAATATAATTATCTATCTCTAAGTACAAAAACTTTTGTCTCTTTTTCCATATTAATTATTATTTCTTACTTCGTTAATGAACTGAAATTATTTCCTGTAAACTCATTGGCTCACATTTTAATTGACACAGTAATGAAAATGACAGTGTTTTTATTTATAAAATGCAATTTAATATCAAATTGTGATAAGAAGTTTATTTTGAATGTTATTTTTGGTGTTTTTATCAGTTCATTTTAGTTATAAATTTGTGTCAGTGTAGTCATATTTCGTCGATTTTAAATCAAATGATGTTGGTAAAAATATTTTGAGATGAGTTTTTTTTTATACCTATTTCTATTTTTTTTTTGTAGATTTATTGAAAGACGTTTTACTCAAACATTTATTATAATCATATTCCGTATTATTTCAGGTCACCGAATTTATGTCTAGAAATATCTCCGTCTCATTTATTAAATTAATTTAGTGCCTTAGGTAGATAGTAGTTTAAAGACTTTACTATCGTTTACATCGTTACATCGAGCATACTGTTCATTTGATGGGTAAGCAATCGGCGTCACTCATATATACCCATTAGACCAGAAGAGTAACAAGTTCGCTGGTTCAATTTTATTGGCCATTAGTGATTTGAGAATTGAGAAATAGGGGATTACAAAGGAAATTCGAAAATCTTGAGCTGGTTTCCTTCGAGGGCGTGGTATCACTTCCATCGAGCTCGCCCATTCGTACCGAATCATGGCTCTTCCAGTCCTATCATATGAGTTAAGCAGTAATCCTTGAAAACTAATAGAAAGAATCCTTACATCATCAGCGCTGATAAAGAGATTTAAGAAGGTCCAATGCATCCTGAAATTGTGGAGGGTTGGATATTGCCTAAAAGTTTCAAGTCTATCACAGAGCGCTGTCGTCTATTCTAGTTTAATAATAAAAGCTATCTTTTTTCCAATAAAACCTGGGTTTTGTTCTTAAAAAGCCACTCTTGCCTTATCTATATAATACCTCACCTATATACCAGTACATAACTAATACATAAGCAGATAAAATGTTAATACTGCCCGTTATCAGTCGTGATAACAGTTATAACGTATCACAGTCAAGTACAGCTCAGATATGTACCGAAAATTACAACGAATATTCATGTGAGCCGCCATTTTGATTTTATGAATTTGTGTCATGAATATACTAGTTGTTTTCAGTGACTTTGTTTTGTTTCTTTTTTACGAAATTATGTATTGTTTTGTCGCTCAAATGTATTTTTGATAGATTCTAGTGATACATATTTAGGTAAGTATAGGTTTTTCAGAAATTGTTTTAGTTCAGCGCTGAAGGTTTACCATCAAGTTATCATTGTTATCATTGGTTTGATCTTATATCTTTAAAAATATGATAGTTAGGACATATGAGTACAAAGATCTTGTCTGATAGGGTTTAGCATTAGTTAAGAATTTCTTAGATCATCCTTAATTATTATACTTACTTGGGGGTCTTAGCTTTTAAATTATCTTACTATTGTGTTATAAAGAAAAATAAATAATAATAATTACCTACAACTAAATGACGTTCCGAACTTTGCAAGATCAATTTTTAAATTTTGATGTTCTATCTTGGTGTACTTACTTAAGGCGTATAATAATGAATGAAGATTTATGATATTTTTTATTCTTTAAATTACTCTATTTTTCTTTTTAATACAATTATCTATTATACGAGTTTTTGTGTTAAAAAATTTGAAAAGATTTGCTACACTAACGCCATCTAGGCAACAGAGGCGCATTCTGTCAAACTACGTGTAGTAGAATATTCAAGAAAATTCTTAAATATCTTCAGGCTCTTGATAGTATAATTACCTAAATCATAAGTACCTACTTAAGTTCTTTAATTTTGAGCCTTAATATGTTAATCATTAATTTGTATTTTCTGATAAGATATCAATTATTTAATTTCCCGCCTAGAAGACTGGTGTTTACGTAGCTAGATTATTATGGAATATATACTTTTTTTTAGAGTAACCATGGAATTCCTTACTCTTTCTTCTCCATTGGAATCTCCCTTGGAACGAGCAAATAACTTCACTAAGAGGACTGACCGACAGACTGACAATTTATATCTTTAAGCTTTGTTTAACGCGATAAACGATTTTGACTATTTTTATCTTTTTTTGGAATAGGTATAGTTCGCCAAACGAGCTGTAAGATAACCTGTTTATACGCTAAACCATAGGAGTTAAAAGGGTAGGGACGGCCTTTTAGGGATAAGGGATTTTAAGATTGGGTATCGGGGATGTAGTGGGAGAGTAGAGAGTTCTTGGAACAGCGAAATATAAAGCTTTGGTAGTTTCATGTGAGGGGCAGCGGCACCAAAGTATGGCTCATGCTTGTAAACACAATCTAAAAGTTTGTAATTAGAATGTGTCAGTTAATGTATAAGAAACTTTTTTAATTTTATAGATTTAAATCCTTATGGAATGCCTAAAATAAAAGTATCGGTAGTCCTAATAGAAACTTATTCGTCAATATTGCTTACGTTAGAATGGATTTTTTTATTTCCATTCTAATGTAACGCGACATTCAATTGTTTAAGGCAACTTGAGGGTGATTGTTACAAGTACTAATTAATATAAAACATGTTTGTATGATCCTTTTGTTATTTTTTTAAAACATTGTGTTTATAACAATAACGCTAATAAACAATTTTGTCATTATTTGTGATACCTGCATTAATTTAATGGCCATTTGAAAATACGTTCCACCTAACCGCTACCGTTACAGGTTAATTTACTTACTATTTATATATCGTTCAAAAAACTACATAATTAATGTTAGGGAGATACCTATGTATAAGGTACAACGATGCGAACCTATGATGGTACCTATTTTAGTTCGGATCCTCTGATCTCCGTCACAAAGTGGTTCATGTGAGAATAATCAGAGCATAACACGACTTTGTATTAAAAATACATGTTTTGGATGTACCCAACACGTTTTTGTGAACACTCTATGATTAAAAAATGCTAAAAAAAACCACAAGCCTGTCAACCATTTTGATTTTTACCGTCTGCTTTTGTTTATGAACTGTGCTTGTGTCCTCTTTGGCTTGTTTTTGAAAATGGAAGAGATGAGCTGTCAAATTGTTTTTTTTTGTTTTGTAGGCAGATCAATGAGGTATATATTAATAGTATTCAGATTTGAAATTGAAATTGTTCTGTGTTTAAGTACCTACCTAAGTATTTATCTGGCTTACAATATTTTCTTTACTTATTATTAACCACATAGATACTGATTTGTTGTTAGTAATTCTAATTTCATTAGGAATGTTTATAGAAGGTTTTAAAGCAACGATGGTAAACAACGAATGCTTATATTTTTATTGTTATATTTTTAAAAGTACTTATAAAGTAAGTACATGTCACATCTATGGTATCATATCTGCCCCAATTAAATGGGGAACCTAGCAGGTGCAAACAAAGTATTTTGTATAGTGCCCACAGGTTATGACTAGAACAAAGATATAGATATTATTTCCAATAAAAATCTATTGGTCTATCTATCTGTCTGAAAATATCAATACACTTTTGAATTAATTTAGTTCAAAGCTGAGGAGTTTTAGTAGGTATCTACATAATTCTCTAGCCAATTTTAGAAAAACAAAATATAGATAATGTTATGTAAAAAAGAGGTGATGTCACTATAAGGTATCAATATCATACAAGATTTAATAAATATAGGAAACTTATCGTTCAAAAAAGTATTGAATTTGACATCCAGTCATGTTGAAGAAGGTATGACGAGAATCCCTATAACCATGTGAATATATTTCTACCTAACCTAATCTACTATGACCGTATCCATAGCTATTTTAATTAAGAAACTTTCAGTCGAATGAAATATACTTTTCGAGTTTCCAGTCTCCTGAAGTTTTCAGATTAATTCAAGTATTCCTTCAGACGAACTTTTTGTTTGTTTATTATTAGTTTAACTTTAGATTCTAATGTTTTATTTTTTATTATTTGTATTATTAGATACTTGATGTAAGATTTAAACCTTTGTCTTCAGTTTAATGGTTTTTAAAAACTACTAACCAAAGAGTTCTAGATCCATGTTTTGTGTGAATGCTGAACTCCTTGCTCATGACGTCTAAAGGGCTGTTTAATAGCCTAATAAAAATTGCAAAAATAATTTTGGACTAACTAAAATTTTGAACTACGGAAATGAAAAATAGCTTTGATTCTTTATAACTTAAGAACGTATAAATGTGTTTTTGAAGTTTAATTTTTTATCACAAATGCTCAGGTTCTTCAGTACGTGTTTAGAAAAGTTTTCAAAATTCTCTTTATAAGTGTCTTTAAAACTAATAATAAATGATAAAAAAAAATCTATTAAAATATCAATTAAAAAAATACCTTCGTATACACAATTTTTTTTTTTAAATATAATACACACATTATCACTTTAGAACCTATGTATGTATGTATGTATGTATGTATGTATGTTCACACGTAACAAAATAATAGGCAACTAACAACAACTAGGCAACTTAACTTACCTAACAAGTCTTACGTAATACACAGTTATTATTAACTTAACTATAATTTATAGTTACTAACGATATATAGGAAAACTAAATCATATTATCTTAAACAGGAAGGCATATAATTAAAAGATCAATACTCAACGTCCATTAAAAAAAACAAGTCGAACAAACATCGAAGCAAAACAATTGTCTATGGAAGCAATTAATATAATAAAACCTTCATTTAGGCCAAACAAACCACCGAGTCAGCGTCGACGACGCACGCACAAAAATATATCTATCCCACTCTTTTATACGAAAAACTACGCTGTCTATCTCTTTCCCTCGTTCGAAATACCGTAAGCAAGTAGAGCGGTGGGCGGGTATGCTGGGTTTTTTTTTCACGGTTAGATAACGGCCCAAACGGTGCTGTATCTAAGCTGTTTTCCGTAACGATGTTGACTTTTGGTGACGATAAAGAAACTGACTTTTCAAAATGGCGGTAATGTGATTGGTCGACGCACGTCACTGTTAAATCGGTCAATATTTGTTGCATCCTTCGCGGAAATATAAAATGTTCTAGGAATAATATTTACTGTTTTACGTTTAGAATATAAATATGATAGTATTTTTATTTGGAACGTGTTTTTAGAGGACCGATTTACAGTGTTTGCGTAACAAAATACGTTTTAATTTCAAAAATCATAACTGGTTGTTTATTGAAAAATAATCAAATTATTCAGGGTCTAACACACCCTGAACAACAACAACACTAGATCATAACATGACGTCAATAATCATTAAATGAAACCCAAGAATATTTACAAAACGAATACAATTGCCACGATTTCCTTGATCGTCATTTTTTACGATTGAACAAGAATTAATCATCACCGCTTCTCTCTGGTTGGTTGGTTGAATAAACGCATTACCTAATTGGTCAGTTTACCTAGTATTAATAGGCAAAAGTTTCCTCTTTAGTTTACCTAACTTATGTCTCATTTATTTCCAATTATTATAAATGAATACTAAGAATTTTGCAAAACAAGTTTGAACATGACATTAACATTTGCTTAAAAAGGCGGGAAGCAAGAAAAATAACTGTCAAAAATATCAAAATGGCGGGTGAAGTCAAATTGTTATTATTTAATTTATAAATTAGAAGACGAATACTGAAGCTGTAGTTGTCTTATTTAAATTCTAAACGAGTTTTAGAATGCAATTGCAGGAAACTGCGTTATGATGCACATTGAGTGCTCTACCGCATAGACCAGTAACATGAGTAGGTACTTATATCCCGACAAAGTGCGTAGAAAATTAACTATGTTATTCATTATTAGTCAGACGCCAGAATGTCTGACAATAGACGTATTTAGGAATGCTGTGCTATGGACTAGGAGTTGCATCCGAGATGGAGAAAATACTAGATAATCTAAGATACTTGAGACATTATTAATGTACTTAACCGAAAGTCCGATTTTTTGATTCCATTAAGTAGTTTATTTATATACCTACATATGTTTAATACGCAGAGCTCACTTTGCAATAAATATCTGAAGCTTCACCTACCACAATCTAAATCACAATAAAGAATTACTAAAAAAATATACTTACAAGGTGTACTAAAAAGTCCTACCCAATCAATAAAGCCATTGATTATTACTTTCCAAATAAAACTTTTTTCTATAACCGTTTTCAGATCACAAATTTCGTTTTCAATCACAATAACATTCACTCTAACTTTTCTTAAGGACCCACACAAACGTTCAATGTTAAATTATTAACTGACATGTTTTCCGAAATTAATTTGCCATATAAGGACTCTTCTCACACGGTTTGAGCATTAATCACCACGCTTGGCTCCACGCTCAAGGCGATTTGCGATTTCAAAACTTAAAATTGAAAATTAAAAGTCCAGATTTCCTCTCGATGTTTTCCTTCACCGTATGTTAGTTGTGCTTAAATAATCTTTAGGGAACAGAGAAGAAGTTTCACTAAGATCGGAAAAGGCGGATCTTCCGACCTGGAGAGGTGATCACCCTCATCCAATTTACTACCATTACTTATAATAAAACATGGGGCAATTTTCAAAACGATTCTAATAAATGTATAACAGAAATACTTTTTCTAACATAGGTACTAACAACAAAATCCCTTGAGATGGAGTTGGTGAAACTTTTCCAATTTGATACCGAATATTTTTGTTTTAAACTACCTACGCATTAATATATCATGTCATTGTCGTGTAAAATTATCTTAATACCAAGGCTATGCCCTTGTGTGACGATACCAATACAGTATAAGTATGTAATTACATATTTATTTAGTTCTGCAACGACCTGTGAGCTAAATTTAGATAACTATACTAATTGTCAAGGATTTTTACGCAGTTTTCTGTGTGTAGGAATTTATTTGGGACGTTTTGTAACTTTTGGTAGGTACCTATTAGCTTTCTGGGCCCATTAGGACCTCTGTATTGGTTTGGAACAGGAGAAGGAACAGGAAGATTTTTACAGACACTAAGAAAGGCGTCATTGGATGATTTTCCGTAGCTCTGTCGTGAGTTTTTTTAATTGGATCCCGGTCCTGGAGGTATTCCAATGTTACTTATTTATAGAGGGAAATAAAGGATCCAGACATGAAAGATTTTTGCAATCTGTAAATTAGTTCGGTTCGAATGATAATCAAGCCAATAAAGGACTCCACAATTTTAAGAGAAAACAGATTTATGGTATCATCTAAGATTTTTCATACAGGCATTTATGAATCGGCACTGTTAGTTCTTAGACATCACCAAAAAACCAGCTTGAATCAACGCTTGCTTTTTGTGTCTTTTTAAATCTCTAACCCTTAAGCCTGGCAATAAACTGTCAGCTCTGGTGCTGCAGATACGATGATGGTTTTACCCTATTTTTTTTTTGTGAGCAGAAAATCATCAAATGACTTCAAATCAAAATCATTTATTCCAACTAAACCATAAATAGTTACTTTTGAAACGTTAACATTGAACAGTAGTCTGTCAGTCTGTTCGTCAGTGAAGCTTCTCAGGCCCGTGCGAAAAATGAGAGAGAGTGTTAGACTCTTACTGACTAAAAACTACCCCGTTCCTTCTCCTGCTCCAGGCCGAGTGCTTTATCCCGCTTGATCCACAATGAAGACCTTAGAATTACCTGATGGCTTTACCATCAGGTAATACAAAGGCTAGTTTGCTTACCTATTCCCTATTCCCTTAAAATAATATCTCAAAAGGGAAACCTTTAAAGCAAAGCTAAGATTATTAATAATTTATATTTAGGGTTGATTTTTCAATAATCAGATTAATGTTGCCCGAGAAATAAAACTGTTGCTGTCACTGTCTTATACAAACATTCTGACGCGACAGCTTAATAATTATTCCCCAGTCAACTTTTATCTAACCATTTAAAAATTAGGACTTAATAAAATACTACCTGAATAGATCAATCAACGTGATATATTGTTACAAAAAGGTGGCACGGTTGTGACATTGTATTGTAAAATGTCCGTTGTGACGCAACTATCTATCAATTAGTCATTTATACGTAGGGCATGTGGCTAATGGCTAATGACATAGGGTACAACAATCACAGTATTTAACTGAACTCACTTTTTATTATAGTTTTAACTGTATTTTTAATAGCCTCGTTAGTTCAACGTTATTGTAATTGTAATCCCACTAATAAGTATGTATTATAAACGCGAAAGGTTCTATGCATTGTGAATGTTTGTTGGTCTCTCACGTAAAAACTACTGAATGGATTTTGATGAAAATTGGTCGAGAGGTAAATTATACTATAGAATAATACATAGGCTCACAGACAAAGCCTTAAGCAGAAGCTATTCTATATCCATAATATAAAAATGAATTGCAAAATATGTTGGTAAGCGCATAACTCAATAACGCCTGGACCAATTCTACTGATTCTTTTTTTGTTATATGTGTTATTGTCAGGAGAAGGTTCTTATGGAAGAAAATATTAGGAAAGAAAGAAGAAGTAGAGAAAAGGGGAAATTGGGGAAAAGGGATCCTTTCGTTGTTAGCAAGATAGTTGGACCCGTGCGAAGCGGGGGTGGGCCGCTAGTTTTACATAGTTTACAATTCTTGGATTAAGGTTTTTAATTTTATTGGATTGGTTTTAGCTTGGGATTAGGTATTTGTTGCTTAGAAAAAGTAGGTACACGTAAATCCTGCTCATGTCCATAACTCAATTTTCCTAGATATTATTGGAAAATGCAATGTAACTTCTCCTCTTGGGGACGAAATAAGCATAATGTGTTTACAACTGTTTGATGTTGAATTTATTTAGTAGGTATATGTTATCCAAATGCAACGTTATCACTGAGGCAAAGACGTGGTAATCCCCTTATCACACCGGCGTTGATAACAGCCCTACATAACGAAATGCGTTTTGACTCATGTTAAAGTAATGATAACTTTACTATACATATGCATATATACCTAAACATTTAAAAGAACAATTTTTCCATTCAGATTTATGAAAAAAAAACAATTTCAAATACATTTTTCGACTTCACCATCAAAAAAGAAGCACAGTTTTAAGAACAACAAGATTATTATCTAGTCACTTTACCGTCACTTAGGTAAATTCTATTTCTTTTAGGATATTTCTACTGACAACAAACCACAAACTTGTTTACGACTTAGGTATATCATGGAATCTTAACAAACTTTATTACATTCCAGAATATCTACATGACAGACTTAAAAATATGTATGCAAGAGTATTTATTTATTCTTAATTTATAGCAACTTAGGTGCTTGGACGCTTATAACAAATTCAAAGTTAAAATGATTTATTTTACATAATTAGACCCTCATCTCTCATCTTTGGAACGTTCACACAAAGTCTGAAAAAAAGGAAGTGTCAGTCTGTCGATCAGTCTTCTTAGTAAAGCTATGGGACCTTCTATACCTAGTAGATTTTTTTTTATTTATTTTTTGTGACAAAACGAATATATGTGAAAATTATAAAGGTACAGTATTATTGTATTTATTGAACGACTTGACGGTTGTAACCTTCATTGAATTATTGTTTAAGGTTAGGATTTTAAATTGTTCTATTTCTAGCTGTCTTTAGACGTGTACTGCATTTAATTTTACGATATCAAGGTTTCCGTTTTAGTGGCAAAAGAAAATTCTATCCTTTTAATGATATAAAGAACAAGGATTGGTCATAGAAAGCTTTGTGGAAAATAGAGTGGAAGAATGGTAAGAGGCCTTCGTTCTACTGGGACGAAAATGGGTAATGAAAAAAAATGCAAAAAAATGCCTGTAAAGGTTTGAATATAAGCAACTGTAATGTAGGTTAAAGAAGCTTATATTATATAGCCTAGCTTGTATTTATTTTGTCTTAGGATTGCAGATGAATATAAAGGTTTCGTACTGATGGTAAGCAATCGTCTCCGACCATGGACACTCGCAACCCTAGAGGAATTACGAAGCGTTGCTGGCCTTTCGGGGATTAGGGTTTCGGAGATTAGGGGAAGAAGGAATATTTGGGGCGAACTGACAGCGTCAGAGAGAAACTGAGAGAGCATCTTTGTCCATGGATACCCGATTCACAAGTGCGATGACTAGTATTGTTATATCGTCTTAGAACCCATTTTAGAAAAAGGATTTTTCCATTAAGAAATTTTGAATACTCTTTAGATTAAGTACAATTTCCTACGCGTTACAACACAAAAACAATCGCAACAATTATCACTAAAAACAGCAAAGGACAGCTAATTTTCCTCTCATCAATAAGAATGAATTAAGGAAATAAAATGGATGTAATTTTAAAACAATGGCCACTAAAATGTTCCCAGCGTGTAACACTTACAGCCTATCTATTGTCTATCTAATAATTCAAGAAATACGGAAACAAGAATCGTCACAATCACCTTGTATGGACTTTGAATGTTTGATCAAGATCTCGTCGCATTTTCCTGATTCGTTTACTTTGATGTTTTTCCAAGGACACTTCTAGTTGCATCTTTAATTCGGTGTTGGTTTATAAGGAATGGTTTCTTTCCTTGCATGGTATTTATTTATGGAAATTTACGAGTCTCACATAAGTGATAGTCATTTTTTTTATTCGATACTAGCGACCCCCTCCAGCCTTGCACGGGTGTAATGCTGATACTAAACTTCTCCTCTACTTAACAGACGTCATTATACATATAAAACTTCCCCTTCAATCATTCTATCTATTAAAAAAACGGCATCAAAATCTGTGGCGCAATTTTACAGATTTAAGCATACATAGGGATAGAGAAAGCGACTTCTTTTTTCTAAGGCGTGAAGGTGGCAAATGAGCTTGATATTTTGATGGTAAGCAATCGGCGCCACTCGGAAGAGAAGTGGTAAGAGCGTTGCCAGACTTTTTGATATCAATATCGAAAAAAATCTGACAAAATACTCAAGAATCGAGAGGATTGGAAATGGGGATATGATAGGTGAAAATAGCCACTTTTCAATGTGTAGTTATGTAGTTAAAAAGGCAAAAATCAAAAGATATTATTTTGATGTTTGATAGGAGTTTTTTTTATAGAAACAGTCTCACGATTATTGCAAATTTAGTGGTTTAGGGAGAGTAGATATTTATTTTCCAGAGGTGGGGCTCTCAGAGGACCAACTATGGCAATATATAGAACTAGGAAATTACCTTTTTTACTCGCTGTTATTACCTATCGTTAAAAAAATATAATTTTAAATGTAACTACTTACATGAAAACTTAGGAAATCTAATTTAACATTTTTTTCGGATTGGGGAAATTGTTAGTTTTTTATAAATTTTGTTTATAATTCCTGGACGTTAATATTCATGTTTCCTTGCGTTACATAAATATCATAATATTATTTTATTGAAAAATAATAATCTTGAAAAACACCGAATATTAACTATCATATTTTACTAGTATAGTGAATTTGAAGTTTCATTAATTGATTTCACGATAGTTAAAACCATATTTTATTATGAGTACCTACTCTCGTAAAATCTATGAATAAAAATGTTGTAATTTTTAAAAGCTTTATTATTTTTTGGCTAAGTCACGTAAATCCAGTTACAAAAACTTTCCACTCTAAACACAAACCGTATAAATATAAAAACCCCCCTCCACTTAACTCTCATCCAGCGAGATGATACCAAGGCCGTTCTATTTAACTGTTAAGGTTTCGTGTTAACTAAAAGTTAACACTTCACTGATATCAGTAACTGTGTCAAGGCAATACTAGTTAAACGTTTGATATATTTGTTCTAAATAACTGGACGTTTTTGATCTTCATATCACATCATCAGCTTCTTAATGCTGAGCAAAGGCCTCTTCTCACACGGAGAAGGATTGAGCATAAATCACCACGCTTGCTTAAGGCGGATATACGATTTCAAACTTATGCGGGTGTTAACGGGTCGCGCCGATTGCTTACCATCAGGTAATACGACTGCTCATTTGCGGTCATATCACACAAAAAAATACAAGATGGTTTTTCCATAACCTCCATTCTTAACAAGTGGGTTGGATATTACAGACATTTTATCAGAGAACGCTGTCTGGTCGCTATCGCCCTCGCAAACGTAAGGGCCTGTCAATCCTCTCTAACTACACCCACGAGTACAGAAAAGTTGCAGAGACAAATTATTCTAAACGCATTGTCATTTTAAACTATTTTTAGCAAACATTCATTTTTTTCCACACACAAGTGAAAGGCTCAGTGTAACTTTCTACAAGTTATCCGGAGTCAGTATTAAGAGAAATTGATGTTATATTGCCATATCGTAAAATACTTATAATCTTGATTGGAATGATTATTGCTTCGTACTCATTACTTTCTTTGTAAAATCGAGTCACAAAATCTTAAAGTGATACTCCAGCCACCGTTACCGCCGCACGGCTCAGAGCAGGAGAAGGAACGGGCTGGTTTTTAGTCAATAAGAGTCTAATACTGCCTTATCCAGGGTGAAAGAAGTCACTGGATGATTTCCCCCCCCCCCCTAAAAAATTAAATGCTATATTCCATTTTCCTTTCTTGAAAAGAAAAAACAAAGATAGGTACATTTCTAATTTATAACGTCAAGAATGTAATCAAAGAACTACCTTCCGAATGACTATAGCAGTATCTACTTGCCAAAACTCTGCGTGGTATTAATTATGCACGGTTTATTTAATTTTTCTGTCAATATAAGGTACCATTTTCTCTTTACAACCTTACCAATACCATATTTATAATTGATTACAATAACATATTCTTAACTAATCTTATTGTCTTTTTGTGTGGTCCACTAATTGTTATTCCGGATCTGTCTGTATAAAATTATAATGTTTGTAAACGCAACTACGACCTAGGAGAAACACCTAGCTTAAGACAGGGCAACGTTTAAACCTAACCTAACCATAACACACTGCCAAAGAACTCCGTACAACCAGAACCAATTTTAAGTACCTAAAACAAAATGGCCGCAATTTAAAAACTCGCCTAATATTTCCGTTATTTTTTGTTTGCTATTTGACGTTGAAGTATGACAGTGGTGACCTGAATTCCATCACGATAGACTAACGAGGTTTTATCTGTCATTTTGATTAACGACCACTAATTGTGGCTGTCAACGACTCGTGCTAACATGGACTGATAGCGTCTGAACCTAAGTTTGTTAACTGTGACCCATTTTTTGACGACTTTAAGGGATTTGGGTGTTGAACTTTTGATATTACGAGTAGATTCATCATCATCATCATCAGCCTATAAGTGCCCACTGCTGAGCAAAGGCCTCTTCTCATACGAAGAAGGTTTGAGCATTAATCACCACGCTTGCTCAATGCGGGTTGGCGATTTCAAACTTACAATTAGAAATTATAAGTCCAGGTTTCCTCACGATGTTTACCTTCACCGTATGTCAGTGGTGTCTAAATAATCATAGAAAGTACATATAACTCGGAAAAAGTCACATTGGTACTTGCCAGGTTTCGAACCCACATCCTCATGCCTGAGAAGCGGGCTCCTTAACCTCCGGGCCACCACGACCCTCCGGGCCACCACGACCCTCCGGGCTACCACGACAAGTACGAGTAGATTATAACTCTGAAAATCTTAAGAAATATTAGGATAAGTCCCGTATCCGTCGCCAATCTCGGATCCATCAAAATTCTCCAAAAGTTCGTCAGCACATTTGCAATATCTCGTTCTTTTAGGTGTCCATGTACCCTGATTGCTTTCCATTAAGTGATCCGTATGTTAGTTTGCTCCATTGCATAAAGTAAGCTAGGATATCCATAACTTTCCATCTTCCCGACGTCAACCTCTTCTATTTAGCCTGTATATTTCGCTACAATGACACGCAACCAGATTTTTTTGTACGTGACTACAAAGCACAGAATCAGATACAATCCTTACTTAATTATTTAGATTACATAACAACCCTAATTAAAAGAAACATTAAAAAGCTTAACGAAACATTAAGTGTGATCCAAACAGAACTACGTAGAGGGATATCTAGGTGCAAGCTATAAGATCTGTCTGCGAGCTCGATGCGCAAACGCAGTGGATAAATAAAGCGCTCTGGCGCGGTCTAGGCCACAGCCACTCGCGCGCAAGGTCGACTGTCCTGCCACCATACTGTAGAGGCTAGTGGGACAGTGCTAGACCTGTCCTTGTACTACGTCCTAGTTCAGATATAGTGTCCTTGATTTTGTGTTGGTAAATTGTTTGTTTCATCCCCTCTTTGAGTAGTGTTTTGTTTTAATACGGTGTTCTTTTTAGTCGTTATTGTTTGTCGTTAGCCTTTATTGTAATTACTGTCTGAAATAATGATTATAGGTTGTAAAGTAGTCTTAAAAACAACATTCGGTGATATTTCACGTTATAACTAATTATAGAAAAGCTTTGTATATTTGGTTGTATATTTTTATAATGAAACTGAATTCTAAAAGCAATCTATCGTCGTACACATAGTTACTACTTTAACATTAACAACTATAATTAGTCCAATTAGAATCTATTCAGCAATAGAAACAAACTAATCTTCACAACGAATCAACTGACCTTACAAACATGGCTGAAATCTAAACAACCAATCACGTTACCCCAAAGAAGGAAAACACAAAATCTGTCCGCAGAGCCTCATGGTCACATGACGTGCGCACGCGCATGATCTAACCTAGAAACGAGCTGGATTTCGTGACATTCGCGCGGCGCACATGTGTGCGTTCCCATTCAAGCAATCGTGCGCAGCTACATCAGTGTGCGTCAATAGAATCAACACACGTACATTAATATCTAAACAACTTCGTAGTGGAATTGCGTGCGATTTTCAACTCTGTACCCTTGTTTTAAAGGTGTTTAGTGTGGAGGTGTGACAGCAAATTATTTGTTAAGTTAGTTGACATGGCATTGGTCGGTTTTGGTATGATAAATGGGCGTTACTATATTAGTTTATACATTTATACACTAGTTAGTGTTTAGACGCTAAAGTGAATATATTTGCTATATTTTTGTGGTGCATGGAGATACTGGAGTACACAGTAAGTTAATATTTTCTTACAAAGCCTAATTAAAATCATAATTAGATATCTTTTACTTATTTTCAATGTTTAGTCTTAAGGACAATAACCTTAAAAAGTACTTCAGTTATCGGTTCCAGTTAAAAATGTAACGGTTAACAGTTAACCGGAAGGGAAACAGTTAACTAAACTATTTGAATTGAACAAAATTTTGTTCGGAGTAGATATTTGTGTTTTATGAAATTCCAACCCGATGTACATATATTATTATTACAACGAAAATTATATTTGAAATTAACTTAAAAATAATTCAGTCATACACGTAAATACTTCATAATATTTATTAAGTAATATTAGGTATGTTTTATCTTTTAAAACAGTTTTTGAAATAATTCGGCCATATTATTGAAATTCAAACTGGTGGATGACATCTGTCAACTGCCAAAGTTAACAAAAATATCTTGTTTTTATTAAAAACTAGGTATTCTCGCTCGGTTTCTGTCGCTGCTCAGCTCCTATAAATCATAGCGTGATGTTTTATAGCCTATAGCTCTCAGGAATATTGTAGCATTTGTAGCTATCTATCATTGAAATATTTTTGAGAATCCAATCATCAGTTACATAGATTACACCCTACATACAAACTTAAAATTTTTACCTCTTTATAATATTAAGTACCTATAGATTTTATTTTAAAAAGAATGTTATCGTTCTACGAATTTAAATTTCGAATACAACGATTCCCTTTAGGGTTCTTAAATGTGATGTAACGTATATGACCTTCGTTCACCCACAAGGGTGTCAACAAAAGTGCGCATAGATAAGCATAGATAGAGCGCATTCGTGCAACGCGCACGTAACGATACTGTGTCATGGCCACTGAACATGTGCTGTACATTCAGCTGACTAGTTTAACTTAACATTTTAACTTAAAAGTTACATTATGACATAACTTGAACTGAGTGTCCGAAAGAAAGATGAACGCAATTCACTGCTGAATATATTCGATGTAGGTCTTAATCAAAGCATGTTTTCAAAACCGAATTTGGAAACGACTAGAAAACTGTTTCGTATAGTAGCGGTCTTTCAGCAGTGATGTTTTTTATTTAACACTAGCTTTTGTCCGCGACTTCGATCGTGTGGAATAGTGACTTTGGTATAAAAACTATTCTATGTCCTTTCTCGAGTTCCAAACTATGTCTGTAGCAAATTACACAGAAATCGGTTCGGTAGTTTAAGCGTGAAGAAAAGACAGAGTTATTTTCGCATTTATAATATTAGTTTGGAAGTTTGGATTTATGATGTATGTTATGCTATTCATAAGTGCAACATATACATAAAAGTACGCGCAACCGTTGCACCACGGGTTGCGTTTCAGAAAATCTTCGTTTAAGGGCTGATTTTTCAATAGTCAGATAGATGTTAACTGAGGAATAAAATTGTTTCACTGTCTTATACAAACATTGTGACGCGACAGCATCGTAATTATTCCCCATATAACTTATATGTAACCATTGAGAAATAAGTCCTAAATGAATTTTTAAACTTTATCCACTACTGTATAACGGTTTTCAATAACTCTTTTTACAAAAACAGTATAATTGGGTTAAGCATTTAGATTTATCGACAAATTATGAATTATGATGGATAAAAACGTGAAATTGGTTTCGAATATTTTTGAAAAGTGTAGGAAGGTTTCTTTTCTTTGACACTCTTCGTATTAGTGTTAAATTAAGTTTAAAAGACAGCTTAAGCCAATCTTATCACAAGGAGTTAAATCGGGATATGATAGGGACGGAATTACGTCATGACCAGATTCAATTTTATTTAAAAATAGCTTCCAACCGCGACGTCGATCTATTGGTAAAAAGTAGCCAATGTGTTATTCCAGGGTATCACCTATTTACATACAAATTTTCAACCAAATCGGTCCAGTCGTTTTTGCGTATAAGATTAACAAACTTACATCCATATATCTACATTCCTACAAACTTACACATTTATCACATGAGTAGGATTTTATCGGTAGGAACTTGTCTAGTTAGTGATTAGTTACAAATATACTACAGCATGATTCTTATCATATTCAAGTAAGTGAGTGTCTTTTCTTCACGCCTAAACTACTAAACCGATTTCTGTAAAATTTGGTGCAGACATAGTTTGGAACTCGAGAAAGGATATAGGATAGTTTTTATACCAAAAATCTGCAGGAAGTCACTATTCCACGCGAAAAAGGTCGATGGCAAAAGCTGGTAAGAATACATCTACAATTTAAACTAATTGTCAGCTAACAAACATAGGTACTGCTTAGCTTAAATTAATACATAGTTCATACCGGAAAATACTAGTCTAAAATGAACAGGCAAGTAATTATTAATTTTAATATTTTCCGACTTACATACATGTCAAGCTGTTTACAGTATTACTATTGGCTAGAATTTGAACCTACATATTTGTGTAGTAGGTAATTTATTAATTGTGATAAAACGCGCGGTTTTTCCAATGCACCATGCACCAACTTGGAACTTGTTGTGCTAGTAACATTACCTATTATTTTATACTAATTCCTTGATATGAAACTCAAAAGAGCTTGTTCAATTATTGTCAATTGTTATGCGTTTTTAACTTAGTTTCGATGACAGACGAGGAGGTCAAATTATCCGTTGGTTGTGCTAATCAAAACCTAATTTTAGTTGATGAATTGGTGACAGACGGGTTTGCGCGTGTAAGCTCAGTAACGCACTATGGCCCGGGCCATAGAAATGAAGGAACGGAGTAGGTTTTTAGTCAGTAAGAGTCTAGCACTCGTTCTTGCCTCACACATGGCGGGAAAAGTCATATGATGATCTTCCCATCTCAAAAAAGGGTCGGTTAGTTAGACCTTAAACTTTGACATATCCATTTGTCATATACCTACTATCTATTTCTTAATAACGGTCCATTTTCATCAATAATCACACTTCACCTTCATATTTTCTTTATGTCATACGTTGACAAACGAGCAGACGGATTACCTGATGGTAAGCAATCAGCGCCAACCATGAACCCAACAACAAAGGAGTTACGAGTGCGTTGCCAGCCTTTTAGGGATTCGGGACTTGGAGATTCAGGGATTGGAGGCGGGGAAGGATTGGGTCTCCGGTAACCTCACTTACACGGTGAAACACAACGCTGTGGTTGTGTCACGCCGGTTTTCTGTGAGGCCGTTGTATCAATCCTGTCGAGCCAAAGGATGGCGCTCCCACACGTATACATATATAATAGATATGTATCTACGTTAAACTCCACTACAGACCGTAATACCTCGTTTCAAAAATCTAAAAAATTGTTCAAAAATTTTCACCAAACACTAAAAGACCACAAGCGTAATTAAAATTCTCTGGTCGTAAACAAATCCATAAACTGCCGCGTGCTTCTATTAGTGGCCGTAAAACGAAATTACCAATGTTCAGTTTTAGAATTAGGTACAACCATTTTTCTTTAATTAATTTAGGATATAACTTTTAGCACTTTAACAAATAATTACGTGTGATAAAATTAAGCTTATTTTTTAATGGAATGGATCAATAAACGAGCCTGACGGATCGTCTGAGGGTAAGCAATCGGCGCCACCCATTGGCATCTACACCCATCTTTTACAAATGCGTTGCTAGTGTTGTGAAAGTACGGGATTTGGGAATTTAGGTATTTAAGAATTGAGAATCAAGAAGTAGAATCGGGCTTCTAGTAACCTGACATACACGATGAGATAAAACAACTATAATCTATCCCTGTGCCAAATTTTATCCAGATCCGTTCAGTTGTTTTTGCGTGGAATTGTATCAAACAACTATCCATACTTACAAACTTTCGCGTTTGTGTTATTAGTAATATTCAAACGCTAAGTAACACAAATTATCTAACTGACACCTTAGGTACCTATATTCTTCGCAAAAATTCTAAAGTGTAACCAATGTGAATTTGTAAAAACAATAGAATATAGTAGCACAAAATATCATCTATACCCATGAACACCCAATTCTTATATCGCAAGGTTATTAAACTTCAGACGGGGCCCCATAGGGCTGATGTTCAGCCGGAGTTGCGGGGTAAGCGCAATGAGGCACCGCGACCTCGGCCTAGAGCAGGAGTAGGAACAGGGGGTTTTTAGTCAGTAAGAGTCTGACACTCCCTCCCGCCCGACCCTCGGCGGGAGAAGACATTTGATGATTTTCGCATCACAAAAAAAAGGTTATTAAACTTTTGCAAGACGTAGCACCTACATAACTATTTCTATACTTCATAAACAAAACTATCTATAGGTATCTATTACCTTTAAGCAAAAAGTTTTTCTCTTTGGGCGTCGCCCTAAAGATCAAAGATCAACATTCTCCAAA
Source organism: Spodoptera exigua (assembly GCA_902829305.4). NCBI lineage: Eukaryota > Metazoa > Arthropoda > Insecta > Lepidoptera > Noctuidae > Spodoptera > Spodoptera exigua. The sequence goes on from LR824624.2 coordinate 2,743,397, forward strand.
TGATATATCACCGCTTATTATTTTCTAATGTCTCCTAAGTTCAATGCTTTCTCTATTTAGGCGATGGAAAGTCTTTGACCCTTCGACCTCTAATCTAAGCACCATCTGCGAACTAGGAACGCTGAGAGATTGCCATCTCTTAGAAAAACATTAGAGTTTTGATTGACTTTGTAATTAGTGTGTGGTCGCTTTTACTTTTGTAGGAAAAGGGGACGACAGTTTTATACATCATTTGTATTTATTAACAGATTGTGTTCAAATTTATTTGAAATACTATAAGTCCAAAAATAAACGAGAAATTTAGTTTATTCGTAGAACAGTGTGTAATAAGATATGTATAATTACTAAATCTTGTATAAGTATTAGATGATTGTCTCTCGTAATTCCCAAACTAGTTTGTTTTTCTTACCATTTTCCTTGAACTAAGGTGGAAAATCCCCAAACAAAAAAGCAGTAATTTCAGTCACGAACGTAGCTTGACGTTTACGTTCCGTAATGTTTACCTCCTACATTAATATTAGTCCATCTTTAAACGTTTTCCATTGCCGTTTTCTTAACCTTTACGGAAAACAATGATTCCTATTACACCCATTCGATGATGTCACGTTTTATTAATCTTAATAAGTAATTTTCCTGGGCATTACGCGGAAACATAGTTTTCCCCACAACAAGTTCAAGTTAACAAAAGAAGTTAATTCGGTGTGATTCGAAACGCACCATCATTTCTTTATTGCGGCCGCCATTTTGGAATTTGCGCGCGCTTCCAACTGTCATTAGGCAGTGATGCCAACATTGTGAAATTACGAGTTATGGTTGCGTTCAACTATTAAATTATGGGTTCTTAGGCAGTCGTTGTGTGTGAGGCGTGCTTAATTTCGTGCCGGTTATAAAGTAATTTAAGACACATTATAGAATAGTTTCGGATTGGCTCTAAAATATTGTTAAAGAAAAGAAATCTGTGTTTATTATGCCATTACTTAGTAATGTATGACTTAGCAGTTGTGACTGGTGTGTGTTGGAGAGTTAATCTTATATCTACGAGATTAAAGTTGGAGGTAATCCGTTCGCATTTCAGAAAATTTGCTTTTACGCAAATCAACTTTAAGTTACTTAACTAACGGAACTAAGTCCACAACGTTGAAAAGTTGCTCAGGCTTCGGCCGGCTCTCATTAAACATCGTCTTCATATCCGAACACACGCTGCTTTTATTTAACATTCAACATGAGCGAGGGACGGCTATCCGAAAGTTTGAAACTTCACAGTATTAACCGCGAATAAAATCAATAGCATGTAGTTTAAATACCAAAACAATTTCAATGAAAATAGTTCCGCTAAAGTTTTGTTGTCAATGGCCATCAGAGCCGGCAACTTGCCACAATGGCTGCTTATATTAAAATAGTTGAGTGGTTTAATTATTGCATAACTCACACCTGCGGCCCAGTCATCTATTCAATTCATTTTTACATGATTAACAGTAAGTTATACATAATATTATGAAAGCATTTCGTAGACCTGCTTTCCCAATGCCTTTGTTAAAAATTGGTCTGTATAAAACTATTATAATTGTGATATGTTTTGAAAATATTTGATGTGAAATAGACATGAGTGTTATAATATAAGTCGGTGATTTTTTTTATTAGTTAGGTTTGAATACGTGGGTACTTCGATTGTTTTCAATGATTTTTCTACAATAATGTGCCTAGAAAGATATTTGACTGCTACATAAACCTACATGACTCGAATTTAACTAAGAAGTCATATATTTGAATAGAAAATCTTGAGACATTCTAAATTTATTGAACATAACGAATTAGCTATGTAAATGAACTGAGAAAAGCTCGACTAGTTTCAAGTCACAACGGGACTCTTATTGATGTCAGTTTGCTGGGCGACGTCGTCGCAAGACGCACGCTGCGCATGAATAAGAGTCCCGTTGTGACTTGAAACTAGTCGAACTTCTCTCGGTTAAATCGCATGAGTAAGTCATATTTTTTGTGTTATATGCATCATAAACGTAAATAAATGCTTTAAATTAATTTGATGTCAACTTCTCAATAAAATAAGACTTCGTGTACCATTTCTGTTCCCAAAATAACTAATTTTAATGATAGTATCGAAAGTTAAAATCAGAAACGACGCCTTAAAAGTAGTACCAACATGTACTAAGGGTGACAAAAATGCATGGAGAGCTTAAGGTCGACTATTGACTGACAGGTTTTGCATAACGCTACCATTGATAACTAGATGGCGCTGTTTTCAAATGAAAATAACCCTGCAAAGCTTGAATACTTTACACTGCAGAGGCACACAATAAGATTTTTAATGGTTAAAATAATAACTAAGAAACAATAATATATTTATATTCAAATACACATAAATTATGTTAATTTTCACATTTCCGAGGACTTAATATAGCGCCATCTAAGTCAAGTCAAGCAAACCAATTAAAAGATGGCGTCAATTAATAATAGACAATAATAAAAGTTATAAACTAACCCGCATTTTCGATATCATTAAAAATGCGATCGGTAGCTCGGATAAATAAGAATGATAGTATAGTGAAGTCGAAGGACACCGGTTCAATTCCGGGTTATCTTTTTTAAATTCAGGTTTTTTAACAATGGCTTTTTTATATTTTTTTATATAAAATCATAATAATAATATATAAATAAAATATTTGACGTTTAATATTTATAAAAGATAACAAAAATAAATAAATATATTATTTTAGAATAAAATTATATTAATAAATATATATAAATAACTTTTATAATATGTGCTAACTATTAATGTAAAAGTAACATATTTTTCTTACAGATTAAGACTAATACTAAGTTTAATTCTCATAAAGGATAACAAATAAAACTATTTTAGTGACATTATAATTTCAGACATTTATTTCTTAAAACATAATATTTATTTCTTTCTTATATAGTGTATACCTTGACCTAATAACTTTCCAGCTAACTGACACATTATTTATTACACTTTTTATAAGATTAATAAGTATTTTAAATCAAAATTGTGTCGTGCTAGTCATTTATTAGTTAGTTTTAAACACAATGTTATAATACGATTCTATATAATATGCAACCTTACTTCTGCAACTATTTTACCTAAAACTTACTTAAACAACCTAAAATTTAATTAAAGTATTGACTAAAGTGATTCATTTTGTGCATCATGTTATGACAAAGGCTCATAGCTTAAGTATTCGTTCCAGAACAAGGAAGAAATTGAAGCTAGACCTTAAATCAATAACATTTCTAAGACCGGGATATAGCATTCACTAGATATGGGACGAATTGTTCATAGTAATTAATAAATAAATAATTTATTATTTTGCAATCAATAGCATCTGTAAATATTAATATTGCTTTTATTTTTATTTCTCATATTTAGTAAAACATTAAAATCATTACTGTATAACAGTCGCTGGTTATAAAGTAGTCAATAAATTTATCCTACTAACACTAAGTTTGAACATTTATCCATTAAATAAATTATAGCTACCCCGGTCTTGTAATTGCTTAATCCTATAGTCAACAATGTCTTTTCTTTTAAGAACTAGTGTAGCCGCCATTTTTATCGATCCTATTTCTCCTATCTCGCTGGCCAAGGAATAATCCGTATGTCTGATTGCTGACTAAACACTTGCACAATTATGGAACATTACACATAAGACAATTGTCCAACACGAACGTTATCACTAGCACATCTTCATGACGTCATTCAGCACATCTATGTAGTTTTCACTGTTTGCATCACTGAAGATGACAATGCTCCAGTAATTTTCCTCATAACCTTGCCCCATAAGTTGAAGCTGGTCTGAGTCAATATCAGGTCTTCTGCCAGATCCACTACGGTGCTCCAATGAACCCTCTTCTTGAAACAGCTTTAGATATCCATAAAGTGGCAGTCTTTACCTGTAAGGGACGTGTATTATTTATTATTTTCATGTATCGATAACCATGGATAATAAAATAAATAACAAACGGTCATTTATAAGAATACTTACATTTAAGCCAGTTTCTCTAGAAATTCCAGTATAATTTAAGCTTTGATTATGCAATGCTATTATTTGGGTCATCGTAGCCATATTAACATTTGAACGCAAATTCATTATTAAAAATAAATATTAAAAACTTGTTAAACAAATCGTGACTGAACTCACTCAAAGATAGTAAAGAATGTTATGATTGAACAAAAAGGTTTAATTTTTATACAGTTAATTTTAAATTACCCTCAACTGTTTTGAGATTTATGATCGGGTTATAGTTGCTAAACAACTTCAATATAATAAAGAGTAGGATAATTTCAATACATTTCAAGGTTACGTAATGGCCTAATGGCTAGTGGCATCGGTTAATTTTATGCTACCGAGTTCGAATCCTGGTTATTGCGTGCTTTGCTTTAAAAAGGTTTGGAATATCGTAGCATTAATTTGTATAAAAATTTATTAAGTTAATAACTTTGTATCTGATAAAAACTATAAATGTATATTTTTCAATACCACTAGTATACTAGCGCCATCTATGTCGTCCATGGTATATAATTAAGGCGATGAAACGCCGTACAAACGATTTTGATTTAGAATCATCCATGCACTTATGACACTGATAGTACCTAAGCATGAAAGAAACAAAATTACTACGTGCCCGTTCATTTTGAGAAATAAGCCCCATTTGTCGTCAACCCGTACTCAGAAACTTTAAGCTGCAATCTAAAAAGAAAGGCGCTCTAATTGTCTACAATTAGTTTTCAAGTAATGATATAAGGTAGCGAGCATGTTACGCACCGATGAGCGGGCGACACCGTGAGAAACAATTGCGAATCGGAACACAGAATACTCTCATGTCATGCTTTGAAACTTAAGTTGTTTGGATTAAATTATAAACTAAATACAACTTTTTTTGATGGTAAGCAAACAGCGCTTGCCATGCGACAACATACGAGTTACGAATGCGTTGCCGACCTTTTAAAGACGAAGGGGTTAGGAGATTTAGTGATTGGATAGGGCTTGGGGGAGGGGAGGGATTGGGCTTACTTTTGTCATTTATAACCTTCCTTATTACCATTGACTTCATTCTGTGTATTCTATATCCTTTGGACATTCTTCACTACACAGTATAATACAAAGTCGCTTTCTCTGTCCCTATATCCCTATGTATTCATAATCTTCTTTAAAACTAAGTACATAACGGAATTTGATGCTATTTTTTTATTAGATAGAGTGATTAAAGAATACTGTTGAAATTTAGATTCAGCATAGCACTTGTGCGAAACCAGGGCGGGTTGGTGGTAATAGAATAAAATACATAAATAGAAAAAAAACATGTAACAACGATTTTGACATTGGCTACTAGCATTTTTCTCTATACACAATTGTAAAACTGACGCTTTTTTTTTCTTATGTCAATGTCATTCTTTTTTAAAACATTGTCTATTCAATTAAATTCCTGCGAACTCCGGTAGGTTTTTAATAATGTATATATAGTGGCTTCTTTATTTTTTTGTTTAAAACAGCTTAAATATAAAAAGTGATCACGCCACGCATCGTCTTGTGAGGTACAAGTGTTTTTGCTCTTTGAAATGAAAGAAGAATCTATAAAGTGATATTGTGTTTTTAGCTTTGAGAAAAGAGGTTTTACTTATATTAATAGCCAGCCAGTATTTTCATACTTAAAAAATTTTTTTTTTAGTTATATTTCTTAATGCTTTATTTTTATTAGGAAAGTAAAACGCGTTCATTTGTTTGCTATACCCATTTAAAATACTATTTCTTTATTTGAATTCTTTGTTGTTAGGTAGAATATTTTTATGTGAAGAAATTAGGAGTAGTATGTTATTGGGCATTCTATTCCACTATCGGCAAGTCGCTCGGCGAGTGCGCCTCGCTACCGATAGTGGAATAGAATGCCCAATAACCAATAAGCGACTCGACTCTCTACTCGACCAACGATAGTTCAAGTTATTTTACTTCCGATAAATGAACGTAAAATAGATAGTAGCTAGGTAGGCTGTTTAAGTTTATAAAGATTGTGGAAGTAAAATTTTACTCATTACTAATCAGTTCGTTGACAACAGAAATCATGAAATTTGTTAAACAACCACAATCGCTGCATGTAGGCACGATTTGCGGTGACTTTTGTAAAACTAGTTTGCGTCATGGAGAATTGTTACCTAATTCAGTACGATGTATTATTTGCGGACCATCGAATTGTGGCAAAACTAATTTACTTATTGGACTTCTTATACATGAAAATGGTTTACGGTTTCAAAATGTTTATGTTTATTCAAAAACCTTACACCAACCAAAGTACATTTTTTTAGAAAAAGTATTACAACGGGTACCAAATATCTCACTCCAGAAATATCAAGGGAACGAGGAAGTTATAAGCGTTCAGGACGCAAAACCCAACTCTGTAATTATATTCGATGACGTTGCTTGCGAGAATCAAACTAACATGCGTGATTATTTCGCAATGGGGAGGCATAAACACATCGATTGTTTTTATCTAAATCAAACATATAGCAAAATCCCTAAGCAGTTAGTAAGAGATAATGCTAATTTAATAGTATTATTTAAACAAGATGATATTAACTTGAGGCATGTTTATGAAGAACATGTTAACACTGATATGACATGGCTTGAATTTCGAGAAATGTGTTCTAAAATATGGAGTGAACCCTTTAATTATGTTGTAATTAATAAAGACTGTAATAAAAATAACGGATGTTATAGAAATAAATTTGATACATTTGTAGTCTTTGATTAGAAATACAAATATTTAAGACTATGATGCTTACTTGATATCATTACTCTTTGACCGACTCTTAAGCGATAACAATCATAGTCTACCGTTATGGAAAAATCATTGAAAATACAAATTGTTGATGCTGCAGAAGCTGTAAAGAAAAAAATACGAAAAATGCGAGATTTTGACACTGAGAATAAGCAGGCATTAGAATCAGTTTTTAGACCTGTAACAGAGTCTCTTAATTTAATTGCTAACAGCAATAAGCAAACTGACCCCTTGCGATCTAAAGAAGTTGAAGAAACAAAAATTCCGTGCAAAAACGATACATTGCAACAAGACTATACTATAAACGGAGGAGAAAGTGACGTGGAAGAAAATGAATGTTATACAGACAGTGACGAGTCGTACCAATCCTTGGGAGACAACAATCCAGAGACAAATACATCATCCTGGTCAATATCTTCAGAAGCACTTTCAGATATCCCGTTTGGTGTTCGTACGGCGCAAGGACAACTGATGTTAGGTTCTGCTGTCATAACGATCAGTGACAATTATATCACCGTCGCTGGACGGAAATATCCAAGCACTCCTGGACTAAGACAACTGTTATTAAAAAAGGACGTAGATTTGAGCATGATTAAAGAATCTGATCTGCAGAATTATAAAATGATGTTGATTACAACAAACGCACATCGTCGAGACTTTGACTCAAACAAACCAATAAAAAGTAATAAGGGACAAAAATATATGCAAGTCATAAAACCTCTTTTTCAACCGCCAACTGCTATTCAAAACAATCAATCAAAAGGAAAAGGGCTACCTTTGACAAAAATGTGGAAGAAAGATACAGATTTTATATATTGGGATGATCCTAATGAACTTGTGGATAGGTTAAAATTATTGATTGCATCTCGAGACGCTGGTAACACTGGATTAGACAACGAAATTATATCTATTATTGAAGAACTACGTGAAAGTAAATATATTAAGTAATAAATAAATGGTAAAAAAAAATTGCTGTTCATTTTACTATCAACCTTTAAATATAATACAACTAAAATATGAATGTAGATAAATTCGGTCACCATATTCATAAGAGAATGCGTTTCTCTGAATTATTAGAGTTCAATGGAAATGCATTGCTAAAATCGGAAAGTGGTGATTTTGACTTGAAAAAATGTAGATTGAGAGGAATCAGATCTCCTGTAGATCCAGATGATGCCGTCAACAAGGATTACGTTGATCGATTGTGCGATCAGACTATAAAGGAGCAGAATAGAATGATCGGGTTGTTGCGTGCTCAAATCATAAAAGAAGCACAAATAACGGTCCAAGCTACTTTAAAAGCGAAGATACCTGACATTTTAATCCAGTTGGAGGATAAGTTTTATAACAAAGCGGAAGTACAAAAATTATCTAAAAACTCTCCATGATGGTAAAACAACAAATTGTTAATGAATTACACAAAGCAGCACGAAGAAATTTTGTTAGACGTTCAGTTATTATAAAAGGTATAGATGACTTATGGCAAGCTGATCTGATAGATATGCAAAACCTAAAAAAGTTTAATAAATGTTATAGTTACATTTTAGTAGTGATTGATTGTTTCTCAAAGTACACCTGGACAGAACCAATAAATTCCAAAAGTAAACTAGATGTTTCTCGTGCATTTGAGCGAATACTAACTACCAGCAAACGAAAACCTGATAATTTACAAACTGATTCTGGAACAGAATTTTATAACACTACATTCCAAAAGCTTATGAAGAGCTACAATATTAACCACTACTCCACGTTTTCTACCACGAAAGCTTCAATTGTAGAACGGGTAATTAAAACAATTAAAAATAAAATGTATAAATACTTTAGTTTTATTGGGAACTATAAATGGTTAGGTTCACCATTAGAAGTTATTGTAAAAACCTATAATAGTACAAAACATCGCACCATCAAATTCAAACCATTCGAGGTAAATAAGTTGAACGAGTCAAAGATAAAAGAAAATATTCAAAAATCTCAAAAACTAACTTCACGACAATGTTGTCCTAAATTCAAAGTGGGTGAAAATGTTCGGATCAGTAAATACAAACACATTTTTGACAAAGGTTACACGCCTAATTGGTCAACCGAAGTATTTACTGTAAAAAGGATTAATAATACCATACCAGTAACATATCGTTTAGAAGATCATCGAAAGCAACCCATTAGAGGTTGTTTCTACGAACAAGAACTTCAAAAAACTAGCTATCCAGGTGTTTATTTGATAGAAAAGGTTCTTCAAAGGAAAGGAAAGAAACTTTACGTGAAATGGTTGGGCTTAAGCAACGAAGAAAATAGTTGGATTGATAAAGATGCAATTGTGGGTTAGGATTATGAATATATAACCAAGCTCGTAAGGATTTTTTTATTCATTTCACTGACTACTATGCAAGGCAGTGGACTAGTCAACAGTGTGATTAATAATCTACCATTCGAACTTCATTTGCCTGGGTATAACTATTGTGGACCGGGAACAAAACTTGAGAAACGATTGCTGCGAGGTGATCGGGGTGTGAATAAACTAGATGAAGCTTGTATGCATCACGACATCGCATATGCAAATCACACAGACTTACCTAATCGTCACAAAGCTGATTTACAACTTTTAAATATGGCTAAACAAAGACTAAAATCAAAAGATGCAGGGAAAGGTGAAAAACTTAGTTCATGGATAGTGAGCAAGGTTATGAAAGCCAAACTAAAGTCAGGAGCCGGTATTAAAACATTTAATGCTTTTGTGTCAAAAATTAAGTCACAAATTAAAAAACTAAAACCTAAAAACAGTAAAGCACTAATCAACGTTGCTTACTCAGCTGCGAAAAAGATATTTCCAGACATTCAGAAGATTCGCATACCCCGTGTTATACCCATACCAAAGACAGGAGGAGTCTTACCTTTAATCCCAATTTTCGCTGGATTATCTGCTTTAGGAAGTTTAGCGGGTGGTGCAGCCGGTATTGCAAAAACTGTAAACGAATACAAGGCTGCCCAAAAAAGCTTGCAAGAAACGGAACGACACAACAAGACCATGGAAGCTTTAGCGTTGGGCAAAGGGTTATATATTAAACCCCATAAAAGCGGTAAAGGGTTGTTTATAAAACCTCCAAAAAACTGAATGAAAGGCTACCTAATCGTCCTTTAACTAATATTGATATCAGTAAGCATGCACGTGACATTCCTTACTTTCGAGGAGTGTATATGAAGGATCGGTTACCAAAAACACCAAAACGCATTGAATGTGCTATCGTCAACTTAGACGATTCACGAAATGAAGGAACGCATTGGGTAGCTTATGCTAAAATAAACAATTATTGTGAATACTTTGATAGCTATGGGGATTTGAAACCTCCAATGGAATTAATGCAGTACTTTAAAAATTGTAATGTTTTTTATAATTATACTAGGTTTCAACAATTTGATACATTTAACTGTGGACACTTATGTTTGGAATATCTTTGGAAATTTTGGAATAAATACGTATAAATGTTACGCATGTCTTTTATTTAAATCATTTTCATCATGTCTCTCACCTTGTCTATAACTGCAAACTCCTCTGATTTATCTACGTATTATCCCAATACATTACAGCTCGATGGACATTATGAGTGTGCCTTATTACATTTCTCAACATTTAATTCAATTCCAAACATCGACAAAACAAATAATAAATTATATTATGGCTCTAACGAAGTTCTCGAAATACCTGAAGGCTCCTACGAACTACAAGATATCAGCGATTATTTAAAATCTGAAATGAAAGATTGCTCAATAAAAGTACAATGTAATAATAACACTCTAAAAGCTTTAATATACTGTACTAAAGATATAGATTTTACTAAAGATGGGACTTTTAGGAAATTATTAGGTTTTAACAAACAGATTTTAGAAGCAAATAAATGGCATGTATCCGAGTTACCAGTCAACATTTTGCCTACGACCGTGATCAGGATAGAATGTGATATTGTAAGTGGTTCGTACATAAACGGAAAACCCAGTCACATTGTACACGAATTCGCACTCAACGTGCCACCTGGATATAGAATTATAGAAATTCCGAAAAACGCCATATACTTCCCAGTCAACCAAAATAACATAAATTGTATACACATCAGATTATTAGATATTAACAATCGCTTAATAAACCTACGCGGTGAAGAAGTGCAGCTATATTTACATATTCGAAGGAAAAATGATTGACTACAATAAATATGTACATCAACAAACTGGAAACGTCAGTTCTACTAAAGTGATCAAGCAAATAAGACCTCACCCGAAGAAGAAGATAAAATTGACTAAAGAAAACAAAGCGTTCCTCAAAGCAATCGGTTTACTAAAATGAATATTTTAGACGTGTTATCCGCTCCAACCTATGACAACACCGTTGAAGGAATTGAATTTCATTCTTACAAACCCTACGTAACGAGCTTCAACAGGAACGATGAAATCCGCATACCTATTAACCAACAGGACCTGTATATACTTCCGTCAGCTAGTACCTTGTATTTGGAAGGAACTGTTATCGTTAACAAAAAGGATATGAAAGAGAAAGCCACTAGTGTTCATTTTACTAATAATGCTTTACTCTATCTATTCCAAGATATAAGATACGAGCTAAATGGCGTGGAAATCGATAGAATAAAAAATGCTGGTGTAACTACCACCATTAAATCGTTAATATCAATGAGTGAAAGTGAGTCGAAGATATCTCATGCATGGGGCTGGAATATCGATGGAATAAAAAATATTAATGGGGGTAGCTTTTCTGTTTCTATACCACTCTGTAACATCCTCGGTTTCGCTGAAGATTTTAAGAAAGTTGTGATAAATGGTAGACATGAACTGATATTGCTACGAAGTAACACTAATCTGAATGCAGTCAAACTTAACACCGGTGAATTTGTAGACGACGTACAGATAAATAAAATTATCTGGCGTGTACCACATGTTAAAGTGTCCGACAAAGAGAAAATAACTTTGCTAAAACTGTTAGAAAAAGATCGACCACTCCAGATGATATTCAGAAATTGGGATCTGTATGAATATCCCGCTTTACCTAAAACTACAAAACATACCTGGTCTATCAAAACATCCTCACAAATAGAGAAACCAAGATATATAATTATGGGTCTACAAACAAATAGAAAAAACAATTCAACTTCTGATATGTCTCAGTTCGATCACTGCCATGTTCGTGATGTCAAAGTATACTTAAATTCATCTTACTTCCCGTATGAAAACCTAAATATCAGCTTCACGAATAACAGAATTGCTTTATTATACGAGCAATACGTCAGATTTCAACAGTCTTATTACGGTCGTCGTCCGGAACCCTTATTAAGTGAGAAACAATTTAAAGATTTGGCACCGCTATTTGTCATAGATTGCTCTAGACAAGCTGATAATGTAAAGACAGGTCCTATTGTGGATGTAAGAGTGGAAATCGAGAGTGAGACGGATATACCAGATCAAACTTCTGCATATTGTCTTATATTGAATGACTGTATAATTGAGTATAAGCCGTTGAGTAATACTGTGAGAAAAATATCATGAATCCGAATACTATCATACTAGATGTTCAAGGGTTCAAAGACCTAAAAAATGAATTTATAATAAAAGAATTAGCTATTGCTAGTCGTGATTATACGCAAACATTTTTAATAAAACCACCATACTTGTTTAAATACTTAACAAGTGACGAAAAGAGACAGGTTAGATGGTTAGAAAGAAATAGAGGCATTTATTGGAATGAAGGTTATATTGACTATAGAGAATTTCGACGTATAATCGTTCCGTATTTAGAAAATAAGGAAATAATTGTAAAGGGTTTAGAGAAGGTGAATTGGATAAAGGATCTTTGTGTAAATTGTAAAGTTTCAGACCTTGGTCCAGAACAGTGCCCTAATTTATCTGTTTTGCATGAAAAATACTGTGAAGGAACATCTAACTTTAATTGTAATAAACATATAAAGCACTGTGCGCTTAAAAATGTACTTTGTCTAAGAAAGTATTTAGAATGGGCTTAAGATGTAAATTATAATGTGTAATGTACTTAGGTATTGGTTTTTAAATAAAAAATCTAAATAAGTTAAATATGATTTTATTTTACTTAACACCCCGTACATATTAAATATAATACATAAATATAATACTTAGTATAGTATATTACATACATGGCTACATGGTTTACACGGTATCTATTAAAGATTTTGATATTTTCTTAACCAAACACTCAGTATCGTCCATAACACTGTCGATACAATCTTGAACAATATATTGTGCGTTCATAATTACGTTCTCACTGTCACTATCACTGTCTATGGTTTGAGAGTTGTTATTGCAGAGATCTACCACCGAAATTTTTATTAATTTAATCCCTCTTCGTTGTAGTCGACTCATAACGAAGGATTTGTTGGGTTTTTGCTTTTTCGACTTTTCTCTGCATCGTTGTTTTGGTTTTTTATCCTTCGTGACCTGTTTGCTGTGCTCGGGTTCACTGCGAAACATCTCAGAGAATCCGTCTAAGGGATCCTGAGCATACTGGCTGAACACAATCTCGGATTCTGAAGAAATCTGGAACCAAATATAAACACAACTTATACCAGTATCATGTAAATTTTGCGCAGTTTTCTATCGAGACATTTCTCAAAAACAGCCTGAAATCTAGGCTTAGATAAATGGTTAACTGGTAACCCTTCTCAGCAGTCGGGTGAAAACACATTTAAGAAATATTTTACTCACCGACATGATGACTTTTGGTGAAAATTAGAAATATTAAACAGACGTTCGCCGTGAACAATATTTTGTAAATGATTAATAATTAATATTATTACAAAATTACCTGTCATACTAACGTCAACTGAGCATTTATGTCTCCAGGCTAAGGGCAATGAACTCCAACATAGGTAATAATTACACAATGACAATTCATATAGTGCCTTGTAAGCACATTACTCGAGAGTGGTAGTTACTTGAAAATCAACCTTATGATGCAGGGTATTCTAGGTGCATAGTTTAACTGCAATAACTGCAATCAGTATTTACTTTCTTTAAATAGGATATCATAAATAAAACGAGTTAATAGTTGTAACACTTAATTCACATTTTATTTATTTTAAATAACATCATAATTAGTGTCAGTAACATTTAGTTCATTCTAAAACTAAACTTAAACTAATACATGAGTGTATGTAAAACTTAAATAATTAAAATCAAAGTAATTTATTCTTAAAAATTAATGCATGACCCCATGCTCGAGTTGATATTTGATCCACAGATATCGATCTTTTGTCATCGTTTCTAGATAGAGCAACTTTGTTGACAGTTCGAGTAAATATTTCGTGTTTTATCGATTTAAACATAATATTTTTCCTCCGAATTACTCCTCCATTAAACAAAATGGTTTCATAGTCGGATAAGTTTAAATCCTTAACCACGGGTGATTTTACCCCTTTCGCTTTTTTAATTATATTGTTAGAGGTTTTTATAGAGTAAAGTTTCGATCTCAAACCAACAAAATCTGTTATATATTTTCCTCCCATTTCATCTTTAAAAAGACCGGGAACCTTTTTGTTTTTTAGTGGTATCTGTAAATCATTCATGGCCTCATAGTTACTGGTGTCAAAATATTGCAAGAAATTGTATTTCAAATCGTGGTAAAAATCGTTAGTATATATTTTATAGACAAAGGAATCGGTATCTGTGTAACATAGCTGCACTCGATCTTTATAAAAAGGCTTTACAATATTGTAGTGATAGTTATACATATGTGCTTTCGAAAGTTCTAACACAGTGAAGCCGATGTATATTGGTTTATCTAAAATAATTTGATCAGGTTTCATTTGTATTGCAACTAAATTTTCAGTTAAAACCGATGCACTGTGGAAATAAGGGTTGGATATAAGTTTCTCAGCGGATATAAATTTCTTAGTTCGATTAGACTGATCGCACCACTGATTAACCAAATGAACAGTTACTCTATTTTCTGTATTTTCTAATGTTTTTCCAAAAACACTGTTATTTAATAACTTAAAAAAGTCTTGCTCGAAAGAACTTTTTGCTTTTTGCCTTAATTGAGTATTTAACTCTATGTACTGTTTTAAATATGGACTTTGTCTAAAAGTAATAGCTCTATGAATTTTACGTAATATTAAACCATGTTCCAAGCATTTTTTTAAATGAACGTAATGAATTACATAGTTATACTTATTATACAGATTTGCTATAAGTTTCTTTGTTTTACCTCCAGGGGGTACACATTTTTCGGGACAAAATGGTAAGTCATTATGCTCATTATGTAAATGCTCGGGATATAATAAATCAACTTCTAATATGAAGCCCCACTTTGCGTTATCCTCTATAGAGGTAACATTAAAATTAGCTAATTCGTTATCACTTAAAAATCTGAAACTCGAGTACGGTAAATACTGACACATGCTAAAACCATAAAGATTATTACAATCTAAATACACTATAAAACTCTGAGGTTGTGATGGATTATATTCAGGCATGTATTTATGATTAGCTCTAGCATACCGATGGGAACACATGCATAAACCGCCGCGTATACCGCTTTGTATCATTCTGATAATAGCTAAGTCCGATACCAGTTCTAACTGAACGCCCGTTTTTAGCAACATTGCATCAAAAGATAAACTAGGTGCAGTAATGTAAAACGCGGGGTCAAGACTGTAATATTGTTTGCACGTTTTCCGAAAATTTTGAAATACGTCTGTCAACAAAAGCACATCCGTTTTTAAGTATAGGTCTGTATACTCGCCGAGGTTATCTATTTCGAATTCACTCCAAACAGACTGCGCGTGATTATAATCCTCATCAGTAATGTCTTCGTTAGTCAAAGAGTTAAAAAGTTACCTTTAGTTGGCAAAGATTTTTGATCATAACATTCCCAATCGGTCATATAGTCATATGGATATATTCCTTTTCTAATTAATAAATTAAACTGACTATTTGTAGGAAAATGAAATCGAAGGTTAACAAAATCTTCCACCTGCAACGTTTTAGCGAGCTTGTCTAGACTCGTTCCTAAAAAGTTAAATGAATCTAAAAATCTTATACAAATATACGCGTTATCAGCAACGGGAATAAATTTAGTAAATGCTACGTATTTTTCTTTAGTCTTGGGTATAATTTTGATCGGGCCGGGAATTTCCCCTAACTGTTTTATGAATAGATGGCAATCGTACCCGGATAAATTGTGAAAAAATATCGGAACAAAGTTTGGTACTTTATATAACAAATTACAATGCCGATGTGCTGCACCTCGATAACGGCCTGTAATATGACAATGGTCTCTTACTTTATCGGACAAGAGTAGATTATCACAAATATGACACTTTACGGCACGTTTGAATTCAATAGAATTCTCATCAGTGAATATCATAGGCTCGTTTTGGGATATTATTTTATGTATTTGTTTCACATCCTCAGTAAGAAAATGTATAAACTTTGAAACACAATCTTTGCCGCGATAACTTCTATAGCCCTCAACGGTATTATTGTTATTTGATGAGACGACATTATATGCGAACGCCGCTGGCACGTGGCGTTTTGAGTATGTCGTATTAGCGGTGTTGGATTCATTACCAGAAATGGGTTCAAGTAACGTTTCGAAGTCGGCATATATGACAAACGGAATACTTTGCTTTCTATTATAATTTTTAAATTTCAAAAACGAGCCTTGTTCCGGTAATACCGTGATAATTCCTCCACACAAGTGGGATTCAATTTGCTTAAGGGTCGGGAAAAATAATAAACAGGTTTCACAAAAATATAATTTACCATGATGTTTGGTCATCTGATTTCTAACTAACCGAGATAAATCCTTGATAAGACAGTAATGAGAATTATTATTGTTTTCTATAAACAGTAGATGGATACTCTTATTACACTTATTATTCAACGTTGTATACAACGGCCCGATAATTGTCTTCTCATTTTTTAAACCATACACAAATATATTGACAGAAGGATTATTTTTCTCAAAGATAGCTATGTCCGAGAATGTAATTGGAAATGTTAAATTATTAACATTTAAAACATCCTGAAAGTGTGGATAAGACGAAATTCTATCAGGGTGTTTGTTTGTGGGGTACAGCGCCGCCACAACACACCACAAAAAGCAATACCCATCATTGTTCCGAATATTCAAACAAGCTCTTTTACTTTTTATGAATTTCGGCAAAGTAAAAAATTTAGATCCGCTGAGTGGTTGATATTTATAAATATTTAATTCTAAGTGCGAATTGCCTAAAAAGGTCCAACCACTATCTCTTTCCTCGAATTCTTCAATTTTTTTTAATAGTAAGTTAACAGTTAATTTATATATAGAATCAAAATCGTAATTATAGTGTGTAATAAAATTGTTTGAACGGAATGATTTTATTTCTTGTTGGTCATTTTTATACAAAAGAAACGAAGCAAACAGTTCGAAGTTTATTTTGACAGAGGTGTGTTTCTGAATTGATTTATCTATTAGATGCTTGACTTGTGTACTTATACTATTGAGAAACATCTCTGGAAAACTTTGTATTTGTTCACCCATCGCTTTGATTTTATAACTTATAATTCGTTCTTTAAAAGAAGAATTAATAATTTCAACATTATCATAAATAGGGGTAGAACTATTGTTTTTATGTACATTGCTACGTAAATGACTGGACCAACGACGATTATCTACAAATACTTTGCAATCAGAACAGTGAGGCATTATGTTATTGTTTAAATCAAAGATTACTATAATTACTTCAATACAATTAGATTACGTAATACTTACAAGTAATATTCACGGTCTTAGGTGTATTGTTACAAAATATTTTATAAAATTAGTACAACTTGATATTCATTCCAGGGTCTTTGTGTAATTTTATTCACAGGCAAATCGGTAATAATTTTCATGCGGTATGTATCTGAAATAAAAAAAAATATGCATTAGGTACTTTATATGATTAGTAGGTAGGTTACGGTACGTTCCGAGGAAAATAATATATCTAATAATTACCTGCGAAAAATGAAATGTTTCGTACATTAGAATATGTATCTGCGTGGCCCAAATAATAATATGTTGATAAACTTCAGGTAATTAAATACTTTTGCAAAGACAAGTTATTTGTTTGGTATCTGAAATAAAAAAAATGTTTAATTTATTAGGTACTAATAAAAAATAAGTATATAATTGTAAATTCTAAGTTGAAATTGAGAAAATTATTATTATGTTCTAATTGTTGATAATTACCTGCACAATATGTAATGATTCATACATAAGTATGTGTGTAATCCAAATATGTAGATTATGTATTCAGGTCCCGAAAATTTTTTTCAAAAGATGAAAGTTTTCGTATATTCTTTCTTGTGTGCGATCAATCAAATATTTAAAAAAAAATTACAGACAATTTAGAAAGGTGCTCACTACGAGAGAGGCCTTTAAGGTAATAAATAATATTTTAGGCTATATTTTATTATTATTATTTTTTGTCTACAAATCATAAAATATTTCATCATAAAATTTGTTATTACCCAATAGTTTACACGTGTGCGAAACCTTATTACTTATTTCACAATCGCAATAATCAGCTATTTTAGTCAGGGTTGGCAATAACTCGGTAGCAATCTATATATTAGCAATATACAAATTTTACACTAAATACCATTTATATCTATCATAGTATATCGAGAAATAATTATTCGCATGATTTTATGGTGGTTGTTGACGTAGTTAAAGGAATTATGTATTTATGTTTTAAGGAAATCTACACAATAAGTTTATATTTTCTAAGCTAGACTTCGTTTAGTTTACTCTTCATTGCACCTAAATACATTTTAAAACAGTAATACAGAGAGTTCGTGTACAACGGTGTACCTAAAAGTTAAATACAAAATTAGTACCTAAGAGATATTTACTAAATTTAAAAAAAATAAAAACAATGTAGTGTATGACAAATCCGTGCACGCTATCGTTTGGTCAGCCCTAGGTCATTTCGCTGCATCGACATTGTTGTTACAGCGAAAAATGATACCTATGTCTTCATTTACAAATGTGTATAATACGACTATAGAAAAAGTAACTTTAATACTGCAATACCAGATTGACTTTAATGGATTTTAACATGCTTGACTTATAATTCAATTTTAACTTATAAGCTACAAGTATTCGGTACATAGTATTCGCAGTCTTCAAAGTGCAACGAAGTGTTCTGATATCAACAGTATACAAATACTCCGAGTTCCTTACAATATCGGTGACAATATAGTTACTGTCATCACCAACCAAATCACCAAACCAGGCGGAACTTCTGATTGAAAAATGTAAGTGTATCAATAATTATTATTATATCTATTATATCAAAATATTCTGTTCATTTTCATCGTTCGTACTTGTGATCCGCTTGTTAATTTATATGTTTGTTTCAACCGATCTGCCACTAGAGGTAAATTCTCAAGCAGCGCTATTTCATTGGAATATGAGAGAACCAGTATTTGTCCAAACACTTGCCCTGCGCAATGGATATTACTCCATTGGCATACTTAAATAGTAATAATTGTATGACTAAATTTAGCCTTCTTATCTTTATTTCAGGTCAGACTCAGAGTGTGAATACTCAACAACATCGATCAGCACTGGACAAAAAGCAAAATCCTGCCGCAAACCGTCCGCAGAAAGCAATGGGAAACGCAAGATACAGTCACATACAACATCAGCTCGAGCAAGGTAACTAATATTTTTCATAAACTATCCACCTTTGGTTAAATTATAAAAGTAAATTGTATGGACACGTATCTACCATTTGAATTACATATAATCTTTTAGTTATACATAGGAGAGGAGCATTTTCTAAGGAAATATCTGAGCTGTCTTTCATAAAATATTAAATTATATTTTTAACCAAGTTGATAATATTTTTCCCCCTTGTACTTCTCGTACTAAACATTAACTAATAACATCTTTTTTTTGTTTCAGTAAGAAAACCAATACTGACAGCGACATATTCGGCATCAGTAAAACCGCAACATCCCAAACAAAGAACATTCACTGGATCATCTAACTTCATTCATTGTAAACCGTGTAGCCAGCGGCTGCGAGCGTCGCGCAACGACCACCGATGGAGAGTTCTACATCGACTGTAAGGTATACAAGACTGAAGATGCTCGCCTTACCGACTCCGCTGAGCTGTGGAAGAAAGCACTCATCCGAATGAAGTTCCAGACTGATGTCGACTCTCTACAGTGGCGAAAATTACAAGAGCTCGTGCAGGCGACTGATATTTTGTTTCCAGATAAGCCAATGTTTTATGATAATTAAACGAAGTAGCTAATTTATAGTCGTTTCTTATTTACACTAACAAACCTTTACCGCTTTGGTTACAAGTTAATTTTATATTTTTTTTATTACACACTCACACACATACACACACCAACATCAATCGCCATCGCCTTTTGACATTCGGTGTTAACAGCGAATGCAAACTCGATCGAGTGATCGGTCGAGTCAGTAAGCAAGTGGATAGTAGAGTAGCTAATTTTTAACGAACGATAGTAGTACGGAACAAGTTACTCGTTCCTAATCAAGTACGCAACACAATGAACTGTTCCGTTCGAATTTATCGGTCGAGTAAAGAGTCGAGTCGCTTATTGGTTATTGGGCATTCTATTCCACTATCGGTAGCGAGGCGCACTCGCCGAGCGACTTGCCGATAGTGGAATAGAATGCCCAATAACATACTACTATTAGGTAGTCTATACCAACCCTCGCTTCAATCGATACATTAATTATTCTAATCGCATATTTTTCTTACAAAACGTATAAAAAAACATGCATTTGTTAGCTGCAAGTGGGTCCATTGACGCGTAACATTATTATGTTGGCACCCCTGCACCTACTTAGTTAAATGTCATGTGATGCGATTAATTGTAATTGTATTTAATTTTCATTTGAAAACGATGGCACCTGCTTAGAAAATATCTAAGTGTTCTAATGTAAAAACCTGTCCTTATAGAGTTTTAGCAAAACAAAAAGAAGGAGTATTTATTAAAGACTAAAGTTGGTACTATTGCTCAAGTGTCACCTGTCATAATGTGTCTAGCAAATGTCATTTATACCTTAAGCATAGTTTTAAAAAAAGGATAGAGGTCTCTTTTATATGGAAATCGAGTTATAGATGGAAATAATGACACATGATGATGACAGTAAGATATTAAAGAAAAATACATCCTAGCCATCCTAAAATGGTCGTGGTGGTCCGGAGGTTAAGGCGCCCGCTTCTCATGCATGAGGGTGCGGGTTCGAAACCTGGCAAGTACCAATGTGACTTTTTCCGAGTTATATGTACCTACTTTCTATAATTATTTAGACACCACTGACATACGGTGAAGGTAATCGCAAGGAAACCTGGACTTATAATTTCTAATTATAAGTTTGAAATCGCCAACCCGCATTGAGCAAGCGTGGTGATCAATGCTCTAACCTTTTCCGTATGAGAAGAGGCCTTTGCTCAGCAGTGGGCACTTAAATGCTGATGATTCTATGATGATGATGACGTCCTAGCTATCCAGGGCTCAGCCAATGCGGGTCCAGAGCAATAATGTAGGTACCTCGGCCCTGACCTGGAGCAGGAGCACTTACAGTCAGTAGGAGCCAGACACTCCTGAATTCCCCCCTCAAAAAAAGCTGCTATCCAGGGCATTAACCTCAAGAAATCATACATACAAATCTATAATCAAACGATAAAAAAATACTCAAATACAACAATCGACCGTGACACTACAACCGTATACACGACCGAGTATTAACGGCAGTAGCTTTCAATCAATCTCATGGTAGTTATAAATGGTATAATGGTCAATAATAACATCATAGGTTATAAACTTTGTATGATTAATACTCTAAAGAGTGCCCGTTGAAACACCATAGAGGTTTCGAACTATAATTACTGACTAATGATTTGTAAAACGGAATGTTTTATACTCTATTAATAGTATGTTTGAGTTTATTTTAGTTTTCGAAAGTTCTAGAACGAGAACAATAGTGACGGTTGATTTTTGAAAAGAGGTTTTAGTGTTTCTTTCTGGATGACTTTTATATCTTAATATGCCTCTTGTAATTGATATGATCCTTCATATAAGTAAAGTCAGGTAGGGTTTGTAGCGTCCGAAGCTATTTTTCCAGCACTTTTGATTTTCATACACAAGATTAACGCAATACTTACATAAAATAAAACCAATCAAGCGTCACTCACAATTTTCAAAATGGCTGCCGCTTAGAAGCGTTCATTTTAAGATTTCATTGTTAATACCTATTCAAACTACAAGTAGAAGTTTCTAGAATAAAAGAATAGGCTAGGCATTTGATTGTAGTACTCATAAAACGCGGTGGAAGTCATAAAAACTGTTTAGAGGTCAGTGGGAAGTTAAGAAAAACGCGTGGGGTCCAAAAATGTGTCATTATATCTGGATATTATTGTCATTATGAACTGTGAAATGATAATACATATTTGCTCTAGTCTTGGTGTTGAGTATTTTCAGGTATAGATGATAAGTAGTAGATACTTTTGGGATTTTTATTTGTTCTAGTTTATCGTCAGTTTGAATAGATAGTACCGTCAGTTTTTGGAAGTAAATATGTTGAAGATCTAGTTTTATGATACCTATGTTATTAGAGAGAATTGTGTATAGCAATACAGAAAGATGAACTTTTAATGAAGAATATTAAAAACTGTAACTGTTCAGCTAATTTAATTTAACAAATAATGTATATACCTAATACCTTTTTGGTTTTCAGTACATAGAAAATTTTTACTCATATTTTGTACCTATACAAAAACGACATTATGTATATTTAAAAGATATATATTTTTTTAAATAACCTATTAAAAACATACCTAGACATATCTATTCGTTCAAAACTACACAACTAACCATAGAAACCGTTATCTACCTGCGCACACTCCGCAACCTTCCACAAAAAATATCGAACGAAACAGTTTCCATCGATACTATCGATAAACAGTTTTATCGATAGATACAATTTATTCGTTCCACGTTCAGGGCGGCTCTACAATCTACTTAGTTGGAAACTGATGTAGCTAATCGGAGTAATCGGTACATTTGTAATTTTTATATCTTTTCTTTTTGATCGCTTTATTTATTGGCTATATATATGTAGATATGCTACAGTTTATTTTACGTAGAGAGAGTTTTTGTTGAGATCGATGACATTATTACAAATTAGCTGACCACCCTGGCTTCGTACGAGTATCAGTCATTTCGTATTCCCCGTATTCCCCGATATTTCCCTTTACTTATCAAACAATTTCTTTCGTAAAACCCTTCTCACAAAAACAACAAACATAACAAAAAAGAATTGTTCAAAATTTGTCCAGACGTTGTTGAATTATGCGCTTAAATACTTAACAACACATTTCGCGAAACATTTTCATATTAAGTATAGGTTATGTTAAAGTTATGATTATTTGCTATTGACGTTTCGATGTGTCATTTTTGACAGGTTACAGCTAATGTCTTAGTAGGGTAGGGAAATCTAGTCTACTCGTTTTAAGGTTAATTTATCAATAGTCAGTTAAATTTTAATGTTATCTGAGGAATTAAAATTGTTGCTGTCACTGTCTTATACAAACGTTCTGACGCGACAACATCATAATTATTCCGCAGGTAACTTTTATCTAACCATTGAAAAATTAGCCCTTAACAAGTTTTTTGATTGGATACCCAATAATTTTATGTTGCCAAACTTTATGTCATTCTTTCTTTTTCTATATTTATAGTACCTACCTATGTTTATTTAAAAGCTAGTAATGTATAATTTTTCATACATTTAATAAATTCTGACTTCACAATGACATTTTCTTTTTACAATTATAATTAAGTATATACTAAAATATGAGACACTAAGGTAACGATACTTATAATTAAATATTCATTAGGTAAACAAAATAAATTAAACCTAAAAGGTGTTCTAATTAATAGAAATATGTTAGTGCTTAACTATTTTAATTAAACATTTTAATTAGCACTACGTTTAGTTAGTTAGTTATTTATTTCCTTGTTTTTTGTAATAGTAGGTAGGTACGTAAATATTATTTTGTAAATTCATTTAATTATTTCTATGTAATATTAATAAGGAGTTATACAATGTGTCAACATGTTTTCAAAACTTGTATCGTTTGTTTTAATAGGAAAATTGTTAAATAGATCAACTATACCTAGGTACCTAATACTTACAGTTTATTAGATATACTTAATAATATTATTTCAAAGTCCAATCTAAAATATTTCACACATGTAGGTACTATACTAAAAAATATATAAATACTAAGATTGTCCATCACTAAAATAACATCACTTTTGCAACCATCTTAGAACTCGAAGTCCAACCAACTTCCTTTTAAGATTCCCTCATAAATTAGATTCTTATACGTTTCAACTAAAACGATGGACAAAAACTGACCCTCCGGCCATTATTATGCCCATCTGCCAACCAATAGGTGACCAGCAAAAAATAATTATAATTTAAAAAACATTGTGGGCCTTTTTCCAACAAACGCTGACCTTAAATGGAACCCATTCGATGGGAGATGTATTAAAAATTGAAATAACAACTTGCGTGCAACGACCGCGCAATAGATAATAGCGAAAATGTTACAAAACACCCAACTAGGGAATTGCAAATGAGATCTTAATACTATAAATTTAAAGAACTATTTCGAATAAACATTAGCGTAGCAGATGTTGTTCGAAATGAAGATTAGGGGAACTAAGGCATAAAAAGCGGTCAGCCAATCGCGTCCCGCGTATATCGGCCGTCTCGCTTGCACAGTGGTCGCACCGTTCTTTCTAATGCTCATATTTTTTGCCATCTTATTCTAATTCCTCATTCAAATAGCCTGCGTTCGATTCCAGGGGTCTATAACCTTTTTATGTCATAGAGGTTTTATTTTAATTTATATTTTCTGTTCCTTCATTGGCTGTTACGTATTTCGGTTGTGTTCATTGGACAAGGCATTCAAGTTGGTATTTTTTAACAATTATAATTGTTATCATAGGTTATGATCGATGGGTTTTATTTTTTACCATGTACGCGTGGTTGCGTGTAGCACAACGGTGATGGTATACAGATAAACAATGTTTCATGGTAATAAAGTTTTTTATGATATTTTTTTCGCAAATTCTCGTTGCGTTTCATTAATTCGAGTGAATATTAAATGGCGATATAGGTCCAGGTACATTTGAGGTACGACCGAGGAACTGTTACCTCCATGCAGTGTGTATTATATTTTTTCTCCAGTAATTGATATAGTCAACTTGGTATAGTCACGTAGGTATGTTAAAAAAGGGAATTTATTTTCAGTTTCTTGCATGTTATAGTGCAATCAGAGATATAGAACTACATATAAATGAAAAGCAAATTTAAAGCACTTATTTTGGGGAATTAAAAATTATATTTAATAGGACAATTACCCGCCATAAAAATGTGTTATGTTTATCTAAATGGGAGATCGGAATTATCTAAAAACATGCAAGGTTTATTTTCGCATCGAAAAAATTACTATAAATGTTGATATTATTTATTTATTTCATTATTTATAGATAATTCGTGGACACAAAAAGATTATGTCGTAGGCATCTAGGTATAGGAGGGAGTACTTAATTGATTAAAAAGAGTAGATAATATGAAAATTAAATGTGTCTCATGTACGTAATAAACTGCAGAAATGTATAAGTATTCATTCATTCGACTAAGTACCGTTTTGAAGACATCGGTAGTCAAAATGTCAAACTTAGAATTAAGAACGAACTTTGACATTTAGGACAGATTTAAAGTTTATGAGAAAAATTTAAATTAATCTAGAGATTTTGATTTGAGATAAGTTATTAATTTTAGCCGAAAGACGGTCACTATACCTAAATATGTTAGCCGATGAATTGTATCACTTTTAAAATTCTCAATAAATTATCAAAAAAAAAATCCAAGTTCTTTTCATCCTCTTAACAATCTACTCCAAGTAATAAAAGAACATAAGTGCAACTAGATATAATAATATGGTTCTAAAGGTTCTTATAAACCCTATATCGAACCTCAGTAATAATCTAGATAAAGTATTAAAATCAAGTACTGCAGCTCACCTGAGCTCTAGCTTACATCCGGCCAACAATTGTCTTGCACGGGCTCAGAACCTGTTTCCTTTTGGCATATGTCTTGCGAGCCTTTTATTTTTTGCACTCATTTAACTATGGGTAAATCTGCTTCGAGAATGTTCTATTGTAACTACACGATTTGCTTGGTTATTCTGTTTTAACATCATGTTTATATTCAAATAAAGTTTAATACTTAGGTATCTTAGTACCTACAAAATCTTAGTAAAAATTAATTAATAAATTATACTTTCATCTAATTGTATGCTAGTCATATCAGATTATCAGACTATAAGTGTCCACTGCTGAGCAAAAGCATCTTCTCAAAGAGAGAAGATTAGAGCATTGGATATTCACAACGCTTGCTTCGCCGTATGTCATTAGTGTCTAAATAATTATAGAAAATAGATAAATATAACTCGGAAATGTATGTAGCAAACAGACATTTCCGAGTTATATTTATTTAGATACGCCTTAAAATATTTCACATCACACATGTCATTCCGGACAAAATGTATCTATAGAAAACTGTCAGTTCTGACATTTTTACTAGTGTCAATTCTTTAAAATTATTTAAACATCGAAAAAGCAAACACATTTCCGTAGATACATTGATTTGAAATACTTGGTTTATTATTGAAGAAAATCGTTATAAGCAAGTAAAAATGCCACCTTATATTAAAAAGCAATGAATTCTGAATGATATAGTTAAGACCTTTAAAAAGCTATGAGGCGTTAAATTTTGCTTATTAAATCATCACAATTATGTAGGTACAGACTTATTATGGTACTATACAGTTTAATCTCAATGTGTTTATAAATGAATAAAGATTTAAGTCACTAACAATAAAACACTAAACAATATTCTATTCTTCTCATAGATAAAATCAAGGCAAGAAAAACAAATAACCTAATAATAATAATTAATTGTATGTAAAATAGACATGAATTTATAGTTTAGATGGCGGCCCAAATGACAGTTTCATAAACTTTTATCTGTTTAACATTGACATAAGAAATATAGTATTAGAATATCTGTCAAGGTGACAAAACCAAGCTTGTGTTTTTCATATTTATTCTTACTAAATGTGAAATTAGGCATTTCGCGCCACTTAAGGCGCCAGTGTAGCCTCAAGACTATTGACCATAGACTATTTGCAAATGTTTGACATTAGTAAAATTTGACAGGTTACAGTTTAACTGTTTTTTTTTTGTAGGAGGAAAATCATCAAATGGCCTCTCACGTTTAGGGTAAGCTGGGAGGGAGTGACTCTTACTGACTAAAAAGGAACTATGTGGCCGTTCTTTCTCCTGCTCGAGTTTAGCTGATTGGGCAAAATATAATAAGACTTTAAGACATACTTGCCCCGAGTGTAAAATCGAAGACTGTCCTTGACATAAAAAATCAATAGATACTCACCTATATCTATTGTAATAAAATCGCAAATATTCAGTAATCCTCATACATATTTACATCGATTTTTCAAGGCCAACATCGACGTAAAGACTTCGATTAAGTTTTTGTTATTTCCAAGAACATGTCACGTCTTACAAATGTGATTTGTCCGTATAAGGCGAAGACTTGTGTGCAATGATGACAGAAAAAAAACATGAAACTAATACACTAAGACCGGAGAAGGACATTGTTTAATAATGATAATTAAAAGCGAATAATATGTGCAATTCCACGCGCATATTCGCGTTCTGCCGAACAAGGACATCGGCTGTTTCCGCGTTGAATCACATGCCGTTTGGTCTAAGTTACAAGCCGATTTTTACCTAAAGTTTAAATGCTAATAAAATTTACGTTTTTCCGTCATATTGTCTTATAAATCTTGTTAATTGCTTGCTGGTAGTAAAGATTTAATAATATTATGTTTCTAATACGCACAAGACTGCTAGATAGGAGCCAATACCAAGAATAAATTAATCAAACTGCACAGCTAACGTTATTAGGTACATAACCATTTTGAAGTCTACTATAATGGTGAGTAAGACACATATGCTCTTTGCATTTTCTCTCTATTTCATTTAACACATCTTTTTTCCACTTATTTTTTGAAGTTGTTTGATCGCAATTAGCTACATAGAATAGAATTTAATATGGAGCATTATGTAACTACCTTCCCATAACATCCAAACGAGTGATACAACATGTATCTATTTAACTTAAAGATTAATTACTATATTATTCGTTACTAGTTTCTGCAGCTCTGGCCACAGTGCTAGGGTCAAAAGTAGACTATACTCTGTATCTGTTTCTACGTAAATGAGTAACAAACAAATCCATTCTTACAAACTACCAATAGTGTGGGAGAGCCAAGCTTCGGCACGAATGGGTCGGCTCGACCGGAGTGATACCACGGCCTCACAGAATACCGGCGTGAAACAACCCATAGCGTTGTGTTTCGCCGTGTGAGTGAGGTTACCGGAGGCCCAATCCCTCCCATTCCCCTATCCCTTCCCAATCCTTATATCCGCAACCCCTATCCTCAAAAGGCCGGCAACGCACTCGTAACTCCTTTGGTGGTGCGGGTGTCCATGGGCGGCGCCGATTGCTTACCATCAGGTAATGCGTCTGCTCGTTTGCCGACATATCCCATAAAAAAAAAACTACCGGATTCAGGACATCAATGCTATGGTTTGATCGAGTGACATATTATGGCAAACGCATTTGAACTTATAATAAGATTAAAAGATCTATTATATGCCTAGATTCCATCTTATTCTTTGTAACTCCCAGCGGATGGTATATCATAATAAAGTTACATTATTATAGTTCCAACTCCTTTGTTTCGTTACAAATATTATTCAGAAATTTCCTAATGAATCATTGTTCGATTAATTGAGTCATTCTAGCTTTGTTTATAATTTTTAGATCCAAACGTATCTGAGATTGTTTTGATAACCTTCACCCAGATTCAGATGTCTCCGAAATTGTATGATTCACATCCGTTTGACGAGGAGATGTCTTTATAAGCGCGATGAGTGGATTGGTCTGTTTTGGAGGATGATGACTAAGACTCCTTTCTAGTTTTTCATTTCTTCATGTGTTCATGTGTCACTGGTTTGAAGTATTTGAAACTGTTCGTTTCTATTCACTTAGGTATGTTTGTAGATATGTATTTGGGTAGATGATTTAAGATAATTGTGTGACGTTTCCTCTTTTCCTACCAAACAATATTATGACAGTATTGTTTAATTCAATTTCTGTATCTTTGTTTATGTTATATTTTATACAACTTACTTATTGTTTCCTACTAATACTCTAACTTAAACAATCTACACTTATATGTAGTTATTTATATTAGTAGATTGTACTGTTATAAGTACTTACTTATAATTCCTTGCCCATGTCTTTATAATTATGTTTCCAATGAATTTTATTTTTGTTTTGATATTTATTACGTTGCCTTACTCCAGTTTTATTCCTGTGTCGTGTGTATGAAATCCAGATTTATTCACTTTCGTCATTTTGAACGATTGATCATTGAACGAACTTAAGTTCTTCCCATTTATTTAATTCTGTGATTTCTTTAACCGTTCAAGGTTCTCCTTCATCACTAGCTCTTCATGGTATAAAACAAAATAGCATTTTCTGTCCCTATACTTATCCCTATTTATGTATGTTTAAATCTTTAAAATTAGGCAACGGATTTTGTACGGTGTTTTTTAAATAGATAAAATGATTGATGAGGAAGGCTTATTTATAATAACATCCATTAAATGGTGGAGGATTTAAGTATCGCACTGCTGGAATGCCGGGGCCGGTCGCTAGCTATAACACAAGCAGAAATCGCTCGAACAGTCTCCCGCTACCTCTTACATCTCACACCAACATTCAAACACGCATACACAAATGCAAACTGACTCATGGCGACCTTGAGATAGACCAGTCTAATCGCAGTTTTAGCCAATCTATAGTCAACACACGTTCCATCCTTTGTCTATGCGCCTTTATCATACAGCCCAGCCCTTTTAAAAACATTTTTGAAACTACCAATTGAAATGATTCGTAATTATATTACTTGTTAATGGACTACTGGTTTGTTTTTGCTACTTTATGTGTAGTATATTGGTTTTAGTTGGTCTGTTCTAATTTTATCTAATTCTTAACTTCTTTGTTTTTTTTCTCTTTTATGCAATGTAATGTAAATTAAGTAATTTAATATTATTTTATAAGCTAGTAATAACCCTCTTTGTAACGCCTGAAAAAGGCCGTTAAGCTGTGCCTGTTATTTTAATTTAAGATCCTTGTACCCACCTTAACATGCAAATAAAGAATTTGAATTTGAATTTGAATTTGTTCTTTATGACAAAAATTTTAATTATTTATCACTTACATCACGCATTGCCTGGTTTCTCTTAAAAGAGAATAGGTACGAATGTTATAATGTCTTTGACACTCAAATCAAATAAATTTATTGGAAGGCTCTGTGCCAATTTTGGAAACTTTAAAAAAAATCCATACTGTAATAACTCTGCCGCTTTACGCGATAAAATCTACGAACTCTCACCTAAATCCGCACATTGTTGAGTCGCCAAAAAACCCTCAAATAACATTGTACAACATTATTTCCCTTTCAACACTTAGTAACGAAATAAACAACGTCAATTAAAAACAACATTTTTAACAATGAAAACGACAAAATGTAATCGTAGATAAGGCAGACTATAAATAGAATTCTTAGTTCTTCTGTCAGTATAATGACTAAACTGACTAGGTAAGTTCATGTCAAAAGTTTACGTTCCCACGGGAACATCAAAACTGCAAACACTATCCAACGGATCGGATTGCTAGAGAATTTTGTAAAAAAAACAGCTTGATTTGTTATTCAATGTTCGAAATTCTATTTCTTTCTAATTCGTTTAGAGTGAGTGAGACGGATTTCGATGATAATTTTAACGGTGAATGGCGAAAACAGCGCCATGTTTGATTTGGTACATGATTTGAAAAAAGAATGTCTTTAAAAATGAATGACGTTTCGATTTTCTAATTTTAAATTTGTTTGTATAAAAAAAAATAAAAACTGCAAAAAAATCAGGGAATATTTTTTACGATTTAAAGTGTTTTATTGTTACTAAATGTTTATTATATTCATTAATAAATAATCTACACCCTTGATCCGCCATTTTACATGACAATTAAAGTTTTTTTTTAAATTATTTTTCATAGACTTCATATAAAACAACTCATACCTACATCAGAGAATCTATTAAGGAAAGAAATACCAAATCTACGGTACGACTAGACACCAACCATCCAACACACACCGGAGATCACGGTCCGAAGATTATTCTTACTTTCAAAACACATTAGCCACTTCGATTTACTTGGAAGCAAGTACCTATAATATGTAATTATTTTTTATTATTCCACGGTAAAAGACTCAGTAGCGTCCACTAATTATAATATTAACTTGTAAAGGTTCTACTTCAGTTAACCTAAGTCACTTTGGTTAGGAAAATGGCGATGGGCAGGTTGGCTTCGCTTTTAAAACATAATTCGATTTTGTTTTGTTTTTGAGTTTCTTCATCGACAGTAATGAGGTGGAAATATCGTTTAGTGTGTTATTATAATTGTTAGAGTTTTGCTTATATTGTTTTATTTTAGCTTTTTGTATATGACAATGTTTTTAAGATACTTGAACATGTTTCGTGTTCAATCATCTGTTTTTTTTCTAATTTTCACAAAAAATACTAGGAATTACTTATTATTTGAAACTTTAATCACTAAAAATAAAGAAAATGCAACGACAAAACTATTTAGGTAGGTACTTATTTAATAAAATAACATTAAAAAAACTGGAGCATAAATAAACTTTAAAATAAAAAATTAACGTTCCTAATTCAAAAACAATAACAGTTACGAAAAGGTTGATGGCCCCGAACGGATGTAATAGACAATGAAGACTTCTTATAGTCTATGCTAATTCGCGCCATTTTATGATTGCAATTCAAATGATGACGCGTAATTTTTTTTTTCAATAAACTTTTACGCTGCTGCGTAATACGTTACGGGAAAGGTACGGTTTATGCTAACTATACTGTTACTATGGAGTTTTGTACTTAGTTAACTTCAGTGTGAGAATTATTATGCCTCATTTGTAGTAGTTTATGATTGACGTAAGGAAAATGGCGGATATGACAAGACTTTTGGCCAATTGGAACGTTACTTTTCGAAAATTAATATTTGGTTATGTTTAAGTACGGGGTTTTCCTAACAAAAGGAAAAGGGTCAGAAAAAGACAGATATTAAAGGTATTTAAGACAAGTAAAAATACAGAATACAGCTGCAAAACCATTTGAAAATGGAAGAAGCGTTGCAAAAAAATATCAAAGACAATTTTCTTCATAGGCCATCAGCAACCACAGATTATACAACGCAACATCCGCTCAAATTTCGTTGCGCACAGAACAAAAAATAGCTCAATCAATTCCCATCTAGAGAAACTAATTCTACAAGTTCAATCTTTTAACTTGTTTCTCAGAACATGTGCATAAGTGATGTTTTTACTAAGCACCTTATACTTTTGCTAAAAACACTCTTAAGACAACGCATTAAGAGTTAATTTACTATAAAATATTATAGCTATACTTATCTAGTGCCGTATGCACTTACTAAAAACACTCTTATAATAACGTGCTAAGGAATATTTTTGAATAAGCTGTCGTAGTTCTAGATATACGAGTACCTATAGCAGTTGAATCAAGCAACTGCACTTGATGTTTGAACTGGTTTCATTAAAATATTTATTTGAATTCAAATTGATGTTCAATTATGTACGTGTGTGGTGAATATTTTAGAATTTTCTAGACTATTCTATAACGTTGTATTTTTTATATTATTAAATACATACTTAAAACAAGCGTGGGAGAATCATGCTTGCGCAGAAATCTGACGTGAAACAACGCTACCCTTGTATTTCGCTTAAAGTACGTTATTTACCCCTACTATTCTTTGATTCTACTTAAACAAGATGTCATTAAGATGAGGTAAACTTTGTAAGTTTGTATGTAGGGGGTAATCTTTGGAACCGATGGTCAGATTTCCAAAATTCTTTCACTGAGACATAGCTCTATTGTTCCTGAGTTTTATAACCTATAAATTAATCTTGATATGCGTATATTAGTCAAGCTATCGTTTGGAGTTGTTTTAATAATCCCTTGTTACTTTTTTTTATAAGGAAGGTAGGAGGCAGTTAATATAAATAAAAACGACACAATTTTCACAGATAATATCGAAAAAACAATCGAACACAAAATTCAAATTCAAATTTTTAAAAAACGAATCAATACCCTACATCAACACTCACACACACAAACGGAGAAAAACAAAAGTAGACACATAGGTACTTAGACATAAAATAAATTGCAACTAAATTATTTAAAACTGATATTAATTATTATTCGAACAGCGACCCGAGCAAACGATGTAATTATTCATTATAATAAAACTATCGATAAATTTATATGAAAAATATATTGAAATAATAATTCGGCCCTTGGCCGACGTTCTTGATATTGATATTGTCAGTTCGCCTCATTGTTCTATAAGTTTAGGTATATGAGGGTAAGGCTGTGGTCTTAGTGAGAGCGGACAAACGGAGCGGGACCATTATGCACACTTTGATGATCATATTTTTATTAGTGCTTAAAACTGATAGTGGCATTAATAATATACCTAATGTAATTTTAGTATGTATATTTCTTTTTTTCTTCTAAAAAGGTTAAAATTATGGTATGGTTATGTTTAAGACAGTCTAAAGATTGATGAAGGCCTTTTTCAAAGCTTAATCGCTATTGCTTATTGATAACTAGCGATCCACACCGGCTTTGAACGCGTGCAATACTGATGTGCTGCTAAATTTCTCCACCATTTAATGGATGTTATTATACATACAAACCTTCCTCTTCAATTTTTAAAAAACTACATCAAAATCCGTGGTATAGTTTTAAAGATTTAAACATACATAGGGACAGAGAAAGCGACTTTGTTTTATACTATGTAGTGATTTCCTGTGTGATGAACTTTGCATACATTTTATGACAGGTATTATTCAGTTATAAAATAATTCAATGTATGGAATAATATTGCATAGATATACCTAACAAGATGTATCTAATAATAAGGTCTAAATTCTAATTGTATTCATAATAAAGTTATATTAAATCAAATTTAATTAAGTACCTACATGTAGGTACGTATTTAAGTAAATAATACCATGTCTTTATTTTTAAGTTTAAATACTAATAATACTAATACTTATGAAAAATCATAAACACAATTAAGTTTATCTTTCGGGCTCTTATCAGACCTTTTTTGAGGGCAATCTTTCTATATTTTTTAACTTTTATTACCTATCTTTTTCTATTCTTTTCGTATGAAGATCATTATCAGATTTAGCATCAAACTTAAGTATCAATCTACTCTATTCCGGCACCCTATGGTAAAGAATTTAATAACTCGCGATGGTCGAGATATTTTATGTAAAAAAAACGGGCCAGTTGGATACTGAGCTAGTTAACTCGTCAGATACGCATCTAACTGTGACAGGTTGATAGTTAGATTCATGATACGAGATCTTTGATAACTAAGGTATATAATAAATTACTTTTATTATTTAAAGAACAAGTTTATAATTGGATTTTTATTACGGGCTAGCGCAAATTGAATCATTAACCCATGGAATTATAAATTGGAGTTTGAATATACGCAACAATGTATTTATCCCCTCCTCCAATCCGTAAATCTCGGAACCCCTTATCCCTAACAAATCGGCAATGCACTCATAACTCCTCTGCTATTGCGGTCTGTGGGTTGGGTGACAACGATTGCTTACCATCAGATAATCCGCTTTACAATGGTAAACACACATAAAAATATCCATTTGTTATGGAAAACAAATCCAATTACAAAAATAGGACCTAATTTATCCGCTATCCGCTGTCACTGTGGCCGCTACCCACATTTATTCAGTGGAGCCACAAGACCGCTTATCGCTTGCAATAAATATGCACAATAATTAATATTCGATAATTATTTACTAGAGACGAAAACACTGCAATAAATCGCAATTGCAGTTCGACGACATTTTGGTCGCGCGAAAGTTTTATTGGCTAGGAAAGTCATATGACTGGTTAAATTTCAATACCGTTGTACACTTTCGAGTTAATAAAGTATGTTAACGATCGCCCGTGCTTATAGATTTTAGGTCAAAATGATTTGTGGTTTTGATTTTTAGATAATGGATAATGGATATAGGAACCGTTAATTTTACTTAGCTTAGAGTGAAAATAAAGCCTTGTTCCGCATTTGTGAATGTTTGGGTCATTTCTCTTTTGTCCAAAAGTAGCTATTAAGCATATGGTCTATATAGTATTATATTAATATACATTCTTGACACAATAAGTGCTATTATCGATTGAGTTGTTTACCTTCTTAAGACTTTAAGACAATCAGTCCACTTGATTGACACAAGCGGCAATTTTAATTTCCAAACAAACTTATAATATAAAAAAATCTATCTTTTCAGGTCTAGAACGGGTGGCGGAGGAGTTGATGGGTCGAAGAAAATGGAAACTATATCAGGACGCGTTAATACCAAAACGAGGGGAGGCAGACCTATCGAGCGACGAGGAATCGGTCCAAACGGACCCCCCACCAGCCTTGAAGATCAAGACCATAGAACAGATCAACGAGGACGAAACAAAGGAGGAAAGAGTGGAAGAAAAGGTGCCTCGAAGGCCAGAAACTATTCTAGAGTCGTTGATCAAGAGACCTGCTACCCAACCGAAGCTGGAAGTAGCCGACGAACCAGCAGATTGGAAGCCGCAGGACAAATGCTACTTCTGTACGGATGGTGAGCCGGGAGGGGGCGAGAATAGGCAAACCGGCGCTATGGTGAGTCCGTTTTATCTGTTGCCATACATTAATCTGTGTTAGATAGAAACATTATGATTTAGTTCAAAAGTAGACAATGGTTAAGGACTATATTTTTCTGGTCGTTTGCTTTAAAAGGTTCTACAAGTTGAAGCTTTTATAAACATGGATCTTAAGGAACAGTTTTATTAGCTGATAGGACGACAAATGAGCCAACTGATCACCTGATAGTAAGCAATCGGTGCCGCCTTCGAATACCCGCAATACTAGAGGAGTTTCAAAAGCGTTGCCTTTTGGTGATTAGGGTTTCGGAGATTAAACTATTGGGGATGAATAGGTGAAGTGGAAACATAATAATTTTTAAGCACTAACTAACTTATTTTATGCAATAACTAAGCTCGAAAAAGTAAATGTAGTACAATAAGAGCAAAAAGTATAATACCTACTCGTAAGCAGTAGGTACTATCGTGCACCAATTAATCACGATCAACGCTTTCGAACAAAATCGTCCCAAAATTTGAATGACCCATAAACCCAGAATGAAACCGTCCTGTCGTCCAATTTGATTATCCAGAACAGTTCTAGATTGGGGTCCTTCACGAAGCTCAGGTGTTCCCATAACCTGTTAGACATTATTACAGACAGATATAGTGTAGTAGTAACATAAACTCCTGGAATAGATTGAACAAGGCTGTTCGCCAGATGTTCTGATAATAGCTGTATTCATACACGTGTTAGGTTGTGTGAAGCTGCTCTGATACGTCTGTGGTTACACTTGGATGTGTGGGACTTCTTAAATACTTACAATTTAGATTTTTTTCCTGACATATACCTCTGCGGTGTTAATAATATGGACTTTAAAAGGTTTATCTAGACCTGGACTTGAAAAGAGACTGACCTTTGAGTTTGTTTCGGAATTTCTTCTCAGAGTAGCAAAAATAAATTCATTGTTTCATTGTAGAGGATTCCATCTGTCCTTAACGTGTCTTAATTTCTTTTATTAGGAATAGCTGAAGTTAATAGACGAAGCTGCTATTCAAACATTTTCACGAACTATGTCAAGCGTTTGATTATAAGTACTCTGAAAAATGATTTTTTCTTCTTTTAAATTTGAGAATTAATCACTACATTGTGTAAAACAAAGTTACTTTCTCTGTTTCCTATGTATGCTTAAATCTTTAAAATGCCTTATGGATTTTAACGCGGTTTTTAATAGATAGATTGAAGAGGAATGTTTATATGTTTAATAACATCCAATAAATAGTGGATAAATTGAATCTCAGCATTCCACCCGTGTTCAGTTATGGAAGCTACATATTCATCGCCTCTTTATTGACCAAATTCAGATTAGTATAATTTTTGGCAGTACAGCGATTCCCTTCGATCATTACGCAAGATGGATGGAAAAAGCCTTTCGGAAGAACGAATGGTTTTTTGTAGGTACTTTTCCTAAATACACGTGACATACAAATCTTTACGCGAATTTGAAACACTGTCAGATGACAGACATCGTTGCCTTAAATGACATCATGGATGCCTGCATAAGAATGCAACACCATCTGTGACTCAAAATGATGCGTCCGTGACCTTTATACCTAGATTGAGTTAGTCATTGCGGTGCTGTGGAATATTTTGAGGTACCTATCGATGATTGGTTACATCCTGAACTAGGAACTTGGTACCTAATAAAACTTGACTGGTTTTTTTAATAAAAATAATTCTTGACATGAGATTTTCGATTTTTGAAAAGTTTTTTGTAGGTAGGTAGTGTTTGATTGGACTTGCTCGTTATTTATAAATATATCTATAAAAATTAACAGTAAAATTTAGGTGCTTATTAGTAAGCACATAACAACGCTTGGACCGATTTTGTCATTCCTTTTTTTGGTGTGTTAGTCTATTGACTATGAGATTACACTAAAAGAAAATTTTGGACTAGTAGAAATTATTGGGTATTTAGGAATTAATAATCCTTTCATCGTTAGCGTTGGACAACCGTCCGAAGCAAAGGCGCTAGTTTAAAATGATTTTATTTATAAATAACTAGTCCTAGTCCTATAAGTATCTACTCTATAGAATAGAGGTAGAATATAGGTAATCCGTCTGCCCGTTTGCCGACCTAATGACATAAAAAATACATAGGAATATTAAATTTTCGAACGCTTGGAAAGTTCTTTGAAATAATGAAAAAGCAAGCACACAAACCATAGGTTTTGGTCTAGAATTATGATAGTACAGTTATGTGGTGTTATTGTGCACATGGGAAACTCACAGGCAATCACAACGAAATTATTGCTTTGGCGGCAAAAACTGTACCATAGACTACATATGGAATGCTTTTTTTCTCTCCAACGTTCTTGTTTCTGACATCAATCTTGTCTATGGAGAGATAGAGATAGAGTTATGTCAGTCGTTTCGAATTTATGCGTTTTCGATTTGTAATTAATGAGTTTATGCTCAACATAAAAGTTAACGCGTCGTTGGTTTAACAAAAATGGTGAAGAAATAAAAAGTTTAATGTGATTAGGTTTTTATTTTTTGTATTTTGTAGTCATTTGTAGATAGTGTTGAGAATTTCTGTTATGGCCCTTTTTATTGTAGAAGGCAGTCGTTAGTTTTTCAATGAATTGTTAATTGAACATTATATATACTTTATGATGCAACAATGATGGTCAAAGAATGGTATATACTCTTTTTTAAACTGACATTGATATACCTAGTTCATCTAAAAGGTTCAAACTTGGAGCTTTCCACAAACTTATAATCTACGAAAACGAAAATCAATTAGATGGTGTTTTCCAAATATTATTAACCGCCCATCCTGTACATTCAAATGGAACACCAAATAAAACATTAATACCGTAACAACATAACATTTAATTAAGACCTAATGGCTATACTCTTAATAACTACATCCCTCGCGATATTCTAATCATTGTCCGTTCTTAATTACACTTTATTGTAAAACCTATAGATGGCAATAGCAATTATGTATTCTGTCTAAACCAAGCAAAGACACGACCAACCTAACCAGACCCCTCTCCCCCATACATCTATGACAAACCGGAACAATATCTAACGCGAAACAAACGCAAAGGGACCATCTTACATCGGCCGTGCAAACCATAGTTTCAATTTAGAAAACAATGGCTTATCCATTTTCTACAATTCCACGTCAAACTAGAGTTGGTATTTTGATTAATACGCGCGAAAGAGATGGGGTGCGTGCCTCGAAAAATGCATTTTATTCTCAACTCTGTTCGAATGCACGTAAGGTCGAGTTCCCCGCTCATTGCAGTGTTGTTACTGAAATAGTGAATGTGTAGGCGTAGAGCATGAAAAGTAGGCAGTGTAAGAACAGAGCCGGGAGTGGAGTGGACATTGTCTCTTTGTGCTTTTGAGTACATTATTTTTAATCTGTTTGTTACTACTTGTGCTAATTAATTTTGTTTGCGTTTATTAAATTGCGTGGAGCTGTGTGGATCTGTTTTAATTAAATTGTAAATTGGTGTTTTAATTGAATTCGTGTCGATTGTGAAGTACCTAAGTGAAATAAACAATGAAGTGTAATCAACGAAATAGTGAAATTTCGATTGAGTTTTAGTGCTAGTGATTAATGAGATTTTTGAATAGTGTTCGGAATGTGTTTAAAGGTAATTTAAAGTCATTTTTACACGATTTATGTAGGTGTTTCTAAATAAGTAGTTGACAACCCTAAAGAAAAATGTTATTATGGATACCTTAAACGAATTAACTTCCTATTTTAATTACATTACTTTCGATATCTAGTACAAGTATATTTCATGACAACAGGCTTCATAGAACTGCAAGCACCTGTTCACATGAGCTATCACAATTAAGTACCAAACGAAAGAAGAAATTTAAAAAAAATGTAAATTAATTCTACCATTTACGTGTTGTATAAAAATTATCGCAACCTGCAATTGTTTGGCTGTTAAAAACTATGAAGGTATTGAGTATAATTGCACAGGAAAAGTGGACGATGCATGAAATTAATGCACATCATACTATCGCTTTAGATTTTTCAAAATACACTCGTTGATAATTGTAACGTTACGATGATCTACTTTTAATGATTCGTGTTTCATTTGAATTGTAAATTTTTGTTGTAATTGATTCATTTATAACTGTTTTTGCTAGCCAATGTGTTTATAGTTTAAACAACATTTTTTATGAATAAAAAAATAGTGTGTACAAAACAGAAAAAACATGGCAACCCTTTTGCAAAAAAAAATTGTAATGAGCAAACGACTCCGCGGCTTTCGCAAGCCGATCGGTTAAACAGCATAGGCCGGACAGAAAAGCCTATAGGGGCGGTCCGCGGAGGGTGGAAACCTGGGAAATTTCACGTGCAAGACCCACCCCTCGGCGAAACACGTGCGGCCAAATAGCCTCGCAGAACGAACGCCTTTACTAATCATCGCCGCTCGCGGAAATAAAAAAAAAACATTTTGACGTTTTACGTCAATTTTTGACAAACGATTTGAGATTTTTGTTGTTCTCTTTTATAACCTCTCTCTCTATCGGGCTCGTTCTGTTTAAGCGGCTGATGTTAAGTGTGCGTTTTGTAATAGTGTTTTTTATAGAGTGTGAAATGTAAAATGAAACATGAAGCGATTTCATGGTTAGTTGGAGTTATTAGTTTCAAACATGAAATATACTATGTTTAGATTGAATGCGTCAGTTGTTTTTCGAGCTTTTTTTCTTTAGTGTTAAGATAAACTAAAATTGTTTGATTGGCTGTTATTATTAGTGCTGTAGTGCATGTTCTCGAGTTGATTTGTTAGCTGGTCAACGCCATTTTTGTTTACGGTCGATTTTATTTGCTATATTTACATGCAGCAGATTTTTTAGGTTATAATTTTTTCTTAGCTGTCAGCTAAAGTTTTTTGGTTGTTAAATTTTTTTCTACACCCTAGAATAATTAGTATAGCTTAAAATTTAGTTTTTATTCAGATTAGATATACGTCTTTGTTTTTTTAATAATGATATTCTATGTAAAAATATTAAAAAATATTTTTCAAATGTGTTTTGAAAATTAATAGATTCTTTTGTTTAAAACTCATCCACGAAGCCTTAATCAAATTTTAAATTTGTGTAAGTACCTACCATCGTATCCTAGTTAACGACCTAAATAATATTTACCATACTTTCTGTAAGAAATATCTGTTAAATTATTTACATTTTAAACCCTATTAAATATGTGTGTTTTATTTACACATATTCAACCCCTAAGTCAATTGCAAGTTTCGTTGTCCTTTTTTTCAGAAAAAGACGTTTTTTCGATATTTTTTCTACTTACCTAATACAATTTAAAAATACATCCCAATCAACCACTTAGTGTCGGTCCTGTTAAAATGACTTACCCAAAACTAATAGGACATTAAAAGAAAAACAAAATTCCTAACAAAGAAAAAAAAATACGTTTCATTTCATTAATATTTTCTAATACTCCCAGTAGCTACTTCATCATGGCTCTCGAGCATACGCCCCTTACCTCTTGATTTGTAACAAGTCAACGCTTCGAACATCACCGCGCATTATAAAAAGCAATAAAAAAAGTTTTGTTAATTTATTTTCATCAGTTAACTTAAAAATCACTATTTATTAGACAAACGAAAACTATTTTTCAATTGACAGATACATCTCTTGATTGTCTATGAAATAAAAATGGCGATTTGACGTTGGTGCTTTGTGAAAAATGCCCGCGAAACTCTAAATCATACTTAAGTATTATTTTCTCACGCTGTAGGAATTTTTCAGTTAAAAATAGATATCTAATGTATATTTTTATTAGTGATTTAACTGTACCTATAATTCAGGAAAGTAATTTGTAAAAACCTTTTAAATTGGTGCATCAAAAATTTTAAAGCATTTCAAGCGTAGAACAACTAAACAAAAAATACTTAATGGTTTTTTGTTGTTAAACATGCAAAACTAAAATAAATTAATATGTTATTTATTAATTAATCATTTTCGTGAATTATTAGTATTGTTTTGTAATTTATTGTAGGTAATATTATTTTAGCTTTTTTTAACTTCATGGTCATGTTAAAAGCATTAAAACTCCTTAAAATCAATGTCAAAGCATTTATTTCAATTCATCCTTAAAAAATATACTTTTGCGACGTTAATCTTGAATTGTCCATCAGTGAAGCTAGATGGTCGTTCCAGAATGTAGATTCGTATGAAAAACG
The DNA here is from genome assembly GCA_902829305.4 of Spodoptera exigua. Classification (NCBI taxonomy): domain Eukaryota; kingdom Metazoa; phylum Arthropoda; class Insecta; order Lepidoptera; family Noctuidae; genus Spodoptera; species Spodoptera exigua. Next base: position 2,785,460 of record LR824624.2, read on the forward strand.
AATTCGTATGAAGAACGTTCAAAAATCTCCATCGCTCTTCTTTACATAAAGTTCTTTACAATCTCACTGATACGTAATTTTAATCGAGTGTTGTACATAAAAGCATGTATAGATGCAAAAGTAATATTACGAAAATGCTTCATCAAAATTACTTAATAGAAAAACATCGTGAAAAATATAAGATTTATATAGGTACTTATGTCATTATAAATGCACACTTACCTATTATTTTTTTAATTACCAATAGCCTTAAAATCTTTTTAGATATAAAATAATAATAATATTCAGACATTGAATTTTATAAATAAAATCAGTTTTACACATTACACAACGAAAGACAAGATAATGAAAAAAAACAAGACCTAACACAACTAAAATTCCTTACCTTCTTGCAAGTCAATAAAAAAAACTTAAACTGTCAAACATTTGACGTTTGTGGCTCTAGCATAGATAATAAATAGTACCTACTAAAACTAAATAACTAGCGGCTATGTTAAGTATTTACGTCATGAAATACCTAATTCTATATAATTACGACCTTGGCTCAGATACTATGGGTTATCAACTGCTTAAACCTACAACTGTTGATAACGTACGTGTCTAGTTCAGCATGACCTCGCTTTTCTAGTGTCGAGTAAACTAATCTCGGATTAGCGACTTTGATTGAAGTGTTTGATACGTCAAAACTTTGTATAAACAAGGCAGAATGTGGTACAATAATCAAGATGTGTGTGAACTATGTTATTTTGAGTAATTCTGTGCGTTAATACGACAGCGTAATTCTGTGCATTATTTTACCAAGCACAGATAAAAAGGTTTTTAAATTAATTTTATGACTCCATCAAGTAAAATAGCAATCCTAAAAGTATTTACAAGAAGTAATTTAGTATTTACATTAGATATTTTGATTCCAATAGTAAAATCTACATCAGAAATTTTGAACCCCACCCTTCATCTTACTATAAACTTTTCTTTCCAAAACCCACTCAACAATATTTTTTTCTTCTATAAAAGCCTCGAATCGAAAAAAAAGGAAAAGTAACGAACATTGAAATTGAAGTTAAATTCCGAGTACCAATTAATGAATTATTGAAAATGCTTATCCACCTAAATCTAACGTACTACTGGGTCACATTTAATAACCGTAGAGAGGTAGATTTTTAACGTTCACATTATATACAAGAAATATTTTTTTTTTGCTACCAAAAAAGTTTATTGAGAATAATCTTAAAACCTATCTTTCTTAAAAATAGTAGCCACACACAAATTAAGATTTAAACTCCAAATATCAGCGCTCAACATCATTATTACACCTTGAACTGCCAATACCATTTACAATGACAATAACCACAGTACCAGATATTTAAGATCAGAGCTATTTTAATAGAGAACTATGCCCTAAATACTAACAAGTTCTTAAGGCACAGATGCCACAGTAATAACAACTTATAAACGAAAACGTCCACGCGATTCAATTCTACGTAATTTCGATGCATTTGTCGTTCTATTAAAATGGTAAACATTGACAAAATGTGTTTTTAAACGCCTTATTCAAAAGTTACTGGATCTTTTAAGACTATTTCTGTGTTATATTGAGAGATACTATTATGCTATATCGAAAGAAACTAACCTAACCTACCAAATTAATAGGAAATAACAAGCACGCTGCTCTTGATTAAGAGTCCCGGTTGTGACTTGAAACTAGTAGAGCTAACCCTAATTTAGTCACGTGAGAGTAACTCGTCATTTACAAAAAATCTAGCTGGAATTTTTCCAAATATCAACGAGTATTAATTAACTCTTTTAGAAAGTAAACGACATTGTGTTTGGAATAAAGAGACAAATTGCAGTCCAGATTCCCTAGGAAAGATGACGAGGAGACTCTTTTTGGACCTATCTGCATTGCAAAAGCAAATAAGTATAAACTTACAGATCCCAAGCTATTCTTTCTGTCTTCTATAAGAAATAGAAACCTTCTTTCAAGTCGCATTTGCTTTAAATGAGTTCAAAGCCAGAATGGCCAGGTTTTATTCAATGCATTATAAGTAGAAATAATTTAATTGCTTTATATAAAGAATAAGAATAGCATCTGCTCACTATAATTAACAGTTCAAAGTATCTGATAACTTCTAATACTAATGCATAGGTTGGCCGCAGGGCCCTACTTCTAATGAATACCAAATTAGAAGTATAGAAAAAAAAACAATTGTTCTCGAACGTATTAATAAAAATACTATTCTAAATTCAAACGGCCCATTAACCGGTTCCCACGGCGGCCATGTTGGGTCGTCCTCGCCCGCTATTGGTGGAGGCCGCGAGTTTAGAATTAGAATGTAGACCCCACCATTTGGCGAGCGGCAAATTATGTTGCCAGTTTTTACGTTCCAAGTTCAAATAAGCAGCTGTTCGTAATTCGAACGTGTTTTTTTTGTAATGGTAATCCTAGGAACGGTTGGTCCGTTAGAAAAAATAGATTGGGATTTGAACCCGTCAATTATTGTGGATTGGTTGTTAAGTCCTGGCTATTATCTATGGCTATTAAGCGAATGAATGTAAATTATACAGTGTATGTAACAATTTCATTTTAAACGTCTAGGATTATCATGATAGTAATTTCTTTTAGTTTAACCTTTGCTGGAGTTTATACCAAAACGGGTAAAGTCAGAATAATTGGTTAAATGGCAATGACACAGTTGCCCTGCCCTTTAAGTTCTAAATAGTCACCAATCAACGAAATAACTCTTCATTTAGTTGTGCTTATTAGGAGATTTGTGCCATTACTGTAAACTACACATGTGTGTTATTTTGTTTTAAGTTAGTCTTAATGGCTTGTCATCCGGTCCGTCAAATACTGTCGATTTTATTACAATTTTTCCTTTCCTAATTACCAATAACTAATTAGATCCATTATCACCATCAGATCAGATCTGGAAAAAAACATTTTTCCATCGAACTTCACTTCGAAATCAACACCAAAAAGAATACAAAGTAATATATAATACGTGCACCATCAACCTTGGTCTTACCGCAGGTGGTAAGGTCTGACTAAAGACATTTGACAGACCGTGTAGCAACGGTCGATAATAAAACCTTTTAAATTACCTACTTGATTTCCAACCCCTGTTTGTTCGCCAAGCTAGAGAATATCTAGCCTATATGTATTTATGGAGATGAGAATATTGATATTTTCTGCACTACAGTGGACTCCTAAGAAGACTTGAAGACTGTCAAAAGCCTTTAGTCTAAAGAAGGTCCTACCCGCAAAAATTGACACACAAAACAGTAAAAAAAACAAAACAAATCACATTACCCCTTTAACGAATGCAAAACAACATAAACCTAATTGCCTTCCTCCATAATATCTCCTTCTGAATACAAACAAAGGCTGACAAAAACTTTAAAGACGACATAACTACATGTAGGTACAAACGCACAAACATACAATAATATCTATGTTGATAATGACGCGAGTCTAAACGTGCCGTTAGTTAATATTCAAGGCAATCGTGATTAGCAAAACAGCAAGGTGAACCTAACTGGTCGAGCCGCTGAGGATAATACCTGTTTCGTACTAAACCTTAATTAGGATGAAGGAATTTTATACATACAGATGATAAATCATTATTTTATTACGTCTTATTTATCCTACAAGGGAGTTTTGTCGTCCAAAACCATTGAAAGTCAAAAAATCAATTATTCTAAGCCATAATCGACCGCTTCTCATGCATGAGGGTGTCCAGGTCCAATGTGAGTTTTTCCGAGCTGTCTATGAATATTTGGACACCAATGACATTGGACATAGGGTGAAGGAAAGAAGGAATTATTGGTCACGATGTTTCGTGAGAAAACCTGGACTTATGATTTCTAATTGTAATTTTGAAATCACCAATACGTCTTGAGCAAGCGTAGTGATTAATGCTCAAACCTTCTCCGTGTGAAAAGAGACTTATGTCTAGCAGTCGGCACTTATAGGCTGATGATGTGAAACCATAAACAGGTGCTTTTGAAACGTCAAAATTGAATAATAGTCTGACAGTCTGTTCGCCAGTGAAGCTAGATGCTCGTTCCAAAGTGTAGATTCGAATGGAGAAGAACGAGCAAGAAACTCCATCGTTAGTCTTTAAAAGAATTATTTGTTTTACATCCCCTCTAAGAAGGATTCTTTTAAAAGATTACCGATAAAGTTTTTGCTCGTTTTTCACCAAAAGTATCTATCTACAGAGCTCTAATATAATGGAAAGATTAGCAGACTATATTCTTATTTATATTGATGCATGAAAAGTGCCTGATTATTTGAAATACATTGATTTCTTCATTACTGGTTAACATAAAACTGATATTTTCCACAGGAAACTACATATTATGTACCTACTACATATTTATATGTTAGTTTTTTCCCTTTCCTAATCAGCTTAATTATTTTCAAACATTTGATCGTACACATTCGCCAGATTAGTATTTACTGTCCAATAAATTATTACTGGCAGAAAAGTACTTCCAAATTTGAATTTGAATTTTATTAGAGGACCTACACGTGCCACAGCTAAAACGAAAAGAAAACTTCTATGATTCGGCCAAAAATTTGTTTCAACATTATACAAATTAAATTGTATTTTCTGAATTCATCGAAGTAAGTAAACAAATACAATAGGTACCCAGTTTCTCTAGTTTTCCCTTTGTTCGAATATTGCAATCTCTTCAAACAATAACAATAATTAAAAGAGAAACATAAAGTAGCATTTATTACAATATTACAAGATGAAAAAATACTCCATTAAGATCCAATTAATCAATCGACTTCGAAAAAAATAGCAAAGAACACGCTATGATGATTATATAGTTAAATTATAACAACTGAGTAATAAAGGCAACATAATAATATAGGATGTTTCTACAAATTATTGTGTCAATTTTTTTTATCTTGTCCCGATTATTTTCAGCCACCTTTCTCATATACACCTATCTAAGAAATTTATTTACACTTATTTAATGGACGGTTTCCTAAAGGCCGATCAATGTTAAAATCAATTTAATCTCTTGTCAAGTCATCTGATTGGTTGACTGAATTATCAACAACATTGATCGGCCTTTCGGAAACCGGCTGTAAGTCGCTTGCTAATTATGAAAGTCTTTTGTAGAATGCCCATGTTGAGCAGTAATCTTGAAACTGGTGATCATATTGATTCAATTTTATGATAAAACATCATATTTTACTATCTTGAAATGCTCAGATTTAAATGTGAATACCATACAATGGACAACATCAGCCACCACTCCACCACAGAAGTGTCCACTACTGAGCAAAGGCCTCTTTTAACACGGAAAACGTTAGAGCATTAATCACCACACTTACTCAAGGTGGAGTCCAGGTTTCTTCACGATGTTTCCTTTGACCGTGTGCTAGTGGTGTCTAAATAATCATAGGAAGTAGATAGATATAACTTGGAAAAAGTCACATTGTGAGGTGCTTGTCAGGTTTCGGACCCACACCCCCATGCATGAGACAAATATACTAGATATAACATCAAACGAAAATCAACCATATTTTATATCACTTACAATAAAACACAAACCGTTTATTCCGTGAACATTTTAAGTATTTAATCAAACGCTCCAAAGTCCATTCCGATCAAAGTCTGCGCACGAGCTGCAGTCATGACAGTTTTAATTATAATATAACCCTGATTTTGATTAATATCATGATCAATGATCGTAAAGTTACTGAATAAGAAGTCTTACGTTTTGTTCTTGAGTTAGACAAGGACTCTTTTACATTACCTATCCAAACCTGCTTCTGTGATAATAGTTGAGATTTGGGGCTTATTGTCTACAAGGTTAAGTTGTTACAGATATCATAAAAGATGCCTTAAAGAGAGAGAAAGGGACCTGTGAGTTTGTTTCGCTATTTCTTCTATATCTATACAACGTAGAAGTGTAAAGGAGCTATTTTATGGCCTTTTTACAAAATAAAATTAATTGTTTCATTAAAGAAAAACGAACATTGACTGGAGACAACGTTTCAGCATTAAATAATGCCATTGCGATTCTTAGTCGGCGATTTATGGACCGATCATCACAGATGACTACTGAGCCAAAAATCCCGGTCTGCCGTATTGGATAAAAATAAAAAGTAGTTAGATACACATCTTACTAATATTATAAATGCGAAAGTGACGATGTTTGGATGTTTGTTACTCAATCACGCCAAAACGGCTTGACGGATCTGGATGAAAATCCGCACAGGCATAGGATACACTCAGGTAATAGAAAAGTGGCCAAAAATGGCAGATTTACACTTAATATACTTGTTTATTTGGCAATTAAAAACAAACGTAATTATTTTTCTTGTCAACTACCGTTTAAGACGGTTTGAGAACTCATCAATAGGTAAAATATTAACATATACTTACACAAAGTCCTTGCAAGGATTTTTTATTGTTTTTAAACAATAACATTATGATAATTGTGGTTTGTCCGCCCAATGTGTCATTTGGTGTTTAGGTAGTTTATTTATTGACAATGCTATTTTGTGGCCAGAAGGACCAAATTATAATACCGTTATTTATTTTATATAGGAGAGAATAATTACCTATGTCCAATAGAACATGCTCCTTTTTAAATGATCGGCTTCATCATCAGCCAATAAGTGCCCACTGAGCAAAGGCTTCTTCTCAAACGGAGAAGGTTTGAGCATTAATCACCACGCTTGCTCAATGCGGGTTGGCGAGTTCAAACTTATAATTAGAAATTATAAGTCCAGGTTTCCTCACGATGTTTACCTTCACCGTATGTCAGTGGTGTCTAAATAATCATAGAAAGTACATATAACTCGGAAAAAGTTACATTGGTACCTACTTAACAGGTTTCGAATCCACCACGACGACACATTAATGATCGGCTTATGATAATGAAATTATTTAATCAGTATGTTTTTCTGTCTCCTATTTCAATGAAATACTTCAAATACTTCCAGGGTAAGGCGAGAGAGAGTGTCAGACTCTTACTGACTAAAAACCCCCATTCCTTTTCCGACTCTACGCCGAGGCCGAGTTGATACTACCCGCTTAAAGTTATATCGACAGCTAACTGACGTAAGCTGCGGTCTATTAAGTACTTAGTATAATTAAAACCTAACTTGTAGTGTCATTATTAATCTTTCTGTAACAAATAGGTATTTTGTTTTTATCACATACCTAGCCCTAACCACATATTTAATACATTTCATTTAATTTTAAATACTTGACGCATATGATGTGCACTTTGCCTTGCATCATGTAGGTATTGATTTTGCTTAAGAAGGATAAAGTAAAACTTTTTCCAATAATTGAGCCATGCTTCGGCACGAATGGTCGATCAGAGTGATACCACGGCCTCACAGAAAACCGGCGTAAAACAACCACAGCGTTGTGTTTTAATCTGTGAGTGATGTTACCGGAGGCCCAATCCTTCTCCTCCCCCAATCCCTCCTTAATCCCTAAATCTCCAAATCCCTAATCCCTAAAAGATAGGCAACGCACTCGTAACGCCTCCGTTGCCGGGTGTCCATGGGCGGTGCTGATTGCTTACCATCAGGTAATCCGTCAGATCGTTTGCCGATCTATAAGATAAAAAAATTTTGACCGTTCTGAATATAGTAATACTCACTTTTCAGAGGGGGGTATAAGCTCAATAATACTGCGAATCCGGGCTTTAGCAAAAGCATCGGGGTAGTTTTTAAGTTGTTAGTGTCTGATCCCTCTCCTCCCACCCATGACAGGAAAGTGATTTGATGATTTACTTTCGGATAAAAAAAAGAATTTCTGTTCGTCAATTTCTCAAAAACTTTGAAACGGCTGGACTAACTTCAAGTTCAATTTGGTCCTAAAATTTTAGTGAAAACCAATCGAAAATATGGAAAATGCGTGTTAAACGGAAAAGACGGCTATAAATTGTAAAAATATACTACGACTAATTGTAAAAATATAATACGAATCGCTCTGTAAATGAAATTATAAATAAAAATATATGTGCTGAACAAAATAACACTAACAATAAACTTTATGTTCAGTTAAACAATAATTTAGTTATTACATAACAAATGAATACAGTTTTCTTTTACACAAACAAGTCAAAAACGTCAGACGATTTTTAACAAAGTTCGAAATTTGAATAAACGTCTTCAAAATGGCCGCCAGTCTTTGTCTATGATGGCGTAGATTGCTATCGATACACGCAATATTATAGCGACGTACGTTATAATGGTAAATGGACGGTTACAAACACGAATATAGCCGCAAAATACACTGAATTGGCTTAATTCCAAAATGAGAAGCAATATATGTGATTTCTAAGTGACAAAATAACCCAGTTTTGCTTATTTTCCATTGTATACATATTATGTTTAGAGTCGACCAACTTGTATGACAGTTGTTAGAAAAAAAAACAAGTCCAACACACAAGTGCTAAATAATATTGAAAGATAAGAAAAGTACTAGAATTCTATTAACTGCAGACAAAAAACTACTTATTGAAAGTAGATACCGAAATACAAATAACAATTATCGCTGATTTCCAAGACTCGTGAAGTTTTTGCGATTCAAATTTGTATCTTATTGAGTGCCTATAAATATATATCATACTAGCTACTCTCACGCGGTTTCACCCGCTGCTCAGCTCTGTTTGATCGTAGCGTGATGTTTTATAACCTATAGCACTCAGGAACATTGTAGCTATCTACCAGTGAAAGAATTTTGGCAATCCGACCAGCGGTTCCAAAGATTACCCCCTACATACAAACTTACTTTTACCTCTTTATAATATTAGTATAGATTTCTAAATGATAAAGATTACATTAGGTACTGTGTTTGATGTTCAAAAGTGCCCATAATATAGGTAGATACTAATTGAAATAAATAAATCGACTTTATTGAAGCTCTTTTTTAGTTAGCTATGTACAAAAGAACATCCTTAATTTTATTTAAAAGTAGTTTCTACTTGTATATTTATTTTAATTTTAAAAATAATATAGTTTAAAACATTGGTATTAATGTTTTAGCCCTTGCAGTCACCTGCTTATTACAATTGTTTATATTTAATTATAAAATTACAAAGCCATTGCATTATGCACTTTTGTTGAATTTATAAAGTCACTTGTATTTACAAAACCTAGTGTCACTGTCATGTTTTATTAATTTGAAGAAATTGTATGTTTGTATTTGCTTCAAAGATAATCACTCACTCATTCGCCTTTGTGTGAAAATGTTAAATTATTGTGTAGATACTAGCTTCCACCTGCGTATGTACTAATCCGGGTTATCACCTATTTACATGATAACCAAATTGTTCCAGCCGTTATTGCGTGAAAGAAAAACAAACATACATTCTTTCCTTTACCTTCTTACAAACTATCACATTTATAATATTAATAGGGTTGTATATATATATTTTTTTTGTAATTTGAACATCCCCTTTATTTAGTTGTAATTTTTGTAAAGAATCCAAATAATAATTAATAACTACAAAGTATACTTATCTCTTTCGTTAAGTCTGAAAAGCATTAAGCTGTTCTCTTATTAATTCCAAAACTTAAAATGAACGCCATAAAAAAACGCAAAATCATGTATAAAAAAAAACAACACCGTCATTTATTTTCTCAACAAAACGATCAAAAGGAACTTTCAAACAAATTCACGGCCAATTACAATTGCAAGGAAAACTGCATAGCACTGCAGTACCTACATAGAATCAATCTAAGAAAACGCAACAAAACTAAAAACCAGTTCTTTAAACGAAGATACGATGGATTAACGATGGATTTTCTTACTCGTTCTTCTCCATTCGAATCTACAATTTGAAATGAGCTTGGAAAGAGTTGTGTTTCGCCGTGTGAGTGAGGTTACCGGAGGCCCAGTCTTTCCCCTACCCCAATCCGTTCCCTTTCCCAAAACAAAGGTCGACAACGCACTCGTAACTCCTCCGTCGTTGCGGGTGGCTATGGGCGACGCTGATTGCTTAACATCAGGTAATCCGTTTGCTCGTTTGCCGACCTATCACATAAAAAAAAAACAATGGGCACCTAGCTTCACTGACGAACAGACTGTCAGACTACTATTCTGACGTTTCAAAAGAACCTATTTATGGTTTAGTTGGAATAAATGATTTTGACTTTGATAAACATTGAAAAGTCTAGGAAAATTCCATTTAAGTTGATTCTAAGATTTCCTCGTCAAAGAAAACTAGTATTGCCAATGGTAAAACGGAAAATGATTGTTGTGGCGTAAAAAAGTAAATCTCCAACTGCCAACGAAATCATCCTTGTTGATTACAAGTCTTTTATCATCAATTGTCGTCATCAGATCATCTGTTGATTTGTTAATTGTTAATTGAATTGATAGTTTAGATATTTCCGGCATTACGTTCTTTTAACTTGAACTATCATCGATTAAGATTAATTATTTTAATAGAGTTAATGTCGCAAGCGTAAATCTTTTACAGAGTCACAATCTTTATTCATAGACAATAAGGTAGTTAAACTTAAGTTATAACAATTAGTTAGTGAAATAGTATTTTAACCTTTCCATCGTGGTAATTCGAGATACAATGGAAGAACAATAGGCACGTGAACGCCGGCGTTAGCTTGGGGTTTGATAAAATAAGTTTGAGAGTAAGATTTTGCAATTTCGCTTAGCACAACGTTTTTATGGGACTGAAATATGAAGTAGGAGAAGGAACAGGGTGGTTTTTAGTCAATGGGAGTCTGACCTTCTCTGTCACCCCACTTAGGGAGGTAAAAGTTATTCAATGAATTTCCTCATCAAAATTAACATCTTGTACCTATTGGCACACGGATTTATAGCAAGCTTAGGCGCTACAGATCAAGTTATTATATAGTTATACTAATTAAATTATGTAACAAAGAAATTAATGTGAAACTGATTGAAAAGAGTAAGCATGGAGTTTTGTGCTCGTTCTTCTCCATAGGAACCTAGACTTTGGGACAAACAAATAGCTTTACTATACATAGGAGGACAGACCGGCAGACTGACACACATAGACAAAATTAAATTCTGAGACCTGAAATTTGGACCTGACTTTGACTTAATAGTTATAAGTCACTCTAGAAATGTGTTACCTAGGCATTTCTATAATACGTTAAAAGTCTTTTTCAAATACATTGTAACAATACTTTAAAGCTCATTTATAAAACGTTCACAAAAATAATTTGTCTTCACGCCGGAGATCCTAACGAGCCGGCTCGATCAGAGTAAAAACACAGTCTTACAGAAAACCATAGTGGAACAAGGCTTGTGTTATATTCTGCCGTTTATTTACTGAAGTTAACACTCTAATCCCTAATGCTTAATCTCCAAGTCCCCAATTTCTAAAAATCCTTCATAGACCTCGCGCATAATGCCATAAAAATTCTGCAACAAAACAATGCAATAAACTCCTACTATATTCTGTGCTCTCTTACAGAGTCCCGCGTCGGAGTCAGACAGCAGTTCGGTGTCGGGCGCGAAGAGCCCGGCCTCCGCGCCGCCCCTGCTGCAGCACCTCCTCCAGCTCCAACTGCAGGCGCAGAACCCCCAGACTATAGCACAGGTATGATACTAAACACCTTCTTGCTAATATCATAAATGTGAAACTTACGATGTTTCGATGTTTGTTACTCAATCACGCCAAAACGGCTGGAGGGATCTGTATGAAATTTGGCACAGGCATGGGAAACATTCCGGAATAGGACATTATATATGGATATCAACCTACCACGCGGGGGAAGCCGCGAGCAAAAGCTAGTATTTAAATAACTCTGTTATAACAGACAGCGAAAAAAGTAAAGCTAACCTTAAAAAAACATGACCGATCCTTCAAAAAGAGATCTGCTTCAAAAGCTTTTTAAAATGTACATAAATAGTTAATAGATTTGGTTATTGTGATGTCAAAGGCTTAGATATACTTATTTTTAAAATCACATGTAAAAAAAGTATTCTAAGAACTTTTTCGCAAGATGGAACTTGATTTAGTTCTTTGGCGTTGCGATTGTCCAAAGGCTCTCACATCCCATTTCAAGACAATATTAAGACACGTATCTTTTTAATATCACTTCTAAGCAAGACAGAAGTGCAATGTTGTTAGAAAACAGAATTGTATACCTATTACTTACCTACTTACCTCTAAAGGATACCACATTTATTGAATTTAATGACTTACGTGAATAAGGAGAATGGAAGAATAGCTCTACTAGTTTCAAGCCACAACGGGACCCTTATTTTAGAGCAGTCGTTATTTTCGATAAATTAAGTAAAAAAAAGGAATTCGGATAGAAATGTAATTGAAAAATGTTCCTAGAGTTGTTGGCAATAGCTTTCGTATTTAATTGATAATAAAATGCAATGTTACAACGGCAGGGCTACACGGACATGTGTGTGCAGTTTCAGCAGATGCTGACAGCCCTGGCAGCGTTGGGCAGTGGGCTGGTGCCGCCGCCGCCGCTGACGCAACCCTGGATGATGCAGCGGCTCGTACATAGACAGACTGACAGGTGAGTCGTTTTTAATAATCTCATATTTTAAAAAAAACTTTATGTTCATCTATACTAATATAATAAAGAGGTAAAATTTGTAAGTTTGTATGAAGGGGGTAATCTTTGGAACCGCTCGCTGGTCGGATTGCCGAAATTCTTTCACTTATATAGATAGCTACAATGTTCCTGGGTGCTATAAGCTAAAACATCACGCTACGATCAAATGGAGCTGAGCAGCGGGTGAAACCGCGTGAAAGTAGCTAGTAATAAATAAAGGGAAAGAACGAATTCTTTAAATCAATAATTCGGTCAAAACAAAACCATTAAGTATCAAATTAAAACAAAGTCACACTTCGTCAACAAAATTCTCTTTAACATCCTCAACCATAATTACGTGTCCAAACAACCATAGAATCATTATCATAACTCAAGATATATCTAACATACCGACAGCAACCTCCATGATTTTATTAAGAGAAAAATCAACAATGCAAAGGCCTCAAAAACACCTTGACCTCAATGTAGCCGATTTGTTCTAAGTATACTTACAAATATTAAGGTGGATACAATATGTCGTTACCTACATAATTAATATCTAAACTTTGCTAAAATAACCTAAAAGCCTTGAAACCAAAATTTAATGTTCCTAATGTGTGATAGTAGAAACAAGGAACGGATGGCCTAACTTAAAAAAAAAATACGACGATTTTCGTCCTATGTTTACAAACGTACAGTGTCACTTACACATCACACCCAGACCCGGACCAACAAATTTTGAATGAGTGGTTCAGTGTGGGATTCGAACCAGTCGAACCGAACATTTTAATGCAGAAATCCATATTTTTGAGTCTTCTAAGCCAGTAAGGGTAAAAACTATCTCGTTCCTTCTCCTATTCCAAGCCAAGGCTGCGATAAACTATTCTTGTTGCTTATAATCTTGAAGAACCTAAATTTACACCTTTTACTTGCCAAAGATTAAGCAGAGATAGATACTTAGTAGAATTCATTAGCACAATGGCAGAAAAAGTTATGTGCAATATGCCTTTCAATTTACACATGGAATAATTCTATTTTTATGATCTGCAAATTCTGGATCTGGAGGTGAGAGTTCATATTAAATTTAATTGTATGTTTGTTTTCAACACGACTAAAGTGCATGAGAAAAACCAAGCGTAAAGCCATTAGATCATTCGAGATGGGGGCCATCTGGGTGGGTCGCGGATCAAGCGCAAGAAACCGCGGCCTCGATATGGATCAGGACAAGGAATGAGGAGTTTTTTAGTCAACAAGAGTCTGATACTCCCTTTTGCCCTCCCCTTTTTTGTCAGGGAAAAATCATCAAATGACTTCTCCCGCCCAAAGTAAGGCGAGAGAGAGTGTCAGACTCTTACTGGGCCGAGGCCGCGGTGAATCATTGCGCTTACCCCGCAACCCTGGCTGAACATTAGCCCTATAAGGCCCCGTCTGTGGTGATCTATTTGCTCTTTGGAGCTCTTGCCCTATCCTGGACGAGGGAAATTATTTGGTGATTTTCCATCCCAAACAATATGCATGAAGCATGAAGATAACATCGCCTTAACAAAACTGGCAAGTCAAAAAGAATTTATGGTGTTCAATATCGTATTTGTTGCTTTATTGATACTGGGTTCCCATGGCCCATTCTAAAGGCATTGGTCTAAAGTTCAAGGTTGCAACATCAGTATATTTTAGACAAAGATTTAGTTAACAATAAACCATTAATAGTTAATACTGGATTAACAATGGCGATCTTTGATCTTCGTATCTTTGTTAAAATTGAACTTGTAGGTAACCTCTTTGGTAATTGTTAAATCCTTTATCCATTATGATGTACATATCTATCTAAAAAGTATTGTTGATCGACATGATACCTACTTGTAGTAATATTGACAATAGAAAAAATAGGATGCCATAATATTAGAAAAAGATATCTGCCTCGCACAGCCAAGCTTTGGAATGACCTTTTGGCGGCGGTATTTCCGAACTAATACCCCTTTTTAAAAGGCTGTCACTGTCAACGCATCTATGACTCCTCTGATATTATGGGTGTCCATGGGCGGCACTGATCACTTACCATCAGGTGATCCTTCTTCTCGTTTGCCCCTCATTCCATAAAGAAGAACACTAATGCGACGAAGTTTCAATTTTAAATGTGTGTTTGTAAGTTTGTATGTAGGGGGTAATCTTTGGATCCGCTGGTCGGATTGCCAAAATTCTTTCACTGATAGATAGCTACAATGTTCCTGAGTGCTATAGGCTATAAAACATCACGCTACAATCAAATGGAGCCGCGCGAGAGTAGCTATTCTCATTTAAATAAAAATTTTACTCTATGTATAGAGAAAAACATAAAGTAATTCTAATTTTAGTTAACAGAGCCAATTAATTGATACCAACTAAGTACTAAGGTAGCCTTTTGAAGGAAGATCGCGTCAGTTGCGGCCCTGACCTGTTTCCGAACAAATTAGAACAAGAACAAACGTGGGTAGATACTTATATTCCTTTCCTATACAGAGAGTATCGATCCTTGAAGTATATTTAGCTATAAGAACTTCAGTTATGTCGTATTTAATTAACCTCTTGTTTGCCGATATGTGACAATCAATAGAAAACACATTGAGTCTCGCGTTTTTTTTTTTTGGTGGGTGGTGCCTCACTCTTACTAACTCCCAACCCCCACTGTTTCTTCTCCTGCTCTGGACTGAGGTCGCAGTGCCTCTTTGCGCTTACTGCGCAACCCCGGCTGAACATCAGCCCTATAGGGCCCCCCGTCTATGGTGGTTTATTTGGCTCTTTGAGGCGCGCGCGGAACGCTACGCGAAGTATGCTCGGGTCTAGTTCTGGTCGGGCGGCGAGCTACCCTTACTCGCCGTGCGCAAACCCGCGCTTACGGTGGCCGGAGATCGTCTCTCAGTATCGCGTAGATCTGCATTCGCATACCACGGGGTAATAACTACTTTTAAATTTCGCCCAATATTACAACGATGGTTTTCTTTTGAGATGGGCAATCATGAGATGATTTCACTCGGCCTAGATAGCGTGGAGTGTCAGACTCTTACTGACTAAAAACCGATCCGTTCCTTCTTCTGCTTCAGGCGGAGGCCTTACTTACTTGCACTATGATGTATGTCTTCCTAGTAATATTATAAATGTAAAAGTTGTGACAATGTATTGTTGTATATTTGCTATTCTTTATCGCAAAAACTGCTAGACCGATTTGGTTGAAATTTGGTATGTAGATAGGTAACACTGGATTAACACATTTGGTCAACATACCACACGGGCTCAGCCGCGTGCGAAAGCTAGTATTAGGAACGAGTTCTCTAAAATACCACAATTTTGCGTCCAACTTCCTTAATATTCAAAACCCAATAACTTATTCATAACTTCTAAGTATAAATCACTGTTTTAACCCCCTAACGTCAACAGTTTAACCTTGGCTCACCTTGAATTAGGATTCATAGCATTCCTGTCTATGTGACCAGAATGCAACCAGTACTGGTTATCCGCGGAAATCTGGACAATTGCCAATATTATACTTTGATTTGCAATAAACCTTCAAGGTCTTATCTGTATGATAAAATTTCAATTTTTTTTTTAAACATAAACTTCTAGACTGTTTTTTTTTAAAATCGCATTTGCGTAATCGGAACTCCTTGGTCGCGCAAAGAATTAGTCATAATTATTTTCTGTTTCTTAATTCGCAACATTTTCTATGAGTAACAGATAGTAAAGAAAAAAAAATAGATTGCACACATTGCGTATGTGCTTAACACCAGGACGTTCTAATTATAAGTCCGAAATCGCCAATCCACCTCGATCAAGCGTAGTGATCAAGGCTCATTTCTTCTAATTCTAATAGCCATAAGCTGATGATAATGGTGACTCAGGAAATGAGAGATGACCTTTGAACTATCTCCAGAGTAAAAATGATTTAAATCATTATTTAGCTAATAGTGAAAGGATATTAAATAAAAAGGCACACTTTTGTTTATACTTGAAATGATGATTGTAAGTTCGGATTTTCAGATTTACCTAAAACACACTAACGGCCTTATTAGAAAAAGAGGTTTTACTTTAGTCTAGGACCAAACCATTGAGATTGACCAAATATTTCGAATTAAAGGTAGGTGACAATAAAATTCAAAATACAAAACCCGACTCATTGGTTTAAACCTGGACTAAAGATAAACCTTGTTTTGTAAATGTTTATATTATAATGAACAAAATACCTCAAAACAGTTTAATAATGATAAAACAAGTAGAAATGTGTGGTAACATGTAGACGTAATAAAAGCCGCCTTAAAAAGAATTGGTATTAAGTAATAATATTAGTAAGAATTAAATATTAGTAAGAATTCACAATTAGATAACAAATGCCAATCGCAAAGAAGCTGAAGGCATTCGTAGAATTTATATCAAACTCAATTTGCTTAGAACAAACAATTTTATACAACACTATCTACCTTTATTGTCACCATGTCGTGGTGGCCCGGGGGTTAAGGCGCCCGCTTCTCATGCATGAGGGTGCGGGTTCGAAACCTGGCAAGTACCAATGTGACTTTTTCCGAGTTATATGTACTTTCTATGATTATTTAGACACCACTGACATACGGTGAAGGTAAACATCGTGAGGAAACCTGGACTTATAATTTCTAATTATAAGTTTGAAATCACCAACCCGCATTGAGTGGTGATTAATGCTCTTACCTTCTCCGTGTGAGAAGAGGCCTTTGCTCAGCAGTGGGCACTTATAGGCTGATGATGATAATGATCTACCTTTATTGTATCTATAAGTACTAATAACTACAGCAGGTAATAAAAATTGTTTGCTTTATTGGATACATTTTAACAGTTTCAATTTGATCGCCTAGCGAAATATATCACAACAAATTTACCAATAGGTACATCATAATTATCCCGGAGCCTGGCAGATAATTTGTAAATCACACAAAGATTTGTTCCGTGCGAAAATCAAATTCGCGATACGTTGGCCCAGCCTTTACGCCAACTGTGGAAGTATTTTGCTGGCTAAACAGCAAAATACTTCCACAGTGGTTTTAAGTAATTAAAACTTAGCCTTTGTGTAAGTAAAGATCATAATCTACTAGTGTTACCAAATCACAACTATTTATACGACTAAGAGACACACTTCCTCACAAAACTTCGCATTTATAATATCAGTGTAGCAACTAGATTTACGAACGAACACACATAAAAATAACTAGTACGTGAACATAACATATTCTGTATCAGGTGCAACTCAAGGTTCGTAATTTGTAATTTAAATACGTTTAGTTGAATTCGCGCCACACGGGCGGCCATTGTAAACGCATCTCCGCCATGACACGTGACGTCATAGCGTCCTAACGCTCTTTTGTTTGTATTTAAATATTTGTTAAGGTAAATCGTTAGTATTTACTTAGTTCCGTTTGAATACATTATATTAGTATTATTTTATGTGTTTTTAATTGTTGTTTTAAGTATTCAAAATGGTTGCTTGTGAGTTAGTATTGGCAATTGTTCTAAATTTGAGTTAGGGTAATCTTTCTGAGATTGTTTGGGGCGTAAAAAGAAAAAAAAATGGTTTTTAGAATTTCTTTGTAATGGACCCAAATATCACTAAGACACTCTAACTCCTTCAGAACTTTGAACCGACATTATTTCATTAACGCCATCTATATCTTATATAACCAAACCATCCAAAACTTATCCAGCCAAAAACTCTTTCCGAAATCCTTCCCCAACCTGCATCCCTGCTTACAACACAGAATATAATAAAAGTAAACCTCTTATCGTGCCAGAAGCCGATGCCGTCCTTACTTACAGCGGATATGCAACCGACAATCTGTATTCCGGGGTACCGCGGGATTCATTCCTTTGAATGAACGAACCGATTTCAACACTATATTTTGTGTCTGTCTGTCTTTGTGTTTCGTCTATTTATGTCGGTACGTACTAAAGTTTAAAGACGTTGTCTAAGTTTAATGTTTTTTTGTTGCTCTTGGGTAAAATTTTTGTGATTGCGTCCTTGATGTTATCATTCTTATTTGGAATTATTTCAGTCAGTTCAGTATAGTACCTACACTTAGAACGCCAATTCAATCTTCAAACGTTTTAACTTGACCCACTTATATAGGTTAGAATAAAAGAATCTATTCTTCAAAACTCTTCCAAACTTTGAGATAACTAACATTTATCTTTTAAATACATTTTTGAATCACTTGAAATTACATTTTTCTCTGTTACTGTCACAACTTGACCTAATAACACTACATTTTCCGTTCAAATTGAACACAATATAGAGAAACCATATGAAATCAATGAATACAAAATGGATGTATAACAAAACACGCGTCTCGAAGAAGTGCACACAATAACATCAGAACAACTTATTGACGGGGACAGACAGGGCTATGTTGAGAACGATAATATTACGGTATTGTTAATATAATAACTAATAAGTATAAATACTTAAGACACAGAACAGTAGTTATAACTAACTAACAGTAGTAAGATTGAAAAGTCTTTACCGTGTAATAAGGAATTATATAGCAACAGTTAATGGACTTAAAAATCATAAAGGCACATCTAAGATCTAAGGTGTCACCAAAAACTTTGGACACAGCCTTTTTTTTGCTAATGTTTTGCATGTCATCAGACTGTTAGAAGGTTATTATTTTTAAGTAATTCTAGGTACTAATATAGGTATACATGACTGCAAAAAGACTTTAAAACGTTTTGAAAAATGTATTATTTCATTTTAGAGAAAAATAATTGAAATGACAAAGAATAATTTGTAACAATTTTAGACTGAAATATAACCAACGAACAACGAATCTTGTCACATTTGGAGCATTGGTTGTAAAGTTACACAAACTGTGATCTACTTTCCTTGTAGTTAAAATGGCTGGATGTCATACAAATTCTGTATGGAGCCCGTGTCCCAAGACACACAATGGCGGCATCGAGGTGTTGTGAGACGGACATGTCTGTCACCGACAGAACTATGCCGAGAAACGAGATGAAAACGATGTGGGGTAGGCGATGAAATTTTTTTGAAAAGATGTCTTGGATAGAAGCTTTGAGAAGATTTTTTTAGAGTAAATAAATTGTGTGAGGTGATTAAGTATATAAATAGACATATAAAATATACTACTACTACTTCAGAATTTAAGTAAAACGTTGGCGGTGTAAGAACATGAAGTTTTTTGAATCCATGGATGGATGTTTCGAAAATATATTTTAGAATCGAATAGAAGAAGATAATATGTATGTATATAATGAGGTCGTAAGTTATTGTGTAAGATATTTATTTAACAACTGAAAAAGGTTATAATAACCTAAGATTAAATCATAAATTCATTTATCCAACATTTTATATTAAATCATACGAATTTCACTATCCTTTTATTATCATAATTGTGGAATTTTGTGATAATGTAAGTAGATCCATAGATTATCACAGTATGTTTGGTATTCATTCACGCTAAAACGGCTGGACCAATCTGGTTGAAATTTGGTACATAGATTGGTGATAAGCTTAGGTCGCTTTTAAAAAGAATTTAGTAACAAATATTCACACACAAACTCACCTAACAGAACACAAACTACAATCGCAAAACTATCGCAAAACAATCGTTTCTCAAACGCTACCGTGTCTCTAGTCCCCGTCATTATAAGGAGATGGTAAAATGGCCGCAACTTGCCTACCGATGGAATTCAGAAGCAAAGACATTGTTGTGTATTATTCACAATAGCTTTACATTGAACGAGAGAATTGATTCATTTCACCTACTAGAATGAAGGTTTCAGTTTTGTATCTTATGGAAACTCTGAAGCTGTCTTTTAGATCTATAGTTATGGTACATTTTCGTTTTGTATAATCAAATAAGGCTTTTTTTTATGTCTAGGTCTGCAAACTAGCAGACGGATTATCTGATGGTAAGCAATCAGCGCCGGCCATGGATACTCGCAATGGAGGAGTAACGAGTGCGTTGACGACCTTTTAAGTATTAGGGATTTGGAGGTTTAGGGATTGAGGAGGGATTGGGGGAGGGGAAGGACTCGGCCTCCGGTAACCTCACTCACACGGCGAAAGACAACGCTGGGGTGGTTACACGCCGGTATTCTGTGAGGCCGTCGCCGGAGTGATACTCCGGTCGAGCCAACCCATTCGTGCCGAAGCATGGCTCTCCCACATTACTAGTGAAATTAGATTCGGTTTTTTTTTTTGGAATGACAAGAGTAAGCTATTCTTAGCGTCTTAGCTTCATTGACGAATATACTAACTGACTGTTGTACTATTTTGAGGTTTCAAAAGCCTTTAAATCTGTTTATGGTTCAGTTGAAATCAATGATTTTGAATTTGATACATTTCTTTGTCTTGTTTTATGCGATTGCTAATATTTGAGTCTAATTTATTATTTATTGATTTTAAATCCAAACTAATATTATAAATGCGAAAGTGTCTGCCTGTCTGTTTGTATGTCTGTCTGTCTTTTCTTCACGCCTTAACTACTAAACCGATTTCTGTGAAATTTGGTACCTACAGAAATAGTTTGGAACTCGAGAAAGGATAAGATAGTTTCAATACCATAAATTTGCTGGCTGTCACTATTCCACGTGATCGGAGTAGCGGGCAAAAGCTAGTAATATATATATATATACATTTGTTAAACACAACCACTTTATACTGAGCGTTGTTATTTCACGACCTTTTCAAAAGTAGCTCAGCAGAGTTCAAGGTATCTGTCGTTGTGAGATAATTTTATAATTAATGGCTTGTATGAGTCATTGTGTTGAAGGTGTGTTAGGGCAGTTATGTGGCTGTAAGGGTTGACACCTACTGCATCTGACGCTTTATGACGCGCGGTTTTTCTCCATCAATTTTTTTTCTCCGGATTTAATGGCTTATGGCGTTCTCTAGCAGTCTACCATAGGGTGGTGCGATGTCAAAACATAATGGAAAATATAAAATGATAGTTTTTCTTAACTTACTATGCTTTACAAAAAATATACATAGGTATAGGTATCTTAACATTTTGCTTATTTTATGCTTCCGTCTTTTTTTCTTATAGGTATGTATTGTATAAAAAAATACATACATAATATTCTCTATAAAAGATTTGTTATCGATAGCAACTTTAAGTTTAGAATTGGGATCAGTACACCATCCAAATTCATAACCACTCACAAAAGGCTGGCTACACAGTGGTAATTCATTTGGTGTAGCGGGTGTCTGCTACTGTAGACCTATCCCATTAATAATTCACCATAATTAGAAGTCTTGTATCATACATAATTATTAAGGTTAGGCACTGAAACATTTTGTTAACACTACCACAAATAAAAACTACATATAGTCAGAATTTTATATAAAGCTTTGTCATTATTATGTTACCAAAACGCGCGTCTGATGTAACTCAAATGGGTATGAACCCTAAATATGTCAAACGATATAATCTTTTGAAGTTTAGGCAGCCATGACAGTTGCATTAACTTAAATGCAATGAAGGGTAAACTACTCTACTTACGACATTAAAAGCAAGATTTGAACGATAAAATATATTTATGGTGTTGTCCTAGGTCGCAAGTAGAGCATACTTTTAACATAAAAGTATGTTACAGTTTCTTTCAATGCCATTTCCAAAAAAAGTTATATTAAAAACGTTCTCTTATGTTTATTTTCTTTGTATACCATAGACGATATTTTTTATTTTTTGTATTGTTATGTTTAGTTAATGTAGGTTACTTATAAAAAGCGTAGATTAATCTGTATTCAAGTGACGGTTTATATTTTTTATACTCGTAAGTATCTTTGGATATTAACAAAATAAGTTATTAAAGTCTTTTTGGGTTTGGTTAGCTGGTGCTTTCGAGCAGAAATTTCGACTATTTCTAGGTTGCGAAAAATAATAATAAGGATTTCAACAATACACACTGAGTGCCAATTTATTACCGACAAATGCATAAAAAAATAAGATGTAACTAACAGATTATTTTAGTAAAATATTTATTAAAATTTTTTTTTTTTATTAGGATGTCCAACAGACAAAACACATTTCATGCACAATATTTAAAAAAGTGTTCCCCTCCAATTATAGAATACCATATCATGTAAAACATCAACCAACATCAAAATCAATAGAACTGACGATCAATAAGGTCTGTCTAATATTTTGAGATAGAATGGCGTGATGATACGTGTACATTCGAAACAATATTAAAAGATTTAAGAAATGATTTTAAAATCACGATTTTGAACTCCAAATGTTAAATAGGATCACGATTATTGATCATATATCATGTTTTTGTAAAGCAACGTATCCTGAGAGGTATAAAATTTATTTAAAATGACGGACGACGTTGCCTTGACGTGCACGCTGTTATATAAGAGTTCCGTTCTCACTTGAAACTAGTCGAGCTGTTTTGAAGTCATTTTTTTTAAATAAATATCTAATTAAATTATTGTAAGTAAATAGGTTATATATTGTTTTTTTTTTGAGGGCTGATTTTTCATCGATTATGTAAAAGTTACCTGGAAAATAATGATGATGTTGTCGCGTCGGAATGTTTGTTTAAGACAGTGACAGCAACAATTTCTTTCTTCGATAAAATTTTTCTGACTATTGAAAAATTAGCCCATATTCAACTAACAGTTATTTGACAACAGTAAGTACCTAACAGATAGAACATTTGTCAAAAATAGTTTTTATTAAATTCAACACTAGATAATATTCTCGCGCGGTTTCAACCGCTGCTCACCTCCATTTGATCGTAGCTTGATGTGTTTGGAGCTATTTACCAGTGAAATAATTTTGGCAATCCGACCAGCGGTTCCAAAGATTACCCCCTACATACAAACTTATAAATTTTACCTCTTTATAATAAATATTAGTATACATTTCTTAACAGCTTTTTTTCGAGTTTAGAATCGAAATTCGTACCTTTGTGATACTTTACCAACGTTTACTTTGGGAAGCAACGTATATATGTAGGTAGGTTATATATTCCGATATACTTTCAGTAATCATTAACTGACATTGGCATGACTTTGGCTCTTTTATCTTATTAAATGGTCGATAACGTTAAAACGATTCTAGTTGCATTGACCCTAAAATACTACGCAGATAGTCTATTCATAGATAGAACTTATGGAGATTTTTTACTTTTGAAATTTGTTGCAACTACACTAGGATTTTCTCCTGTATCATGGCCGAACAAATATACATATAAGTAATTACTTTATTGTGTTGTATAAATAATTTGCTTTTAAATAACAAAGGTTATTTGTCTTAACTTAAATTGTAACTGTTAAGAACCTACTATATCTTTACTAACTTTGCTGATTTCCCACTAAACCTTAAGGTTGACTAAGGTTGAGTGGTAGAGCATACCATATGGTATTAAGTCCGCCTTATGTACCTACCTGTGCTTATAATGTGTGCAATAAAGTATTAATAATTAAATAAATGTCACCTACAAACACCGAGACCAGAAACAAAAAGACGTGCATCAAAAAACATAACACGAAAATCTTTTTCAAATAATTTATTAACATTTTATAAGAAATTAAACCAAAGAAAACAGACACCTAAAAACGTACACATAACATACACTACATACCTTCTTACTACTTAACATTAATTATAATTAATAACAATGAAAAAAAAACATTCATATTAACGCAAACATCTACCTACCCAGACCTACACCAACTGCCATTAAATTTACTTTAAAACAAATAAAAAATATGTTTTCGCTAAAAAATTCCGTCATTCATTACACTCACAGTCAACGACCGAAAATTCACCGTGAAATATTAAAAATTATTTATTGTGTGTACAATGACATGTCTGTATGTAGGAGTTCTATTAAAATTATGTAAAATTCGCAAACAAAAGCTCGTTTTTCGCATTTACTATTTAACAGCTGTGTAAATGACATCCTTGCGAATGCATTTTTAGTTGCACACCGAGTATTTGTTAAAATATATTGAATACTAACTAGAGGGCGTTTCTGCAATATGAGTCGAAAGGCCTTTCCACGTCAGGTGACCGAGGTCATAGAAAACTCAAAATAACTGGTAATGTACCACTCGGACCAGGAGAAAGAACGGGAGGGTTTTTAGTCAGTAAGAGTCTGACGAAGTCTGTCGCCCCACCCACAGGAAAAGCCATTTGGTGACTTTCTAACCTCAAAAAAAAATTGACATTGACATAACATATATCTTTACCTATGAAATTGCCGTTTCGCATGAAAAAATTTAAACCAATTTTTTGATTTGAAATGCGGTGAAAATGTAACACTAATAAATAAACAAATGACTACTTTTGGAAAAAGAATCCCATGTTTTTAAAACAAAATTAATTAGCCTTAGCCTAACAAAAACTATTTTGATTTGAAATGGCCACATACTGCAGAACGGCAATTTCATAGGTAAAGACCTTATATTTTATGGCCAAATTTACCTCAAGACACATTGAGTTGTCTATTTTCAAAATCGACTTTTTTGCTTAAATAATTGCCATTTGGATAATAAAACTGAAATGCTATAAATATTTGTTGTTGTACAAAGACCGATATTTTGTGTCCAGACATCGTAAAAGGCCGACGCGAAGTTTTATGTGATAAAATGTACTTAAAACGTGTCGATACAAGTTTTTAGCTTATCTGTCCATTGATAAAATAATAGATAATAGATATTAATAGTCTAAACAAAAAAGTGCGTAAAAATTGAAGAGATTAATAGTTACATAATAGATAAATCAAAAAC
Organism: Spodoptera exigua; assembly: GCA_902829305.4. Lineage (NCBI taxonomy): Eukaryota > Metazoa > Arthropoda > Insecta > Lepidoptera > Noctuidae > Spodoptera > Spodoptera exigua. The sequence goes on from LR824624.2 coordinate 2,810,758, forward strand.
AAAGTCAATAATACAAACATGTTTAATTTTTAACATAAAGCTTACTTTAATCAATGGCCGAATAACAACGAATAGATTAGTAATGTTAAAAGTTTTATTTTTATGTGATAGGTCGTTTGCCGACCTAATGGTAAGCATTCGGAGGCTCTATCCCCCCCTATCCCAAATCCCCCTATCGCCAAATCCCCAAATTCCTAAACCCAAAAAGGTCGGCAACGCACTCGTTACTCCTGTTGAGTGTCCATAGACGGCTTTGATTGCTTACCATCAGGTAATCCGTCTGCTCGTAAGCCGACCTAGCACATAAAAAAAGCAATCACCGTTGTCCATGGACAGTCGCAATATTACGTTACGAGTGCGTCACTGGCTTTTAGGGATAAGGGATTCGGAGCTTCAGAAATTGGGGAGGAAAAGGGGAAGAAGAATTGTGCCTCCGGTAACCTTACACAATGCATGTAGTTGAGTGTTTGTACGCTGTCTTTGTATCACGCCTGTTTTCTGTTGTCTGACCTAAATAAAAAAAAACAGACGCAAAAAAATTCACAAATATTTACCAAAATTAGATTAAGTAAGTATGTGTAGTAAATATTTTTGTCTAGCATTTTGGTAAACAAGATCAAAAACTGATAAAGCATGTAGTTGCAACAATATTTTTTATGAGTAATGCTTAATACAATCACCCTTTTTTATCAGCACGATAAGCCAATAAATAGTTTGAGAATAGCCCTTTATAATTTTTCATTAAAACTACGCGAACACGAATAAAAATATTACAATAAGCACCGAATTTTATGCAGTGCAGTGTTTAAAATTGTGTCAATAAATTCAAAATTTATTTTAAATTTCAACGGGTTTGGTTTTCTGTGTTCTTTTTTCGAATTCACTTTCAAAATTTTCTCGAACATGCTGTGGCGACCTTATGACATTTGTTTTAGTTATTACGACTTTATATTTAATGCCATAAGGTATATATTTTATTTTCTTTTATTTTTTTTTCCCTGAACCTTAATTTGGTACGAGTCTACAAAGTATTTTACTGATTAGCGATTTTTTACACATGAGTTTTATTTACGCATTCAAACTAGCAGATTTTTTGACAAATTAATTCACTATTTGAAGATTTTAAACGTTTCTACTTAAGATTTATCTGAATATGTTTGAACTCATTGACCTATATTCTCATCTACGGAATCCTCACCTAATGATTCTTTTTCATCCACAGGCCTCCAGAGGTGGGTGAGAAGGCGCCGGCGTCTTCATCCCCCAACCTTGCGGAGCAGCCGCTCGACCTGAGCGCCAAATCCACCTCCAGCACAAGTGGAACTCCTCCACCTGACAACAAGCACTTGGATAACAGGTAACTGATGTTTTGAAATAGAAGTTACTTTTACTGCAGAATGCTTCTTCTTTGGTTTTCTTCTGAGTACAGACCTAGATTCGAATTAGTTGGTGGTGGTACATAGGGAACCTGGCAAGTATCAATAAGACTTTCTCCGAGTTATATGTATTTCCTATTTTTATTTCGACACTGTTAAAGGGTAAAGAAAAACATCCTGGGGAAAATTACTGGCCTCAAGTTTGAAATGCCTTATCTGTCTTGAGTAAGCATTTCTAGTGATGAATGTTCTAACCTTCTCCGTGTGAGAAGAGGCCTTTGCTCAGCAGTGGGTACTTATAGGCTGATGATGACTAAGCATTTGCCTTATGAGACAGAGTTTAATTGATGATCCCTGTTAAGATGAACACAAAATGTTGCAGTGCTTTAGTGGAATCCAGAATTTGATTGGCTTGTGTTACTGGGAATATTACTACTAAGAATATTTTCATACCAGACTTCATTGTATGTGTCCGTAATGTCGGAATAGCCTTCACACGGTCAAACTTTGGAATGATCTTAGTGTCATTGGCGAATATAACACATGAAACCAAAACACCGAAATAAAATTTTATCAGTTTCTTCAAATAATTGTTTTCGACTAATTTGTGTAGACAAAATAAAAATAGACAAAAATAAGTATTTGTCCAAATATACTACGAAAAAAATTTTTATTTTTATTTTGTCTGGTGTTTTTGTAAACAGGATTAAAAAGCTGATAACATAATAAGTATTCTGTAGTTAATTCCTCTTACATTATCTCAGACCAACGACATCTAAGTTCTCCAATATTGAAGCCATTGTAGCCTGCCTATATGAAGCCTTTTTTGTGAGGGGAAAATCATTAAATGACTTCTCCCGCCCAGGCCAAAAAAAACAAGTTAAATTAACATTGGCTCCATTCTGCACAACGCGAACGCAGTTCACAAATCAGAAACACAACAAAATAACTTTAAAACACATCCTGTATCCTGCACATGTTTTATAATTCCTTGACCAAATGAGCGACTACATAAATACGACTAAGCTAGGGAGTAACATAAAAACTAATTGTAGCCATCAAAGTGACCGATTAGCTAAGGCTTTTATCACTTTAATCTAGGTAAACGCGCTAAATTGGATTAAACATTAGTCGTTGGCCTTAATTTAATGCTAATGTGCGTTTAGTCGCCCATGTGTACACAACCTTATTTTATTTGACCGTTACAAAAACTTATTGTTGTTCGCTTTTCAAATGTCGATTGTCATTTGGAATTGTTGACTTTGAAATGACTGGATGTGGCCCTTTTATTTGTAGTTTGTTGTTTTGACAGAAAATCTGCCTTACTTAAGTCTGTTTTTTCTCCCAGAAGGTTGCGTAGACGTATTCGCCTACTAATAGTAGTAGCAACACCGAATTTTAACTAGTTCTTCAGAGCATTAATATGTTTCCATTGTTATATCTGCCATGTGTTGCCAAGTCTAGACTTGGACTTTTAGGAATTCCATCTTAACGAAGTTTTGATATCTCAATCTTGCCACCCAGTTTAAAAATCTATGCTAAATCAGACTTCTACACCTAATAAACATTACATTGTATTTTTATTATAACTTTCGTGAGACATTCTAAATTATTTATTATGTTTTCGGCTTACTCACGTAATAATTTGACGAGATACATTACATTGTATATTAGTCACTATTTAAAATCAAAGTCAAAGTCAATATTATTTATTCCAACTAAACAATAAACAGATACTTTTGAAACTTCAATGTCAAATCGTTTTTAATTGACCAAACTATAAATACACAATCACAATAAAATAAAAATTCTATATTAGACACATCCTATTAACAAGATGTTAGGTTCTAAAATGTTTTAAAGGAAAAGAAATAAAAATAAAAAGCTCCTTTTTTCCTTTTCCACGAGGTATCGGTAAAACGAATGAGCGAGCTTAAATAGATTAATGTCTGGACTGAGTATTTTTTACTTTATTTTGTGTTGGATAAGGATCTGATTAGCACCTCTCGTTTTGTTTAAAATCAATACTCTATGGTGGATTAGAAAATGTGGAACATAATAATAACTTTTGTGCCAATAGACAGTTTGATACTCATTGTCTAATATACATAATTACTTATGTATAATATAATAATGCTACCAAAAATGTTACCAATAGGTTTTTTGAACTTGTTTAGTAACTATCGTGAGACAAAACTAAATTAATTGACAATAACAACAAATGAGTAGAGTATCTCTCAGTTAAATGACCACAGTTATTCATTATTTAAAGAAATATATCTCCAAGTGTTCTTCTCTTCTTCAAGTAAATCTTCAGACTAACTATGTCTACACGTGCTTTGGAGAATGAGCATCATCATCTTCGTACATCATCTTGAGTCTAGATATGTGCAATTCTATAAACACCATGACTTGATATATCGAGACCACCCCGCCACTTGAACGCGACAAAACAATTTTCCGCAAACACAACTCAAAACTAAAAATCGTTCTAAAAAGCTCACCTAGCATTTTACAACGTCGTATAGCATTAACAATTCTTCACGCTACCGCCACAGCACCATTGGTCATAACACGATCGACACATTCGCAACGGACGCGAAATAATCGCACTTCCTATTGAAACCTACTTGAATAACACAAACAATAGAAACGTGAACGCACCCATTAAAACACGAAACTTTGAACGATCGACGGGGGTCAGTGAACTTTTGACAGTTAACGCCATCATGTCCACAGATGTCATTTGACGCCATTTTATCACGACAATGTTCATTAAAAATAATATGTCATTGTTAATTTTTAGTTGTTTATTGTTGTGGGTCGGGTTCTATTATTTTGATGGATGTTATCTGACGCTGTCGAGACTTAGTTTCGTTAGAAGTATGCGCGATGAATGAAAAGTAGTTTACCTACACAATGTTTGTAACTAATATAAGTAATTGCAAATTTTTATCGAACCATAGGAAGAAAATAAACATAAAAGTAGTAATATCTAAATTGCCAATCAACGATTTTATATGACAAAATATAGATAGTAAACCAATCAGAAGTACTCAACAATTTTCTTTGATTAATTCACAGAAAATTGTTAGATATGATTGAAGCGAGCAAATTGCGAAACGTATATAGAAAATGAACTTCAAAAGTTGTTTAATAAAAGCTTACCTAATTAGGTATTACCTATCTATTCAACTGGAACATTATCTACTTATAAAAATCGAAATAATAAACTAATTTCTTATAGGCAAAGTCACCTTGAAATTATCTTGACCGATAAAGAAAATAAAATCAATAATCACGCAACACTATTTCTTCAGAAAAAAAATAGGCCGTAGAAACGTTTCCATTTTTAAAAATAGCTCAACGATTGACAGCTGTCAAAGTCAAGGGACGCATATCTGTGTAGCCAATGTCAATGCTCTATATAAACTGGAACGTTGCAAGAGGCAGACCAAGTTTATCGCAAGCCCTACGTAACCTGCGTTCAAAGACTTTTATTATTTACACGAACCATGCGTGATGAAATTGGAATTCTGATAAGTCTCTTCAAGTTTTTATAGTTCCTTGTTCTTTTTTTTATTGCGCGCTAAAAAATATTGTTGTTTTTTCGCATAAAATTCTCTTGTTTTTCTTTTTCGTTGTTTGTTTTTTGTATTTGTTCTAGGATTGATAAGATGTGAGTGGATTTAATTGTTGCGCCATGTTTGATCATGGTATACCTATGTTTTCCTTTTGACAACTTGATAGTCGAATCAGCTAGTAGGCTAGTGCAAAACTGTCTTTAATTTAAAATTACTTTACAAATTAGAACATTATTGGTCAAATCCTCCATTACTATATCCCTTTACCGTTTAAGAAACCATCTTAATTCAGCAAACATTATCTAAATAACACACAATTCCTTAAAGAACAGATAGAATGTAGGAAAAATTCCATCGAACATCAGCCAGCTACCACATCAAAATAAATTATAACAACTCGCGGCTACGCCATCCACTGCCATCTAGCGGTCACAACCGGTAATACAGGTTTTTCACTCTGATTTTATCCAAGCTACCTAGATATATGTATCTATATATATATATACACCTGTTCAAACCATTCGCTTTTGTTACGTTTTAAAAGATTTTAGGGGGAGTAGATACTTTTAAAACGTAGTTCAGATTGGCTTTGAAGATAATAGGTATCACTAGTAATTGATGTCACATTGAAGAACTCCAGTTTGTTCAATTGTCTTTACGTAATAGGTACGAATATTTAAGATATTTGCTGTTCCATTTTCATTTTAGTTGATGGCCAGATGCACCTTATTTAAGGGGTCCATTTAAGACCTTGGGCAACGTCAGTAAATTTCAGATAGGTATTATGTAATCTAAGAATGTTATTGTCCGTAAATCTCTTTAGGATAAAATGCCCAGATAATAAAAAAGAGTTTTCTATCAACATAGCAAAGAGGTTTTCTGACAAACGATATCCAATTCTAACTTATGCAAATAATCTTCGAAGTAAATACATATAAACAGTTTCATACAAAGAAATTATGATCAACAACAACAATCGTCTCGGTGCTAACGACCTCGCTAATTTCCCGTCTTCAACAAAGTTATTAAACTCATAATTGCCTCTCGATATACTCATATAAAAACGGAGCAATGAAGGAACCGATATTTTACACAATACCAAATCGATAACTGAATAAATTCATTCTCCGGGACTGCGATCTGGGTCGCATGACTCGCCAAAACAAATAAAAATGCATCGATAGACTGCTCGAGCATCGACCTTGCATCCTCGAAGACACACGGCCAAGCAAAAACACACCCTACCAACCTCACAACACAATCCAAACTCAACTAAAACCCTACTCGAAAAATAAGAAAGCACAATTCAAGATGAAACCGAAGACGACAGCTGCAACCAATAAATTTTACACTCTATTAAAAGGCAGTAAAGTTGAATTTTGTTGAATGTGTTACCGTAGGGAATATGATAAAGATGCATTCATAGCGGGCCGTTATCGGCGAGACTGAGAGTAAATATTTCGCATTTCGCGTTATCTCGGATTAAAACGGGCGTCGTACGGTTTTGAAATATTGAATTTAGACGATTGTGGGCCGTTGACCATTGCACACCCATCCGTGACTCACTGGCCACGTCACCAGCCATGCACTCAACACATCTGACGAATAAATTCACTTTCGAAAGAACCCGGACGCCTGGATGCTCCCTTCTTTTTCTCTTTTTCATCTCCTTCGCTCAGTATGCAAAGTTTATTGATTTATCCCGTTGCATATTCAGAACAGCGTCTACATTATTTCGCATCCTTTCCGAAAGAAAATGTATTTATGAAAATATTGTTCTTACTCTGGGGATGGTTCTTTAATTTTTTATAATATTCTTGTGAGATTCATGCTATGTAGAAGACATTTATCAAGCTAGGTCTTTCAACAAGTGTATAGGTACTAGCTATACACTTGTTGAAAGACCAATGCACTTTGTTTAGTCGAATTATCTGCATTCAAGTTTTTAATCTGTTCTGTGAAATGATTAAGTGTCACCGGGCCCACTGTTGGTGTAACGTTTTGTAATAGTGTATTAATACGAGGTTGATATTGTTGCAGATTGAAGCGCCCCGCTCTGGACGGAGCCAGCAACAGCTCCGGCCGGCGCGCCTACACTGAGGACGAGCTCCAGTCTGCCGTGCGCGACATCCAGTCAGGTCGGCTGGGCACCCGGCGAGCTGCCCTCATCTACGGCATCCCGCGCTCCACCCTGCGCAACAAGCTCAACAAGTTCGGCACTCCGGCAGACCAAGTAGACTCAGATAATGACAGCGATGCTGAGCGTCCAGACTCGCCTCCATCAGTTATCCTCAAAATACCAACATTCCCCCCACCAGACGACAAAAGTCCCTCCCCAGCTGGACAAATACAAGCGCCCATTACTCCGATAACACCCATGCTGCCTACCGCTCAACCATCCCTCAAGGCGCCCTCGCAGCTGCTGCTCCCACCCTCCGTGTTTGCTGACCCTCCCTCAACACAACACTTGTTCACGTCTCTCAGTGACGTCATCGCTAAAAGCATCAGCCAGAAGTTCCAGCAACCTCTAGATAGGCCTCACCACCAACCCAGTGACCTCATGTACCCACGAGGACCTGACAGACATGTCTCTGTCATTAAAACGCCACCCGACAACCAGCGCTACGCCGCGCCAGGTAACTCCAAGGCTACCCCCAACAACAATGGGCAGCCGGCCACTGGAGGCAAGGGCACGCGGCCCAAACGTGGCAAATACAGGAACTACGATCGCGACAGCCTCGTGGAGGCGGTGAAGGCCGTGCAGCGCGGGGAGATGTCCGTGCACCGCGCCGGCTCCTACTACGGAGTGCCGCACTCCACGCTTGAGTACAAGGTGAAGGAGCGCCACCTCATGCGACCACGGAAGCGTGAGCCCAAGCCACCGCAAGATACTAAGCCACAGCCACCAAAGCCACCACCACCGAAACCGCCGACGAAGCCGTTCTCTAACGGTCTCAACGGCCCGGAGGCTCCGGGCTACCCGCCTGGCTACCCATATTGGCCTGGCACTGGGTTCCCCCCACCACCAGCCCCCGACTTGTACGCCTCACACATGATGCGACGACTGCGCGAGGAAGCGCCACCACCAGCCAATGGCTCGTTTCTGGAGGGCATCATCCGATCCAGCCTGGAGCGGCCCGCGCTGCTGCAGCGGCTAGCGGCGCCCCCTGGAGGCGAGGCAGTGCGGCGCGCGGCCACCAGCGACGGCGACGAGCCGCCGGCCCGCCGGCCCCGGCTGGACAGCTCGGACCAGGCGCTGGCGGCCGAGATGCGCGAGGCGGTGCAGCGGCTGCGCGCGGACAAGCTGCGGCCGCGCAACGGCACGCCGACGCCGCCGCCCGCGCCCCCGGCCGAGCCGCCGCCGCCGCCCGCCGCGCCCCCGGACCGCGCCTAGTGCGCTAGACGCCCCGATCTCCTCAGTCTTTGTGATAATAATATGTAAAGTACATTCCGCCGGGCGGCCCGCCCGCTCGCCGACTCACGCTAGTGCAATACGGCCCGCTGAGGTTTGTCGTCCGAGACTCGCGCCACCGTCATACTGTTGTAGTGACAATAAGGTAGTCGCGCGCCGGCTCTGGTCTCGGCATGTAGTGTCTCCTCTTTCTGTTTCCGCTTCCTCGGTCAGTCCGGACAGTCCTCACACACACGTATCCACATCAACACATAATCACCAAATATCACAATAGTTACCTAAAAGTCACAACCAGTTCAATATATCACAGCTTTACTTATGCAATATCACAATAATGTTAGTGTTTAGTGTCCATGACAGAGATTCGGATGCCGTCGGTTGTGACTTGCAGTCGCGGTGTCACGTTCAGCAGGAGCATGAGCTGCCCGGCTTCTGTTCCCTGCAACTCCTCGCTTACGTGACGATCAGGCACAATCTTTCATTTCATCTTCTAAATTCAAATGAGTACGAAACCATTGTAGGGTTGAACGACACTGCACGTTGCAAGCGGCGCTAGGGTTGTCCAAAATTCACGCAAATCCAGAGAGCCTCAAATTTTGACCTTGTTTTAAGTAAAAGACAACCAAAAGTTAACGTTATAAATTAACTATTTAAAATAATTTTTAAGTAATAAAAAAACAATGTAACAAATTAATTATAAAGCTAGCTATGAGTGTAAATGTTATCGATTTTTAAGTGAACTATTGCAGATTTTGTGCGGTGTTTTTATAATTAGATAGGTAATATATTGAATGAAATTATTAGCGCTATTGGCGGGTAGTGCGGTTGTGGTATTGTTGGTCGCGTCGTCGCCGTCGCGTCGTCGTGTCGCCGTCGTGTCGCTGTCGTGTCGCTGCCGTGTCGCCGCCGTGTCGCGATCGCGACGTCGCAGGGCACTAGCTGTAGACGGGAATGGCGTCTCAACGGTCGGCTGGGCTTCGCCTATACGAAGCTATGTTCGGACTTATGTGCAATTATTATTTTGTATAAAATAGTAATTTTAACTGTGTCTAAGCTAACACGTGGATTTCCATATTACTGAATGTGATATTTAGGTATTACGAGTGCGGTTTGATCACGATTGACGAGCTGCGGGGACCGCCGGGCCCCGTCATATATACACGTACGTACGTTAAATACATCTAGTGAACTTATATATTTTATGTACTATTATTGTATCTTAAGAAGATAATATTCTTATTTTTCATGGTCCAAGTTTTAAATGTTTTATCGACTATACAAAAATGTGGATAATCATTATTATATTCTTGTCGACTTTAAAAATTATAATTAGCCCAAAAATCCTCAAAAAAAAAAATGATATCTTCAAATTTGTGAAATTTTTTGGTGTTCAATCAAAAATATATTATGGAAAGTACGAGATGAAAAATGTATACGCTCTCCCAAAATTAAATTTAGGTAAAAACTATTTCGATATAAAATTATCGTACGATACTTATTGTAAGTTATGTGTACATGTGCGCCTCATGGAAATTAAGAAGTCTTTGTATTATGTATGTAATTAAAATATACATAATTATATTATATACAAGTTAAAATTTAATGTCGTACATTTTTCTTCGGAGACCACGAGTGATGTGCAAATACAAGTTCGTGAGATTGCACTCGACATTTCGGCACAAATATTATTATATTAACTAATATATATCTCGGACCGAAGCGAAACAATTTATTATATACAAGTGATATTTGAAATCATAATCCCAAACAAATACATATCCCTTATGGCGAGATGTCGAGCTCTCTCAACAAATGGTAAAAAAAAACAAAAATTTTTATATTCAAAATTTTAACCTAGTCGATAGCATGTCTTTCACGTTTGGTTTCTCTGTGCATAATTTTCGACGTCTTTTTAGCATTTAATCTTAAAAAAAAAGTTAATCTATAAACGTTATGTGCATTTATCTGAGTGATGAATACTTTTGTATATTAAAAACAGATTATATTAGATAATTTATCGTCGTGTTGACATCCCTACCAGACCGCATTTCGAAATTTGAAATGTTTAAAGATCGAACAACTTTTTTTTTCTCAAAAATACGTACACGAATCTGTGTGTTATGCCTGACATTTGTTGATAGCTTAAAACAAAAAAGGTTATTTTGTGTAAGTTTGTACAGACATAGGATGGGACAATTTGCAAAGAGAATTTAGATAATAATCAACATTCCGTTTAGAATGTTATTAGATTTTTTTTAATTAATTAATATAACTATTTTTTGCATCGGGAACAAATAATTATGTTGTTTAATCTTATTTTGTAACGTTAGTTAATTTTTAAGTGGCTTTATTTTATAAAATAACCTTTATATATGATTAATTGTCATATTATATTGAGATGTTATACATTCATTGTTTTTGTGCGAAGTGTTTGGGGTTCTATTCCCGATTAAAGAGAGTTGCGACTGATATGTAGTAGAAAATAGCCGAGTGCTGGAGGCACTGGCTCGGTCGGTACAAATGGTATACACCGCCTTAACACTTAAAAATGTTATTGACAGTGATCTCTACAATACTTAAAAACAATAATCAAGGCGAGGCGTGGATCGAGCTCTGATGGCGGACCGCAGTAGGATCCTACTGCTACGAGACAGTTCAAAATTAATTTCCGTTACATTGATTATTTTTTTTAGTAAAACAAGAATGGGACTGTTGTCGTCAAACACATGATACACCAAAGCGGAAAAGAAATATAAATTTACAAAAATACAACTGCCTCCATTCAAATACCTCATTCATAAGCGATGCAAACTTACTTAATGACATTTAATCAGAGTACACCCGAAGCCGACGGTCAGCCATGTTGTTTGATAACACCAGTTTTAGTCGATAGAGGTCACTGGTTTATTAGTGAATCATTTTTATTGTATATTGTTCAATCATTTTTCCACATAGTTTAAGAATTTTAGTTAATATTGTAGCGTACTTTTCAATTAAATAGGTAGTCTGTAGCAATTCTTTAATATTTTTCTTGTTAATTTTTTTTTTCGTAAATGTAATAAATTCTCCGTAAGGGTTAGGTTAGTCTTGAACGGTCCTCAACTGGTCCAGGAACAAAAGACAATGAAGGGAATGTTGCATTTTTAATTAAAACGTTAAATATTATCGTACTAAGCGGCCGCGACATCGCTGCTCGCGTCCGATGCGTCTGCTCTCGTACGCGTATCCGACCGAAATGCGAACACATTGACACTTTCTTATTTCGACTTTCGAATTGCACAATTCGATTTTTGAATTTGAAACGTTGAGCGCGGCTTCTCGTAAAAGACATTGCCAGGATGTTAGTTTACGAAGCATTTTTATGGACACAAGTTGTTTGTTTGTGTGACTGTACCTAACTTCATGTCGATTCCCAACTATACAATGTGTCGTTGTGTAGCTCGATCATACGGGAGATGTTATACTAAGTTAGTACTCTATTTTGAACGCTATGCCCAACCGCGTATAGTTGAGAATCGACTTTTCTATAAATGTAAGAATCACCTAATGTCGTCACTAATTGTTTTCCCTTTTACATCTTGTATGTATTTCTAGATGGTTAATTTTAAAACATTAATGATTATTGTACTATTATTACAATAATTGACTTATTATTATTGACATTTAGCATTATCGTGGAAAGGTATAGAATATTGAATGAAAGTTTTTAAACGTCTTGTCTAGACGCAGTTCTCGAATGTTCCACATTCGTGTTATTTTTTTTTTTATATAAAAAATATGTACAACAAGAAGCATTTAATTTTAGAAATATGAGATACCTATAATGTTATAAATTTATTGATGAAATGGTAGCACATCAGGTATTTGCTACATCGATTGTATTTATTTTGAATTAACGCTTAAAAATACTACATCACACTGCTGGGGACATTTAAATTTTGAATGTGTTCTTTGCGAAATTTGAAATTGGAATTCTTTTTGTGATTTAAAAAACAAAAAATCAGTTAGGTAATGGACCAATGTATAAGATAGATAAAACTGTTATTCCCTGATGAATGGCTCACATTTTTTTTATAATATTATATAAACTGCGCAATGAGCTAACAAGATCAAATTATAATATTGTTATTTAATTATTGAGTACAAGTTTTAATGAAATATTTTTTTTTCAATATACCTTACTCGCCTCTTTATTTTTGTTATTTTGTTCCTTTAGTTTTTATTATTATTATTGTTTAAATCATAAACAGATGATTAGATTTCGAGTTTAATTTAAGCAACTCATAATTATTTTTATTACTTATAAATTATATAAAATATATATATGATATCTTTCAATTCCTCAGTATGAAAAGTGATGTTTATTAGTTATTCCGGAATCCATATCATGAAGGGAAAGGAAGAAAATCGTAAAAATTGGCGGAAATATGTGATTGGCACAGCACTATTGTATTAAATCTAGTCAAATTTTTAGGATGGTGAAAAAAATTGAGAAGCTAAGCTTACGATGATTCGACTGAATTTTTGATAAAAAAAAATTAAACAAACGTCCAAAACCGTCGCTAGGCGACTTAAAAAAAAAAAGAGTTGATTTGAAATTGTGGAATTGTAGCCGATGTTTGTAAAAATACTGTTTTCTAACTTACTTATACTGTAACAAGAATAGGATGATTTGAAGTGAAAAAGTAATGTTTTTTCATTATGTAATGTCCTTTTTATCTATAGGATCTTTATACCTTACGTTAAATATCATAATGACATGGCTGGTTAGGCAGGTGTAATGTGCGAGGATATTTAAAACCTGTATACAATAAATTTCTTTCATTTGTTGAAATTCTTTATTGTTTTATTTCACGCACACATTCTTATTAATGACCCCTAATACTACCGAAAAGACCAGAGGACAAAGTCGTTCCAATGAAAAATAAAATCCATATAGATATTTTTTTATTGAGAAAATATATCTAAGTTTTTTTTTTACTTAACTTAACTTTTAACTAGTGCTTGAGGTATGTATTGTACATAATAAACAAGTATGTACAATGCTTCATCAATACATTAAAACGAGCAAGTTTTTTTTTTAATGATAGGTCGACTAACGAGCTGACGGATTACTTGATGGTAAGCAATCGACATGTGTATCTTGCCTGTCCTAACCTACGGTGCGCAAACTTAATGTCTTACCGAGTGTCAGAAGTTCAGGCTCCGGGTTTGCCAAAGGGCAATGGAACGTAGCCTGTTAGGCATAAAACGGACTGCTCGCATACGGAATACCGTGATACGTTCCAAAACAGGAGCCGCTGATGTGGGCCAAAAGGCGGCAAAATTAAAATGGGACTGGGCCGGACACGTCAGCCGAATGCATCCGGAGAGATGGGCCACTATTGTCACCCAGTGGAACACCTCAGGATGGAAGCCGCAGGCGGGGTAGGCCCCGGAAAAGATGGCGTGACGATCTAGACGCCTATCGTCGAGACTGGTGGACACGGTCGAAGGATCGTGAGGTGTGGAAGCGAGATGGGGAGGCCTTTGCCCAGCAGTGGGACATTACAAGCTAGTAAAAAAAAACAATCGGAACTCCAAATACAAATACAAATTTCTTTATTGTGGGACATAGGTAAGTAAATAGGTGTTACACGTTTCAAATATTGTAGGTACCTACACAACTATGACCGTAAGTCGTGGTAGCCCGGATGTTAAGGAGCCCGCTTCTCATGCATAAGGGTGTGGGTTCGAAACCTGGCAAGTACCAATGTGACTTTTCCCAAGTTATATGTACTTTCTATGTGACATACGGTGAAGGAAAACATCGTGGGGAAACCTGGACTTATAATTTCTAATTATAAGTTTGAAATCGCCAACCCGAATTGAGCAAGCGTAGTGATTAATGCTCTAACCTTCTCCGTATGAGAAGAGGCCTTAGCTCAGCAGTGGGCTCTTGTAGGCTGATGATGATGAACTATGACCCGCCATAATGGCTTACAATAACTTTAAGTGTTTATAACACACCCCTATGTTATGTTACCCTAACATTCAATTTGGGAAGGATTGGGCCTCCGGTAACCTCACTCACACGATGAAACACAACGCTGTGGTTGTTTCACGCCGGTTTTCTGTACGGCCGTGCTATCACTCCAGTCAAGCCGGCCCATACTCAACGAGTAACATATTACAAAATAAGACCGCAAAGCTTATCTATTTTTAAGAAGAGAATCCAAACTAATATTCGGTATAAATACGAAAGTAACTCTGTCTGTCTTTTCTTCACACCTAAACTACTGAACCTATTTGTGTGAGATTTGGTAGAGTCATAGTTTGGAACTCGAGAAAGGATATAGGATAGTTTTTAAACCAAAAATCTGAAACTATTCCACGCGAACAAAGTCGCGGGCAAAAGCTAGTGATACATCTATAAAGACATTTTACCAGTAAATTTGTGACCAAATATTAGAATAAGATATATCAATGTCAATATTGTGGGTTGGAAGGTCTCTAATTAAGGTATGTGTTGGATATCCTTACTTATTTTCATTATGTTGACCAATTATTAGTAGGTTTTTCACTTCACAAAACAGGATTTTCTATCATATATTGATAGATATCTATAAAAACAAAAGCCATAAACTCTACAAATAAATTAAATAGGTCATAAACAAAGACGAATGGATAACTAGTTAGATTACCTAAATAAGTATATAGGTACACCTAAGAAATTGGAAAAAATGTGATCATTAAACTCGGGTTGTCTGGAAAACTTTTCATTAACTTTCATTATAGGTTTCAGGTTTAGAATTACGAATTAAAATCTCATATTACTAAAACAACTTTGCTTGGAAAATATAAAGAGAAAAACTTGAATATTCATTTCACAGTTTTAGATAGGTTATTAATTCCAATTCATCGTGATCAATGACCATTCACCAATCTGATGGATTTGGGATTTGTCAGCCTTCCGAATTCTACGTGGTTGCGAGAGACGCCCAGGATTGGAACCAGTGGAAGAAAATCATCCCTTCCAAATTTTACCCTAACATTGACTATGATATAAGTAATAGAGAAATCCCTTTTTGATATAATTAAGAGTTATCAGTTCGATGAATATTAGGTACTTACTAGCTTTAACCCGCGGCTTTGCACGCGTGGTATTTTGATGAAAAGCCTATATGTTAATCCAGGGTCTCATCTATCTGCCGAAATATCGGGGGATGAGACATCGCGGCCTCGGCCCAGAGAAAGAACGGGGGAACTTTTAGTCAGTAAGAGTCAGACACTCTCTCTCGCCTTACCCTGGGCGGGATAAGGCATTAGATGATTTTCCCCTTACAAAAAAAGGTACATAGCAAATCGGTCCAGCGTAGTTACGTAAAGAATACGTAACAAACATACATCCATACACATTTATAGGTAATATTAGTAGGTTTGTAGTAGGTACTAAATCCAAAAAAAATTCTACATTTTTCTTGGCGTTTGGACTGGCGTTATAATAATGTGGGATATTATCCAAACACTAAATTGAGATTTCGAGATGGCAACGATACGAACGGTACCTCTTTATTAGGAGGGAAAATCATCAAATAACCTATCCCACCCTAGATGGAGAAAGAGGGAGTGACAAACAGTCAGAAAGTGACTCTTACTGACTAAAAACCGACCTGTTCCTACATCTGCTCAGGGTCGGGACCGCATTAGGCTTTCATCCGCAGACCTGACTGAAATTATGGGACCTACATATCATACGGACATATTAATAATAATGTCGCAATGGAATAAGAAAATAAAATAAGTAAACTTTAACAACTATTAGTAAGGTACCTATAACTATTAACAAAATTTTTCGCGTTTAGAAACCACAGCGATTCAACCGGTGTGCGACTTTGGTGCTTCTCTGTACATCACCTTCGGGGATAAAATAAATGAAGTTCTTGCAAGTGGTAACATAATAACAATATGATATTTATTAGGGACCAATTTGGCTTAAACTAGAAGAGCTTAGGTACACGTCGTGTTGTAAAAAAACACGAATAAGGATATGTATTCAAAAGTCTTTTATCCCAAATATATTCAAGTGTATACCTACTATAATTAAATTAAAAATAAAATAAGTGTGGGAGTCGTGCTTCAACATAAATGGGTCTGGTCGACTGTTTTGGTGTCCCTCACAGAAAACCGGCGTGAAATAACTATAGCCTTGCGTTCTGTGCCGTTCGTGTGGGGTTACTGGAAGCCCCATACTTCCGCTCCCAAAATCCCTATAAATCTCCAAAACCCTAATACTCAATAGGTCGGCAACGCACTCCTAACTTCTCCATTGTTGCCGATGTCATATATTATTGTATTAAATAAAAAAACTGACATAAAAACAAGCAAAGCAAAAACTTACAATGTAAAACCACATGATTATTATATGACAAGATAAAATATATGACGGTAACCTCAAATGTAATAAATTAAGTGGTCCCGCTCAAAATTGTCAAGTCCTTAACTCCATTGAATAGCAGATACTTGAATTACATAAAATAAACCATCTTCAACCTGTAATTGCGAGGATAAATAGTGAACTAACCAATATAAGTAGATTACTGGGTTAAAAAAAAATATAAATAAAAGGTAGCCATTTTAGTTTACCGCCATTTTAAGACAAAAAACGCGCGCTAATTTGACAACTTGCATCAACCAAATGTCATATCTCGTTCGGATATTTGTATTGAAAGAAAATATTCGTATATTTATCGATGTATTTGAATGGTGACTGTCTTTTTATTGGGTCGGATTCCGTATGAATATTTTTCAGGTTTTATTCTGTTATGTAAGTTTATGACTGCACGCAACGTGCCGCGGGTTCGATTCCCTTACGGAACAACTCTTTGTTAGTTCCGGGTCTGTGTGTCATGTGTAATGTGAAATTATTGTATGTTAGTAAACGCACCCATGACAAAGGAGAAAATAGTAGTGTAGGCCAACGATTTAAAAAATATATTATAGTTCGGCCGTTCAGAGAATACGTTCCTGACACCTATCAGTTAGTCACGACTAGTGATGGGCACAACATAACACCGAGTACGTTACCGTTCCACCAAAATGAAGCCGCGTTATTTTTAAGACTATTTTCGTTTTAAATTTTCGGAATCATTTAAAATTTATAATTTAGTAATTTAAGTAGAAACCAAAAAAGGTAATATTAGGTAATATAATAAAATAGAAAATAAAAGAAATGAGGTCAGAGTACAGAGTCGAATCATACTCTTTTATTTATGGAACGATTACATTGAGATGGTAAATAATATTCTTTTCTGAATAAAAGTATGTTTAAAATTAATATTTTCTTTTCAAGTAGTTTATTTTAAAACAAATCCCTTTACAATATCAATTTAATTTCAAACACCAGATGCCTAACGGAACCCAAAAGAGCCTCTAACAAAAAACAGTAACCAATAAATTCGACCACAAAATAACGGGTTTCCGTAAACTGAACGATACTTATTTCGATCCTCCGAGCATTTTTGTGCGTCGCCAACGGGCGGGCCACTTGCGAGCAAGGCCGAGGTTTTGGTATTGTAAAAAAGTAAAATTTTCAAAATGGCCGCGGGTATAGTGGGCAACTTAAATAAAAAATAAAATAAAACTGAACTCGTTGTGCCGGCTCCAATTTGGAGGTTATTTTCGCTGGGGGCAATGGAACATCTATTTTTGTAAAGAAAATAATAAGTATGCTAGGCACAAATGGAGTCTGTGGTGTATTTTAAATAATTGTTTAAGTAGTCCAGGTATCTGCCTGCGGACAATTGTTATGTTTTTTGGATCATTCTATTATTAAGTATATTTAATGGCATACTGTTGTTATTTCGACTTCTGTTTGGGGATAAAGACAATTTAAAAGCTAGAAGAAGTTGAATTATAAAATGATTTACGATGCAACTAATAACAAACTCAGAAAACATACAATAAATGATATCTATAATATGCATATCTACCTTAATACAGTTAGGAACATTCAACTAAGCAACGTCATTTGTGCCATGCACAATGTTTTACCGACAATAAGAATCAAGCCCATCCCATCGCAAAGAAGATACCAACCAAATCTAACACCCAAAAAAAGGACCCTAAACATCTAACACATAACCATACATAAGCACCCACACAAACGCACAACCGAAAAATTACATAAACTTAAAACCTGCCTCAATACTAAAAAAAGTTCCAACAAAGGAGTTTCGTCTGCAATAAAAAAAAAGAAAAGAAATCACCGTCCAACCCTGACCCTGCGCAAACGCCGAACGAAGCCGAAATCAGCCGAAATGATCCGATTCGTCGCCAAAAGTACCCTTGACCTTACTGTGCACATGTGTGAGTGAGTTTGTATGTAATTCGGGTACTTTGACTGGTTGCCTGCGGTTTTTTTGTTTTTATGCGACAAAGAGTAAGACGATTTTCGATCAGTTTTATCCGAAGCCTCTGAGAGGAAGGCCCATTTTGAGGCCAAATCTAGCAGCATTTTGGTTTTTGTACTTACTTACTTATATAGATTTGGAGGCAAATGAGCTATAGTAAATAGTTTTTAGAATCAGTCTTAGAGACCACATTAATAACAGAAGTAGAAAGCTAGTTAGCAAAAGCAAAAATGGCATTTTTGTCTTGTAAATAAATGGTCCAATTTTAGCAGCAACTTTGGTTTTCAAATTTTTTTTTCAATTTCTTTTTACATCCCATCTGTCCACAAAATACTCTATGTCAAGCAATTCGGATACTTTTTGTCGGCAGTTCGTGCGAGAACGCACACATCTACACATTAGTGTACATGAACGGTGTAGACGTGTGTGCGCATTTTCGCGGCGTGCAGTCGTTTGGGCAATGCACTCTTGCGCACAATGCCACTAACCTTGGCCATGCAGCTGCGTAGGGACGATTCGGCCCGCCAATTCGGCGTCGCTACGTTCCTTTTTTGTTTTAGTCTAGGGATTTGTGAAGTCTATGTTGTGCTGTGGTATAAACGACCAGACGTCGACCTTTTTAGGGTTGGGTAGGTTTTATATTCATTTAGATTTGATTGAGCTGTATTAAAAGCTTTTCTATTACTATTATTATATATAAATGGATACGAATAACCTCGAAAAATAGCAAGGATATTCTTTATTCTTAAGGACCAACAGCTAACATAGCTAAGGTAATTCATAGTGTAACAGAAGAGAAATAAATAAACTAGTGCGGGCCAATATGGGACATTTATAACATTTTAACGACCACAGCACCCTGTGATAGACCACTACAAGACCAGTAAGGTCTTGAGGAGTAGACAAGGTCTTTAAGGCATATCATCTTCATGCTTGGTATCGTCTCTCTTTAAAGCGTTCAGATTTAGGTACCTATCAGGGAACAATTTTTTTTTGAGGGGAAACATTTCGTAAAGTACTTTAAGAAGACTAAAACCATCCCGTTCCTACTCCTGCTTCAAGTCTTTCTCATCACCTGGATAAGAGTATCTACTTCGCTGCTCAGCATCTACCAAATGTGTAAGTCCTTTTATCGGCTTTAACTCCTGGGTAGAACAGTGATAAAAAAACATACTATTATGGTTAGTGTTAGTGTCTAGAATTAACTTATTTTATGAGATAAATCGGCAAACGAGTATACGGATTATCTGATGGTAAGCAATCGTCGCTGCCCATGGACACAGAGAAGTCACGAGTGCGTTGCCCGACTTTTGAGGATAAGTGTTAAGGTTTCGGAGATTTCGGGATTGGGAATTATTGGCCACCAATAACCTCACTCACAAGGCGAAACACAACGCTGTAGTTTTTTCACGGTTTTCTGTAAGGCGGTGTTTTGTTTTCTGTAATTTCTATCACTCCGGTCAAGTTTCCCACATTTTAACATTTGCATCGAAATAAGCGAAATAAGTCATTGACCTAATGTTCTGCTTACAATTTAGGTGCACTAGTTCATCTGTATACAATACCTGGGTCATAGCACTTAGTGCTGCTTCAGTGCACATTGAAAATGTACCAAATTACCACCATTATGATATTGACAAGTCAATTATTCGGTTTGGGGTCAAAAAACCTTCTGTATATACTGATATAAACTAATATACTGCTTACTGACTGTTCGATAATTGATTTGTCCTCTTTGACAGCGAAACTGGATTAAACCGGCATTACCTGTGATCTCAATAACGAAACGGGAAAAGCAATAGGTTTATAGACTCTACGATTAATCATACCAGAACTTGTTGAATATCAGTATTGTGCGCCAGACGCGAGGAATCCACCACCACCTCCAGTCGCTTCTCTGAAGACATGGTGGTGCTTAGTCCAAGTACACGGAACACGGCCACTGTAAGCCCCAGCATATCCTCTAGGTGGTCCTTGCAGGGACGACACTCCGGCGTTTCGCTGTTACCAGAACCAGTAGCTCCTAAAACCTTCGTGTCCGGCTGCCAGGCAGAAGATGAGGACGGACTTAAAGACGACCTTACCGCTGCATAGCTCGATGTTGACTGTAATTAAAATGTTGGTTTTAGAATAGGGACCGACGTGATTACATAATGATGATGGTGTTCCAAGGTAACATGTCATTACCGCATATTTTGTTGAAATTTGCGGTAATGACATGCATGAAGCATCCACCGTAACTTTACACTGACACAGCCGAAATTAATAAATGATCCTAACACAAAATCTCTGTGTATCGTTCTTTGGTTTTTGGCAAAAGCTCCAATACATACAGCTTAAATATCAAAATATTGGTTTTAGACTTCAATTGTTTATTATTATCGGCTGTTAGAGACATGGGGGCTAAGAAAAACTCCAAAAATTTTTAGAGTTTAGGCTATTTATGGTAAGTTCAAACTACAAAAATCCATTAGTATCTATTAAATAGGTCATACTTAGAAAATTGTTAGAAAATATAGTTTCCGAACTTCACGAAAACAAAATTAAATTTACTTTGTAGAAACATTCATTTACAAACAATTTCGGTGCCTGGTAAAACTATAAATAGTTAATTACTCAACTGAACACAAAGCGACGAAAATGACGTATTCGCCTGCCACTACGAATCTAACCGTTGCCCGCGACCGTGCATATTTAGCACAAAAACAACAATTAAAAAACTATAGGTTTGTACACAAATGCCGCGGCGGACACGCGAGCATGCCTCCATAATACTAAAATTGCCAGCAGCTGACCACTTTTGGCGCTAGTTTTCAAAAAAAGAACGCTTCTACGTATAGATTATAGACAGGTTGTTAGCGTAGAGTTTTGATGTGTTTTTTTATTCGTTTGTTCAAAAAGGTTACATAAAGTACCTAGATAACTTTTTTTGGTTTCGTTTAGTTTGTTAAAAGGGCCTATAGTTTAATTGTCTAGTTTAAAACTACTATCGCATTGTAGATAATTTTAAGTAAGTAGCTACCAAAACTACTCTAACGAAAGTGATACGTAGTAAACACCTTTCTGTCATTGTAAAATAAAAATCCAATGATAGGCTTAATTGTACTCATTCTTAGAACCCCATCATTTATCTAGATGGTTGAGGTACGGCGCTATCCGAACTAATGCGACTTTCCTGAAACGAGAGTACGTAAAGTTCTTAAAAGACCGACTACGCGCCAGTGGATCCTCTGGCGTTGCGGGTGTTGATGGGCGGCGCTGATCACTTACCATGAGGTGATTTAACTGCTTAACTGCTTCCATATGGTGATAGTTAAAAGTAAAAAACAAACTTCTTATAAAATCCACATCCAAACTAAAATTATAAATGCGAAAGTAATTCTATCTGTTTGTCTTTCTGTCTTTTCTGCACGCCTAAACTACTGCAGAAGGACATAGGATAGTTTTTATACCAAAAATCTGCAGGAAGTCCCTATGCCACGCGAACGGAGTTGCGGGCAAAGGCTAGTACATTATAAATTTGAAATTAATGGATTTAACCCTAACCGTTAACTCAAAAGAAAAACGCAGTGATTTGACATTCTTTTCTTGGTTTTTCAAGACGAGGAACAATAGAAATCCGTAGTAAGTAAACAATAATTAAAAGTAATAGAATTTGATGAAAAAAACCACTCGAAATGGTTAAATAAGGGATTTAATTATAAATATTAACGTGGTTCTGTATTATCATCGCATGTAGTTCGGGCATTAGTTTCAAAATGTAATCGCTTTCGACGAAAACTCTAACGCCATAGCGTTTTTGTGTGTACCTATTGAATTTTTTTACAATATGGCCGTTTTGGACAGAAATTTTTGAAATAGGAAAAGTTTGATTTTTATCCATATGTTTAAACTTATTTTTAGATATATCTAAAGCTATTTTATTAACTGTAGATTCTTGCTTTCTAATAATATTCGATTAAGTTAAAAAAATTATTGTTTTTATGTCTTTAAATAGGGAAATGTGAATGAGGAAGTGTGATATTATTATGGGCTAGAAACTGAGTACTAAGGCTGGAAAAGTTGATCAGCCGGGGTCAGCGCTTGAATCTCTCGCATTAAGATACCAGCCTGAAGCAGTAGAAGGAACGGGGTGGTTTTGAGTTAGTAGGTAAGAGCCTGACACTTCCTCATGCCTAACCCTGGGCTCGAGGAGTGATTTGATAATTTTCCCTCCTCAAAACCTGTCGTAGTTTTTTATCACTATTTACCGAGTAGTTACTCCAATGTTGATGTTCGAGATGTTGATCTTAATCTATGTGAGACCACTAAGTAAGTTTCCACTGATCTATGGTTACACTTATGGCATATGGCTACAACTTAAGTATCTACGTAAAAAGAGGTCACAAAATATTGTGTACCTATCTAAGATAGTGACTAAAATATCGAATGACCTTTAGTACAGGTTAAATGTAAAACTACTTTGGAATCCCTCTTTGGTGGAGAACTATCCTGGTGTCTGAGTTGTCGAGCGCTCGACTTTATAACGCTTAGTTTGCATAGGTAGGTACATACCTGAAACCTGAAATATGTTTTAAGTACCTATATACATAACCTATTAATATTGTTGCTTTATGCATTGTTTTCTACACAATAAAAAATACGTATCTAACATATTTTTTTTGTCTGACGGATTTTTAATTTAGCCCTTTAATTAACATTTCCATACATCGTCTCCCTACCTAAGTACTTATACGTGAATTAAAATTTTTCACTTTATTGAAATAGCAGGTTAACTATAAATCGCTATTCAACGAGAGTCGGGATTTGGTTGGCAAAAAAAAAACTATATTTGTTTTGCGATAGGATTACTTGATGTCAAGAAATCAACGCTGCTAATGCACTCGCAAATTGTTGGAGAGCCATGCGTCGGCACGAATGGGTCGGCTCGACCGGAGTGATACCACGGCCTCACAGAAAACCGGCGTGAAATAACCAAAGAGTTTTGTTTCGCCGTGTGCGAGTGAGGCTACCGGAGGCCCAATCCTTCCCCTACCCCAATTCGTTCCCTTTCCCAAAATCTCCAAATCCCTAATCCCCAAAAGGTCGACAACGCACTGGTAACTCCTCCATCGTTGCGGGTGTCCATGTGCGACGCTGATTGCTTACCATCAGGTAATCCGTTTGCTCGTTTGTCGACCTATCACATAAAAAAAGCCAGACGCGAATGCTTTGCTAGCCGCTTGTCGGAGATTTAGGAATTGGGGGAGAATGAGAATTGGGCTGTGGTATCACTCCAGTCGAGCCATCCTATCCGTGCCGTTCGTATCATGTAACCTAGTATGGTCAAAAATAAAAAAATCTTATCCATCCTTCGATTAAAAAAATCTTACAACCTTTATTACCTACTAAATTCGTTTAAAACATTCCATGACTTTGATAATAGGCCCCGTACGCTGGTGACACGCGACGCTCGCGTTAACATCACATATCCGTGTCAGCGACCATATCTGATGGTCCACCTACCTTTTTAAACTAACCAAAACAGCTTTTTGGTGGATTCCAATCGTTTAGAAAGAAACAATCTGGTTTTTTCATGATGAGTTTAATCAGACACAGTGCAAAAACTTCAAATAATAATCTGATACGATGGATGGTTTTTCTGTGAGGGGAAAATCACCAAATGACTTCTCCCGCTCAGGGTCGGGCGCGAGGGAGTGGCAGACTCTTACTGACTACAAACCCCCTCTTCCTTCTCCTACTCTAGACCGAAGCCGCGGTGCCTCATTGCTGACACGACGTTTGGTAGCTGGCCTACATCGTGCCGCGAGTTCGATTCCTGGGCTGAACTCTGTGTGTGATCCACAAATTGTTATTTCGGAGTTAGGCGTGATGGGTAAGGTAAGTATATGAAATGGTAGATTTGTACCCAGGACAATATTTAAATAATTGGCTCTTCAAATAACTAACTTGACTTAATACTAAGTACCTACTAATGTGTGAGGGAGACATGCTTTTAAGTTTGGGAGAGCCATGCTTCGGCACAAATGGGCCGGCTCGACCGGAGTGATACCACGGCGTCACAGAAAACCGTCGTAAAACAAAGACTGCGATGCTTTTTTATTTTAGAATTTGAGCTTCCCGATTTTTGGATGTTTGCTACTCAATAACGCCAAAATGCTTGGACGGATCTGGATGAAATTTGGCACAGGCAAAGGATACACTCCGGAATAGGACATAGGCTACTTTTTATCAACATGAGTAGGTACTACCACGCGGGCGAAGCCGCGGGCGGAATCTAGTATAGATCTAAACACTACGTTTTAGTCTGACGTCATGCTTCCTTTTTCTCTTGGGAGTTCCAGTCGAGTAAGGGACCGTGTGGCTACAGTCAAATTGATTGAATGAGTTTTGGATAAAACAGAATTTTATTTATTCTAAATTATGTTTTGGTAGATGGGTAAGTAGGTAGTATCTGTAGTTATTTCGAATTAGATACACTCTAATACTATGCGACTACTCGAAAAGTAACTGAATTGATCCTTTGTGAATCACCTGATATAAATACCTATCTAACAAAAGTAAAGTCAAAAAAAGTTAGTTACAACAAGAGCCAAAACCATCGAAAAATAATCTGGATATTTTCTCTATTGCAAAAACCAACGAATATTTAAATTCTTAAAAGTTCATCTTGCCTTCGTTTTTATTTCCCGCCCACAACTAACACATAGACGTAAAAGCCATCTTTTTTAATTTAAGTGCTACATCCAACTAATTAAGTACCGCACTTAACGAAAACAAACAAAGAAAGATTGCAGTTGAGAGGTAAAAATCGTTACAAAAGAAAATATTCTGTCATTCATCTTTTCTTTGCAAGCCAAGTGAGAATAATGGATGGCAGTTTTTATTTTCTTCAGTGAAAAACTCGCTAAGAATAAAAAGTGACACAATTACTAATTAAAAAACTACTAAGACTGAAGATTGTAAATACCTACCTCATTTTGTAATGAATTTTTACAGGAGCTAATTTCGCCAAGTAGCGCCACCTGTTAGTGTACAATTGAACTAGAGAATTAAATTTTGATATGTACTCAACAGATGGCACTACTGTAGGAATATTAAGGTTAAAAAACAGATTTTTGTAATACTTCGTTTATTAATTCAACTATTTAAATAACTGAAAATCCTTAATAACCTTAATTTTGAATAATAATAATTCATCTTCAATTAAAATGCGGTCGTGGTCATAGAGATGCAAAAACTAATATGAACGCAGCCATAAGCATTTCTGCCCAGCTAAATTTAATGTCAATTTAGTGTTACCAGTACAATAGATATTGCAGCTATATCAGGAAATCCACATTATATTTACCAATTTCTGCTACCGCCACAAAAAAAAAGTTAAACATTATGTGAAAGTCATAAAACTCAGTGATTCATTATTGGATTTCTCAGACCACTAATCTTCGAAAATATGTGAATCAATATTTAAATGCATCAATTCAAATTAACAATTTATTTTTGTTTTATTTCACTACAATAGTGCATTTTTGATCAATATTTTAGGAGGGACTATATTCTTTCGAAACAAATAATACGGATACTTATCATGTAATAGTATATTTATTACAATAATTTAAAATTAGTGGCAAAATACACAAAATATAACAACTCAACTCAGTCTCAACTTTCTCAAAAATCTTTTTCTCTAACTTAAAAGTTAAATTAAAACTAAGTAGTTTACTTTGAGTTTTTTTTTTGTGAGGAGAAAATCATCAATTGACTTCTCCCGCCTAGGGCCAGGCAGGAGGGAGTGTCAGACTCTTACTGACTAAAAACCCCCCTGTTCCTTCTCCTGCTCTGTGCCGAGGTCGCGGTACCTCATTGCGCTTACCCCGCAACCCCGGCTGATACTTTGAGGTAATTTAGTTTTGAAGTATGACAACCCCAAATTTAGTACCGTACGAAACTACGCGACGTCGAAACCGCTTTTACGTCCGCGCTAATAAAACTCGTTGAAAATGCATACATCAAAATGGTAGAATCGCTACAAATGTTTTTATTTCTATTTAAATCTAAATACAGACGAAAATGTTCATGGTTCTCGCCATTCCTGTGTTCAGTGCTCATAGTGTTATTGTTCTGTGATGGTGTTCTGTCTAAGTGTGAGGATCATACTTGTGTAAACGGTGTGTGTAAAAATGATATGTGCGTGTGTTACGAGGGGTGGCAGGGTCCGGAGTGTCAGTACTGCGGCGGCAAAGTCAAGTAAGTCTCCTTGGGGTCCACAGAGTGGTTGTGATACATTTTAGTTTGTCTGGTTCACTGACCTCTTTTTGAGGCGCGCCTTACTCGTTGGTAAGTAGAATTTGCAAGAGAAAGCCCGCGAGGATTATCCAATTATACACTTTGGCTTCTTTCCTCCATCCCGGGCGGAGTTCTGAAGGTCGAAGTCGTCGTGACGGCCTGGAAATTGATAATGTTTTCGATCCGTTTCTCTGCCCAACATAAGAGAAAACAACCTTTGCTAAATGAATAATTATGCTTTCAAAACTGCAAATTGGGGACGAATTGGTGTTTTAAACATGTTTAGATACAAAACAAGGACATTTAGACGGATATTTTGTATTATCACGCTAAATGTTGCGTGTTTTAGATTGTCTATTATTTATTTACAGTTTTTCAATGCTGTATCAGCTGTTTCGCGAGATAACCTATAGTTTTTTTTAGGTTATCAGATTTTCTCATTCAGCCTAATAGGATGAGTAATGGAAAAAGGTTTAATGTTCAATGTAGATATTTGATTTAAACTACAAACATGAGATAGTGTAAGCTATTATGTCAATTGTTTCAGAGCTGGTTAAATCCTTCAAATATAAGTCATTATTTAATTAATTAATGGTTGCTAATAATGCATTCATAAACAAAGTAAAAAAGAATAAAGAAAATAGGTTAGTAGGTTTTGGGTTTTCAAATTTCTAATTGGAAAAAAGGTTACACAGGTTTTGATGAACAGACAATTTATTATTGGCTGAACTGATAATAGAATTGCCATATTGTGATTCATATTTAGAACAATATCTTTTAATTAATTAAGCTCCATAGGATAACAACACTTTTAGTGAATCCTAATGTTTTTCCAATTAGTTTTTTGGCTACTAAATATTGGGTCTGTATTGACAAAAGTACAGAATGTTAAAAATGCCTTCAGTCTCATTTGTTTTAAAAGTGTTTTTATGCTTAAAAACTGTCCCAATTCTAAATATTAAGTGTATCCTAAAAGAATAATCTTAGTCTTAGAACTTAGTTAACTTGATTGACTTATTACATCCCTTTCTTTAATTCATCAAGCCCTAAGTGAATGCCAAGTGAATGCATTCACAGACAGTCTTTGATTACCAGACTTGAAAGGCTAAAAAGTTATATCAGCTAGGTATGTAAACAGTATAAAAGTCAAATACATCAATACTAGTGAGTATATTGCTTTAATAACATTGTGTAAAAGGAAAATATACCAATATAGAATTAAATCAAAGATATTACGAAATTCCTACTTACCTAAGTTGTTATTAGATTTAGATTAGAGAGAAGATAAAATTAATATATTTTTAAAAAAACTTAGACAATTTCTTATAAATAAATGCTACTATTCCATTAACGAATACCTAAATGATAAAAATATATAGACATAAACAGTCACACGCAATACACACTCACACACTCACACACACACACACACACACACACACACACACACACACACACACACACACACACACACACACACACACACACACACACACACACACACACACACACACACACACACACCACACACACTTACAGTGTAGATTAAGTGATTCATAATAAAAAAAAAAAAAAAAAAAAATCAAACATAAATATATATAACTTACTTGCCTATATAACCTTAGTCTTAGTCAACAAAAATAAGTAAAATAGCCGATAAGAGCTTCCTCTCTCCTATCCCACTTACTTTGCTGTGCCCGACAGGGTCCATATGAACTATTTATAAGTACTACCACCTAAGAATACATGTGGAAAGCAATAAAGTATTGAGTATTGAGTATTGAGTATTAAGGAAAGATCTTGACAATATGTTTGCAACATACTAGGAAGTCTTTATGAGTCTACCTTGATACTAACTTAACAAATAGGTAAACTTTTCCCTAGAACTCAACTATCATACAAGTTCGTAATGATCAAATGATCAATTTTATTTTTGTAAATAATCTGGACATGGAACATATACTAAAAATTGTTTAAAAAATCTAGATGGAGCTGAAATTTCCTATCGGACTACTCTGAAAAGAAAAGCTTAAACAAACTCAGAGGTCTAGCTCCCCCTTATGCAAGTTTGTTCAACTCAACTCAATTCATTATGAATTTAGTTAACTTTAAATTGGCTATTTTAACTTGAAGATACTTTGCTTATGATAGGAATAGGCATCCAGTAAGATGTAAAATAATATCTAATATTTCTTGTTTTTTGAATAGATAACTTATCAGGCCAGTCAGAAAACTCAGTCTTGCTTGACATGCCCTTTTTCCATTTTCTATTTCTAATAGGATGTGTTTTCTTTTTCTGGCACAAAATCATGGTCTTGTAAATGAAATTTCGAAAGACTGAAAAAACTTGTAGGCCTACCATGACGTGTTTAAGCATCAAAATAGCTATAGTAGGCCCCCTGATAATTACTTTGCTCCACCTGAGAATCAAACCTAAATCGCATTGTTGAGCAGTCTTGCAGCAATCTGCCAATAAGTCAGCTACCAACATTGTAGGTATTTTTATATTCATTTTCATATAAAAGGTATACCATACATCATGCATAGTTCCAAATCTACCATATTATGAAGTCTTAAAAAACTTTTGTTTTGCAGGAACTCATTTAATAATAAATTCATCATAATAAAAGGGCAGAATACCCAACAAAACTGGGAGCAAGGAGGTTATCAACCTTTTTTTTCCACACCACCTAAAACCGAGATAAAATATAACTGAACAGAATACAATAACCTTGCATTGAATTTATTTAATCACAAGATAATAATTAAACAATCAAAATACAGTGTGAGATCTGATTTTCATTGTTCTACATTTGTATCAAACAAAAACAATTGTTTATGGACTGCTGGTTACTGTATGTGTGACACTTGTGTTGCTTAACCATGATATAGTATTTATTCTATAAAATACCCCGCAAACATATTATGAATTTGTCACATTTGTCCTTACTAGGTTTTCGAACTGTACTCTGTGACATGTGAGAAGTTTATATACTTATCAATTATAAACAAATGCCAATTCCTACCTAAAGATATTGAATATATGAGAAGAAAATTCTATGCTAGAAATGCTAAAACAGAGTTCACATGAAAATAGCCCGAAATAATAATATTTTTTACTTAATCGTTGGTTGATTTTTGAAGAAGTAAAAAAAAAATTTATAACTCTTTTTGATGAAGAACCTACAGGGCAATAGATACTCAAATGATTTGATTGTTGTTGTTGGAAATGGAAAAAAATTATAATTATGTTTATATTTATCCCAGTTAGGTATTTATGTAAATTACAATTAGGTAGTTTTAACTCAAGAAATTGTGAATCAATAAGCTTACTATATGAAAACTAATGAACCACCCCAGTTTCTTGGTACAATAATGATAATAAAATTCTCCACTATTTAATGAATGTAATTAAAATACAAATAAATCTTCCTCTTTAATAACTCTATCTATTAAAAATAAACAAAGGGATATAGGGATATTATTAGATACTAGTATATATATAAGTATTATATGACAAGGTCACTGACACAAGTCCATTGAGATTTGAAAACATAAAAATATACATACATATATGTATGGTATGGTTTAATTTTTGGGAGAGGAAAATCATCATGTGACTTCTCCCGCCCATGGTGAGGCAATAAAAGGTCTGAGTGTCAGTGCTAACTGACTAAAAACCCACCCATTCCTTCTACTGCTCTAGGCCGAGGTGGCAGTGCCTTATTGCGCGTATCCCGCGACTCTGGCTAAATGTAGGTGAGGGTACATGGTATACTTAATTACCATGATGTTGTGTACCTTTACCTAGCCTTTAGAGATCAGAATCATCAAATTTTCTGCCATAAAAATAAACATTTTTAGCACAAACAAGATTCTAACAATAAAATATTTTCTTTTTTTCAGTTTAACATCACCAACAGGCTTCATAACAGATGGGCCTGGTAACTACAGTGTCAGCACCCAGTGTTCATGGCTGCTGACTCCCCCCAGACTTGGGCCAACCCCCCCACCTCTTCGCGTGCGCCTCGAGAGCTTCGCAACGGAGTGTGGATGGGACCACCTCTATGTTTACGACGGTGATAGCGTTAGGGCTGAGAAATTACTAGCTGTGTTCAGGTGAGTGTATTTTAAACTTTATAAGGTAAAGGATAGTGTTGATAATATTTTGTATTGTGGATAGGCTGAGTCTAATTAAAGTGTTAAAATAGTTAATTGGTCAAAAGTTGACCATCATAAATAAAGTTGTGAGGAGAAATTGACATTGTGTAAAATAATTTATATTCAGAAATTTTCAGTTGAAGGCTATCAGAGCAAAAAAGTGCTATAGGTATATTCTGAATTTACTTAATTGTTGGTTGACTGTCAAGGCTAACGGGATGGGAGATAAAACACATATATATATATATATAATTATGTATGTACATATA
This sequence comes from Spodoptera exigua, assembly GCA_902829305.4. Classification (NCBI taxonomy): domain Eukaryota; kingdom Metazoa; phylum Arthropoda; class Insecta; order Lepidoptera; family Noctuidae; genus Spodoptera; species Spodoptera exigua. The sequence continues at coordinate 2,842,237 of LR824624.2, forward strand.
TTATACATTGTAACACAATGTTTCAATTCAATTGTCAAGTCAAGGTTGACTTTTTTTCTGTACTTGCTAGTCCTCGGCTCTGCATGCTGGCATGTCCACTTTCTCAGAGATTTTTCAAATAATTTTCTTTCTTTTCCTGTAATATTAATATCACTGAAAAATCGAAAACACTACCACTATCTATGGCCTATCGGGTTAGTTGGTTAACTAAAGGTAAACAATCTAGATAGGTCTTTTTATATATTAAAGAGGTTGTTTAAAATTATTTAAATTCATTACCTAACATCGATTTCGGTGAATCTGATAGCAAAAAGTTTTATATTCCATTTTAAGACAGCCTTGTCAGATGGCATCATGGTTGGTGCAGTTTGCAACGTGCCACAGGTTCAATTCCTGAAACGGAACAAGTGTGATCCAAAAATTATTGTATCGGGTCGGGGTGGCTTGTGTTTATGAATTTGTATGTTTGTCAATGCACCAACGAACCAGGAGAAAATCTTAGTGAGGGGTAACTGTTTTTTAAGAAAGAACTTTGATATCGAAAGACATGCCTAGATTTAAATATAAGTATTTAGGTAACCGACAGACCATACCAAAATATTCCTTCAGTGAAAAACAAGTATGTTACGATTACACTGAGCCACTAAAGCGTTGACTCAACCAATTAACAACATTAAACAAGGTTTTCCTAGAAGCTATTTCGTAGATATATACATAGATTAGGACTTCATTAGTTCTTTGTATACATAGGTATAATTCTAATCTCTCAGATTAAGACGTCACAAACACAAGAACGTAATTATCCTGTGCTGTATTTCTCGAGGGGGGAAACCATCCTATGACTTCTCCTGCCCTTAGGGGGCCAGAGGGGGTGATTAATGTTCTTCAGCAGTTTCCCCAATTCGCCCAGGTCGCGATCTGATAATAGGCCATCAAAACAATGTCGCCATGGTTTAAAAAATAGGCGAATGGATGGATTAGCGATTTTTTAAAAAGTTGTTTTCGCACGATACTTTCCGTGTTGTCTAAATATACTTAAAACGTACATTTACTTAATTAACTCAAAAATTCATTAACTTTTCACATGAGAATGAATTGTATGTGGGACCTAGTTCTAGATACCTAGTAAAACTTAATAGATAGTTTCTTATTTAATTACAATAAAATTTACTATGTAACTAAGTGGATAAAAGTATGCTGATGATGATGATGATGATGATGATGAAAAGAAGAAGTACTTCTACTTCTACTTCTTCTACTTGTACTTCTTTTATAGGTTTTAATATTTATCATTATATAATCAGATTTAAGGTATTCAACTAACCCGTTTCTATCTCCCATTTCCAGTGGTGTCTTAGAGAATGGAGAGTCAAGTTGGACGAGGCAGGTGATAGCTCGTTCGGGCAGCGCGCTGCTGCACTTCTTCAGTGATGATGCGTATGCCATGGAGGGGTTTAACGTGACGTATGCAGCGTACTCCTGTCCTTCTAACGATCATAGGACTAATTGTTCAAGTAAGTATGCTTAGTTTTTTAATATTAGGCAAATGAGCAGACGGATTACCTGATGCTAAGTCATCAACGCCGCCCATGGACACCAGAGATGTCACAATCACATTGTCGGCTTTGACCTTGCAGGGCTCTCGGATGACTAGTATCCAAAAACAAGGAATATCAGTAAACAGCTGTTTAAGAGCGAACACATCATTACGTCAAACACAAAATGCTTTGTCGCGATCGTTCACAATCGGCTGCACGGTTGGCGCAGTGGCTAGGTAACCGGCTCCTCTGCAAAGCTTTCGATTCCCAAACGAAACAAGTCATCAAACAACGCTTTATGTGATCCACGAATTGTTGCGGGTCTGGGTGTGATGTGCTTGCCATCTTCTATAATTCTTAACGCGTCCACGATTCAGGGAAAAATATGTGGTGTTATGTTTTTATGGGCCCTTGTAGTTTCATGCTAGTTTTTCTCCATAGAAATCTAAACTTTTAAACTTTTAATCTAACGATCAATTTATTAGCTTCAGTAGAAGACAGACCGAAAGACGGTCGGTTTTTAACTTTTGATATTTATTTTATTTGACGTTCCAAAGGGCCCATAGAGGTCTATTTAAAAAATAATGATTTGTATTGCAGTTATAATGACCCTAGAATCTACTAAATTTTTTAAAGTATACTTTTAAGAAATGTTTTGTATAACTTCCAGATCATGGTGAATGTGAAGATGGATCGTGTAGATGTGAACCAGAGTGGACGGGAGTTGCCTGTGATGAGCCACTATGTCCAGGTAAACATTTCATCATCGTTATCATCACCATTCTGGTAAGAATACTGTTCCCACATACAGGGTATAGGCGAAAATAATCTCTATTCTCAAAATTATCCCTACTTCTCCTTTTTGTTTACCTACTTGAATTTCCATAAATGTATATTGAGTTAATGATTTCTTTTGTCTGTTGGTCCATCTGTATTTCACAGCTACTTTTGTCCGAAACTATACCTAATTAATCTAGTAATTTCATACATGATAACGTCTCCAAAGGACTTCTCCAGCCCTGGCTACGAAAGGGAGGGTCAGACTCTTACTGACTAAAAATCTCCCCGTTCCTTCTTCTGCTCCAAGCTGGTTTTGATTTTTACCCCCAATCCCGGGGCAAACTTTCAACACACAACAATTAATTTGAGAGGGTAGTTTTCTTTCGTTACGTCATAAATAGTTACTTACTGCTATGTAATCCTCCATGGCCGATCATTTGTTTGAAGCGAATGTTAACTTGAATCACCAGATAGAGAGAGAGAGACCTTGATTGACCAGCACTAAGGATACAACAGGCAGGTACAAAAGTTGTCGTGATAAAAGCCCAAACATATTTTTGTTCAACCCGAGCCGGGCATTGACCCTAAGTGTAACTCAACTACTTACGTACCTATAGTTAGTATTATAAAAAGGAAATATTTGTTGGTTTTTGTTTTGTTGTGAGCTCTGAAATTCCTTGATCGATTTGAGATTTTTTTTCACCATTAGAAAGGTTATTTTTTAAGGAGTAGCATAGGCCTTTTTTGGGAGTGTCAGACTGTTACTGACTAAAAACCCAGCCGTTCCTTCCCCTGCACCAGACCAAGGTCGCGGTATCTTATGACTGCAACTCCGTCTGAACATGCATCGTTCATGCATTGAGCCATATTTGTGGTGGTCTATTGGTTCTTGAGGGGCGCCTTTATTCGCCGTCTGCAGATCCGCGATTATGGTGGCTGGAGATCGTCCCTCGATCCCCGACGCCCGGAGTATCACCTACTGTGCCGGCTAGGGCGTGAGGAAGAAAGTTCCATCACGTATTCCCCCTCTTTCCAATTCGTCTCTCTAATGGCTCAAGGCCTCTAAGGCCGGGCGCGAGAGGTCGCCGCCGATCACTTCCTTGTCAACACGGCCGTGCTCAGCCCAAGCAGGGTACACCGCCACCACTATGCTTCACCGTATACTCGATCCTCGAGTAGTCCTCGCAAAAACGGGACTTGGTCGTTTCCTTCGGACCTGAGAATGATACCTACCGAAGGTTCCTTGCCCGGTAATCACCTGTGGAAGGTGAGGACGTCATGGCTTCACTCTAGTCACTCCTCAAAGTGTGGTTAACCGCTGTTATGACAGCGTGCTCGGGCGAAACATAACGCTGTGGCTGTTTTACGCCAGTTTTCTGTGAGGCCGTGCTATCACTCCAGTCCAGGGTCTACTGTCTATTCGTGCCGAAGCATGGCTTTCACAGACTTCAAAAGTGCCTATGGTCTAATTGAAATAAAAATTTTGACTTATAAAACAACATCCTAAATCTTAAACAATGTACCCAAGTAGACAAACTTAATATTTTATCTTTACACTTTATCACCGAATCGACTCTAACTATAAATAGATGTAAAAGGTTTCGTCACTATAAATAAAAATGTTGACCTTTCCACCTTTGTGAATAACGGTTATTTTTTACGGTACGACCTTGAGTTGTATGCTCATTACACTACGGCCTGTGACGGTATGTGGGGTGTGTTCATAGAAACTGTAATAAATGCCATCGATTTGTCTCCATTAATTATTTAATGATGACTCTGTAGGTATTTGTAAAATTCTATTGCGTTTTTTTATTGACGTCTCTAGGGCGGTTTCACTTCTCTGCTAGGCGCGTATAGATCGTAGCTACAAAAAATCTGTCCTTATGTGTGATAGGTTGGTCAACGAGATGACGGATTACCTGATGGTAAGCAATCAGCGCCGCCCATGGATTCCTACAACAACGGAAGAGTTACGAGTGCGTTGTCGGGATATATATAGGGATTTGTGATTGGGGAAGTTTTGGAAACGGTAAGGACTGGGCCTATTCATACGATACACGACGAATCACAACGCTATGGTTGTTTCACGCTGGTTTTCTGTGAGGCCATGGTATCGACCCATTTGAATAGAATCATTTTACATTGTTTGTTATTTTTATTGTATCAAAACAATTATTTGTGTTTTAGTTTGTAAGAATGCTTGTCGTTTGGCCCACAGATAATAGTCATTATTGTAAAATGAGAAAGGGATATTCTGTCTGTGGACCATAGACAGAACTTGTTTTTGATTTAAGACCTAGTATTTTAAGTTTTTGTTTTGTTACTCTTTCTTTTTTTCCTGTAATACTTTCCTGATTACCTTTCACTTTCCATATGAATGCTTTGATGTAGTTTTTAAGTTCATGTGTGTTCTGCGCGAAAATTAATGGTATTTATTTTCTTTTCTTTCTTTCTTTCTTATTTGTGCCTAAGAATGATTCTCCAACACTTAAAAGTTTTTCTTCTCTTTTTTGAAAGAGTAATACAGTCTCACGACTACGCAATACTAATCTTATTACAATTATCTTACAGAGGAATGCAACGCAGCGTACGGCGGCGGTACTTGCACGCGTTCAGGTTGCGCGTGCTCAGCGTTAAAGCGCGGCATAGCGTGCGCACGCGACGCTTGGCGCGCTGGCTGGGCCCCGCCCACCCACAGCGGGGACACGCCCCCTGTAGCCGCGCATGTATTACTCCCCTATGGAGACGATTTGTTAAGAATTGGAGGGGAGACGTTTTCGCATTCACATTTTCTTTATAGGTACGTATTAGGCACCTATTAATCTTAAATACAGTTTGAATAACCTGCAGACGGTACTTAATAGGTTTTCAATATTTTTGTAATTGGTTTAGTCACCAATATAAGTGTTTGGTAAACTCATTTTGTTATAAAAGAAATTTTTTTTAGCTTTCTAAATCAAAATGTTCGAAAATTTAGTATAATATTAAATTAGTAACAAAAATTCTGGAATTTTGAACAATACACTTCTGTGAACCACTTATTATGTTTTTTTAAGTATTTATTTTATTGACTAGGGTCCAACTATCTCGCTATCAAAGGGTCACTTTTTCCCAATTTTCCTTTCTATTTTTTTTATTTTCTTTGATAAGAACCTTCTCCTGACAATAACAAACATACGTTTGTATATATGTACTATACATATATATATAAATGAATATAGATTAACGAAGCCCAGTAGACCCGGGCGCACAAAATTTAGCCCCAAGAAAAAATTTTGTACAGTGAACGTTTCTAACCAACTAGACTTAACTGGCAGTTGTATTTTCAAAAAGCTCGTTAGTAATTTGTCTCTAAACTATTTATTCGGGTCGGATGTCTATTTGTTTTTTTATGGCATAGGTCGGCAAATACGAAATACCTGACGGTAAGCAATCGGCGCCGCCCTTGGTCACTGGGCCGGCTTTTAGGGATTAGGGTTTCTGACAAGTATTTAAGGATTGGGAAGGGATGAGGGAAGGAGAGTGATTGGGCCTCCAGTAACTTCACTCACACGGCGAATCACAACACTTTGGTTGTTTCACGCCAATTTCCTGTGAGGCCGTTAGATCACTCCGGCCAAGCCAACCCATTCGTGCCGAAGCTTGGCTCTCCAATACTTTACCACTTTGTTTAAATCGTATTTGATATTTATAGACGATGAATTAAAACTGAATAATGAAGATAGTCTATTTTAACATTTAATATATTGTTTACACGCTATTCTGAGTTAATACATTAAATTAATTAATTACATAATTAACCTGTATATAAATTGTTTCCAGATATAAGACGGCAGAACAAGAATGGGAGGTGCTCCCCACATACGACAGTCCGGCGCCGAGGTTCGCGCACTCGGCCGTGTTATACGGACACGAGCTCATCGTTTACGGAGGTGTCGTTATATCTGATGAGCCGGAGAGAGGGTCAGTCTTTTTCATTTGTTTTGTTTTAGTTTTTTCTTAAAAACGTAGCCCCACATTACGATTTTCTCCTGTGTCGTGGGTGCGGTTACAAACATACAATTTCACATACACATGACACCCAGACCCGGAACAACAATTTGTGGATCACACAAAGAGTTGTTCCGTGCGGGAATCGAACCCGCGACACGTTGCACGGCAGCCAGTTGCCCAACCACCGCACCAACCGTGCAGTCAAATTTATATTACATCAATGATATTATAAGTAAAAAAGTGTAGATAGGTAACAAGCGCTCAGAAAGTGATACATTCAAATGTGGCTAATTAGCCACATTTTTTCATATTTGTCTCATTTTCACTCGCGATTATTGAATCATGCCATCTCACTTTAACGTGTATCATACGCTTTATTGTTGTGTGCATTAGTGTGCCGTTTTTGAAAATCGAATTTTGTTTATGTAACCAATCTTCATCTTTTTACTTATAATATTACATAGTATAAAACAAAGCCGAATGATCAGACGGATTACCTGATGGTAAGCAATCAGCGCCGCCCATGGACACCCGCAACGGAGGAGTTTCGAATGCGTTGCCGACCTTTTAGGGATTAGGGATTTGGAGATGGAGGGAAAGGATTGGGCCTCCGGTAACCTCACTCACACGGCGAAACACAACGCTGTGGTTGTTTCACGCCGGTATTCTGTGAGGCCGTGGTATCACTCCGGTCGAGCCGACCCATTCGTGCCGAAGCTTGGCTCTCCCAAAGTTAAAATCTAAAAAATATTTTTACCTTTATCTTGCAGTGGTGGTCTAGCAGGATTAGAAGGTCGCGCTGGAGAGGTCACTAACGAGATCTGGCGCGTCCGACTGAACAGTGAAAGACCACAGTGGCATAACGCAACGCCTATCACATGTTCACCGCATAGACAACCGCCTTTGAAGCATTGTGGTAAGTTATTTTAGACTCTATTGCTCTCTCTGTATGGTTTAAAATGTATTTACTTTGAAGTGAATGTTACTTCATTTTGACAATGCTAAATGGTTTTGTGCTTTATTTTATAGTCTTGTATTAAGATTACTTTAAAACATTGTAGTAAGCTAATATAGTACGTATGATTCAGTAAATAAAGTTAAAATGCAATTTAATGTGGTAAATTAAAGTGGACTCTTCTTTTTTGACGTTTGAATAGAGAGATTTGACGAGAAAGGCCTAGAATTGATTGTTGACTAAAATGTCTTTTGGCCTTAAAATAATAGATATTGCGTTGAAAATTAAATGAAATTACTGTATAGTTGTTGTAAGCTAATATAGACTTTATAGGCCTTTCAATTCGGTTCAAAATGAAGGTTTAATGAAATTATTTTTCGTTTTACAGGTGGTCTACATGTATCTGGTCACACAGCTGTACTGGTCTACTTAGGAGTTACGAAGAAACCTGTGATGCTTGTCTTCTTTGGACATTCTCCGCATTATGGCTACCTTCATTTAGTTCAGGTTAGTATTGAGCACTGTCAGATATACGAACTCAAAGAAAAGGACTGTGGAATAGCCTGGCTAGACCGGCAGAGATACCAGAGAAAGACCTTGACCGCACTAAAAAGGGGCTGTATCGGAGAGGTCATCCTTAAAACACAATCTTGGATTGGATGTGGTGAGATCCGGGAGCTTTTGCGGGGAGGAGGAGGGATCGGACCTCCGGTAACCTCATTCACACGGCTAAACACAACGCTGTGGTTGTTCCACATCGGTTTTCTGTGAGGCCGTGTTATCGCTCCGGTTAAGCCGACCCATTCATAGCGAAGCATGACTCTCCCACACTCAAAAAAGTATCGACTCTCTTGCTCCAAGCCAAGGGCGCGGTTCCGAATCTCGACTGGTCAAACCAAAGTTTAAGTAGCCTTCAGCGTTTATTATGGGCATTGAGTCCTCAAGCGATACATCTAGAGGTCCGAAAATCTCCATAATGGAATGGCACATCCCTCTAAAATTTACTTTACCAAATATTAGTAGTAATATGTTGTGTTCCATTTCATTTGGATTTCAGTTGTCTAAATGGCCTTTGCGCTGTTGGGTTAGGCCCTTCATACGCCTCGAGTTTGGTAAAGACATACAAATAATAATAATAATTATTATAATTAACTTCTCAGGAGTACTATGTGGACGAAGGAGTATGGGCAGTGGCGGCGACGCGTGGCTGGGCGGCTCGAGCGGGGTTTGGTCACGCCGCGGCGTGGGACCCGCTCTCACGCCGCGTCTACCTTCACGGCGGGCTTGTCTCCGAGTCCGAGGCTACGCAGGTAATGTCGACAAAAAAACAGTAACTAATAATAAAGGATTGTACATAATACGGTAGTTTCCAGCTAGTCGAATTCAATACTTTTATCCAAATGTCAAAAACTATACTTTTCTATGAAATTTGTATGAAAAACTGAGTTTTTGATTTTTGACCTAGGAAACTACCTAATTACTAAACCCATAAAGACTGCCAAAGTTAAAAAATAAAATTAAGTAAGTGGTTTTTTAAACTCAGAATTATTGATCATTGTAATGAATTATTGTTCTCCATTTTGCAGGCTCCATCAGCGTCGCTGTTCGAGTATGACCCAGAACTAAGACTGTGGCGCCCTCTACAGTCGGCGCCGACTCCTAGATATTTACATAGTGCTACATTTATTACTCCAGGTAAATTTACCAACACTTTTTACACCAAATCTCGAAAAATTTTGATAATGATTTTACTATTATAAATTTATATGTTTATTTGTATACGATATTTTTGGGATATTGGAAAGGGATTATTGAGCCTCCGGGAACCTCACTCACACGGCGAAACACAACGCTGTGGTTATTTCACGCCGGTTTTCTGTGAGGCCGTGGTATCACTCTGGTCGAGCCGACCCATTCTTGTCGAAGGCTGGCTCTACCACATTTAATACGGTAGTTTCCAACTAGTCAAATTCAATACTTTTATCTAAATGTCAAAAACGATAGTTTTCTATGAAATTTGTATGGGACTGGTTTTTTGCTCCAAATAGCTTACTTATTACTTAGCAATTAGCTAAAATATATCGAAAATTTAGAGTATCGATAGAAAGATGAAATAAAAGTATACTTTTATTTCATCTTTCTATCGATACTCTAGATACATCTAGATACATCTCTCTATCGAGAAATAACTATAGTTATTTCTCAATGTTCTATTGTATTGAAACGTCGAATTAATTTATTTTTGTTAGCTAGGAAACTTCCCAATAATTTATTGTTTATTACCAGGTGTAATGTTAGTATTCGGCGGTAATGCCCACAACGACAGCGCGGCGGCGCTAGTGGCGAGCCCGGCCGCATCCAAGTGTTATTCCGCCGGCGCGCTATTGTATGATGTCAGGTAACTCTGATTGTCTATGACATTACATATATATTTTTCCTTTTTTTTAATAATATTAGTACATAGTAAGGTTGTCGCAGGCCTTGGGGAGGCCTATGTCCAGCAGTGGACGACAACAGGCTGATGATGATGATGATGATGAAGGTTGTCGCAGTGGCTGGGCAACCGGTTGCTAAGCAATGTCTTACGAGTTCGATTCTCGTTCGGAACGACTCTGTGTGATACACAAATTTTTGTTCCGGGTCTGGGTGTGATGTGTTTTGGTATGTTTGTAAACACAGTCACTATATATTTAGAAGAAAATCCTAATATGTTTTTAATAGAGAATTTTGCTATTTTGTAAGCTCTTACTCTGTTGAAGAATACTTTAAAGTATGTAGGTATTTAAAATTGCGATGTCGTGTATATAATAATGATAACATAGAAATTATCTTGAAATTACTCTATGATGAAAGGAATGAAAGGAATCTGTATGTGAAACTGATTTAAAAAGAGTAACCATGGAGTTTCTTGCTCGTTCTTCTCCATCGGAATCTACACTTTGGAACGAGCAAATAGCTTCACTAAGAGGACTGACCGACAGACTGACACGATATCTTCAAAATTTTGTTTTGACGTTTAAAAGTGCCTGTAAAGGTCTAATTAGAATAAATGATTTTTGACTTTTGATGTATAGAGATGCCAGACTAATTTCGGGCTACGACGGAGTCCACAGTGATAAACTACAATTTATCAAGTTTTTTCAAATAAATAATACAATGTCCCCTGTGTTTAGATGCGGAGTATGGTGGAACGCGGCGGGTCCCCGCGCCGGGGCCCGCGCGGCCCACGCGGCCGCCCCCATACATACCAAGGACCGTCGCGCTGTACTCATACACGCGGGGTAAGCACTACTAAATCATAAACTTTAGCACAATTTTTCCAAAGTGTAGCGACATCTATCGCTCAACCATAACAACAGCACCAATCACGTGCAAGATTCTACATCGCGGTATTAGAGTTCTCAACGCAATTAGAACCTATACAAAAATCCCGACAACTACCGTCGGGCAGTAGCCCACCAGACATAAAACCCGTCTGGTCGGAGGATCCCCCCTTTTCAATGGAGGATGAGGAACTTTCCACCCTGTTCTCTCATACCTCTAAAATAGTATTATTTATTAGTAGCCGACTGCTTACCATCAAGTGACCTTGTCTATTGGTTTGCAGCCATATATTATAAAAAATATTATTCCTTCTTAAACGACAAATTTTTATAATCCAATCTTAATCATAGGGGCCGTCCATTAATCACGTGAGGCTCAAAAAGCGGCGGGGATGGGGTATGAAAAACATCACGGAGACATCACGTGTAATTTATATTTTTTTTTGTCAAAAAGCGCTATTTCTGTACCGAAATTTTGTTACCTTAAATGAAAGTCTTGTCACTCCGTGGGACGAAGACAAAATTAATTAATTATTTATTAATTTAATTGCAAATACATATAAATTGCCAGTCAAAAATAGCTTTCACATACAAAAAAAAAAATACCCGTGATCCAGTTGGTCCCAAACCTCATATTATCATGGGGGAAGGGGGGTCAAAATTAGAGAAAAACGACATCACGTGATTAAAAGATGGCCCCATAGGACTTTGATGTCTTAAAACATACATATACAAAAACAGGTTGTATGACAATATACAACAATTTGGTTTTTACATTGCCATTGAATTTGAAACCTTATCAACAAGTCATTAAATAACAAAATCTCCCCAACAGCTTCGACGGTCGCCTCCGTTCAGACGCGCTGATATTCGAGGCGGGAGAGGGCTGCGCCCGCCATACGAGCGAGGCGTCGTGCCTCACTGCGGCGCAACATACTGCCATCGCATGCGTCTGGAGGGCCCGGGACAGGGCTTGTTTGCCGGTCTGTATATGTGACTAGCTACTCTCGCGCGGTTTCACTAGCTGCTCGGCTCCATTTACTCTTAGCGTGATGTTTTATAGCCTATAGCAGTCTGTAACATTGTAGCTATCTATCAGTGAAAAAATTTTGAAAATCCGGTTCTAAAGATTACCCCCTACATACAAACTTACAAATTTTACCTCTTTATAATATTAGTATAGATGGTATGATGGCACTCCCTTCTCATGTATGAGGTCAAATTAACCACAGGAATCAAAGATAAGATTATAACTGCACGGTTGGCGCGGTGGCTGGGCAACTGGCCGCCGTACACCGTGTCCCGGGTCCGATTCCCGCACGGGTGTGATCCACAAATTGTTGTTCTGGGTCTGTGTGTTGTGTGTATGTAAAATTGTATGTTTGTAAACGCACCCACGACACAGGAGAAAATCCTAGTGTGGGGCAATGTTTAAAAAGAAAGAAAGACGAAGAAAGTTACACAAAAAATTTGAAAATATCACAAGGGTATCTGTCAACTACCTATCTACCATATAACGCCCTGTTTCATAGATCCTGAAATGTATTTAATATTTTCTCCATTATAGTTAGAAGAAGTCGGTTGGAAGGAGTCATTCGATGGCACGGTGAAGGCTTGCCTCACGGAGCCCAGGTTTGGCAAGGGTAAGCATAATGTTATTTCATTGTAATGTTTTTATGTCACCATTGTTTAAAAAGATAATTAAATAAAGCTTTTATTTAATTGCACAATACACATTGATTAAATATTATATGTACAGTGCAAGCACGCACAAATTTGACATCTCTGCGTCAGCACTTTGCTAGCTACGCGCGCTCTATACTTTAGTACACAATTATCACTCAATCGCGTGCACTCATTATCATTCAATTAAATTATATTTTTACGTACTCTTTGCGTATTGATCTACTATCATCATTAAAAGGTGTAAACACCCTACACTATATGAGAAAAAGGCTACTAAATTTTATAAAAAATATTCATAACAACAAGCAGAGACATTTCAGTCAATGCATGGCTGGTAAAATGCCTTTTTAAGGCAAGAGGGAAAGTCAGACTCTAACTGACTCAAAACACCCCGTTCCTGCTTTTGCTCTCTGTCGAGGCCTCGGTAACTTGTGATAGAAAATGCATAAGGCCTTTGTATAAAATATACATAAATAAATAAATAAATATTAACAATGAAAGTATGATTACATTTATGGTTTATAAGTTAATATATTTATTGACTGAAGAAATTACCCATATACAAAAGTATAATGCCCATATATAATCATATCAGAACCGACTAAATGATGTAACAAAGAAATGTATTGTAAAACTGATTGAAAAAGAGTAACCATGGAGTTTCTTGTTCGTTCTTCTCCATAGGAATCTACACTTTGGAACGAGCGAATAGCTTGAATAGAGGACAGACGGACAGACTGACACGCTTAATATTAAAGCTCATGTTATATACTTTTTTCCTTTTTTGCTTGCTTGACGTTCAAAAGTGCCTACTGTGGTCTAATTGAAATAAATGATTTTTGACCTTTTTTGACTTTTAATGTCCATCAGTGGAGCTAGGTTTTCGATTTATCGAAATCTAAAGGACAAAGTTACTGAATAACTTGCTAATATATATATCAATGCACAGCCTAATTAGCGGGAAAATCTTTTTATATGAAAAGTCTAAACCGCTTAAATTAAACGCTTGAAAGTTGGCATGCAGGTACCTTAATAAACTTAAGGCTTAGTTACAACATTCTCATGGGATTTTGCAAAATTCTCACGGGAACGAGAGTAAGCGGTAATTTCTATGAAAAAATCGAAACCGCTTAAGATAGATATAAATTATACTTGTTTTGTATATTTTAGTCCAGCTATCGCTTTTAACGGCATTTTTTAAATTAAATTATTTAAAAAATACAGTCATATATTTCTTTTATACTCGTGCAAAGCCTTGGGCGGAAGCTAGTGTTGTATATGAATACGTTAATAATACGGTCTTTGCCGACAGATGAGCGTCGCTGCAGTATGGCGGAATCGTGCGCGGCGTGTACGGCGGCGCGCTGTGCCTGGTGCGGGGCCTGCTATGTCTCCGCCACATACTGCATCCGACATACCCACCAGGTAACTATACTATACTCCTAGCAGACCCAGCCACGAGTTACTGTGGCTAAGGTAAATAATATTGTGACTATAAATTGATATGTAAGTTATCCTAGCTTTCAAGTTGCATCAAAATGCACACGGAATGCAAATCAAATGTAAAATCGGTTTAGTAGTTTAGGAGTCCATCGCGAACAAACACGTGACACGAAATTTTTATATATAAAGATTTATTCGAGAGACTATCTCCGGACGGCGTGTAAGGGTAACTTGCCGTCCGAGCGTACGGTGCGTAGCGTTCCGCGCGCGCCTCAAAGAGCCAATAGACCACCACAGTCGGGGCCCTAAAGGGCTGATGTTTAGCCGGGGTTGCGGGGCGCAATGAGACACCCTGACCTCGGCCTAGACCAAGAAAAGAGAGGGGGTTTTAGTCATTAAGAGTCTGACATTCTCTCCCGCCCGACCCCTGGGTGGGAGAAGTCATTAAATAATTTTCCCCTAAATAAATGTACTATTTATTATCTGGTTATTCTTCTGTATTGACAAAAAATATTAAATAACTTTACCCTCCCTGGATAGGGCAAGAGAATATTTGATTAAGTAATTTTGTCAGTCAAATCATTTATTTTAAATAGACTTTAACTTTGTTTGTATAAGTCTGTTTGTCTGTTTTGTAGTGAAGTTATTAGCTAGTTTGAACAATTAAATTACCTATAACGTCGGGTAATATTTTTTTTATAAATACTTTTTGAGGCTACTAAATCATTCATTATCTTCTCCCGTCTTAAGAGGGGCGACACAGAGTGTCAGATTCTTACTGACTAAAAACCAACCCGATTCTTCGCCTATTCCGGGTCGGGACCTTATATGCCACATAGTGTATACAAAAAGTGTGTGTAAAGAATTTGAATTTGAAAATATATTCTATATTCAAATTTAGCTGGTACATAGCGTTTATTCAAATACTAGCTTCCTTATGTTGATAAAAAGTAACCTACATATGTCCTATTCCGAAATGTATCTTATTACAGTGCCAATTTTCATCCAGATCCGTCTAGCCGTTTTGGCGAGATTGAGTAACAAACATGCAAACATCGTAACTTTAATATTAAAGTACAATACCGCCGACGTATCTTGGCGAGTCTGAAGTTAGCCGATTAGCTACGCAGTACACAATTGTGTTCCTAAAAGATCCATTGCGCAGACAAACGGCTAACTTCAGACTCGCCAAGACATGGCGGCCGTACTGTAAGATAGTTAAACAGGTCCTTAATATTGTGAAATCTGTGACGCCCTCCCCGTAGATGGCGCTGTCGCTGGAGGAGTGTGGGTCGGACAGTGAGTCCCCGCGCGAGGCGTGCGCCCGGTACCACTCCTGCGCAGCCTGTCTCGCGCACCAACACCATCATACACATGTATGTACTATTACCTATATTCGTGTGTAACATGTTAATAATAAAACTTAATGTTTTAGGTTTTTTATGGGATAAGGTCAATTAGCTGCTATGCGACGTGACACGGGTTCGATTCCCGTACGAAACAACTATTTGTGTGATCCACAAATTGTTGTTTCGGGGCTTATATATGTTTGTAAACGCACCCATGGCACTGTCTATATGCTAAGTATAAAACAGAAGTTGATATCTAGTCAAATATTTTTTTTTATTATGTCGAAATGGGCAGGTGTTTGACTTTAATCACGCCCGAAGGTAAGCGCTAATGCGACCTTCGATGGATCACACCTACCCATAAGCAACCTATTTACTCGAGCCTTGCGCCGGCAAAGAATTCTACTCCTAAGCTATTCGGACTAATAGCGAATTTGTTTTTTTCCCCAGGGATCTGAAGAACTAAGCCAGCGAGCTTGTTTTTGGGACTACGATACGATAAAGTGTAAACCTGTCAATTCATCAGAAGATATAAGGTATAGTAAAGTATTTATTTCTTTAATTTTTTTTCTATTAAACTCCATTTACTTGAAATTCTGTCCGTATATCGTCCGCTTCTCGTGCGTGAGGGTTCGAAATCTAGCAAGTACCAATGTTACTTTTGCCGAGTTATATTTCTATAACACTGACATTTACGGTGAAGGTAAACATCCGGAGGAGCAAGCGTGGTGATTAACGCTCAAAGCTTCTACGTGTGAGAAGTGTCCTTTGCTCAGCAGTAGGCACTTATAGGCTGATGATGATGATGATGATGATGATGTCCATATAATGTGTTAAATGAACTGCAATGTAGGCGCAAATAAGAGACGTGTTGCTTGGATTGTCTTTATTAAGTTCTACATTATTACAGTTGCGCAATTTTACGCAAATCTATAAAATCTTATGATTAATCCCGTATCTAAACTCAAGCCTTGTATTTCTATTATTCCTACTTCTATTGAAACTGGGCCTTGTAAATCCTAATTATAAGTAAGAAAACGCCATTTCGCATTGAGCTAGCGTGGTGGCTAATGCTCAAACCTTCACCGTGTGAGAAGAGGCTTTTGCTCAGCAGTGGGCACTTGATTTTGTGATGATGTATAAAATCTGTCTTTTTGATTATTTAAAATGTGTATATTTGTACTACAGGAGCGTGGCGGCGGCGGGGCCTTGCAGTGCGCCCTGCTCGACGTTCCAGACTTGCGCAAACTGTACCGCCGAGGAATGTATTTGGTGCGCTTCCGCGGGACGCTGTGTAGATAAGGTATTTAGATAGTAAATGTATTGTAAATATTGTTTAGTTGGGGATTTTAAATAATTTCATATTTTAAACGTATCCCAATATAATTTAGTCGGTATTTCATATTTATTATAATTCTAATGTTTACATCGTTAGTCAATAAGTTTTTATTTATAAAAATTTTAATGAATTCCACTAAGGAACTTGCGCTTTGGTCGCGCTATTCTTTGAATCTAGTGTATTCGTCACTTATAAACTGTTCAAGTTGCCTTAAACCTGACTTTATGGTTGGTGTAGTATTCAACGTGGTCTGAGTTCGATTATCGCACGAAATAACATTTTTAGAATACAAACATTGCTATTTAAGTTGGCTTAATGTTTCGTAAGCGAACTCAAGATACAGGAAAAAAGTTAGTGCAATGTTTTTCTCAAAATAGAAATATGATGACACAATGCCATTAATCGGGTACAGTATAACATTCAATATTAATTTACCTTTTGTAAAAAATATGATTTATTATAAAATTACATAAAATATTACTGCTATTCGTGTATACAATTAATTGCTTACAGCAATTTAGTGTACATATATGTAAAACAAATTTGTCATTGATAATGGTTTTTTTATAATTAATATGAAAATTTTGCTAAAAAGTAGAATTCCGAAAAGTCATTTTTGTGTGTGTTGTAATTTTTATTTTTATTCCAATTGATATTGTATGTCCGATTTGAATAGACTGTTGAGTCGAAACATTGTATTGATCATACAACAACATGAATTACTTATCTTACAGAACGCATACGGCGCATCGTTTCCTCTCGGGGGTTGCCGAGCGTGGTCGACGTCGAGCGGGTCGGGCGCGGGCGGCGCGGCGTGGTGCGGCGCGGCGCGGGGGTGCGCGGCGCACGTGTCGTGCGGGCCGTGCCGCGCCGAGCCCGCCTGCGGCTGGTGCGACGACGGCGCGGGGACCGGCCGCGGGGTCTGTCTGCCCGGCGGCGCGCGCAGCCCGCATGCGCCAAGGGTCTGCGCGCAACATCGGTCAGATACTGTTATATATGTACTAGTTATACTTACGCCATAACAAAATCACCTGATAGTAAGCAATACCTGCAACACCAGAAGAATACGTTGCTGACATTTTGGAGATTGGAGGGGATTTTCTGTGAGCCCGCTCGAGCTGATCCATTCGTGTCGAAATTTTCGAACCCTCCCACATTTGCGTGTGATAACTACTTTTATTTAATGACACCAATTAAAAAAATTAACTATAACTTCTAATTTCAATTTCTACAGTTATTAAATAAATGTAAAATTTGAACTTAGCTAATATAGCATAAAGAAGAATTATCCGACTCGGTAGCTCACGCATAATGACATAGGGAAGTTAAGATTAATTTATATGTTCCTGTCGACAGATGGCACTTCACAGCGTGTCCACAATGTCAGTGCAACGGGCACGCAGTATGCGCGGAGTCTGGGCGCTGCATACAGCCCTGCGCCGGCCGGACCATCGGGGACCACTGCCAGCTGTGTGCGCCCGGACACTGGGGGAACCCGCTCAACGGGGGCGTCTGCCAGCGTGAGTACACGGGGGGAGCCCTACAGGGCGGGGTGTAGGTACCGCGGCCCCGGCGACCACTGCCAGCTGTGTGCGCCCGGACACTGGGGGAACCCGCTCAACGGGGGCGTCTGCCAGCGTGAGTACACGGGGGGAGCCCTACAGGGCGGGGTGTAGGTACCGCGGCCCCGGCGACCACTGCCAGCTGTGTGCGCCCGGACACTGGGGGAACCCGCTCAACGGGGGCGTCTGCCAGCGTGAGTACACGGGGGGAGCCCTACAGGGCGGGGTGTAGGTACCGCGGCCCCGGCGACCACTGCCAGCTGTGTGCGCCCGGACACTGGGGGAACCCGCTCAACGGGGGCGTCTGCCAGCGTGAGTACACGGGGGGAGCCCTACAGGGCGGGGTGTAGGTACCGCGGCCCCGGCGACCACTGCCAGCTGTGTGCGCCCGGACACTGGGGGAACCCGCTCAACGGGGGCGTCTGCCAGCGTGAGTACACGGGGGGAGCCCTACAGGGCGGGGTGTAGGTACCGCGGCCCCGGCGACCACTGCCAGCTGTGTGCGCCCGGACACTGGGGGAACCCGCTCAACGGGGGCGTCTGCCAGCGTGAGTACACGGGGGGAGCCCTACAGGGCGGGGTGTAGGTACCGCGGAACTGGAACTAAGGAACTGGGAGGGTTTTTAACCGAACACTACTATAAATAAAGTGCTGTTTCACGCCGGTTTTCTGTGAGGCCGTGGTATTATCATTCCGGTCGATCCGACCCATTCGTGCCGAAGCATGGCTCTCCCACACACATTATACAAAGTAATGGTTGCAATATAAAGCCTATTTTGATGTAATTTCAGCGTGTGAATGCAACGCGCAGGCGGTGGCGTGTGCCCCGGACACGGGGCGCTGTTACTGCAGCACGAAGGGGCTCGCCGGGGACCGGTGTGACAAGTGTGATAATACCAACCACTACCACGCAGACATCTACAACAAGGGCGCTTGTTACTGTAAGTTACTTATAGTTTGGGATGGAGAGAATACGACTTTGTTTTATAAAATACTCTATACCCGCGCGGTTTCAAGCGCTGCTCAGCTCCATTTGATTGTAGCGTGATGTTATATAGCCTATAGCACTCAGGAACATTGTAGCTATCTATCAGTGAAAGAATTTTGGCGATCCGACCATCGGTTCCAAAGATTACCCCCTTACTACATACAAACTTACAAATTTTACCTTTTTATAATATTAGTATAGTGTTAATGTTGTGAGATCCTGTACCCACAACACTCGAGGAGTTGCAAGTGCGTTACTGGCCTTTTTGGATGTAGAAGATTCCTACACCTTTGATGATACGATATGATGAGGGGTTAATCCTATAAGGATATAGAAATAATACCACCCGATTTGAATGCTAGATTAACATTGATTTATAATTCGTTATAAAAGACACAAATTACATTTTGCATTGTTTGCAATATACACAAAACCTGAGTGTGCAGAACGCACGGGCGTGAGTAGTTAAAATAATGTACGGTTCCGTACATCCTGCCCACTCAAAAGAGATAGATAAAACACGATTGAGATGAAAAAGATTGAAAGGACAAAGAAGATAGATAATGTGATCAAAATTAAATTGTATAAAAGGATGATGGATGATAACAAGGTGATGAATCAAAGATAGTCTTAGGTGCTATAATGTAATGTAAAATAAAATATACACTAAAACGTAGGACCTAACCAATTTAGTCACGGAGCGCACTGATCACATAGATTCTGGCGAAGTAGCCTTATCTACACCACTGACCGTGAACACTTCACTGCACTTAAGCACTGATCGCGCTTGATGTGACGCCACTGGCGCCGGATCCACCGGCGCGACTGTCGCCGGCCCCGCCCCAGCAGCCTCCTGGCCCTGGGGGGCCGGCGACGCTGCTGCCCTAGCCGCAGCTCGACGACTCCTGATGAGGTACACGACGACGCCACCCAGTATGATCACCGCGGCTACACTGATGTATAGCACAGTGTAATGGTGAACATCATGAATGCTCAGATCTGTTGATGACTGTTCCTTAACCTCGTCAATCTGAGCCCTTAACTGATCCCAAATAACCTGATGATCCTCGACCATACTAATATTGTCGGGTATTGATGTTTTCATAATTCGATTAAGCATAGACACCTCTGGGACTTCGATATGATGATGAATATTCAAATTACTGAAAAAGTTATTATGAGCATAAATACTAAAGGTATCCCCTTTCAATGTGCAGCCCTGACCTAGAGTAATGATGCCATTGTTTATAAGATGGGTCATTGTCACTCCGTTCGCGCAAATAATGCGAACCTGGCATTCCGGACAACATGTGTACAACCAGGTGTTTGGCCTGTGCAACTTGATCCACCGCACCGCACGAATCTTCGCACGACGATTTTACAGACTTACATAAGTGAGCATGATTAATTATTTTAATGTCACAGATGGATTGCTTCATTTTTAGATCGTAAATGGGCATGTTTAATGAGCACAATAATATATCGCTAGGAATATGAGTGCACGACTTTAGATCTTCTTCTGATAGAAGAAAAGCTGTATCCTTGTGCAGATTGTACGCAATAAATGATACTGATGTAAGAAATTGATAGTAGTGTTGTCCTTGTTTCTGAGAGATAGAGATGATTTTGTTTAACTCGAACATTTCGTTGCTTAAAAGCGGAATTTTGATTTCTATGATTAAGTAATTTGAGATAACCCTAGCTGAAACCTTGAGTAATCGATACAAGTCCTTGATGTTTTTGATATCTACTGGTATAGTAAGTTTACCATTTAGCTGACTAGAGATGATGCTCAGCTGATACGATAGCTGTTCGGGAGATAGTAAATGGCTGTCGATACGTCCATGAGAAATATCCGTTACAGTCCCAATCAAAGTCTGCTGGATCCATCGAAGGTTTGATAGAATGATTGATGCAGCTAAAGATGATGACGTGATATAGTTATTGTCTTGATTAACCAAACGTACTTCATATACTTCACGCGCTAAATCTTGAAGCCGTTGATTGATAAAGGAGAATTGTTTATTCATGACGTTTTCATTACGGCGTAAAATGTTGAATTCGGATTCCATGATGCTGGTTTGATTTTTGATAAGATTTTGAAGATGTTTTTCGTTGTGACTGATCTGTTCGATGTCGCTTTTGTATTTTTCGGCAAACCTTTCGTCCAGTACACCGAATAGAGAATTTGCGATATAACCGACTCCATTTACAAGACCTCTTCTTAATCTCATAGGTGCTTCATTTGTATTTTTAAGTAACATGTCATAGTGTTCAATTTCACTAATTTCCTGCTCTAGTTGAACAATGATACTCTGATATTGTTTACTTGAATGAGTGATGCACATTGTTTTGATATGATTGACGTAACTTTTGATATCCGATAAGCCTTTCCAGTAGGTAGTCATATTATAGTAGACAACTAGACGCCATTCATCCTTGATGTATTGCAGGTTCGACAGTCTGTCGAAGTAAATTGCTTGATTTTCATCTAATGACGTCAGATTATATGATTGATGATTGTTGGTACTTTGTGCGTGAACAGGGGATAGCAACATGAAAATGAATAATAATGAATGAATGAATAGGCTCTTGAATGATATTCCTCTACGAGAACGTTGAGTACGCTCACTCTTTTTTTGTTGACATGATGATGGCGGTGATGGGTTGGAAGAATTTCCTTGATCGATAGCTTGATCTTGTGCCGTGTCCTCGTTGGTAGGTAATAACACGAGTTTGTTGACAGGACGTTTGATAATGTTATCACCTTTTGTTTTTAGACTGACCACTCTAACATAGTTGTCCTTTCCTGGATGTACATCTTGAATGCGTCCTAATGCCCACTTGCCAGGTGGTAGATTTTCTTCCTTGATAAGGACTACGTCACCAATTTTGAAATTTCTATTTGGTTTACGCCATTTTGATCTAGCCTGCAATTGTTGAAGATATTCGCTTGACCACCGCTTCCAAAGCTGTTTATTCATAGATTGAACGAGTTGCCATCGCGTCGAGAGATTGATGTGATCTGGATCTGTCTGTGGCCTGGATAGAATTGGGCCACCAACTAAAAAGTGTCCTGGCGAAAGAAAGTCATCGTCAGGGCTTTCAGTCAGTTGACAAAGTGGTCTAGAGTTGAGACACGCCTCTATTTGGTAAAGTAGAGTAGTAAACTCCTCGTACGTGAGTTTTTGATCTCCAATGATCCGCTTTAAATGATATTTAAGGCTTTTGACTGCTGCCTCCCAAAGACCACCTGCGCTTGGCCACGCTGGAGCATTGAAATGCCAGCTTACGTTCATGTGACTGATGTTATCAAATAGATCGGTGTTGATATTGGCTAAGATTTCTTGATACTCCTTCTTAATGATACGATTGGCGCCTACGAAATTTCTTCCATTGTCACTATACATATGACTAGGTGCACCACGACGAGCTGAAAATCTTCGGAAGGCTGCTAAGAATGCTGGAGTACTCAGATCGGAAACAAGTTCCAGATGAACAGCTTTGGTGGACAAGCAAACGAATACTGCTATATACCCCTTAACCGTTTTGATTCCACGTCCCTTATTGGCTTTTAACTCTACGTGTCCCGTAAAATCGACACCGGTGTGGGTAAATGGACGTGACGGGGTGACTCGAGGCTGTGGGAGATCAGCCATGATTTGATTATACTTTGATTGATTGAAGCGCTGACACTTAACGCAGGATCTCAACCTTCTCTTGACAGTACGAATTCCGCTTATGATCCAATATTTATCTCTGATATATGCAAGTGTCAGACGCGGGCCCCCATGCAATGTTGTCATGTGAGCCTGATGGATGATTAAGTCGGTGAGACGACTGTGGCTAGATAATATGATAGGGTGCTTTGATGAGTCCTTGATACATGCGTTTTTGAGTCGTCCTCCCACTCTAAGGATACTGTCCTCATCCAGAAAAGGATTGAGACATGATATTTTACTTTTAGGGTGCACGTATCCCTTTTGATTGATAAACTGAATGTCTTCATGAAATTCGTATAATTGATAATTCTGTATGATTAAATGTAATGCATTGTGCAACTCTGCTGACGTCAAAAATTCCGTCCCACCTGTGTGTTTACCTCGCGATCGTTTAATGAAACGTGATATCCAAGCGACTATTTTTACAATACGAGTTAATGAACTGTAATTGCACAATAGCTCTTGTATAACTGAAATGTTATTTTTATATAAGGCGGTGTTCACACAGTGTTTTTTGATCTCAATATTCGGCGATTGATAAGAAGTGACAGGTAATGTATTACGATCGAAATGAATTATCCATTTTGGACCCTGCCACCATAATGGATGGTTAAGTAGCTTCTGTGACGTGAGACCCCGAGTGGCACAATCTGCCGCGTTATCCTCTGACCGTACGTGATGCCAACATGATGATGGAACGATATTGGTGATTGTGATAATTCTATTAGCCACGAATTGTTTCCACCTATGGACGTCTCCTTGGATCCATCCTAGGACTATCATGGAGTCAGTCCAGGCATAAATTTCCACGTTTTCATTTGATAATGACTCCATAACCTTCTTGATAAGTTGAGCAAGAAGTAACGCACCACAGAGTTCGAGCCTTGGCAGTGACACCTTTTTAGCCAGAGGCGCTAATTTTGTTTTTGCGACAGCGAGTCTCGATATGCACTCGCCCTTATGATCTTTACTTACGACATATACTGCACAAGCATATGCCTTATCGGAAGCGTCACAAAATGCATGTATTTGATACAATTGGTTTGTATTACCAATGTATCGCGGTATAATGAATTGGTCAATGAGATTGAGATCACTCCTGAGATGAATCCAATCATCTTGAATTGATTGTGGAACATTTTCATCCCAAGATAATTTTAATGACCATGCGTTTTGGAATAGAAGTTTCGCTCTTATTGATAGTGGAGACAGCCAACCCAATGGGTCAAAAAGTTTCGATATTTCAGATAGCAACTGCCTCTTCGTGACGCATTGATTACGACACTGGACCGGATTTTGGAAGCTAAAGGTATCCGTTGATGGATTCCACCTGAGTCCAAGCGTTTTCTTCGATTCTGAGCACTTAAAGTCGAATGGGCTATTGAGCTGATCTGAGGAAAGATCTTTAAGTAGCTCCGGGTCATTACTGGACCACTTGCGCAGATTCATGCCAGCACCCTTCAACATCTCAATGAGTTGATGTTGTAGCTCCCTGGCTTGATTGATGGTATTTGTGCCTCCAAGAAGGTCATCCATATAAAAAGATTGGCGTAATGTTGACGCTGCTAATGGGTATCTATCGGCATCGTCGATTGATAACTGTTTAAGAGTCCTCATAGCTAAATAAGGAGCGGCTTTAGTGCCGTAAGTCACTGTAGTTAAACGATATTCTCCTAGTAACTCTTGAGGTGATTGTCTCCAAACGATTGATTGAAGATGATGATCTGATTGTCTGATGAAGAGCTGTCGAAACATTTTCTCGATATCAGCTGTCATAACGTACTTGTAAGTGCGCCAGTTCAAAATAAGTGTCATGAGATCTTTTTGGAGATTTGGTCCACAGCACATGAGGTCATTCAGACTTTTACCGGAAGATGATTTTGAAGAAGCATTGAAAACGACTCGAAGTTTAGTCGTTGTGGAATCTAATTTGATGACGCCATGATGAGGTAAATAGAAGGCTGGTTTTGATTCGTCGACATTATCGGCCTTACACATGTGACCCAGTTGTTGATATTCGGACATAAATGATTTATAACTTTCCGAGAATAATAAATTATTGCACATTTTTCTTTCCAACTGTTTGAATTGTGCAATCGCTTTTGATTTAGACGATCCAAGTTGATTTTCGTATTCGGGTTTCATGGGAATGCCAACTTCGTATCTGCCAGTATCTAAGCGACGAGTAGTTTGTTGATAAAACTCTTCACAATACTGCTCTTCACTAGTCAATGATGATGATGATGATGGTTCAACGTCTTCAATCTCCCAGTATTTTGAAAGATCCGATATATTGTTTGTCACGATATGACAATTAAAAGTACGAACGTTTCCCGATAAAATCCATCCGAGGGCAGTCTGCTGCGCAATTGGAGCTTGAGATGGACCTTTGATAAGACCGTCCATGATGATCTGTGAATAAATGCTGACATCTAAGAGAAGATCGATAGGCTTGGAAACATTGTACTCTGGATCAGCTAATTGCAGATGCTGGAGATGAGGCCATGATTGTTTTTTGAACTGAACGCTAGGCAAGTTACTGGCAACCCGAGAGAGTACGAGTGCTTCTGTAGTGAAATTATAATCGCCGTAGATAGATTGACAGTCGATAGATACTAAACCCTTACTTTGACTAGCACCTGAACCTATACCGGACACGGACGCATTGTAACGTCGCCTCTGTAAGCCTAGTCGTTGCACAGCGTTCTCCGATATAAGTGATATTTGAGACCCCTGGTCCAGGAGAGCCCTTAGGGTTATATAGGTACCGTCAGAACACCTTACATTGATCGATAACGTGGTTAATAGTAATTCTTCATCGTCTACTGCGACATGATTGGCATTAGGCTGTTTGTTGGGTGTTTTTGCGGACGGACCCGATGTAGACGATGATGATGAGGATTGATGTTTTGATGATTGCATACACGCTTCATGGAGTATGGTATGATGATTGCCTTGGCAAGACTTGCAACGTTTGGTGGAAGTACATTCATTTCCGTCGTGAGAGAATAGGCAATTTTTACAAATATTTGATTGTGTAACTATTCTCATTTGTAAATCCGGAGTCATGTTAATAAATTTTTTGCATGAAAACAAATTGCGATTATGATTTAGGTTGCAAACTGCGCATTTCGAGATATGAATAGCTTGAGCTTGATAATTTCGATGATTAAAGCCTTTATAATTATTATATTTGTAATAATTATTTTGCACTTTTGGATTTGGGGTTCGTTTGATAGATGTAGCGGGTTCCTTATCATATTTGGTTATCTGTTCCAACGCAGTAAATTTACCTTCAAGGAATGTCATTAACTCGTCTAACTTAGGTAATTTTCGCGGTTCGACGCGTGCTTCTCTGTAATCAGTCTGGGTATCCGTATCCAGTTTTTTACATAGAAGGTGCACCAATAAAGGATCCCACGCATTAGTATTGACGCCAAGATTGTGAATAGCATGAATGCACTCCGTAGTAGTGTCATATAACCTTTTGATTTCGGATGATGATTGTTTTTGAATGTTGGGCTGATTGAGAAATATTTCGATTTGATGAGTGAAAAGAGCTTGCTCGTTGTTGTATCGATGGACTAAAATCTCCCATGCGGTATCGTAGTTTTCCGATGAGACATTTAAATGATAGATGAGTCGTTCAGCTTCGCCCTTGAGCTTACCCTTAAAATGTTGCATCTTTTGGGCCTTGGTGATGGAATTATTGTTATGAATTGTCTCGCTAAACAAATCATAAAAGGTTGGCCATTGACTATAATTTCCGCTGAACGTAGGTATCTCAAGTTTCGGAGTGACCTTTTCTAAATGAGTCGTAGAGGAGATTTTCCTATTTAGCTCACGTTTGATATTTTTGTAAGCTAACTCATGACGAGTGAATTCCTCGTCATACGATATATCTCCACCCGCAAGTATATGATCGATTTTCAAATGCTGAGCGTCGATAATTTTCCAAATAGACTGAACGCCGTTTAGCTCGTCTTCGAGTTCCCATTTATCCGATATATTTTCAACCTTGATGCTCTTAATAAGTCGACTAAGTGCCCTGAAATTAGTCCGCTGCATTGCTAACAATTCATCAACCTCCCCATCTGGTTGAGTTGATTTTGATGATTTTCCGTAAGATGATAAGAGGATGCGGACAGACTGATAAAGGTCTTTGCCTACCTGATAGGTATTTAGACGGAAATATTCATCTGCCTCACTGGCATGATCGGAAATTCTAGAATGATTTTGTTCGAACTCTTCCCAGAGAGCGTCTAGCGCGCCTAACCGTTTTTTGATGTATTCGGCATTTTTGCGGGAATCAGAGTCCTTATTAAAGTTGACCTTTATGGTAGTGATACTGGAGATGATTTCAGATTGACGGGCTATACGAGATTCCATGTTGAAAAATAAAGGAACAGTCTTACTTGATAAATGATGATCCAGATGCGACGTTACAGTAGTGACGTCCTACGCCCCTGCTGGTGATTCCAACGAAGCTGACAGCGTGCGCGACCTCTCGCGCCACAGATGAGATGAAGATGATGAAGTATCGCGATTCAATGAACACGACCGAGATGGCTTAAGCTAGCGATGCTCAAGTCGATGATGTGTGTAGATTACACTGGTGATCGCACGGAACTTAAGTCCACGTCACGTTGACGTACACGAGACACGAATGCGCGCGCGAGGTCAAAGTAACCGCGAAGGTCCCGCCACGATCCGGCTCGAAGGACCAAAAAAAATGTAGAAGATTCCTACACCTTTGATGATACGATATGATGAGGGGTTAATCCTATAAGGATATAGAAATAATACCACCCGATTTGAATGCTAGATTAACATTGATTTATAATTCGTTATAAAAGACACAAATTACATTTTGCATTGTTTGCAATATACACAAAACCTGAGTGTGCAGAACGCACGGGCGTGAGTAGTTAAAATAATGTACGGTTCCGTACATTGGATAAGATATTTTGTACCACCGGTAACCTCTTTCTCCCTCTCATGTCAAAACGGAATAGTGTGATTGTTTCTCTGAGGCCCTGGTATCACTTCGGTCGAAACGGTCCATTCGTGCCGAAGCATGGCTCTCCCACACTTCTTATTTACTTTTATTATATCTACCTAGTAATAAATCTTACCTAGATGTATTATATAGTCCTTATAAGTATTTAACAATTATACTTTTACTTAAATAAATGTATTGATTGTAATAATTACTTTCTATTTCTCCCACAGATGACCTAGCAGTGGACTACCAGTTCACCTTCAACCTATCAAAGAAAGAAGACAGACATCTCTCGGCAATAAATTTCCGCAAT
The DNA here is from genome assembly GCA_902829305.4 of Spodoptera exigua. Classification (NCBI taxonomy): domain Eukaryota; kingdom Metazoa; phylum Arthropoda; class Insecta; order Lepidoptera; family Noctuidae; genus Spodoptera; species Spodoptera exigua. The sequence goes on from LR824624.2 coordinate 2,870,233, forward strand.
GCCCCGGTCAAGCCGGATGTCGACGCAGACTTTAGTATAACATGCTCGGCCCATGCAAGGATGAACCTCACTGTTAGAACAAGAAGCGATCCTGCTGAAAGAACGCTGTTTAGCGATGTTAATTGCACTAGTTTTAGGTTTAAGTAAGTATCCTCATAATCATAATCATCATCATCATCATTATCATCAGCCTGATTTCGTCCGCTGTTGGACATAGGCCTCCCCAATTGCACGCCACTAAGCTCAATGTTCAGTTGCGGTTCAGCTTGCCCACTCACTGCGCCAACCGTGTAGTCATCTAATTATATTTTTCTCTATAAAATGTGACGTCGTTTCAACAGTTACTTTTATCAAAAATAATCAACTTATTTGCGTGACTACTCGCCGAACTAGCTCGACCTGATTGAAACTACGCCAGACCCCGTAGTCATAAGCAGCATTTTTACAGAATTGCTAAAGCAAGCGTCAAGTACCAGTATTGGCACTTTACGACATAACTATAAATATTTAACCTTTCAATCGTGGTAATTCGAGACACAATAGAGTAAGCCGGCGTTCGCTTGGGGTTTAATGAATTAAATAAGTTACTATATAGAAAATAAACCAGAAGTTGCTGGTAGAACAATATAAAAAATATTTAAAATGAAGCTTATTACTTTATTTCTCGCTGACAAACTAAAATAAACCTTATGTCCTCAGGTTCGCGAAGTCAGAGCACGCATTCGGCGTAGAGGACAACGTGACGCTTACGACGTTTTTCGTCTACGTGTACGACTTTCGTCCGCCATTGTGGATACAAATATCATTCTCCCAATACCCCAAGTTGAACTTACAACAGTTCTTTATAACATTTTCATCGTGTTTCCTACTGTTATTGCTGGTAGCCGCAGCTCTATGGAAGATAAAACAGGTTTGTTTTTCATTATTATTTATTACCTAACTTAGCTAGTAAGGTCACTATCGCGCAGTTTCACCCGCTGCTCAGCGCCATTTGATCGTAGCGTCATGTTTTATAGCCTATAGCAGTCGGGAACATTATAGCTATCTATCAGTGAAGAATTTTGGCAATCCGACCAGCGGTATCAATTATTACAAAAGTCAAAAAGTCAAAAATCATTTATTCCAATTAGACCTTTACAGGCACTTTTGCACGTTCAAACAAAATTTTGAAGATATAGTGTCAGTCTGTCGGTCAGTCCTCTAGTGAAGCTATTTGCTCGTTCCAAAGTGTAGATTCCGATGGAGAAGAACGAGCAAGAAACTCCATGGTTACTCTTTTTAAAATCAGTTTCACATACAGATTCCTTTTACAAACAGTTGGTTCAATTATGTGAGAACAGTGTAACACTAATATTTATTCAAATATAAAAAATAAGTAACCTTAAGTAAGACAATAGACAGTCTGGAGCTGACCAGTCCCAACTGACGGCGCCCGTTCACGAACATGACACGTACACCAGCATCGCCCAACTCAACCATATTACAGGGAATTAAGCGATCCAGCGCCCATGCCACCGCCAGTGTGACCTTTCAGTGAGCATGACAACTCCAAACTGTTACAAGGACCGACATTCTGCTAGTCTAACCAATTATAATAGGTTACAGGGCACTCACATATACAAATTTATTAAGTTATAGTTATACAATATAATGCAATTTCACTAAAATGGAGAAGTCCCGTTTAAGCAAAATCCACTGGAACGTTATTTATTTTGGTGTAGTTTGCTATCCTGTGGAGCAGAACCAGCATGTCTCCAAGCATCTTTATCTACAAATCATTTAGTGTGTAGTATGCTTTTACCCCTGCATACAAAATGTTACCTCTTAATTATTGGCTATGTGCGCGAAGCTGGCGACGCGTAGCGTTTACAACATTTCCGGAAACTGTCAAATAATAACAATGTAAACATTATAATTTTCTTTGCAAATATAAATAAAACCAAAGATTGAAATAGTATTGTTGACATTATTTAAGTGCAATTTATTCAATAGTTTTACTGCAAAATGAATATAATAATAAAAACCGACAGCTGATATCCGCATTTGTTTCCAATTTCCTGCCGTGTTGTGCGCTGCGGTCGTTATCTGTCCGCCACTACTCGCTTTGCACATTGTCAATATTAGTATAAACCACAATTTACTTTTTTTTTAAACAAGAGAACGGACAAGAAAAGACATTAAGTTTTGTATATTAATAAATACGAGTAAATTAGTTAGTTTATATGCGCAAGATTTTTTAGACTTGCGCAAAATTGCGCAACCGTTTTATTGTTGCGCTAAAGTTTAAGTTTGATTTGTATTATTGTAAGAGATATAACCCCTTTTTAATATTTATAAGTACGTTTGTGAATTAAAATATTTTTTTGTTTTTTTTAGAAATATGACATGTATAGAAGACGGCAGCGTCTGTTTGTAGAAATGGAGCAAATGGCTTCACGGCCCTTCAGCCAGGTCTCCGTCGAGCTGGAGAAGGGAGGCGCTGGTAAGGATATTTACTTGAACATTGAAGGACTTTCGGATTGCCTGATAGTAAGCAATCGACGTGGGTTATGGACATCCACATTATTAGGGGACTTACGAGTGCGTTGCTGCTGCAGCAACGCACTCGTAAGTCACCATTCTTTGATTGGGGTCTCGGGTGACCTTACTCACTCAGCGAAAGACGCTTCTTCTTGTTTCACGTTAGTATCACTCGTTTCATTCGTGCCGACGCATGGCTCTCCCAGATTTAAGTTTGAACTGAACTTCTTGACATACTCTTGGAAAATCTGGGGAAAGGGTTAAGTGCATTTTTAAACGAGTTGCTGGATGAGATTGTGATAACTAAAGAGTATGGTTGCGCAGGCGCGGGCGTGCCGGCGCCGGTAGCGCTGGAGCCGTGCCGCGGGGGGCGCGCCGCCGTGCTGTCCCTGCTGGTGCGGCTGCCCACCGGCGGCACCGGCCGCGCCCCGCCGCTGGGCGGGCTGGCCGTCGCCTCCGCGCTCGTCACGCTCGGACACCACGCCGCGCCGCTGCCGCACCACAAGCGGCCGCGCCACCACTGACACGGTAACTACACTCCATACATTCTGCCGCCGCTGGGCGGGCTGGCCGTCGCCTCCGCGCTCGTCACGCTCGGACACCACGCCGCGCCGCTGCCGCACCACAAGCGGCCGCGCCACCACTGACACGGTAACTACACTCCATACATTCTGCCGCCGCTGGGCGGGCTGGCCGTCGCCTCCGCGCTCGTCACGCTCGGACACCACGCCGCGCCGCTGCCGCACCACAAGCGGCCGCGCCACCACTGACACGGTAACTACACTCCATACATTCTGCCGCCGCTGGGCGGGCTGGCCGTCGCCTCCGCGCTCGTCACGCTCGGACACCACGCCGCGCCGCTGCCGCACCACAAGCGGCCGCGCCACCACTGACACGGTAACTACACTCCATACATTCTGCCGCCGCTGGGCGGGCTGGCCGTCGCCTCCGCGCTCGTCACGCTCGGACACCACGCCGCGCCGCTGCCGCACCACAAGCGGCCGCGCCACCACTGACACGGTAACTACACTCCATACATTCTGCCGCCGCTGGGCGGGCTGGCCGTCGCCTCCGCGCTCGTCACGCTCGGACACCACGCCGCGCCGCTGCCGCACCACAAGCGGCCGCGCCACCACTGACACGGTAACTACACTCCATACATTCTGCCGCCGCTGGGCGGGCTGGCCGTCGCCTCCGCGCTCGTCACGCTCGGACACCACGCCGCGCCGCTGCCGCACCACAAGCGGCCGCGCCACCACTGACACGGTAACTACACTCCATACATTCTGCCGCCGCTGGGCGGGCTGGCCGTCGCCTCCGCGCTCGTCACGCTCGGACACCACGCCGCGCCGCTGCCGCACCACAAGCGGCCGCGCCACCACTGACACGGTAACTACACTCCATACATTCTGCCGTCGCCCGGGTACACTTCGACATTTCCAGGTACTGTAAAACGGGTCAAATAGAATTTTGGGTCTTTCCGTAATTATTACAATAAGTACTGTTACTGGATCCCAACCTAGGCCATAAGCCTGTACCTTGGGAAGCAGTATTCAGTCGCTTGAAAGGCACATGAATATTGTCTGTCAAAGGTCGTTATTCACTACATAACGGGATATCGGATAGTATGTTGAAGAAAATATAATAGTAATAATGGTATGTATGTAATTTTATTAGTATAAACTATCAATATAATTCCGAAATGGGTATTTTCATCAGTCAAAATAAAAAGAGAAACTCAAAAATTTTAATGCATAAAATATTTTTATTTTTAAGACACTAAAAAAAATTAATTTGCTATTTCATACCAAATTGCCAAAACATGTCGTTTTTAACAATCCAAGAAGACATTTTATTGCATTATAATTTTATTATGTAAGTTCCAGTTTCATATTTTCCTTGAGTTAAACAAAAACAATTATAAAATCATACAAATAATATTATTATTTCTATTGTTTCAGATACAAACACGTATTGTATATAGACAATGTATGTACTGTATATAGAAGACACGTAGTGCATTGCTCAAAGTGTAACATTTTGTAAGTAAATACTCAGTTATATTATTTCTATGACATTGTTAAGCCAATGGCCGGACGGACGGACGTCGTGAAGCGTCATAGTCAATGACAATTTTTTAGCGATACAATTTACATTAATTATATTTGTTCCTTAGTGTTTTGTCGAAACTGGATTTGTTAATGATATTCATCTCTTAGAGCAGATTTTTTAATGGTTAGATAAAAGTTACCTGCGGAATAATTATGATGCTGTCGCGTCAGAATGTTTGTATATGACAGTGACAGCAACAATTTTTATTCCTCAGAACACATTTATCTGACTATTGAAAAATCCGCCCTTAGTGTATTATTGCTCTGAATATTTTTTTTTATATTCTATCTACAGTTTCATTGCTTTTTTACAAGAGCATATGATTATAATTAAAGTTTTTTTTGTACACTATTGAGTTTAGCGAGATGTTTTATTTATAATATACAGAGCCTAATAAATGGAGTCGTTTTTTGAGTATCAAAATCAGACTGTAGTATTGACGTGAGTGTTCGAAAGTTCTCGACTAGTTTCGAGTCACGATCGGGGTTCATAATCATGAATAACATGCTCGGTAAATGACGACGCGCAATCCAAGATGGCTGCTAAATGTAAGATGTAATTTTTTATGATTTAATTTATTAAATTTTTAATTTCATTTTGTAGATTTGAATATAAAAATCCAGTTTCGACTAGAAACGAATTTTGTATGTTACAGATACAAGTTAGATATATTATATTTTGTAGACTTAAAATACGTGATAATTTAAATTAAAAAGAAATACGTAGTACGCTTAATTAATAACGCCGGTTTTTTAACTGTTATGTACCTAATAAGTGAAAATGTTATGAATAAATGAAAATTAAAATAAATTAAAGACTGCTGTTTCAAATAAAAATGTTGTTGAGTCTCGTGTTAATGAACATTTTTTGTATAAAAGAGAATTTTCGATAAAATTGTGTCGCTAAAAAACTTTTACCAGGTTTTGTGTTGGTAATAGAAAATATTTCAAAGGAGGTTTATATAAAATAAGTAATTTATATTATAGAACAAAATTCATCGACAAACCAGTATGTCTCTGACGATTCTGTACTGAAACCTTTTTAAATTAAACTAGTGTGTAGCTAATTTAAATATACATGTTTAATTTGTTTTCTTTGGTATCTAACTGCTTCAAGCTTAAATGTTGTACCTAACTCAATTAAAAAAAAATCAATGCTCATACAAAATTTCTCCACTATCGAACGGACCTTCCTCTTCAAGTCTATTAAAAAAAATTATCAATATCCGTTGCGTAATTTCAAAGATTTAAGCATACAAAGGGATATAGGTAAGGAGGAACCGCCTTTTTTATACTATGTAGTGATGTATAATGTTTATTTTAATAGATAGGCCTCCTAAAATATTCCCTATTATCAACACAAGACTTGATTCAAAAACTAATATAAAACCACGCAAAAAAAAACAATAGACGGCGCCGTAAATAAATAAATTTTGTATAAAAATAAATACAATACAAATAAAAAATAACGTAGCGATTAAGTTGAAATAAATATTAATTATCTACACTTCCATTATAAAGAAGTTGCCAAAATACTCTAATTTGTACCACTTTAAACGTTACGCGAATTTAGCGAGCTAGTTATTTATAAATTGGACGTACGTATACACTTTAAACATGTGGGAAGATGGCTTTTTTATTCTTACTCATTCTTTGCTATCACGGGATCACAGGATCCCCGACTTTTAGAAGCCTACGAGGGGCCGAAGCCAACTCGCAGAGGCCCGTTGAACAGTTTTAATCTAAATGTGATGGGACATCTGCTGGCAATTATCCCTGTATGCACTATAAAAGTGCACCCAAGGACAATCCCCGGTTGATGCAGGACCATTGTAGTGCAACATGGTTGAAAATTATATGGTTATAGGTGTGGGTGGTTATGGACTAGTGTATGATATCTATGGACATACCATGGCCCCTGCCCCTGTTATTATTATTAATTGTTTGTCTTTACCAATCACGGGACCACAGGGTCCCGGTCATTTGCGATCGAAACCAACTGCTCACAGGCCCTTTAAACAACATTAATCTAAATAATTGGACACAAACTGACTCATTATTATTATCAAAAAAAGTCGCCCTTCACTAGGCTTTTTTCTCCTGTGCCCAGGGTGCGTTAAGAGACACATACACATCACACTCAGACTTGAACAACAATTTCTGGATAACACAGAGTTGTTCCGCGTAGTAAACGTAGATTAATTTATCAATATTTGTTTTGGACTTAAATTCGAAATGAGGTTCCGTTTTGCATAGTTAGAAGATTGATCTTCAATGTCTTGTAAGTATTTATTGAAAAGTAATCTGAAAATAATAAAAACAACATCTTCCCACATGTAATAAAAGTCGTTGCTTTAAAAATTTCGACTGCGTTCGTAGAATTAGGGGTTGATTGCATTTTTATTTATATTTTTCATAATTATTATTTTTAAGGGCTTCTAATGTTGACTTCTGTGGTTTGTCGAATCGATGAAATAAAATAGTGCTGTGGTGAAAAGGTTTTTATCGATTCAAGTTATCGATTTTGAAAAAGCTTCGTACGAATGCTATATAAAATGGGATTATGTAATAAATGTTTTTTTAAGGATGAATATCACTTGCCAAACCACATTAGTTGAATCGTGGTAAATACCTAGCGTACGCTGTAAAAGATGACGAATCGATTCATTTGTAATCGATGATCTATCGATATTTGTAATTAATATAATATTTATTTTTCTCAATGAAATTAGAATATTTTAGCCAGCAAATGGAATGCTTGCTGTATTTATTAATAAATTTAATGATGTTTTGGGGAACATTTTAATTCTTATCTGTTTTTAAATATTGAGCAAATAGCTATGTATTGAAATTACTGCCTTAAACATTAATTTAGTATATTATGAAGGTTAAAGAGGCGCGAATTATGACACATATGTTGATACAAAAATATTGAACGCTTTGGTGTCGTGGGAGATCCTTGGTGTAGCATAAACGAGTCCATATCACGGCGTCTCAAAAAACCGACGTAAAATAACGCGTGCGACATTTTTGACTCCGTTGCTGAGGCTACCAGAGCCCTTCCTTACCTAATTCTTAAATTCCTGGCCCGTAAATGGCCATCAACTATCTTATAAGTCCTTTACTGGTACGGATGTCCATGAACTGCACCAATTGCTTACTATCAGGTTTGCACGGACTGCTTCTTTATCGCCCTATCAACTTAAAAAACAATACGTACACCATATATATTTCCAGAATTATTTGAAAAAATTATGTAAGTAACCTCCATTTTGTGTGACAAAATAATATGATTATTATTAATTATAAATTTAGAAACAGAATTGAAATGTTCCCTTTAAAAAAAACGGATCCAAAAAATGAAAGACAATGACAGTTTGACGTAAAAATTTCACGTTTTTTTGTTTGTTGGTTAATATTCAGTTGTTCTGTTTGAATTTGAGAAGGACAACGATGTTATATAATATGCGTATCATCACACTATGTTGTAGGTTTAAGGGTAGGCAGAGTCCCTATTTCGTGGTACTATGAGATGTTATATGCCGAGAAAATGGAATGGTTTGATAGGAATTAGTATTTCAGTATTTCAATGAAGTTAAAACATATGTAAGTGTCTGGTAATTAGTGTACAAAACTGAAATAAGGGATTGTACTCATGATAAGAAACAATTATTATCATAAGAGCAAAGCAGAAATGGTGAAAACAACTTATTACCAATTACCCTATATAGTAAAATGAATTCGGTATTCTTATCAATTCTTAACACTACGATCGTCTTTTTTTACTGTCATAATTTTCTATTCATATATGTTTTTTTTTGTAATTTTTTGCCAGTTACTTTTTCCTAATTTAAATGGACAAGTTACTAGAATTATTGTGTAAATGATTGATTTGGATCTGCGAATGTCATCGGTAATCGTTATCGCTTTAAAAACGAAATAAATGTATTTGATATTATTCGTTGATAGCGTGAATTATCGACAACCTTCAGAAATCTCTATTCATTTTTTTCGTATACTAATTCTATTTAATTGTGAGATATACAAAAAATATTGGAGATATTGACTTACGTGAATTAACTGAGAATAACTCAACTAGTTTCAATCCACAACGGGACTCTTATTCAAGCGAGCGAAACTAGTAGAGCTTTTCCCAGTCCATTCAGGTGAGTAAGTCGTTATATCAATTGCAATAACGATTATCGATAATGAACTTGGAACGGGAAAAGCTTATGAATGTTACAATGACCTACAAACCTACAACATATAATTAGTTAGTAGTAGTTATATAACTATACGTACAGTCACTACTTATATATAATTAGATGTAAATAAAGCAGCTTATATAAGACTATTATATACATATTTTGATTACGACTGACATGTAAATTGTGTATAAAATGAATTTTTGTTTGTTAGTTGGTTTGTGTGGATGCATTTATTTTGTGAGTCTTGTGTTGGATCTTGGATGTTGTAAATTGATTGTGATTTTGATTTTTTTATGGAGGTTAGAGTCAATGAATTTCTTTATTTTTTCTTGGTACGATATTTGTCTTTAAGGTTGAAAATGTGGTAAAAAAATACACTCGTCACCTACTGCCTGTTATTTTCTTTTCAATCTATGGGTGGCGCTGATTGCTTACCATCAGGAAGTTAGTCAGTTTGTTACCTGCCCTATTCAATAAATAAATAATTTTCATACATTTCTCGCTATTATAATGTAGAGTTTGTTTAAGTAAAGGTTTATCATAATCGGTTTATTAGTTTTTGAGTTGACAAACATAGACATATAGATTAAAGTGGTTTTTTAAGTAAGTTGCTTTTACAAGATGGCTGCTAAATGTCCAAGATCCTGTCACAATGTTCACACACAATTTTGTATTATAGCCTTAGGTGTAAAAGACGTATTTTATCTAAATAATAATTAATTGTAACGAGCTAAATTTGTACGCAACTTAATAAATCATTTTTAGTCCAACATAAATATTTTTATGCCTTATTTAGTATAATAATAATAATTATTATTAATTCATCAAAGTGATCCTGTAAAAAGTATCATTATTCCTGACATTACATAATATAAGCGTATTTTTTTCGTCTTGTTTTTTTTTTACTTTTTTTACTATGGCAACTTTGTCTTGTGGTTGGTCATTTTGCGAAATGCCCTAGTCAAACATTCAAGTTTCTTTTTTTACTCAATTAAATTTTTAATGAATGATCTCAAAATTTTAATCGGTAGCTTGCAGATACGTTTAGTTGTCACTAACAAATCAAATAGCAATTTTTATGGCAGAAAAAAATTAAACATCTGTATAGATGACAGCGTGTCAAGCTACCCAAACCAATGAAATTTGTTTACGACTTTCAATCTTATAATCGTTGCAAGAAAGTTGGAAATCCTATACAATACTAAGAATGGCTTGAAATGTTGCTGTGTCCAAATTCTGTTCATATTTACAAACTTATTAAATTGGTCGGGCAAGTATAAGCTCTCTAATGTACGCCATTATTGCCCATCCAATAATAAGTAAAAAAGAGAAGCAAGCTAAAAATCAATACAAGAATACCAAAAAGAAATGCGTAAAAGTATGCATGCTGCACAAAAGCTGCTTAGATATTGAAAAAAAGTTAATAAGTATCACAAAATTAATAAAACTTTATTTGTCTTTTCCTGTACAGTAAGGTAAAAATTCCTTTGGCAATGCGCAAATGCGCAATGGCATGCGCAGCATACTTTCTTTACTTCTTTGTATTGGTATTGGTAATTATGCCTACTAAACATAATTTTTTTTCTTTACAGTCTTGGCATTAAAGAAAGTGATATATTGGTTCTTTATTTCTCACTTACTTATCAAATATTTGTTACATAATGGAATAATAATGTTCTATAGAATTTATTTATTATTGTAATATTATTCTTACGCTATGCTTTCTACATCTCTGACCGGCAATTCACATGATAACCTAAATGTAAACAACACAAGTACCTAACGTTAATTTCATTTAAAAATTTAATTTAAAATGAAATTCATATGTTTTTGAACATGTCAAAATGAACATGCATTTATTTAAATTTAATAATTTAATAATAAAAAATCTCACTTATTAATAAAATGTTCGAATAATTTAGATATGACAATGTACTGTTTTAAAAATTTAAATCTTTTTTTTTTGTTTAAATTTAAATTAATAATTATTGTTGTTTTAAAAAATATATTTTCTATTTTATATGAAACACGACATTGTATTTCGCTTTAAGTTAGTATTTTTTAATTTATAAATACTTTTATATCTACATATTAATATAGTATTGTATGTTTAAGTCAAATACAGTGTTAAACAATTATTTCTAAGGTATATTTCAGTTAATAAAAAGATTTAAATTATTAAAACAGCTTTATTTATATGTGACTTTCATTCATAATGGTATTTCATTTATTTATTTATTACATTAAATAAACCCTGTAATGTGGAAAATGAATAATTGTTTTAATAAAACCTTCACTGATTTGTTTTAAAGTCGGGTTCAAATCCCATTACTTACAGCCATATAATCCTCTTTAATATGAAGCGACTTAATTCATGGCTAGCTGTGCTGATTTCACTGAAGTTAATCAGCCATTATTTCATCATCATCATCAGCCTAATGTCGTTCACTGCTAGGTCTCCCCAGCCGTTATTTACAAATAGGGAAAAATCATCAACTGACTTCTCTCCTCCAAGGTATGGCGAGAGGAAGTGTGAGACTCCTAATGACTAACCCCCCTCATCAACCCCTGTTTTATTCTCCTGCCCTAGGCTAAGGCCGCGGTATCTGATTGCGGAAAGCTACGCGCCGTACGCTCAAATCTAGTTCCGTGGTCGGGCGGCGAGCTACCCTTGCTCGCCGTCCGCAGAATCGCGCCTACGGTGGCCAGAGATCATCGCTCGATCCCCGACGAGCGGTGTGTGTCGCCTACTGCGCAGTAGTCAGCGGCTAGGGCCTGAGGATAGTTCCCACGCACGAAGAGATTAGCCTATGAGGACAAATACGGATCTACAGGGTGTAAAAAGGCACTTAACGAAGCCGAAAGCCACGTATTCTACCCATTATTTGGATCATTTTTTTCTTTAAGACCATAGCTGGGACTTCACCATAGCTTTTTGCGCAATCGAATTCTAAGTAATATTACAAATCTTTTTTCCTAACAAACATTACCTGAATTTTCGATTTTTCTAAATAAATTACGCATTTGAAGTTACGAACAGTAATGTACGTAATAAATAAATGCAGACCCGCACAAAAAACATCTTGCATCTCAGTAGGATTATTATTATAAAGAATTGTGTTGTTGTTTCGAAGTAAAACGTCGACCTACGTACTTTGTACGGTTAAGCAACCGCACATTGTACTTTGATTTGGCCTAGTTAGAATACTGCAAATTATGTTAATTTATAATAAAATATAAGATAGTCACGTACTCAAGTAGGCCAGTCTTCGGTATAATATCGAGCTCGCGCAACATTTAACATTTTAACATTTTTTATAACATTTTTAATTAATTTCTTTTTATTTTAGTGCATTTTCGTATTAAAATACCTTTTTAAACATTAACATTTATTTTATTAACATCCAACATTAACTGTAAGGGTTCATGCCCTTACATTTTGGTCCTTCGAGCCGTTAAGTGTAAAATCAGTGCCGTGGTACGGTTTCACTCGCGGGAACATTTGAACATTAAACTCAGACATTAATCAGAACATTCAACAGAACATTACAAACAGTGTGATCAGTGATAATCAGTGAGAGTACACAGAACGAGGTGAAGTATAAGCAGCAGGCAGTAAGCAGCGAATCCGGTGAGCACGTTCCATATTACCTAAATTTCTAAAATTTTGGATTTGTGAACCGCGAAACAACAATGTCTTCTTACGATGCTTTACTTGACTCTCAATCGGACAATCTTAACGCTATTAAACGTATAAATGAAAACTTTAAGAAAGATAGTCCTACACGAAAAACCACTCTTGAGTATCACGATGAAAGACTTCAGAAGCTGGAGGAGTATTGGAGTGACTTTAAAAACAACGACATCCAATTAGCCTTATTTGAAGGCAAGAAGTCTGGACCTTATTATGAGAATCGCGTTTACGAGCGCTTGGAACAAATATACGAAGAGACGAAGAGTATGATAAATAAGTCGAAACAAAGATTATTGGCGAAAATCGAAGACGATAAATTTACTTCGTTTACTCAGTTGCAACAACAAGAAGAAAGGTCGAGTGCTCAAGAGGTGGTTAAAGAACAACGGGAACGAGAAGAGGTCACATATGATGTGAAGAACACGACGTCAAATGAAGAGTTAGTCGTTGATCAACGGACTAAAGATATGTTAAATGAGCAGCGGTCAAACATCAAGGCGTTTGAGCGAACAATACGTAACATGGACATTGAAAATTTGAAAGAAAAGTGGCAACTTGAAGATAAATTGAGGTCAGTTACGCAACGTTGGGAAAAAGTCGATACGACGTATTGGAAGCTGGATAACATATTAGTCAACATGCAAGCATTTGAAAGTGATTATAACAGACTAGAAAGGCTGTATGAATTCAGTAAGGAACAAATTAACAAGAAGATTTGGGAGAACAAACACCAGGAAAAATCCACGCCTCAAATTGAACTACCGATTTTCAGTGGCAGCTATGCCCAGTGGACAACATTTAAAGACTTGTTCGTGGAAATCGTGCATCGTAACACTTTTATTTCTAACGCTCAAAAAATGCAACATTTAAAGGCAAAGTTAAAGGGAGAGCCCGAGCGATTAATACAGCACATGAACATTAGTGCTGACAACTACGAAGCCAGTTGGCGGATTCTTCAGCAGAGGTACGACAATAAGAGACTGTTATTTACCTACCAAGCCAACATGTTACTGAGTCTACCCAGCATACAAACCCCAACGGCATCACTACTGAAAAGAATGCATGACACAACCATTGAGTGCCTTCAGGCTATTCAGAACCTGAAATATGATACTTCCAGTTGGGATCCTTTAGTGGTTCACATTTTAATGCAAAAGCTAGACGCAGACACATGCCAGTCCTTCAAAGAATCCATGGAAAAACCAAAGGAAATGCCATCATTAAACGAGTTACTGAAATTCATCGAAACAAAGTTTATGTCAATGGAATCGGGTGCAAATCCGAACCGCCCGCGGAACTCTAACAGTCAACAGCAAAACACTCAGCCGAAAACAGTACATAATGCAACATACAGCAAGCCTAAAGCGCAGCAACAGACCAGTCCAGGTGGAGCTAAGAACATGCCGAGAACATACCACAACAAACAAACATCTCATCATTCTTTTATAACTTGTCCTAAATGTAATAAGCAACACGGTCTCTATAATTGCAGAGAATTTTTAAGTATGTCACCAGACGAAAGGTTAAAAACCGCTAACAACCTACATGTATGTCTAAATTGCCTGTTTAGTCATAACGGCGAAAAATGCACGTCGGAAAAAAGGTGCAAGCACTGCGATGAGTCGCATAGCAGCATTTTACATGACGCGATTGGACTTGCGAAATCGAAAACTAACAGAGTTAATGTAGGTCAACAAGTAAACACGCATTTAGCTCATGACAACTCGAATGAGGTATTACTAGCCACTGCCCAGGTCAAGACAATAGCCAATGACGGAACTATTGTCATTTTACGCGCTTTATTGGACCAGGGCTCTCAGGTCAGCATCATTACAGAAAATGCTGCACAAAAATTGCAGTTAAAACGGGAAAGGATGAGCGCGGTGGTGTCAGGTGTTGGTGCTTCAGCCACCACCAACTGTAAAGGAGTGCTCCATCTCAAATGCCAAGCGATATACAACAATTTTAACATTAACATTAATGCGTTTATTATGAAGAAAATAACAAACAAACTGCCAAGTAAGACAATAAATAAAGATAGTTTTGAACATTTACAACATTTGCAACTCGCTGATCCAGATTTTAACATATCTCAGAATATAGATTTACTATTGGGAGCAGAGGTATATTCTGAAATATTGTTAGAGGGGCTACTAAAAACAAACACGTCATCCGTTATAGCACAACAAACACATTTAGGCTGGATAGTATGTGGTAATTACAAAACATTTAATTGCCATGTAATTGTCAACAACATTCAGGATCTTGCCCAATTCTGGGAACAGGAGTCTTTGCAAGAAGAGAAAGAAGATTTCGACCCAGACAACAAGTGCGAACAGCTGTACAAAGAGACAACAACGCGACTTCCTGATGGACGATACCAAGTTCGTCTCCCCCTCAAGGACAATTTTATTGAACAATTAGGAACATCGAAACCACAGGCCATCGCTCAATTTCAACAGCTAGAGCGAAGGATGGTTAAAAACTGTGCGTTTGCAAAGAATTATAAGGCCTTTATGGAAGAATATGAAGAAATGGGTCACATGGAGAAAGTCGTAAACAACACTGAGAACAACAACATGGAATATTATCTTCCACACCATGGGGTAGTGCGGCCAGGTGCTATCACAACGAAACTTAGAGTTGTGTTCAATGCATCGGCGAAAACAAGTTCAAAACGCAGTCTTAATGACTTAATGGAGGCAGGACCGAACCTACAAAAAGATATTTTTAGTATCTTGCTGAAATGGAGACAATACAAATATGTCTTAACATCAGACATTGAAAAAATGTATCGATTTATAATGGTGCATCCAGAACATCAACCTCTACAGAAAATAGTGTGGAGGGATTGTCCACAGCAACTGCTAAGAGAATATCAACTATGTACAGTTACCTATGGTACCAAGGCCGCTCCATTCTTAGCACTCCGAACACTTCAACAGCTAGCAAAGGACGAAGGTGACAGGTACCCGGAGGCTAAAAACATCCTACTCAACCAATTTTTTGTAGATGATGCGTTATTCGGAAAGGATACCATGGACGAGGTCCGAGATACAAGAGACCAACTTATACAGTTATTAAAGGAAGGAGGGTTCAATCTCAGAAAATGGTCGAGTAACGAACGTCAACTGCTAGAAGATCTGCCAGAACATATGATTAGTCCAGTCAGTTTAACCTTTACTGAGGCATCAGCGTCTAAAACATTAGGCTTGGCATGGAATCCGAAACAAGATGAATTTATATTTTCAACCACACTAAAAAACAAAACCGAGTCGGAAACCAACAACAAGTCGTCCAAACGGCAAATCTTAAGCGACATATCAACAATTTTTGATCCATTGGGGTTATTATCGCCAATTACAATCAAGGCAAAAATCTTATTCCAACAGATCTGGAAGTACAAAATCGAATGGGATGATACTGTTCCAGATGAAATAGAAAAGGAATGGAGAACATTAAAAACAGAATTAACAAACATGCAACCTTTCAAAATTAACCGATGGCTTGGATTAAGAGCGAACAAGAATTGTGAATTACACGCATTTTGTGACGCATCAGAAAAAGCGTTCTCGTGCGTAGTATACAGTAAGATTACTGAAGGAAAACAGCAACAGATTGCATTGGTTGCGGCAAAAACAAAGGTCGCTCCAATACAAAAACATCAAACACTCCCCAGACTTGAGTTATGCGGCGCTCACCTGTTAGCTCAACTGGTAAATAAAATAAAACTTTGCTTTGATAAGCCTAACATTAAAGTAACAGCTTGGACGGACTCGATGATCGTACTTGGCTGGCTAAAGGGAGATGTCTCGCGATGGAAAGCCTACGTCGGACACAGAGTTCAAGAGATCATATCTGTAGTGCCCGCAGGGAGTTGGAAGCACGTGAGATCGGAACAAAACCCGGCTGACTGTGCGTCACGTGGACTACTGCCGTCTCAGTTGCACAACTTTCCTCTGTGGTTTAATGGACCTGAATGGCTTAACAGTGAAACCATTCCTGAAACACATGACACGATAAAGATGCCTGAAATAGAACTAAAAAGGGTGCATGCAGTTACGTTACAAACTACCGAAAACAAAAACATTAACTTTGTAACTGAACTACTTAACAAAAACAGCTGTATTATGACTATAATACGCATCGTAGCTTGGGTGTCGCGTTTCATAACAATCACGTCGCAAGGCCGTCGGCACGGGGAAGACGCAGCTATGGATCATCCAAACATGAATGACCCGGCCGCGTCAAAACAATGTAATTTAACACTCTCTGATATTCGATGCGCTACTAACATAATAATAAAACATGTACAAAACGAATATTACGAACAAGAAATCCATGAATTAAAGACTAAAGGAAGGATAAGCAAAAATATAGGACTCCAGAAACTGTACCCTTACCTGGATAAAAATAACATATTACGGGTCGGAGGGAGACTACAGAATTCAAACTTACCAGAAGAAACAAAACACCCAGCTATCATCCCAAAAAACAGCAAACTGGCGTATCTTTTAGTTGCCCGTGCGCATGCTACAACACTACATGGTGGAGCGAGACTAACTACGGCTACATTGAGACAGAAATACTGGATCACAGGAGGAAATAACACTGTGAAAAAATACCTGCAAGACTGTGTTAAATGTTGTCGCTTCAAACCAACCAAACAATACCAATTAATGGCTGACCTACCCAGGGAGAGAATAACACAATCACCACCATTCTATCACACAGGTGTGGACTTCACAGGGTTTGTTAATGTTAAATTAAACAAGGGCCGGGGCGTCAGAACGAGTAAAGGTTACGTCGTTGTATTCGTGTGCATGACAACAAAGGCGGTGCATTTAGAACTTGCATCAGATTTATCATCGCAAACATTTATACTGGCTCTCAACCGCATGATTGGGCGACGAGGCTGTCCAAAACATATTTATTCGGACAACGGAACAAACTTTGTTGGAGCCGAAAGGGAGTTAGCCAAACAACTGCATATATCCCAAACATTTAACAACGACACCTTATCGAAAAAGTGTAACGAGATGGGGATAGAGTGGCATTTCAACGCCCCAAGCTGGCCGACTGCGGGAGGACTTTGGGAGGCTGCAGTTAAGTCTATGAAATATCACCTAAAGCGTGTCCTAGGAGAGCAAAAGTTGACATACGAAGAGTTTCTAACACTTCTTACGCAAATAGAAGCCTGTATGAACTCTAGACCACTTTGCCCCTTAACAGAGGATGTAGACGATATTGATTACCTTACACCTGCACATTTTTTAATTGGCCGACCTTTAACATTCTTACCTACGGAAAATATCGAAAATAAAAACATCAACATTCGACATAGGTGGCAGTTGTTAGACAAAATGAAACAAGGGTTTTGGAGCAAATGGTCATCAGAATACCTGCAACAACTTCAAGTTCGTAGTAAATGGCTTAACAAAACAAATAATTTATCAATAGGGGATATTGTCTTAATTAAAGAAGACTGCCTTCCTCCTGCGAAATGGGCACTTGGCAGAATACAGGAAGTTCACCCTGGGAAGGACAATCTGGTCAGAGTAGTGACGTTAAAAACTAAAACAGGACTACTAACAAGACCAATAACAAAATTAGTGAAACTCCCAGTACCAAATTCTCCTATAGAAGTACCTGACACCACCACCTCCAATGACAAAAGCTGCAGTGAACCACAAAGGCTGTAACAAATAATACTAAACAACGTTTTAAATCAAGCAAGATAAGTTCCAGCCTGCTATGTATCCTCGTAACATTGCTAACATTATTTCAGCCCACAAGGCAGAGCAGTGACGGCATAAACGTCACGCCGTTTGAACCAAATAGAGGGGTGTATTTTGACAAAATCGGCAATTTGCAAACCGTACATGATGACTGGAAGATAGTAACTTATTATAACATGACAACTTACTGGCAAGGCATGGAAAATATACATAGAGTTGTGAAACACCTAGGAGAAAGATGTGAGCAATTTGCTTACCAAACGCTGTGCAAAACAATTATGACTGAATTCGAACAGGAACTCAATGAACTAGATCATAACAACTACATGTTAGAAACTCATCATGGGCAAACCAGGGGGCGCGTTACCCGAGGCCTCGTCGATGGAGTAGGTTACCTTGCAAACAGCCTATTCGGCGTGCTAGATGAAAGGTTCGCAACACAATATAAAAAGGACATAGAAACATTACATAACAACAGAGACCATTTATTAAATCTGATCAAAAGTCAAACCTCAATAATTGAGGCACACAATAACATTTTAAAGAGAAACGAAGAAGCAATGAACTCTCAGTTCAATCTATTAGAGCAACACCTTAATGCAACAGAGAACTATCTAAAGAAATTGAACGAAGCTGTTCAACAAGACGAAGCGCTGAACTACTTTAACATCATGGCTCTGACAAGTTCAACAATTCTGTCCAAACTCCGCCACATACAACAGATGCTGTTAGACACAGCTATTAACATTCACCATGGTCATGTAGACACCAGACTTTTACCGCAGAACCAACTCTTTCAGGAGCTTAACATTATATCTGGACAATTGCCACAACAATTATCGCTACCCGTTGACAACATTCAAAACCAATTAGCCGATATTTACAAACTACTTGAAGTAAAATCTAGATTATTTGATAAGTATTTCATCATCGAAATAACATTACCACTAACGGGCGACACCCCATTCACTATATATAAAACAATTCCCATTCCTATGATCAAAAATAACAACCAGTCAATTACAATGAAAACTAACTCAGAATATGTTGCAGTAAATGTGAGAAAAGAGACATACATGCAGCTAACAAACAGTGACCTGGAACATTGTATTAAAATAGAACCAAGGACATATGTATGCTCACTGAACAAACCAACACGCAACATGCGAAATCATCAAATTCCATGCGAAATCGGCGCAATAACAAATATTACATTATCAAAATGTATCTACACATCCGAGTCGTGCAACAACAAATGGATAACATTACAAAAACCAAATACCTGGCTCTATGTCTGCTGCACGGATTGTCAACTGCAGATCATCTGTGAAGGTCGTATGACCACTAAGGCAATACGGTCAACGGGAATTTTAGAAGCCAAAAAAGGATGCATAATTAGAAATAATGAAGAAACATATTACACACAAGTTTATTACACGAACAAAATTTATGTCAACCCGGAAATACCATTGATAGACCTGGATGACATCAACAATTTAACATCGATACAACCGCTTGACTTATCAACAAGCCAACATAACACGCATTTTGTGAAAAACGATTATGAAAAACTTCATAATTCGTTAAAAGAATTAGAAGATCAGACCAAACAGACTGAAATGTCGCAACACGATGTCCATCAATACATCGTTTCGTACTCTACGATGGGACTTCTGATCCTGTCCATATTCGTCGCGGGAGGAGCCTACGTGTACTACAAACGCTGCGGCAAGCTCGCCGTCAGCGCCGCCGACACGCCAATCAGATCACCGCCCCAAAAACCACCAAGAGCTACAGCATCTACCTACGCGACACCTCATTCTTTTAACATATAACTTTATTTACATTTTTATAATTTTATTTACATTTTGTTTTACATGAATTTATTTACATTGATAGGATATTTTATAAGTTTTCTTAATTTTTTGCCCCGCCAAGATGTACGGTTAAGCAACCGCACATTGTACTTTGATTTGGCCTAGTTAGAATACTGCAAATTATGTTAATTTATAATAAAATATAAGATAGTCACGTACTCAAGTAGGCCAGTCTTCGGTATAATATCGAGCTCGCGCAACATTTAACATTTTAACATTTTTTATAACATTTTTAATTAATTTCTTTTTATTTTAGTGCATTTTCGTATTAAAATACCTTTTTAAACATTAACATTTATTTTATTAACATCCAACATTAACTGTAAGGGTTCAAGCCCTTACATACTTATCACAGCGTTTTAATGCTAAGCTGTGAACCTACGCACACAATGACACGAAGCCCGTTTGCTTTACATTGCGCGCAATAAAATTATAATTTTTTTGGTACCTAAAAATAAAAGTCGTTTCCCAGTGATAATTTTAGCGTAAAACTACTTAGTTAGAACTGCAGTATGTGTAGTTAACGGCTTCGTTAAGTGTCTTTTTACACCCTGTATATACCTATAAATTATCAAAAAGGAATATTTATCAGTTTGTTGGGATCGAACCTACTTAACCGATTTAAAAAATTCTAACTTAGTATTACTATAATGTACTATGTGTATACTTAGTATTACTATTTGATTTTTTGAGCTAGGGCGGCAAACAATTTCTCCGGTTACCTGGTGGTAAGCAATTGGCGCCGCCCATGGACAGGGACACTCCTAATACAGAAGCAGTTCCGGCTTCTTGTAAGTCGTCTCTGGTAATGCGCTGGTGAGTTTCGCTGTGCAACAGTACTTCACTTAGGCGAAACCTATTAGTAAGTACAAAACAGGTCTACTTCTCACTGCTTGTATAAGTTTATCAGTAAAGTACAAACAAACCATTGTTCCTATTTCACTCATAAAAATTGTCGATTGCTACAGATGCGTCCGAGATACACGCGAAACCGCTCCAAAATGGCGGACAAAGGGCGGAGGTGTAGACGGCGCCTAAGCAAATTAACGAAATCATGTTAGAAAGAGACAACACCATAGTCAGTTTTGTACGTTAGAGCAGGGAATTTCGCTATTGTTTCGCCGCCCAACAACTAACAGCGAAACTATGGCGGTTTCGCCCTTTGAGTTTCGAAGCGGAGGTGTGCTACAGGCATTACCCCCACTCACACGGCGAAACACAATATAAGTGTTTATGTTTATTAAACCTTCTTTTTATAATCTGACATACAAATGCAACCTTCTTGATCCAAAAACACAGAACACAGAATTATTCTTTATGTCCTGTCAACGTGACAATTTTGTAGGTTTTGTAAACAGCTGGCTAACCTACCGCTGAAACTTTTGATATAATTTTTACGCAAAAGTTATGTAGTATCGTCGCATTTTTGTATTTCAGTATTGTATTTTTATCCATTTTTATTATGTGGTATTTCAGTGTTAATTCTAAAGTTTCGTAATCGGTGAGTTCTTGTTTGTTTAATACCTACCTATATGTGCATATAGGTTCTTTAAGTTCCTTCATAAGGGCTGATAGTCTACCAGCCACTGATAATCTGCAGCGGTGATAAATCTAGTGTACTTAGATTTGAGTGATCTAAAATACGTGGAAATGTGGGAGAGCCATTCGGCACAATCCCCAAATCTGTAACTGTGACTTTTTTTGTGTGGCAAACAAGTAGCCTGATTATCTGATGGTAAGCAAGCGGCGTCGTCCATCGACACTCGCAACGCCAGAGGACTTGCGAGTCCTTCACCAGCCTTTTAGGATTAGGGTTTCTGAGATTTATGAGTTGGGTAGAAATGAAGAGACAGCGTCTTCAGATACAACACTCATACGGAGAAACGCTACGCTGAGGCATCATCCATATCCCCTTCTCGAAAAACAACCTTTGAAAAAATAGCTAGATACGTTTTTCTCCAGAAGTAATTCGCGTCCTTCTTTCCAGCTAAACTCGTCATGTCCCGTTGGTTTTTGATGTGGATGTCAGTTGTAAGCCTCGTGGTGGCCATTCCCGAGGAACACCAGTACTGCGCAGTCAGATACAGGAGACTCTGCCAGGGGAAGGGTCGACACATTGCCTGCCAATTTCCTGATGTGATTACCATGAGTATACTTACTTGTTTGTTGCTACTGCAGGTATGTTGAGGGTACCGCGATGGTAGGAGGGCGAAGAAAAAAGTTCAAGGGTAAACAACAGAAAATATGAAAGTTTATTACACACAGAATATACGTACAGTTCACATACACAAAAGCAGAAAGAAGGAGTGACAGAAACATTGTCCTAACGATAAAAAATACTACAAAAAAGAAAAATCCAATTCGGTGCAATAATTCGAGAGTTATAAGTAAGTACATGCGTTGGCTGGTCCATTTTATAAATATAAATGTAACGGTGATTTCAGGCTGGCCCCGGACCGTCATGTGAACGCTACACACAAATTAAATTCACAAATGATTTGAAACATTTCATCACGCACTACCTAAACCGGTAAGCAGCCAAATCCTTTATAAAATATATAAATATCCTGTATAATTCCATAGCATTACTTCCAAAATTTCTCTTTGATAGACGTCGTCAGCGCATCGCTGCTGGAAATGAGAGAGTACGTGGTGGTGTCCATCTTCCGAAGCCACAAATTATGATGTTAGTTGTAAGTATATTAATATTCATAGCTTAAGACATTTTTTAACTATAGAAACGGTCAAACGGCGTCAGATATTACCTACACGTTAAATTGCTTGTAGATAAGAAGATACAAATGAATGGTCATTTTGTTTTTCGGAACTTTGTTTTTATGGAATATTGTAGCAAACGGGCGACAGAATACGACGACTATGAACTATGACTATGACGACGAATGGTATGATAGTAACCAATCGTCGCGTCCTATGGATGGAATATGGAAGCGGATTAGGACTCTTGTTAAATTTTTGGGGATCAGAGAGTAAAGGAAAGGGGGATCCTCCGACCAGGCGAGATGATAATGTCTGGCGGTCTACTGCTCAACATTACTTATTCCGTTTTTCTATCTTCTATACCTATAGGATTAGTGACGTCATCATATGATTTTTATCGCTGATCTGACGTAACAGAAAGCTAAGAAGCAGATGTTCCTGATAGCCTATCCCAGACTATTTTTTTTTTTGGTAAAATAAACGCCAATCCTTCTCCGTGTGAGAAAAGGCCTTTGCTCAGTAGTGGGTAGCTATAGCCTGATGTATGTATGAATTCAGGATAGATCAGGGTCTGTTTAAATTGCAGGAATGGGATCGTGAATTAGCACTTCTTGCTCAAAGGCTGGCAGATCAGTGTCATTTTGTACACGACGACTGCAGAGCTACTGGTATGGTATATTTATCTTCATTAATATTTCGAACGCTGTTAAATACGCCTAAGCAAACATTTTTTAGTCCACATAATTTTCAAAAAAAAGAAAGTCTTGTTTGGTTTGATTTGAAAATTCTATTCAAAGTATTTAGGGGGATTCTTCTTTGGAACCGCTGGTCGGATCGCCAAAATTCTTTCACTGATAGATAGCTACAATGTTCCTGAGTGCTATAGGCTATAAAACATCACGCTACGATCAAATGGAGCCGAGCAGCGGGGGAAACCGTGCGAGAGTAGCTAATTTGATATAAAGGGCGAGTATAGAACTGTATCCAATGATATGTCGAAATTGGTGTTAGCTTCTCATGCAATCAGGTTTTCAGAAGCACGTCTTTTCAAAAGCCTTCTCTACCTGGCTTGCGAAGCCAACGAGGTTAGATGAATGCCGATCTAGATAGGCACTTCGCTTTACCTTCGTCAAATCTTGTTTCGCCTCCAGCACCTTTCATTTAATTTTAATTTTGTTTTTTGGTGTTTGCGCCCGATTGAGGCTGAAGATGCTCATGAATAAGAATAAATGAGGTGATCGCTAAGTCGAGTGAGTGTGTAGTGTCTTCAGACTTTAGCCAAAGTTGGTCGAGTAAGCGCTGAGGAAGTTCGCGAGAAATGTAGAGGAGGCCTTAAAGTCTACTTGTCCCTTGATATTCCAGTCCGCTACCCCTACGCTGGTCAGACAGTAGGCGAGGTACGATGGCGTCGCTCCAGTGATTCAGACGAGCTGAGCGCGCAGCGCGCTATTCGACGCGTGCTGGATGCCTGGTGGGGGGAGCGACGGCGCGTACAGCCCAAACAACTTACAGCTCCATTTAGACTTACTGCCAAGTAAGTAACAAGTTCTTCTTTTTGCTCATATTAAAAATAAGTAGAAGCTTTTAGGTTTATTAAGGTGTCAATGAAACAATGAATTTTTTATTTATTACCTACACGTCAAATTCATATGTATAAAACTAGATGAAGCCAATATGGTGATGATGTCAATATGAAAGAGGATGATGTCAATATGGTAAAGTAATTTTGTAGTACCCAGAAGTTTAATAAGTAAATTAAAGCTTAGGTACTTATTCAGTTATATCAACTAGTGTTGGGGATGCATCATTTGACGAAAATTAGAATTCAGGTCAAAACTTTTGTATTCTATGGTTTTCTGTGATAATCCTGGCATAGAAATATCGATCCATTTTTATTTGCTCAACGATTTATAAACGATGAAGTTTAAAACATAGCATACCCATACAAGTAAAGTCCATTGAAACCACTGGGTTGGTCATTATCAAGTTAAATAACACGAAATTTCCTCATCGCATTTCCAGGGGCACAGTCTGGGGCCACTTCAGCCAGCTAGCAGTGTGGAACCTCCAAGCAGTTGGCTGCGGTGCCGTGCGTCACGGAGCTCATCATTCCCGTCTACTCCTCGTGTGCGACTTCTCCCACACAAATATGTTGGGACAAAGGACCCTGGTCGCTGGGCCAATGGCTCCCTGCCCTATACATACTGCTAGAAGACCTAGGACAGCCTATCCTCTACTTTGTGCACCGGTATGTTTTAGTGTAATTTTGAAATCAAAATAGACGACGAAAATAGAGAGGGTGAGAGAAGACCAACTAGTTTTTTTTTTATGTGATAGGTCTGCAAACGAGCAGACGGCTTACCCGACAGTAAGTATTCAGTGCCTATGGACACCCGCAACAACAGAGGAGTTACTAGTGCGTTGATTCTGGGTGGCAGGAAGGATTGGGCCTTCGGTAACCTCACTCACACGGCGAAACAATGCTGTGGTTGTCTCACGCTGGTTTTCTAGCCGAAACATGGTTCTCCCACACTCAAACAACCAAGTTATTTGTTTCACAAACAGATTCATCGCCAAATTTATATCGAGCAATATAACGAAATTTATATCCAGCAATAAAACGAAAAAGCAATATTAACGTCTAGCATACCAATCCAAAAACCTGCTGTTTACGTCCATTTCATCCAGGTACGCCACCCAGTTCCCGCTGAGCCAGAAGAAATAGAACTAGAAGATAATTACGAGGATGATGAAGAGGATGACCCTGACATTGTGACTGTCGATGTAGGGGATGTTCCAACACCCAGTCTCTGGATCAGCAAGACAGAGAAACGACCTTCTTTACCCAAGGTCAAGACTAAATCGACCACCGTTAGGGTGTTTACTGCACTGCAGACAAGGAAATATGAGACTAAAATGTACCAAAGAGGTAGGTCGTAAATTGTAAAAGCACCAATTGAACTTCGTAATAGGGATGTGCCAAGGTTCCTTTAACATGATTAAGGAGTAACAAGGAGTAACAAGAAAAGGTGTTTTGTTTGCTCGGGATTTAATGACTACATCATTCTCCTTCTCCTTCTCCTTCTCCTTCTCCTTCTCCTTCTCCTTCTCCTTCTCCTTCTCCTTCTCCTTCTCCTTCTCCTTCTCCTTCTCCTTCTCCTTCTCCTTCTCCTTCTCCTTCTCCTTCTCCTTCTCCTTCTCCTTCTCCTTCTCCTTCTCCTTCTCCTTCTCCTTCTCCTTCTCCTTCTCCTTCTCCTTCTCCTTCTCCTTCTCCATCTCCTTCTCCTTCTCCTTCTCCTTCTCCTTCTCCTTCTCCTTCTCCTTCTCCTTCTCCTTCTCCTTCTCCTTCTCCTTCTCCTTCTCCTTCTCCTTCTCCTTCTCCTTCTCCTTCTCCTTCTCCTTCTCCTTCTCCTTCTCCTTCTGCTTCTCCTTCTCCTTCTCCTTCTCCTTCTCCTTCTCCTCTATCTTTCATCTCAAACAGCTTGTGGTCAGCAAAGTTTGTTTTTCTTTCTATTCTCCCCAAGCTTCTAATTATTTTGTTATTTTCTCCTTGCAAAGCTACATACAAGCCGCAGACATCGACGACTGTCAAAGAGTCTATCATTCAGAAGCTGGATCGGGAGCTAGAACAAAAGACCCGTAACAAAGTTAACTTCAACATGAACTATAAAGAGGCTCAGAACTCCTACGAAAACAGTCAATTCGACAATGTTGTAAGGAACGACTGGAGGGCTAGGAAGAAACCTAATTTCGGGCAATGGCGGTGAGTGACGCTGAGTAGGTCCTGGAATTTGAATTATATACCTACCCAGACTATTTGATTTGATTTGATTAGAAGCGCAACAAAAATTGAAAATAAAGTTACAAGTTACCGGCTCCACGGTTTATGAAGCAAGGAATGGGGAGAAATGTTCGAAATTTTGGGGATTAGGAAATAACGCTGAAAAATTCGGGAGTATTCTCCGACCTAGCTATGAAGTTGTGGAGTTTCTTGCTCGTTCTACTCCATTCGAATCTACAATTTTGGATCGAGCACCTAGGTTCACTGACGAACAGTATTCTGTTTTAACATTTCAAAAGTACCTATTTATTGCTTAGTTGGAATAAATGATTTTGACTTTGACTTAGCAAAGTTATCCCGCTAGGTAAAATTAATTATCTACTTTTATACGTAAGGTTTCTGTTATTTCTTTCAGCCAAAACCAAGAAAATGCGGAAAATATGGAGGAGGTTATCCCTCTGACGACTCCTCGCCCCGAGACCACGGAGACGGTGGAACAGACATTAGTTGAAGTGTACCGCCCAACTCTCAGGGAGGACGTGACTGAACTAGTAATATTAAACAGATTTTATAAGATCCCTCATAAGTAGATTGGAGGACACGGTGGAGCATATGGTGGCAGCAAGCCCTGCTTGAGCTGAGCATTGCCGTGTTCTCAGGGAAGTGATCAGCGGTCGCGTTTTCTCGCGTCCAGCTCTAGTCGAGGTCACAGTTCTAAGCGAGAAGAATAAGGAAGCAGTCTCCTCTTTCCGCCCAGAATCAGACCAGAGCCTAAGGCGCGTAGTGCTCCGCGCGCGTCTCTAAAAGCTAACAAACCACAGATGAAGCCCAACAAGGCTAATGTTCAAAATATGTTTAAGATCTATTAGGCTACGCAAATGGGGCCCACTTGGGCCGATTAGGAAGTTTCTGGGTAGGAAAAAGAACAGGGTTAAGTCAGTTGACACTTCCTCTCGCTGGGCGAGAATCATAAGCAAAAAAGGATAGAAACATACTCTTACTTGAAGTACGTAGTTTAGTTGTTCAAAATTATTTAACTTAATCAAACAGGTACCGCGCACTCTCCTCGAGGTGTACCGCCCCACCTTAAGAGAAGACCGCGATAATATTGAACATGAGGTTTGTATCTTCCATGGTAATGTAGGTCTTGGCGACTGAGTACTTAAAATATATTTATCAAAATCATCATCATCATCATCATCATCAGTCTTTAAGAGCCCACTGCTCAAAGGAGTTTTTTCATACGGAGAAAATTTGAGCATTAATCAATCATCACGCTTGCTCAAGGCGGTTTGGCGATTTCAAACTTATAATTAGAAAATATAAGTGCAGGTTTCCTCGCGATGTTTTCTTTACCGTATGCCAGTTTATCATTCTTGTTCTAATTCTTTGCTTGCCCTCTTCAATTCTCACATTGTTACTAGCCAGGGTTTATGGCTCATGTATGAGAAGCGCATGCCTTAAACTCCTGGGTGATCCAGGAGTTTAAGGCATGCGCTTCTAAAATTGAATTTCAATAACTACTTCTGCATTTTTTCTTAAATACTTTTAGGAGTCCAACTTCCGGCCAAGATGGAGACAAACTAGGCTAAGGCCTCAGAGGTAAGATTCTTCAATTCTGGATTCTAATCACAATAAAAGGATATTTTTTAAATAACGTCTAAGAATTCAGATTCTTCAAAAAGTTAACAGCGGATTGCAAATCATTGTCAAAAAGGTGTCGATTTTGTTGCGTACAAACTTTAGGAGACTGTAGGATCTGAGGATTGTGGATTTAAGGGTGAGAGGCAAGATTTAGGGGGGATTGAGACATTTATATTTTTTTCGTTATAGTAACAATTTGGTTTTCAGACCGGGTGCAAACGCTCTGCTAACATATTCATCGACAGGCAAACCACCAAAGAAGGAATATATCGTAAGTTGATAAATGAAAATACATTATTGGAGTTGAAAAATTGTTTCCATTCCCCTCCGTTTTTCTTTTACAGGAGACAGACAGATATAGGAATATAGTCGGACTCCAAAAACGAACACATAACGAGGAGAAGCCCAAAGGGGTATGTAGTAGTCAATAAATTTTGTATGTCTCACGATAGTTACTATTGACAAAAATTCGCGGTGACAGAAAAATCATAATTAACAATAGGTCTTAAAAATTAAATGGCTTACTAAGTTACTTGGTTGCGCAATTTACATTTTGGTTTTTATAACCGCTGTGCATTTTGTCCAAACAAGGGGTCTATTTAGATTTCACCTGGTAATTACCAGTGGCACGGACCAGAATCAGACCAGAGCGTACGGCGCGTGGCGTTCCGCGCGCGCTTCAAAGACTCAATAGACCATCGCATAGAGCTAGAGCTGAAGTTCAGCTGCGATCGCGGGACTAGCGCAAGAATGCACCGCGGTCTCGACCTAGAGCAGGAAAAGGAATTGGGGGGTTTTAAATCAGTAAGAGTTTGACACTCTCCCTCGCCCCACTCTGGGCGAAAGACATTTGGTAATGTTCCCCTCACAAAAAACCCCCTCCCCGGATTAGGGTTTAGTTTTTAGTCAGTAAGAATCTGACACTACCCTTTACTCCAGGACGGGAGAAGCGACTTGACGATTTTTAACTCTCGAAAAACCCGGTAATATCACTAGCGGAAACTAACTATTGTTTTCAGGCCTCCCTAAACTTGGATAAAGAAGATATCGACCAGTTATTTCGAGACACCGGCTTCAATATACACTGGAGAAAGCACACCACATGATTTGCAATATATATGTGTACATTTTATATTGACGCTGTTTTATTTCCTATAGCGACACGCCAGTGCAATGCTGATACTCAATTTCTTTACTATTTAATGGATCTTATCTATACTAATATTATAAAGAGGTAAAATTTGTATGTAGGGGGTAATCTTTGGAACCGCTGGTCGGATTGCCAAAATTCTTTCACTGATATACTATATAGCTACAATGTTCCTGAGTGCTATAGGCTATAAAAAATCACGCTGCGATTAAATGGGGCCGAGCAGCGGGTGTGACCGCGCGAGATTAGCTAGTAAAGTATATTGTGTCAAAATTTTCAAGATAGTGGCGTTTTCTAATTACATCTGCTCCTATAAAAAAAAGATTATAAGAAAGCCCACTTGTGTATAGAATGCTCTCAATGATCCATCATCAGTTCTGGGTTTGGGTGGGATGTAATAAATATGTTTGTAAACTTATCCCATGCAGAAAAATCACCTAGTTTGAGCGGGTATTGTGTTAAATCAAGCTTTTCCCAATTTTACTACACTTTTTATGTGATAGGGCGGCAAACGAGCGAACGGATTACCTGATGGTACGCAATCAGCGTGGTGGTGGAGGTGTTGTCGACCTTTTGGGGATTAGGGATTTGGAGATTTTGGGAAAGGGAACGGATTGGGGTAGGGGAAAGATTGGGCCTCCGGTAACCAGACTCACACGGCGAAACACAACTCTTTGGTTATTTCACGCCAGTTTTCTGTGAGGCCGTGGTACAATTCCGGTCGAGCCGACCCATTCTTGCCGAAACATGGTTCTCCCACATTTAACTCTTTTTAATATTAGATAGTATAGATTTGAGACATTGTGAAACACACCTCAAGCATTAAGTATTACAAAAAAAACTCTTTTGAACATGAAGGCTGTTTTTGTTTTCTGTCATTTCCAAAGACTATAAAAATATAGAGTATGATTATAAGTCATTGTTGCATCATAATGATAAATGTCAACTTATTATATTTATAATTTTCTAAAGAATATTATTTATCAACAATTAATTGTCGTTATTAAAACTTCGTTACATTATATTGAAAAGAATCTGCCAATCGAATATCAATATCGTTGCTGTTTTATGTGCGTGGAGCAATTCTGTGATAGTTTAAAGCAACTATCACCATTAGTATTCGAAGATTGTGAATATTGGGCAATATTGTGATAGTTATTTAGAATAAATGTCTGTGACTATCACAATTCATGTCAAGAATATAAAAATTTAGCAACATTGTGATAGTATGAATTGCAGTAATATCAGCAACAGTTGGTTTTCGTGATGTGTTGCTTTTGCGGTAACAATTTATGTTCCCGTTGCCTTCGGTGCGTTTTATGCATATATTTGTGCGTGTGGTGTTGTCAAATGTTTGGGATAGATTGTGAAGAAATTTGTCTGGGAGAAGAGAGTTACGAGTAAAATTATGAAGTAAAAAGAAATATAATTGATATTGCAACAACAAGATATTATTGCTCTTGATGTCTCAACATTTTTTGAAGCGTTTTGTATTGATTTACCATACTGATTGTTTTACAAATTGTAATGTTTTTACAGGAAATAAAAGAACCTAATCATGAGGAAATTGTTTTGTAATGAATCATAGTTTTTAGACGAATGACTCAAGTTTGCATTTCCTTCTTATCAGATAAGTATTAAAATAAGCGATAAAATGATGAGAATCGTAAAGAATTTGATTACGTAATAGTATTTTCCTATATTCCTTAGTGTTTATATTCTTACCAAGACATTCTCATTCTGGATGGATTTTATTAAGAATACCTTAATAAAACTTTGATTAACTTTATTACATGAACAGAACACAAAATCGAAGCCGTGATCATGATTTATTTTAACCAACCAGGCAACTTGAGTTACTCCTATTTATAAATTAACAATTCAAATACGTGAACTAACTGAAAATAACTCAACAAGTTTTAAGCCAAACGAACCTCCTATTCATCGTTTTACTACTATATTTCTTATGTGATAGGGACAAACGGATTACATGATGGTAAGCAATCAGCACCACCCATGGATACCCGCAACAACGGAGGAGTTACGAAGGCGTTGCTCGATTGCCGATTGCCCGGATGATGGAGGGAAGGATTGAGCCTCCGGTAGCCTTATTCACACAGTGAAACAAAGCTGTGTTTGTTTCACGCCGGTTTTCCTAGGCCGAGGCTCCCATACTAAATACAAATTTAATCAGTGAATACTAATTATTTCATATAAAAACGTATTTACCTACTTCTTGTATTGTTACACAAACAAGTCTAAGCACTTAGATTTTCCTTATACAGGTTCCCTACTACAGGCTATTAAATTTACGAAAACACTAATATCAATCTCAGGAAAATCTAAGAAACAAAAACTACTCACAATATTACTCATAGTCGACAGCTGTTATCTTATATTCAAGTCCACCTAGTTTCTCCGTAGATAGTCATGATAACTTTACACACCGTCAACACACACAAATACTAAAACAAACAAATGAATGCGTCACTATACCGCTGACCGCGGTACCGTAAACTTGTTTCCTTTAATAAAATAACAAAATACATTTGAAAAACTATATTGCAATTTAGCAATTTAGGTGATAGTCTCGGAGAATTTTGTTGCTGAAAAGTGATTTTGCAATTTAGGGATAGTGCAATTAAGTGTGTGTAAACATGTGTATCTCGTGCCATTGTAACTGTGGTTCGTGTGGGAAGATTTTGCGTTGCCTGCTATGTGTGACTTGCTGTGTCTTTCTGCTACGGATGTGTGGTGTGGAGATTGATGCTGACGGTTGTTGCTGTGAAGATGATGGACAGTAATTAAATGTTTAGTTAAGTGTATCTGTGTTTTATTTTAACATACCGAAGGTATTTACACGTAACTGTGCATTTTGCCCTGACAAGGGGTCTATTTAGACTTCACCTGGTAATTACCAGTGGCACGGACCAGAATCAGACCAGAGCGTACGGCGCGTTGCGTTCCGTGTGCGCTTCGAAGACCCAATAGACCAACGTATAGAGCTAGAGCTGAAGTTCAGCTACGATCGCGGGGCTAGCGCAAGAATGTACCGCGGTCTCGACCTAGAGCAGGAAAAGGAACTGGGGCGGTTTTAAGTCAGTAAGAGCCTGACACTCTCCCTCGCTCCACTCTGGGCGAAAGACATTTGATAACGTTCCCCTCACAAAAAACCCCTCCCCGGATTAGGAGAAGGGTTTAGTTTTTAGTCAGTAAGAATATGACGCTTCCTTTTACCCCAGGGCGGGAGAAGCGATTTGACGATTTTTAACTCTCGAAAAACCCGGTAATCACACTTTCGGAAACTAACATATTGTTTTCAGGCCTCCCTAAACTTGGATAAAGAAGATATCGACCAGTTATTTCGAGACACCGGCTTCAATATACACTGGAGAAAGCACACCACATGATTGGCAATATATATGTGTTCATTTTACATTGACGCTGTTTTATTTCCTAAAGCAAACCGCCAGTGCAATGCCGATACTCAATTTCTCCACTATTTAATGGATCTTATTATACACTAGCTACTCCCTCGCGTTTCACCCGCTGCTCAGCTCCATTTGATCGTAGCGTAATGTTTTATAGCCTATAGCACTCAGGAACATTGCAGCTATCCATGAGTGAAAGAATTTTGGCAATTTGGCCAGCGGTTCTAAAGATTACCCCCCACATACAAACTTACTACGTACGTACTTACGTAAAAAACTGCATCAACACTTTTAACAATAGGTCAGGGCGTATGTTCCCTGAGATCTGAAAGGAATTGTTTAGATTAATGGCGTGTTTTTCAAATAAAGGATATTGTGTAAAAAATTTCAAGATACTGGCGATTTCTTATTTAATCTGCTCCTATAAAACTGCTATCTCCAACCTGTTTACTAAGCGTGGAGATTATAAGAAAGCCCACTTGTGTATAGAATGCTCTCAATGATCCATCAACAGTTCTGGGTTTGGTTGTGATGTGTAATAAAAAGGCATGTTCGAAAACGCACCCCCGACATAAAAAAGCCTAGTTTGAGCGAACTGCCATCCCCAAACTGTTAACTAAGCGTGGAGATTATAAGAAAGCCCACTTGTGCATAGAATGCTCTCAATGATCCATCAACAGTTCTGGGTTTGGGTATGATATGTAATAAACGACATAGAAAAAAATCCTAGTTTGAGCGGGTATTGTGTTAAATCAAGCTTTTCCCAATTTTACTACACTTTTTATGTGATAGGGCGGCAAACGAGCGAACGGATTACCTGATGGTACGCAATCAGCGTGGTGGTGGAGGTGTTGTCGACCTTTTGGGGATTAGGGATTTGGAGATTTTGGGAAAGGGAACGGATTGGGGTAGGGGAAAGATTGGGCCTCCGGTAACCTGACTCACACGGCGAAACACAACTCTTTGGTTATTTCACGCCAGTTTTCTGTGAGGCCGTGGTACAATTTCGGTCGAGCCGACCCATTCTTGCCGAAACATGGTTCTCCCACATTTAACTCTTTTTAATATTAGATAGTATAGATTTGAGACATTGTGAAACACACCTCAAGCATTAAGTATTACAAAAAAACTCTTTTGAACATGCTGTTTTTGTTTTCTGTCATTTCCAAAGACTATAAAAATATAGAGTATGATTATAAGTCATTGTTGCATCATAATGATAAATGTCAACTTATTATATTTATAATTTTCTAAAGAATATTATTTATCAACAATTAATTGTCGTTATTAAAATTTCGATACATATACCTACGGAATTTTAATATTGAAAAGAATCTGCCAATCGAATATCAATATCGTTGCTATTTTATGTGCGCGGAGCAATTCTATGATAGTTTAAAGCAACTATCACGATTAGTATTCGAAGATTGTGATTATTGGGCAATATTGTGATAGTTATTTAGAATAAACGTCTGTGACTATCACAATTCATGTCAAGAATATAAAAAATTAGCAACATTGTGATAGTATGAATTGCAGTAATATCAGCAACAATTGGTTTTCGTAATGTGTTGCTTTTGCGGTAACAATTTATGTTCCCGTTGCCTTCGGTGCGTTTTATGCATATATTTGTGCGTGTGGTGTTGTCAAATGTTTGGGGTAGATTGTGAAGAAATTTGTCTGGGAGATGAGAGTTACGAGTAAAATTATGAAGTAAAAAGAAATATAATTGAAATTGCGACAACAAGATATTGATCTTGATGTTTCAAAACTTTTTGAAGCGTTTAGTATTTTTTTATAATACTGATTGTTTTACAAATTGTAATGTTTTTACAGGAAATAAAAGAACCTAATCATGAGGAAATTGTTTTGTTATGAATCATAGTTTTTAGAAGAATGACTCAAGTTTGCATTTCCTTCTTATCAGATAGGTATTAAAATTGGCGATAAAATGATGAGAATCGTAAAGAATTTGATTAGGTACTTACGTAATAGTATTTTCCTATATTCCTTAGTGTTTATATTCTTACCAAGACATTCTCATTCTAGATGGATTTTATTAAGAATACCTTAATAAAACTTTGATTAACTTTATTACATGAACAGAACACAAAATCGAAGCCGTGATCATGATTTATTTTAACCAACCAGGCAACTTACTTAATTGAATCTTATCTCACTGAACGAAAACAACAGACAGAAATAACAAGAATTTGTACCAAATCTAAACGTGAGATCAAATACCTATCAGACTGCAGAGATACTAAATTTGGAGTGCCACAAGGCAGTGTGCTTGGCCCGTTATTATTTTTACTTTACATAAATGACTTACCATCTAAAATTGATCAACCAATGACCCTATTTGCAGACGACAGCACAGTGACTATTGAATGCGGTGATAGAACCAACTATGAAAAAGAAATAAACAATTCACTTGAGTCAGTCATTAACTGGCTACATAAAAATAATCTTATAATTAATTTACAAAAAACTAAAGTCATGCATTTTCACCAAAGGAAAAAGACAGAAAATATATTAATAATGTATAAAGACCAAATAATAGATACGACTTCTGTAACAAAATTTTTAGGAGTCCATATAGATGATAGATTGACTTGGAATCCTCATGCAGAATATTTATCCCAAAAATTAAGTAAATATGCCTTTATACTTTATAACCTATCGAAAAAGTTAAATGTGAATACTCTAGTAACAGCCTATCACGGCTTAGTAGCTTCAATACTAAGATTCGGAATAATATTCTGGGGTAACTGTAGCGAAAAGGAACGTTTATTTAAAGCTCAAAAGCGATGCATTCGTTCTATGACCGGACTAAAATCTAAAGAAAGTTGTTTGGCAAAATTTAAATCTTTAAAAATTCTAACGTTACCGTCTTTATACATATTAGAAGTAGTACTATTTGTGAAATCGAATCAACACCTATTCACGTCAATGTCGGATATAAGAAATCGCACGGGACCTATGAGGTCGCAATATATAAATCAATTATATACAGGTGGTCATAAAACAGCTCTATTGAAAAGGAATATTTTACACATGGGTCCTCTCATTTTCAACAAGATTCCTCAAACTTTAAAAGAGTTGCCCATAAATAGGTTAAAAAACCAATTAGTCAAACTGCTGCAAGATAAATGCTACTACACCATAAATGATTTTTTAAATGATAAAACTATAGATTATATGTTGTGTTCATTGTAGGATTTTTTCTGTGTGTATTTGTCCTTTTTAAATGTGAGAATCTAATTTTTAATTTGGTCGATTTGTGTTATTTATGCTAAACATGTTTTGTAGTATTTAATTTTGACCTTTTATGATGTAAATAATTTTATTAAGAAGTTTGTTCAATTTTTATTCTTCTTTGACATTTTTATTAATTTAATATTTGATACGATAGAGTATTTTACTCTATTATGTCAAAAAAATCTTATTAATTTGTGACTAGTTTATTAATTGTAAATTGATACTTTGCATACCGTAAGGTGAAATGTATTGAGACCATATAAAATTGTCCATCCTTTTTTGTAAACATACATTTTTGCAAATAAATGATTTCTATTTCTATTTCTATTTCTAACTTGACTTACTCCTATTTATAAATTAACAATTCAATTACGTGAACTAACTGAGAATAACTCATCAAGTTGAAGGCCAAACGAACCTCCTATTCATCGTTTTACTACTATATTTCTTATGTGTTAGGGGCAAACGGATTACATGATGGTAAGCAATCCGCGCCACCCATGGATACCCGCAACCACGGAGGAGTTACGAGTGCGTTGCCGATTGCCGATTGCTTGGATTAGGGGAGGGTAAGGATTGAGCCTCCTCACATAGCGAAACACAACGCTGTATTTATTTCACGCCGTTTTTCTGTTTGTCCGAGGCTCCTACACTTAATACAAATTTAATCAGTAAATATACATATATAGTATAAACCTATTTACCTACTTCTTGTCATGTTACACAAACAAGTCTAAGAACTTAGATTTTCCTTATACAGGTTCCCTACTACAGGCTATTAAATTTACGAAAACACTAATATCAATCTCAGGAAAATCTAAGAAACAAAAACTACTCACAATATTACTCATAGTCGACAGCTGTTATCTTATATTCAAGTCCACCTAGTTTCACCTTAGATAGTCATGATAACTTTACACACCGTCAACACACACAAATACTAAAACAAACAAATGAATGCGTCACTATACCGCTGACCGCGGTACCGTAAACTTGTTTCCTTTAATAAAATAACAAAATACATTTGAAAAACTATATTGCAATTTAGCAATTTAGGTGATAGTCTCGGAGAATTTTGTTGCTGAAAAGTGATTTTGCAATTTAGGGATAGTGCAATTAAGTGTGTGTAAACATGTGTATCTCGTGCCATTGTAACTGTGGTTCGTGTGGGAAGATTTTGCGTTGCCTGCTATGTGTGACTTGCTGTGTCTTTCTGCTACGGATGTGTGGTGTGGAGATTGATGCTGACGGTTGTTGCTGTGAAGATGATGGACAGTAATTAAATGTTTAGTTAAGTGTATCTGTGTTTTATTTTAACATTCCGAAGGTATTTATTTTAATTTATTTTGAGAATTTTCTTTTACCTGATGAATTAAATGGCTACATAACAAAATAGCAAGACGTTTTATGATTATTTATAATAAAACCTGTAGTTATTGGTTTGGTGTTGAAAGGTTGAGTTTTAGTTCTTGTATAGATCTATCTCTCTTTTCTGCCCTTTGAATTTTATCCAACCCGTTTTACCGTTGGTTTGATTTAAATGTACCTATTGCAAAATGTGTCTTTAGCGCATTTCTCAGTAACGCCTGGACCGATTTTGCCGATTATTTTTTTATTGTATATGAGAAGGTTCTTATGAAAGAAAACTTTAGAGAAATAGACGGGAAAATTAGGAAATAGTGATCCATTTGTCATTAGCAAGATAGTTGGACATACAGTTATCTGGAGTTAGAT
Source organism: Spodoptera exigua (assembly GCA_902829305.4). Lineage (NCBI taxonomy): Eukaryota > Metazoa > Arthropoda > Insecta > Lepidoptera > Noctuidae > Spodoptera > Spodoptera exigua. Next base: position 2,908,100 of record LR824624.2, read on the forward strand.
TAGGTCATTTATAAAACAGCAGCTTGTGCCAGTAATTATAAGAATTGTTAATTAGTAGGTAGGTACCTACTTAGGTATTGCGATGAAACATCGGTATTCGGTACCTAGGTGTATATATATTTGTAGGTAAGTAAGTATGAGACATCTTATTGTTTTCGTGTTTGTAACCTTGTGTCGTGTGCATCATAATGCAAGTGTAAGTCGTTTCGGAGATTTGCTGACTAAAATTGTTGGGATGTCAGGAATATATTTGCATATACTTAAAAGGTTAGGTACTTCTAGCAATTTTTTTAGTTTTTTATACTTTAAATTATGGTAATTTGAGACACAAAGAAGAAGAATAGCGCAAAAAAAAAGAATCACAATAAAACGTTTTCCGACATGAGAACTTTAGCCTACCTTCAAAAGATAAATTAAATTCAAAATAAATAATGAAGTAAGTAGGTAACAAAACAATACTTATGATAGTGAAAACCTTGAGAATATAAGTATATAAGGACTTGGTAGATACCATTGTTAGTGCGTGTAAATAATGGCCTAAATTCATGACAGATAGTCAATAGTGGAAAGATAAGCATTAATACCTGTCTACCTACTAGCTAAGCTTTCTGAAGAAGTGATTGTTTTGTTAAATTTTTCAATGTAATGTTATTCTAACTTCAGGTAAGTAATCAGCGCCGCCCATGTACACCCGCGACGGAGGAGTGAGGTTACCGGAAGCCCAATCCTTCCCCCCCCCCCGGTCCCTCCCAATCCTTAAATATCTGAAACCCTTATCCCTAAAAAGCCGGCAACGCACTACTCCTTTGGTGACTGTTTACCACCAGGCAATCTGTACGCTCGTTTGCCGACCCATGACATAAAAAAATATCTTGCACGTACATACCTACGCAACTTAGTGTATAGATATCTAGGTTACAATGAGTTTGCAATTTGTTTGAACTGCTTACTCAATTCCAAAATAATAATATTGATGAGGAAAATTCCTATATTTTATCGTTTTTATATAGTATTATTATCAGGTAGGTAGGTAGTAATAGTTAGGGCGATTGCTTATCACTGAAGATAAGCGTTACACCTGAGCTTCACATAATATGTAGGTATAGGTGACGGTGCTAGCACATTAAGGGAACCAACAACACACATTTAGTTGTGTAGCATGTTATTATGAAGATTTCTTCATTCGGGCATATAATTAGAGCCCATTGTAGATGAAAGGGTTTCTTTTTGGGAAGAGAAAGTTTGCGCACAAATCGTACTATCAAGCAGACATAGATCAAAATTTAATTTCGTAATGAGTCTAGGTGTTTGTCGTTTATAAAAAGACAACATCATCAGCCTATAACTGCCCACTGCTGAGCAAAAAGCCTCTTTTCATACGGAGAGGGTTTGAATAATAATCACCACTATCACATCACCACCACTATCACATCACCACCACTATCACATCACCACCATCTAAGTGTGGGAGAGCCATGCTTCGGCACGAATGGGTCGGCTCGACCGGAGCGATACCTCACAGAAAACCGGTGTGAAACAACGACAGCGTTGAGTTTCGCCGTGTGAGTGAGGTTACCGGACGCCCAATCCCTCCCCAGTCCCTAAATCTCCAAATCCCTAATCCCTAAAAGGTCGGCAACGCACTCGTAACTCACCCGTTGCCCATAGGCGGCGCTGATTGTTTACCATCAGGTAATCCGTCTGCTCGTTTGCCGACCTATTACATAAAAAAAAACCACGCCTGCCCAAGGTGGAGTAGTCCAGGTTACCTCTCGATGTTTTCCTTCACCGTATGTCAGTGGTGTCTAAATACTTAATAGTAGGTACCTAGAAAGTATTATGTACCTACATATCTAACTCGGAAAAAGTCTCATTGTTAGGTAGGTACTTGCCAGGTCGCCTTAACCTCCGGGACACCACGACGTAAAGGAGTGTCGATAGCAAATGTCGAAAACTGACGAGCTAATCATTCCGTAATTTTGGCCAGAGAAGCAACCAAGTAACTTAACTATGACCCTAACGGTGACTAAAAAGGTTTAAATGGTTCAAACAAAACTAAAAGTTACATAAGCAGCTGTTGTACCGTAAAACGTTCAAGGTTCAACTCCATTGTTCGTTCTATCGTGTGACGGTTGAACTCGATTCATTGAGAAGACAATTCCAATTGGTAGGTACCTTTAAAAACAATTAAAGTGTCTAAAGATCTCTATTATTTTGTGTAAAATATGGGCAAGTAAATCTAAAAAGATTCTGTAATATTGTAGCACATTAAAAACTTTTTTATGTGATAGATATGTGTGATAAGTATCATACAGTGCGGCCGACGTATCTTGGCGAGTCTGAAGTTAGCCGTTTGTCTGCGCAATGTACCTTTTAGGAACAAAATCGTGTACTGCGCAGCTGTACCTGATGGTAAGTAATCCGTCCTTGGACAAACGCATTGCTAGAAGACTAGCGAGTGCGTTGCCCGCCTCTTGGGGATTAGGCTTTCGGAGATTTAGGTATTGTGCCACCGGCAATATCATTCAGACTTCAAAATAACGCTGTAGTTGTTAGACGTTGGTTTTCTGTGAAACCATGATAGGTAGGTAATATCTCTCTGGCGGTCAACCCATTCATGCCAAGGGATGGCTTTCTCACACTATTGCGAATTTCGAATACTGATCTCGATATTTTATTCCTGTTTGCAGATAATATTTGTAATAAGAGGAGATACGGATTTAAGGTACTTTAGCCAACGCGGCATAAAAAATAAGGATTCATTAAAAATGACACAAAAGCGATCACCTCAAAATTTTGTGAAAATCGATGCAGCAATTTAGGCGAAACTGCTTCACAAACATAGGTACTAACTCGCATCTAAAAAATGAAAATCGACCAATAAAATTATTGTGGACGGATGTAGAACAAATATTTTTTTAACCTGTCTGTCATTTAATTGTAAACAAAAACATTAGTTTTTCCTCGTTAACCGGTCATGTAAAAATACGTCTATTAAGGAATGAATCATAACATTACAAATAATTTGCAGCTTTATTCACTTTCAATTCAAGGTTTAATTTTGCTTAGCAGCTTATACAAGATGACTCAGTTTGGTTCCAAAGCAAAATCAACTTTATGTTTTGAGAACTAGGTTGAATTTTTTTTGTATCATGTTTATTACAGAATGACTCATTACCTTGACGAGACAAAATCAGCTTTATGTCCTTGAGTTTAAGAATGAGTTTAATTTGTTAATTAATGCTAATTGCTTTTTACTCGCATAGATTTGTGAAGGTGATTCTGTTTGTTATAAACAATACATAGATATTTCAATTCGGTAAAAAATATAGGTACGATTTTAGTCTTTAAAACTAGCGCATTGTGGTTCAATTACTTTGGCCGTTAGGTAATAAGGAAAACAATTGTTATTAATAATTGAAGATAGTTTATTTAAATTAATATATTAATCTCAAAGATTCTAGCTATACATGCTCAAAGTCTAAGTCACAAAGTCAATGTCAAAAGTCAAAATCAAAAGTCAAAGACTGTATCCTAGCTAAGCTGCTAGATGACCTGTTGACCTAATAAATACACTAGATGGGGTAAATAAATAAAACCGCCTCTGTGTATTGTTCTATGCTGGTAATATAACACTAAACTTGAGCTATAAAAATGACAATTGGGTAGTTTCCTAGGTCAAAAATAAATTAATTCGGACGTTTCAATACAATAAAAAAAAGAATGATCAAAATCGGTGAATAAATAACGGAGATGTCGGCGAACAAACATAAAAAAAGCATATATGTACGGTCGAATTGAGAACCATCCTCCTTTTTGGAATTCGGTTAAAAAATTGAAATACTTTTATTCATTGATCGATCGATACACTAAATTTTGGATATTGTTTACTAAATTTTTAAGAAATAAGTAAACTATTTGACCCGAAAATACTATGACGTCATAACTCAGAATTTCATATGAAAATAATCGTTTCTGACATTTGAATAAAAGTATTAAACTTAACTAGTTGGAAACTACCGTATTGTCGTATACTATTACTGGTAACGAAACCATAGCTTGAATTTTAGTATAGCAACGCCATCTATCGAGCTATGAGATAACTCGTTACAATAAAATATTCTTTGAAAATAACATTAAGTATGATCTTGAACAAAGACAAATTATTTACTTACTTCAAAGTGTAGGAACTTAACATTCTCTAGCTCTTTACGGTTACTCTTTTTCAATCAGTTTCACTCACTGCGCCCTTATGTAAATAAATGCTATTTGTCCATAGAATGTGTAAACACTGCATTTTTAATGCTAAAATTTATTTATTTACGGCTTCAACGTGGAATCTTGCAACACAATTATGAAGCAGATATCTATACTAATATTATAAACAGGTGTTTGTAAGTTTGTATGTAGGGGGTAATGTTTGGAACTGCTGGTCGGATTGCCAAAATTCTTTCACTGATAGATAGCTACAATGTTCCTGAGCGCTATAGGCTATAAAACATCACGCTACGATTAAATGGAGCCGAACAGCGGGTGAGACCGCGCGAGAGCCGAGGGATCCGCTTCTGATGCATAAGATTGAAGAGATAGTGCAATTACAAAACCTGGAAATTACCAATGTGACTTTTTCCGAGTTGGTTGATCTCCATGAAACCCACTTACTGACTAAAAACCAACCTTGGTGTCCCATCTGGGGATGAAGGTGCGAGAATCAAATCCCCAGCCCCCTGTAGAATTGGGTAGTTTCCTAGGTCAAAAATAAATTAATTCGACGTTTCAATACAATAAAATATTGAAAAATAACTATACTTTTATTCATCGATCGATCGATACACAAGTTTTAGATTTTTTTTAGCTAATAATTGTGAAATAAGTAAGCCATTTGACGCAAAAATGTTATGACGTCATAGCTCAGTTTTTCATACAAATTTCATAGAAAAGTTTTTTTTTGACGTTTGAATAAAATTATTGAGTTTGACTAGTTGGAAACTACCGTATTCCAACAAATGAAAACACACAAAGGAAATAAATAAGATTTATTTAATTATATTAGTTATATGTATATCAATACTTACATTTTTTATTATAATACCTCATAATAATAATATTATATTAAAACCTTCTTAATATAAATAATACCTTATAAATAACACTAAAAAGTTTTCATAAGAAAAAGAATATCATAGGTAGGTAATGCACAAAATAAGAATAAGAATAATAAATATGGATGATGGCTCAGTCAAAATTAAATTGTATCCCCTAGTGAATCGTATAAATGCAATAAGTTTACATCCAATAACGACATTAGAATTTTCTCCTGTGTCTTGGGACTCGTAGGCGATTTTCGTACGATTTTTACCGTTGAAAAGTTCGTTATTTTCAATTGTCAAGTTGACTCCGTTGTTAGAACTTACTGTTGGACACGAGGGCGAAGCAGTGGACAAAAGTAGTTAGGGGGGGGGGTCTGGTGGGGCTAGTTTTTTTTATATATAAAACGTATAAAGATAAGTAGGTAGTACAGTATCATAAAGATATTTTCTCGACCATGGAATGTTTAGACTTGATGATTCAGTTCTTCCATTTAATTGACTGTAAAGAAAAACACAATTTAATAATAAGAAAGTATTACTTACGAAAATGACTTTTTATTTGAAAACGTTCCAGATTAAAAATGTGGAAGAGCCATGCTTTGGCACGAATAGGTCGGTTTTCTGTGAGGCCGTGGTATCACTCCGGTCGAACCGACCCATTTATGCCGAATCATGGCTCTCCCACGTTAAGGTTTTACCGGTGAGGGACACTTTCCTCCAAACAGGCTTCTTAAGCAGTTGTAACTTTTCTTAAGGAATAAGTCGGCAAATGAGTAGACGGATTACCTGATGGTAAGCAATCGGCGCCGCCCATGGACACTCGCAAAACCAAAGGAATTACGAATGCGTTGCCGGCCTTTTGGGGATAAGGGGTTACAGATATAAGGATTGGGAAGGGACGTTACTGAAGTTGTAGATGTCCATGGTCAGTACAGTTTGCTTACCATCAGGTATTACTGTTCTATCCTATAAAAATACTTACATTATCTCTAAGAGTATTCTCAGCGAGTATATATTCTTCTGACTGGGGGTTCAAGGTCATTTTGTAGTTGGTGAGCGCTGACCTGTCCTTCTGCTTCGCTAGGGTCTCGATTACAACCGCATGGATCTGTGAAGAAGATATCCATCAGAATCATCATGGTATCAGCTGGTTACACATTCATCATCATCAGCCTATAAGTGCCCACCTCTTCTCAGACGGAGAAGGTTAGAGCATTAATCATTACGCTTACTAAAGGCGGATTGGCGATTTAAAACGTATAATTAGAAATTATAAGGCCAGGTTTCTTCACGATAGTTTCTTTTACTATGTGACAGTGGTGTGTTTATAAACTTATAAAGAAAGTACATATGACTTAAAAAAGTCACATAAGAACTTAATATTTTGAAAATAACGACTCAAACAGGTGTTCTGGTCAAGGGACGATCTCCGGCCACCGTAAGCGCGGGTCTGCGGTCGGCGAGTAAGGGCAGCTCGCCGCCCGACCAGAACCAGGCCCGAGCGTACGGCGCGTAGCGTTCCGCGCGCGCCTCAAAGAACCAATAGACCAACACAGACCGGGCCCTATAGGGCTGATGTTCAGCCGGCCCAGAGCAGGAGAAGGAGCGGGGTTTTGAGTCAGTAAGAGTCTGATAATTTGATGATTTTCCCCTCACAAAAAAAAAAAAATCAGGTGATCTAGTTTCAAGTCACAACTCTTATTCATGAACAGCGTGCATGTCGCTAGTTGGTCACGACAAAGTTGATTTCGGTTTTATATTGATTGTATAGTACGGCCGACGTATCTTGGTGAGTCTAAACTTAGCCGTTTGTCTGCGCAGTGGATCTTTTAGGAAAAAAAATGTGTACTGCGCAGGCGTGCGTTCGTGCAGCGGAATGTTGTTGAATTTAAAGATTTTAATTATGCAGATATTTAGTGTATGACGTCGTATAATTGTGTATGGTAAAAAAAAAATTTGTGCACTCAACCATTGTAGAAAAATTCACCAAAAACTGATTCCGCTGGGCGAACGTTGTCCTGGCGGAATTTTTTTTAATCCATAGAATTTAGAAGAAAAGAGATGTATCCAAAAATTAGTGTGTATTTGTGTGTAATTGTGTATGTATGAATAAAACTAGTGCATGCATAAACTTCGGAGAAATTCAAGTTTCCGCTACGCGAACGTTTGGCCATTAGCTAGTTTTCATATAAAGCGCTTACATAGAGAGCCGTAGATTTTTACATACGTTGTTTTGAATTTGTGTATATTTGTTTTAAAAAAACAGATTTAGAAAAAATCGTAGGGTTTAAAAGATAAAAATATAAACGTAAAATACGCTTATTAGGTCTTAGTTCTTAAAGTATGCACTTGGGGTCTAGATTTTCACGTTTATACAAACCTTGTAAGTGTCTGCAACATGTTGCCAAGTATCAATGATGTTCCGTTAGTAATTAAATAGTTATAGGACAAATTTACCATGAATAGATCACTGTTTACAAAGCAGTCAAACATCACGACGTTCTAAATGAATTGCATGGTAAAATATATGCCAATAATTAGTGTATTCATTCAACTATTCACATGCAAAATTTCATGTCATTAAATTCAGTAATTAAAGAAAAACAATTATAATACTGACGAAGTAACGAAAACCTACATAACCCGACCAAGTTCGGATGGCTACAAAAAAGCGGCTACACAATTACACACAAATACACACTAATTTTTGGATACATCTCTTTTCTTCTAAATTCTATGGATTAAAAAAAGTTCCGCCAGGACAACGTTCGCCCAGCGGAATCAGTTTTTGGTGAATTTCTCTACAATGGTTGAGTGCAAAATTTTTTTTTTACCATACACAATTATACGACGTCATACACTAAATATCTGCATAATTAAAATCTTTAAATTCAACAACATTCCGCTGCACGAACGCACGCACTGCGCAGCCAATCGACTAACTTCAGACTCGCCAAGATACGTCGGCGGTATTGTATAGTCCATTTGACTTGGTCCATGTCCTATTCTTCGATTCTTTTTTATTTTAGAAACTATTAAGAATGTTTAATTTATTTTTGTAAGCAAACCTAGTATAATGTCTATTTTATAAATTTAGTATGTCTCACGATAGTTACATAAGTACTTGCGAAGGTTTTTTTATATAGTTAAGCTTCTGAGTAAAACGGCTATTAACTATACTAATAATATGAACCTGTAAAGTGTTTGTTTGTTTGAACGCGATAATCTTCGAAACTACTGGTTCGAATGTTACAGTTATTTTTTTTTTCATCAGTCCACTTATCGAGGAATATAACTATATAATATTATAAATGCTAAAGTAACTCTGTCTGCCTGTCTTTCTTTTCTTCACGCCTAAACTACTGAACCGATTTCTTTGAAAATTGGTACAGACATAGTTCGGAACTCGAGAAAGGGCATAGGATAGTTTTTAAACCAAAAATCCGCAGAAAGTCACTATTCCACACGAACAAAGTCGCGGGCAAAAGCTAGTAGACTATAAAACATCACGCTACGATTTGTAGGAACCGAGCAGCGAGAGGAGCTAGTTACCTTATACATATGAGCAAGTCGCAGTCTGTCGTCACTGTTGGCAACTTTGTTGACGCATGTGGCGAGTAGTTGCTTGCTCGCCTGCAACTGACTGAGGCGGGACAGTAGCGTCTCTATTGGGATATTCGACGATATCGTTGTACGACCGAACCAGTCCTGTAAGGCAATATAATTATACATAATTTACTTCACACATACACAACATTAAACTATAAGTGCTTACTTCTGAACAAAGGCTTCTTCTCACACGGAGAAGGTTTGTTGCTTTTTAATAATAAAAAAAATATAAAAAGTTTCAGTCCACTGTTGGACAAAAAACCTTTTTCATTTCACGCCACTAAGTTACATCTTCATCTTTTTGTGTTCAAACAGTCATGGGCCAAACCCTGACGTCCAATCCGCAATTTTCCCCATTACGGACGCCCCATTTTAAGTGTGGGAGAGCCATGATTCGGCACAAATGGGTCGGCTCGACCGGAGTGGTACCACGGCCTTACATAAAACCGTCGTGAAACAATCACAGCGTTGTGTTTCGCCGTGTGAGTGAGGTTACCGGACGCCCAATCCTAAATCTCCAAATCCTTAATCCCCAAAAGTTCGGCAACAACTATAACTCCTCTGTTGTTGCGCATTTCCATGGGCGGCGCTGATTGCTTACCATCAGCTAATCCGTCGGTTAGTTTGCCGCTCAATCCCATAAGAAGAATCTACGTACATTCATAGGCAATAATTTGAGTACCCACCTTTTTAGTAAATAGTGATTCGACAATATCCCATTTGCCGGATTTGGCGTGCACGTTCAATACAACCCAGTCGTATTGTAGGGGAGTTATCTGTCATAATGACAAAACAATGTTAGAAAGATTAAGCCTTTGATTTCCGACAGAAAACTATTGGATGCAAATCCACCGCTAAAGTAGGTAGCTGTGGTGATTTTTTTTGGTTAGGTTGAGGCGAGAGGAAGTTTCAGACTCTTACTTACTAAAAATCTCTCGTTCCTTCTTATGCTTTAGGCCGAGGCTGCGGTGACTCATTGCGCTTACCCCGCAACCCCGGCTGAACATCAGCCCTATAGAGTCCCGTCTGTGTTGGTCTATTGGATCTTTGAAGCGCGCGCGGAACGCTACGCGCCGTACGTTCGGGTCTGGTTCTAGTCGGCCGAGCGGTCGGCCGAGCTACCATCACTCCTCAAAGAAGGGTCTAATTACCGCTGCTATAACAGCGTGCCCAGCCTTCGGTTGTGACAGACGTTGCTTCTACTTTGCTGTGAGATCGTGCCGGATCTCATTCCGCTGCGCACTAATTTGGCGCGGCAGATTCTCGCCTCGGCGACGCGCGATTTCGCGTATATTGTAGACGCGCGCGAGCGTCTTCGCTTCCAGAACCCACGGCGGTGATCCGGCAAGGAGGTTCACCGCCCTCAACAGGCCGGCAACGTACTAACTCCCCTGGTGTTCTGGGTATCCATAGGCAGTACTATTTGCTTTCCATCAGGTTATCCATCTGCTCGTTTGCCACTTTATTAGATAAATAAAATATAGGTATACCTGATGCCGTTGACACAGGGTGAGTGGCGACATCGCATTGCCAGCTCCCTCATGCCAGTGGTGCGTGCAGTTGTAGGCCAACCACTGAATCACCGAGTTGTACTTCAAGTCCGGCTTATTCACGTGTTTCTGCCATTCTAAGGAAAAACAACACACAATAAAATTGAGCACTGTTTTTTTTTTAATATCCTAAGTACTAAACCTACCTACTAATATTATTTTTATTATTATAAATGTGAAAGTAAATGAGAATGTATGTATGTATGCACGTTTGTGATTCTTTCAAGCGAAAACTGCTCGACCGATATTTCTTGCAATAAACTAGTGCTTGACTGCGATCCCACCTGATGGTAAGCAGCGATGCAATCGTTGATGGTAAGGCGCACTAGTTTATTAAGAGCCTATTCACTCTCGCTTTGAAGACACCTAGATATGGTTAACTTTAGGTACGTAGATAGGTTGACACTGGATTAATACCTACATAGGGTTTTCATCAACGTACCACGGGGGCGAAGCCGCGGGCGGAAGCTAGTTATTAGTTAGTAATAATTTTTTATACCTTGTTCAAAATAGTTCCCTCATTTTTCATTAGAAAGATTTAGAAGAAGAAAATGGTATACAATGTTAAACACATCAGAAATTTATCTTAGAAGCATGAAAAAAAATCTTACCTAACAACTTGATGTAATCTGAGATCATCTTGGCTTGGTGTTGGTCGACACCGGGTTGGTTGAAGTGATTGGCCAACAAGTTGGTCAGCTTTCTTAATAAGACATCCACATTGTTGCCCTGTGTCTTCACTGTATGTTGGTATTGGTACATCTAGAATAAAACAAAATAATAATAAATATGAAGTTGTTTCAAAATATGGTGAATGTTTCCAATAAGGTAAAATTTTACTGTTAGACAAAAGTTTGTTTTACATTATAAAAGTTAGAGTACATTTTTGAATATAAAGTCAACTAATTGATTGTTTACAGAACAAAAGTGTGTTATAAAACAAAACAGTTACAGTTTATTTTTGAACAGAGTGCCATGCGCGTCTTGTTGTGAGTTTCAACGTTCTGATTGGCTTGCTCAAATTTAAACAACCAATCAAAGGCCTAAACGCTTGCAAGGGCTCTAACTTAGTAAAAAATCAAGGTGTACTATTTCAATGTATTCTTTAGTTTTGAAATTTAAAGCGAGCCGTGAAAGATATAATAATATTCAAATTATACTTACAGCAGCTTCAGGGCTACGTCCCAACATCCTGGAAATCCATAAATAAAGTACTACATTAGATAATATGTATAAAAAACAAATGAAAACGAATTAGTTGAAATACGGTGGACTTAAACATTAGGCCACTCTACATTTTTATTAAATTTAATTCTTCCCATAAACTTTAGCTTCAATCTAAACTTAATACCTATATATGTATAACATTATGAAGTCGATGATTTTGTTCGTTGTTTGAACGGGCGTTTGAACGCGCTAATCTTCTAAATTACTGGTTCGAATTGAACAATTCTTTTTGTTTTAAATAGTTCATTTATTGAGGAAAGGTATAAGGTAATAAAACATCACGCTATAAACTAGTCTAGTACGATCTAGTTTTATAATATTTATTACGATAGCCATTTTGGTAAGTGTTGTAATTTATAAAATAGGTCGGTAAACGAGCAGACGGGTCTCCTGATGTTAATTGGCGCTGCTCGAGAATACCCGCCACACCAGAGGACTTAAAGAGCATTGCCGTTCGAGAAATCTATTTCTTATTAATTAACTAGCGATCCGCCCCGATTTTGTACGGTTGCATACCATGTTATTGTACATATAAAACTTCCTCTTCAATCACTCAAAAACCGCATCAAAATCCGCTGCGTTGTTTTAAAGCTTTAAGCAAACATAAGGACAGATAAAGCGACTTTGTTTTATACTATGTAGTGATAAATAGCTACCGCAACCAACTGCACGGTTGGTGCGGTGGCTGGGCAACTGGCTGCCGTGCAATGTGTCGCGGGTTCGATTCCCGCACGGAACAACTCTTTGTGTGTGTGATCTATAAATTGTTGATCCGGGTCTGGGTGGCTTGTGTATGTGAAGCTGTATGTTTGAAAAAAAAAAGAAAAATTTTCGGCTTCGACTTACGTTAATAAATCGGCTAGTTCAGATATTTTCCCTTCGTTTTGTAGGAAGGCTATGTAATGGTTCAAGGCCACGGGTCTTGAAGAGAGGAGCTCGTAAACCAGCTTCTTGTTCAGGGTCTGGATTAGGAACAGGACCACCTGGAAATATTTGTTTAAAACTTTAGACAGTCAGTATTATGGTTAATCGGTAACCTAAAGGTAAACCATCTTGGAATGATTTTTATATTAAAGATGGTGGTAAAATACGTACTAAGATTATTTAAACTTAGGTTTTTGTAATTCTTTAATTCTTCGGCGGCGACCTCTCTCGGCCCCCGTTTCCCGGCCTTAGTCGAGGCCATGGTGCGGAGCGAGAGGAACTGGGAAGCCGTCTTCTCTTTCTGTGAAGAAGTTGTGCTCATAAAGAGGAGGCGGGCCGCGTATGAGAACTATCTTCCTTGTCACGCCCCAGCCGACGCTGTAGTCGACACTTTGGGATCGAGAGACGATTTCCAGCCACCCTAAGCGAGGGTCTGCGGATGGCGAGCTACCCTTACTCGCCGACCAGAACATAACTTAGCATTGACATAAATTAGGCCTCCGGTAACCTCACTCACACGGCGAAACACAACGTAAGTGTCGCTTCACGCCAGTTTTCTGTGAGGCCGTGGTATTACTCCGGTCGAGCCGGCCCATCCAAGTCGAAGCATGGATCTTCCACACTTAAAAAGTAGGTATTATTGAAGAACTCACAGTTAACACAGCATTTCCATCGCCAATGGCCAGCGCTCCGTCCAGCAACTCCGTTTTACTCTTCATACTGCGGTGAACGTGTAAAGAACAGCTCCGGCCAAGAGTCAGTCTCTTGAGGGTCATGGCTACTGTCTGCTCTGGTTCATACTTAGTCTCTTTCGAGGGGTCTTTGCCAGACTGCGCTAGGAGAACTGAAAATGAAAGAAATGTAGTTCGGTATACTGTTAAGTTATAAAAGTCCTTAATACGTTAAGCGCCATGGGGGTCACCGGTGACCTCCGTTAGCGGAGGATTTGCCTTCAACAGTTTTCTGTCGGCAGTCAAAGGCTTAAAAATACCAATGTAGGTAGAGATAAAAAAGTAGCGGTAGGTATTTATAAATTACACGTCGGCTTTTAAGAGAATCAACCAATTCCGCGATGAATGATAGGCTTCAAAAAATAACGCTTTTTTGTGTTGTGATAACAGATCAAACAAAATGAATTAAAGTTTAATAGTGTGATCTAGCTATTGCTTTGCGCAGAAGGTAGGTGTAAAACCTACCTAAAGTCAAAAATATTTGAAACCTGAAAAACATCATCTAATGTTTATCTGAAAGATTAACTTTAAAAAAATTTGAAGTCGTCATTCCTTATGCAGAAACAAAGGTGTTTGTTTCAATTGACTGGTTTCCCAAGCCAAAAGAAATAAATGAATTTAAAGTTATAAAACAATAAAAATTCTCAGAAATCATAACATGTAAATTCATTGGTGTTCACATATACGTAATATTATAGTACTTACAAATATGACGTCACACCACCCTATTTCATTCGAGATTCATTGAAAATTTTCGTTTTTGACATTTCGATTAAAGTATTGAATTGGACTACCTACTAGTTGGAAACTACTTAATTAGACAGTTGTGCAAAGTATTAATTTTGAATTTTCTTAGATTTTACTTTACACTTGGATCTGGGATTGTTGATAGGCCTTAATGTAGGTAACTTGTGAAAAAAAGGTGTTGTAGATATTGAATATAAGTATTCACTTCACTCACTTCACTTCACTTGTTTCAATATTACTGACTAAATTTTTAAGTATTACTGTAGTGTATGTAAATACATAGTTATGTCTCGAGTGTATATGTCACAACTGGCGGTTTGGGCAGTCAGTGTCAGACAGTTGAACTGGTAGCATGTGGTGGTATGTTGGCGAGCCAAATATAATATATCAGATAATACTAAAATTGCTATAGGGTTTTTTCAGTGAAATTGGTGTGCTTAGGAAGTTACAAACATAGAAAATCCTATACATGAACAACACACCCATAGCAACAATTTGTAGATCATACAAAGAGTTGTTACCTATATTTGGGAATCAAACCAGTGACACATTGCACACAATGCCTCATGCAGTCAAAAGCTAAGACACTATATAGATTTAGATATAAATACTCACTCAGATCTAAAACCTTTGAAGACACAAGACTGCTCAAAGGTATGGCCGCAGACTGAACAGTTGTGATGCTGATATTATTGAAGAGACTCTCCTCACTTGGTCCTGATGGTGAATAGGACTTCTGACCGATGGCCAAGATCTCTTGCGTTGAGAGCTAAAAAAAAAAATACCGATTTGATTAAAACTTTATGCTTGGTTACTTTTAAAAATATTTTATTGCTAAAACTTATTTCAGTTGAATGACAAAGGTTTTTGACTCTAAGCTTCATAATAACAACATAATAGGATGTTTTCATTTAGGTTGCAAAAGAAGTGCAAGAAATAACTTAATTAATCTGCCTATGCATAAATCCAATGATTGGGATTTTTGAAATTTATTTAACTTAGGTAATTATGAAAAACTTTGCATTGAATAATAAAGAAAATAAAACAATGTTATTGCTTCACAATGAAATCCTTTCAAGGTTTATCTGTGAGCTGGAGAGGTGGTCATTTAATTATTTAAAAATGGATGTTAACGTAAAGAAGTTGCATGACTTGCATGATAGTAATTATAGCTTTAAATTATGTTACTTAGTAACTCTAAGAGTGGTACAATTTTATCAATCTCTGACGGAATGGGGTATTTAAACAGGATGACAGTACAGAGACCTGAATACAACATTTCTTATAAGTTATGGTTTACTCTAATTATGGATAGTTGTAACATAAGATTTTAATATTTAGAAGTAGGCAGAATACATAATGGCCTATGACACATACATTTTAATAGTTTCAAATGAAACTGGGTCAGTTATTGTATTGCTGACGATTTTTATTTAAAAATCAAAATATATTTACCACATCGTCGTCAAAATTGAATGCCTTCGCTTTTGTTTCGCTAGTATTCCAATAGTCATCGTCATCATCCATTGTTAAAATGTGTGAAAATAATGTTCTATGGATCACGAAAACTGTAAACAAACAAGTTTTGGGGCTGTCAAATTTATCTCTGTCAATGTCATGACAAAACAAAACGTCACAAGCGTTTCTTTATGCGCAAAACCTTATTCTTAATAATTGTGTGAAAAGTAAATATTTTTTTTATTTTTTTTTTGTATTATTTTATGCATCATTTTTGTAATTATTAATGCTATTCCTTCATTGGATGTTTTGATCGTTACTAAATCAAAATTATTCTCCACCTCTGCAATAAAAATATGCCTATTCTTGGCAGTCGTGGTTCTACCTATATATGTATATTTAGTTTAGGTATATGATCACCCTCTAGGGCTTTTACTTGTAAACTTTACTAAGTACTAGAAAGTATGAATAATTATACTTCCTGTACCAATCGTTAACCACTATCTAATAGTTTAGCTAGTTTATAATATCTAGAAAGATACCTAAAATAAGTCCTCCTCGAAACTTAAATGATTGCAATTGCTTGATTAGTTTAATTATTTTATTCTGATATATTGAACACTGATTTGTTTCAATCATATTTTCGCATATTTCGTAATGTTAATAAATAGGTCGGCCACGATCTGACTGGCTTTTAATATAACACTCTTAGGTAGAGCAGGCTTAGAAGAAGATGACAGGTTGAACTTGAAGACTAAGTATGTCAAGGATTGGCCTCAGGAAGGTTTTCACAGAAAGCAGTGCCTTAACACTGCAGTGGGATGATCAATGCTGAATGAAAATAAAGAAAATGGGTAAGATAGGGAGGTTTTGGTCCAGGTGCAGGCACAGTGCTCAGTGCAGGTGGGGCCGGCTCTGAGCAGGAGGGAAAGGAGTGGTTTTAAGTTAGAACAGTACTTAACGGGCTATTCCTCTTGCTCCACCCAGGGCGGGAGAAGTTATTTCATTATTTTACCTCCTTAAAAGAAAAGGGTCTCATAGTCTCATGACAAGGCTCTAGGTGTTCTTCTTAATCTTAAATTCTTTGTCACACGTGCCATACCTCTGCCATGTGCTTTTTAATTACAAAGTAAGTTATCTTGCGTGGTTTTATCTATGCTACTGGCGATTGTGAGTGTGATTGGTTCCCTGAGCTTGTGATTGCTAAGGGGAAACACTTTTAAAATCAAGATAAAACTTTAATCAGATCTGAAAAAATAAGATTGGTTCCGTAGTTTTCTTTTGTGTAATCTCAGTTTTTTGTTGAAAGTCTTTACAAAAAAAAACCAATGTTCATGCAACACGCTTTCCGGAACAACTGTTTTATTTATGACGTCATAACTGCGTATTAATGACGTAGGAACTCTAACAGTCCCTTGTGTTAATACCATATCAGGGCGCGCGGGTCCTTCGCCATTGACATGCTCATGCGCTCATGCGCACCAGCTGTAATTTTGTCAAAGTAATAAAAATATAACTTTGGAAAATTTGACTTTGACTTCTGACCTTAGCACCCCAACTGTACTTCGAACGGTTAAATAAATTACTACTAGAGAACTAGTCAAATATATTTTCCCATTTGCTATGTCCCGATTTTTCCGTATATTTTTATAAAATTACTCTTATAAGAACCTTTTTCTGACTAGAATAAGACTAACACCCGGTTTCTGAAAGGCTTGTCAACGCTAAAATTAACTAATCTACTTGACAAGAGATTAAATTGATTTTAACATTGATCGGCCTTTCGGAAACCGGGCGTAAGACTTTATTTGCTAAGAATGCAGGTACATAGAAATAGGATCGAAAATAACATATTAAAGAACCGTGTACATTCTGCCTTATTGGCATACTGACTATAACACAGACAACAACAAAAAGCAAAATTGGTCCAGGCGTTGTTGAGTTATGCGCTTACCAACACAACGATTATTTTTATAAATCAAGATATAATTTAATAATTAACTGCCTATCTCTAATTGATTACCTACATAATTATAAAGATTCCCACATTGTGATTTAAAAGTATTTAGATAGATATACCTACATATGTGTAGGTAGGTACTACTTTAATAAAAAAAAGATTAGTGTAATGCTAAACCTGCATTGTGTATAAAAGACGATTTTTGTAAAAAAGTGTTTAAAATGGGAGCCGAAGTTGCTACTGGTTTAGAACGACAGTTTCTAATCGCTGGATGCTGTAAGTACCCACTTAAAATCTTTTAAATACCTAGGTAAATAGGTAGTAGTTAAAATCTGAAATATTCTTCATGGTGCAAGTTTTTTCTATTTAGTCGGGGTTGCGGGGCAAGCGCCATAAGGCAACCACGGCCTCGTCTGGAGCAGGAGAAGAAACAGGTGGGTTTTAACTCCCGCCTCATCAAATAATATCTTCTGATTTATTTCGTTGCGAGATGCAAGACTCATTCGTGTCCTTGGGACGCGCACTCGGAGTTTTCATGGTTGTATCTACCTACTGTAGATCCTGGCTAACAAGAGTTGCAGCGGTTTTAGGAGGTTGCTTTTTCCATTGAAATGACACCCCCTTAACCTTGGCGAGAGAAGCCACCAGATAATTACCCCCCATAAAATATGTATAAAAAAACCGCCCCGTATCAGGATTTTTTCTTTGATCGTAGGCGGTGACAGAAATAATTTGAGCCTGTGATAGGTTGCACAGCAACCGGTCGCTCGGCAAACCGGAAGTAATGTAGACTGTTTTTTTTTTTTTTTTTTTTTTTGTGAGGGGAAAATCATCAAATGACTTCTCCCGCCCAGGGCCGGGCAGGAGGGAGTGTCAGACTCTTACTGACTAAAAACCCCCCTGTTCCTTCTCCTGCTCTGTGCCGAGGTCGCGGTACCTCATTGCACTTACCCCGCAACCCCGGCTGAACATCAGCCCTTTAGGGCCCCGTCTGTGGTGGTCTATTGGCTCTTTGAGGCGCGCGCGGAACGCTACGCGCCGTACGCTCGGGCCTGGTTCTGGTCGGGCGGCGAGCTGCCCTTACTCGCCGACCGCAGGCCCGTACTTACGGTGGCCGGAGATCGTCCCTCGATCCCCGACGCCCGTAGTGTCGCCAGTTGCGGCTGCTGGGGCGTGAGGAGGAGGATTGCTCCCTCACGCGGGCCGCCTCTCTCTTTGCGAGCATGACTGCTTCACAAAAGGAGGAGACGGCGTCCCAGTTCCTCTCACTCCGCACCATGGCCTCGAAAGTAATGTAGACTGTTACCGTTTTAAAATCTGTTGGGGAAGTAGGGCAAGGTCAACAATGTGCTAGGCTTGGGGCAGGAGATGAAACAGTTTGGTTTTTAGTCAGTAAGAGTTTGACACGCCCACCCAAGTTGGGAAAAGTCATTGAATGATTTTTGTCCCCTGAATAAAGCCTTTTTTGTCAGGGGATCATCATCAAATGACTTCTCCCGCCCAGGGTTAGGCGAAAGAGAGGGTAAGACTCTTACTGACTAAAAACCACTCTGGTTCTTCTCCTGTTCTGGGCCAAGGCTGAGGTGACTCATTGCGCAACCCCGGCCCCTGAAAAAAACTTATAACCTTTTTTAGACTTTCTACCAGTATAACTGTCGTGGAATGGAAACCCCGGCCTACCATGTGTATAGATCCATCTCTCTTTCTCGTCCGAAAGATTCACGCTTTAACACGTCATAGTAGGCCCTCGAGTCTCTAGCTCTACATACGTAAACGTAAGCTCAAGAAATCGCAATAAAACTTTTTCTTCCTATTTCAGTGTATATAGGTCAGTTAATATTAGGCTACTCCTTAGGATGGCCTGCTCCCGTAATAGCTCGACTCCAGAATCCAGAACAAACCATATTGGAAGCTCCTATAACTGTTGAGCAAGCATCCTGGATTGTGTCAACCAGTTTTGCTGGAGTACTCACAGGTAATTATGAATATTGTTATTGTAAATTGGTGAATTGTAATACCTTTTTGAATATAGAAAAAGTAAAAGAACTATTTGAGGATTATATGCGCTGGCATTACATAGTTTCTGCTTGTCGCAATTATGGGGCAAACGCTAAACGTACATATACAAACATATTTGTATATTAAAGTAGTTCACTCTTCCCTTCTTGGAATTTTTCCGTGGTGTTTGTTGACTGGGCTTCTTCCAGTTGTACAGTCACTAGTGCTTCTCGTCTCTTAGGTGCCTTTAACCTCTCAAGGGTTAAGGCTTACCTAATTCATTCTTTCTCCTGCAATAAATTCACTGACAGAAGTTGTTTCCTCTTCTCCTGGGGGAGGTCTGATGTCAGGACACACGAGCATATCAGAATCCACCAATGTAGGTCTACTGCGGATTTCTTCCAACTTATTGTGGTAAAACGCCCCGAGTAACTTCTGGTTTAAAAAGAATTATTTTTGAAGGTCTCATGGTTTGTTAAATAACAACTGATGCTATAAATTGTTCTACATATATTGCAAAAGTCTGATTACTTTGTCCAATGTCACAGGTCCGTACATTTCTGGTTACCTTTGCAATGTGATAGGCAGAAGGCCTTGTCTGTACATTGGTGCCGTGTTCATGATTATTGGATATATAATAATGGCCCTAGCTAAACATGTAGCTGTTATATACGTTGGAAGGGCAGTAGCTGGGTTTGGTAATGGAATGCTTTTCGTCATAAACCTGGTCTACCTCGGAGAGTTGGCGTAAGTACAATTAAATATGGATATCAACAGTTATCAACATGTCTAAAATATCTATCTTTTGTGAATTATCAACAATCACTTCGCTTGCTCAAGACAGATTGGAAATTTCAAACTCAGAATTCATGTCCAGGTTAAAAGTCGGTTAATAAGTCCAAACTTATAGGTTTTTATAATTACATATTTAGGTTTCCTCACCATCTTTATCTTCACCGTTTGTCAATGGTGTGAAAGTTCACATTGGGTATTGCAAGGTCTTCCACTGTTACGTCAAGAAAACGCCTTAAAACGACCACGACATAAACACTCATATATTAAAAGAAAACACAAACTGTTACAAATCAAAATGGGAACCTTACGAGCAGAAACACAATAGGAATCTTAAAGTCAATCATTTAAAATTTTGTTAGCAGATATTATATATTGACAGCAAGGTGGAACGTATGTACTGAATAATTTATCTACTAAGTTTTCATCTCTTTTTATTTCTTCCAGATCAACAAGAATTCGTGGGACACTCCTGACATTAACGGGTTTCTCGAGCACCTTTGGTACCTTGGTAGTCTATTGCATAGGCCCATTTGTGTCTTATGCAGCACTGTCATGGATAGCGGTTGGGATCGGAGTAGTTTACATCATTTTATTATTCTTCATCGTCCCTGAAACTGCTGTTTTCCTTGTTATGGCAAGTAAGTTTAAAGGAGATTTAAAATTTTCTTAATTATTGTCTTTTATAGGCACTGACACTGAACACAAAATCAAATTTATGCAGTTGTTCACTTTTAAAGAATGAAAAATACTTACTATTTAATTCTCCAGTACCTACAAACTACCTAGAAAATCATCCTCTCGAAAAACAAAGCACACACCGTTAATAGCTGCGGGTGCAACCGAAATAATATACCGTCGGCATGGCTCTGAGCAGAACATAGAACAGGTGGTTTTTAGTCAGTAAGAGTTTGAAACTGCCAACTCTTGTCCCACCTAGGGCGTGGACCTAGTGTCAGACTATTACAACACCTTATAGCCATCAAAACAAAAAAAAAATAGATACCAATTAGTTTCTAAAATTACTAAACCCAAAAACTTTGCAGATAGAAGAGACGAAGCAATGGAACTTCTCACATCACTAGGCAGGAAAGACGACATAGATGATGTGGTGGCTAAAGCAAATGAGAAACCAATGTCAAACAAAGCTCAGATGACAGAAATGGTTACTGTAAAATCTAATAGAAAAGCATTGTTCATAATAATAACGTTAAATAAACTCCAACAATTCAGTGGGATAATTGCAGTTATATCCTTTGCTACGACCATTTTTGAGATGACTGGGTCTTCTATAGAGCCCCATGTATCTACTATAATTGTCGGAGTCACACAAGTCGGCGCGGCAAGTATTGCACCACTATTTGTAGATAGAACTGGGCGGAAGATTCTATTGTTAATTTCTTCGGCAGCTTGTACTATAAGTTTGGTAAGTTCATCATTGTTGTCATCTTAACCAGATTTTGTACCTTGTCTGGTTTAAGTATGGTCTTCTCAAATACTTTTGTTACGTTTTTCTTCTTCTAAATATTTTGTATCATTTTTCTAGATTGCTCTTGGCGTTTACTTCTTTCTCTATGACAATGATTACGCCATCGCTGAGGATTTGCAATGGCTATCATTGGTATCAGTCGTGCTGTATTTTATCGCTTATTTCAGTGGTATGTTAATTGATACTGAATATTTCATTAGATCTTCAGTGAATAGATCGTGTGATCGGAGCTAAGAAATGTGATCTAAATTACCTTTTACATTTCATACAGAGAAAGGATATGATCTTTATTGATTTTATACAGTCTATTCCAAATGATTTCTTATTGCATCCTAACCAAGTTAGACAGATGGTGGTCGCTTCCAACTGGTGGTCCGAAAAGGGCCTTTTTTTTAGATTACTGGCTTTGAAGCTTAAAATAATGATAATTTTAAGGTACAATTTGTTCAACGAATCATACTTCTTATGTTTCGTTCTTCCATCCAAATGTGATTTCTATGCTTCCAAACTGAATTTATTTTTCATTGCAGGTTTTGGCATTATCCCCAACACATTCATTGGAGAAATGTTCACTGATAACTGCAGAGGTTTCAGTTCCACATTCACTGTTAGCATTGGTTGGGTTTTCGGATTTGGAGTATCGGCTGCATTTGGCTACATGTTACCTGCTTGGGGACCAGCTGTAACCTTCTGGATATTTGCAGCAGCTTGTGCCTTAGCCTTCTTGTTTAGTGCTATATTTGTACCAGAGACCAAAGGAAAGAGCTTGTTGGAAATTCAAGAGATCTTAAGCAGATGATAGGCTGTGATATATAATATATAATAAATTATGGAAATAGTTATTGGTTCGTTTTACTTTCTTTTTGCAATCATAATAATGAAAAAAAAGAAATAAAAAGACAAGGAACAAAAAGACATCTGCTTCTGCTAAGTTTAGCTTGCCTTCCCAAAAACTGAAATCTCTCGGATGGAATACCTACACTTATATTATCATCGACACTAACTTGGGGGAATTTACTCTTTTTATTTTTATTAAAACTAGTTAATGTAGGTAGTAATAAAAGTGTCGACCCAGAGCTCCTTAGCAGGTAGAGGAAGAAGCAGTCTGATAGCGTATGATCATCAGCCAGCCTTTATTATTATTGCAATAAGTGTACCTTTAAGAGATAAACATAGATGAAGGTAATATATTCTCTCGAAATATTGGTAGATTTTTTTGATTTTATCGTTTGACATAATTTATGCCTAACAGTAAAAAAAACTACGCCGACGCTTGAAAGACAGCATAAAGTTATGTGTGGTGAAATACTAATCCGAGTAACGAATTAATAAAATTTCTTTTGTAGGGGCACAAATGTACTGGTTCGTTTCAAAGATAGTCTGATAAAAAATCATACACTTGTTGTGAGTATCTATATGCCTGGACATTATATAACGTATATCAGAAGATTGTAATGTGTTTTTTATTACCAAGTACATGATTTTTCATTTTTCCTAGGGTGCCAAAACTTTACATGCTAATAGAACTAGAACGCTCTAGACTACAATGTATTTGCAAGGAAATAAAACACAAAATAATAACAAAACAATCATTTATTAATTAAAAATATCACAGTTCAAAAATCACTTTCCCAAGAACTCTTGGATCTGTAAGAGACTCTTGCCTTTCGTCTCAGGGACGAATGCTGCACTAAACAAGAAAGCAATGGTGCAGGTTGCAGTGAAGATGTAGAAGGTGGTACTAGGTCCCCAGGCCAGGAGGATGTAGCCGAAGGAAGTGGTGACACCGAAACCGACGATCCAGCCGACAGTGGCGGAGAAAGTTGAGCAGAAACCTCTACAAGTGTCCGTGAACATTTCTCCAATGAAGGTGTTGGGAATTATGCCGAAACCTGGGAAAAGGGTGAAAGTACCTTGTGAATTGGTAAAGTGATTATGAGAAAACTAAATACTGTAAAGTCTTGATCTATTGATACAAATGTAGGTTTTAAGTTTGTGAAAGGAGGCTTATTGTGGTTGCATCTTTAATTCCGCCTCGTTAAAGTAGCACTACAGTAGCTTGTGAGTCCATTGAAAGTGTAAGTGTATGGTTCTGCGACATCTTAATATTCGTTATTAAAATTCCTGCCCTATGAATATAGCAATCGAGCGATAAATAAAATTAGTCATGTGAATTTATCAGGCGAATATGTGTTTCGTAAAATTTAAATTGATGAGCTAGAATTTCATCAACTTACCACTAAAATAAAATACGAAGAACAACATTAGGGAGACTAGAGACAGCCACTGCAAGTCCTCGGCGATGGCGTATCCGTTGTTGTAGAGGTAGAAATAGGTCCCAAGGGCAGCCTGGAAATTAATTGAACGCCCAATAAAATCTTAACTTTGGGTTTCAATATATGGTTTGACAATATGGTTTGTCGAATAAATGTGTTTTCTTTCTTTCTTCTTTTCTTTCATAATTTCCCCTTACAGTGTATTGCATGCCGTAGCAGCCTATAATTGAAGCTACACTAAAACCTTTAACTTAACTAAACCTGTTGCATGTATAATGGTGTAAGCTTTGTTGGTTGTCTTTAAATAAATATACCAAAGACCTTGATAATTGTATTGACTGAAACAGGTTGACATAAACATACATTTATACCCACTTTATCTTCTGTTCCGAAGTTTTTATGTAAGTAAAGTTTACTTCTAGATAAAGCAAGCGGCGTAATGGGGGACAAATATTTACCTATTTATAACATCGCGTAAAACTAGCGTACCATGTAGATGGATAGCTCTGGATAAAATTTATTGAAACAAAAGATTTCAACACTTGGATTCAGAATTTAGACTAAAGACGTTGACGTCACCGCAAGGCAAGCTTGTGCTTCTCATGGTTAAGATTTCCGTGGTGTCTTGAAACTAGTAGAGCTTGTCTCGGTTAATTCACGTGAGTAAGTCTAAATCTTCACTAAATTTAGTTTTTTTATAGTTATTAGAAATAGTCTACAATACTACTAGTTAAAAAGAGTTATTTCTTTTTCTATTTTTAGCGAGCTACCGAAGCGCCTCATAGTAATCACCGAAATCCTAGACCCCAAGCTAAACAACTCGTTACTCCTGGTGTCCATGGGTGGCGTCGATTGCTTACCATCAGGTAATCTGGATGCCTATTTGCCGCACTATCACTTAAAAAATGAACATGGACAATTGGGTATAGGACGCTATAGTATTGCTAGATAGTGTTGCGAGATTCTATCGGTTTGGATAAAAACGTAAGCGTCGTTTCATACCACTTTTCTCTAAAGTGTTAAAGTATGACATCCATCCAAAGAACCAATTAGATGAAAAGTTAGTGATATAGTAGACAATGATGGTCAAAAACTCACCATGCTCAAAGAACAAGCGGCAGTAGACACTAACAATAATATCTTCCGTCCAATCCTGTCTACAAGTAACGGTGCAATACTGGCAGCAAAGATCTGAGTCAAACCGACAATTATAGTAGAAACATAGGCTTCTACCGTTGAACCAGTCATAGCAAATATAATAGTCACAAAAGCAGTTAAAGGTATGACTCCACTCATTTGTTGCAGTACACTTAATGTTAGAACTATGAATAGTGCTCTTCTGTTTGATTTCACAGTAAACATTTCTGTCATTTGGTCTTTTTTTGATCTAGGCTTTTCACTTGCTTTAGTTACAACTTCTTCTATGTCGCTCTGTCTGCCTAGCAATGTGAGATTGGCTATCGCAGCGTCTTTTTTACCTGGAAACATAAAAGTAAAATAATTTAGATTTTTATTTTTGTTAGTAATTTTACTGGTCATCTGAAAAAAAGATGTACTAAACGATTTTTGGATAAAAAGAATATCTGGGATGTTTTTGAAAATTGCTGACGCATCATAGGGCAAAACTTAGGTTTTTAGGATGAGAATAATAATCTCAATACCTATAAATATATAATACATGGATAGAAATAAATGTCTAGATAAACTTGTAACTATTTTTGACGAAAGGCTTAAAGAAATTGAAGCTGATAGAGATAGTGATAGAAAAACTAAACTTACCCGCAATAACATGATACGTCGCTGTTTCAGGAACAACGAGGAATAAAGCGATGAGATATATTCCTGAGATGGTCATGGACAGCCAGGATATCGTAGCGTAAGTTACAAATGGTCCCACAGAATAAACTATTAAAGTACCAAATGTACTTGATAATCCTGTCAAGGTTAGCAATGTGCCTCGAATTTTTGTTGATCTGCAAACAAAGAATTTTGTAAAGTTTACATCAAAAATTTCAAAAATCCCAAAACATTTCACTGCTAAACAAAAATTTCCTCTACATAAGAATGTTTGTTCTCTCGCCTAGGGTGAGGCGAGAGGGAGCAACAAACTCCCACTGACTATAAGAAACCCTGTTTTTTCCTTGCGGCCCTACGGCCTTGAGCCGTGGCTATGGTACCTTATTGCTTTTGCCCTACAACCCTGGGCAAAAATTAGCCCTGTTAGGCTCCATTAGTGGTGGTCTATTGGTAAAGAAGTAGACGGCTGCTACACGGTCTGTTTGAAATATTTAAGTAGTCGCAGGGTGGTGAAACCCAACGGAACAGAAATGTATTACTATCCAGCTTCTTCCACCTGCTTAGCCTGATGAAAAAAAGCCTATGTGTTTTCCAGAGTATAATCCATCTCTGTGCCAATTTTCATAGATATCCATTCAGTTCTTTTATGTGAATGAGTAACAATCTTTCATCTATCTTCACAAGCGTTTATATTATTAGTACAATGTTGTTGGTGACGCTGTAATTATGACGTCACCAAATTTGAAAAGAAAGTTTCAGACTTACGCCATTTCACCAATGTACATCAAGTTTGTGACGTAAATGATTCCATTGCCAAGTCCACTCAGTACACGTCCAGTGAGTATAACCGCCACGTTTTTGGACTTAGCTAGTGTAAGTGAGGCAATAAAATGAGCACAGCCGCCTAGGAAAAGGCAAGGCTTTCTGCCTATCACGTTGCAAAGGTACCCTGATATGTAAGGACCTGTAATGAAAACAAAAATAATCTTTTAAAAACACGATTTCCCTATCCTAGGATTTTTTCTGTGTCGTGGGTGCGTTGTGCCCAAACCTCTAATGCACGATTAAAGCCGTGCCCTTATTAGGCGTGAGTAGTTTGACTTGTGTCTCTACGCATCACATCCAGACCCGAAACAACAATTTGTGGATCACACAAAAAGTTGTTACGTGCGGGAATCGAACCCGCAACGCAGTTGCCTAGGCACCACGCTAATTGTGCACTGAGGTGTCAGATTACAATCACGAATCAAGTGAACGCTTAAGATCATCATCATAATCAGCCTATTAGCGTCCACTGCTGAGCAAAGGCCTCTTCTCACAAGGACAAGGATTGAGATGAGTATTAATTCATAACTATAGTGCTGGTGGTCTGGTGCCTCTTAAAGAAACCGTCCGATTGCGACGTGCGGCACGGCACGCTCAGGTCTGGTTCTGGTCCGAGCTACACTTGCTCGTCCCCCGACCAGACTTCCAGAAGTACAGAAGCTTGTAAAGGTATCTTCTATAAACCTTGCAGGCATTCACCATATCTATGAAACCTTACTAACCTGAAATAGTACCAAAATAAATAAAGGAAACAATCCAGGAAGACATCCCATCAGATATGATGTTATCCAGCGGTGTTTGCTCAGGGTCCTGGAGCTTGGCCAGCACTGGAGCTGTCCAGCCGAGGTTGTAGCCTATCCCAAACTGTCCTATATATACTGGAAAACAAAATATAACTTTCTGTAGATTGAACGCAAATTGTTACACAATATTTAGACATAACTCCTATTGTTTTTCATTGAGCAAATAAGTATTTAAATACTAAGGAAGGCTTGTCAACGCTAAAATTAACAATTCTCCTGTTAAATCTCTTGTCAAGTCATCTGATTGGTTGTTGATAATTCAGTCAACCAATCAGATGACTTGACAAGAGATTAAATTGATTTTATAATTGATCGGCTTTTCGGAAACCGGGCGTAAGAATAGGAATAAACTTATCAGTTACAATAATTAACTAATCTTTACTAAAATAACTTACATTAGGAATAACTATTGTAACTTCGAGTGCAATATGAATATATTAATGTTAGTGGTCCTAGGCTTTGCCTGTATCTTGGTGGCCTGAGTTGTGGTCACATAAAATTGCTAAAAAGATGCGAGTGTGGACGAAATGCGTTTAATTAGTATAGTTTTTTTGGCAGGGTTAAAATATTTGGGTAAGTAATAATAATTGGAATCTACACTTTAGATCGAGCTAATAGCTTCACTAAGACAACTGACCGACAGACTGACACTGTTTATCTTTAAGTTCGTTTGACGTTCATAATTACCTGTAAGGGTCTAATTGAAAAAAATGATTGCGACTTGGACTTGGATTATTGTGTAGTATCTATTTATTATCTTTGCTTATGTAAATATGCCAGAATAGTTAAATTTCATTGAAGTCTAACACTGTTTATTACATAAAAGAGTAAGAAACATTCATGTACTTATATGTATGTACAAACTACGTTTATAATATTATTAGGTTATGCTGCTTTTGACCTCATTTTTGTAAGAGGAAAAACATCAAATTACTTCTCTGTCCGAAGTTTAGGCAAGAGGGAGTGTCAGAGTCTTACTGACCAAGAGAACAACCCGTTCCTTCTCCTGCTCTAGGCCGAAGCTGCAGTACCATGGAGCTTACCCAGGCCTTACTTTTGACCAGGATAACGCGGGCAAAGTCTCTAGCAGAAGTAATAAATAATAAATAACTTACAGACCGCAGCTATCACATATTGCATCCGCAAACTCGTATTATTTACTATAGCACCCATTATATACACTTATATATTTACACTATATACTTAACTATATATCTATCTATTTATCCACATAACGTTTAACATTTGAGATGGAAACCATCGTACTAAAACAGTTATAGAAGTTACTGTGTTCATATATATTTGGATCTTATCTATTTTCTTTATGTATTTTGTTTATAATACTATAAACCTTAGGTATATAAATTGAAGAGTCATTCTACGTTGTTTTAAGATGAATGGTGAAAAATAATATCAAGGTCGTATCGTCTACTGGAACAGACTAATCTTAATCTTTGTATCTTCACTGTTTTTCTGCGTGATCAATTTTATTGTTAGTTCGATGACCGGCTATGTTTCATAATGTATTTGTCGCAGCCGAATAGTTGAATTAGATATCCAACCAAACGGCTTGAATAAAGAGTCGTTTGATTGAATGGCTAAATTTCTAATTCGGGTTGTAAGTTGTAGGGTGAAGGGATTCTACCAGAATGGTAAGTATAGAAATTGAAAGGCACGTAGCGTTCCGCGCGCGCCTCAAAGAGCCAGTAGACCACCACGGACGGGGCCATATAGGGCTGATATTCAGCCGGGGTTGCGGGGTAACCGCAATGAGCGGCTTGGGCCGCGCGGAGCAAGAGAAGGAACTGGGGGGTTTTTAGTCAGTAAGAGTCTGACACTCCCTCCTGCCCGGCCCTGGGCGGGAGAAGTTATTTGATGATTTTCCCCTCACAAAAATAAAATCACAAACAAACAGTCACCCAAAATTTACTAAAGACAAAATTGTTATTTAATCAAACAGCTAGCTATAGATAATAATTCGGGCTGTCGGATGAATGGCTAACTTAGCTCAGTAGTTGCCTTTAACACATTGACATCTTTTCTTGCTTTTCGACAACCCGGTGCACACAACACATTCAAATTTAAATCTGACACAATTATTTATGGATATGTCGCAGTCAACTGGTTTAACGAGCCATTTAATTAACAGTCTAGCCTGTGTAAACTGCACTATTCTGGCAGCTGCTTATTTCATTTCTATATCATTCTGGTAGCAAGACTGTTTTCATAAAAACCCTTGAACTAACAGCTTAAATGAGAAACTCAGTCATTAAATCATACAGCTAGTCATTTAGGCTGTTGACCCAGTTAAGCTGCAACAGATGAATTTCAAATATTTAGTCAATAACAAGTCTGATACTATCTCCCGTTCCATTAACTCTGGGCGGGAGAAGTCATTTGATGCTGATCATCATATTTATACAATATAAGTTCTATTACAAGAAAATCACGCTTTATCATCCAACGACGACGTAAATAATGTATCTACATTATGTATTTAAGTATATAACATTACATAACATACTACACATACAATATCATATTTTATTATTTCCATCTATTATCACTAGAAGTGGTGCCATCTATTGACAGCTATTTGAAAAAATAACAATGAAAAGCAAACTTCACTCTGTTGTTTTAACAGCTAAATTCATATGATATCACTTTTTACTATTAATGTGGCGAGGCGACATCTTGAGTTGAGATGTTTGTGTGTATGGGTGAGAGGCTGCTGGTTAAGGTGTAATGTGTTCGATTTCGACATAGAAATATTATTTTTGAGTTTTTTTTATGGAATAGGAAGCAAACGAGCAGACGGATCACCTGATGGTAAGCGATCGGCGCCGCCCATGGACATCCGCAACACCAGAGGAGTCACAGGTGCGTTGCCGGCCTTTTAAGAAGGAAATATGCTCGTTTCTTGAAGGTTTGAAGGTCGTATCGGTTCGGGAATACCGCCGCCGGAAGATCATTCCAAAATGCATCATGAGATGCACTAATTGTTGTTCAAAGTCTGTGAGAAAGAAGTTAAGTACGGTAGGTAGTGTAGGCTAGGTAAAGTAGTGCAGGTAGTCACATAACGGGTGTGAATCCGCGGATAAAGGCTATTTAATCCTACTAATATTATAAATGTAAAAGTTTTAAGATTAAGATTCCGATGGAGAAGAACGAGCAAGAAACTCCATGGTTACTCTTTTAAATCAGTGTCACATAAAGATTCTTTGATACATTATTTAGTAGGTTTGCTTATGCGAGAACAGTGTAACGCGTGTATACATTTAGAGAAACATAAAAAGAAAATAACCTTAAGGGCAATAGACAGTCCGGAGCTGACCAGTCCCAATTGACGGCGTCCGTTCACGAACATGACACGTACACCAGCATCGCCCAACTCAACCATAATATAGGGAATCGAGCGATCTAGTGACCGTGCCACCGCCAATGTGACCTTTGAGTGAGCATGACAACTCCAAGCTGACATAAGGACCGACATTCTCAAGAAAATTATAACACGAAACGGAGATATTTGCTCATTCCGATATGGACTTGACCTTCCTTAACACCTAAATAAAACGTAGAAAGATAATTTGTAATCCGCCTAGTTCAAGAACTAGACGTATTTCGAATTATCTTTTGAGTTATCAAAAAAAAAAAATATAGTGTGATAATAAAAGTCGATAGTTAAGATGTTACGATTGTTATATCAGAGTTACAAGATTATATTATTAATTTTGGGTTGCTACCTATACTTTAGTTGACGCTTAATATCATCATTAGCAGCCTACAAAGAAAGGATACTCAAAGGTTTAATTTTATTAGGAAAAAGCATATTTCACTCTCCATGCCGCCTCAAATTCTGGACTACCATATTTGATTTCTACTACTATTGCTGAGCATAGGTCTCATCTCACATGGAGAAGGTATAAGCGTCAATCATCACGCTTGCTCAAGTAAGATTGGCGATTTCAAACTAATTATAAATCCTGGCTACTTTACAATGTTTTCCTTCATCGTACGTTAGTGGTGTCAAATTAATCTCTTGAAAAACTTCACATTTAGTTCTTGCCAGGTTCCGAAACCTCATACAAGTGTGGGAGCCAAGCTTCGGCTAGAAAGGGTCGGCTCGACCGGAGTGATACCACGGCCTCACAGAATACCGGGGTGAAACAACCGCAGCGTTGTGTTTCGCCGCGTGAGTAGGGTTACCGGAGGCCCAATTCAAACCTTCCACTATCCCTTCCCGATCCTTATATCCGGAACCCCTATCCCCAAAAGGCCGACCGATGACCATGGGCGGCGCCGATTGCTTACCATCAAGTAATCCGTTTTCTTGTGTGCCGACATAAAAAAAAGCACGAGGAGCCTTATCCTATAGACCTTATCCTCCAGGCTATCTCATCGCGAATCTCTATCTACTTCACCTAATCATTAATTATTTTCAAAAATCTACCATTTTCATAGTTTCCGACTTCAGATTAAATTGTTGCAAGAAATTGTGCAATATTAAGTTTTTTGTTGTGTAACACAAACCACGCCACAAGATACGGTAAGTAAACAAAAGAGTATTAGCATTATCTTTTGATAAAGTTTTTTTTGAGTCTAGCACTCGTATTAGGAATTATATAACATAATTTTTATATAAGATAACAGCATTTTTATTCCGTGGAGAGCTATTTCTTTCCAGTATCGTACTACCAGACAATTGACCAAACGTCATCCTTCATGGTGGATATCCCATCTACTCGCACGAAGCGGTTCGCCTTCAGTTTTATTAGCCAAACCGTTGAGAAGTGAATTTTTTTGCCAGAGTCTGTGTTCCCTGAAGGGATGAAAGTATATAGCTTGGGTGTCTCCAAGGCTCGACTGAATAGGTTGCTTATGGGTAGGCATGCGCCATCTTTGGTCGCATCATTGACTACGACCAGGCGTGATAGCACTCAAATGCAATTACAAAATAAAAAGTAAAAAGTTTTTTTCGAAAAATTAAGACGAACAACTTTATGGTAACTAATCAGCGTGGCCCTGGATACTCACAGTGCTAGATGAATTACAAGTAGAATACTTGTGTGGGATTAGCGATTTGGGGTAAAGGATTGGATATGCATGTATCCTTAATCACACTCGTTCTTCTACTTCCCAAAAAACATGTAAATAAATTACCTGTCCCGAAACCTGAGCCCGAGATTTCTTGATCTGCATTGGTACTGCAGAGTAATCGATGAAAATGAATGAGTAGGGTTCGAATGTGAGCTGGTCAATTCAGAAGCCTCGGGCTTTTCAATAATTTTATATTATTGATTTGAAATTAGAGGTTATTAAGATACCATAATTATATTAATAACTTATTTATTGTATTTTTACTAACTTAATTTCTTACAAAAATTACTACTTCTACAAGTACATAGGAATGAAGAAAATTACAACCGGAAACTGTCGTGGTGATAAAACTTATTCATAAAAATATCGCCTGTTGATAATCATGTCAACGATCTTAACAATGCCTTTAGGCCGATCATGTAACTGTCAGATTGATTGTAACAAACTCACTCGTAGACTTGTACTGTATCTAGTACAACAGAAGAATCGTACGACAACCCGCATTGATGAGATAATATTGAAGAAAGAGATAAAACTCATCATTTTGACATAGAATAGTCAGATAGATAAATAAATAAAACAGCAGCTACTTAAAAATATAAAACTAAAATTTAATATCACAGTCTCTAATACTATCTACTAAGGAGCTCTTGTATTTCCAATAAGCTCTTTCCTTTGGTCTCAGGTACAAATATTGCGCTAAACAAGCAAGCTAAGGCACAAGCTCCCGCAAAGATCCAGAAGGTTACAGCTGGTCCCCACGCAGGCAACATGTATCCAAAGGCTGTAGACACTCCAAAGCCGATAACCCATCCAACAGTGACGGTGAACGTGGAACTGAAACCTCTGCAGTTGTCTGTGAACATTTCTCCGATGAAGGTGTTGGGGATGATGCCGAAACCTGTAAAAAAGACAAAAATAATTTTCTGGAGAATATAGCAGTTAGAGAAGTTGGAATAGTAAGGCTTCTTTTTTAAATAAAGCTAGATGGTCTTCATTTAAGTTTAAAGAATCAAATAGTAAGTAATTAGGAAATTAAGGCTGCTTTCAAGTTTATATTTAAAACGGTCTGCTCTGGCCTTGTCTTATAATATCGTATCAACATACCACTGAAGTAAGCAATGAAGTACAGCACGAGTGAAACTAAAGACATCCATTGTAAATCATCAGCAATTGCGTAATCATTCTCATATAGGAAGAAGTAAACACCAAGAGCAATCTGAAAGCATAAAAATGATAACAGTGAAAACATTTCGTCAATACATCGACAATATTTGATCTCGTGGAGAGCCGATGGTCATGGCATGAAACTACTAATTTGTAGAAAAGAAATTTAGAATTGTATATGTCATAGTGAAAAAAATATTGCGATAATCAGCTTTGCAAGACAACATAAAATCACTTTCAACACATTGTTTAAGAGAAACAAAGCTACTTTCAATTAAATTTTAAGCTGAGTCAAACCATTGAATATGAATATCAAATTGTCCTTAACATTCAATTAACTCCGATGCCGCTTGACGGCGAGAGAGAGGATTAATAAACACATCACGAGTATCTTGTGCAAGACAAAGATTCAAAAGCTTGAGAACTTACCAAACTTATAGAACAAGCTGCAGTAGAGACCAACAATAGAATCTTTCTTCCAGTTCTATCTACAAATAGAGGTGCAATACTGCCTGCACCTACTTGTGTGACTCCGACAATAATAGTTGATACATGGGGTTCCATGGACGATCCAGTCAGCTCAAAAATGGTCGTAGCAAAGGAAATCACAGCAATCACACCGCTCAATTGTTGGAAGCTGTTTAAAACTATAATTAAGAATAAAGCCTTTCTATTCGACTTTATTGTGTACATCTCAGCCATCTGATCTTTGTTGGACATCGGTTTCTCATTTGCTTTAGCCACTACATCATCAATGTCATCTTTTCTACCCAGTGATGTGAGAAGATCTATCGCTTCGTCTTTTTTACCTGAAAATAAGAATGAATTTGTTAAATTCTGATTTTAATTGATAGTATTTTTTCCAATTCAGACTTTGTCTACATAAGAGACTTTGATAATAATTTGATTTGCAAGATTGGCAGGATTTTAGATTATTCCAAGTCTTTAAGAAAACTTACCGGACATTACGAAATAGACAGCAGTTTCAGGAACAAAGAAGAACAAAGAAATGATGTAGGAACAACCAATACCAACGGCTAGCCAACCAATGGCTGCGAAGGACACGTACGGGCCCACTACGTATGCAATTAGAGTTCCCAGTGTACTGGAGAACCCTGTTAATGTAAGTAATGTGCCTCGAATGTTTGTTGAACTGTAAGACAAAAAGGCAAATTTTGGTATTTGCGGCGAAGAGTAATAAATACTATGCTACGTTATCCTACAAGACATACTATTTTTAAGGGGGAAACCATCGTATAACTGCTTACACCCTGGTCTGTCTGTTTGACAAAAACTACTCCGTTCCTACACCAGGCCGAGGCTGCGATAGATGCTTGCGTTTGAACTTGCGTCTTGTTAAGATTGCTTTTAATATTACACAAATACACGAATGAACATACTCTATATAAATTTTGCATGGCTAAGAATAATATAATAAACTAGTAAATGGTTGGAATAGGACTTGGAAGTGAGTTACATTGGCAAACGTGACGTAAGAATTAAAATTATAATTAATAATAATACTGGAAATAGTAATTAAAATTTTGATGTAGAAAATAATTTGATGCACATAGAGGCGATATAGAAAAAAATTGTATTGCAGACTAAAAATTAAAAGAATGACTAGTCCATGAAAATAAAATGACAACTACAACGGTAGATTTGCATCTTAATACAACAGAACTAGTCATTTAGAAAGTCCTTATATAAATGGATAAATGGAAAACGATAAAGATAAAATATAAAAATAAATGATGCCAGTACTTACGCTAATTCTCCAAGATATACAAGATTGGTGACGAATAACATTCCGTTACCGAATCCCACCACAATTCTGCCAGCATATAACATAGCTAGTTGATTAGCTAATGCTAGTATTAAGAATCCCAAGGTCAGGAACACACCGCCAATGTATAGACAAGGCTTTCTCCCTATCACGTTACAAAGATACCCTGATACGTAGGGACCTGAAATGAAAACGGTTAGGTTAGTGTGTGAAGAATTCTGGATTTACAATTTCTAATCATTTGTTTGACATCCACAATCCGATGCGAGCAAGCGTCGTTATTAAATTCTCCGTGTTAGTAAAGGCCTTTGCTTAGGAGTTAGCACTATAAATAAGCAACCAATATTTTTTTGACTTTGTAAGGGTCATGCAGGGTCATGCACATGTATAACTGAGTTAAGTGAGTTTTCAATGTTATTTTGGTGATCTCAAATAATAATATAAGTTAGATAAAAAGTGTCGTGCCCAAAAAATAGTTTTTCATGCTACCGATGACTTGGGTGCAAATGATGTACCATTTTTGTTCTAGGAGAAGATTTGAGGTAGACCAAATGTTTTTTATAAACGTAAGGGGTTCTTAGATTACCTCGAAGATTGAGTAAGTGGCTAGAAATACTAATTTATGTTTTGGTTCAGTATGATTGTACTGAACTATGACATTAATGAATACGCTTATGCTTCATTACATGAGTCTCATAATATAACTGGCGAAGTGATACTTGGTAAAGCCTTTTTTAGGGGAACAATCATCAAAATATGCCCTCAATCTTGGGTTGGGCGGGAGGCTTTTTAACGCATTTGTACCCGCTACCCCGACTGGAAACTGTATAGCTTAAAGGCGTATATATATTATTACATTACATAATTTTACTACAAACCTGTGATAGTTCCAATAAAAATGACAGACACCACCCAGGAGCCTTGTTCAACAGTTAATACGGAGTCCAAAACCGTTTGGTCTGGACTCTGAAGTTCAGCCAGTACTGGGGCAGTCCATCCTAATGAGTATCCGACCATGAGCTGGCCTATGTACACTGAAAAAAGAAAATTAAATATTATTGGAAAAGGTGAAGAAGTGAAGAAAAGGTGATTGCTTTATGAAGGAAGATTAGAGCATTTTTAGTGCGTTTTTGGTGCATTTTTGGTGCTTTATAATTTAGTAAAGTTTTCCCCCCCTGAAATTATGTGTGCTTTGCTAAAAATATAGCCACTCTAAATACTACTTAAACTGTACAACGTTTCTACTACATGTTTTGTTGTTTTTTTAAGCCTTTGACTGCCGACAGAAAACTGTTGAAGACAGATCCTCCGCTAACGGAGGTCACCGGTGACGCCCATGGCATATTTAACGTGTTAAAGGGTGAAAAATCATCAAAAATGATTTTTCTCGACCTAGTTGGTTTTGTAGAATATTAACCCATGAATTACAAAGTATATTTATCCAATAAAATGTGTCATTGAAGTGGTAACATTTGAAACCTTTTCATTTTTATTTATGTATTCATTTATATTTTATTAGACACGACTAAGTCAACACGAAGTTAGGTTTATCAGCTTGTAATATATAAAAATTGATTGTAAAATGCGGTCTGAAAAACAAAGAGTAAATTTTTAGAAAAAAAAATTGGAGAAAGTTTGTACTTTCTAAAATTGTGTAGGCACCACTAACAACCGGTTAACAGTTAATTTCTATTTGTTGTGGTGATTAATGTTCACCCTTTCTTCGTGTGAGAAGATTTATCTGCTCAACACTATATATTTCTCAATAAACATGAAAGAAATAAAAAACAAAAACACAGATGGAGAGTCTTTTTTTTAAAGTGAAGATTTTTTAACAAAATGAAAGGAACATTAGGCTAAGTGTTACTGGGTAGTTGGATATTAAAGCAGTGCAAGTTTATTCAGCAGAAGAAATGCTTTATTATAATATAATGTTAGTTTCTTGACTTAAAACCGCTTTTTTTTTCAAAGTAACTACCGAATCTTATACTATTCCAAATATCGTGATTTCAGGCGGTATAAATTTACAAATATTACTCCTTAGATTAATTGTTTCAGAAAGGCTAGAGGCCCTACATTTCATAATGCCTTCTAATTTAGTGAAAAAGATACGTGATGATACTCGTATGTGTGTGTGTTAGAATTATGATAAAAGAGAAATTTCTCAATAAACATGAAAGAAAGAAAAAAAACAGAGATCGAGAGACTGATTTTTTCTAAGTGAAGATTTTTTAACAAAATAAAAGGAACATTAGGCTAACTATTACAAGATACTAAGTTACTAAACCAGTGCAAGTTTATTCAGCAGAAGAAATGCTTAATTATAATATAATCTTAGTTTCTTGACTTAAAACCGCTTTTTTTTTCAAAGTAACAACCAATTGTCGTGGTTTTCGGCGGTACCTAAAAATATTACTGACATTAATTGTTTCAGAACTTTAGCCCTACATTTCTTAATGCCTTCTATTTTAATAATAATAGATACATGATGATATATGTGTGTGGTATGATAAAAAATATTAAGTAAGTATAACTTACAGCATCCTGCAATCAAAAATTGTCTTCCGATACCAACTTGGACTCCCATTTTTAAAATATCACAGTTTTATTATTACACTTAAAGAGAAAAAAATAACTTATTAATTAAATTATTGTATAAATTACAAATACATTAAGAATACTTGTTATATTTAAATTAAATTATAAAAAAATAAATTTATATTTTTTTATATATAATTATATATTTTATTTTGTTTCCGTGTGTATAACATTCCACGTTGAAGTGGACTATATCTTTTATCTGCACCATTACCTTATATATTTGACTCGTAAATCGTATTTTGTGAATCTGTATTGATAGACATTTTTAGGGTTACGTCGTATCAATAAAATAAATCAGTATTGTTTATGCCAGTCATTATTGCGTTGAAAATGTTGTCATTAGGGATTAGGCGCGTATTTTGTTTTATAAAATTGTATGCATATCGTTTTCATGCGATAGGACGGACAGATTTTCTGACGGTAAGCAACATTAGAGAAGTTACGAGTACGTTGTCGACCTTTTGGAAGTTAGGATTTTGGACATTTAGAGATTGGGACAGGGGAAAGATTGGGTCTCCCATATCACTACTCACACCGCGAAACAGAACGCTGTTGTTGCTTCAGGGAGGTTTTTTGTAAAGCTATGATGTCACTCTTGTCCAGCCAACACATTCGTGCAGAAACAAGGCTCCCTAACATTTTATGTCACGCCCCTATTAAATTTAAAGAGAGATAGAGTTTCTACGTAGGTAGATACGAAATTGCCATTAAAACGTACGTACTGGCCTATTAAAATCTCATTTTTTTTCTGCTTATTATAATTTCAAATAAATTTTAAAACGTTAAAAATCGAGCAAATACGCCTACCGTTTTGGCAGCAAAACGGCCTCGCAACCTTCACGCAACATCAATAACAACGAAGCAAACACTACAAACGAAGACCTTTATTGGTTTACCCGCTTCCGTTGTCAAAAAATTAATCTTGTGGTTGTCCTAAAACTTTGGTGGATAGTGACGAATTAAAAACGATTGTGGTGGCTGATGATATTCAATCTACGGCTAAGTTAGCATCAGCTTTCGTCATTGGCACCAAAACAATATTAGTTCATTTGAGTCAAATTGACAAGGATACCCCACGAAGTTAATGATCGCCAGGCGCAGTACGCATCAAGATGTGTCTTGTACTGCTCAATAGGTATACAAGTGAATAAATTCTGAACTGTATTGTTAGTTGGGACGAGAAAGGAACCTGTTTGACAGTCGTTATCGATCAGCAAGTACAAGGACCAACACCAAGATCAGCATTGAAACAATCCCCTAAAAGAAAACTGACCGCTAGAAAAGTTACGAGTCACTGTTTGACGGTCTTACGAAAGAATTATTGTTTTGAGTTGCCTTAAGGCATTAAGTCCGCCATTCAGACTGTTTTGTGTGATGAAAAAAAAATTCATCACTACAGTGCGTTCCCTGTCATCAGCCGTTATCTACAGACTTCTATTCTTTCAGAATTTGGATATCTTTTTGGCGGGAAAACAATTCAATACCCGAGAAGCAGTACAAAATGTCTAGAAAAGTGATTTATAGTTATACGTTGAAGTCGCCAAACCAAATATGGGAGAAGTTGGCAGCGAGTAGACGTATCACCTGATTGTAAGCGAACGACGCCGCCCATACACTAAGAAAGGCAAAAGAAATTTGAGGATTGGGTATTTGGGTATTGGGGGTTTGGGGATGGGAAGGAAGGACTAGGTCTGCTGTAACATAACTCACACAGCAAAACACAAAGCAAGCGTTGATTCCCGCTGGTATTCTTCCTCGACGAGGATGTGGTTGAGCCGGTTTATTTATGACGTAGCTGACTTGAATGGAAGTATTGAAAAGTTAATATGAGTGAGTCTTTTCTTTCCTGTCACGAGACCACAGGGTCCGGGACCTTTGGAAGACATACGAGGAGCCGAAGCTAACTCGCAGAGGCCCGTTGAACAGTTTTAATATAAATGTGATGAGACATTAGCCGGCAATTATCCCTGTATGCACCATAAAAGTGCACCCAAGGACAATCCCCGGTTGATGCAGGACTATTGTGCAAAATGGTAAAAGATTATATGGTTATGGGTGTGGGTGGCTATGGACTGGTAGATGATAACTATAGAAATACTATGCCACCTGCCCCTGACCAATATTGTTACATACGGATAAACAGGCAGGGGGTGACTGGCAAACTCAATTAATGGGCCCCCGGAAACGGCCGCTAGCATGTAGCGACACGGGGGCAACATGAGTGAGTCTAATTATTATAAATATATATATGTAGTGTTATTATAAATATTAACACTACTATAAAAAATACCAAAAGAAAATACCTTAAACAAGTTAAAGAATAGTATTCAATATATTTTAAAATATGTACGGAACACGATATTCTAATTGTTCAAGGCCTATTACTTTTATCGGATTATATTATGATATCAGATACGACATATCATATCAATACTACAACGACATATGTTGTATTCATAGATATACAATTATAAATCTGTATAGACAATCAGTGAATTATGATCTCTTTATGGGTCTAGTAGCATAATAATAATCGATAAAAAGAGCACGTGGTAGTTCAGTGTTCGATTTTTAAAACAGACAGATTTAATCAAGAAAATGTAATATTAGAATATAAGAGGGAGATAAAAAGTGGGTGAGATAAGGACGTGTATATGGCACTTAACAATTGCTTTTTAATTGACCTATCGATTCAAGCTTAGTCGATAGATCAATAAGTTCATTGTAATAAGGTTTCGAACAGAAATGGACTCCCAGAAAATCTAAGACAAAACTGCTGCGTCGCGGCATGTGAGTAAAATTATCGGAGGCCATGTTAAATCCATGGTTAGCCAGTATGTATCCACACACATCCATAACCATCGTTTTTCCCAATATTTATACTAGTGTGCTCTTCCATAATGCATACAAGGATAATTACTGGCTAATGTGCCATCACATTTACATTAACATTGTTCACAGGACTCTGCCATATGCCTTTGGCCACTCGAACGCCTTCGAAGGATCCAGAATCCTATGTTCCCGTGAAAGGAAATAAATAAACACACAAGTAACAACAAAGACCAACTTGAGGTGAGATGATAAAGACTCCAAATGTAAAAAAGAAAAAAGAAAAAGAGTTTAAAAGGCTCATGTTACCAATATACACGTACGGTTATCTATCTAGTATTGTAAAGAGGTAAAATTTGTAAGTTTGTATGTAGGGGGTAATCTTTGGAACCGCTGGTCGGATTGCCAAAATTCTTTCATTGATAGGTAGCTACAATGTTCCTGAGTGCTATAGGCTATAAAACACACGCTACGATCAAATGGGGCCGAGCAGCGGGTGAAACCGCGCGAGAATAGTTGGTAATCTATCCTTACGTGTATTGAAACATACCCGAACACACAAGGTTTTCAAGGATATGTTGTTCTGGTGGCCAAAGCCCAAAAACATCAATGTCTGTAATTTTGCCGACATTACCCCTTTTCATTCATTAAAAATCAGGACTTTCGTTGTTGTATTTAGGTACTGTAGACCCTAGCTAACAGGAGCTGCAGTGGTTTTAAGAGGTGGTCGTAGGCTTGTCCAATTTAAAAAATCCTGATTCTAGACGGATAATATTGAGCCGCTATTACTCCAGCTAGAAAAGTAGAATTAGATTAATATTATCTCTTGTAAATATTCTTACAAATACTTATAGTCCTTTTTGAGGGAGAAAATTCTCTTATGATTTCTCCCATCCGGGGTGGAATGTCCACTCTTCATGATTGAAAATCACCCAGATCTCCAGTGTTGAGACGAGTACTTTGAGTAAATAGTCAGACCTATTCTAGTATAAGAAAATAATGACTGTAATATTGACATGTGACATAGCGTTCATCAAACCTGTTTATTCGTTTTTCCGTCCACTCAAAACAAATAGC
Source organism: Spodoptera exigua (assembly GCA_902829305.4). NCBI lineage: Eukaryota > Metazoa > Arthropoda > Insecta > Lepidoptera > Noctuidae > Spodoptera > Spodoptera exigua. The sequence goes on from LR824624.2 coordinate 2,949,933, forward strand.
ATGTTGTCTAGGGCCTAAGGTGCTGCTGTAATATTTAGAGTGTCACTGTTAAATCATTTAATATAGCTTTTTCAAATCACTTTTAAGGAATCCGTTCTATGTGTCTGTAGTCCGGGACTATCCGTTATAAAGTTAACGAATGTTAAAAGGAATGATATTGTTAGAATAGCTATTTTGAAGTTGTCAGCAAATTTATGAAAATCAATAAATCTGTGGTTTCACAAACAGTTATCTATGTTGTATTTTATCTTAGCTGGTATATAATTAAACTTTTTCATACAATCAGAACACAACTCGTCTATGATTCTAACATTGAGATTAGTCCAACAGAATAATACCATTACTGCACAACCACAGTTCATAAAATTACTATCTGCTTATGAAATTTACGGATTGAGTGGCAACACTACATTCAACAAGAACTTTGGAATAAAATCAAACAAAAATTATTAACTATTAACTATTTATTTTAACTTAATATCACAGTCTCATCTACTTAAGATCTCTTGAATTTCCAACAAACTTTTTCCTTTAGTTTCTGGAACGAATATAGCACTAAACAAGCAGGCCAGTACACTGGCTCCAGCGAAGATCCAGAAGGTAACGCTGGGTCCCCAAGCAGGTAACATGTAGCCGAATGCAGCCGATACTCCAAATCCGAAAACCCATCCAATAGTAACAGTGAAAGTGGAACTGAATCCCCTGCAGTTGTTAGTGAACATTTCTCCTATGAATGTGTTGGGGATGATACCAAAACCTGCAAGGAAGAAGACGGTAGTCGAGGTCATAAAGTATTACAAAAAAGAGAAGAATTTTGCATAGGTCGGGTTTTTTGCAGATTCATTCGTTTCGATGATGTTGCTGTTAAAATCAATTAAATTCAAATTCAATTCAATTCAAATCAATAGAAAATTGGTAGATTACTTTAGATTTAATTTGTTTTTTAGGATTAGTTTAGAGTTTGGTCCGATTTTCTCATTTACTTTTGCTTTTTTATTTAATTCTACTTACCACTGAAATAAGCTATAAAGTACAGCACGACTGAAGTTAATGCCATCCATTGCAGGTCGTCAGCGATTGTGTATTCATTGTCGTATAAGAAAAAGTAAGCCCCAAGTGCAAACTAAAAAATCACACAAGAAGATCAGCATATAGTCAGATATAAATAGAAACTCCAAATGTGTATATAATGAAAAATCGATAGTTTACTTTAAACGAATGGATATTATTTGACAAATACCACCAATGAACACAATCCACAACTATATTAACATACTAACGCACTTCAAGGGGCCAACAGACCATCACAGACAGGGCCTAATATGTTCACCTGGGGTTGGGGTTGCGGGTTAAACGCAACAATATCATTGGCCCCAAAGGCCTTCTATCAATACAGAAGGCCTAGAGCAGGAAAAGCAACTTGGAGGTTTTTTATCAGAAAGAGTCTGACACGCCTTCTCGTCAGGATGAGAGAAGTAAATCGATGATTTTCCCGTGTCAATAAAAAAAACTAAACAAAATCGTAAATGGTTATGAACTTACCAAGCTTATAGAACAAGCTGCTGAAGAAATTAACAATAGAATCTTCCGTCCAGTTCTATCTACAAATAGTGGAGCAATACTTGCCGCACCTACTTGTGTGACTCCAACAATTATAGTAGATACATGGGGCTCCATAGACGACCCAGTCATTTCAAATATAGTAGTAGAAAAAGATAACACAATATTTATTCCACTTAGCTGTTGTAGAATATTCAGTGTTATTATTAAAAATAATGCTTTTCTATTCGACTTTATTGTGAACATCTCAGCCATCTGATCTTTGTTGGACATCGGTTTCTCATTTGCTTTAGCCACTACATCATCTATGTCATCTTTTCTGCCCAGTGATGTGAGGAGTTCCATCGCTTCATCTCTCCTGTCTGAAAATTTGGCGTATTTAAGATCTTTTAATAGTGCTCTCTTTTGACAGAATACCAGCATGGTGCAACTCTTACGTTTTCTTTCGTTGTATGAGTGAGATTACCAGAGACCCAATCTCCCCCCCCATCTTCAATCATCAAATCTTTTATCTTTAAATCTCTAATAACCAACAAGAAGCAAGGCACTTGTTTGATAACTCCTTTGATATTGCAAGCGTCCATATGCAGCGTAGATTACTTACCACCAGAAACCGGCCAAACTATGTCATAAAAAAATTACTTACTTGCCATAACAAGATAAACAGCAGTTTCTGGGACAATGAAAAATAATCCAACCATGTAAGCAACTACAATGCCAGCGGCTATCCATGATATAGCTGCATAAGATACAAAGGGACCCACAGAGTAAGCTATTAAAGTACCACATGTACTTGAGAATCCTGTCAGTGTGAGAAGAGTCCCACGATTTCTTATTGACCTGGAAGATAAATGGTTTTACAGGCAAAAGTTTTGAAATTACTTTAATCATCAGGAAACAAATAAAATTTTGAAACAAGACGTTAGATCTAAAAATATTCGGGCGGTGGGAGGACGACTGCTGGTGTGAGAAAACCTCAACGAAGGTGACAATGTTGAGGAAGATACTTTGACTAAATAACCGTTAGAAAAACGTAAGACAACAAGCAGCAAATTTCAAATTTCAAAATTCGATTTTTTTTTGTTTTTGTGATTGAGATAAGCAGTGGATAAGGTGTTTTATTTTTTTGTCTTTCAGGGGGGGGGGGGGGGGTAACCATGGGTTTTTGTTTCAGAATCTTACTTCAGTGTCGGTACAGAGCTAGACAACTTGTATAGCTCTTTCTCTTACTCCCACTGGAGTAAGATTAAAACAATCTTACTTTGAACCATTAAAAGCCATGAGTATAAATGTGGATGGATGGAGAGGGAGAGGGAGACCAAAGAAAATATGGATGGATTGTGTGAGAAATGATATGGAAGAGGAGTTAGTGATAGCGTGACGGGTGACAGGACAGAATGGAAAAATAAAACATATTGCGCCGACCCCAAATAAAACGGGACAAGGGCAGGAAGATGATGATGACTTTGAACGTCATGGTTCACTCCAGGTATAGTATACATAACATTGATAGGTACTTACGCCAACTCTCCAAGGTAGACTAGATTTGTGACGAATAGCATTCCTGTACCGAAGCCCACGACGATCCTACCAAGATATATGATTGCTATATGTTTAGCTATGGCGAGGATCATAAATCCTAGACCTAGGAATGCACCGCCAATGTAGAGACAAGGCTTTCTGCCTATCACGTTACATAGGTAGCCAGACACATAGGGACCTGAAAGGAAGATGAAGTTATTAGAGAAAAACTAAATCTACCTGAATATCGTGGTGGCCCGGAGGTCAAGGCTCCCGCTTTTCATATATAAGGGCGTGGTTTTGAAAATTTTACTTTCTATGATTGATGAAGAGACATCGGGAGGAAACCTGGACTTATAATTTCTAATTTTAATTTTGATCACCAATCCACCTTGAAAAAGCGTGGTGATGAATGCTCAGCATTTCTCCGTGTAGGAGAAGAGACCTTTCTTCAGCGGTGGGCACTAATAAGCTGATGATGATGATAATTACTCTGCCTTCCTTCCACTTGAACCATCATATTTATGCCAAGCACAATTTACACACTCAAGTTTTGGGTTTTTTCTGCACCTACCAATTTAATATGAATTTACCTGTGAGAAATCCAACAAAACTAGATGATACAATCCAGGATGCTTGCTCAACTGTTATTGGAGTTTCCAATATGGTAAGCTCTGGATTCTGTAGCAGAGCTATTACGGGCGCCGGCCATCCCAATCCATAGCCACACAATAACTGACCTATATATACTGAAAAAAGCAAAAAATATATTAATGATAAAGTTTTGTTATACAACCTCTTTTTGTCTGCTCTGCTTAACCTCCGTTTTGAAGTGATTAACATTTGATAATTTACTTTAATAATTCCGTATGTATTATGATAAGTATTTGCGATATTGTATTTAATGTATGTATTGTGAAATTTAATCGTTGGAGAAAAATAAATATAGTGTCAGTGTATGTGTGTATGTGTGAGAGAGAAGGAGAGGAATTGAGATCGAGGGATAAATTATGAGTGAAAGAGATTGAGAGTGGACAAGAGAGAGATAGGCATTGGGAGCCAAAAGTTAAAAGTCACAGAATAATTTATTTAAATCCGAAACTTACAGGCAATTTTAAACGTACCAAACAAAGCTTAAAGATAAAATGTCTGTCTGTCGGTCAGTCCTGTTAGTGAAGCTATTTGTTTAGAGCGAGACAGAAGTTGAAAGCAAAAGAGAGAGTGAAATAGAGAGGGACAGATTAAGTGATGTGAGTTGTGCAGTTGACCGCCACGCACAGTCGTTTCGAGTAATGGGAATAAGTCAAACTTTTGATGTATACGAGATTCTACATACGATAATAACAAAAATAATATATAGACAGGTAACTTACAGCATCCGGCAATCAAAAATTGTCTTCCGATACCAACTTCAACTCCCATCTTTAAAAAAATATCACAGACTTATTCTACCACACTTATAAAAGTTTTCGGTACGATTATCTATATATTTTCTATATTTTTTATATAATTTTTATCTGGAGTATTTTGTTTTCGTGTGTATAACATTCCACGTTAAAACAGACTATATCTGTTATCTTTTTTGTTACAGAATATTTATATTTAGATCGTAAATCAATGTAACAATCTGGATTGATAGAAGGTATTAGGGTTATATGTGATCAAAACAATACCTAAAATTAGTTAAGCAAGTCACTATTGCGTAATATGGCACAATTTTTTGTTTGTTTGTGTAAGTTCATTTCGATGTGTTTGAGTTTGTTTTTTTATTATTAGGTGATAGGATATTAAACAAGCTGACGGATTACAAGATGATGAGCAATCAGCGCCACCCCCCACAGACACCCAAAAACGGAGGAGTTACAAGTATTAGAGTAGTAGATTAAGGTTATGGAGATTTTGGGATTAGGGGAAGAAAATAATTGCGCCTCCACTAACCTTACTCATTATGCATCAAGCAAAAAAAAGTGAGCACTGTTCTGTTTTGTAAAGTAACTGTTACACAGTAAAAAAAATATATTAACAATAACGTCGTCGTTTATTGAGACGCGGCGCGTTTACGTATATCGTGCGTTTGTTGTACATTGCAGTAGGGGGTCGCGTTATCGTTCACGCAAACATAAAAATATGCGCAATGTACAACGAACGCCGCATCTCAGTTAAAGATGCCTTACAACCTCGGATCCCTAAATAAACTTACATGAGACGTTAAACAGAAAAATATAGAGAATGATATTATTTCTTAAAATAAACAACAAAACAAAATTGATAAGTTTTAAAAAAGCTTATGGTTGAACAGTAAGAACTATACGGAACCTGGTCAAAGTCTGTCTCTTTTATCAGAATTATAATAATTATGATTACCTACGAATATATCACAATACCCCACGGAGATATACTGAACATAAGAATAGTATATGTGTATAGGCTGTTCATGGGTAATCAGTAAATTGTGACAGTATGACGATCACACACGAAAACCTGTTTGAGAATTATCCAAAATTCTGAGTAAAAGGTGTAGTGGAGTAGTGGAAAAGCTATTTATCCGAATTAGAACCAATCAAATTCTTTAGTAAAGTAAGCTAGGTCAGGAGTCAGCTGGGATGCAGGGCACAGTCGGAGTTGCAGGACCAGCGCAATAGGGTATCGCGACCATGGCTTGGAGCAGGAGAAGGAACGGAGAGTTTTTAGTCAGTAAGAGTCTTACACTGCCTCTCGACCAGGGTGAAGCGAGAAAAAAAAAGGGTCTCTGGTGCATGATCACCGGGCCAGATTACCTACATTGGTCGGATCCCGTTTTCGATTTAGCTGTCCAATCTTGTGATGATATAAGCTTTTATATTGGCCCTATTGAAAGGCTGGTACTTCTTGCCTGTTCTGGGAGGAAATTAGGAGAGTTTTCTCTTATTTTTTAATGTCTCAAAGAAACCTTTGAGCCATTTTTACGCCGTAAATGTAAGGCCAGTCTAGCAAAGCGGTAGCTAAATATATTAAATTACGACATTTTCAAAAATAACCTTTGCATATTATACTTAATTTTCTGTTCTGTGATATTATACTTCTTTCTTGATAATAACTAACTGTATACTAACAAAAGATAGTATAAACACAGCATTTCCTGTTTTAAAGATTTCATATTATCTATCTGTTTTTTGGTTACCTGAACAATTTTATCAAATTTTTACCTACTGAAGATAATTTGGAAAAAGCATGAGTGAGGTTACTGGAGGCACAACCCTCACCTCTACACACCCTCAATAAGAGGAGGAGGTACTGGAAACTCCTACGAAAACTCATGAGTAGGTATGACATCCTAATTGGCAATTTTTAGTTAAAATTCTATTATGAAAGTACAATAAGGGGTTGCGGATGCAACCGCAATATTATACCGTAAAGCGGCCTTTACCATGAAAAGAACGACCACCTCATTCCCCTGTTTTTAATCAGTAACAATTTAACAATCCGCATCGCCCCACCAAGGGTGGAAGAAGACATTTCATGATTTCCTCCCCTTTAAAAGCTGCTGTAGTAATAAGACAGATATAGTTTAATTGTGGGAGAGCCAAGCTGCGGCACGAATGGGTCGGCTCGACCGGAGTGATACCTCGGCCTTACTCAATACCTTCGTGAAACACACAACCACAGCGTTGTGTTTCGCCGTGTGAGTGAGGTTACCAGAGCCCCAATCCCACCTCTTCCCCTATCCCTTCCCGATCTTTATATACGCAACCCCTATCCCCAAAACGCCGGCAACGTACTCGTAACTTCTTTGGTGTTGCGGGTGTCCATGGACGGCGCCAATTGCTTACCATCAGGTAATCCGTCTGCTCGTTTGCCAACTTATACCATAAAAAACTCAATATTATGACAATGACAGTGCCATTTTGTTGTCAATAAAAATCCACGCATAACAGACGATTTACTAGATATGACGACAATATATATCGATGATATGGAGAAGTCATTTTATCGAGAATATTAAAAACATGTCATTGATTATGTAGGAGATTCTTATCATGGATATATTTTCTAGTTGTGGCTTTCCTTGTATAGAGAACAAAAAGATTTTTCTTAAGTTATAAGTATTTTCTTGTTTGGCAACAGTCCGTCTTTTTCAATTTATAAGCGTGTAAACATAGCTTTTATTTTTTCAATGGATTTTCTTATTTATCTATACAATAAAATATATAAGTTTTGGTACCGGGGATTTCTTTTTTCTTTTTATGCAATATTATCTCGGTAATTACCGATTTAATACACAATTCATGCGATAAATAAGTTATGTAGTTATTTACTTAATTACGTATTGGTAAGAATTTTCGACAATTTTGTTGCCTTTACTCAAATCATACAACAGTGTTTTGTTTTGAAAACGTCATACAGTCTATAAGTGCTTACTAATGAGCAAAGACCTCTTCTCATATGGAGAAGGTATGAGCAATAATCAGCACGTTTACTTGACAATTTCAAACATAATATGAGTTTATAAGTCCAGTCTTATCACGATGTTATATGTTATATTCACTATTATTCAGTGGTGTCTAAATAATCTTAGAAAATACATAAAAATTTAAAAGGGCTCCAAAGCGAAGCGGGGTACCTTAACCTTCGGGCAACCATAACCTTTATTTTTCACTAGCTCAGCTCACTCTTGCGCGGTTTCACCCGCTGCTCGGCTCCATTTAATCGTAGCGGGATTTTTAGCCTATAGCACTCAGGAACATTGTAGCTATCTATCAGTGAAAGAATTTTGGCAATCCGACCAGCGGTTCCAAACATTACTCCCTACATACAAACTTACAAACATACAAACTTACAAATTCTACCTCTTTATAATATAAGTAAGTATAGATTAAACTATTTTTTTTTGCCTAGCCGTATATGACTGTTCTCAATAAAAAGCCAGTAAAGAACTATATGAATTTAGGTACACGAACGAACTTCCCTTATATACCTACACGATTAGGTACACTTTTCAGATTTACATAATATTTACATAATATTGTGTAAACATATAATCGAAGAAAAAGTTTAAAAATAAATTGTATCACATATTATATATACCTATAAGAAAATATATTTCATAATATTTTGCAATACATTTTTTAAACGCGTTTTATATCGACGAATTAGTGTTGTAATCTTTTATGTAATATGGATTTTTATCTTTATACCTACTTTGTAAAAGGAATTATTAATTACTTAGATCGAATTACTATAAATATGTATATCACGATGGATGTAGGATTAGGATAATTTCTCAATGAAACCGGCGTAAAGCAATACTTGAGTTTTGTTTCGCCGTGTGAATAAGGTTACCGGAGACCCAATCCTTCTCCCCACCCTCAATCTTCAAATCCTCTATCCTTTTTTTTTTGTCAGGGGAAAATCATCCAATGACTTCTCCCGCCCAGGGTAAGGCGAGAGAGAGAGAGTGTCAGACTCTTACTGACTAAAAACCCCCCGTTCCTTCTCCTGATCTGGGCTGAGGTCGCGGTACCTCATTGCGCTTACCCCGCAACCCCGGCTAAACATCAGCCCTATTGGGCCCCGTCTGTGGTGGTCTATTGGCTCTTTGAGGCGCGAGGAGGATAGTTTCCTCACGCGCTCCGCCTCCTCCTTTGCGAGCATAACTGCTTCGCAGAAGGAGGAGATAGCTTCCCAGTTCCTCTCGCTATTAACCATGGCCTCGATTAAGGCCGGGCGCGAGAGGTCGCCGCCGCTGATCACTTCCCTGAGAACACAGCGGTACTCAGCACAAGAAGGGCACTCCGCCATCGTATGCTCCACCGAAATCCCCTATTCTTAAATCCCTAATAACGCACAAGAGGCCGGTAACGCACTTATAGTTACTCCTTTGGTACTACGAGTGTCCATCATCATCATCATCATCAGCCTATAAGTGCCCACTGCTGAGCAAACTAAGGCTCTCATACGGAGAAGGTTAGAGCATTAATCACCACGCTTGCTCAATGCGGGTTGGCGATTTCAAACTTATAATTATAAATTGTAAGTCCTGGTTTCCACACGATGTTTACCTTCACCGTATGTCAGTGGTTTATCATTCATTATCATTTTATCATTTTTAAAAAAACGTTGCCCCACAATAGGATTTTCTCCTGTGTCGTGGGTGCGTTTACAAACATACAAATTCACATGCACATATCACACCCAGACCCGGAACAACAATCTGTGGATCACACAAAGAGTTGTTCCGTGCGGGAATCGAACCCGCGACACGTTGCGCAGCAGCCAGTTGCCCAGCCACCGCGCCAACCGTGCAGTCAGTAGTAGTGGTGTCTAAATAATAATAGAAAGTACATACAACTCGGAAAAAGTCACATTGGTACTTGCCAGGTTTCGAACCCAGACCCTCATGCAAGAGAATCGGGCTCTGTAGCCTTCGGGCCACCACGTCTACACGTACGTATTATACACTAACTTCTACCAGCGATATTGCCCTCAGTAACAGGATGAAAAGTAGTCCATGTGTTGTTCCAGACTATAATCTATCTCTGTGCCAAATTTCATTCGGATCCGTTAAGCAGTTTTAACGTTAAGAGAGTTAGAAAACTATTTGTACAAACTTTAGCGTTTATTTATAATAATATTTGGATAGCTATGACGATGATTAAATTCATCTCGTGATCTTTCTTATCAAGTTCCTATACTTATTGATAAGCAAACAAAGATTTCTATCACAGAGATAAATTTATATTACAATTTCTGATTACGTATCAACTGTTATAATTTGATAAGCGTTATCAAATGTCTGACGAACTTAATATGTAATTAACTTAATTATTTAAATTACATTTTTATCTGAGTTTGTTAAGGTTGATTTTAGGAAAGCATAGGTTGACCTTTTTCGTAAGATTATTGTCATTTGTTGGGTTCAGTGTACTTATAAAAATATGTGTGTGTTTGATTGTTCGAGGCGGTAGACAATTCTCTCTGACAGAAATATTTTTGTGATTAATCATCCAGTTAGAGGTCTAGCCTATTTAATAAATTATAATGCAGCACAATTCTGGAAGCGAAGCGTTCTAACCTAATAGATCTTGCTTTCAGCAACGCTCTTATTTCTTACTTAACATTAATGACCTGCTTAGGCCTGGTATCTTTGGGTATGCCGATGGCAGCACAGTGGTCGAAAGGTATATGTCCGATGCAGTACACAGATCCGGTCTCTAAAATAATCAATGGTTGAACGTTTCAACTAATCCTTCAAGTCAATCTCCGACTGGCGTGACGCCAACTTGCTTAAGTCATATAAAATTATCAATCAAAACCAAGAAGATGTGTCTGTTGCTGACTAAAAAACCACCCCGTTCCTTCCCCAGCTCCTGGCCAGGCCAAGGCCTCTGTGCATTATTGCGCCGTTTTCTCGGGCGTAAACGCTGTTCCTTTTTTCGAATATTGTGTAAGTATAGCTGTTGCTAGTTGCAAATGCATGTTAATAATTCGCTCAGATGTTTAATGATTTTACAGTTAGTAGGTTGGTTGTTCTTATATTTAGTAAAACAAGGCTGATATTCAGCCGGGGTTGCGGGGTAAGAGGAATACCTAATAGACTACAGCCAAGCAGGAGAAGGAACCGGGTAGTTAGTTTACACTGAACCCAGGTCGAGAGAAATAATTTGATGTAAGTAAGTTGACCGCTAATAAGGTTAATATTCATCATCGTCATCATCATCATCATCATCATATCAGCCACAGGACGTCCACTGCTGAACATAGGCCTCCCCCATTGACTTCCAGATAGGCCGGTTGGAAGCGACCTGCATCCAGCGGCTTCCTGCGACCTTAATCAGGGTAAATTATTATTAAACGAGAAAGTATGACCTCTATGAAGATTACCTTGGGTATGTCAATATTTATGGGTATGGTATATCTGGGTATGTCAATATATGTCAATATTTGGGATTTAGTTGAAGTTTATACAGATGCAGATAAAAACTTATTTACTTTTACAAAAATGAGACAGTTTTGGATTTACCTAGGGTTGTCTAAGTTTGAAGTTTCTATTTTTATTCTTTGCTAATGTTAGCGTACAGGTTTGCTTATACCTATCATTAAGTTAATTATTCCTTGGTCCTTCAAGTGTGGGAGGGCCATGCTTTGTCACAAATGTGTCGGCTCGTACGGAATGATACTACGGCCTCACAGAAATCCGGCGTGAAACAACCACAGCGTTGTGTTCCACCGTATAAGTGAGGTTACCTCCAATCCCTCCCTCATCCCAAGCTCGCAAAATCCTCAAAAGGTCAGCAACGCACTCGTAACTCCTGATTTGTTTCGTTTGTCCATGGGTGGCGCTGATTACTTACCATCAGGGACGCGTTTGCGGACCTATCACATAAAAGAAATAACATTTAAGTGTCACCAAGCATATAATAACCACAAAATTTTAAATTCTAATAGAAGTACAAATTCGTAAAATCTTGTTACGCACAATAACCATGCAATTAAAAAAATGTTTGCCTCATACAAAACAGTGAAACTAAAATACACATCTTTTTTCGGAACCTATACACTCTTCAAACATTTAAAAAAAGAGATAGTTAATTTTTTTGAAAGGTCTTCTTCTATCTGTTTAAGATTTGCGGGTGGGTATTCAAATACTTTGATCACCTTGAGCGCCTGGTTCGATTTTCTCTCTCTCTCTCTCTCTCTCTCTCTCTCTCTCTCTCTCTCTCTCTCTCTGATCCCTATGATTTGTGGATTAAATTTGAACAAACCAATCGGTGATAATCAATCTGATTCTAGGAAACTACCAGCACTGTTAACAATCCCAGCTTTAAGACGTCTCTGAAACTGCGAGTTCAACCATGTACATAGGTAGCTACCAGGTGTTGGGGATAGAACAGTCTTTTGATCAGTATTGTTCGTCGGACAACTAAGGAACACCCGTTAGTTTAATTGGTTATAAACTGACACATTGCGCGCCTTTCCTTAGAACGGGTCCACTTAAACTGGTGCGGTTCTTTCCTCAAAAGACCACTACAGAATGGACTTGCACGGTTCTCGCACATTATGTTCTTTTTCACATTGTCTGAACTTAAAAAGAGACTGACCTCTGAGTTTGTTTCGGCATTTCTTCTCAGAGTAGTCAGATAGGAAATGCCGGCTCCATCTAGTTTTTGTATGTACGTGTAAAAGTGCCGTTTTATGACCTATTTACAAAAATAAATTCATTGTTTCAACGCAGTGGTTTTCAGTAAGTAGATAAGAGTCTGGCACTCCCTCTCGCCGCAACCACCTTAAAAACCCAATACTTTTACTATACTAATATTATAAAGAGGTAAAATTTGTTAGTTTGTATGTAGGGCGTAATCATTGGAACCGCTTGCCAAAATTCTTTCACTGATAGATAGCTACAATGTTCTTGAGTGCTATATGCTGCAAAACATCACATCTAATGGGTGAAACTGCGCGAGAGTAGCTAGTAAAATAATAAAACAAAATTGAATGATCCTTAGAAATGTCTTTCAAAAGACAAATTACTCACGGTTCATTAAAAAAATAAACTTAAACAAGATAATAATGAAACAGAAAAAAGAGTTTTTATCTCCCATTCGACATCCTTACGGTGTAATTAGATATTTCTTTGTTTCGTTCAGTTTCTAGTTTACGTCTGTGTAGCTGAAGAATATGTTTTCAGATCAGTCCTGAATGGATAGTCATGTGAGACGAGTTTTAGTGAAAATAGATTTTTTAAATTATTTTTCGAAATGTATAGTTTTGGTAATCCCATTTTGAGACAGTATTTAGTTATTATTACTGGTGAGTTTTTTTTTATATTAAGGAAAATGGGTTTGATATTTGATTGGTCAAATTCATTACTTATTTAGAATTGTGAAGATTGACAGTATCTGTGATCTTTTTTGCAAGTTTGTGTGTCAATTATGTCTTAAATATATTTACTAAAATGGCAGAATAAATAAATAAAAAAAAATATCAAAAATCTATCAATTAAACTGGGATTATATTTAAATATTTTATTGCATTAAAAGGTCTTAACCAATGTTTATGACTAACGAATAGGGTTTTATAAATATGCCGCTTAGGCCCGGTATCTTTGGGTATGCAGATGACAGTAAAGTTGTTGAAAGGTATGTGTCCAATGCGCAGACTAGCGGCACACAGATACAGTCTATCCGTGTGGTTTAACACCTGAATTCCCCCCATTGAAGGGGTCTCCGACTGGCGTGACACCAGCTGGGTCAAGTTTCCCGAGCGTACGGCTCGTAGCGTTCCGCGCGCGCCTCATAGAGTCAATAGACTACCACAGACGGGGCCCTATAGGGCTGGTGTTCAGCCGGGGTTGCGGGGTAAGCGCAATTAGGCACTGCGACCTCGGCCCAGAGCAGGAAGAGGAACAGGGTTTGTAGTTAGTAAGAGGGATTGTCCCTCTCGCCCGGACCTGGGCGGGAGAAGTCATTTGATGATTTTCCCATCACAAAAAATTGCTACTCAGATAATGCTTGCATTGTATTTTGCTGTGGGACTGAGATTACCGGAGACTTAATCTTCATATATCTATCCCATAGGCAACACCCTATTAACACCTTGTCTTTACGAGTGTCCACGGTTGGCGCTGATAGCTTACTACAGGTGATCCGTCTTCTTATCTTGTTTACCAAAGTAGCCCATAAAAAATATTCATTTATAGGTATTTATTTTTATTCGTTGAATAGACGGTATCAATACAACCTTAAGACTATTGCCATTGACCTCAATTTACATTGACTCATTATTTCTATTTGATACTACAACCATTTCTATGGAAAGTTTTGTGTTGTTTACATTTTTATCTATTACTTGACAATCCACACACAATCCCTAAATCTTCAAATCCCTAATCGCCAATGCACTCGTAACACTGCTATTTTGCCAGCCTATGATATAAATAAAGAATAGGGACGGATAAAGCGACTTTGTTTTATATTATGTAGTGATTAGGATGGGAGTCATTAGAAAGTCAGGTCAAAGTCGTTAACTATCAGGCCATTGCTAGATACGGCTTAAGGTGCAATGATCTCAGCCAACATCACACGTGTCAACAATCTTATGAGCCAAATCAAGATATTAGCCATGTTAATCTCTTTAAATTTTAACAAGATTATGAAATTGTATTTAATTTTGTGTTGGTTTAAGTATTTTTGCAGAGTGTAAGTTTCGTTGGCTACGAGTGTAGTGTCAATGCATGTTCACACAATATAGTTTCTTACACAGAGAAGGTTTGATCATAAATTACCCAGCGTGTTCACGGCTGCTAGGACGTCTGGTAGTAAGCGCTGATCTCCTGTCACCGTAAGCACGGGTTTGCGGACGGCGACCAGAAACAGACCCTAGCGTTCCGCGCGCGTCTCAAAGAGCCCATAGACCACCACAGACGGGGCCCAATGGGGCTGATGTTCAGCCGGGATTGTGGGGTAAGGGCAATGACGCACCGCGACTTCGGACCAGAACAGGAGTAGGAACGGGGGGTTTTTAGTCTGTAAGAGTCTGACACTAATGGGTGGGTGAAGTCATTTGATGTTTTTTTCCTCACAAAAAAACAAAACACATAGAAGGCTTGAGAATAAATCACCCCGCTTGCTCGAGGCTGCTAGTCCAGGCAACGGGGACCAAGCGACGATCTTTGGCCACCATAAGCGAGGGTCGGCGGTCGGCGAGCAAGGGTAGCTCGCCGCCCGACCAGAATTAGTATCAAGGATATGGCGTGTAGCGTTCCGCGGGCGCCTCAAAGAGTCAATTGATCACAAATGGGGCCCAGCACGGCCCCATTTGTGGTTTTGATGTTAGCCACGGTTGCGGGTCAAGCGCAATGAGGTAACCTGGCCTCCGCCTGGAGCAGGAGAAAGAACGGAGGGCTTTTTAAGTCAGTAAGAGTCTGATACTCCCTTTTGCCATACCTATACCATAAGCTGGAAAAATCATTTGATAATTTTCCTCCTGAAACCTGACTTATTATTTCTAATTATAAGTTTGAAATCGCCAATCCTGGTGCAAGCGTGGTTATTGCTCAAACCTTCTTTATCCGTGAGGCCTTTGCTCAGCAGTAGGCAGTTAAAGGCTAATAATACTTAAATGTAAAAACTAAAAACACAATAAGTGTTACTAGTTTTTTCTCGATTTACGTAAAACTATAAAAGTAGTAAAAACAGTGTGACAAACGCACATAATTAGGTATCTATTCTGTCCATTAATAAGCATGTTTCTACCGTATGTGTAAGTGGAAACCCTTGTACATTATGTATAGTTAATCATTACTAAGTATTGTCTGTATCTAAGTAATGGCTGTGTAGACTAATTACCCACATTTATACACAATATATCTTAATTGATCTGTACTTAGTTACTTAATAACTGTGTACCAAGTTTAATTCAATCTTTTTTTTTGAGTTTTCAGAACTGATATGTTCTGATTTGATTTGAATTTAGTTTGAGTTTGTGTGTGTGTGATTTCATGTTTTATTTTTGCGTAAAAAAGAAAAATAAGAACGTTACTAAAATTAAGTACTTACATAGTTAAATTAACCATCGAAAGTGTGTGTGTGTGTATTTTTACTGTATTCTATTTTAAAAATATTTTAGTATTTCTACATAGCATAAAATTTAAAGTGAGAAGTGATATGGAAGACAGAGGAGTTAGTAATAGCGTGACGGGTGACAGGACAGAATGGAAGAAAAAAACATATTGCGCCGACCCCAAATAAAACGGGACAAGGGCAGGAAGATGATGACATAGCACAAAATTTGATCGCTTTCTCTGTCCCTATATCCTTATATATGCTTAAATCTTTAAAAGTATGATGCAGTTATTTTACTAGAAAAAGAAGGTTTGTATGTATGATAACATCCACATCCCATCCAAGGCGAGAGAAGTAATTTAATGAATTTCCCACCTAAAAAAACTTTTCTCGAAGTAACTTTGATAAGAATATTTTAATGACGAATAACACAATCAGTAACCTTGAAATAATAGCAATATTGACAGTGCGAATATATGTAAGTAGGTAAATGTCATGTACCTATTGTGTTAACTAGGAGTTATATTTAGATAAGAAAATGACGAACGAATACAGCCATTTTAGCACGTAAAAGTAACATTGACTGCTTTTGTTTCTTAAGGTTAAGGGCAGTGGCTCTTTTACCAAGGTCTTTGATCAGGGTCTTTTAAGAAGTTTGTTGTCATTAGGGGTATTTTTATGTATAGACTACAAGTACCCAGCTTCATTAAAAAGCAGACTGACGGGGTATTTTTCTACTTTGATTTCAAAATGTCTTTCTTTCCAGCCAACCTAGCTTTCGTGTCTATAGGCCTGAGCGTCTCATGGTCTTCACCAGTCCTGGTGAAGTTGATGAATAAGACGGAGACTATACTGTCCAGACCTTTAACTTATGAAGAAGGGTCATGGATAGTATCTATAGGATCTGGGTGTGGTTTGATAAGTGAGTACCTAGTTAGTAATTTTAATTTTTTCTTTATATTTCAATCAGTCATCCATTGTACCTTGTATATGGCTTGTTTAGGGTCATAACCTACTGGATTGAATTCACGGCATTCATCTTCATCATCAGTAACATGATCACATGATCACATCCTATCATCATATTGTAGTTAAATGGCAGAGTGACAAGTCAATGCGTTTTGAGCAAGAGTTATGATTAAGTCTAAAATGTTCTCCATGTGAGAAGAAAAGTGATAGAAGCATCTTTCTTTTGTCAGCAGTGGACTCTTTTTTATTTGATAGGTTGCCAAACGAGCAGGCGTATTACCTGATGGTAAGCAATCAGCGCCGCCCATGGACACCGTAACAACAGAGGGTTACGAGTGCGTTGCCGACTTTTTGGGGAATAGGTAGATAGATAGATAAGACACAAACAATAACAGACCCAAATTAATTTACAAATAACTGGGTACACAATACAAATTAACACGACAATAACACAAAAAAATTCAACCAAAAATATTATTAATAGGGATTTCGATATTTAGGGATTGGTTAGGGCTTGGGGGAGGGGAAAGATTGGACCTCTGGTAACCTCACTCACACGGCGAAACACAACGCTGTAGTTGATATAGGCGAATGATGATGATTATGATTTCAATCCGATGGTTGATAGTGATAGATCATCAGGCAGCAGACTTAGAAGGCGTACGTTAAAATACGAAGACTTATTTCTGCACTGTGAGGGATTGTTGCCTCCCCGTCAACAAATGGCTCTAGGGTGGGGCGAAAGGGAGTGTCAAACTCTTATTAAATAATAACCTCCTAATTTTTCCCCTACCACCAATAATAAAATTATTTTTATTTTGTTTTCAGTAAACTTCACAGTTGGATTTCTGATGGACAGTTTAGGCCGTAAAGCCTGTTTGATTTTGGGTTTTGTGCCTCGATTGGTGATGTGCTTTCTCCTCATATTTGCCAAAGAAGTGTGGGTCATATACTTGGCGAGAGTTTTCGATGGATTTGCCAACGCTTGTATCCTCGCTGCAGTCCCTACCTACTCTTCAGAAATTGCTAGCGTGAGTATTTTTTTGTGTTGTACCTTATATGGTAAGATTACAAAATATCGTTGTGGCCTGGACCTTAAGGCAATAATTTCTTATACATGAGGTTAAGGATTTAAAACTTGGCAAGTACCAGCGTGACATACACGTACTTTCTTAATATATTTAGACACCACTGACAATCGGTGAAAAAAAACATGTTGTGGCAACCTGGACTTATTATTTCTAATAATAAGTTTGAAATCGCCACATTTACCATCAACAAGTGTAATTCTCAAACCTTTTCCTCGTGAGAAGAGGTTTTTGGTCAGTATTGGACACTTCTAAGCTGGTTATGTGATGTGGTGAGAACATATAATATATCAATCAATAGACACTTGCAACTAGAGGAGTAAAAATGAGTTGCAGGCCTTCTGGGGATTCGACAATTAGGGATGAGATGGTAGGAGAATTGTAAAGGATTATCATAGTTAAGTAGTGAGTCTGTTGATATTGACATCTTGGCAAATTTCATATAGATGTTATTTTAAATCAAATATACAAAACTGATGTCCCTTCTGTGAATGATATGATAATAATAATCAGTTACTCGATACACGAATGGGTCGGCTCGAGCGGAGTGATACCACGACCTCACAGAAAACCGGCGTGAAACTGCCACAGCTTTATGTTTCGCCGGTTACCGTAGCCCTAATCCCTCCCTGTACCCCCATCCCATCGCTCCTTACTCCTAGCAGGCCGGCAACGCACTTGTTACACTTTTGGTGTTGCGTATGTCCATGGGCGGCGCTGATTGCTTACAAGCACCATACATCACCATAAACAAATTTGAATGTCTTACGCTTAACCGGTGCGCATTGACCTGAGACAAAAAATAAATACAATTTTTGATGACTTGAAAATAAAAATAAATTACCTACTTAAAATGTCGTCTTGTATTAACAACATATCCGTTTAAATATCTAGGTAATTATGATAACCATTGTCGTAATGCATGAATTGTCTTTTACCTCCCGGACATTCTAATTTTATCTATCAATATATACAATAAATGTCTTTTATGTTATCTTGTTCGTAACTCGAGAACGGATTTTTTTAGGGGGAAAATCATTAATTCCCGCCCTGGGAGGGGCGAGACTCTCATTGAGTAAAAACTTTCT
Source organism: Spodoptera exigua (assembly GCA_902829305.4). Classification (NCBI taxonomy): domain Eukaryota; kingdom Metazoa; phylum Arthropoda; class Insecta; order Lepidoptera; family Noctuidae; genus Spodoptera; species Spodoptera exigua. The sequence continues at coordinate 2,968,698 of LR824624.2, forward strand.
TGTTTCTTCTTCTGCTCAGGGCTGGGGTTCTGGTACATAACTGCTCCCACAACCACGGCAAAAAATTGGCCCCATTGGTCCCCATAAGTAGCTCCAGAATCTGGATCTGGCTAGATCGACTTTGATCATGAATATTTTGTTGCGTTTTCGAATCAGGACGCAAACAAAATGTTATTGGGGCTATTGAAATAGAAAAGCCTGTTATTCGGTTCAGAAATAGGCAAATTTGTAGTAACGGGATACGAGCTTCGTGTAATTTACCTGTAATTCTAAAGTAAGAAAACAGACCCAGAGCTCTAAAATCATGATACGATGTTGGAAAACAAAATATGCGAGTGACACCACGGGACAAATCTAGCAAAATACCTAAACACACAACTAAAAATCAAAGTAATATCGATAGATACATAATCAATATACTTAGTCATATATTCAGATATAAACTAAGCTGATTAGAATAATGAATAGCAATATTAAGTAATGTCGTCAAAAATATTGTGTAGGTATTTGTGAAATATTACGTTGCGATATTTTATATTTAGCAACAGATAAAGCCCTTACTTGTATTGCCTTATTATCTGGATGACTATTATTTCTTTGTTTTGTTGACGACAATGTGGCGTGGTTTCTGATTAACTTATTTTTTTGTTTATGTGATAGGACGCGACTTGAAGGCGAATTACATGATGGTAAGCAATTGGTGCTTTTGCTTTTTATGACAATCCCAGACGAGCTAGGATTACGAAACACAACGCTTTTTTTTTTTTTTTTTTTGAGTGGAAAATCATCAAATGACTTCTCCCGCCCAGGGCCGGGCAGGAGGGAGTGTCAGACTCTTACTGACTAAAAACCCCCCTGTTCCTTCTCCTGCTCTGTGCCGAGGTCGCGGTACCTCATTGCGCTTACCCCGCAACCCCGGCTGAACATCAGCCCTTTAGGGCCCCGTCTGTGGTGGTCGAATGGCTCTTTGAGGCGCGCGCGGAACGCTACGCGCCGTACGCTCGGGCCTGGGTCTGGTCGGGCGGCGAGCTGCCCTTGCTCGCCGACGCAGGCCCGTGCTTACGGTGGCCGGAGATCGTCCCTCGATCTCCGGCCGACCTCGATCTCGATCGACGCCCGTAGTGTCGCCAGTTGCGGCTGCTGGGGCGTGAGGAGGAGGATTGCTCCCTCGCGAGGGCCGCCTCTCTTTTTGCGAGCATGACTGCTTCACAAAAGGAGGAGACGGCGTCCCAGTTCCTCTCACTCCGCACCATGGCCTCGACTAAGTGGTTGTTTTTAGCCGGTTTTTTTTTATGTAATAGGTCGGTAAATGAGCACACCGATTACCTAATGGTAAGCAATCAGCTCCGCCCATGGACACCCGAAACGGAGGAGTTACGAGTGCCTTGCCGAACTTTTAGGAATTAGGGTTTTGGAGATTTAGGGATTGGGGAGGGATCGAGGGAGGGGAGGATTGGGCCTCCGGTAACCTCACTCACACGGCGAAACACAACGCGGTGGTTGTTTTTAGCCGGTTTCTTGTAAAGCCGTGGTGTACTCCAGTCCAGCCGGCCAATTCGTGCTTGATCATCGAAACTTCTCCCAGTTACTTCTATAAAACCGTCAAATCATCAGAGTATGAGTGATCACTATCTGGCAAAAGCCTTCTCACTCAGAGCCTTGAGCGTTAAACACGACATTGGCACAATGAAGGTTTTCCATGGGGGTCTAGGGGCCTGATGATTAGAAATTTAGGATAACCGATTTTTGACAATCAGTTAGAGTGAAGATAATGATGGAAAAACTGGAATGGTTTTAGCTAGATAAGGAGTTTTACTATGTATGTTTCGCAAAAATTGCACAATAAAATTGTAGACTGCCAACCATCATCTATACGATAGAAATGAAAATGTATTCACGTGGGTCGATGGCGAAATGATATATATATATATACGCTGTTGTTTTTTAAGAAGGTATTCACACTTTGCTCCTGCTATTATCTTAGGTATAGCAATAGTAGTTACTGGACAGTCTAGTATAAAGAGCCAGTTTTTGCCCAGGAGGCTTAAACACGTTTAACTTGAAGTTGAATTAATGTAACTGGCGAAAAACTAGAAATATGAACAAACTACCCTTTCTATAATAACTATCGTGAGACATACTAAATTAACTAAAATTCGCGGGTTACTCACGTGTAAATGTTGAGAAAAGCTCTACTAGTTTCGAACCACAGAGGGGTTCTTCCTCATGAGCAGCGTGCGCGGACGCGGCGACGTCGCGCAGCCTACTCGAAACTAGTAGAGCTTTTCTCAACATTTACACGTGAGTAACCCGCGAATTTTAGTTAATAAACTACCCTTTCCTTCACAGACATAATAAACACGTTTCATTTTTTATTTCAGAAAGAGTGTAGAGGTGCCTTAGGCACTATATCACAAATTGCTTCTGGATTGGGGATGTTGATCTTCCTCAGTATTGGACCATTTTTGCCATACTTCGAGTTGCATGTGATCTATGTATGTATTATTGCTACCATCTGTCTCCCATTATGGTTCATACCGGAGACTCCCTATTATTTATATTCGAAAGGTGAGTGGAGCACATTTTAATATTCAAGGAATTAAAATAGTAAACTTAACTTGACCATTCGTGCCGAATCAAAGCTCTTCTACATTAAAACGCTTAAGTATCCCACTACTGAGAAAATACCTTCTTCTCACATCATAGAGAAGGAATGAGCATTAACAAATATCAAGGTGGATTAGTAATTTCAAAATCATAATTTTAAGATTATAACTTATCGGGTTTCTTCATATTTGGGAACCGTTTGTCTTGGTATGGCCATGTTAAAAGGAGGGATGAAACGCATGTTACAAAGAAAGCCAGGAGTATAAATGTGGGGGGTGGAGAGGGAGAGGGAGATCAAAGAAAATATGGATGGATTGTGTGAGAAGTGATATGGAAGACAGGAGAGTTAGTGATAGCGTGACGGGTGACAGGACAGAATGGAAGAAAAAAACATATTGCGCCGACCCCCAATAAAACGGGACAAGGGCAGGAAGATGATGGGTTTCTTTACGTTGCTTAATAATTCTTGAAAGTATTTTTTTTCTCAGGTCACATAAAGAAATCATTGAATACTCTAATCTATTTACGTGGTTCAGAGGCATTAGCCCTTGAAGAGATGAAACTATACTCACTGAGTCAGCCAAAGATATCCAAGAGGGAGATTTTTAGAGACCGCACAACGCTTAAGACCTTGGGCAAAGTAGTGTTCTTGAGTATGTTTTTGGACCTGATTGGGTATAACGCTGTATTATTTTATATGCAAACTATATTGAAATCAACACATACATCTGTGAGTGAACAGATAGCTTCCGTTGTTAATGGATGCATACAACTGGTGGCTTGTTTCTGCACTATTTTCATGACTGATAGATTTGGAAGGAAACCCATCTTGGTGACCACGCTTATGGGAATGGCTTTAGGAATGGTAAGTTGCAATTTTTCTTTACTTTATGCCTCGTTGTTACTTTTTAACTTTACCAAGAAAGAGGTCTTCTGTTCAATTCCTGGATTGAGTATAGTTAGGTTTATTATTTTCGGAATTGTTATCTCATAGAACGTAGTCTACTTAAAGATTTCTTCGGATTTATATATACCTATATATACCTGTGTCCAGTAAAATTTAAGGAAGAAAATATTTTAAATGGTAATTTAATTTGAATTGTTGCACTTTTGCCATGTGTATTCTATGAGGATCACTCGGATTACATAGTACACAGTGGAGCTTACGATGACTGTGTAAGTACTCTGTTTAAGCTGAGAACCACCGTGTCCTCAGGAATCGACGGCGACTTGTCGCGACTGATGTGTCGCAGTGTCGTGTGTGTGACAGTCGAAGTTCAAGTGAAAGGATCTTGGAAGCCGTCTCTTTGATTTGCAAAATAGTCGTACCGAAAAATATATTTTTCCAGAATATTTTGAATCCCAAATTGTCATATCAGAGCTATTAGACAAAAAGTGTCTGAATCTCGTGCCACATCCAAGGCAGGAGAAGTCATTTGATAATATTTCCTCCCCACAAAAGATGAGCCAATTATTATCTGACTTTAACGTTTCAATTTTTTTTTTATTTAATAGTTCGGCAAACGAGCATACGGATTACCTGATGGTAAGCAATCAGCGCCGCCAATTGACACTCGCAACGGAGGAGTTACGAGTGCGTTGCCGACCTTTTAATTAGGGATTTGGAGATTTCGGGATTTAGGAGGGATTGGGGGAGGGGAAGGATTGGGGCTCCGGTAACCTCACTCACATGGCGAAACACAACGCTGTGGTTATTTCACGCCGGTTTTTTGTGGGGCCGTGGTATTACTCCGTTCGAGCCGACCAATTCGTGCCGACGCATGGCTCTCCCACACTTTATATAATTATATGCTTGTAGCTAATAAAAAAATATTACCCAATAATTCCTTATTTTATCAATCTGGGAAATGAATAGACATTTTCTAGACAGCCCAAATAAAGTAGATAGACAAAAACTATTTGATGACTTGTAACAAATTTTATCGAAACATGACAACAATGAAATAATTGATGATGATGATAATTAAACTGGCGCTTACTTACATAATTAGAAGTAATTGAAACGTAAATAGTCAATGAGATAAACAAAAATGTAATCAGCTTATAGGCATAATGATTGTATGAGTAAAACCTTTCCACTTAAGTACAAGGAATCGTGAGATTTTGTTGATGATTCTGCGTTTTTGCTATCATTAATGTGTAAATTTACAATGATATTCACAAATTTGTATTATCGCTGCTGAGCACATAATCGGGGTGATTGTAGGTATAGACTGAACGAATATCGCGTTTGCAATATCTGTCTCAAGGGTACCTACCTATTCCTCAAATACCATCTCAGTTATTTGGACTTGTCATGCTCACTCAAAAGTTTTACTGGCAGTATTACGGGCACTAGATCGGTCGATTTCCTACAATATGGTTAAGTTGGGCGGTGCTGGTGTTCCTACGTGCCATGTTTGTAAACAGGCCATTTCAACTTGAGACTGTCTAAATATTTGTTGTTAAGGTTATTTTCTTTTTCTCAACTCATTGGCTAAATATGTGTTACTCTGTTCTTACATGAAACTGACAAAGAATTAAATAGTGAAAATGAATGAAATTTTTGGAGGTTCTAGCTCGTTCTTCTTCATAGGAATCTCTTTGGAACGAGCTAATAGCTTCACAAGAGGATCGACCGACGACAGACTGATCAAAATTTGGTCTGGTTTGATCAAAATTAATGATTTTAATTGAATTTTAAATAGACAAGCTGGGAGCTCGTTCTGAAATTTAAATTACTATAAAATCATGATGACTTACGGTATCATTAATTGTTCGACATTTAAATTAGGTGCACTTGATATTTCTTATTTTTCATCAATTATAGGGATTGGTGGACATAATAATCGCAGTTCAGCTTTGCAATTGAAATTACTTTGAAATTTTGATCCCTGCAATTTGCTAATAAAGTTTTTATCTTTCCTTTCCAGCTTGGATTGGGCACATTTTTCCAATTGAAGTCAGTGGCAGTACCCACAGTGGGATTCCTCAACTTCTTACCGCTTCTCTCTATGATGCTGGTTATATTTTGTTTTAATGCAGGTAAATGATAAATGTCTTCTTTATTATCCTTATATCTATAAGAAATAGACGATAGTTATTCAACTTAGAACCTTCACACCTACTAGGTAAGAACTTTACTCCTTCTGACACTTATAACTTCTTAAGTGTAACATTTCTTCTAACTCTGGATAGCCTTATGAATCGACTAAAGTGCTTAGTGGTAGGATTAAAGTTTAAGTGACATAGTAATGTGTATAGAGTAAGCAGGGGTCCTTCGTGTCGATTGCCGGGTTGGGTACCTAAATAGATATTAGGGTTTTATGTTTTTTCAATAATGTTTCGGGACTAAAGTATTTTTTCCTAATTTCAATAAGCGTCTTCACTAGCAGTACCTACAAGAGTAAAAATATAATGTGATTTTAGGCCATAATATATCTCTGTACCAAATTTCATTCAGATCCGATCAGTGGATTTACATTACCAAACTGTCGTGTTTATAATTATATAAGTAATTATATTACTTTCTAACTAATGAAAAATATGTATATGTACTGGATCATGAAGGTTCAGAAGATTAAATAAGTCTTTCTCTTTTTCTAGGTATGGGTTCATTATGTTGGACAGTCGTAGCAGAATTATTTGACGGACCAGCTCGAGCAGTTGGCGCGTCCGTGGCAATAGGTGTCGCCACTTTCTTCGCCTTCCTAATTACCAAATACTTCGTATATGTGTCATTTGCTATCGGTGTTGCAAATGTATACTGGATTTTTACCTGTAATTGTGTTATCACGGCCTTATTTGTACTGTTTTTTATACCAGAAACGAAAGGCAAGACATTTTTGGAAATACAAGAGGAATTAGGACGAACAATTGAGAAGACAGATCTGAAATAAAATATATAGATTAGCTTTTGTTTTTTTTACCACATAACCATGAGTAATCCTATGATTTAAGTGTGTGGGAGCCAAGCTTCGGCATGAGAGTGGAACTCAACCGGAGTGATACTACGGCCTCACAGAAAAACGGCGAGAAGCAACACTCAAGTTGTGTTACGCCATGTGAGTGAGGTTACTGGTGGCCCAGATCTCCAACCCATCCTGAATTCTCAAATGCCCTATCCTTAAATATCACTTTTAGTAATTACTTTGGTATTACGAGTCTCCATGGGAGCTGATTGCTTACCACCAACTTATCTCGATTGCGACCTATGAAATGGAACAAAAGCCAATTTTTAAGCTACAAGCCAGGATTTAATGTAGATACAACCATGAAAAGTCCAAAACATTGAAGTCCCAGGGACATAAGTGTCTTGGATCTGCAATGAAATAAGTAAAAAGATATTTTTAGAGAATAAAAGTTAAATAGCTTCCATTTTCGTCGGTGAATGTATTGCCAATGAGATGCGATGCTGATGTTCATTAGGGCTCCAAGGGTGAGTTGTAATAGGGGTTGCTCAGTTAGGCCTTGGAGCTGGTCTTATAACAGGACCTGGTGTCCCTTAAAGGTGCTGTTTCAATAAAAGGTTAAGTCCGTCTCTTAAAGGTTTCCCTTTTTATGAGGAAGGAACATCTTCCAATAACCTCTCCCGCCTGACCCATCTTGCACCACCCAGGGTCATCAACATTATTTCGGTGAGACTTCGGGGGCAACATTCAATAGAAATAACAAAAGCATCTTTTATCACAACTTTATTATTAAAAATTTTACATTAAAGTACTAGTTACAGAAACAGTCATACTTCTGCAACACACTGAGGCAGGTTAAGATTGTTTCCAATTACTCAATTAATAGTAGGTATAGAATTTAAAACCATAAATATTTTAACACCATCATCAGTCATCACTTCATATCATAAATTGAGATTACATTACTTTAAGATTTATTATACCACGTCTGACCTTAGCGACGTTCTCAGCAGCACAGGCCTATCTACTTGAAGCATCATCATCATTTGCCTGATTTCGTGCATTGCTAGATATAGGTCTCCCCAATTGCACGCCACTGAGCTCGATGTTCAACTCTTTCTATGCAACCATTGCCAGCTACCCTGGACAACTGTTTAATTAACTCGAAATGCGGGGGAAAAGCGTCGCAGATCAATTTAGAGGCAAGCCAATTGCCATACACCGGATTCCGTGCGCTGAGCTTCTACTGCGTAATTTTTTGAAATCCATAAAAATGCCATTAGTTTTTGCACGACTTTAGAATCGTAGCAAAGACACCCAAGCAGTCGCGCTTGCGATCATCTTGTCCAGCACTTATTGGTTCTATTAAATCACAAACAAACATTCTTCTCATTCCAAATACTTAAATACTATTTTATTGTTTTTATCATTTACGAATTACTCACGTAAATTAAATTAGAAATGCTTCATGTTGCGGCGTAGGCGACATCACGCAACAAACGTTAGTGGGTCGTTATATATACTAATATTATAAAGAGGTAAAATTTGTAAGTTTGTATGTAAGGGGTAATCTTTGGAACCGCTGGTCGGATTGCCAAAATTTGATTTCCTGAATGCTATAGGCTATAAAACATCACGCTACGATCAAATGAAGCTGAGCAGTGGGTGAAACTGTGCAAGAGTAGCTAGTTTTCAATAAATTCAGTATGTCTCAAATAGTACAATAAATTAATCACATAGTACAATACTCTATTTTACATTTGCTTTGCATTGTCTGAACCCGAATCATCGAAATTCGAAACATTTCATTGCGGCCTCGCCTTTTGTCAATAAAAATAAATTTCACCTAGACAAAATCAGCAAAAATAATCCTTAATCTAACTTATTCTAAAAACAGTCTAGCACTTAGTATTCTCCTCTTTCTTCCCTCTCAAAATATCTTGGATTTCAGCAAAAGTCCTCCCCTTTGTCTCAGGTATACAGACCATTATGAAAACACATAACAATACACAATTTACGCTAAATATCCAATATGTTATAGCTGGTCCTATAGAAAGGGATACAATAGCGAAATATTTCGTCAACAAAAATAGGAATAGGGTCGTCATAACTAGAGATACTGACATTCCGATTCCTCTGGACGGTCCGTCGAAGAGTTCTGCGTTCAACACCCACATGAGGGAGCCGATTCCTGGAAGATATAAAAAAGATTTAAAATTGGCTTGTAAATAGAAGTTGTAAAGCTAAAACTAGATTTTAAAAACTGTTTCATCCATAAATACCTACAGTCATTGTTTTCTCAAAATTTTTCAAACGATAAAAGTGGTAAAAAAACAGAAATACATATTTCTTCGTGCTAAACTTTACTAAAGCTAGGAAAAAGGAGTTTTTGTACTATTTACATAAGGATTATTTTGAATTAATATAATAAAAAAAGAGTAATTTACCTGCACTATAACAGAATACGACCAGTATCAGTGAAATTAGTGGCACGTAGTTCATGAAACCATCCACAGGACCACTTTCTTTCAACTTGAAGAACAGGCCCAAACCAAACTGAAACAGAAATATATTTATAAGTAGGGACTCAACGATCACGTTCAAAAGAGGATCACCTAGAAGAGGGCCCTACCAGGCGAAAGAATAGTGAAAACTGTCTTACAGGATCATGCTATGCGGTTGCGGGGTAAGCGCAATGAGGCACCGCGACCTCGGCCTAGAGCAGGAGTAGGAACAGGGGGGTTTTTAGTCAGTAAGAGTCTGACACTCCCTCCCGCCTGACCCTGGGCGGGAGAAGTCATTTGATGATTTTCCCCTGACATAAAAAAGGATCATGCTATGCAAAATATTTTACTTTGATTGTATTATTTTCTTTCTAATCACACAATCATAATCGCAAAAAGGCCGCCAACCCACTCGTGACTCTTCGGGTGGCGCCGATGGCTTACCATCAGGTAATCCATCTGTTAGGTTGGCGACTTATGAAATAAAAAACATCATAGAAAATTATTTTAAAATTAATTACGGGGCCACTCATTTCGGGTTACCACTTCGAAACTTCGTCATTCGAAACTTCTTGTCCAAAATGTCAGTGACCCTCCCCAATATCCGGAGGGATCATTACTGCCTAACAACTTTCCCTCCTAACACCAATGGCAAGTACGAATGCAAATACCTGAGGCTAACGTTCAGGAATGAAGTGGCATCAAGAAGAAAAACAATATTCAAAGTGACAGATTATCTTGTTGATGGAGTGGGGTCAAGGGTTGATTACAGTATACTAATGGGTTTAATAGATTTGAGTTAATTGTGCGGTTTTGCAAAATCATCTTAGTACGTAGTAGACTTATGTACGAGTATAATGTTTCTGATCTATGGCAATACCTTATTGTAAGGAATTCGAATATACTGATGGACTTTTTAGAGCGGCAATCAACCTGACTTTTTTTCGTTGCTTATTGGTTATTAGACTTAGGAAATTTAGGCACTGGGAAGCGATGGGTCTCTGGTAACCTCACTCACACGGCGAAACACATGCTGTAATTTTTTAAGGCCGTGGTATGACTTTGGTCTAGCCGACCCGAAGCATTGCTCTCCTGCACTTAAATACATGGATGTCGTGCTTATAGTTTTTTGTTTGCTTGCCAGAACTTTCCGAAATTTGCAACTCCAACAAGCCAGCATCTACTACTGTAGATGTTTGATGATTTGTTCGTACCTATTGGTACTAACATAAAAACACCGAAAGCGCGGCACACGAAAATATAATTAGAAGAAAAGAAAACGAGTTTCCTCTTTCCTAAATTAATTTCTTAGAAAAGACAGAATTACTAAAGTCAAAAGAGCGTGCTATGTATTACTTATTGATTTGAAAAATGAATAAAAAAATAAAGTACTCACCATTCCTATTCCCATGCCAACACAAGTGACAGACAATATAGGCTTCCTTCCAAATCGATCAGTTACTAAAGTGGTACAGAAACTAGCAAACAGCTGAATAAGACCAATAGTTACAGAAGCCATTTCAGGCCTAACCGACGTCTGGGTTGACTCCAAGACCGTCTGAAGGTAGAAAGAAACCGCATTGAAACCCACAAATTGTGACCCAAAGCCCAAAGTTAAGACTAGGATCAACGATTTCAAAAATAATCGGTTCTTTATTAGGTCTTTTTTGGAGACACTTTCTGTGTTCATTTCATCGGCCTTTTCAAATTCAGCTATTTCTTCTTTTGCTTGTGTTTCCGAGCCTCTCAGGAATGTTAGGACTTTCAGTGCTTCAGCTTTGTGACCTGGAATTTTAAGATTAAATGGTGAAGTTGAAAGTTGCAATGTTACAGTACCTACATCAAAACACGACTATGAAAAAAATTAAATATAAAGAACAAGTTCGGTTCAGAAGTACAGAAAATAATTGAGATAAAGTAACTTAAAAAACAAGTATCTACAATTGAGTTCGGTTCAGTACAGTTAGTCTTCTAGACTTAAATATTCGCATCTAATAAGATTGGGGATTGAGGAAAAATAATAGTGTGTCAGAAAAATAATGAGAAAAGTATTATTGTCAAAATAGTTTGTATGTGTATAATTATGTTTATAGTTTTGGTTTTTTAGTTTATAAAATAAACAGTAAAATACATAGATATTCTCCATCTCTCTCCATCTCTTTAAGGTGACGTTATTTAATACTCTGAAGTAGTAGTTCTTTTTACAACTTCATCTTCGTCATCGTAATAATCATCTTCAGCAAGGGCCTCTTGTTTCATGGAGAAGGTTCATTCCTTCTGGAGTGGATTCATGGAGAAGGTTTTGGGATTTCGAACTAATAATTTGCAATTATAATTATTCAGTTTTTTTATGATTTTTTTATTTACTATGTCAGTGGTGTCTATGTATTCCTATAAAGTACCTACATATAACACGAAAACAGTCACATAGGTACCTTAACGGCAGGCGTATTAACCTTCAGAGTTCAGGTCTAATACTTCTAAATGTGACATTACATTTGATAACTACAATAGGCAACTAACGCTACGTGACAAAAACACTTGTACGATGAAGAATAAATGGAACGTGTTAAAATGTACTTAGATTTATATGAGACTAACGGCTCGTCGCTGCTTAGGATGGATGGCTTAGTACCTTAGTGGCAGTCATTTGTTTTATGAGCAAATCGCACAGCATCGACACGGTTGTTATTTTGTGAGGTAAAAGGGAGTCCTGTACTTTTCTTAAACTTTATTTTATAAGGACCTTTTCTTGGTCCTTGTAAACACAGAATTAATAAAATATCAGAATCTGCCTAGTTGTGCACGCGTGATTCCATGACAATGGTAATTTGGGATTCATTTCTGTGTATAAAGATTACAGTACATTGATATTCTTTGTTCTCAAGCGCAATAATATTAATTTCTACTGATACCGGTCTATTTAACAGACATTTTTAATTTGGTTTGTAAGAACGATACATGTATTCTTTAGAACAGATGGGTAAAAACCTGCAATGATGGCGGTTATCGAAAAATGAAGGTGGCAATTATAACGACCCTCTTTATTTTAAATCATAATCAAAATATAAATACAATTATAATAAACAGCCTGTTACATATTCAATTTGAGTTTGTGGGCACAAATTCTATTTTTAGGGGGAAAATCATCGCATGACTTCTACAGCGCTGGATGGGTTGGAGAGGGAGTGTCAGACTCTTACTGAGTAAAAACACCCCGTTCCTTCTCTTGCCTCGAGCCGGAGCTGGGGTACCGTATTTCGCTAGAAAGTTTGGCAGAAGAAGGAATGGGGGTTTTTAGTCAGTAAGAGTCTGACACCCTCTCGCCTCACCCTGGGCAAAAGAATTCATTTGATGATTTCCCCTCACAAAAAACAATTCAATATTTATTAAATATTTATAAATGAGGTATACCAAGGATTAACTTACCTCTAGAATACAAAGAATAGGGTCCGTCAGGTACTATCAACAACGGCAGTGTCGTAAATGTGATGAAGCCAATGTAGATCCAGTTCAGCGTCGTGTAGGATATGAATGGTCCCATGGAAAGCATGGTGACCACGCCAAACGAGCACATGATTTGGAGTATGGTGCCCAAACTGCCGCGAATTTCTTTCTGGAATGAAAAGTGGTAATTTTAGGGTAAGGTTGCAATATAATAGACAGTTCACCAGCAATCACACGACCAAAGAAGTTGCAAGAACTTTAAGGGCTTAGGGATTTGCGGATTGGGGTATTTTGTGATAGTGGATGGACTAGGGGAGAATTGTGTCTCCAGTACTATCACTCATTACACAACATAACACAGGCGTTGTTTCACGTTGGATTTCTGTGAGGGTATCACTTCCTGCACGATGGACTAAACTGTTGGTGCGGTGGCTGTGCAACTGGCAACCGCGCAACGCGTTGTGGGTTCGATTCCCGCACGGAACAGCTCTTGTGTGATCCACAAATTGTTGTGTGATGTATATGTGAATTATATGTTACAAAACGCACCCATGATACAAGAAAAAACCCTACAATGGGCCAACGTTTTTTTTTTAAAACCTTCGGTTGAGCCTGCTCATTCGGGCCAAAATAAGGCTCACTCACATTTAGTTATGGAAGAGATTATGAAATAATCATATGTAATTTTACGAAAAGACAAGGGAATTTGATTGAATACTAATACTGGTGTAACAGGTATAAACAGGTTACCGTAACGGTTTTTCTGAAGGTGGACACCATTCGTTTGTTTACAACCTCTTCTTGTTTTAATTTTTCATCGGTGTTTTTATGAATGAGAATGAGACTCACTTACGTATACTTGTAGGTATGGATAATAACACATACCATTTATCAAATGAACGATTGAATTTATTATTTTCAAATATATGTAGAATTTTTAGTGAGCGCTCGGCTAGCTTTTGTCCAGGCTTTGTCGGTAAAGTAATTAATTTTTTATAATAACTATCGTGAGACATACTAAATTAACCAGTAGGCTGCGCGACGTCGCCGCGTCCGCGCACGCTGCTCATGAAGAAGAACCCCTCTGTGGTTCGAAACTAGTAGAGCTTTTCTCAAGATAGACACGTGAGTAACCCGCGATTTTTAGTTAAGTAATTAATTATCACTATATAATAGCTTCCACTCGCAGCTTCGTCCGCTTCGTATGTTGATAAAAAATAGCCTATGTCCTTTTCCGGAGTGTATCCTATGTCTGTGGCAAATTTCATCCAGATCCATCCAGCCGTTTAGGCGTTATTGAGTAACAAACATTAAAACGTCGTAACTTACGCATTTATAATATTAGTAACATTTCGTTCCGCCTCAAAATAACTAATATTTTCGGATTACGGATTGGGGTAGGGAAAGGATTGGGCCTCCGGTAACCTCACTCACACGGCGAAACACAACTCTTTGGTTATTTCACGCCGGTTTTCTGAGAGGCCGTGGTATCACTCCGGTCGAGTTTATCCATTCGTGCCGAAGCATGGCTCTCCCACACTTACCTTACCTTTAAAACCTTCCTTTGACTTCCACGAATATTTTAACTCAAAATTACCCAAATCGGAGCTGTAGTTTCCGAGATTTAGCGCAACTAACGAACAGCAATTCATTTTTATATAAGATTTATATCACAAATAAAAATTATACCGATGTGTATATTTTTATATGGTACCTACAAAAACTTGAACAAAAACCAGTATATTTTTATAATATTTTACCCAAAATAAAGTAATTCATACAATTATTTCTAATTATACTTTAAGAGTCTGTTCTTAATGAATGATTTTAATAAAAATAAGACATTTTTCTGCATACTGCATATATAATTTCCTTTGTGCAGTGATAGTGATTATAAATATTTTTTTGTCAAAACAAGGTCAAGGATTTTTATTTATTTTTTGAATAATTCATTGTGTATACGATTAATTCAATTAATAAATACATACTTTTTTTTTAACCTAACCCCAAAAGAGTTTTTTTTTTTTTTTTTTTTTGTGTGGGGAAAATCATCAAATGACTTCTCCCGCCCAGGGCCGGGCAGGAGGGAGTGTCAGACTCTTACTGACTAAAAACCCCCCTGTTCCTTCTCCTGCTCTGTGCCGAGGTCGCGGTACCTCATTGCGCTTTCCCCGCAACCCCGGCTGAACATCAGCCCTTTAGGGCCCCGTCTGTGGTGGTCGAATGGCTCTTTGAGGCGCGCGCGGAACGCTACGCGCCGTACGCTCGGCCCTGGTTCTGGTCGGGCGGCGAGCTGCCCTTACTCGCCGACCGCAGGCCCGTGCTTACGGTGGCCGGAGATCGTTCCTCGATCCCCGACGCCCGTAGCCTTTTGGGGATAAGGGTATATTTTTGACTGCACGGTTGGCGCGGTGGCTGGGCAACTAGCTGCCGTGCAACGCGCCGGTTCGATTCCCGCACGGAACAACACTTTGTGTTATCCACAAATTGTTCTGGTCGTGCTTCAGCATGGCTCTCCCACACACAAAACCAAATTCAAAACAAGATTTCTTCATTATTATACATTTTCTTATCATGTTCCATCGAAAACCACTGTTCATACAGTGACTTTGAAAGCCAAAAAACCGCATATGCAAGTACTTACGCTAGCAATTTCTGAAGAGTACATAGGCAGTATGGTGAAGATTCCAGCATCAGCTATGCCCACCAACGCTCTGCCCAGTAACAACATCCAGACTTCCGAAGCGTATATATAGAGGAAGCCAGTCACAAACTTCGGCAGACAAACGAGGATCAGGAATGGCTTTCTGCCAAGCAGGTCTATTAATGTGGTGCCAATGAGGAGGTTCGCTGGAATTGAGAAAAGAGAAAATTAAACAGTATTGTAGAAAGTTTACAGAAGCTCCTAGCTAACGAAAAATAACAATAATACAACTATAACCGCGTGGACAGCATGGATACTATGAATCAATGTACACAAAACAAAATAAAAAATGCATAAAGATATCCTTAATAGCGGTAACGAAACCATAGCGCGATCTATTTCGATCCCAACGCCATCTATCGAGCCTAAAGACAACATTTATACAATTTAACGTTAAACTAGATTCTAAATTCGATTGATCACACTATGGCTTCGGGTACAACGTGACACAGCATTGTATGTTCGAACAAACTGATGTAAAGATATTGTTACAGAGGTTTTGTGTTGATACGGATATCAAAAATGATGTCCAAATCGATGTATAAGATTGTACTGAGAGATAGGTGGGACATCCCCAAGATGGCTAACTAAATACGGCTTTAAACGTAAGTGTCAGTCGTTACATTGTTTGTATATTAGAGTGTGGTTGAAATTGAGCGGTCTTCAGAAGTTCTGATGAGCGCGTTTACACAAATAAGTGTGAGAGAGCCATGCATTGGCACTAGAAGGCAGGGTCGAACGGAGTAGTGATAGGACGGCATCGCAAAAAATATGACAATCAACAATGCTAGCGTTGTGTTTCACATTGTGGATTGAGGTTATCGGAAGAACTGCAATCCTATTTCCCCCATTCTCAATCATCTAACCCCGGAACCACACTTACGACTCTTGATGTTGCGGGTGTCCATTGGCGACGTTGATTGCTTACCATCAGGAAATCTGTATGTTTGTATCCCGTAAAAATCTGTCTCTAGACTTTACAATAAGTATACATGTAGATAAAAACGTGAGTAAATTTGTCACCAGACTTAGGCCTTGTTTACGTAAACACACTGTTTTTTTCGTTTGTCGTATGTACATACATTGCCGCTGATCGCGTCTTTTGCTCGCGAAAACACAAACATAATGAGCAATGGACGACGAACACGTCTTTATATTTGGGGCCGTAATTAGTTGACCGAACTCACGTGCTCTTACTATTTTGCTAAACGTTCTGTATCGTGCACTTAGAGTAGACTGTTATTATAGATAATTCGTTTCATCCGGTCTACAGTCAATGCCTTCGCTCTTCGTACACTTATTCCAGTGTTTATCATTGCTTTTTGAGTAGTAGGCACTTACTTAAAAACTATGTCATCATTATCATCATCTATAAATGATAAAGTGTCTCTTCTAAATCAGGGTTCCGAGTAAAGTGCAATAAGAGTAAATATGCAGTAAATATGCAGTGCAGCGTGATTTGGTGCAGGAGAAGGATTGGAGTGGTTTTTAGTCAGTAAGAGTCTGACAGGGACGGAGTAGGAAGAAAGGGATTTCTTCCTACCCAGCGTGGAAAAAATCATTAAGTAGATGATTTTTCCAATAAACAAGATCTCATCAACATAACAGAGATTTGCCTAATTTGCCCCGCTTGGAAATTAGATTGAGCATCGCAGTTTTAAAATCTTGTATATCAGATTTCGCAGATGCCAGTTTTTTAGTTACCCACTGTAAAAACAGAGGTCTGGAAAAACATATTGTACTCAATCTTCAGTCACCACACGGTAAAAGTAACGGCGTTTTTATTTTTATTGAAACTTGCAGGCTTCCTAATTTTCGGTTGCGAGACAAGCGCAATATGGTGCCAAGAAGAAGAAGGAACTGGATTGTTTTTAACCAGCAAGTGTCCAACACTCCTAGTCACGTCACCCTGGGCGAGAGAAGTCATTTATGATCCCCCCCACATTTTTCACAATAATTTTAATTTAGCTATAGGATGTGATCTACTAAATTAGAAGCTCGTTAGATGGATGGTAATCATGATAATAGGTCTTCATTTATTGTGTACATATTAACTACAATTTTTAACTGTCATATAAAGTACGGATATTCCCATGAGTCATGGTACAATCAGCATTAAAATAGACCAATGTTTTAAAAATATGATACAAATATTTGCCTATTAATTTACACTATAGTGTATGTACTAGTGTCAGGTATTGGAGTCTGTTCTTTGTGAACAACGCACGAAAGTCCTCTTTTGAAGGATTGGTCCTCCGGTATCAAAACGCTGTGGTTGTGTCACGCCGGTTTCCTGTGAGGTCGAGCTGACCCATTCATGCGGAAGCTTGGCTCTCTCACACGTAAAACGAATTGTCTTTGCCCACCAAACTACAAATCTTTCCAAAAATCTTCTATTCTATTCTCACCTATAATTCCAGCTAGAAATCCGATGGAGACTATCCAGGATCCCTCCTCGGCGGTGATGACCCTGGGGAGTACAGTCTCCGTCGCATTGTTGAGCTTGACCAGCACTGGTGAAGGCCAGGCCAGGCCTAAACCAGCGCATAGCATGCTGAGATTCACTGAAACAGAAACAATGTTACCAATAAGTACGTGTGCACCAATAACAATATGGTTATATTCTCTTTGGTGTGCATTATCTACCTACATACTTATGTATAGTTATATTCTACACGTTGTGTAGTGCGTACATGCAGTTAAGTCACTCATAATTTGATGACAAGTCACAACCGCGGGACAAGTCAGGGAGTGTCAAACTCTTACTGACTAAAACCCCACCGTTCCTTCTCCTGTTCTGGATCGAGGGCCATGGTGCCTCAATGCGCTTACTCCGCAACCCCAGCTGAACATCAGCCCTATAGGGCCCCGCCTGTAGTAGTCTTATTCTATTTTTTTATTTATTTTATTTTATTTTTTAAAAAACGTTGCCCCACTTTAGCATTTCCTCCTGTGTTGTGGGTGCGTTTACAAACATACAATGTCACATAGACATGACACACAGACCCAAAACAACAATTTTTGGATCTCACAAAGTGTTGTTCCGTGCGGGAATCGAACCCGCGACACGTTGCACGGCAGCCAGTTGCCCAGCCACCGCACCAACCGTGCAGTCTAATGGCTATTTGAGGCGCGCGCGGAACGCTACGCGCCGTACGCTCGGGTCTGGTTCTGGTCGGGCGGCAAGCTACTTTACCTTACTAGCCGTCAGCTGGCAGACCCTCGCACATCTATACTAATGTTATAAACCTGTAGAGTTTGTTATAACGCTTTCATCCCTGGAACTACTACTGATTTGAAATTAACAATTATTTTTGTGTTCGTTAGTAATAAAATACCACGCTACGATCTGTAGGAGCCACGTGTAAATAAAATAGGTACGAAAAACGTCTAATTACATAAATTACTACGGAAATCCAGCCACCGCAGCACCAGTAGATACTAATGTGTTCACAAATATGGCACGTTATTGTAAACTGACCTTTAACTGATGTAAAAACCTGAAAGATGAAAATTATTGATGACGTAATATAATCATGGGTAATCCCTCCTAATCAAAATACTACTAATAGTAATGTAAATTGTGGTTTAAGTATCCCATTTCATGTAGATTATCTTAATTTGTCTAAACGCCCTCTTCCTGAGGTCCGGGACCCTGTGGTCCCGTGAATGGAAGTAAACACATAAAATAATATCATCATAAATGCTAATGTAATAATGAATAAGAGTCCCGTTGTGACTTGAAACTAGTCGAGCTTTTCTCAATTAATTCACGTGAGTAAGTCGTTATCTATACTAATATTATAAAGAGGTAAAATTTGTAAGTTTGTATGTTTGTAAGTTTGTTTGTAGGGGGTAATCTTTGGAACCGCTGTTCGGATTTCCAAAATTCTTTCACTGGTAGTTAGCTACAATGTTCCTGTCCTACAGTGTGCAGCGGGTGAATCCGCGCGCGAGTAGCTTGTTTTCAATAAATGTGATGATGTATTTACGTTTTTTTTGAGAGAAACAAGTGCTACATCACGCCAGTGAGTCCAAAATAATAAGTAACATCGTACAACGTGTTAAGCCGTAGCTAGGCGGAAGACCCTCCTTTTCCGATCTTAGAGAATTGTATTCTCTATTTCCTAAAATATTCCTTTTTGATAATGGACCCAGAAAACTTATTCCGAAAGAATCTTCACTATACATGGACCTCATTTATTATAATTGGCAAAAAGTTGACTTAAAATGCGCTGCCGTGCTCACCCAAACTTAAAAACAATGCTTATACGTATAGGATAAAGAAGTATTTTCAATGGACATAATTGCTTAGTCAAAAAACATTAGCGGATGGTAACAAAAACTTGTGTACCTACTTTAGCTTAACCAATATTTATTAGAATCCATTGAATTTTGCGGTTAACTCTGGTATCTTATTCACACTTTTTTAACTAAAAGAGGTCCTTTAAATATGTTATGTAGTTACGTAATCGCAAATTGATTGAATATTAAACTTAAGTTTGCACAACATTTTGTAACATCACATTAAGTTTTTGAACGCATGGAGTTTTACAGAGCCGATTTGCCAGACGAATGGATCGACTTATCCCGAGTAATATCACGGCTTCAAAAACATCCGTATAGCAACGCTTGCGTTGTTTCACGCCATATGAGTATTGTTATCCAAGGCTTCATCCAAATCAGGTTAATCAGAGAGCGCTGTTGCTATGCCATCTGTGCATATGAAATTTCTTAGGACTTATTACGACGTCGAAGATCGAGACACGATCTCCGGCCACCGTCGGAGCGGGTCTGCAGACAGCGAGCAAGGGTGAATCGCCACCCGATCAGAACCAGACCCGAGCTTAGCGTTCCGCGCGACTATTACAGATGGAGTTGAATAGG
Source organism: Spodoptera exigua (assembly GCA_902829305.4). NCBI lineage: Eukaryota > Metazoa > Arthropoda > Insecta > Lepidoptera > Noctuidae > Spodoptera > Spodoptera exigua. The sequence goes on from LR824624.2 coordinate 2,988,758, forward strand.
ACCGATGATCTGCCAGGGTTGCGGGATAAGCGCAATTAGTTACCGTGACCTTGGGCTAGAGCAGGAGAAGGAACGGGGGGTTTTTAAGAGTCTGACACTTTCTCTCCCTTACCCTGGGCGGAAGGAGTCATTTGAGGATTTCCCAACCATTAAAAAAAGGCCTTAGAGTCAGTTCACACCGAGACGCGACCGACAAGACCCAAGTGAACAGTGAGGGTGGTATAGTATACTAAACTTCGTATCAATGATAATACAACAGCTATTCTGTATATAGGACACTATCTCTCTATTGTCAGTCCTATTGCCAGAATTGCACAATGCACAACAAGACTCCATGATTGGTCCAAATTGTATACTTCCCTTCGTTTTGTAAACTACTTAAGTACGTTGGCTTAAATGATCTTCATCATCATCATCAGCCTATAAATGCCCACTGCTGAGCAATGGCCTCTTCTCACATGGAGAAGGTTTGAGCATTAATCACCACGCTTGCTCAATGCGGGTTGGCGATTTCAAACTTACAATTAGAAATTATAAGTCCAGGTTTCCTCACGATGTTTACCTTCACCGTATGTCAGTGGTGTCTAAATAATCATAGAAAGTACATATAACTCGGAAAAAGTCACATTGGTACTTGCCAGGTTTCGAACCCACACCCTCATGCACGAGAAACGGGCTCCTTAACCTTCGGGCCACCACGACATAAATGATCTTAGAAGTCTTTAATAACGAGGTCTGGCAGAACTGAAATTTTATGGTATCTTAGGCCGTAGGTTTTTTTGCTATCGTTGGGAAATCTTCCAAAGAACTTATTGCGTGGGACAGAAGGTGAAAAACAGTATAGGGTCGCTGTACATTATATGGCTTGCTCCCGCAACCCCGGCTGACCATTGGTGTTATTGGGCGCAATTTATGGTGTTGTTTAATCTCTAAACGGCCAAGTCACGCATCCTTAACTGTAATAATAACAAAATCGCAATACCTTAGACCTTAAACGTAGCACGAATTTGTTATATTTCATTACAGCAGCTCCATTGACACTTGTTATGAATGTTTTGGTGGGTATTTTTTTTCTGTCATCAAGACTGTATAGTTGACGCGGTGACAGGGCGGATGGCTCAGCCGAGGTTGCGGGGTAAGCGCAATGAGGCACCGCTACCTCAGCCCAGAGCAGGAGAAGGAACAGGGGGGTTTTTATTCAGTAAGAGTCTGACACTCCCTCCTCTGGGTCTGGGTGTGGGATGTGTATGTGAAATTGTATGTTTATAAACGCATACACGACACAGGAGACACTCGTCACGTAGGTACGTATGTTTTAGTAATCTAACGTAGTAATTTTATATTTATTTATTTAACAAAAGTACAATTTTCAGAATTACCTTTGGTTCCCCTTATTAAAGATCCTCGCCATACATATCGTTTAACCGCGAGAAGCGCTCATTTCTTTTCTTTTTTCTTACTACCTCATTACGTACCTTATAATTACCATAAAAAAGAAAACGAAAATCAAACCAAAGAAATACACATTATAAAAATTAAAGAATGCATTGCCTATGCAATTCTTGACCCAACTTTTTCTTCAACATAAACAGACTCACTTTATTTTCCTCTCTCAATAAATCTATTTTATTGAATGTTTTTGGCACTATGTGTTTTTTAGTTCTCTCACCATAGTAGTTTATTATTTTAGGTTTATTGAACATGTGTTAATGTTAATTTATTAAAAATTTCTTCCCATCCCGGGGCGAGAGAAGTCCTTTGATAACTTTATCCTTCAAAAAAAGCCCAATGGGATATAGCTACAAGTTTATGCGGTACTTTAGGTGCCTTCCTCAGACGTCAGCAATACGCTGTCCTTTACCTTGACGTACGTAAAAGATGAGGAAGGAAAATATATATGCACTTATGAGAGTCAAGAAACTTGATTTCTAACTTAATACATTTAGGAATCAAAATGCCATGATTGTAAATTTGTTAGTATGACGTGCAAATTAATGAATTTTATATTTTATTATCCTTGTAATAAAACTTTCTTTCGTCCTTGTTGTTATTCATGCACTTGAGAGACTAGGAAATTGAATTTTAGTGACAACAAAATAGGAACTAAATTTCAATGACAGTGATAAAGTTGTTAGTTTGAGAAGTACCTATAATAGATTTTAATTTTTATCCTGTAAGTTAACCTTTTTCCTGGCCTTGTCATTCTACAAAATAGAAATGTTTGGGAAAGTGTTTGGATACGTATTTCTGCATAGTTACTATTGTGTCACCTCACAGCTAGACTCGGAACATGAATTTATAGAACTCACAAAGAAAATAAATGTTCTGTGAGGGCATTGAAGACACGATAATTGTGTTTCAAACAAAATTAAAGTATAGAGCGTAATATTATATAGACATTAAATATTTCGATGAGACAATGATAATTTTTTTTCCAAATAGACCATTAATTTTTTTTAATTGTTAATAAAAAACTCGATAAATCCGGCATTACCTATCTGACTACTCTGAGAAGAAATGCCGAAACAAACTCAGAGGTCAGTCTCTTTTCAAGTCCAGACAATGTAAAAATAACATAATATGAGAGAACCGTGCAAGTTCATTCTGTAGTGGTCTTTTGAGGAAAGAACCACACCAGTTTAAGTGGACCCGTTCTGAAGACAGGCACGCAAGTGTCAGTTTGCAACCAGTATAGCTAGTGCTACTGAGTTGTAGTAGTAGAAGTAATAAAATATAATGTGTGAGAACCGATGTCCAGACAACTTAAATGAAATGGTTTTTATAATATTTTATTCCATCCCGGTTAACTACTGGTAACTTTTTAGGGGAGACTGAAAGCGTAAATATTTATCAAGGTCCCGGCTCGGAGAAGAAGAAAGAAAGGGGTGGTTGTAAGTCAGTAACAATCTGACACTCCCTTTTGCATCATCCAGGACGACATATTAACATTTGATGAACCTCCTAACCAACCCAAGGCGGGAAACAACATTTGTGAGGACCACCTAGAGGACACGGTGGAGCATACGGTGGCAGAGTGCTCTGCTTGGGCTGAGCACCGTCATGTCCTCAGAGAAGTGATCGGCGGCGGCGACCTCTCGCGCCCGGGCTTAATCGAGGACATGGTTCAAAGCGAGAGGAACTGGGAAGCTATCTCCTCCTTCTGCGAAGCAGTTATGATCGCAAAGGAGGAGGCGGAGCGCGTGAGGGAACTATCCTCCTCGCGCCCCAGGCGCTGCAGAAGGCGACATTCCGGGCGTCGGGGATCGAGAGATGATCTCCGGCCACCGTAAGCGCGGGTCTGCGGACGTTGAGTAAGAGTAGCTCGCCGCCCAACCAGAACCAGGCCCGAGCGTTCCCCGTGCGCCTCAAATAGCCAATAGACCGCCACAGACGGGGCCCTATAGGGCTGATGTTCAGCCGGAGTTGCGGGGTAAGCGCAATGAGAGACCGCGACCTCGGCCTAGAGCAGGAGAAGGAACTGGAGGTTTTTAGGCAGTAAGAGTCAGACACTCTCTCTCGCGTTACCCTGGGCAGGAGAAGTCATTGGATGACTTTCCCCTGACAAAAAAAGGCGAGAAACAACATGTGATGATTTTTTGTATTCTAAAAAAACCACCGCTTCTAATATGTGACCCTCAATGAAACGACAGACAAAACAAACAGAAAATACTGTATTTACTTATTTAAACAATTTAATTATTTAGCTACATTGTTGATTAACAAAGGACATTAGAGTTAGTCACATGAATTCTCAAACTATCATATCAACTATATACCTAGGTATCAGAAAATACCGAATTGAATAGAAATGCGGTGCAAGGACATACCTAGGTACTTTATTTTAGTATTTAATTAGGTCAATAATAGTATGGTGAGCAGATATACTTCCAAGGTTATTAGAAAGTTCAAGGTTAAAGAAGACTAGAAACATACATAGGTTTTTTTAGGGAAAACCATCAAATGACTTCCCTCGCCTAGGTTCGGGCGGGAGGGAGTGTCAGACTCTTACTGACTAAAAACTCCCCCGTTTCTTCTCCTGCTCTGGGCCGAGGCCGCGCTGACTCATTGCGCTTATCCTAGCTCTTTCAGTCGAAACTGCAATTTCATTCAGAATTGGTGAAAGAGTTATGCTTCGGCATAAAAGGGTCGGCACGATCCGAGTGACACCACAGCTTCACAAAAATCGGCGTGGAAAAAGCACACGTACATATTATACTACAACGAGACCGTTGTGTTTCGCCGTGTAAGTGAGGATATCCTACCCTATCCTACTTCCCCTCCCCCAATCACTAAATCACCAAAACCCTAAAACCCGTTGCATAAAAGGTCGGCAACGCTGCTGCTATGATGTTGTCGCGTTAGAATGTTTGTATAAGACAGTGACAGCAACAATTTTATTCCTCAGATAACAATAATTTATCTGACTATTGAAAAAGCATTATTTAATTGTTTTTTTTTAATGTTATAAAGTCGTCAAACGAGCAGTCGGATTACCTGATGGTAAGCAATCAGCGCCGCCCATGGACACCCGCAACGGAGGAGTTACGAGTGCGTTGCCGACCATTTAGTGATTAGGGATTTGGAGATTTAGGGATTGGGGAAGGGTCCGGGAAGGGGAAGGATTGGGCCTCCGATAACCTCATTCACACGGCGAAACACAACGCTGTGGTTGTTTCATGCCGGTTTTCTGTGAGGCCGTGGTATCACTCCGGTCGAGCCGACCCATTCGTGCCGAAGCATGGCTCTCCCACACTTGAGTGTTCTATTTTCCTTCAAAGTATCGATTAAAAACATTTTTGAATTTAGAAATCATTTACTTTACAGATTTTCGATTCTATTACAATAGTAATAAAGTTAAAAATCAATATCCACACCTAAGTAAACTGTTATGATTGCATGCACATAGTTGTTATATGTGTGAAGTAGATGGTATGTACTAGTATTAACTTTGGAGGTCATTATACCGATTGATTTAAACTACCAATGGGGATGTGTATGTATATATCAAGGTTTTGGTAGTTTCAAACCATTTTGAACCGTGTCACTATGTATTCTAAATTGAAAGTTGAATGACATAGGTATTCCATTAAAAGTGAGTAACCTTGTATGGATGGATTGGGTTTAGTCTCGTGTTCGTCATCACTGACTGTCGGTCTAGACGGTACTGGGTTCGATTCCCGTGTTCAACAAGATTTCAAATTTATTATTTGCAGAATATGGGTAAGTTAACAAGATGGTCGTGGTTGTGGTGGCCCCGAGGTTAAGGCGCCCGCTTCTCATGCATGAGGATGTGGGGTCGAAACCTGGCAAAGTACCAATGTGACTTTTTTCAAGTTATATGTACTTTCTATGATTATTTAGACACTACTGACATACGGTGTAGGTAAACATCGTAAGGGAATCTGGACTTATAATATCTAATTATAAGTTTGAAATCGCTAACCCGCATTGATTAGCGTGGTGATTAATGGTCAAACCTTCTCCGTGTGAGAAGAGGCCGTTGCTCAGCAGTGAGCACTAATAGGCGGATGATGATGATGATCAAGATGTTCTAAAATGAAATTTAAAAAAGCCATAGTCAGACTCACACTATGCAAATATAAATTAGGAGTCATTCGTTTTTATGTTCGGTAATGCTACTCATATTACGAACTCGAAAATTTTGAGTAAGGACGGGTGTTTGTTACTTTTTCACGTTCGTACTTAAAAACTTCTTAACGAATTTGAATGAAATTCGGTATAGATTAGGTATATAGTCCGGAATAACAGATAGGCTACTTTTTACCCTGGTATTAAAAGAGGAATTTTTTTTTAAGCTAGTAATAGCCCTCTTTGCAATGCCTGAAAAAGGCCGTTAAGCTGTGCCTGTCATTTTAATTAAGACCCTTGTACCTATCTTAACCTGCAAAGAAAGACTTCGCATTTGTCAAAATTCTTTCACTGATAGATACTTAGCTATAATGTTCCTAAGTGCTACCTATAGAGCAACTTAAACCGCGTGAGAGTAGCTAGTAGGCCTATAAACTTAAAGGCTAGGTCTATAAAATATATACATACATTTCCCTGTGTAAATAGGCTCTCAGCATACATATTAAACACAATACATATGTGTTACCTTTTCCTCGATAAACATTTCAAAGTTTAATCACGTACACGGTTTTAAGTAGATGTATTTTACGACTATGATTGACCTTCTTCAATACTAATAAATTATCATAGTATAAGTTTTTATGTCGCCAAAAAAAGTTCCGATTACAAAAACACTTGGGTCAGATAACTCTATATTATAAAGAGGTAAAATTTGTATGTTTGTATGTATGTAGGGGTATGTTTGGAACCGCTGGTCGGATTGCCAAAATTCTTGCACTGATAGATAGTTACAATGTTCCTGAGTTCTATGAGCTATAAAACATCACGCTACGATCAAATGGAGCCGAGCAGCAGGTGAAACCGCGAGAGAGTAGCTAGTAAAGTAATATTGGGGTACGTTGCCCGGTTTTATTTTTGCGAGGGAAAAATCATTGTAGGATTTCTCTCGCTCTGATGTAATATGTGGGCGAGAGGGAGTGTCAGACTCTTACTGACTAAAAACCCCCCAGTTCCTTCTCCTGCTCCGTGCCGAGGTCGCGGTACCTCATTGCGCTTACCCCGCAACCCCGGCTGAACATCAGCCCTATAGGGCCCCTTCTGGTGAGTGAGGGTGCTGGAGGCACAACTCTTCTCCATCCAACCCCCAATATGAGGGTAACGCACTTGGAACTCCTTTGAAAACTAACTCATGAGTAGGTACGACCTCTTAGTTGGTAGGTTATTATAATAATAATATGATAACACGGGTTGCGGATTCAAGCGCTGAACATCAGCCCTTTAGGGCCCCGTCTGTGGTGGTCGAATGGCTCTTTGAGGCGCGCGCGGAACGCTACGCGCCGTACGCTCGGGCCTGAGATCGTCCCTCGATCCCGAGGCTGCGATTGGATTATTGCGCTTGCCTCTCATCCGTATTTGTCTGGGTTACTTTTTAAAAAAAGAAAACATTTAAGAATATTTGCTTAATGTTTGTTTTTTTGTGGAGACACTTATAGGTAGTATTATTTAGACTTTTATTTATGTGCGTATTGACAATCGATGTATTTTTATAAAACGCATTTTTTTGGCTTTTTAACTAAAAGGTTATTTTATCTTAGTAATAATATGTTTTTGAATACGCTCCATTTCGATGTAAGTGCATAGAAAGGAAAGTCAAATGTTATTATCTCATCAAAACCATCATCTTGGTAGGTCCCCAAGACAAGTTACCAGATCCTCTTAATAGGCACTATTATATAACATAATAGATTTTTTAAATAAACGAGAATTCTCAAAATTCAATAGCCACTACGAGTTTTGCTAGTCTAATATAGTGTCAAAAACCAGTTAGTTAAAGTCCAAATTAGTATGTTGGTAAACTAGACTTATATTCAAATACCTGATTTATAACATATGTATATGTAAAATGATAAGTCTCCAAACGTAAGGCATCAAATACCATCTCGTTATTCACAAAACTAACCTTGCAAACACACGCAACACCATAATTTCATAACAAAACAACGACAACAAAAACACATTTATAAAAACACTAAAAACAAATAAAACACACTAAATAAAAATAAAAATAAACAATTAAAACACATACCTATAATCACAACGGCATATTGCCGTAATATAGGATTCGAAAAAATATTATTAAACATTTTTAAAACACTGCGATCATCTGTTCGAAATTTAAATCGTTAGTCGTGTTCGTTTTACAAAATTTACTAGCGAACTGCGCGTGCGCACGTTTAAACTTGTTATGTTTGAGAGGGGGAAATAAGGTAGTTAGGTACTTGACGCTCTTAAAACAGCATCAATGTACCATTCATTCGTGATGATTAGGAAATAAATTATGGCCGATTGCTTACCAATAGGTAATACATTTGCTCGTTGTCACATAAAAAAATTGAAGTAAGTAGGTAGGTACACAGATAAAACAGCAAAATTATTGTTTATAACCTTTTTTTTGTAACTCTATTGATTTGTGCAGACTATTGACCATGGTTTTAGGTTTAAAGGCCACGAATTGATGGTCAATAGTACCTTACAAATGAATTTCGTACTAAATTATTTACTTTATTTAAATACATACTATTTATTAGCAAGCTGAATAAACCCAATCACTGTTAATAGGTTTTTGAATATCATTTTTCTTTTTGTTACAAAAAAACGTTGTTTCACGCTCACATTTTCTCCTGTGTCGTAGCCTCGTAGGTGTGTTTTCAAACATACAAATCAACACACACAGAACCTCCAAACACGAAATAACAATAAGTGGGTCACACAAAGTGTTGATCCGTGCGGGAATAGAACCCACGACACGTTGCTCAGACAACCACGTCAACCACCAAGAAATTCGTTGTGTGATTCTGTTTGTTGAATGTGACGGTCGGAACAACACGCCGTGTTTCCGTACTCGAACCCTAAGTGTTGATTACATAAACAATTGATATACACATTGAATAATACAATTCAATGTGTATATCCACTCAAACTAAAGTGCATTACCAGATTGTGATAAAAGGTACCTACTTGTAATTCCTAAGAATAAAGTAATAATTACATAAAGGTACAGTTATAGTATAAAGAGAAGGGGTAGGCTATCTCTGGCCCAATCCGCGATATAATTGCCTACTGTGTTAGGGTTGTCACTTTTAGCAAAATTTTTAATCAGTGCCTATAAATTGGCAAGGGTCGGGAAGTTGTATTTTTTACTTGTATTGTCTGGGTACAGGGTCTGAAAAAGGAATAAAGTGACTAAAATATTATAATTAAAAGAAGCACTAAAACAACATTAAAAACTAACGCCTATCTCTTAGACTATAATCGAGTTGCAGTGTTAGCCCCGACTGACGCACTGAAAAACGGGTCGAGATCTTGTTACAGTGTGCGTGCGTCGACGCGTAAATACTATGGCGCACACATTCAAGCCGCGCGCGGTGCGTTTGTATGAAGATAACCTACTTCCCTTCCCTTTATACTATGGTACAGTTACGATCCCCGACACCCGCGCCCCAGGCAGCGTGCTCTAAAATCGCATACCTGACGGTTTTTGAGTAGCTCGTTATAAGCATGCTTATTTTGAGCGTAGCAAGCAAGCAAGGTGTCGTGGTGGCCTGGAGGTTAAGGAGCCCGTTTCTCATGCATGAGGGTTCGAAACCTGGCAAGCACCAATGTGACTTTTTCCGAGTTATTACTTTCTATGATTATTTAGACACCACTGGCATACGGTGAAGGTAAACATCGTGAGGAAACCTGGACTTATAATTTCTTATTATAAGTTTGAAATCGCCAACCCGCATTATTGCATGATTAATGCTCTAACTTTCTCCGTATGAGAAGAGGCCTTTTCTCAGCAGTGGGCACTTATAGGTTGATGATGATGAAGCAAGCAAGGTATGGACACACGTGCTTATAAGCAGCAAAGAACTCCTCAGGTGTAGGCACCAATTACTTCCCAGAAGGAGACCCGTATACTCGTTTGTTAAATGTAAAAGTAGAACTTTCTGCTGACAAATCAGTACATGTAAGATAAACTGGACTGGTCACCTTAAAACTGTCTGTCCTTCAGGTTACTTACTTTATTTGACACTTTGACTAAATATTTGTTTTAGGTAACATTGACTACATTGTTCTCACATACATACGGTATCTAACAAAGAAGTAGATTGTAAAAAAGTAACCATGGAGTTTCTTGGTCGTTCTTTGTCATTCGGACGAGCAAGTAGCTTCATTAGAGGATTAACTGGCGAAGTGACAAATTGTATTCTTTCAGAAGACGACCCTGTCAAGATGGTTGCGGTACTGCATATCTTAAGCGTTTTTTTTAACAAAAACCCACACTAGTTTACGCATTACACCCAGACCCGGAGCAACACTTTGTGGATCACACAAAGAGTTTTACGGGGAAATCGAACTTCCGACACATTGCGCTTCAGCCAGTTGCCCAGCAACGGCGCCAACCGTGGAGTCAAAGTAATGTGGCGTGGGCAAGCGCAATAATTTACCGCGGTTTTTAGTCAGTAAGACCCTAACACTCCCTCTCGGTTCATCTAGGGTGGCAGGGCGAGAGAAGACATTGTATTCTACCTTCAAAAATGAACGAAAAGAAAAAAGCGGAAAATTCCTCTTACGTAGAGGATGCTTATTTAACAGGGCGAAGAATCACGTATATAACATAAGTGAGATGTAAGGGCTGACTCACTGACTAACTCCACCCTTTCCTTCTCCTGCCCCAGGTCGGGGCTGCAGAGTATGCCTTGCTGCAGTGATGCTACAGGAAGGCTCATAGCTCACCTGTAGACTATCTATCGTAGGCTGTTGTTGGCTGTTGATAATGACAATGGAATTTGTTGTTTACCTAAGATATTAATCAGCTAGCCTAGATTCGCATAAGTAGGTTAAAAACATAAACTTTTTTGCAGTATTTGTATGCTATATTTGAAGGTGCTGCATCTAAATGGTAAAAACAGGAATCTTATTCCTCATAGCCTCGGGCTAGAGCAGGAGAAGGAAAGGCAGGAGTTTGGCAGAAAAAGGAATGGGGGTTTTTAGTCAGTAAGAGTCTGACACCCGCTCTTGCCTCACCATGGGCTAGAGAACTCATTTGATCATTTTCCCCTTACAAAAATAGGAACCCTATTCCTATGTCTCTATTTTCGTTTGTCTGTCTGTCACCAAGATGTACTATATGGACAATGATGGATAAATAGATAGATACTAATAATACTTTTGTTTCCCCTGTAACAGCAAATGCTACATATTGACTGGCCGGTTGGCGCAGTGGCTAGGCAACGGGCTGCTCTGCAACGTGTCGCGAGTTGGATCCCCACAGACCAACACTTTGTGTGATTCACAAGTAGTTGTTTCGGGTTTGGTTGGCACCCACGACACTGGAGATAATCTCAGTGTGTGGCAAGGTAAATAAAAAGGAAAAAAAAATGAAATTGATTCTGATACAGAACCCGTTGTACGCGAGTCCACCTTGGCCGGTTTTGGTTTTATTTGATTAGAATATTTGCAGGTTATAAACGTATTAAGATACCATCTTAATAAGTACTACAGATTTTTATAAACGGTTAAATGAAGGATTAGGTGAATGACCCGGTAACCGACTTAGAATATTTGTTTTATGAATGTCATTATTATTTTTATTTAATTAAGGACCGCCACCTTCAGCCTATCAGAATATATATAGCCTTGTTATGGTTGGAAAATCAGACTCTTACTGACTAAAAACCAACCCCAACCATGAAACCTGCATCCTGGTTGGAGCCATCGAACCTGCATCACTGTGCTTGCAGCTGCAGTACCAACTGTCTCTATCATCGTTTTAGTCGTCTTTGAACTTGGCATCGTGGTGGCCTGGAGATTAAGGCAACCGCTTCACATGCAGGAGGGTTCGAAACCTAGGCAGAACCAATGTGACTTTTCCGAGTTATATGTACTTTCTATGATTATTTAGACACTACTGACGTACGGTAAAGGAAACATTAAGAGGAAACCTGGACTTATAATCTCTAATTATAAGTTTGAAATCGCAAATCCGCCTTGAGCAGGCGTGGCGATTAATGCTCAAACCTTCTCCGTGTGAGAGGAGGCCTTTGCTCAGCAGTGGGCACTTATAGGCTGATGATGTGATATGAACTTGGCGTGAATGTGACGCGTGGTTTAGTTACCTGGTTTAGTGATATCCTCAATCGCTGTCTATCTTGCTTACAGAAGCCGGAGATCGTTTCTCAATCAGCGACTACCGGCACGTCTCCTGCGGTTGCTAGGACGTGAGATCCTACCAATAAGGAGCCAGCTACCCAGTTCTTTTAAATCAGCACTTTGGCCTGAACTAAGACTGAGCACGAAAGATAGACTCTAAGGTCTCATTTATTGGGACGAGGCGTGTTGAATTGGGTTATATTGCTCATTCATTTGTGTTTGTGCGGGATGTGAGGATATTTTATATTAGTAGTTCTTCTCGATAACCGAGGGATGAGATTTGTTTATTTTTGTTTTTATGTCGTAGGTCGGCAAACGAGCAGACGGATGGCCTGATGGTAAGCAATTAGCGCCGCCCATGGACACTCGTGGTCACCTATTAGGGATTTTAGGATTGCTTCACGCCGGTTTTCTGTGAGGCCGTAGTATCACTCCAATTGAGCTGGCTGGGCCATTCGTGCCGAAGGATGACTCTCCCACACTTACTAAACTAGGACGCTTACCTAATATCGATTTTATATTATTTTCAATTCTATATCTAGCCAGCAAAAGTCCAGATAGTGAGACTAGTTACAGAAACCGGTAGTTAGATAAAAGCAGTTCTTGTCCTGGCAACATTTTTAGCGCGCGAAAATGAAATATGGCTTCTTTTTTAAATCAAAAGCCTCGGTCGGGCCTCTTTTTTTTCATATTTCGATCCGTTTTGGCGTTCGAACCGGTTTTTTTATGTGGGAGACAATCTTCGAATGTCTTTTTTCGCCTAGGGTGAGACGAGCGGAAATATCAGGCTCTTACTTTCCTTCTCCAGGCCTAGGCTGCGGTACCTTATTGCACTTGCCCCGCATTCCCGGTTGAACATCGACCCTGTTAGGGCTTATCTGTGGTGATCTAATGACTTTTGAGGCGCACACAAAACTTGTGCATTTTTAAGTTTGTGTCAAAAATGTAATTCGATCAAGATATTTAGGTTCAATAAGTATCACTTGTTAGTTTCGATCGTTATTCAGCTGCCTCGGTTCCACATGGGTGTCCTGTTACAAAATTTCTAAACTATTTAATAAATATTATTACACATATAAACCTTCCTCTTCAATCACTCTGTCTATTAAAAGAACTGTTTCAGATACGGTGGGAGGAAACGGTTAGGTGTCGCCATTGTAAGGACCACATACAGGACACGGTGGAAGATAATTTAGCAGTCGGCTCAGGCTGAGCACCGTAGTGTCTTCAGGGAAGTCATCGGCGGCGGTGACGTCTCACGCTCAACCTTAGTCGAGGCCAGTGACGGAGCGAGAGGAACTGGGAAGCCGGCTTCTCTTTCTGCAAAGCAGTGACGCTCGCATCATGCAAATTTCAGCACAAAAAGATCTATTAAAAGAATCGGCATCAAAATCCATTGCGTAGTTTCAAAGATTTAGGCATAAAACATTTTTATGTAAAAGGTCGGCAAACGAGCATAATTATTACCTGATGGTGAGCAATAGCTACCGCCCATGGACACCCACCACAACAGAGGAGTTACGAGTGCGTTGCCTACCTTTTGGGGATTAGGGATTCGGTGATTTAGAGATTGGGGGAGGGGAACGATTGAGCCTCCGGTAACCTCACACACGGCGAAACGCAACGCTGTTGTTGTTTTTCGCCGGTTTTCTGTAAGCCGAAGCATGCCTCTTCCACACTTAAAACTTTGTTTTATACTATGTAGTGATTACTCCACAAGAACTTATCCATCTCAATGTTCATTAAAATCGATACAAATAAGAAATGAAGTTCGTAAAACGTTGCGGTGCTCCAGATCGCTCGATGCTTCGGCGAACAAAAAACATAATACCGAGAAAACTTTCAATATCTTTGAATCACTGCGTATGAATGTTACAATGTAAAGAATTAGCCAATATTCGTAAAAACGCGATCTTTTTTTGTGAGGCGAAAATCATCAAATGACTTGACTGAATTCTCAAACTATCATATCAACTATATACCTATCAGAAAATGGCGAATTGAATAGAAATGCGATGCAAGGACATGACTAGGTACTTTATTTTAGTATTTAATAAGGTCAATAATAGTATGGTAAGCAGATATATAAGGTTCTTAGACAGTTCAAGCTGAAAAAAAAACTAGAAACATATGTTGTTTTTTTTGGCAAAACCATCAAATGACTTCTGTTGTGGTTTTTAAATTCATGTGTGCTATGCGCAGAAATATATGTTTTTTTTTTGGGCCCCGGCTATGGTCGTTTGGCGTATCATTTTGTACGCTTGTAATATTCATACTCAAAGTTTTATAGTTTTTATTTTATCGTTGTGAACACTCGCTCTTCTCTACGGAACAGAACTGAGATATTTCTTGTAGAAACTTGAATAGGTACTGTATTCTTTTATACGTTTCTACTACATCATATAATATGTAGGTGTGTATCAATGCTTAGTATATGGTACTAGGTTATTTAGATAGGGGGAAATCATCCAATGATTTATCCTACAGATGGGGCCTAACATGGCCGATGTTTAGCCTGACGTGCGGATCAGGCGCAATAAGGTGATACGGCCACGGCCTGGAGTAGGAGAAGAAACGGGAGGGGGGGGAGGTTAAGGAAGACATAATAATATGAGTAGTTTCCCTTCTAAAACAAAAACGCTTTCGGACTATTAAGTAGTTTGTTATTTTAAGTTATAATTATGTCGGCAAACGAGCATTCGGAATACCTCATGGTAAGCATTCAACGCCGCTCATGGACACTCTTAATATCAAAGGAGTTACTATAAGTGCGTTGTCGGTATGTGGCTTTTGGGTAATTAGTTATTTTAGGATATTGTGGATGGGAGGAGGGATTGGGCCTCTGGTAACCTCACTCACACGGCGAAACACAACATAGGAGTTGGTTTACGCCGGTTTTTCGTGAGCCCACACTCTTGCTATGGTCACATTTAACACTCCAGTCGACCCGGTTTATGTTTTTGCAAATACCTTTATTTATTATGTAGCGAATCACGTACCAAGCCTCTAGTACCATCTATTTAAAATAATGCAAAATATACGTCATTCAGGTTATGGGTATTTTTAAATTTATTATAAGAAAGAACAATCGAACGCCTGCCTATAAATTCATAGCAACGAATACGTTTAATATCTGGTTGTAGTGCCTGCTTATTTTTAATAGCAGCAATTTTTGTATGTATGTGTATATTGCTTACCATAAGATAATCTATCTGGTCGCCCTTTTAAAAAGAGGGAGACAAGGCATAGACCTTTTCTTTTCCATAAAAAGCTCCCAGTCTTTTGTAAATGGTTTAATTGAAATAAATGGTTTTTCTTTCTTTTCTTTTAAGAAAGCATACGTTCTTTTTTTGAAGATTTGAAAATAATGTTATGGCATAAGACTTTTAAAATTAAATTCGACTTTAAACTTAAGCAGATAAGATTAAATATTTTGTGACTATCCTTATTCTTCTCTTACTTAGACTTACCTACGAGTTCTTTTTTTATTCATTTCAATTTCAAGGAAGAATTCATTAAGGCATTATTTCATTTTTACCGATGCATGGTTTCAACCGCTGCTCGGTTCCTATTGCTCGTGGCATAGTTGAATTAGCCATCTAACTAACGGCCTGAATGACTAGTCGTTTGATTGGGTGGATAATCTTTTCATTCTGGTTATAAGTGAAAGGGTGAAGAAATTAAATATGACTAACTGTTTGAAACGCAAGAAGTCATTGAATGATTTTTCCAACCATTAAAAAAATATGCCTACCGTCTATACCATACCATGCTACCATTTCAGACTATACTTAACAGACATGACGTATTGAATTGTCAACTATGAATAATGACAGTTTAATTTCTGTACCAATTTCAATGTAAACAAGTTGATTAAGTACGTAATAAAATGTACGCAAATTAGTACAAAATTGCTGTGATTTTGATTGTTATGGACAAACTGAAATAAATATTATTCATGCAATGTAATATGTAATATGTAATTGTGGTGTTTACTTCATAATCGTGTTTCATTTTTAATGAGATAGGATACGTGCCGATGGATTACCTGATGGTAAGCAAACACCAACACTTATGGATACTCACATAACGCCACGGTAGTGCATCCCCAACTATTTAGGAAAGAGAACGCTCTTTTCTTGATGGTTTGAAGATCGTATAGGCTCGAAAATATCGCTGACGACAGCTCATTCCATAGTTTAGTAGTCCCACTGAATGTATTAAGTGGGATCATCAACAAATTACTTCTCCAATAGCGAGTGGGGTGAGAGGGAGTGTCAGACTAATACTGACTAAAAACCATCAAATCCCTTCAACTGCTCTAGGTCAAGGTCACGGTACATTATTGTGCTTATTGTAGATTACCGTGTATTTACTGTTGCTTGCTTGTTGTAGATTACTGTGTACCTAATCATTACAGTGAATAGCCCGTATCAGTACCACGGTAGGTTCTAGGGTTGTCCAAAGGTACCTACTCTGTTTTTTTACGTATGTTGTACGTAGGCAAACAAGCGGACGGATTACCTGATGATAAGTAATCGGCGCCTTCCATGGACACATTACCAATGGACATTACTGCCATAGTGTTGCCGGCTGCTTGTGGGTTATTGGGGATTTAGGGATAGTGGGATTTGAGGATTCAGGATGGGATGGGAGAAAGGATTGAGTCTCTGGCAATCTCATTCACATGCCAAATCAACGTAAGTGTTGCTTTACACCAGTATTTTGTGAGGTTTCCGTGATATCTCTTCGGTCAAGCATGGCTCTGTAGACACCTACAAAAAATAATTGGCAAAAAAAATCCAAGATTAAAATGCTCGTAAAGATCATTCGCTGTTACGTAATTGTTTCACATTTTACGGCTGGTTTGGTTACAATAAAAATGCTTAAGTCGGTATAAACAGGACCGATATCATAAGCAGCTTATAAATGGCCACTGCCAAGGCTAAAAGGCCTTTTCTCAAAAAGAAAAGTTTTGAGAAACCACTAAACAAGTTAAATCTATTTCTACATCGAATTTGGGGCCACCTTAAACGTTGATATACTTAATAACGGCTCTAGGTGTAAACTTATCTGTCCCTAGTCAATATTCAACACATTATTACTCGGTAGATAACTTGCAAACAACTTGGATTGCCAATCAGACTTGCACAATACTATATGTTAAAACTTGAACCAACTTATTAACGACGATGGAACTTTCCAGAATCGATTTGATGTAAATTTCAAATCATCATAACATTAATTTGTTGGAAATCATTAAAAAATAGAGATAAATTACTGATGAAAAGTGGAAAAAAGATTTGTAAGTATTGCATACAAGACAAAAATCTAATAAAAAGTTTTGACAATTTCAGTAACAATTTACGCTTAGTGGCGTTATGTTTTTTAAGACTAAGGTCAGCAAACGAACAGATGCATGACCTGACATGATGATAAAAGCAATCGATGCCGAGGCACAAGGCGCTATCGCAGGAGTTAAGAGCGTCGTCGGTTTTATAGATAGGTATTTGGGGATTATTAGTCCAAGCAGACGGAAATCCTGGGTCATGGGCCCAAGCCCAATTATGTATCGCGGCCTTTTATCGGAGTAGCAAAGTCGGTAAGAGACTAACACTCCCTCTTGTTCCATTCAGAGCAGGAAAAGATATTTGATGAATTCTGCGCCACACAAGAAAAGCAGACAGAAATAAACGCAAATAAGCCAAATTTTACTGTTTAGTGTTATGTACCAAAAAGTATGGGTGTGTAAATGAAATACAAAAGTAAGATTTTATCATTTATTATTTCCACGATGTAATCTATAAAGCAATGAAAATTCAATAAACGTTGAAGGCCTACGCTATACTCCAAAGTTCAGAACAAATCTCGTGCCGTGAATTAAACGTGAAAAAACTTTTACTTTGCATTAAAACGCCAGTTTGTTGACATGAAATGAGGACAAAATAAAAACTATTAATAAATTGATAATAAACAGGGGATGTAAATCATCCATAAATTTAAATTATCTTAACAATTTCTTCTGGCAGGGTTTCCTGGGCAGAAACATGGTTTTGGACATAGCGATTTTGGCCCTTTTTGTTGACAAGTTGCTTTTGGAGGAGGTGGACAACACCCACCTCTATTACAGTTAACTGCTTCCTTCATCTGCATCATAAGTTCGTTTATCTGATTCGTGAGTTGGCCAACAGTGTTACACATTTGTTCGACGACATGAAAGGAAGGCGTACTGCCACTCATCTGGAACATACCAGCGTCTCCGTGAACATCGTTCTGGGAAGAGCAGCCAGACGGACATCTGTCGGTCAAACAGGCGTCAGAAGATGTTATCGGAGATACCGTGCCGTACCGATTGCACGGCGGCGGTAGAGGTGGAGGTGGACAACCATCCATTTGATGGCTACTACTGTACTGCTTGCAATCAGTACCACATGTACCGAGAGCACAACTGGGCGCTTTCGGTCGTCCGCATTTCTGGTCGCTATTGATAGGGCACTGCGTATTGTCACATTTGGGTGGTCGGTTAGCTGGGCACTGTGAATTGTTACAACTATACGGCGTGTCGGTTCTGTATTCTTTTGGCATGCTCGTCCTGCAGTCTGGACAGGGACATGTTACTTTTATGATACCGGCCTTTATATCCTTGATTTTGCCAGGGGTGTAGTTCAGGCAATTGTAGTGTGCCCAACTCTGGCAGGCACCGTGGCATTGTAAGCCGTTCTTGTTTGTTACAGGTCCTAAGCATATCTTACATGGGTTTTTCACTTTGTTGCATTTTGACATTGTGATCAGAAACTTCCTGAGCCTCTTTTAAAAACAGTTACCATGGTTGACGGCTAGCTTCCTAGGCTTACGTTTTGAAAAGTTTTATATTTATTATGGCATAGTGAATTTTGGAAATGTAATTTCATGTTGACATGCTTAGGTTTTTTTCTTTCTATGACTGTCTGTCAGATAGTCTGAGATAATTTTACCTTTTTGGAGAATGCTTGGATGTAGGTAAAACTGACTTTTTTATGGTTAACCATAGACCATAACGCAAGCAAGGCACAAATGTTCTGTTGAACTATTGCCATAAAAAACAAAATACTCGACGTATAGTTGAAAAAGTATAAAATAATTAAAAGCTATGATTTAATAATTATTTATAGGTGACGAGAGAAGACGCCAGTAAATCTGTCGACGGTCGCTATTGAATGAACTAGCTTTGTAGTTTAATAGTTAAGTAAACAATTTGGAGATATGTATTTCCTAGGTATGATACCTCATATCCTGTTTGCGCAATCAACAAAATAAATTCACTTATGTTGAAAACATTTTATCTAGTGTTGACTTGGTGACAAAAAAACCATTGAAGTGGTTGTTCTGCCGACACCAAAATTTGGAATTCCGTTGAAACATGTTCATTGCAAAATGTAGCAAAGATTATTGTTATTGTTTGTAGCAATGTAAATTAAGAGTTTATCTAGGAATGAAAAAAGGTTAAACTTCAAGTCGTTATTTTATTCTGATTAGACATGTTAAAACCTTTTTGAACTATTACACATTCTATACAAATAATTTGATTGTATCACACAAAAAGTAAGGCAGCTGCACATCCTTTTACTTTGCTCCATTGGATGCTGATGTTTCGGAATCAATTTTGCATCATTTTACACATAAGTTCTTTCAATTGCACTGAAAGCTTGCCAACGGTGTTGCACATCTCTTGCACTGCGTGCACCATCGCCTGCTGATCCTTTCGACTCAAATTGGAGTCCGATGACGAACATTTAGGGCGGGAGCCTAGAACATAATTTAAAAAGAAGTTAGAAATGATTTCGGAGACATGGTAGTTTGGACATTAAAAGGGATTCCGCTGTCCGCTTGTGCTATGAAACTAGAACAACGCAGAAGCGATTTCTGGATTTTGATTTGGAAAATAAGACGTCAAAATAAAAATATTTTTTAGGTCCATAGTACCAAAATAAGAATATTATTCACAATTTGAGGTTGGATATGGAAATAATCTTCTGAAACGGAGTTCAAGTGGTAAAATTATTAATATGATTATGATAATTATTAATGCAGTTGCTGTCTAGGG
Source organism: Spodoptera exigua (assembly GCA_902829305.4). Lineage (NCBI taxonomy): Eukaryota > Metazoa > Arthropoda > Insecta > Lepidoptera > Noctuidae > Spodoptera > Spodoptera exigua. Next base: position 3,008,628 of record LR824624.2, read on the forward strand.
TCCAGGTGTAATGATGTGAATGTGAAATCTGTTTGTAAAATTAATTGCATCCACATGACAAACAGGACAATATTCTTTATAGTGCATACTACTACTACCCCACATATAAAGAGATAGTTTGATAGAGACTATAAGACATAAAAAAATAGTAGACATATTTTTACGAGTTTTTTTTTGTGGAGGTGAAATCATCAAATGAATTCCTCGCCCAGAGTATGGCAAGAAGGAGTGTCAGACTCCTAAAACCCCGTCCCTGCTCCTGCTCCAGGCCTAGGCCGCGATATCATTTTTGATAGTATTGGTACGAAACTTACATTTAGTATTTGAAGTGGATGATAGTAGTGAACAAGATGGGGATAAAACTGCCGGTTTCTTCTTCACTTTGTGTCTGTCAGCCCTAGGTTTAGGAGCAGGCAGTTTTTTCGCTGACGCAGGGGGGCTTTCTGTGCATGGCTTTGGTAATCTCGGTGAGCGGCACGGCGAAGATGATGGAGACTTTTTCGAAGCACTCCGAGGGGGTGTTGGAGGGCGCGGAGGTAGCAATCGGGGATGAGACCGTTTTTGAACTTGAGTTGTAGATTGTGGGCACTCAACAGCTGGACAATTTACTGGCTCTTTGGAACAGCTCTTATTAGCACATGAGGTATCTGGCTTCTTTTTGGGGTTCAACGGGCAATCCTCTGAGACACATTTTGGCCCCCTGTTCGCTGGACAGTTTGTATTCGAACACGTGTAAGGTGGTTTTACCAAGTACTCTTTGGCTTGAGTCGTTTCGCAATCCGGGCACGGGCATGTCACCTTAATTATGCCAGCTTTGATATCGGATATTTTTCCCGGTGTATAGTTGAGACATTTATAGTGAGCCCATTTTTTGCAAGCTCCTTGACACTGTAACCCATTTCTATTGGTTACTTGTTGAAGGCAGAATTTGCAAGGGTTCTTTATTTTGGTGCACGAGGTCTTGGCAGCTTTTATCTTGGTACTCATTTTAAAAGGCATTTTAAAATTGTTACCATTTTGGCTATTTTTGTTCGCTACCACATTTTTCTGCAACTAATCACATAATTGATTCTAGGACTTGAAGTTTGCCATTTTTCTAGCAGAGTTTGAAATTGTTGACAGGTTTTTGACAGATTACATTGATAGTGGATAGTTTCCCTATTCTTATTATAAGTACTCTTTCCTGGATAGTGATTTGTGACTATAAGGTAGGTCTTTAATAAATACTTTTTAGTTTGGACAAATGTACAGGCTGACGAAAAAACGAAACTGGACGCATGACCATGAGCACTATCAACACTTTTAAATTTATTTTAAACTAGCGGCCTGCCCGTGCATCGCACGGGTCCAAATATATCGCTATCAAATGGTCACTTTTTCCTAATATTCCCCTCTACTTTTCTAATATTTTGATAAGAACCTTCTCCTTACAATAACAAACACAACAAAAAAAGAATTAGCAAAATTGGTCCAGGCGTTGTTGGGTTATGCGCTTACCAACACATTTTGCGATCCATTTTTATAAATAAGATTGTTTTGTTCGTGTAAGAATAACTTTTAAATTGTTAATGAAAAACAATATAGTTCGTCCATCTACCTACTACTACTTTATGATGTAAGAAAGACATGTAAAACTGATTGAAAAAGAGTACTTACCTAACCATGGAGTTTCTTGCTCTTTCTTCTCCATAGAAACGAGCGAATAGCTTCACTAGAGGACAAACGGATAGACTGACATGCTTTAAGTTAAAGCTCTTAAAATACTTTTTTTAACGTTCAAAAGTGCCTACTGTAGTTTAATTTAAATAAATGATTTTGACTTGTGACTATAAGCCCAATAGTATATTGGTAAAAACTAGGTTTTACCAATCTTGTGCAATCCCTTGCAATTGCAAAACCTAAAGCCATTTGCATTACACCGAGCAGAATCTTATTGATGACTTCATAATATCTATGATAATATTTGGGAAATCCTCAAAAAAACGAACCTCAGAGCCCACAACAATCGCACATAGACTATAATAATATGTTACGCAAGTACTGGTTGGTACAATATTATTATCTTTACCATCAAACAAAAAACTGCTGAAAAAAAGTAACATTATTGATTTTCCTTTGCTCCAGTTTTTTATTGCTGCGAATCATTATATAATAAAAATAACAGGACTGAGTTATGGTTTTTCAATAAAGAAACTTCTTTAAATGTATTAATAATATACATTCGTATGTACTTGCAATAAATTATTCATCTAAATACAATAGTCATGAATTAAAATGATAAAATTATGTGATAAGCTTGATTTGTTTGATTTTGGTGAAATGGAACGTACTCGCCGTCAAAGTCAGAAACCATCTGTCACGACTGTCACAAACATTCTTGAAATTTTGAGGTTAGGTTCTTGAAGCTTACAGGTTACTTTTGTAATAGAAAAATCACTTTAATAATCAAATATGCCGTTCATGAAAGGAAGAGCACCTATTCGACGTACTTTAAACTATTTAAACGCCGGGAGATTAGTTTTGAAGGATAAAATCAAAATATTCTCAGTGGCTTACAATATTAATGGACAAAACAATTCCGGAGCTAAGGAGTTTGTATTTTGGTATTTACCACAGATTCAATATAAAAATCCTGACGTGCAGGTGGCAACGTTGAAGAATCTGACTCCATCACCATTTATCAAATGTTATTTTGAAGATGGAAGAAAAATTTTAGTTGATGTTGACAATAAATCTAAAGAAGAAATTCTAGAGCATTTAATTAATACTGTTGGTGAGTTTTAAGGCTCTTTTTATCTACAAGTTAAGCCATAGTTCATGTATAGATACAGATAGACTCTTAAATTTAATTAAAATAAATAAATATTGACAAATTTTCTATATGACAATGCAATACATTTGTTTTCCCCATTACCATATTATTATGAGAATTAAAGATAACTTCCATTCATTAATCAAATACCTTCTATCTAATATTGTTCATCCATTATTGGGGCAGAAACCTCTACCATTTTCTACCATACCTCTACATTTTGTGTAGCGCTCATCCATTCTGAATATTTTGTTTAAACAGCCCAATATGGACAGTCTTAATTATCTTATTTTTATCCAAAACGCTGAACAGATAGTTAAAACTTGTTATTAAAAAATTACAGGAAAATCAAAAGAAGTACTAGAACAGGAAGCGATAGCTGCGGAAAAGAAGGACAATCCTGCAAACTTTGGCATCGGTTGTGAGCGTCCATGCATTTGTGAGGTTTATGGACAGGTGCCATGTCCCGGAGTAGTGCCGTTACCAAAGTTCATGAGAGGAAAGTACAAAAATGCCACAGATTAGACTATATTAATTATAATTATGTTGGAAATGTATAATGATTTCTTTGATAAAAGTGAATTGAATCCAATGCCGAGGAATTATAAACAGATCAACATAATATTTTCAATTAAGACCCGTTTCATTGTGTGTGATAAGAATCTTTCTCGCTTATAAAGAAAAAGACACTCATTATGTTACATTATAAAGAAAAAGACACTATGTTATTATATACATATTAATATTCCTCAGTCACTCAATCAAATAAAAAAATCTGCATCGAAATCAGTTGTCTAGTTTTAAAGGTTTAAGCATACATGATACATGTATAGGGATAGAGAGACTGTTTTATGCAATGTAGTGATTTTACTTTTGTATTTGTTTATTTTTTATTGGATAGGTATAACTAACCACCGTTTTCATTTTCTCTTTTGGAATGAAACTAAATTGTTGCTAAAGAATTTAATTTTAGAACTTAATTAGATGAGTGGGACAGACAAAGTAGGTGAATAATTTTGTTCTTTTCAACCATACTTTTCAAGTATTGTATATAAATAAATTATTTCATTTCCATAATGGTAGCTTGGTAAGCAAAAAGTAACATACACTTGCTTGTTATATATACATTGTGATGCATTCAAATAACACTACCTATCTATCACCTTGCTATGCGCAAGAGAAGACATTTGATGATTTTGCCCGTCATTCTGTAGGTAGGTAGCTCACAATTATCAACTTGATAATTGATTTGACTTTTATCAATTGAAAAGCATTGACATTTCCAACATTTAAATTTAAGCAAACTGTAGATAATGCAAATAGGTTTTAGCTGTAATTTAATTAAAATAAAAACAAAATCAAAGTAACTTAACTTTTATTTAATACCTACCTACACTGTTAATATAGTATGGATTCTTGGTAATAAAATATTTTATATAAAAACAATACATTGACAACAGGTACATCGCAGTACCGTTTTCAAATTAAAAAAACATCACTTTGAAATCTTGACAAGTCACTTATTATTTAGCCTAACTTTTGCCTTTTGCAAAAGTTTTTATCAATCAAAATATGAATCTTAACATATGAATCATCACATTCTCTTAATTTCAAATAGGCCCACATAATTATAGTGCACCATCTTCTCCAATTACCTAGTTAGCTATAGGTATCGAATGTAGCTTCAAGAAAAATAATTATCCCCATTAAAATCGATAGTCCCGGCAATGATTAGCCATTAACGCGGCAGCAATATAGTGCATATTCTGAAATGCTGTGAAGGTTCTGGAGTTTTCATTCCAAAAGAGTAAATCATCAACTTCATCCCCTCGTGGACAGGTGTGGAGGAAAATCCAGCGGAAACATGTTTGCCTGTTGATGTCCTGGAAATAAAAGTGATGTAAGGTTTGTATAGTAAGTTATTAACTTAATATAAACACTATTGTTACTATCTTTTATTTCTATTCATTCTAAAGTTTCTCTGTAAAAGATCACCTTGTGCAATCAATCTAGTCGTACTTCATTCATACTTCACATATCTAAATTTATGTTTAATAATAATATTATTTAATGGGTTTATGTTCGTTTTTAAGCCTTTGACTGCCGACAGAAAACTGTTGAAGGTAAATCCTCCGCTAACGGAGGTCACCGGTGACCCCCATGGCGCTTAACGTGTTAAGGTATATTAAAGGCCACTACCGCCTCAATATAAAACATTAAATCAAATTAAAAAGAACCTGAGATTCTACAGTTATCTATTTAAGTTAGTCTACTCATAGTAATAAGTAGGTTTTTCATGTAATTGCACGGCAAACTAGCTGACGTAAGCAAGCAAGCTACCTGTAACCAATCGGCGCCGCCCATAGACACCTGCAATACCTGAATTTAAGGATAGGGAAGGGAGGGGGAGGGAAAGATTTGGGCTCCAGTAGGCTCACACACACGGCGAAACAACGCTTTGATAGTTTCACGCCCGTTTCCTGTGAGGCCGTGGTATCACTCCGGTCGACCCGAAGACTGATTATCTTCGTATCTTATATCTCCTCCCGCCTTGGGCAAAGCTAAATCTTAAATGTGAAACTTGTGGGTAAACAAAATGTAGGTACCTATAGTCAGAATTTTAATTCGATTCCTGATTTGACATGACGTACTATCATTTTGTGAAATAATGATACCACATAAAAAAGTGTAGTGATGAACACAAAAATCGATAAGCAATCTGTGAATCAGTTTCAGGAAGGCATTCAAAAAGTTATGGCTACCGAATGGTCTAAATGCGTATCCCATGTTGTCAAAGAAGAAGAACAAATGAGTAAGCTAGATATGTTAATTGACAATAAAAATCACAGACACAATTCATAATAAATGTTACAGAAAGTAACAGCGATGACGGCGACAATTTATAAAATTTCTGTTTTATTTGTCATGTTCCTTCATGATCACATTTTTTATTAATTTCACACAATTACAAAAGAAATGTCTCAGATCGTTAATTAATTGTCAAAACCAAATTATCGGTTCAGAAATATTTTATTTCCTGATAAACTTAGTTTACGAGAGTAAATTTATAAACGAGAGGAATCGATTCAGAAATATTCGATTTCCATATCGAATAATTTCGCAACGTCACTATTTTGTACGTGTCATAACGTTGCAACACTGAAATTGTCAAATCTGGAATGGAATTAAAATTCCGAGTATACTTTTCCGAACATTACTTGACACAGACATACATATATGTAGTTTGTAGTCTCAGATGTAGGTACCTAAGCTAGTATTTTCACCAATAATAAGGGCAAATCTCGCTTCAACCGTACTTAGATATCTATACATATTTCTTTTTCGTTCCTAATAAAGAATATTTTGGTATCTACCTACATATGGGCTAACAATTACTTAGAAGGCGTGACGTTAGGTTAAATTCTTTATTGATTACCATCACTGAGAGCGTGAACTCTGGGAGCTTTTCCTTTTTCTCTGTAGTTGGACCAGCTATAACTACGCAGGCATTTCTTACAGCTTCCGCGGTATCCGCACATTGTTGAGTTTCGGTCGCTGTGCTTGCCGTCATTGCCCTACTAGTATCGTAAAAGAGAGGGGTCACTGGACATATCTGGAAATAAAATATTCACAATCAACAAGCATTTTTTCCACACCAGTTTTATCACATCACTAGCCTATTAATGTCCACTAAACAATGGTCTTTCCTCGTACCGAGAAGGCCTTAGCATTATTCACGACGCTCCATCTATTCCGGTCGCGTTGCTATTGAAAGGTTTCGTTTCCAAAGTGTACATAGATTCCGATGCAAAAAAAACTCCACCCTTAAGTACCTACTGTTTTTCAATTAGCTTCATATACCGATTAAGTTTGTGTGTTGCCTAGAATTTTCGCTTTGCTATTAAACATTTTTTGTATTCTTCCTCTACAACCTTACCTTACAACAACATTTGAATCTGATGTTCGCGCCCAACATTGGGCATAACAAGAGATATGAGTTGAGAACCGGATGAGGAGGCCCCACGTAGGACAGATTTATTCCTTGCATTGTACCAAATTCTTCCTGAAATCAAAAACTTTTTATTGTCAAAGTTTGCCAAGTTGCTTTGTCTTTTGGTGCTAAAAAGTCAAAACTACAAGTGTAGAACAGGGATTCACCAAGGTTGTCCATAATGTAAGATTTTGCCTAAGATCTGGTGACAAAATTGCTTTATTTGTGCTATTAATTTTCTATCGCCTCTAAGTTAAGTGTTTCGAGGAATTATTTGATCCCCATTGCATCTTTTCGCCATCGACCCATTTGAAAACACCTCCATACAGATGGTTCGCAGTCATCAACTGTGCAATCTTCGCAAAACTTTATACCTTGGACAACAAAACTTTGGATTGATCTTCCGAGGTTTGAGACTCTTTACCTCGAGCGTTGGGCCATATATCTATGGAAATGTGTTGTTTCATAAAATGTGAATGAAAATACCATAATCGCCATGATGGATGCAAGAGCCTGTAAGCAAGCGTGTGTCCTGGACTTCAAACACAGTACTGGCACTGAGGATCTGTCAGCAAACCGCTGAGCACACATGTGAGTGTTTGTTGACAAAAATATTATATCTGCCATGTCTGAGAATATTCTGGAACAATCAAATCGTTTGAAATTAATTTTGATTGCATTGTGAGGGAGATGCCTGTTGATTAAAATGGAAATACCCAGTGTAATAATTACATTATCTGGCTTATTTCTCATTGGTCGGTCGCTGGTGATTTTTCAGGGCTAATTAAATCTCCTAGAATAGCTAGCACCCTAGTGTTATGATTTAGAAATGAAATTAAACTATATGTAGACTCATAACTTGAGACCTGTTCATATTATTAAGACAACTGACGAAAAATTGATCGAATTTATCTACCCTGATGAAGAAAAAAGCATTGAAAAATTGGACATTGCTGAAGTTTTACAGTTTCAGTTTGATATCAGTTGAGTGACAGCCCTCAATAACTTTATAGGGGTGATACGATATCTTTTTTGGTAGGAAAGTTTTTACCTTTCAACTACCCACATAGCAACGAATGACATATCTACTATAAAGAACGCAGATGATAAGAATATCAACTTTTAAATTGAATAGCAGTCAGTGCTTTTTTGTGAAGCTTTTCCAGCACTAATATTTTCTTGTGTCGTGGGTGCGTTTACAAATATATAAATTCATACACAACATCCAGACAGAAATAACAATTTGTTGATCTCACAAAGAGTTGTTCCGTGAATTCCAGGAATCGGACTTGCGACACGACTAGAGTCACGCGACACATACTGCGCGACGCCTAGTTGCTAAGCCACAGGACCAACCTTGCAGTCAAGTCAGTTTTGTTATATAACGCTGCTCCGTTTGTGTTCCTCCGATCTCCGACGCCCATGCTGTCGCCTACTGCAGCGGCTGGGGTGGTAGAAGGATAGCTCCTAATGTAATGTTACCTGCCATGATAGTCATGTTCCCATTGCATGCTGTCGATTATCCCTACGTCAGCAGCTCCTAACAGGGTCGCTGCTTTTGAGACAGCCAAAGTAAGTATCGGTTCGTTGACCTCTTGAAGGATCATAACTTTTGCGTTTGGTATTATGTCCTGTAACGAAAATACTTTACTATTAAATTATAAGCTATTATATCTATCAGCCGAGTGATTTAAATTTTTCAAATTCTTGATTCTACAGAAAAGCTTCTTTGAGTTTAAAAACCGAAAACGGCGATTATGGAAAGCTCTAGTTTTTAAATAAATCTGTGCTGCCCTGCGATTATGAGCGAGAAGGCGAATATCTATCTTTCCAAAAAGGATTCTGTAATATACAAATTTCTTGCATGATTTAATGCATATATTATTATATGACCATATAATCTATACCATTCTTTTGTTGTGAGTATCTCTCATCCGACATTTTAAATTTAAAGCACTGAATATAATGTCTAAAACCATTTGGCCGGTCCATTGTTTAAAACATATCAAATGTCGTGGCGGTAGGATTCTTGTGTATCTGGGGAAAGAAAATTTCAAACATTAATTTATTTTTAACAAATATGTTTAAGGGTTGGAATATTCAGCCTGGGCTGCGGATGCAACGTCAATGGCGCAAGACATAGTGGTTTATTCACAGTTAACATGTCCAAGAGCAACTTAAAGCACAAAGATAACGAGATTAGAAGTGCTTTAAGTATTTGTAAGACAATTTGGTGTTAGCTAAATTTGAACGCATGTTAAATCTAGCTGCCGGAAAAAATGAAAACCTGAATTATTTTCAAAACGATATTTATTTGACGCCTAACTTCAAAGCCTTAGTGATGTTTTTGGATGTGGAAAACCTCCGCAAAAAGTCAATTTGGTTTTGACTTTGCCAATAACCAAACTTGTGTCCAATTTTCACTACTATACTGTGCTAAAAAGGGCGCAACCAAGTGCCATAGTAAGGTATAGTCCTTTGAAATTTATAAATTGCAATTTAAGGTAAATAGATATTACAATTAACAGTGAGTGGAGAACCATTTGATAGTCAAACACGTTGTTCAGTCAGAGAGCCTGCATCGGCCCGGCCTCACAGAAAAATATGTCAAACGACCACAGCGTTGTGATACGCCGTGTGAGTGATGTTACTGGAGGCCAAATCATTGCCCACCCCAATCTCTTAATCTCCGAAAATGACGGAATCTAAGATGTTGCGTGTGTCGATGAGCGGCGCTGATTGCTTACCATTAGGAAATTCGTTTCATCGTCTACCCGCCTGTCATCTATCGTATGAAAAAAAAATGTTTGCCTTACGAATAAAAATCCAAATATTGCTAGTAGTAGGACTATGAAGGATGCAGTGTCAGAAATATTTTATTGGGAAAATAATGACGATCAAGATCAAAGCAATTGATATACTCACTCGCAAATCCTACAGTAAGGGGAACGTTGTAAAACTGAATCATATTTTATTACTGATTTTAAATATTTTGAGGCTAAACCAAAGTCTAAGGCTACAGGACGAAAATTTCGAGTCATTTTATCTATTCCAAAGATATTCAAGAAGATAAAATTATTGATTTGACATTTTAGACAGCTAAAGATATTTTGTTTTTAAATTTTCCGGATTGTCATAGATGTAGATTTTTGTGGTTGAAACCTTTTTCGATTTTTTATGCTCCAGTATTCGTTCGGTTGACCCTCGTTTGAAATTGGAGATATGTGTCTTGCACTTTCTTATAATACAAATTCTTATAACTCAAAACTTTGCAAGATGTCACAAATATTATGTTATACCTAAAAATTGGTAGGTAGAGGTAATTATTTTTTATTTTATACATTTTATAGGTATTTTATTGCTAAGAGCACTCTCGATTAAGTCATTAGCATTCCCTTTCAGTGCGCTTTCATTTGAGATCCCAGTCGAGTATATTTGCAGACCTTCGGTTACCCTTCCCTACTTAAACCTGCCATAACTTCTAAACGGCTCAACCGATTTTCATCAAACATGTCTAAGAACACTCGGACGTAGCTAAATTGAAATCAATTGACCCTTTCGGGCTCCAGAATGCCACAGGCAGACAGACAGACAGACACGTCAAACTTATAACACCACTCTTTTTCCGTCGGGAGTTAAAAAGGACGCACAAAAGAACTACTTCGCAATTGTTTCATTTTTTTACTGTAAACGTATTCTACATAGCTTTACTTATTCAATGTTAAAAGTGAAACAAAATAAAAATGGTTGCAAATGGCCGTTGTGGCAAGCGCGGTGAGTTTGTAGAATTCGTTAGCCGAATAAACCGTGCGGCAGGAATACTTTTCAGTCACTGTATAGAGTTATTGCAGCAGTTCAAGGGAATGTCTTGGTGGGATTCGATTTTTGAATCTTTTATTTGATTAGTTTTGTTTACTGTTGTATTCTTGAATGTTTTATTTTATATGTACCTAGATAGTACAATTTTGGATTAAATTCAAATGTTACAAAATATATCTTTATACGAGCCTTTTTTGTGTTTCAATGTTGCTTACAGGTTTGATCAGCCATTACACTAACCTGCCCGCGTTGCCCTCTGTACTTTGGCAGTAGCTCTGTTTTAGTGAAAATACCTTTGCACTTTATCAAACGGACTTTTCATCATTCATCATCAAATGGCTTCTCTCGCCCTGCGTCAGGTACGAGGGGTTTTAGACACTGACTCTAAGCTCTGACTGAAAAAGTCTCTTCTGGACCAGGCCGGGGCTGGAAAAGGAATTAGGCCATTCGATCAAATTGCTTATTAAGGTAGTAAGCTAGCTAAGCTGAGTTTAAAGCGATTTCGATAAAATGTTGTGTGGTTTCGGGAACTTAAAATAAATGTAGACAGGTTCCATATTCAAAAAAAAAAAATACGAAGCAAAGATCGTTTCTTGGTCGTTCCTCCATACGAATTTTTGGAACGAACCAATCAAGTACTGGCTGACAAACTGAGATTGTTCCATTTCTGACTTTTCAAAAGTGCCTGTTAGTCTATTACTCGCAGATTATTAATCTTATTGGTTTGCTCTTTTGAGGTAAGGCTTAGCTTAGCTTCCGCCTATGGTATGGTATATAAAGTATGGTAATAAGTAAGCGTAAGTAGTAAGTAGTAAACGATAACTTGATTTAAATCGCAATTCAAGTATAGTTTGTCGCCTTATAGCATTTAGAAACATTGTAGCTATGCTAGTAGCTGTTCCAAAGATTACCCGGTACATACAAACTTACAAATTTCACCTCTTTATAATTATAATACAGACAATATATGCAAGTTTCAATAGGTATTTTATGTTGCGGTTGCTCTCCAATGTCAATGCTTAAGACCAGGTGACCATTTTGGTCATTATAAAAATTCTATAAAAACTTCTGTAACAACACTGTTTAGTGTGGAACTTCATTCAAAGTTTGCGTCGTTAGCAAAGCGATTTCGTCAATGCCATTCATCACAGTGTTGTTTGGAATGCGATGTCTGTTTACTTTTGTCACTTAGTCTGCTTACAATATAGGTACAAACGTTTTGGAAATGGACAGCTATCAGTATAAGACCTAAGTATGTAGGTAAAATTGTTGGATAGTTAAATTTTATTTCAAAACTGTGAAATGGATAGGTAAAAACAAGTTATATTATGTATACTACAGGCTCAATGAGGATATGTATTTTATGTAGATATATGAGCCTACGGATTACCTGATGGACGCCTGCGACACCAAGACTTATGAGTGCGTTGCCGGCCGGTTGGGGTTTCGGAAGGAATGAGGGGTAGAGAACGATTTTACCTTCGATAACGACACATGGCGAAATACAACACTGTTGGTATTACACGCCAGGCCGGCTTTCTGTAAGGCCGTGGTATCATTCGTTCTTGTCTCATTGCTACTGTAGTACGGGTCTCTCATAGGTACTTGTAAGATGATGCAAATACAAGATTCAGAAACCTCTTGTGGTTTTTTTTGTGGATTAGGTCAGCAAACGAGCAGACGTATTACCTGATGGTAAGCAATCAGTGCCACCCATGGACATCCGCAACGGAGGAGTTACAAGTGCGTTGCCGATCTTTCAGAGATAAGAGATTTGGAGATTTAGGGATTGGGGGAGGGGAAGTATCGTGGCCCTTTGTTAATCAAACAGTTAGCCCATTTTATTTGGTCAGTCAATTAAAGAGGTTGTTAAGAAGTTTGCCAGTAAGGTAAGAATAATATTAACTTGTAGTCTTGACTCCTATCCTCATAGTCACGTTTGAGACCACAAGACGAAAAGAACCAATTTAAAATTTATAAATCGCAACATTTTTGTTATTAATTTACAAATCGGCGAGGAAACGCTAAGCCGGAAAAGAAACGGATCTCTGTCACACAATTTAAAAAATAAAGCGGTTTGCTCTTTGAGTATGTATAATGCAAGGTTTAAAATTAATTATCACGTGTCTCACCATAGTTACACTATAATTTAAATATTGTAATACATTGAAAATAAATAAATTTTTGTGATAGTCAATTCAATACCGTTAAATTCATGCCAGTTTTTTAAGTTACTTGTATTGTTCTTTTCAGAGGAATGTAAAGATTCTATTAAATTATTTACTTGGTCAAATAGCAAACATCTCGTTAAAAATTCAGTTCATTTTGAAAATTAAGTAGTAACATGGTGAAATGGATGAAAGTTTTAATAGGTAGGTATTTTTGATATCTACTATTATTTATTTGCTTGATAGAAATAATCGAATTGGTTTATTTTTGAATAAGGAAACTAACCAATTTGAGTGATTAAAATACATGAGTGGGAGGGCCGTGCTTCGGCACGAATAGGTCGGCTCGATCGGAGTAATATCACGGCCTCATTACAGAGCCGGCGTGAAAAATCTACAGCTTTGTGTTTCGCCGTGTGAGTGAGGTTACCAGAGGCCTAATCCTTCCCCTCCCCCAATCCCTAATCTCCACATCCCTAATCCCCAAAAGGTCGACAACTCGGTCAGCACTCGTAACTCCTCTGTTGTTGCGGGTGTCCCTGGGCGGCGCTGATTGCTCACCATCGGTAATCTGTGTGCACGTTTCCCGACCTATCACATAAAAAAAAGAATGAAATTTTTTTGCCCTGTAGCGCTCTACAGCGTTATTCAAAAATACCTACTCTTAGGAGCTGAAATTATTCCACCCTCCCTAAAAAGTTGGATGCGGGCCTAACAATAGAAATTGTCTTTTTTCTCTTATTAAGGAAATATTTGAATATTTTATAATTTTTCCTTTTGCTTTGGACAAAATTCGGATCTTCCGTTTTGTTTGTTTTTAGGATTGCGTAACATCAAACTTCTTTACCATAAAGAGCTGGAAGAAAAATGGTATTATATTATGTTATGGTAAAATGTTACGTGTATTTCTTTTTGAAAGAGGTTAGCAGTGTTTAAATAAAATTGTGGTAGTGCTAGGAATCATCATCATCAGCAAAAACATAAGCCTAATACTGAGCAAATACCTTTTTTCACTCGGAGAAAGTTTGAGCATTGATCAAGGAGGATTGGCGATTTCCTAATAATATAATAAATACACGTTGAGGCGAGGTGACAGGAATTAGCGATCCCGCGGGCTACCATCATCCCGATTGCTCCAGGGAGGGGGCACCACACTCACCTCCGGCTTGCCTTTATTGGCTAGCCGGCGTGAACGATGACGAGGAATAGGTCTCCCACCTCTGGCCTGAGTCGCGAGAGTAGTGATCCTTATCCTGATGCTCGGATGGTGAAAGCTGTTCGTAAGCGGCGAGTGGGCCAGTGATGCAGGATGCTTAGGCAGATGCAGATTATCTGAGTAGAAAGCTGGTGGCAATGGTACAACAACAACAACAACAACAATATTAATTACCGAACACAACTTCGACTGCTCGGTTGGTGATTGGGCTACTGGCTGCAGCGCAACGTGTCGGGTTCGATCACCGCACAGAACAACTCTTTGTGTGATCCACAAATTGTTGTTCCAACAGAGGAAGGAGGAAACAAAGGAAAAATTTTAGTAAATCATTATTTTCAATCAATTAAATACATCAAAAATAAATATCTCGAACAAAAATAGAATATAATTAAATATACTATAATACCCAAAACTTATTGTTTATTATTTTAAATCAAGTCATTCGGCCTTTAAGACAATTACGAGAAGAAAAGTAGTGGATATAAAATTAAATGTATCCTAAACTGTCGACACAGCAAACCGACAGTCACCATTTACAATTTTTTTTTGCTATGTATGGATGAAAAAACTAATATCGTTTATATTACGACCAAGACATTACGTAAATCAGCCGTCAATATGATGTTCACAGCTGGCTAGAGGCAACGTGGATATAATGTTTCATTTGCATTAGCAATTTTTTACTAGATCTTATAAGGCTTTTGTAGACATCTCAGAATCGGAGCGTCGAAATTGACGGCAGGCTACAATATAGGAGAGAGTTTAGTGCAAGATTTATATAAGATTTAGTGCAAGTTAAGTGTGGGAGAGCCATGCTTCGGCACGAATGGGTCGACTCGACCGGAGTGGTAGATACCACGGCCTCACAGAAAACCGGCGTGAAACCACCACAGCGTTGTGTTTCGCCGCGTGAGTCAGGTTACCGGAGGCCCAATCCTTCCCCTAGTGAAGCAGCTATGCTCGCAAAGAGGGAGGCGGCCCGCGTGAGGGAGCAATCCTCCTCCTCACGCCCCAGCTGCCGCAACAGGCGACACTACGGGCGTCGGGGATCAAGGGACGATCTCCGGCCACCGTGAGGCCGGGGTTCCGGGGTAAGCGCAATGAGGCACCGCGACCTCGGCCCAGAGCAGGAGTAGGAACGGGGGGGTTTTTAGTCAGTAAGAGTCTGACACTCCCTCCCGCTCGACCCTGGGCGGGAGAAGTCATTTGATGATTTTCCCCTCACAAAAAAAGGGGTGTAGCGATACCCATAGTCCGGTAGTCCGATAGAATTCAACCATTTGACTAGAGATTTGATTGGAGATTGGAGCAAACTTCTCTTATAGAAATAGCAGGCCTTTATGCTCTAACAGAACAATGTTGGTAAGTCTGAAGAATAGTGAGATTTTAGCCAATGGAATTTTGACACAGGCGAGTTCCTCCTAGGGGAAGTCAAATGATGATCCTGACCCTCGAAAACAGATTACACTTTTGCTGTGGATGATGGTGGTTAAAAAGCAACGTTAAAAATATGTAAAAAGTCACTTTAATATGGATGGCTAAAAACGACAGTAGCGCCAATTGGCAATTTGGCGTTCTCTATGATATAACCTAAATATTCTCGTCTGGTCCATTCATCAAATATTTAATCTATCAGAGCCGCGTGTTGCTATAATTGGGACACAGTTATTGATACTTTTCCACTTGATTGCTCTTTTAAATTAATTATTAAGTATCAGAATTCTGTCTAAAGTACCCATGAAAGAATGATGTTGAAGATTATTTCTGACTTTCTAATTTTGATTTTATGATGTCAATCAATTTGATCAAACTTAATAATATAATTAATAACGTTACGATTTTTTTTTTCTGAAAGGGTAAGCAGTAATGCAGATTTTTAATAAAACACTAATTATTTGTAGTCCTAGCTTCGCTCGTTTGCAATACTGATACAAAGTTATTCCACTATTTAGGGGATGTTATTAATACATAACCATATTAAAAGTCTTCCACTTAAAAAGTCGCATCAAACCCCGTTGCGTAGTTATAAAAACTTAAGTATACATAGGGACAGACAAAGCTACTTTGTATTAAATTATGTAATGACTAGCTTTCCGGCTGACGCAAGTGCTTACCGGACACGGGTGTTTCGGGAAATACCTGTGTCGCATAGGTCGGGAGCCGACGTCTCAGTGCCACCATTGTGGTGATTGCAGCGACGATACGGCGCTGCATACGTTGGCGGAATGCCCAGCTTGGGCCGAGCAGCGCCGTGACCTGGTCGCGGCCGTAGGTGCTGCGGGAAATCTCTCGCTTCCGGCTGTAGTGTCCACTATGGTCGGGAGCGAGTCAGGGTGGAGTACCGTCGCTACCTTCTGCGAGGCCGTGATGCTCGCAAAAGAGGCGGTGGAAAGGGAGAGAGAGGCTGCCTCCTCTCTCCCCTTCCGCAGCAGACGCACTAGACGTTGTAGGGTGGCCGACCTGCGGCCACCGTAGGGCGCGGCCTGTGGACGACAGTCTCGGGGCGTCTTGTCGTCCGACCAGCAGCAGGTCTCGAGGCGGCGGCGCCGTGTTCCGCGCGCGCCTCATAGTGGAGTCCTGCGGTCAGGGTGACGGCCGCAGTGGGTGACGGGGCCCGCCTTACCATCTGGCGGGCCACGCCAGTACACATCAGCGATGGGTCTCCATGAGGATTTTCCAAGCCGACACCAAAAAAAAAAAAATGTAATGACTAGCTAATCCCCGCAGTTTCACCCGCTGTTCGGCTCCTACAGATCGTAACGTGATGTTTTATAGCCTATAACACTCAGGAACATTGTAGCTATCTATCTATCAGTGAAAGAATTTTGGAAATCCGATCATCGGTTCCAAAGATTACCCCTACATACAAACTTACAAACTTACAAATTTTACCTTTTTACAATATTAGTATAGATTACAATGTAGTAGAGGTCCAACTTATTGCAAATCACCGGGCATAATTTTAGACTTCATGTCATTACTGAGAAACGACAGAAAACTTGAAAACAGCCACAATAATACTTTTCCTGACTCCAACATATACTCAATATCGCCAATAAAACTTGAGCAAGGAGGCAGTTCTTTAATACATAACAAAAATAAAGGCAGCGCCACATCATGACAGCCTAAAATAAGTCTTAAGATATTAAATAATTATGCAAATTCATAACATAATACTTGTCGAGAAAGTTTGCAAATTAAATTCATTAATTATCTTCTAAAATTAGAAATTAATTTAATTATAACCGTTTGAGGGATTGAAACAAGAGTTTGAAAGTTAATTGATTTTGACTGCCGTTGGTAGACGTTGATGTTATGGGTTTGTCATCAAAGTTGGGTGTATTTTTCGTCTTTTATATTTCGAAGGGGCGTGGTAAACATGTCGTGGTGGCTCGGAGGTAAAGGCGCCCGCTTCTCATGCATGAGAGATTGCGGGTTCCAAACCTGGCAAATTTAGTAATAATGTACTTTCTATGATTATAATTTAGACACCAATGATATACGGTGAAAAAAACATCGTGAGGAAACCTGGATTTATAATTTCTAATCAATTGGAATCACCAATCCACCTTGAGCGAGTGAACTGATTAATGCTCATAACTTCTCCGTGTGACAAGAGGCTTTTGCACAGAAACGGGCAACGGATGGCTTTTCCAACCCAAAAAAGGTATGATATTTTGCAGCTACATACAGATTCTAAAACTAAGTCATCGTTTGTGATAAACCAAAATAGATACCGTAACACAATAGCCATTTCTGACTTACGTACAAGGGTTAATTAAAATACAGTCACAATGAATGGCCAGCGGTTAAGTATTTAAATCCAAAGATTCACTATGTGGAAGTGACACAAACAATACCCCTTTTGTTTTAATTAAAACTTTCAATTTAATCAGTTTGACCCTTTACTTTAATGTGTGCCGTGTTTCAATTTAGTATAATATGTGTACATAAATGTGATGTTCTTTTTAAATGTGGATGGTGCAGGTTTTCTTTTTTTGTGTGTGGAGCGAATTCATCTTTTGTCTGGATGGGTCGGGTCAGACTGTCACTGATTTAAAACTTACCCGTTCCTTCTCCTGTTTCAAGCCGGGGCAACAGTGCATTATTGCACTTACACCCGCAACCCCGGTTGGTGAAAGGCACAGGAGATTATTTAACCAGATTTTCCTCTTCAGGAATTATTTTTTGATGCTTTCAATCTGAGTAATTTTCAACCCTCCTCTGATGTAAAATGTGTCTGCTTAATTGATTTAAGCGAAGAGGTATGCTCCGGTGCGAATAAGCTGGCTTGATCGGAGTTTTGCGACTTCACAGAAAAACAGCGTGAAATAACGCTTCCGTTGCGTGAGTGAAGTTACCCGAGACATCTTCTAAAGCTGGCAATGCAAACCTAGTTACTTCGCGGGTGACTATAGTCGTTATTGACACAATGACATTATCTTTTAGCATGTGTTTTTTTACCCGACTGCCAAAGAAGGAGGGTAATGTTTTTCGAGTGTATGTAAGTATGTATGTATGTCTTTTCCTTTGTGACCTCCTGTAGCCTAAACGGCTTGATGGATTTTGATGTATGAGGTATCGTTAGATTTGTCTTGATTACGGGAGTGTCATAGGATACATTTTATCCTAAAAGTCCCACGGGATAAGGACATAATAATATTTTTTCTAAATTTCCCTTTAAAAAAATATGTATGCGGTATCATTAGATTCATTTCAATCACGGGAGTAATTAATATAGGATACGTTTTTTCTCAAAATTCCCACGGGAAAAAGTTATAAATAAAAAAATTATTATTAAAAAAACAAAATACCCGACTGCACACTAAAAAAAGAGTAAAACAAGCCCCACAATACAAATTTACTGAATATAATTTATAAATGTTGATGGAAAGCATCGCAGGCGGGGACCACCTTGACCGCCACCAACGAAAATTCTGCTAAATGGTGCACAACAGAAATGACTATAAATAAGCCTCTGTTGGTCCCCGCCTGCGATGCTTTCCATCAACATTTATAAATTATATTCAGTAAATTTGTATTGTGGGGCTTGTTTTACTCTTTTTTTAGTGTGCAGTCGGGTATTTTGTTTTTTTAATAATAATTTTTTATGTAATAGGTCGGCAAACGACCTTACTGATTACTTGATGGTAAGCAATCAGCGCCGCCCATGGACACTCGCAACAACAGAAGAGTTACGAGTGCGTTGCCGATTAGGGGAGGGGAAGGATTGGGCTTCCGAATATGTTTTTCTCGGAAGAGTTTTCGCTTTCAGGAATCAACTTTTAATGCTTCCAATTTCAGTGCTCTTCAACCCTCCTGTAGTGTAAAACGTGTCTGCTTAATTGATTTAAGTGAAGAAGTATACTTCGATACTAATGATTTATCTCGATCGGAGTTATACGACTTCACAGAAAAACGCCATGAAATTTTAATAACGCTTACGTTGCATGAGTAAAGTTACCTGAGACTTCTTCGTCAAGAGCTGGCAATGCACACCTAATTCCATAGTCGTTTTTGACACATCACCTACCATTTACCGATTTGTCTGCTCCATTGTCCACATTTTTTTTGAGATTTGAATATCATCAAATTTTTTCTATCGCCCAGTGTATAGCGAGAAGAAGAGCCCGACCCATACTGACTAAAAACCTCTTCCTGCCTTCTCCTGCCCTAGGCCGAGGCAACCCCGTCATTGCATCCCTTATTCCATTAAAAAACTATCTGGCAAAATTCATCTTTCCACGCCCGCTGACCCTAGAAATTTTAGCTGTGGTTTATTTTACAGTCATTTTTTGCACAAGCTATAAGAATTTAAAAAAAAAACGGACATTAAAAAACATATCGTCAATCTAATTTTCGGCAGCTGTTTGATTAAACTATAAGTTTAGGAAAATTGTCAGGATACATTGTGAAAATTGAGTACAATTTCGGAGACTGTAACTATTAGTTGCTGAAAATTTACACGTAGTTGTATGTAGTAGGTAAGTTAGAACAGTGATTTCACTTGAAACTTAGTCTCTTAAGTTTGTAACGTATCGAGAAAGTTCGGCCCATGAGCAGGTGTTGGCCGATTTTCTAATTTTCAAAAGCTAAAACTAGTTTTTCCAATTAGCAAAACTATTTAACGCTGTAATTAGACTTTTTATTAATTTTACAAATAAAGTGTTGTATAAATTTATTTGAATATTTTAACGGCTTTAAATGTTATGAAAAATATTTAGTTTTTATTCCGTGACAAAAATCCAGACTAGTTGCGGGATGCAATCCCACTCTTATGAAATCATGCATATTCACATGCAGCAAAGGTACATGCATATGCACACGTGAAAAAACGGAAAAGCATGCCACGTAATCAAACCTATACTCGAGACGTGTTTCGCCCCTCCACAGGGCATCCTCAGGAGATATTGACTCGCCGAGGGCTTGTTTGCTGCATGTGCATGTGCATGATTGCATAAGAGTGGGATTGCATACTGCAACAAGCCTAGCCAACAACTATATTGAATTCTCCTCCTGGGTGGGGTGAAACGTCAGATTCTTACTGCCTGACCACCCTGTTCCTGCTGCAAGCTAAAGCCGCGGTATATTATTGCGCTTATCAGTTGGCAGGCGACATCCTCTGCGTTGTGAGTCGCGCAATGCTATTCATTAATAAGAGCTCCTAACTTGGCCTGAAACCAGTCGTAAATATTAATTTCAATCATTCATACTAACAAGAAATATCAGTGTCTAGTTAACAATCGTTTGTAGAATATCAAGCCTTTTAATTTGCGAAGGGGTATAGCCAGATAGAAATGAAATTGTATACCTTACCCAATTTTGGAATGAATCTCATGTAATAGAAATCTAAGCGAAGATTTGAACATAGAAAACAAAAAAAAGAAAACTTTATATAGACGTTACATAAACCAGATATCGACTCAATGTCGCCCGACCTAGAGCTAGAGATGGAACAAGATGACTTCTATTCAATAAGAGACTGTCAATTCATCTCAGTTATGCAATGATTTCGAAAAATGATTCTGGTTCTTCAGTTACACAACTATTCAATGAACAAAGCATACAAGTACACAGAACCATACAAAGCAATTTCTTGATTGACCTATTTGTAGACAAATACATCAAAATGATGTACGAGAACAGTCTTCAAACATCGTAAATCCTCAATAGTTTGACATTGAGCTGTAAACAAGAGGAAGCTTTCGAAGCTACACCATAAAATCTGTAAATAAAATCTGAATATTATATTTTTGAACACAATAACTTTTGCGTTAGTGGTTACGTAATGGAATTAAGGAATTTTGGTCAATTATACGTAATAGTAACACATATCCTTATTAGGTAATTGAATGCTAGTCAAAAACAATGTCTAATTGTAAAAATATAGATTTAAACTTTTTTTTTTGCGAGACTTTGTATTGTTACGTCATTTTTTCTTTGCGTCTAATAGCATGGGTAGTAGAATCAACGAATAAAAATGAGTTTTTTTTGTTGTATTGCGTCCAAAAGTCGCTTAAATAATTTTCTTCCAGTTAAGTATATACCAAATTGAGACTACTGTGAGACAAGTTGTATCTTCTAAAATTTTGAAATTTAACCACTTACTCTAAACTGAGAAAATCTCTACTAGAATCAAGTCACAACGGGACTCTTCTTGATGGGCAGCGAGATGGTAATCGTCGTCGAATAAGTCGTTTTTTTTTCAATAAATAAAGTACCCAATAATTATTTGCAAGTCACGTGGTATGGATTAACTCGAAATATTTTGATTTGGAATCATTCGACTACAGGCAGATAAGAGTAAAATTATATCAGCACAGGCAGAAATACAATGCGGGTGATATTATTTCTGTACCAAAGGATTGTGAAATAAATTATCGCAAATATAAGGTTCAGATTTATCAGAGGAAGGAAACACTCCTAAGTCATTTCACGTTTGCATCAAGGACAATTGAAAGCAGTAGGGTATGCAAACATAACTCTAAAAACTAGTGGCCGATATAAGGCCACAGCTCATGCCAAAATCCGGCCATGTTTTACGGTTGGCGCGTCTGTTTGCTTCGGGCGTATTAATTTAATTCAAAACTAGGGATTATCGTGGTAGCTCGATGTTATCAAATCTATCTATCGTTATTAGTATATTGAATAGTTTTGTTATTAAATTGTAAGTGCAGTGTAGATGAAATAGGTTTTCGTGGCTGAAGGCTTGGAGGTAGAAGCTCCCGCGTTTCAAGTGTGTAACTTTTTTTTAGTTGTATATAATCGTTTAAAACATAGAATTTCACACACTGACCGGAACCTGACCTGATCCGGAACAACAATCTGTGGATCACACAAAAGTTGTTTCGTGCAGGAATCGAACCCGCGACACGTTGCACGGTAGCCAGTTCCCCAGCCACCGCGCCAAAAGTGCAGACAAATTTAGACACCACAATCTGCAAAGGAAAACGTCATGGGGAAATCTGGACTTATCATTTGTAATTATAAAGTTTGAAATCGCCAATCCGCTTTGAGTAAGTGTAGTGATTCCATCTCAAACCTTTTTCGTATGAGGAGTGGTCTTAGCTCAGCAGTTTGCACTTATAGGCTGATTATGATGACAGTGGAATAAATGTGTCACTAATCCAGCTCTTCCGGCGGTTGTTGGAAGACTCGTTGCTAACGTGACACCAAGGAGTCGCAAATGTGTGGTAGGCCTTTTGTGGTTAGGAACCAGAAAGGGGTGAGGATGGGGGCTCCAGTAACCTCAATTACTAACGCCTGTTTTCTGTGATGTCTTGCTTTTCAATGCCAAAACATGCCATTCCTGGATTCTTTTTTTTTTATTTGGTAGGTCGGCAAACGAGCAGACGGATTACCTGATGGTAAGTAATCAGCGCCGCCCATGGACACCCGCAACGGAGGAGTTACGAGTGCGTTTCCGACCTTTAGGGCTTTTGGAGATTTAGGGATTGAGGAGGGATTGGAGGAGGGGAAGAATTGGGCCTCCGGTAACCTCACTCACGCGGCGAAACGCAACGCTGTGGTTACTTCACGCCGGTTTTCTGTGAGGCCGTGGTATCACTCCGGTCGAGCCGAAGCATGGCTCTCCCACACTTAAAAGATTCAAATAGTTTCTTCGTTAACCTCTTAATAAAATCCTTTCCACCTAGATAAACTTTGAAAAATCCATTAGTATTATCTATGCTTTTATCGATAAGCTCCACATCACTATTTACTTAGCATATTGCAGTTGTGGCTGACCGCGTGTGAAAACCATTGGACGGTGAAGCTAATTCTCGTTGTATTCCCCGCATCCTAAACGTTTTAGTACGCAACAAACAATACCATATAAGCTTAAATACCTATCTTAAATGCTGAAATAGAAGAACTTCCAGTTTATAGTTATAGGTGGGCAAACAAGTAGGCGGTTTTAAAAAAAAAACATTGCCCCACACTAGAAGTTCTCTTGTATCGTAGGTGCGTTTACAAACATACAATTTCACATACACATCACGCCCAGACCCAGAACAACAATTTGTGAATCACACAAACAGTTGTTCCGTGCGGGAATCGAACTCGCGACACGTTGCGTCACAGCCAGTTGCCCAGCCACCGCGCCAACCATGCAGTCAATGATTACCTGATGGTAAGCAATCAGCACTGCCCATGGACACCTGCATACCTGCGATCCTTTAAGGATAAGTGTTCGCGTATTAAGGATTGGGCAGGAAAAATAAAAACTTACAATTGATATAAAGTTGACGATTCCTCACGATGTTTTCTTTCATCGTCTGTCAGTGGTACCTTAGAAAGTACAAGTTTCGGAGCTACACTCTCATACCTAAGAAGCGTGCGCTTTAACCTCCGAGCGAAATGATTGGTGAAATGTGGATGCTCTATCTACCCTTAAGAAATATAAAGATTGAAAAGTTGTGGCGAATTAGGTCCAAAAATCTATTAAAATTACAAATAAAAAAGAACCCTTTCACTTGTTCATTCATTTAACTTTTCAGTTAATTACCCACTTATAAAGCAGTTGGCACACGACCATTTATTGTCTGAAATCACAATTTCAGCAGCTGTCATACATTTTAAATGTCCTGAAGTAGCAATATTCCTTTGTATAAAATATTTGAATGAAATTTTTATTCATCATTCTTGAATGGCGACGTTGATATGCTTCAAAACAAGATGATTCAGGTCAGATTTTAGGGTTCTGTTGATCAGAGACTCTTTAAGAAATTGTAAGCGATTGTACCACCTTTTGGAGGGAAGAGGGGATTTTTCTTTTATGTAATAGGTCGGCAAACGAGCAGACGGATTACCTGAAGGTAAGCAATCAGCGCCGCCCATGGACACCCGCAACGGAGGAGTTACGAGTGCGTTGCCGACCTTTTAGGGATTAGGGATTTGGAGATTTAGGGATTGAGGAGGGATTGGGGGAAGGGAAGGATTGGTCCTCACTCACACGGCGAAACACAACGCTGTGGTTGTTTCACGCCGGTTTTCTGTGAGGCTGTGGTATCATTCCGGTCGACCCGATCCATTCGTGCCGAAACATGGCTCTCCCACACTTATGGGGATCATCAAATGACTTCTCCAGACTGTTACTGACAAAAATCCATCCCGTCTAGACTAGGGTACACGATTGCCCTTACACAACCTCGGCTGGACCCTTACCTGTGATGGACGAACCACACCTGATGCAAATTTAAAGTTATACAGTAATTATATTGTAAATAGAATACTAAAAACAATATGAAATTTATTAGTTCCTTTCAAGAAGTTTTCATATCGCTCTCCCGCAGTTTTATCATGGTTTGATTTTGGCCTTCGATTTTTTTTAAAGACTATTGTTATATTATTATTATTTATCGCTATATCTCTGCTTAAATCCAGTGTAACAAATAAACACGATTATTATTAAACCCCTACAAAACCCCGTCACAAAACCCCAACTCGTCCATCCTCACTTTTTTCAAGCCTGCCAGTTAGGTATTTTTCATCGTGACAGTCAGAAAATTGTCCAGTCGCCTGGGGAAATCAGCTCAATGTAATCTTAACGTAATGATTCTGACGGAAGGTAGTCTTAAAACGGTTTGTGATAAACGCAGGTGTTCGTGATAATTGTGTCTATTCGTCTTGAGATGGGTTCGAATTTAAGTTGTCTTTGAAGACTTTTTTTTTAGGTTTGCTTCAGCGAATGGGTCACCTGATGGTAAGCAACATGTATCTCCTATGGACACCCGCAATACAAGATGAGTTCAGAATGTGGTGGAGAGGATAGGGATTCTGATAACCTCACACGGTTGTCTATAGGCCGTGTTATCCTTTCAGGGTTGAGCCATGTACCTTTATCTTTGTCCTTGACTAATGAGAAGAGGCATTGGAGTTAAAATATTTTCAGAAAAAGTGGAAGAAGTTTTTGATAAGTCTAATATACCTACACGATTCGATGAACTAGAGTTGAAAATCATCAAATGACTTCTCCCGCCCAGGGCAGGGAGAAGAGTCAGACTCTTACTGACTAAAACCCCCCGTTCCTTCTCCTGCTCTGGGCCGAGGTCGCGGTGCCTCATTGCGCTTACCCCGCAACCCCGGCTGAACATCAGCCCTATTGTGCCCCGTCTGTGGTGGTCTATTGGCTCTTTGAGGCAAATACCTACAGTCTGACAAAGAAAAAATTGAAATATTATTTTTTTATTATTTGACGTTCAAAGGTGTCTATTTGAAATTAATGATTTGACTTTGACTTAGCAACAGCGTAGTTAAAAAAATAAAACAACGTAAAGGAAAGATAACTAAATTATATTATTACGGCGACGAGAGGAAGGCCTCTAAATAATGGTGGCGGTAGTAATTCATAATTAATTATACGAAAATAATAAATTACGTGTAATAATGATAAGTTATTACAGCCGCGGTGCTAATAGCTATGTTTCAACAACTTTATCTTAGTCGGGGTACAAGATTACTCTTATTCCTATTCTTAAGGGTGGCAGATCCGTGCTTCGGCAAGAAAGGGCCGGTTCGATAGGAATGAGACCACGGCCTTACGGAATACTGGCGTGAAACAACGCTTGCGTTTCATGGTATAAATGAGGTTGCTTGAGACCTAGTCCTTTTTTTTTCATGTTGTAAGTCTGCAAACGAGCAGACGGATTACCTGATGGTAAGCAATCAACGCCGCCCATATGCACACCCGCAATAACAGAGCAGTTACGAGTGCTTTGGGGATTGGGTATTTGGAGATTTAGGGATTGGGGGAGGGGAAGGATTGGGCCTCCGGTAACCTCACTCACAAGGCGAAACACAACGCTGTGGTTGTTTTACGCTGGTTTTCTGTCCTCTTTTCGAATCCCCAATCCAACTAACATCCCTCAAAATAATATCGGGATTAGGGGTCAAGCATAATATTGTACGCTGGCTTTGGCTCGGAGTAGGAAAGGGGTTGGTTTTTAGTCAGTAAGTGACACTCTCTCCCGACTCACTCAGAGCGAGGTCAGCTAATTGATGATTTTTGGAAAAAGAACCACATAATGATGATGAAGAAGTCACCCAAGATGATGAAGTCCTCTGGTCTTGCCAGTGTCCATGGGCGGCGCTGATTGCTTACCATCAGAATATTTGTAAACTCACCAACGAATATTTAATGTTATTTTGAACAAAGTGCATTTGAAAGAAACAGATACATGGGTGCAATTCTGATACTGAACTTTTGTACTATTTAATAAAAATTCCTTTACCATTAATGGATGTTATTATACATGTAAACGTTCCTCTTCAATCATTCTATCTATTAAAAAACCGCTTCAAAATACATTGCGTAGTTATAAAGTTAAAGAGCATACATGGGGATATAAAGACAGAGAAAGCGACTTTGTTTTATACTATATAGTGATATGTGGAAGCATTTTTTTGGCTGATTCATCGCCTTATTACTGAACAGTTTTATTCTACCTTTTACACGACTATTCAAATACTGAATACCAAAAATCCATTGCGAATTGCAACAGTTCTCTTTAACCAATCAAAAGAGAACAAACCGACAACAACGCACTCGGTGAGCGAAAAACGACGTCGGCAATACCAACCATATGTAGTTTTTGAATTGGAAAAATACAAATGGTATTGCAGTTTTGCCGTTTGAAACCTTTGAATGTTTTCCACCTGTGCGTTTCTGGAGTTCTGTAACTAAATATTGTAACCCGTTGACTTCTTATGTACTTCAAAGGGTGCGAGGTAAAAACCTGTGTTAAAGAGATGTGACTTTTTTCGAGTTACATTTATGTATTTTCTAAGATTATTTAGACTCCACTGACATACGGTGAAGGCAAACATCGTGAGGAAATCTGGGCTTATAATTTCTAATTATAAGTTTGAAATCGCCAACCCGCATTGAGCAAGCATGGTGATTAATGCTCTAACCTTCTCCGTATAAGAAGCCTTTGCTTAGAAGTGGGCACTTATAGGCTGATGATGATGATGGATAAAGGAAAACATCGTGAGGTAATCTGCACCTTTAATTCTAATATAGTTAATAAGTTTTAAATAAAAAGAGGCCTACCAGGCTGATCATTAACGTATGCTTCAGAACCATTAGCATTTTAGTTTGCAGCTCCGTTTTTTCCATATTTTATTTTTAACCGACTTCAAAAAAGGAGGAGGTTCTCAATTCGACGCGAATTTTTTTTTTATGTATGTACACCGATTTCTCGAAGACGCCTGGACCGATTTGCAAAATTCTTTTTTTATTCGATAGGGTATACTTGCCATTTGGTCCCATTGTCATGAGGTTAGGATCTGATGATAGAATCCTGGAGAAACCGAGGGGAACTTTCGAAAATTGAAGGAGCGCGTAGTTTTTTTGTATGATGTTTAAGTAGGCCTTTAACAACACTACAACTTGACGAAGGTCGAAGTCGACCAGATGTTGGAGCTGTAAGACAGTCGAGGGATCTCCTTGACTATTTGGAGTAGTTGCCTTGTGTTTGGGCTTGAATGATTCGTATTGGCGAGCACTTTGCAGCAGGCTTGGTCGTAACTGTCATTAAGGGTCTGATGATGAGAACGAAGGACAGCTCAGGGAACTCCTGAACGGTTTACAGTAACTACTTCGTGTTTGAACTTAAATCATTTATATTGATGAACACTTTGTACCTGTATGTATTATAACAACTGAAGCTCTGCAGTTTTCTTGATGATGGAGACAATTGACCGTCGGGGGAATTCCGGATGGAACCGAGAGACAGTCGAGAGAACTCCTCAACGATTCATAGCAGCTTCCTTGTGTTTGAGCTTAATTTATTCGTTTTGATAAGAACTTTACACCTTGATGGATTGTGACTGTCATTAGGGATCTGATGATGAAGACGAAGGACAGTCTAGGGAACTCCTCAACGGGTTACAGTAGCTACCTCGTGTTTGGACTTAATTTATTTATATTGTTAAGAACTTTGGACTGTGTCCCAATAGTGGGAACATTAAAATGGCTGATGATGATGATGATGATGATGATGATGAGAACTTTCCCATTTCTTTAGATCTATATTTTTTAATCGAGCGGCTCCTTTCGTAAGCCTACTTAAAGAATATATATTATTCAATATGTTAATTTATATTTAAAATGTTACTGTAGTTTACAGAAAAACTTGTAAAAGACACTAAAAAGTAAAAAATAAAAAAAACTACGTTTGGCACCGACTTCAAACCTATGAATAGGTAGCACATAGAATTGATAGTGTTTTATTATTAATATTCAAAGTATTAGCTTCGCGTACGTAAGAGTGGTATTAAAATATCAATTTTAATTACTTATTTGACACTTTTTTGTTTTTGAAGTCGGTTTTTTTAAACGTAGTTTTTTTTTTGATTTTGTTTTCCTCGCGATTGCGTGTTTAAAAATTTGCGTTACACTGTGCATTTTTGAAATTTAGTGTAATCAACTTTTTTTAACATGTCTCTTGGCGGCCCGTGAGTCGCTCCTCTCAATTATGAAGGTGCGTATCCAAAACCTGGCATGTCTCCATATTATAAACTGGTATGTAATTTCTAAGGTTTTTGAAATACCCTGAGGTACAGTGAAGAGCTCCCCTTCGTGGTCCACCTCCTTCTTTGCGAGCATAACTGCTTGCTGCAGTGGGCTATCTCCTGCGGGTACTCGTGATCAGATGACCAATCTTACCTTCGACATTGCTGCTAGATCACATTAATAGGTACATACATCATCAGCCTTAAAGTGCCTACTGCTGAGCAAAGGCCTCTTCTCACACAGAGAAGGTTTGAGCATTAATCACTACGATTGCTCAAGGCGGTTTGGCGATTTCAAACTTTTAATTAGAAATTACGAGTCTAGGTGTCCTCACGACGCCAGGTTGCGGGGTAAGCGCAATGAGGCACCGCGACCTCGGCCTAGAGCAGGAGTAGGAACAGGGGGGTTTTAGTCAGTAAGCGTCCGACACTCCCTGCCGCCCGACCCTGGGCGGGAGAAGTCATTTGATGATTTTCTCTCCCTCACAAAAAAAAGGTGTCCTCACGATGTTTCCCTTCACCGTATGTCGGTTGTGTCTAAATAATCATAGAAAGTACATATAACCCGAAAAATGTCACATTGGTACTTGCCACGTTTTGAACTTGTGCCCTCCTGCTTCAGAAGCGGGCGCCTTGGCCTGCGGGCCGCCACGACAATATAAAGACATACAGATTTGCTGCTAGATATTGATGTAAAAAAACTAAGAACAAATATAGGTTCACAAATTATTAGTAAGGATTCCTAGATCTGAATCGAATCCGAACAGGTTCAAAGGACTAATTGTCGCCTTTGTACGAATGGATAGCTCTATAGTATCTGCGGTGGATGTAATCGGTTTACAGGCTATTTCAGTGGCTCTCTGTTACAGGCCTTTTGAGACAGGTATCAAAATTTAGCTACCGTTCTTATGGATACGGTAATTGTGTTAAAAATGTGTAGTGAATTTGGTAATAGAAACATTATGTTAAAAAAATATTTCTTCATAAAACATTGGTAAGTTTAAGCCAAATAATTATAGTGATAATGTTTTTATTTTTATTGAAAAAGGTGAGGGTAAGCTCTGGCTGCCTCACTTTTTCAACTTTGGCTCAACATATTTCCAAACTTAAAATAGTAAATAGTTTTAAATTAGAACAATCGACATGTTTTGTGTGTGTAGACTGTAGATAGATAGGCATTGAATTTTTCTACTTCATATAAAGAGTTAGGTATACTTTTACAACGGTGAAAACGATACTACTTTTGTAATTTTAATGATTGGAGTTCTGTTTAGTTTGATTATCCTCATTTTGTAGCGATTGTTCTTATATTTAAGTGGCGTTGCTTTCTATATAACTTTTAATTAAAGGTACAAAATATATTTTTATTAAATTTAAAATGAAAAATGTCTGCGGTGAGCGATAAATGTGAAATGAAATTAACGTTCCTTTTTCGAACAATTTTTAAAAGCAAATTGCATTAGACTATCGGGTGACTTTTTAAATTAACACTCAGACCAAAACACTTAATTTTCTTTAGAGTTATCATCTGAAAAAGGTTTAATTTAAGGATAAATGAAGTAGGGGTTAATGACATAGTTCGTTCAGCTACTGAAGTTTGTTTCAGGCTGAAACTTGCGCCCAATCGAGACGCGATTCAGTAGCTTTCCAACGTCGAACGCGAACGGATGTTATTTCAGCTCCGTTTTCAGTGACACGAGAACTTACGCACGATATTTTGGATTTAAAAAAGTAAAACAATATAGTGTGTTGTTTTTTTGGAGGTACAGAAAAGTATAATTCAAAAAAATTGAGTTCCGAATTTGAATTTTTTTTGGAGAAAATAATCTTGTGTTTTGCATTTTTCTTGGATGTGATTTTGTAACAGTGAGTTCTTAGTTTATGAAAGTTTTGTGCTCAAAAAGTTAAATTGTACAGGGTGAGTTAAATTATGATTGATTATTAAGTTTTACTATTTACTTTAATTGTTTCATTGATCTCGTATTTGTTAGGATTAAAATGTTTTGAGTGGATTTATCATGTTGGTCTGTTAAAATTTACGACGAGCTTAGGTTTTCAAATTTATTGATCTATTAATCAAACTTGTTATTTATTATCATAAATATAAGAGTCTAAGGACATTTTTTAAAAACAATAATTGATTAAGTATCAGTATTTCGTTTGAAACCGAACAGATTTTTTTTGGGATCAACGTATTACTATAAAGTATATCACTGTTGATATATGTTTTCAAGTTTATTTTTTTGTTCAATATCAAATAATTTTGTCGTATAATAAATAAAGTAATTACTTTATGACATACCTAAATATTAAAATGGGCAAATTTTTCGGTAGAGCCATAATATAAAAAATGTGAGTGTGATTGAGTATATCAAAAACATTAAATATAGCTGGTCGTCGGGTTGTAGGGAAGAGCAGAAATTGTCTCTAAGGAGTTTTATAGGAAAAATATGAGCACATTTCGACCACTCACCTAAGTTTTATGTACTCAGTTTTATGAACTGTAATGTAAGTAACATTTTTGTCAATAAAATAAAATATCATAAACATATTTCTGACAAATCCTTGCTTTGCTACGATGATACGCTTAGACCTTCTCAGGGTAATTTTACCCTTAACCTAAGTCTTTTTTCGTAAACTATCAGTTTTTTTAATGACTTTACCTTTGTGGTCTAATAGGACAAGAACCTATGTGATTGATATTTATCATCAGCTTCTTAACTTTTTTTTTAATACAAAAATCACGATATAAAAACGCTCTATTTCGTATAGAACAAAGATGGACACGTTTTCCCATTTATAATATTAGTAAAAGAATAGCTAAAACCAGTTAATTTGTAGGTTAGGTATAATTATACTTCTGTCCTTCACGTTCAAACGAAACCTTATTCTTTAGCGTCAAATTTTTAAGGTTCCAAAGTAATATTTTAACCATGATTTTAATATATTGAAACTGAGGTTGGTTCTTTGTTCTTGTGGCTGTAGAAGTATATGTTAAGAGCCTTTTTTACATTATTCAAAGTGTGAGAGATGAACATAATTATGATTTGGCACTAAGGTCATGAGCGACCTAAGGGTGGCACCGATGGCTTACCATCAAGTAATCTGATTCTTTGAAGTCCTATGCTATAAAAACTGAATAGCGATATTGGGCTTAATCATATGAGTTTAGAGTTCAAGAGTTAAAAATCATCGATGGCATTTGTTTGCTAAGTCCCTAGTTGAGCAGAATAATTTTTTTTATTATATATGACTGAATTTCTATGACTTGTCTGAACTTCTCTGGTATGGCTGGCGCTTACCGCTTTGTGATCTGACTTATTGATCCTCTTTCCTTATAAAGATATCGTGCTAAAATAGATAACGTCAGAAAAAAAAGTACTCGTAAAAAAAAATTAAAAGTTGTTTTAAACGTAGTGACTATCGTTTTTTTGTAAGTACAATGATAAAAATGTATACTTACCGTGTTTTTAATCTAAAAAAGTTAAGTCACAACTTCTCATACTATGGGCGTGTTCAGTTTCTCCATTTGAGTTCCTGTTAAACTTATTTGCCCATGGTTTAAATAATCTTTTTATATACTTATTCCTATTTATTTTGTAGGTATATAGTGATAATTTACTCAAAATCGTAAGTAAAGAGAACGTGTTTTTTTTTTAAGAGAGATAAACAAAACAAAGAAGTAGCTTTCCTAAAATTAATTCGACTGGTGAAACAAAGAATCCTTCGTTTTCCATGGATTAGAAAGAAGTACCTATAAAAAGAATAGTTAGGTTAAATAAAAAAAAACCATGAAAATTTAATCTTTCCGGTGAATCATATTTTTTTGCATATTATACTTCCATGCGCTAAAATCTAATCTTATCTTAATTGGAATGAGCTACTTCAATATGTCAATATGGCATATTGAGCTATTGATTTATTAGTTACAATATTAATATCTATACTTATATATATAATATTATAAAGCTTAACAGTTTGTTTGAACGCGCTAATCCCCGGAATTACTGGTTCGAATCGAACAATTATTTTTGTGTTTGTTAGTCCATTTATTGAGGAAGGTTACAAAACATCACGTTAAGATTGGTAGCAGCGGGTGTAATCGCGCGAGATATAGTTGTTAAATTAACACACATGCATAATTTAACACCACACACTAAACTTATTTACTACTTTACATTTATGTAATAGGTATCTTTTATAAAAAAGTTAGTACAATAATTGTTATTATCATTACTTATATCAACCATATACCAACATATCTTCTCACAAAATCTTACACATTCACGACATACATTCTTCCATCTCGCTGCGAACAAATCACACTCTGGTGTCCTTTAAATAAATGTTGGTTTTAAAAAAACCCCAATAATATGTTTTGTGATATTGCCAAACCGCTTTGACCAAGTGTGGTGAATAACGCTAATTCTTTCTTCGTTTGAGAAGATACTTTTAGATAGCGATGATGATGATAATGCTGGTAGAAATAACGTTAAAATATAAGCAGCCGGGGTCGCGGGGTAAGCGCAATGAGGCACCGCGACCTCGGCCCAGAGCAAGAGAAGAAACTGGGGTGTTTTTAGTCAGTAAGAGTCTGACTCTCCCTCTCGCCTCACCCTGGGCGTCAGAAGACATTCCATGAACATGTGTGACAGAGCCATAGAGCCATAGAATAGGCCAGGTCCGACCGGAGTGACACCAAAGCTTCACAGAAAATTGGTATGAAATAAACGTTGCGTTATATTTCTCCGTATGAGTGAGGTTACCGGTGGCTTAATCCTTCCCCTCCCCCAATCCCTAAATCTACAAATCCCTAATCCCCAAAAGGTCGGCAACGTACTCGTAACTCCTCTGTTCTTGCTGGTGTCCATGGGCGGCGCTGAATGCTTACCATCAGGTAATCCGTCTGCTCGTTTGCCAACCTATCACATAAAAAAACATTTTTCAAATAAGTATACAAATAAATCATGGTCCAATACAAAATTTAAGTTCAAAGTAAATCCTTTCCAATATATTAATACCTATGTAATATATTTGAAAAGTTACATTAATAGACTTCCTAATTTAATAAAGGATGATTGATATACAGAACCCAAAGAGTGATATGTCAATAGAATTCATCAATCATGCTATATGAACAAAATAAGTCTCCTAACGCATTTTTTATGTCCTACGGAACCCTTGCGGTTCATTAGTCACGTGTTGTTTTAGGGGATACAATTAATTTTGAATCTTCTACCTATTATGTTGTGGTTGTATTTAAATAACAGTGATTGTAGTTTGATTTTAGAATAGCATTTATTGTGTTCAAAATAGTATAATTATTCTCTTTTTATCTTATAAGACTACGGAGTTTCGAAAAAAGAGGT
Organism: Spodoptera exigua; assembly: GCA_902829305.4. Lineage (NCBI taxonomy): Eukaryota > Metazoa > Arthropoda > Insecta > Lepidoptera > Noctuidae > Spodoptera > Spodoptera exigua. The sequence goes on from LR824624.2 coordinate 3,043,018, forward strand.
TAGGTTGATATTTTTCCTCTTTTGTTATAGTATTTTTTCTTTTTTGATATATGTTCTTATTTTGAAGTGAATAAAATGAAGTAAATAAAATCGAACTAATATCATAAATGCGAAAGTAACTCTGTCTGTCTGTCTTTTCTTCACGCCTAAACTACTGAACCGAGTTTCAAGTGTGGGAGAGCTATGCTCCGGCACGAATGGGTTGGCTCGACCGGTGTGATACCACGGCCTCGCAGAAAACTGAAGTGAAATAACCAAAGAGTTGTGTTTCGCCGTGTGAGTGAGGTTACCGGAGGCCCAATCTTTCCCCTACCCTAATCCGATCTCTTTCCCAAAATCTCCAAATCCCTAAAAGGTCGTCGCTGCGGGTGTCCATGGGCGGCGCTGATTGCTCACCATCAGGTAATCCGTTTGCTCGTTTGCCGACCTATCACGTAAAAAACCGATTTGCGTGAAATGTAGTACAGACATAGTTAAAAACTCAAAAAGGACATAGGATAGTTTTTAAACCAAAAATCTGCAGGAACTCACTATTTCACGCGAACAATGTCACGAGCAAAAGCTAGTATATCATAAAAATACTGAATGCATTAAAAAAAAATGTCCATTAAGGTTCGTGTGACTAAAATAATGACATGTTTCTCTTGGATAGGGATAAAGCACCGGTGCAAAACCGAGTGAGGCCGCTAGTCATTATAATATAATGACGTACCTACATACTTATACATACATACAAACTTACAAACATACACATATATAGGTACTTTATCTTCACGGAACCTCTCAATTCATTAAACACGTGTATAATACGAGAAACAATTTCACTTTGTAAGCATAACAAGTTACGCAACAAACTGAAAATTTCTTTGTAAATGATCACAGAAGTAGATCTATGTTTGTTTTAAACCGTTTCGTTTTTATAAATAGGACACAGATTTCTAAGTATTTTTGTGAGAGATATATGTACATATAATACTAGCTTTCGCCCTGGACTTCGTTCGCGTAGAATAGTGACTTCCTGCAGATTTTTGATTTACGTAAAACTATTCTATGGCCTTTCTGGAGATCAAAACTATGTCTGAACCAAATATCACAGAAATCCTTTCAATAGTTTAGGCGTGGAGAAAAGACAGACAGGCAGAGTTAGAGTAATCTTGTGACTAGAGCATCGTTAGGGGTCTTCAAAAATTCGGTCGATAACATCATCAACCAATAAGTGCCCACTGCTGAGCAAAGGCCTCTTCTCACACGGAGAAGGTTTGAGCATTAATCATCACGCTTGCTCAAGGCGGATTGGCGATTTGAAACTTATAATTAGAAATTATAAGTCCAGGTTTCCTCACGATGTTCTCTTTCGCCGTATGTCAGTAATTTGGGATGTATTGGGACGTGTAAATGTCAGGGATTGGGCCTCCGTTTACCTTACGTTGTTTCACGACGGTTTTCTGTGAGGGCGTGGTATCACTCCGGTCAAGCCGACCCATTCGTGTCGAAGCTTGGCCCTCCCACGCTAATATAACAATATTATTATAATTTCCAACTAGTACAATATGACTGGTGGATCAGAAAACGAAAGATTAGCCCAAAATAAGCTGTCAAAAGGGATTCCCTCGTGATGTGGGTTCAGAACCCGCCCATGCATTGTCTAATGTACCTTTAGTTACAGCTTGATGCCTAAATAACCCGTTTTCTGAAAGCAATAGAGTCGTTTTTAGCTTGCCAATTGTGATATTGTCAACTATTTGATTATACGAATCTAGATAAAAATAGGTTTCAAGTTGATGCGTAAGACAATTGCTCACGAAATAGGTTATTGTACACTAGAGGGTGATGAAATTTTTGATTGGTTTTTTAAAGAGAGTATTTTTACACAGATGCATAAGTATTTGATCAAAATGTGTCTAGTTGATTGCCACTCAAGCAAAATAAAATTTCTTTTGAGAGAGTCATCGCTATCATGACCGCAAATAGCTTTTTAAATAGTATTTGTAATATTTGTACGCAGGTACAAGCTACCGCCCATAGTGAATAAATAAGCCTATGTAATAATCCAGGGTCACCTATCTGCATACCAGATTTCAAGGAAATCGGTCCATCCGTTTAGCGTGAAAGAACAACAATGATACATCCACAATTACAAACGTTCTCATAAAGTTTCACATTTATAATATTACTAAGATTTTGTTGTTAGGTATACATATAGAAAAAATTGATGTATGTCCACAACTTTTATAATTTCTCTAGATTATACTTGCTTTGTTCATCGATCTCTTTGCCACTGCGTAGATATGTAGCCTCGCTATGTATTCTCTATCGCATTCATCACGGGGAGTGTTCTGAGGAATTGTTTGGTTTGATCCCCGTCGCATCTTTAGGCCATCGTCCCACGCGAAAACTTTTTCATTCCCATCACATAGATGGTTGGCAGTCAACAACTGTGCGATTCACCCGTAACTTTCTGCCCCGCACAGCAAAACTTTGGAATGACGGCCTGCGGCGATATTCCCGAACCGATACGACCTTCAAGAAACGAGCGTACTCCTTCTTTAAAGGCCGGCAACGCACCTGTGACTCCTCTGGTGTTGCAGGTGTCCATGGGCGACGCTGATCGCTTACCATTAGGTGATCCGTCTGCTCGTTTGCCTCCTATTCCTTAAATAAAAACTTTACTAGTTTCTCTCGGCATCACCCAAAGGTTTGACTGGCAGAGAACTGGGGTTTTGGTGTCATTAATTATAGAAATTATGGGTTTCCCCAACCAGGCCATGCAAGATCAGTTCAACAATTGAAACATGCAACTATTGACATTCTTAGCCATCTTGTAAATATTCAATCCAACCCTGAAAACGTTGAGAGAGACCAAAAAGTACCCTTTAGTTGTTAGACGAACAACTTCAAGGTTTGGTGTAATTAGTCCTTACTCGGGCTCTCATTAGCTTCTAATTACAAGTGTAAGGGGATCTTTAGACCCGACACGTGAAATAAACAGGCAGTCATTTTTAATGGCACTTTAGGGTTAATGGAGTTTCGACCATCATGTTGAGAGAATATGGTTTGAATAAGTAATTTTATATGGGAATATATGATTTTTATATGTTTTCTAGAATAGGTCAAGGTTGATATTAAAAAAACAATTTATTAATATAGCCATACGCATTTTAAATTCAATAAACATGAGTCCAGGATTGATTTTAAAAAAAATATAAGGACGGAAAGGAATTTTTAAGGTGATCCAAAATAATACTATAAATGCGAAAGTAACTCTGTCTGTCTGTCTGCCTGTCTGTCTTTTCTTCACGCCCTAACTACTGAACCGATTTCTATGAAATTTGGTACAGACGTAGTTTGCGTAACTTGTTTTTATTCCATGCGAACGGAGTCACGGGCAAAAGCTAGTGTTTAATAATTTCAAAATTTGATCCTACTCTAACCATGTCCATAATACAAAATGTCATATTATTACAATTTCATGAGAAAATCTAAAAACAGTCCGATCCTTTTGCATGTACATAGTAACAACAATTGAATCCACCGATATGAAATTGCATATATACCTAGTTTAAATAAATACGAAGAAAATCCATTTTCTTCATTATATTAACTTTTTTATTAATAGTACCTATTCGATTTTATTTTATTGTATTCTATTCTATTCTATGCAATAACATCAAGAATAATAATATCTGAAATAAATATCAGAAAAATACAGAATATTTTCATCTGAAACACATTCACAAAAGAATATAAAAAGGCATAGAAAGTGTCTAGAAACTTGTAATGTATGCGTTACTGTCTAGTTCTTTGGGGAATAAAGGCGCGATATCTATTTTCTTCACAAACTTAACGAGAACAAAGGATGACAAGTAAAGAAAAAGTGTTGAGTGAAGAAAAACTTGATATAACCTAAAATAATGTAACTTCGGTGAAATAAGGCCCAATAGTAAACTGTGGGAGAGCCATGCTTCGGCACGAATGGGTCGGCTCGACCGGAGTGGTACCACGGCCTCACAGAAAACCGGCGTGAAACAACCCACAGCGTTGTTTCGCCGTGTGAGTGAGGTTACCGGAGGCGGAATCCCTCCCCTTCCCCTATCCCTTCCCAATCCTTGTATCCGCAACCCCTATCCCCAAAAGGCCGGCAACGCACTCGAAACTCCTTTGGTGATGCGGGTGTCCATGGGCGGCGCCGATTGCTTACCATTAGGTAATCCGCCTGCTCGTTTGCCGACTTATATCATAAAAAAATAGTATAAAATTTTTATGTAATACAAAAAGCCAAGTATTGGAAAGCCTCCGGGCGTCGGGGATCGAGAGATGATCTCCGGCCACCGTAAGCGCGGGTCTGCGGACGGCTAGTAAGGTTAGCTTGCCACCCGACCAGAACCAGACCCGAGCGTACGGTGCTTAGCGTTCCGCGCGCGCCTCAAAGAGCCAATAGACCACCATAGACGGGGCCCTACAGGGCTGATCTTCAGCCGGGGTTGCGGGTTAAGCGCAATGAGTCACCGCGGCCTCGGCCCAGAGCAGGAAAAGGAAAGAGGGGTTTTTAGTCAGTACGAGTCTGACACTGTCTCTCCCCACCCTGAGCGGGAGAAATAATTTGATGATTTTTCCCTGACAAAAATAAGTATGGGAAATCCATAGTATTTTGCACGAAAAGGTCGGCTTGACCCGAATAAAATACGTTCTAAAATGGTTCCTAGTAACACTTTGGTTTCATAAATCGACTACTACAATGGAAGGTTACATACACATTATCATAAAAACAGTTTTGTAAACAAGTTCATAAATTATTTCATTCATTAAATGTGGGAGAGCCACACCTCGGCACGAATGGATCGGCACGACGGAGATTATACCACGGTCTCGAAGAACACCAGCGTGAAATAATTACAGGGTTGTATATCACCGTTTGAGTGACGTTACCGAAGGGCCAATCGTTCCCCTCTCCTTATCCCTCCCTAATCCCCGAAATACCGGCAATGTACTCGTAAATTCTCTGATATTGCGGGTGCACATGAGTGGCATTGATTCCTTACCATCAGGTAATCTGCCTAATTGTTTCACGACATATGTATCACCTGATTGTAAACAATGAGCAAACACAACATTACTTACTGTTTAAAACCCTTGTAAAGCCACCCAAATACAAAGCGACCCATTGATCAAATTACTGATGTATCAAATGAGAACACGATTCACCTATCCATCGGAACCATTTTGTCCAAACAAACCTTGTGATAAATAATTCTGCGATCACTCTAAATGTGTATCCATTGACCAGGGATTAAGTTAATGCCATCAAATCCCTTTGCCTCGTCCTGTTTGTCAATATACTTATTTGTAGAGAGGTTTAAGTAGTTTTCGACTTGTGGTACTCGGAGTTTGGTAAAGGATACGTTTAAATATGCATTTATTTTCGCAGTTTTTAGTTTGGGTGTCGAATTGTGGAAAAAGGGGTTGTTAAAATGTGAATGTTACGACTTAGATGTATTTTGTTTTAATAATCTGGTGTTTGGAAACTATCTCGCCTTGTAGTAAATGATGATGCGACCTAAAATGGAGCTCACTTACCATAAGTAACCTATTCACTTGGCCTTTGAAAACAGCCAGGAGTAAATATACCCCTGGGGGAACATATAATTCGGCATAAAATTCCATACAATAGCAGGTTTTTTTGGTGTTTCGTTGGATTTTAGATGAAGTTATGGTTTTAAATTCTGCGTAGGTACATTGTAGTTCTCTAGGTACTCTACATTTCAAAGTTTATCTCTTTCTATATCATCACAATCACAATAATCTAGATTAAGTTTATTTTTTATATTTATTGTTGATAGCGTTTTAAATATGTAAATAATATGTACACATTTAAAACTATTCTGTGATATATAATATCAATAATTATTATTAAAATAATTTGTCTGAACCAGGGCGTAACGATTTTTTCCTGCTCTTTAAGTGCAATTACGAGCAGAGAAGAAACATATTTTTTTGTTAATCTTATTCAAGGATTGATTATTTTTTCCAGAAAAATATTTGTATCTTACTTCATACTATATTCATAATTCGACCAATAAAACGATGTCTAGACAAACAATTTTCGATTCCCGTAAACATATGTCAATACGCCAAATTACACAAATATAAATTGGTTCAAGGGTACATTTGACCATTAAGTATACTCTCAGTACAGGCATATTTCAACCCGTCAATGGCCAGGGTGATAAGTGACAAAGCCACCCCCTTCTGACAGGGATAAAAGGGTCCAAAACAAAAGCCATTTGTAAAGCTAATACTTTGCTTCGATAGGTTTTTTTTCGTTTTTGGATCGTTCTGTCTCTGTCCTAAAAGTATGTGGATTAGAAATTGGGATGAATGAGTTTTTTGTGATCGATTTTTCGGGGGAAGGAAATGGTTGGTGGATTTTTCAAAGATATTACTTGCTTGTGTTAAAATATTTTACTGTAAGTGTTAAACCGGCGTGAAATAACCACAGCGTTGTGTTTCGACGTGTGAGTGACATTACTGGAGACCCAATCCTTCCCCTACCCCAATCTCACCCCATTACCTATATCTCCAAATCCCTAATCCCCAAAAAGTCGGCAACGAACTCGTAACTCCTGCGTAGTTGCGGATGTCCATGGGCGACGCTCATTGCTTACCATCAGGTAATCCGTCTGTAGGTTAGCAGACTTTTCACATACTTAAAAAAAATCTATAGTCGCTATCGTGGGACAAAGTAAATTTATTTAAAATATTCTTCTACCAGTCGGCAGCGCATTGTCGCCAGGACGCACACGCTGCTCACGAATACCAGTTGACTGATTAATAGAGATTTCCTCGGTGAATTCGTGTGAGTAAGTCGTTATTTTAATTTTTTTATGATATGAATGTGAGCTTTTTGAAATAATGTGCTGTAATTTAGTTCCAAAAATAGTTATTTATAGAAAATTAAGTGAAACAAATTAATAGAAATAAAATGGCTTTCAGAAGTAGTTTGTGAACGTGAACGAAACTATGTTTGCTAAAATAAATTTGCCGATCAAAAATCTTTTTTGAGGTTAAAAAATCGACCCCAAGATGTTAAATCGGTAGTGAAATAAAGATCAACGAAAAAATAAAACGGTAAGAAGATCAATTTATCGAAATAATACCTATTTCCAGTTCTTTATTCAACACGAAATGAGGTTAAAAACTACTTAACGATTAAGATAAATGACTTGATCTAGAAAAGCTGAAACAATAATAGCTAATCCAGCTTACACGGTAACCGACTTACTAACGTTCGTTCACTTATCCATTGCCGGATACGGCCCGGATCGGTACAGCAAAGTTATAATACAACGGATTACTTACCCACGGATAGTTTTCGTTTATGTTCGACGGTAGTAGTGAGAGCGATTAGCGGAAAGCGATTTTGAGTTTTTTATCATTATCATTAGCTTTTAAGTGCTTGCTGTAGAGCTGCTTTTTACTTAAAGAAAGTTTAAGTATTAATTGCACACTTCCTGCTTCCACGCTTAATGTAGGAAGATTGGCGGCTTCCTACTTATAATTTGAATTTTAGCTTGGCAACTGGCTAGTGCACAACTTGCCGCGAGTATACACACAGAATAACTCTTTGTGTGATCCACAAAGTTCAGGGGCTTTGTGCGATTCGTATGTGACTTTGTTATGCGTTTTTTTTATATAAAAACAAAATTAACAAAGTTATCTCACGATGCCATAAAAAACGACTAGACTGCACGGTTGGTGCGGTGGCTGGGCAACTGGCTGCCGTGCAACGTGTCGCGGGTTCGATTCCCGCACGGAACAACTCTTTGTGTGATTCACAAATTGTTGTTCCGGGTCTGGGTGTCATGTGTATGTGAAATTTTTATTTATTTATTTATTTATTTATTTATTTAAAAATCTTACCTTATACTACCATTACAGATTTCTCCAATGCGATAGCTTAGGCCTATATCTAAATTTAAGTACTTATTTACTAATTTAAACCAACATAACACAATCAAAAAGAAATCATATAACACCTTAATTATGAACTAAACTTTAGGATTAAAAACATACAAAGGAAAAAAATAAGAAAAAACATTACCTGTCTTCTTAAACTAAAAATTGTATGTATGTTTGTAACCGCACCCACGACACAGGAGAAAATCCTAATGTGGGGCAACGTTTATTTTAAAAAAAGAAAAAGAAAGAAAAAAGAAAAAAACGTCAGCGGTGTCCAAAGAATCTTTGCCAGTAGTAAGTCATATTGGTACTTGCCAAGTTACGTCCATGTTAATCCCTAAGCCAAAACTGAACTAATAATTTACCAAATTAGAACTGCCATTGAAAATTAGAAAAAAACTTCACCCTCAGCAGAAGTTACTTTTTCAAAGTTTATAAAATTATCTATTATATAAAATTATATAAAATTATCTATTCGATAGCTAAACGAAACCAAACTTAAATGCAACAGCAAAAGATTCAAATTCATGACCACGTAAAAAGGAACATGATACATTTTATAGCTGAAGTTTACTTAGGATTTGGGATGATGCAAATATTCGTAAAATATTATAAAATTTTACTAGCGTTTGGTCAGCATTTATATTATGTATGGGGTTCTTCAGGGTTAGTTATTATTAGCATAGTAGGAGGATTATTAGCCTGAATAAATAGATATTTTAAGGATAATTATCTTTCAAAGAACTTTAACATTAATTATTAAAACTACTTTCTATGATATCATCACCATTATCATCAGCCTATAAGGGCCCACTGCTGAGCAAAGGCCTCTTCTCAACCGGAGAAGGCTTGAGCATTTATCACCACGCTTGCTCAATGCGGGTTGGAGATTTCAAATGTATAATTAGAATTTATAACTCCAGGTTTCGTCACGGTGTTTTTGGTTTTCCTTCACCATATGTGAAGGAAAACACGTGAGGAGACCAGTGAGGATAATAATGTAGACCAACGCCAACTTCAATTAATGAATCTCTCTCTCTCTCATTGAAATCTATCCAAGCACAGAAAGATTTATTTTATTCGAATCAGTTGTTCTGGAGATTAGCCTGTTTAAACAAATAAACTTTTTAGCTTTATACAATTAAGTATAGATATTGAATTCAGGGCTTTCTTTGTCTGGGGTAAATCCTCGAATGACTTCTCCCACCCAGGGTAAGACGAGAGAGAGTGTCAGACTCTTACTGACTAAAAACCGTTCCTTCTCCTGCTCTGGGCCGAGGCCACGGTGACTCATTGCACTTAACCCGCAACCCCGGCTGAACTTCAGCCCTATAGGGCCCCGTCTGTGTTGGTCTATTGGCTCTTTTATTATTGTTGGTTATGCCTACAACCAACTTCGATAAATAAACTATTCAACACAAAATGATTTATTCTATTTGAACCAGTCGTTCCGGAGATAACAGAAAAAAGAAACAAAAAAAAACTCATCATTTTTTAGATATTAAGTACAGATATTGAATTTAGGGCTACATTTTATCAAAAGAGAATGTAATATTAAGTAATGAATATCATATAAAAATCACTTACATCACTAACGACATTTAAAGTAATATCAAAGCGTTTTGTCACATTATATGGGAAAATTTCGTCACGCGATCTTCGAATAGAACTTTGACGAATCGACTTACACACTTTTACTTCACTAAATATGAAAAATGGTGATGAATGAAAAGGTTTATGCCCAAATGGGGTGAATGAGGTCACTAGAAATGTAAATGGGTCATGTAAAATGACCTTTTGTGTGACCAAATATCAAGATAGCATCGAAAACAAAAGTTATGGAGTAGTGTGGAACCAATTATTAGTTTTGGACTGTGAGTTTTAACTAAAAGTTTGAATTAGACTCTATAGATTTTTATTTGTTTATTTAATTTATTGCTTATGACTTTATTGTGAAGTATAAAATATGAAAAGGCCTTATTATCCTTAATTTTTTTAAGGAAACTCTGATTGTATTTTCTAATTAAAAGTTTTAAAGTACCAATCCGCCCTGAGCAGGCATAGTAATTAATGCTCAAACCTTTTCTGTATGACAAGAGGCCTTTACTCAGCAGTGGGCACGTGGCCAAAAATTACTTGTAAGACCCCAACAATGTAAAAATACTGAAAAATTTATTTCATACTCATTTAATTTTCATGTCACAATAGCTTCTGAATCAGCAGAGGCAACCTTTATTTATAATCTAAATCAAATGTCTGTGTAGACTTTACGATCAAAGCGAAATCTGGTGATAAAACATCAGCACACTGGTAACCCTATTAATTTCGAAACGGCAACTTCTACCTCAAAGAGCTTAGTAACATACCTACATGACCTAAGTCTAGCATCAACTTAGTATATCCTAGATCTTAGAGGTAACAAAGGAACACGTTCACCTATCGATAAGCTTTGTGTTCCACAGATTGTAGCTTGAAATTTCTGTGGTTAACGTTCTTGAGATGGATACTGACAGATAGATAGATTGAGTGCCTGATCGTTCGTGGTAAAGGTAAACTGTACCGAGGTTTTGTGTTTCAAAGGGTTAACGTTAGTTTGTTTGTCAAAGTTGAAGTCAAATCATTTATTTAGACTTACACTTTTCCTAAAGGTAGGGGAGACATGCTGCGACACGTCTTCGACCGGCTCGACCGGAGTGATACCACGGCCTTACATAAAACCTTTGTAATTCGGCGTGTGAGTGAGGTTACCGGAGGCCAAATCCTTCCCCCCCAACAGTCAGTCTTCAATCCCATATCCTTAAATCACTGATAATGCACTTGTAAGTAACTCTTTATTATTGCGAGTGTCCAGCCGGCGCTGATTATTAACCATCGGGTAATCCGTCTGCTCGTTTGCCGATCTATGACGTAAAAAAACGTCTAAACACATTTTTAACTTACGAACAAAATATTTGTAGATAAAAGTGTTAGTACAATTTTATAACTAACCTTGTAAAGCTTTTTGCTCGTCCTAAAGTGTACGTTTTATAATTATCTCTTCTTATCCTCTACATAAGCAGTTTATTACAAATCTTCTTAGGCACAGGGGCCACTTTAGCCACAATAATCTTGCAGTGGAATTTCAGAGGCTGGTTGACGATGGTAAAGACGGTAAATAGTTTTTTTCTGAGTGGGACAAGAGGGAATGTTACACTCTTACTGAGTATAAGTCTACTTCTTCTCCTGTTCTGAGCCACAGTACATCATTGCGTTTGTACTCGCAACCCCGGCTGGACGTTATCCCCTGTAGGTCTCATCTGTGATGGTTTGAGGCCTTTTAAAAGCTTGCGCTGAACACGACATTTTCATCTACATACTAAATGACCTACTAAATAAAAGCGTAGGTGTAGGTACTGTAAAGATATTTCTGCTTACACCTTCAGGGCATAAAAAGATGTAAAATTATTGTTCAGAAGTTTCTAGGTTCAATCCCAGCGGTGTATCAAAACAGTGTACATTAAGTGTCTCATAAAATAGTCATAAATTGCTGACATGGGGCCTCGTTAATGTATTTTATATTGCCTTAAACATTTATGTGTATCCAGGTATTACATATGAATGTTACACAAAGAACAGTTTTACAATCCGAACCGCTAAAGAGTGGAATTCTTTGCCGGAGTCTGTGTTCCCCGAAGGGTATAACCTGGGTGTAAACAAGGTCCGAGTGAATAGGTTGCTTATAGGTAGGCATGCTCCATCGTAGGTCGCATTATAACTTATCACCAGGCGTGTCTGTTCATTCCGAAATAATAAAAAATCCAAAATTTTGTTTATTCGATTTTATTTTACGATTTTTTTTACTTGCAACAAACTAGTACTTGACTGCGATCCCACCTGATGGTAAGCAGTGATGCAATCGTTGATGGTAAGGCGCACTAGTTTATTAAGAGCCTATTCACTCTAGCCTTCAATTGTCACAGTTACAAAATTTTTGAGAGAAAAAATTTATTTATCAAATATTATGTATACATTTCTTTTATTCATTTCACACGAATCTACATTTTACAACTAAGTTCATTGCGCAACTGAGTAACGGGCACTTAAATTCTACTTCGAAAACAATATTAAATTATTTGTATGGGGATTGTTTGAAGAAAAATTATGTATTATGACTTTCTCTTTACTTTTTTACTACCGGTTCTGAAATCCCTTGGAAAAAAGAAAGCATGACCGTCAAAGTCACACCTGCTGTCGGACCGTTTTTTTATGGTATAAGTCGGCAAACGAGCAGACGGATTACTTGATGGTAATCGGCGCCGCCCATGGACACCCGCAACACCAAATGAGTTACGAGTGCGTTGCCGGCCTTTAGGGGATAGGGGTTGCGGATAAAAGGAACGGGAAGGGATAGGAGAAGGGGAGGGATTGGGCCTCCGGTAACCTCACTTACACGGCGAAACACAACGCTGGGTTGTTTCACGCCGGTATTCTGTGAAGCCGTGGTATCACTCCGGTCGAGCCGACCCATTCGTGCCGAAGCTTGGCTCTCCCACATTTTTTTTTTGGCTGAAGCTCAGAGTGTAGACACGATGCGTAGCCAGGCAATACGTGACGTTCAAAACTAGCCCCGATTGAGGACTTCTGAAGGCCCTCTTTGTTCCACCTGTCTGGAAACTCATCACTGTTTGATGGATTTCCAAGCAGTTGGGAAACCAATTCAAGGAACTTAAATCGGAGTCTAACTCTCATCATGATCACAGCAGGGCCCAACAGGGCTTAAGTTTAACCAGGGTTGCGGGGCAAGTGCAATAATGTAGGATAAGGAAAAGGGTAGTTTTAGTAAGTAAAAGTCTGACACCCATTAGAATTTATTCATTCAATTTTATCTTACAAGCTAACAGATGATACATCCAAAACGCTTATAAGATTAAATAGTTCGGTACAACCTCGTCATTTTTGTTTTATTATATACCTATGTATAATATCATTTAACAGATAATTATTAATATATATATATTAGAAAATAAAATAAAAAATTGCATCGCCGTCCCTTTTTAGCATGAAATATTAAAATGTCATAGTAGTTATATTTGAAAACAAGAAAAAGAAAATAAAGAAATTTGATACGACAAAATGGATCAAATCCTCCTTTCCTTCACTCCTCAAACCCCCTATCCTTAAATCCCCAATAACCCACAAGAAGTTGGCAATGCTTTTGTAGTATCTCCTTTGATATTATGAGTGTCCATGAATTGCACTAATTGTTTACCACCAGTGTATTCTACTCGTTAGCTTACCTATGACATCATCATCATCAGCCGGAAGACGTCCACTGCTGGACAAAGGCCTCCCCCTTAGCTCTCCACGTCGAACGACAAGTTGCCACCTGCATCGAATTTGGAAAATAAAAACCTATGACATAAAAAAGTTAAATCTATTTTATGTACTTTGTAGGATTAAATATTCAACAATAGAATATAAATTCGGTTCAGTCGGAGCAGATAATTCCACGAATCGAAATCAGGTGATGTCAGTCTGATTAGCTAATGCATTGTGCCCGTTTGGTCCACAATCTAATTGGTAAATGGATTTATAATGAAGTCGAGATGTAAACTGATTTATTAGAGAATTCAATGCAGTTATTTTTATGTGACAGGGCGGCAAACGTAGTATTTGTTGGCTATAGCCGATGATCGGCAAGGTCGCACAAAAGTTTTAGGTATTTCTCTCCTTTCAGAGTCTCTTGCTTTCTATATCAGAGAGTACAGTCCCTGAAACCACGGAATGGGCAAGAGTTGTACAAAAATAAATACATAAATTGTAACTTATCTATACTATAATATACTATACTATTATCTATACTAATTTTATAAAGAGGTAAAATTTGTAAGTTTGTATGTTTGTATGTAGGGGCTAATCTTTGGAACCGCTGGTCGAATTGCCAAAATTCCTTCATTGATAGGTAGATACAATGTTCCTGAGTGCTATAGGCTATAAAACATCACGATACGATCAAATGGAACAGAGCAGCGGGTGAAACTGCTCAAGAGTAGCTAGTATAATATATATAAATCCGTAGTTTGTTTTTTTGTTTGAACGCGCTTCTCTTCAGAACTACTGGCCATAAGTGAACCATAGTTTCTGTGTTTGTAAGTCCATTTATCGAAGAACTATGGACTATAAAACATCACGCTACAACCTATAGAAGCCGTGTAGCGGGTGAAACCAAGGGTAGCAATGAATTAATAAAACTTACGCTGCATATTATGTAATAAACTTTACCGTATTTACAAGGCGAAAAGAAATAAAGTAAGAAAATGTTTGCACACGTCCTTTATACGTCAGTGTGGCTCGTAAATTCTCAAGATTGTGGTGGGAAAATGGTTTCTGTGGACGCTGAACGTCTGTTTGTAGGCACATACTTGTATCTTTAGGCTAAATTACGGCTATATTGCTCATTTTCATGTGTATGTAGGTAAATATTAGGTCCTATTTTATTAAGACCTTATTCTGAATAGTGTGTCAGTTACCCTGTAATGTTCTTTCGCTACTGTACGACAAAATAGGCGGATGAATTAATTAGTTCTCTTAGTTTATTATTGTCGATGTGTTCTATACCTATTGTCGTATTTTAATGTTTATTATAAAAAATGGCCGATCGTGGTGGTCCCGAATTTAAGACTCGCTTCTCAGGTATGAGGATGCAGGTTTAAACCTTGCAAGTACCAATGATAATTTAATAAGTTGTAATTAATATTATTTGTTGGGTCTTACAAAGTGTTATTATTAAGACACGATTGATAAACTATGATAAACGAACAGACGAATTACTGATGGTAAGCAATCGGCTCCACTCATACTCGTAATACTAAAGGAGTTAATGGGACGGACACCTCTGAGTATGATTCGGCATTTCCTTCTCAGAGTAGTCTAATAGGAAATGCCGACATCATTCATAAAGTTTTTTGTAGATAATTTTAACGTCGTGGAGAATAAATTCATTGTTTCATTACAATTGCAAGCCTCTTGTTGATTTGACAAGTAAGGGGTTGGGAGCTCCGGAACATAGAGATGCACAGCGAAGGTACATATGTAAAGGAGTGTTGTTTATAGAATTATCGATTTTAAACCTTTTGCAGCAAGGTCTTCAATCTAAACGAAAATTAGGCCGTTTGTTACATTTTCCATGAAAACCATCTCCATAAAGAATTCCTTTTGAGATAACTGTAACAATATTATACCACTAAATATTAAGACATCAGTAAACAACTAGACTTTGATCTCTATCCCAAAGCAGTAAGATCAATAATCCAACTCCAACCGTGTCATAGTAGCACGTTTACCTGGTGTCTATAAATCTAGACTACCATGCGTTTACGAAGCTCGCGTTCATCAAATAGGTTCTGAATATTTTACGGATTCGAAATGTGGAGCTCGCTTCGTGAATGCATCATGATCTGTGTGTTTTCAACCACTTTTCGGGATCACATTTGTATGCAAAACAAACACGCGGCTTTTTAATCAGGGCTCAGGTAAATATAGTGTTTGTGGGTCTATTTAGTAGTATGTAAGTATATAAGTAGCTACAAAATATAAGGGTGGGATTTTACTTTTGTCTGCGATTTGCGCGATCTTTTTGGAGAAAGATAATAGAACAAGCCTGTACCGTTTTCTTCTACAAAAGCGCAGACGGATAACCTGATGGTGAGTAATCTTTAAATGTCGTGGTGGCCCAGAGGTGGAAGCGCCCGCTTCTCATGCATGAGGGTTCGAAACCTGGCAAGTACTAATGAGACTTTTCCAAGTTATATGTACTTTCTATGATTAATTAGACACCACTGACAAACGGTGAAGGTAAACATAGTGAGGAAACATGGACTTATAATTTATAATTATAAATTTAAAATCGTCAATCAGCATTGAGCAAGCGTGGTGATTAATGCTCAAATCTTCTCCGTGTGGGAAAAGGCCTTTGCTCAGCAGTTAGCACTTATAGATTGATGATGTGAGCAATCTTCGCCGCCCATAGACACCCGCAACACCAGAGGAATTGCAAATGGGATGCTAGGCTTTGGGGGGAGGGGGAGTAAGGGTATTTAGTGATGGAGGAAGCATGGAGGAAAGAAAGGATTTGGCTTCTGGTTACTTTAGTCATACGGCGAAACTCAACGCTGTGGTTGTTTCACACTGGTTTTCTGTAAGGCTGTGGTATTACACCGGTGGTACCGGCGTTATACTGTTCTAGATAATTATCGACACTATTTCGGAGAGTATGGCAGGTGTACGGTGACGGTGATAGCGGCCAGTCCCCCTCTCATCATCATTATCATCAGCCTATAAGTGCCCAGTGCTAAGCAAAGGCTTCTTCTCAAACGGAGAAGGTTAGAGCATTAATCACCACTATTGCTCAATGCGGGTTGGCGATTTAAAACTTATAATTAGAAATTATAATTATAATTTAATAAACTTATAATTAACAATTAAAATTATAATAAATAATAAAAAAACTTAAAATAATAAATGAATTAATTAAATAATAAAAACTTAAAATTATAATTAATTTAATAAACTTATAATTAGAAATTAGAAATTATAAGTCCAGGTTTCCTCAGGATGTATAACTTTACCTTATGTCAGTGGTGTCTAAATAATCATAGAAAGTACATATAACTCGGAAAGTCACATTGGTACTTTCCAGGTTTCGAACCCACACCTTCATGAATGAGAAGCGGGCTCCTCAGCTTCCGGGCCATCACGACATTGTTTGCCCCCTCTAGTCACTGCTATACCAGATTCTATCATTGTACATATATAAACGAATTGTTATTCAAAAACTCACATATTGTAAGTTTGTACTACAAGACAGAAGAAAATTTTTTGTACGATATTTTTAAAAGAGAATATATAAAATAATATACTTAAGATATTTATAAATTGTGTAAACAAATAACGTTATTAGTTACCAAAATAGTATGTTTACAACCTGAAAAATATCAATAGAGAGAGATATACCTACACATTATTATAAAAATCGACCGTAAGCTTATCGCATTAAGGTATAAGTTCTATCAACATTTAGAGCGTACCTAACACTTTGATCTTAAGTGCATCAAGTCTTAGATAATAAAATTAAATGCAACCGTCCATCTAAAGCTACATTTACCTTTAACACGTTTTTTTTAATCGTATTAGTTTCCATATCTTGTTGTTTTTTTTAAGGTTTTTTGATTGGGTAGTTGGAGCGGACTGGGGCTGCGCTCAAGCGGCTCCTTCTCAACCTGGGGGACCAATCGCCACCCGCCGAAGGTTGTATATGGGCATCGTGCAATCCATGGCCCATGGACCACGGCCTAGAGTAAGAGAAGGTACGGGGTTTTTAGTCAGTAAGAGTCTGACACTCCCTTCCGCCCAGGGTGGGACGGGAGGGAGTGTCAGACTCTCAGGTCAGGGGGGGCCGAGGACGCGTTACCTCATTGCGCTTACTCCGCAACCCCGGCTGAACATCAGCCCTATAGGGCCCCGTCTGTGGTGGCCTATTGGCTCTTTGAGGCGCGCGCGGAACGCTACACGCCGTACGCTCGGGTCTGGTTCTGGTCGGGCGGCGAGCTACCCTTACTCGCCGTCCGCAGACCCGCGCTTACCGTGGCCGAAGATCGTCTCTCGGTTTTCCTTAACTTAAAAGTTCGTTTCGATAACTTTCTAAAAATCTTTTCATTACTTGGCTTATTATAAATATGAGAAGGAGGTCAACATTTTATTATCATGCTAAAATTCATGTTGAAATATTAATTTTATCTTTATGGCGTACTACGAAACTTTAAAAGCTATTTAATTGGTTCACGAAAATACATCATCTTTACACTAAAATGACCCAATTTATTTATTTTAAAACATATACAACATAACACAAACATAGTGAATCTGTATTTTTGCTGGACTTCGGTTTAAGGTTTAAGGCGCCCGTTTGTCTGAGGTTTCGGTAAACTCACTCATACAAAACGTGACGTAAGCGTTGTACCACGCTAGGTTTTAGCGTGGCCGCGGTATCACTCCCATCGAGGTGACACCATTTGCACCGAAAAATAGTCCCACAGATGAAATTCTTTTTTTATGATATCCTTCTTTTTGTGAGAGGAAAATCATCAAATTAAATCTCCCACCCAGTGTCAGGCGGGAGGGAGTGCCAGAAACGTACTGACTAAAAACCTCCCGTTCCTTCTCTTGCTCTAGGCCGTGTCTGCTGTGCCTTATTGCACTTGCCCCGCAACTAGGAGTTTATCATATGTCGTGAGTACATTTACAAAATAATATACAGTTTCACATAATTAGGTACAGGTCTCACTTAGACATGGAACAAAACTTTTTACATCACACAAAGATTTTTCCCGTGCAGAAATTGGATCAGGGATACACGGCAGCCGGTTATTCAGCTACCGCGTCACGTGAATCTACCACATTATTACTGTATGGATGGATATCATTGTTTCATTGTTTCATTTCACCGGGTGAAATACAATGCTGTGTCCGGTCACCCAAACCAACCCCTCCCCCCAAGCTACCCCATTCCTGAAATATCCGAAACCCTAATCCACAAAACCCCCTTAGTGTTGCGGATATCCATTGGCGGCACCGAATGCTTACGATCAAGTAATCCGTCTTGGCTTGATCACATAAAAAGGCGTAAAAAAATTAGACCTTCTATAAACCTATGGGTCATTTAGTGCAGTACTTACAACTTGAACGCATTTATATTCTGGAGGCACATTGAATTTAACAGTTCAATCGTTCGATAACGTGTGAATACCCGTTTGTTGAGGTACTGGACAGAAAGGTTGTGAATAATGGCCGGAATGAGGATAAGGGTGCACACATAGTGACGATGGATCAGCGTTAATGTGGCGAGAAAAGGGTTTGTAAATTTTTCATGTATATCTTGAGACGTTTTTTTTATGTGGTCGGTCGGCAAACGTGTCGACGGAATGCCTGATGGAGAGCAATCAGCGCTGCTAATGGGCAACAATATGAGTGCGTTGCCGACCATTTGGTGATTAGGGATTTGGAGATTTAGGGATTGGGGGAGAGGAAGGATTGGGCCTCGGATAACCTCACTCACTCGCAACAAATTTATTTAAAATAAACGCTTACTAGCGTGATTTACATCAGAAAAGCTCGACTAGCATCAAGTTACAACTGGATTTATTAATGAGCAGCTTGCATTTGAGCTGATGAGTATATTAATAATTTGTTATAATTTTAGTGTGGGAGAGCCATGTTTTTGAATGTATGGGCCAGTGAACGTTGACTAAATAGCAACAACGTTTTTTTATGCCGTGTGAGTAAGTTTACCGGAGATCCAGCACCTCCTTCCTCAATTCCAAAATTTTCAATACCCCACGACGGCAACGCGCTCGTAACTCCTCTGATGTTGTTAGTGTGCGGTAGTGCTATTTGCTTACCATCAGGTTATCACACAAAAAGGTAGTTTTTATGTCAAGTAAGTTCCAACTAGCAGAAGCAGAAACGGAGGCTTTTTAGTCATTCTGAGTCTGATACTCCCCCTTGCCATTTACTGGAAGTGAGAAGTGATAATTTTCCCTCCATCACAAAAAAGATGTGATGTAAACTTGTATGTGAACGCACCCACAACATGCAGAGACACATAAAATGTGACTTCAAGTTGCCTACAAAACGTAGGAGTTATGGTACCTACATCTTAATCACTTTTTTTTTCTTTGAGACAGGAATAGCATTATATCCCTTCTCGATCCCAGGGTGGAGCGAAAGGGAGTATCAAACTCTTACTATTAAAATCACCCTGTTCCATCTCTTGCATCAGGCATTACACTTGCTTCGAAACAACACTATTCTTTGATACTCTAGTATTAAAACGCTACTCGCTCCGCTTATCGCTCTTCTCTTCCAACATAAGACCGACCGAAATCCTTTGGTTACAAAACTGTTTCATGTTGATCGTCTTTTGTGTTTCGTGGGCGGACAATATGAAGGGACTCCGATTCCCTTTTTTCTGTTGGGTAATCTTTGTACATTATTCTTGTAAAATAAGGCTGTTGTAAACATCAATTTTATTGTTCTCGTTGAGAATTGTAGAAAGAAAGAAAGCATCAGCCTATAAGTGCCAGTGCAGGATAAAATCCTCATCTCAAACGGAGAAGTTTTGAGTACTAATCACCACTCTAACTTAAGGCTGATTGGCGATTTCAAACCTATAGGACTTATAAGTCTAGTTGTCCTTATGATATTTTCGATAACTGTTAGTCAGTGATGTCGAACTAGTGTTGTTTGGTTTTAAACCCGCACTATGATAAATTCAATACCTTTTTGATTATGAATCTGTACTAATATTATTAAGACGTAAATTTGTAAGTTTGTATGTAGGGGGTAATCTTTGGAGCCGCTGGTCGTATTGCCAAAATTCTTTCACTGATAGGTAGGTACAATGTTCCTGAGTGCTATAGGCTATATGTCTGTTAAATTGTTTATAGTAAACAAGTTAACACACAAAGCTGTTTATTCACCATAAAATAAATATAATATTTCAGTCCATTTTTGGTCTACAAAAACATCTGTCTTATGTAAATAAATTAGGTACGTACTGTATAAAATGGAGTACGTACAAGTGACAGGGATGGGAGAAATGCAATCGATTTGTATTCCGTCAACGTCTTATTGTTATTTCAGTCACGTAACAGATTTCAGGCTTCACGAACATAAATTACATGGTTCATGGATTTGCTTGTGTAATGATCCTCATTATTATTAACTTTAATGTGTGCGTGAAGTCCATTTTAAGGTAGACGTCTCACTTAAGCCGAGGTCATGGGTCAAGCGAATAAGGTACTGCGGCCTCGGCTTGGAGCAGGGGAAGGAATGGGGTGTTTTTAGCCAATAGGGGTCTGTTACTAGAGAAACGATCTCCGGCCACCGTAAGCACTGGTCTGCGGACGGCGAGTAACGTTAACTCGCCGCCTGACCGACCCGACCGCCGAAGACCACCACAGACGAGGCCTTATAGGGCTGATGCACAACCGGAGTGGTTCAAAAAGGTACCGCGGCCTCGGTCTAAAGCAAGAGAAGAAACGGGGATGTTTTTAGTTAGTAAGAGTCTATAACTCTCTCTGAATTCACCCTGGGCGGGGAAAGTCATTTGATGATTTTCCCCTGACAAAAGGTGGGCGCGTTATGGAGATGCGAGTCAAGCGCAACAAGTCACCACGGCCTTAGCCTAGACCAGGAGAAGGAACGGGGGTGTTTTTAGCCAGTACGAGTCTAGCACTCCATTTCGTTATACCCTGGGCAACACAAGTCATTTAATGATTTTCTCTTCGATTTTAATCCAGTAACAGTCTGAGTCTCTCTCGTCCCACCCAGGGTGAAAGGGAGAAGTCATATGATGATTCCAAATGACACTATCAATTGGTTGTTCAGTGAAACTAATTCTTAGTATGAACACGTTTGAACGTCATTGGATGTCAAATTTTTAGTAAACTGTTGTAAATTAAATTGATATTAATTAATGTTTTAACTGTTCTGACAACATCAAAAAGCAAAGCAACGCCCAAGAGCTTCTTTTTTATAAGGAGATTGACCACAACTTCATGATTTGCAAGCGCGTTAAAGATTACAGTTTTGAAGGATAGTCAGATCTCAGTCAGTCTTTTGTCTTTAGTCTGTTCATCTCCAATTGAAGAACAGGTGTGATCATAGGTGTATTTCTATATACTAATTGGGTAGTTTAAATATAAAAATGACAGCTACTAAACAAAATAATCTCGACTTTTTCTATTAATCCTATAATAACACAAACCCACTTCAATTAAAAAAGCTTTCGAATTATAAAAAATACAGCGCCCAATTAGTTACAGCGCTTGAGCGCTGAATGATACGATTTTACGCTTTTTAACCGCTTCGCTTCAGCGTACATATATATTATTAAAGTAATGTATTTTATTTGAATAGGATTAAAATGTGTACCTATAGAATTAATTTAATTTTAATGAGAATTGTTTGGTTATGTGTATTATTATGTATGGGGATAGGTATGGAAATTGTGAAGTCAATGTAAAACTGAATAAATATATAAACTCTCTCTATTCTCCTATTGGGTAGGCTGAAAATATAACACTCAGCATTAATATCTCGAAAAGTCACTGAAAGTAGTAAAGTGGTGAACTCTGTTTTTTATGTGATCGGTCGACATGGCCGACACCCACAACAACATGAGTTACGAGTGCGTTGAAGACCTTTTGTGTATTAGGGATTTGGAGATTAAGGGATTGAGGAGGGCTTCGGGTAGGGGAAGTATTGGGCCTCCGGTAACCTCACTCACACGGCGGCGTAAGGCAGTGGTATCAGTTGGAGAGCCAACCCATTCGTGCAGAAAAATGGCTCTCCCACACCTATATGACAGCTGATATTTGAAATGGCAGCCGTGCTTCACTAATGAGTGAGGTCCACCGAAGTATTTCCAGGGCCTTACAGAAAAATGGCGTAAAACAACGTTACTCTTGTGAGTCGCCATGTGAGTGAGGATAAGGCGGAACCAATTCTAACATTTCCCTTCACCATTTTCTCAACCCTTAAATACCTTCAAAAGCCAGCAACGTACCAGGTATGGCTGGAAAGTTATCTACCTAACATAGAAAGAAAAGACATAGGAAGCTCATTTTTTTTTTAGTTTTCAATATAGTCCCCTGGTACCGTAATGCACTTATTACATTTGTCAATAAGCGACATTAAACCGTCAAAAAAATATTTCTTGGATTGGTCGTCAAAATGGCCATCCACAGCGGCCTTCATTTCTTCATCGGTCGAAAACAGCCACCTTCTTAGGCTTTTCTTCAAATTTCTAAATAGAAAATAGTCACAGGGGCCAAATCTGGACTATAGGGTGGATGGTTTAGTTCCGTGAAGCAATTCTTGCTTAAGACTGACCTTGCATGTAAAGCTGTGTGGACCGGAGCATTGTCGAGCAAAATTAAAACTCCTTTGCCGAGTTTGCCTCTTCGTTTTTCTTTTATGGCTTCTCGCAGTTGGTCAAGTAAGTTGGCGTAGTAAGTTGTAGATTCATCGTAGTATTTTTTGGTATGTAATCTATCAAAAGAATCCCCTCGACATCCCAAAAAATTGTTGCCATAAGCTTGCCTGCGGATGGCCGAACCTTAAACTTGCGCGGTGGCTTCTCCCCTTTAAATTTCCACTGTAAAGACTCCTGTTTGCTTTCGGTGTCCCATTGGCGAATCCAGGTTTCGTCGCAGGTTACTATTCTAGAGATAATTTCTTCTTCTCTGTCTTTTACTAGGTCCAAAAATGCCTCACAACATTCGACGCGTCGTTGTTTATCAAAGGGCGTCAGCATTCTCGGTACCCATCGTGCGCTTACCTTTATCATCCCTAAATGTTCGTGAATAATAACGTGAACACGTTCCTTACTAATCCTGACATCCCTAGCGATTTCCCACTGCTTGACTCTCCGATCTGCGAGTATTATTGTGTTCACTCGAGCCACCGTGTCTACTGTGACTGCAGAAACCGGCCATTCGCTACGGGGATCGTCTTCCAGACTCACACGGCCATGTCTAAATTGTTTAGACCAAAAATTAATAACAAAATTGGAAGGACATGAATCGCCAAACACATTGGACATTCGTTGTTTTATTTGCGAAGGAGTATTTCCTTCTTTAGTTAGGACTTTAATCACGGCACGCTGCTCAATTTTAATCATTTTATTATTTTCATCCGACATGTTTACTATGTTAGTGGACTATTCGTAATGAAAACAATTAAAGCAAATGAATGCTATTATTTTCAAATAAGGAATCCATGAGTATTAAAGCTTCATAGTGGCCAGTATCATTTTTGTAACTTTATTGAACAAAGTAGATTATATATCAGCCACCCCTCGTACTTGTGATTTCTCTGGTAATACTTATCATCCGGCGGTCCGGCAGCTTAATAACAGTACTAACCAGTAAAAAGGTGAGTTATTGTATAAAACGAGGTTATATATAAACAAAAAGTTACCTCTATATCCTGATTAATTTCTAATACCTATTAGTTTTTGTTGGTAACAACACAAATTGTTTACTGCCAGCTAAGTTACTGACCCAAAGCCAATTCATTAATTTAAACAAAAAGTTTTTAACTCCCAAATGAATGAGGTTCTTGTCAACATAGAAATACAGATTATTATTTACAGTTATAGCTACTTATCAAAAATTAGAAATTCCTTTCATAAAAACGCGGCTAACCGCGAGGGAAGAACGAAAATAAATCCGTCTTCATTCAAAAAATAAATACCCTAGGGTGTTGTAAATAAAAAATATTGGCAGTGTACGTACACGTCAAAGCGCTTTATAAAAAAGAAAAAGAGCTTAAAAAATATATTCTTTTTACAAAATTGTTATTATATTTTTCGATCCAGTGCTTGTCCAAAGAGGTTGTATATTTTTTTTTCGGCATTTCTTCTCCGAGTAGTCAGATAGGAAATGCCGGCGTCATCTAGATTTTCATATAAATTTACGTGTAAAAGTGCCTTTTAATGGCCTATTTGCAAAAATAAATTAATTGTTTCATTGTTTCATGTCTGCCATTTAAAATATCAGCAGCCTTATTCTTAATAATTTATCAGTGTTCACCATTCAACTGTTTTCTGCTACTTTTTACACACTCGAAATTTCAAAGTTCCAATGGAGTTATTAGAAGTGCGTTGCCATCTCTTGTGTGCTCTTAGGGATTTACGGATTGGGGTTGGAGGTTGGAGGTTGGAGGAGGGGATGATTGGGGCTGATTCCTCAGTCACAACGGCTAATAGCATGCCAGGTATCAGAGCTTAAAATGCCCAAGCGTCTTGAGAATTGCCTCATTAATTTTTGTTAATTTATTTAATTGGTTAATAAGTTACCAAAATAATACCCACAAATTCAATTGATTTACCTAGTTACTGTAAGACGTTTGACTTCTTCACAAGTTATAGTTCTGCTACGCGCTACGTCATTCGTAGCTCGTAGCTCGTAGCAAGTTGCATTTGCAATATTTTTTACTACGTGACATCAAGCAAGCAAGCCTTGTATTAAAGCATCGTGTCTGCTTGTCTAGGCTGTTAGAAACGTTAAAAAATATAGAAATATTTCTATAGCTATGATATGATATCGTCATTCCGCGAAAAAATAATGTATTTAATAACATAAAGTTATTTAAAATTATTATCAATAATGCATATACCAATTATATTAACTTTTGAAGCCCGATTAATCCGAATGTATTTCAAAACAATAGAGTAGCAAATATTTGCCATAATTTAAAAGCATAATTCGATTTCAATGTAACCTAATTCAATTAGTAACCAGAACTATGCATGTGGGCAGCGGACAATAAATGTACAGTCGACAGGAACATACTGATAAAGATTGTTTTATCCAAACTAATATTATGAATGCAAAGTAACTTTGTCTGTCTGTCTTTTCTTCATGCGTAAACTACTGAACCGACTATGTGAAATTTGGTACATACATAGTTTGGAACTCTAGAAAGGACATATGATAGGTTTTTAAACCAAAAATCTGCAGAAATCAATATTACACACGGGCGAAGTCGCGGGCAGAAGATATTGCAAAAAAAATGCAAATTCTATGTCATGTGTGAGCTTAGGTCTTCAAGATAACCAGGTAATTGTTAGTGAGCTTGTGTTAATGACACCCTTCGAGGAACAGAGACTCTGGCAAAGAATTCCACTCCTTAGCGGTTCTGGTAATAAATCTGGAGGGGAATCGCTGCATACGAGTTTGTTTTTCTTCAAGGCCCGAGTAAATAGGTTGCTTATGGGTAGATGTACTCAATCAAATCAGCGAGTAGGGAAGTCTACCATCACAAATGCCGATGGCCGATGTGTCAGTCTCGGCTTCTGGCAGGAGAAGGAATCGGCGTTTCTAATCAGTAAGAGTCTGACACGAGCGTCTTGCCAGAAGAGAGATCTTGCCATACTCACTCTGGGCGAGAAAAATCATTCGATGATCCCCCCCCCCCCCCCTTAAAACAAAGATTACTTAGAAAATGTTAAAAACATTACATACCCATCAGTTTTTAAAATACTTCATCATAATCATTTTAAACGGAAACATCATAATGAAGACTTAAAAAATAAATACTTCATAATAATTTACTACTTTCGTCGCTAACCGTACCTCGTTTTAGAATTTCAGGAGCTTGTTTAATGAAAATTTCAGTAAATTGCTCGGAAACTGTTTGTTGATAAGCTCAACCATATATTTCATGAGTAAAATTAATTTAGACAGTATTCCTGCTGTTAATTTTAGTTTTTTTAAATTACTCATTTCACTTTGTTTAGTGATTCGTTTTTGAGTTATATTCTAAGTGTGAGTGAGGTTACCGAAGGCCCAATCCTTCTTTTTATTTTAAGTAAATAACAATTGTATAATTATATAATTGGGTAGTTTCCTAGGTCAAAAATAAATTAATTCGACGCTTCAATACAATCAAATGTTAAAAAATAACTATACTTTTATTCATCGATCGAAAGATACACTAAGTTTTAAATATTTACTAACTAATTTTTAAGAAATAAGTATATAACTATTTGACGCAAAAATACCATGACGTTATAGATCAGTGTTTCAGAAAAGTATCGTTTTTGACATTTGGATAAAAGTATTGAATTGGACTAGTTGGAAACTACCGTGTTGTTAGTTTATTTTGATTGGTTAATCTTACTAACTTTCGTATACTAATGTCTGCTTTGGCGTATGGGTGGGCTCAACTGGATTACTACCACGGCCTCAAAGAAAACCTGAGTGAAACAACTAGGTACAGCATTGTGAGTGAGATTACTGGAGGCCCAATCCGCTACAAAGGGATAGCATCCTCCCCAATCCTAAATCTATGAAACCCTAATCCCCTAAAGCCCGTCAATGCACTCGTAACTTCTCTGGTGTAATGGTTGTCTATGGCTTGCTTACCATCAGGTCGTTTATGCCACGGACATCTAATGATTGGAATAGCTTGCCTGCAACGGTCTTCCCGTACATTTATGATTTAGATGTCTTCAAGGCTAGAGTGAATAGGCTCTTAATAAACTAGTGCGCTTTACTATCAACGATTGCATCACTGCTTAGCATCAGGGAGGATTGCAGTCAAGGACTAGTAAATAGTGCTTGACTGCAATTCCACCTCTTCTCCTTTGCCACGCCATAGTTTAGATGGATTGTTACCCTTTCACATTTTTTTTTATGTAATTGGTCGGGAAACGAGCAGACGGATAACCTGATGGTAAGCAATCAGCGCCGCCCATGGACACCCGCAACGGAGGAGTTACGAGTGCCTTGCCGACCTTTTAGGGATTAGGGATTTGGAGATTTAGGGATTGAGGAGGGATTGGGGGCGGGGAAGGATTGGGCCTCCGGTAACCTCACTCACACGGCGAAACACAACGCTGTGGTTGTTTCACGCCGGTCTTCTGTGAGGCCGTGGTATCACTCCGGTCGAGCCGACCCATTCGTGCCGAAGCATGGCTCTCCCACACTTAATACATCACATCACCTAAAACTACTATACGGATTTGAATGAAATCTGGCACAGTGATTGATTATAGTCTTTTTTTTGTGAGGGGAAAATCATCAAATGACTTCTCCCGCCCAGGGCCGGGCAGGAGGGAGTGTCAGACTCTTACTGACTAAAAACCCCCTGTTCCTTCTCCTGCTCTGTGCCGAGGTCGCGGTACCTCATTGCGCTTACCCCGCAACCCCGGCTGAACATCAGCCGATTGATTATAGTCTGGATTAACAAATAGGTTTCTGTAAAGCCGCTAGTAAAAGTCTAATCGCGTGGTCACAACCTTACTTTTTTTTTCATTAGAAATGTAATTAATTATACAACTTGATTTATATATATTTTTTTTAATTTGTCCTAAATTTCGACCGTAATTTAACTCTGTACCAAAAATTCAGACAAAGGTGTTTTTTTCTTTAATGGCAACTATCTGGCCTGACGGAAAGCGATGATAAGAGCTAAAATAGAGCACGCCTACTAAAAAGCAACTAATTCACTCGGACCTTGAATGCGCCCACTTTATACCCTTCGGGGAAAACATACTCCGGCAAAGAATCTATTCAAATCCATTCAGTATTCAGTAGTTTTTACGTGAAAGAGTAAAAAAAAACATCAAGGCACGACCTATCACATAAAAATGCTCTTGTAACTCAATTATACAAACTAACGCGTCTCATAATGTTAGTGTTAATTTTAAAGTCAATATTCTTTAAGTCAATATTAAACTCAGTCTCAACCCAGGAATGGAAGCCAATATTACTCGATCACCAGTTCTCTTACGTTCAATTAAATATTCGTCTGTCGCTATCTAAGCCACAATAGAAAAAACATTGTCTCTTTCTTGAATCTGCGCCCATACCCCGTTAAGAAGTTATCAAGTTGTTTTTTTTTTCAAAAACCCATTTTATTAACCCCTTTCGTAATCCTACATACAAGCATCGTCATTGTCATCATCATTACTATTATTATCACCATCATGTCAACTACAAGATTACTGCAGAGCAAAAGTGTTCGGTGGTTGGATGCGACCTGCGTTCAAAGTTCCATAAAGTCCCATTTTTAAACAGGCAAAATCATCCAATGATCATCTATTATATGAGAGAAGAAGTAGTGTCAGATTTTATGGATTAAAAACCACCCCAATCCTTCCCCTACTCCATTTTATACCGCGGTTCATAATTAAGCTTGCTTCCGCCATTTTTATAAAACAATTTGTCTCACAATGTAACCATGTTACCAAAAATGTCCCAGAATTTTAATGAGCACAATAAATAATGTACGAGACAATTCATTAACGAATTATTATCGTGCTTTCACTTGTATTAATGGCGGGCCTACTAAAGGTTGTCCCAAATGAGTACCGACAACACTTACTTAAGTTTTAAATTATTCATAGGCCTTTAAGTGTTCAACCTGGTTTTAAGAGGACGGCGTTAATTTTATTTTATAGGGTTGTTGTTCAATGAAATAGGTATTTTATTTTTTATGAGGGGAAAATCAGCAAATGACTTCTCCCGCCCACGGTTGGGCGGGAGGGAGTGGCAGGTCTTACTGACTATAAACCCCCCCGTTCCTTCTCCTGCTCTGGGCCGAAGTCGTGGTGCCTCATTGCGCTTACCCCGTAACCCCGGATGAACATCAGCCATATAGGGCCCCGTCTATGGTGGTCTTTTGGCTATTTAAGGCGCGCGCGGAACTCTACGCGCCGTACGCTCGGGTCTGGTTCTGGTCGGGCGGCGAGCTACCCTAACTCCAGATATGAGGTGTGTTTTGTTTTCTGCTTAATGTGTTCTTACTAGTTTAGATATTACATAATATCTAGGTAGGTCGATACCTAAACGTTCTAGACTTATGTTACGTGGTAGCATCAAGACTATCAATTTACTGATAATGATAGTAGCCGATAATTACTGTTAGGTTTTGATATTGTAACTCGAGATATTTGATAGCATTGATTTGAAACAGTAAGAGTAAAATAGTATAAATGGTGATAGGGATACTAAATGATGATATTCAAATTAAATATAATTTAACCGTTTATACCAAAACAAGGCCCAATCTTTCCTCACCCCTCCCATTAGCAAAGCAGCCTCCTGAAAAACTCCCAAAGACTGGCAATGCAAAAACTTTCAACCGTGAAATAATCACAGTGTTGTGTTTCGCCGTGTGATCCCTCACACCCTTACCGTTACCGGAGGCCGAATCCTCCCTCCCGCCTCCCCAGTCCAAATCTTCAAATCCCTAAACCTAAAAAGGTTGGCAACGCACTCGTTACTTCCGCGCAGATTGCTTACCATCACGCCATCAGGTAATCCGCCCGCTCGTTTCACGACCTATCACACAAAAAAATGCTCTCGTGACTCCGTGAAATTGCTATTGCTGTGACGGATGATTATCAATCATAAAAACATCATTATCATTGATGTTTTGAGCCATGGACAGCGCCGATTGCTTGCCAGGAGACTTTTAAGGGATCCATCTGGTCGTTTGCTGATCCTTTCGAAATTTAAAAATCCCAATAATGCTTTATCTTACTCCAAATTCTGTGGGCAAACACACAATAAACAGTCAGCAGCAATTAGGTACTTAAAACAAAATCACCATACCATTATTTCCAAATGATCTACAAAAATACCCATAATTTGGTATCATCATCATTATCAAAGGGAAAAATAAAAGAACTGGTTGTTTCCACATTCGTGTGAACCACCCCTTAAGGCTTCAACGCAATTGTACGCTCGTGAACATTGTTCTTTATTGCTATTTCGTTTTCAACGACCTTACTGATATCCTTCTTATTCCTCAATCCGATTGAGCCACAGAG
This sequence comes from Spodoptera exigua, assembly GCA_902829305.4. Classification (NCBI taxonomy): domain Eukaryota; kingdom Metazoa; phylum Arthropoda; class Insecta; order Lepidoptera; family Noctuidae; genus Spodoptera; species Spodoptera exigua. Next base: position 3,073,358 of record LR824624.2, read on the forward strand.
TAGGAAAACTGAAAAGTTTCAAGCGTAGACTACTAGAAGGAGAAGGCTTAATAAATAAATTGCTTTTTTTTTTATTTAATAGGTCGGCAAACGAGCAGACGGATTACCTGATGGTAAGAAATCAGCGCCGCCCATGGACACTCGCAACGGAGGAGTTACGAGTGCGTTGCCGACCTTTTGGGGATTAGGGATTTAGGAGGGATTGGGGGAGGGGAAGGATTGGGCCTCCTTCGATTCCTTGCTTCGATTCTTTTGATGAACGACGTGGTTTTTTTTAATAGGAACAGAATAATTACCTGTTTTTAACCAAAAGCAAAAACAATCGGCGTGACCTATACCCTCAACTTGAAAAAGGATTTTGAGGGTTTAGATGAGAGGGTATAACGATTCCTCCGATGGAAATTAATTTTATACAGTTTGAATGAAAGTATAAAACTTGGGTTGGATTACTTTACCACGTGACAGCAAATAAGGTGATCATGGCGTTAAAGTAATTGTCTCAAAGGAATAACAGAAATAAACAATCAACAAACAAAGAAAATTTTGTAAAGACATCAATTTTATTTCCCATACAAAACTATTTAATAAGCGGCATTACATAAATGCAAGAAACAAAATTTACATTATGTATTTAACTTTTTAAAGGAGATAATTTAACAGGACTGAACTTACGTATATCATAGCTATCTATAGTAAAGCAGTTTCAAGAAAAGAGGTTTAATACGATAACAACACAGGTTTTAGATAAACAAACAACCCTCTTAGGAATATAATATACACTCCTGAAACTGAAACTGAAACCTATATGAAGCTGTATAAATACAGTTTCAGTAAATCAATATGTAAGATTCATATCGTTTACGTTATAAGGTAGGGTGGAAGGGGGGCCTTGGCCTAAAGCAGGAGATGGAAGGAAGACTCTATTGACTAACCCCTCCCGGCTCAGTCAGTAAGAGTCTGACACTCTCTCGCCTTAACATGGGCGGGAGAAGTCATTCGATGATTTTCACATAAAAAGGGTGGTTTTTACTCAGTAAGAGTCTGACACTCCCTCTCTCCGTAACGTAGACGAGAGTCAGTCAGTCAGTCGTTTAAACATTTACCCATGACAATAAATAAGGGATGCTTTTCTTATTTTTTGAAAATGACGACTTAGTGTAATGAAACAATGAAACAATGAATTTATTTTTGCAAATAGGCCATAAAGCGGCACTTTTACACGTCAATTTATATGTGAAAAACTAGATGAAGCCGGTAAGAGCTAAGCTTCGGCACGAATGGGTCGGCTCGACCGGAGTTACAACACGGCTACACAGAAAACCGGCGTGAAACAATTACAGCGTTGTATTTTGCTGTATGAGTGAGGTTATCTGAGGATCAATCCCTGACTCGTCTTCTGCCTCACTGCCAAACGGTGAAGGAAAACATGGTGAGGAAACCTGGACTTATAATTCCTTATTGTTATTATAAGTTTGAAATCGCCAATCCGCCTTGAGCAAGCTTGATGATTAATGCTTGTGGGAAGAGGCCTTTGCTCAGGAGTGGGCACTTATAGGCTGATGATGTTAGTGAGTAATGCGCTTACCGACACATTTTGATATTCATTTCTATATAGATATAGATAGATAGATATAGATTAGTCCAAGTTATTTGAATGTTGTCCAAAATTAAGCCAAGAAATATTTAGTCATGCACACCATCTGTTTTGGACCCGTAAGGCAGAACCCCGGTTTGCATAACAATTAACAAAGGATGTTCGAAAGCCAACTTGGATACAATTTGGTCAAACATCCCGTTTAAGATAGGAAACTATTTTAGAATGTCATTTAGAATGGATTTTACTGTAATGTTCTACAGCGCTTGCCATTAGTATGATTATTCAATAAGAACAATTTTATGATATGTCCGAGTAGGTTCCCGATCCATACTTTTGTTTGTCATAATCATATTTACGCATAATATTATTTACGCCAATTGTATTAGCTTGCTAAAACAAATTAGCTTTCTAGATGATTATGCCAACATAAACTGTGTGCCAAAAAAAGTATGCCAAAGTATTATTATGGCAAAAAAAGTATACCAAAACCGATATGCCAAAGTATACTAGGAAAAAGAATATTATGCAAACAAAAAGGGATACCATACGAGTATGCCCAATTTATAATCGTCAAAAATGTCAATTTCCCGAATCACCCAAAGGCCGCAAATGATCTCGTAACTCTTCTGGTTTTGCGGATGTTCATGGGCTGTACTAATTGATAACAGGGTACCATCAGGAGATAATTGAACTTGCTCCCCCCTTTCACATTAAATAAAAAAAATAGCCTTTTATCAAATACCTAAACCTTTTCTGGCCCGATTGTCAAATACCAAGCTACCAAAGCTGGTCTTGATTATTGCCCGGTTCCTATAATTGAGAAACGATCCGTTTTAGTTTCGAATAGTAGTTTTATATACGACTCGTAAGCTAAAACCGTTCCTATAACAAATGTCTCGTCGTGCAACTTACTGACGGTTTGCAACTAACGGATGTCGGTAAGCGAATTGTATGGAGATCTATGGTGTCTGTGGTGTTCCTATAAATATTTTAACCGTCAGTAGACGGTCAAGGTAACTATTCGTAATGTCATTTGGTCGTAATGCGTATACAATGACGATTCGTTAAATATAGGAACCGGGCATAAGTCTACTTTTGTTCCAGATTTTCTTAGGCCATAAAAGGTTACCAAAAGGCTTTCCTTTCCCCATCCTCATTTACCAAATCTCCTATTCTGAATTCCCCAATAACCTTTGGTTTGGTACAACTATCCATGGGCGACGCTCACTGCTTACCATCAGGAAATTTGTCTGCTTGTTTGCCGACATATCCCATAAGAAAAACTTACTCGTACTCGCCATTTATTTTCGCTCTGACATGTACGACAAATATGAGACTAGATTTATCTCGATATTTATCTTTATTAAAGTTAAACTTCTGAAAATATTTTAGATTGTACCCTTCAAGAGGTTAAAGTTTAGAATCGAAACTTCATTGCCTATTGAATGATCAAATCCAATTTTGTTCAGTACTTCGTGGAAGTAATAAAATCTTTTTTAAAATTAATATTATTTTTAGCTTGGAATGCGGATGTTATATATTGAAGTCCTAAAATTCCAAAAAAATTTGTAATTACATTTTCTTATTTTTAAATTTAGGTTAACCTTAAGATGCTTTGACTAAAAAAATTGGTTATTAAATCTATACGAATATTATAAAGAGGTAAAATTTAAGTGTAATTTAATGTAAGTGTACTATATGATTATATGTAGTATGAAGTTGTCTTTGGAACCGCTGCGCGCTGGTCGGATTGCCAAAATTGTTTCACTGATAGATAGCTACAATGTGCCTAAGTGCTATAGGCTATAAAACATCACGCTACGATAAAATGGAGCCGAGCAGCGGGTGAAACGGCGCGAGAGTAGCTAGTGTATTATATATGTATATTGGTTATTATTGGTTAACTGATATACTTAGGTACTATTGGCTCGACTTGTTTCATGCTCCACCGGGACTCACATTTACGAACAGCTTACGCAACGAACGGCCCGTCGTATTGGCTCCACTGTATTACCAAGATTTTTCCCGTATACTTATGACGTTTTTGTTCTACGTCCATTTTACTGTAAATTCATGTTGAAAGGATATTTCGGCACTGAAAACTAGGTTACATTCTGTTACAGACGAATTTTTCAGTTCTTGCCACTTGAAGTTAAATGTAGGGAAGACTTTTCAGACTCAAAGGAATTCTGTACGTCTTCAGTCTGAAATTTTTCGTGTAAACAACTCGGTTTCAGTTTGTTATTTGTTCGAAAGCGGTTTTCTGGCAAGCTCTTACACTCTTGGGGATGTTTTGAAAACGTCGCTAGCATATGCTAGTACTACGACATCTTAAATTTTATATTGTGTTGATTGGATTAGACCGTTCTTTCCCAAAGTTGGTAATCACGCCATCTAGTGGGCAATGAAAACTTTTAAGGATTTCATCGCTCGCAAAGAATGTACTCGTACATGATACAAAAAAAAAAACAACCAGAGAGTTGTAGAGTTAATTTTTCGCTGAAATTTTTTTAATTCTTCTACTATCCTGGACGGGGCGAGAGGGAGTGTCAGACTCTTAACTAAAAATCAATAGGTTCCTTTTCTTGCAAAAAAAATGTTACTTTTTAAGTGGTCGGTAGACAAATTAACTTAAATTAACTTAAAAAATTTGGGAGATATAGTTGAACCTCTTATTGCGGTATCTTAAATATCAGTTAAGACTTACAGCCTTACCTAATTGAAAAGATTGATACTAATGCCATTAAACTTAAAACCCAATCCAAGTTATTAAGTCCCAGTAATAAACCGTTCGCGAAAAATACACAACAACACAAAATCCATTAGCACCTTTCGAGTATGTGTTCAAATAAAAAAACAAATTAAAAACCGCTCCCAAAAAACGAGGGCAAACAGATTATCCTTGTAACAGCGTACAAGCGTATATATATTTTTCAAACGCCAATAAATTACGCACTTACGAGGTTACCGCGTGAATGAAGCGAGAAATTAAAACGCACATGCCACCGCCTACAAGACTTGTAGGGGAGGGGGGGAGTATGTATCATAATACCCTTATAAGGGTAAGGGAGTGTATAAATCTTTAAAGAAATTTCACAATATGTATAGAATATGTTTCTGGAATGTGGTTCGATGTCTGAATTGATGATATTATAATTAATAGTTCTTTTTTTCAATGAGAATAAACTGAGATAGTTTTTTTTTATATGATAGGACGGCAAACGAGCAGACGGATTACCTGATGGTAAGCAATCAGCGTCGGCCATGGACACCCGCAACAAAGAAGGAGTTACGAGTGCGTTGCCGACCTTTATTCTCTTTAATCCCTAGATTGGGATTTTGGGGATTCAGGGATTGGGAAGGGATTGAGATAGGGGAAGGATTGGGCCTCACACACATCACCTCAACACAACGTGGTGGTTGTTTCACGCCGGTTTTCTGTGAGGCCGTGGTATAACTCCGGTCGAGCCGACCCATTCGTGCCGAAGCATGGCTCTCCCACACTTACTACTACTATGAAATCTCAATAAGCTAAATTCTTTTGATAATTGGTAAATTCTATTTAAATTTTAGAGTCTCTTTCATGAAAATATCTCGTTCGATTTCGAAATATAGAGTTAGACATCGTCGAGAAACAAGAAGCATATGTCTCACAGCTGTCTAGCACCTCAGAGAATAAGAGGCATGATTCATCATAATACAACATTAACGACCCCAACCTTTATATCCGTATTTACTTGAACGATAACTCAAAAACTTAATAACATTAAGTGCTAAAACAAAATGGCCGAGAAACGTAAACAGTGTGAATAAATTTATTGCTATTGTCTTAATACTGTTTCAGATTGATTGTCCTTTTGTGGGTCAAGGATCTAGACACAACGATAAGATACGCTTAATATGTTAATTAAAATTTAGATTGGATTTTAGGACGTGATTTGTTTGGGAGGATCGCGTTTTTACATATCATTATATTAGGGTGAAAAAAAGAGTATTATTTTCCCAAGACTTCAGCTTGATATACTTTTAAGTAAAACAAACGGATTCTTATAAGAAACGTATTTGAATGCTCGTCAAAATTCCCACCAGAATTCCCGTTGCACTCTTTGCGCGGGAAAACTTTATTAATCTGTCTCAGTTGACAGACGACAGCGTCACCACGGCAGCCAGTGTTACCAAGACCACAGATTATATTAGTGACGTTCATTTAGTTCATTTTCATCGTCTAACAATACATACAAGTTGTGTACACAATGTAGTCATACCTCTGTCCCTTGCAGTATACGATGCTAGCATACCCAAATTATCAATCTCTCCGTGTAAGCTCACCGTTTGCACTCAGTTTGTTTTTTAGTAAAGCCACAATTTCGTTATAAGCAAAGACTTGGTATTGGCTTTCTGGTGTTTAGTAAGTTTGTCACTACTTGTTATTTTAGGTGTAATTCTTCCATGTATTGAAATAAAGTAGAAAGTGTGGGAGAGCTATGCTTCGACACGAATGGGTCGGCTCGACTGGAGTGATACCACGGCTTCACAGATAACCGGCGTGTAACAACCACAGCGTTGTGTTTCGCCGTGTGAGTGAGGTTACCGGAGGCCCAATCCTTCCCTTCCCTAAATCCCCCCCAAACCCTTAATCTCCCAAATCTATTATCTCCAAAAGGTCGACAACGCACTCGTAACTCCTCAGTTGTTGCGAGTGTTCATGGGCGGCGCTGATTGCCTGCCATCAGATAATCCGTCTGTCGCTAGCTGAATATATCACATAAAAAAAACACTACAATATTTCAGTGATAAAAAGCTCGTGAAACACAGAACTCTCCTACACAGAACTCGATTGATAAGTTCAACATAATTACATTGAATTCATTTCAGATTTTTACTTAACAATAATAACAGTAATTTTAAAATAAAACACCAATAAAACCTAACCTCATTTCAATTTCATGAAGTCTATTATCTAATAAATCAATTTAGCAAGTAAAACTTTTATTTTTGTTCGACTTTGATAAACTTTCCTCTTTTATATCGAATGATTGATTGGTATTCAAAAGGCCATACTATTGACTTTGAAAAAAAGTTTTTTCAAAAAATATTTGCTTCACAATGCCTTCTTTAAAGGTTTTTGGATTGCAATGAATGAATGAAAAGCAATTTTAACGTGCACAAAGGTCCATTATATATCAATTTTCTCCATAAGAGTGCTTAAGGAGATTTTTCTCGGCGCTTCCATAAATAACATGTCTTTGATAAAATTTTGATACATCTAATGGGGTTTTATTACATGTAATGGAATCTCTTGTGGCGTGTTTTTGGAGTACGTCTCAGTCTGTTTTTGGAATAATCGAATTAGGTAATATTAGAAGCCGGATATGTCAACAGGCAGTAGGGAAAATTTCGTGATTTATACGACATTACCTAATTGCAAATAAAAAGAAGTTAATGGTGGGTAAGTAAGCAACCCGGGAATAAGATAGTACGAGTTCTTAAGCCCTTCTTTCACCGCTACAATAATAGGTAGTAAAAAGTATAAGGTCCATAGCTTAAAGAAATAACGTTCTATATTTAAGCATTTGACTGCCGACAAAAACTGTTGAAGGCTAACATTCCGCTAGCGTCGGACACCATTGGACACCATAGTCCGACATGGCGTGCTAAGTGTTAGTAAATTTATCTGAAACATATTAGCTATTTACCCATAGACATTTTTAAATAGCCTTTTCGTTTCAAAGTAATAGATTTGGTAACACAACTGGAAAATTGGTCTCAAAAATTACATACTTCGTTTTGTTCATCATAAATTGTTATTCTTATCATAAAATCGATGAAGCATAAGAGTGAAAATGTTCATTACTTTTTTGATTTTTCATGACACAAATGAACACATGATTGCAGCGATTAATAAAGCCTCGTTCTACTAGACAACTACTTATATTAAATAAAGACGGGATAAGCAACACCAGTTCCTCTGGTGACATGATTTAGACGAATATTGGGCGCCAAATTGTGTTTTTACACAATTTTATAAAATAATCGAATACCACTTTAACAACAATTTTTTTTCCTAAAAAATGTTCCATGGAACTGTATGTATTTTCATAACTATCCAATGACTGCCCAAAATTGGAAAGTTATTTATTGACTTTTTTTGTCGTCAGTACAGGAAAAATCTATATTTTGACTGGGACATGAGTAAACATCAGCCTAAGCAAAAGTATCACCTAGTGAAAACAAGGCCTAAGAGTCCAATGTACTCTGTTGGAAGATTTTAAATCACAATTTCAAAGTGATATAAATGAAAAATGGTTATGTGCAGTCATGTAAATTATTAAGATTAACTAGCCAATCACATTTGCTCACAAAGCACTTTAGATTTGATATAAAATTCAGTGGATTTGCAACTGACATTAATCGATGTAATTCTTTTCAAAACGAATCATTCATAGCTTATCATAATGCCTTCGGGTTTGATTGATACTCATAGCAAACTAGTCTATAATATTATAGTTTAGTATATTTTTTTAATGTTTAGTATAATTTATGGGACGATGGCCCGGAACAGCAGAAGAGCAGAACGGGGTGGTTCTTAGTCAGTAATATTCCGATCTGACGTGACCTGACCTTCTCTGTCGACCCACCAGGACTGCAAAAGCCATCGGTTGATTTCCCAACCCTTATAAAAAGCTATTATTATGCTATTTATGTACACACTATACAACAGAACTCTCAAATATCTGTGATTCTTTCAAACTTATCTAAAACACCTGTCAAGCGTTAAGATTGCAGATGGCAAATTAGGCCAACAATCTAGTTCAGTGAAATAGATTATAGTACCAGGCAACAGCCTGGTAATAATTTTGATGATAATTATTAAAAGAGACACATATAATAGTTTAGGTATACTAAATTATTGCCTGTCTCGGTCGTCAAATTCAAGATTTCAACTGGCATAATACTAAAGTCTACCACTAACACACATCTCTGCACTACCAAAAAGTTGACTGGCAGAAAATGCTTCTAGCATTAAGTCCTCCGATATGCAATTGTATATAAAGAATAAATAAAAAATAAATAAAGTAAACCCAAATAAAACTCTTCCATAATATAACATATCGAGTATTTTTATTTTCCATTTACTTACGAAACCGTGTTGAACCGTATACAGCCTTTGAAATCACTCGAGTTATTGAATGTAAGATTTGCTACGCCGTAGCGCTATCTTCGTAGCGCCAGCTACATCGTAGCAGGCTCGTAGACTTTTATTTTCAGTTTGGTAGGATACATTTTGTAGCAAGTTATGCTCTGTGGTTTTAACTGCGCATATTGGTTTAGGTCTAAATAAAAGCTGAAATGTTTCATGAGATCTTATTTTGTTAACTCAGTACTCAGTGATCTTACAATGTTATAGGTACTTATTATTCATCAGATCAAAGTCACAGTCAAAATCATTTATTCCAAGTAAACCTTCAATAGGTTATTTTGAAACGTTGAAATAGAATAGTAGTGCAGACTAACAGACTGACGTGTGTTCGTCACTGAAGCTACGTGCTCTAGGTATTCGCTTCTCTGGGTCTGCTTGGAGTGAGGGGGTGTGTCAAAATCTTACTATATTAAAATAAAAATAAAAAATAAAATAAAAATAAAAAAGCCTTTTATTTCTTACTTTAAACAAAAATTAACAATAAAACTAATAAACATGATTGAATACTAAATATTAATTTTAATTTTAAGTTAGAAGTAAGCTATTTTTTGAGCAAAAAAAGAAGTAAGCACCCCTGTTAGTTAGGGGTGAAGGCCTCCTCTAGAGAATGCCAAGTGTCCCTGTCGCCTGCCACATTCATCCATTGCTCGTCATACTCTTACTGTCTAAAAATCGCCCTGTTTCTCCTACTGCTTCAGGCCAGGGCCTGGGTCACGGCCTTGGTACATTTTTGTGCATGACCTCAATGGTTCCAGGACCATGTTGTACCTAAAAAGTAAAAAATATAGAGATCGCTTTGAGTTTGTTTTGGCATGTCTCCTCAAAGTAGTCTGGTAGAATTTACCGGCTTCGTCTTGTTTTTTAAAGTTAAAGTGTCACTATATGGCCTTTTTGCAAAAATATATACATGTTTCATAAAGATTGAAAAGCTAGTGTGTACAGATACATATTTTAAAGTGTGAAAGAATCTTTACGTTTATCTTGAAACTTTATGATATTTTTGTCTTGGTTTTATTAAACATAATACTAGAGGCCTAGAAGCATAAAGCTACGTTAAAAAACGATATTATACGATTTCAGTTTATATTTATGGATTTCAGCTGATCCTGGATCGGTAATGTTCGGTATATTAAAAATATTTTTTATTTTCGTTTGCTCAAATTTGGTATTTAGATTTAATTTTTAGGCCTATCTAAAGTGAGGAGTCTAGTTCTCTTAGATCAACATGACTGTAAGATTAAAAAAATGTATTTCTTATCCTGAGAGCAGAGCAAGAACAAAGTACCAACTATAACTTTCTATTACTTCAAATTTCTATCACTGTTTCTATAAGTAAGCAGTAACAATAACAACAACAATAAAGAAATCCGGACAATACTTAACCCTAGGCACTCATTACCTTTTCAAGATGGTAAATGATGTTTTATTGCAGTAATTTATATGGGAATAACATTTCTCTTTTTTCGTTCAGAGTGCTAGTTTAAGTGATCCCTTTAGACCGATTGTTGTCAAGGTGTATACGGCCTACATGTAACATTAAAACACTATTGATAGTAGCAAGGGAATATAAATTAGCCGAATGTAAATGTCGAAGTTCAAGTTCAAGTTAAGAACAACAACATCACACATCTCGAGCCTATAAGCTGATAGTGACTGACTGCATGGTTGGTGCGGTGGTTGGGCAACTGGCTGCCGTGCAACGTGTCGCGGGTTCGATTACCACACGGAACAACAGTTCGTGTAATCCATTGTTGTTCCGGGTCTGGGTGTCATGTGTATGTGAAATTGTATGTTTGTAACCGCACCCGCGAGAACGCACCGCAGCTCAAGAAGCGAGAACCTTAATCTACGGTCCATCAGGATCTCAGCTTATTGAACTGAAACTCAGCAAACTGAAGTGCTAATGGGCAGGCCACTTGGCTTGAAGGGCTTACAGTTGATGGGCCCTTAAATTGCTCAAGCGAAGACCAGGAACCAAAAGACGTAACGTAAACAGACGACTTTGGTATAGATGCGGGAAGCAAGAAGGATTTGGAGCTAGGACATGCCAGTAGTGAATTGTCGTTTGACATGAAGGATTGACACAAGGAAGTGTACCCTATTTTTGGAAGGTCCATCCACCCTTGGTAGTTTGTAATGCATCAAACTTTTACTGACTAAAATCCACTCCGTTCCTTTTTCACCTTGGACTTCAACATGGCATGTTGTGATGGTAATGTTGAAAGCATTCGTCACCATCCTTGCTCTTATCATTAGTATCGTAAGTGCCGACTGAAATTGATACAGATCGCGCAATAAACCTTTTAAGCTATGATGTCCAAACCGCTTGGGAACCGTGAACTCCTCTTACGTGGAGTAAGCCTATAGTCTATTTGTGTATTGTCACAGCGTAATAGTTGATGATAATATTTTTTGGGGCTTTTCGTACAACGAGCATACAGATTACCTAGACTCACCCTTAACGCCTTGCCGGTTTTTCAGGGATACAGGTGTAGGATATATAATTATTGGTAAGGGATGGGGGAAGGGAAGGGATTGGACCTCCGGTAACCACACTCATACGGTTAAACAAAACGCTCTGATTGTTGCACGTCAGTTTTCTGTGAGTCAGTGGTATCACTCCAGTCGAGTCGACAAACTCATGATAATGATTAATGAGTAATGAAGGTGTACGTTAAGACGTAAAAACATATAAACTATGGCTTAAAGCACATACACCTATAAATTCAGTGTTATGTTCTACAAAGACTTGATTGACGTTAAGCATCTGGTATAAATAACCCTGATTGGAAACTCCAATTCAAGTTTCGATACCCAGATGTTATTTGTTAAGACTACGTACACAATTCGCTATACGGGCGAAACCGCACACACTAACAAGTTTACAAAACAATCGCTATACCTAGACATATGTGGAGTTTACGATCACCCTGTATTTGTTCACATGTACGCTAATTTCAACTTTATATCTCAATTTTAAGGTTGAAATTCGGAATGTAGTGAGGCGAATAGACCGGGAGCTAGTAAACTTTTGTGATAGGTTCAAGTGTATATAGAAATAAAATATTTATTGCTGCTCTCGATTTGAAATTGGGAGTGGACATGAGGATAGTGTCTTTTCGTGCAATGTTTATTTTGTCTTTAAACACTAATTTTATTGTATTTGAAGACGTATACTGTGTCTATAAAAATGCGGCATCAATAGGAGATCTTAGAGTTGCGTTGAAAAAATGTTTTAAGCTCTTTTAGACTTTTGTCTTGAAATGAAATTAAGAGCTTAATTCAATCATTCTATTAATCCCATTTATTTTTCGAAAAATCACACAGAAAAATGTATCAGCACGCGTACATGCATTTTATGACTATCATTCTTAACATAACTACATTGATCGATATTATTTGCATGACTAACACCCGGTTTTCGAAAGGCCGATGAATGTTAAAATCAATTTAATCTCTTGTCAAGTCATCTGATTGGTTGTTGATAATTCAGTCAACTTGACAAGAGATTTAACACCTAGTTAGTTGACTTTAACACTGGTCGGGCTTTCGGAAACCGGACATTAGTCAAAATACATAGAAAAAAATTTTTTGTACATAAGAAGAAGAAGAATAATTGTTTAGTTGATGCGGTGGCTGCAACCGGCTGCTGTGCAACGTGTCACATGTTCGAATCCCGGACCGAACAACTCTTTGTGTCATAAATTCTTCAGGGTCTGGATGTAATTTGTATATTATGAATTTGTATGTTTGTGAACGCATCTATGATATGTATATCATAGAAGAAAACGACAGTGTAGATCACCTTTTTTTACACAAGTAAAGATAATCAGTCCCTTTGTTCTAATGTTAAATATAAAACAAAGTTTTTGTGACAGGCATACAAAATAAACAACAAAAATATCACTAAATAAAAAAAAACAACAAAAACCATTTATTCTGAACTCCGAACAATGAAACATACAAAAGGTATGAATAGAATATTGTTCGATATTCAAAATAAAAATTGAACTGCGGCTTTGCACGTTGCACGTGCCATTCCATTGCTCTCGAAAACGTCGTTTATTTTTCTGTGAAAAGGTCAGGTGTGCAACAAGTATTGTAGAATTGTTTTTTCCTTTAACTGTGGGAGAACCATGCTTGAATAGATCTGTTCAACTGGATTGATACCACGGCCTCGCGGAGAACCGACGTGAAATAATCACAGCGTTGAGTGACCGGAGGTGTACTTACCGGAGGCCCAATTTTTCCCCTCGAACTACAAGAAAAAATATTAAATTAGTTGCGGGGTAAGCGCAATAAGGCACCGCGGCCACAGCCTAAAGCAGTAGTAGGAACGGGGGATTTTAAGTTAGTAAGAGCTCTACTCTCTCTCTCTACTCTACTCAGACTCTATCTCTCGCCTTACCCTGGGCGGGAGAAGTCATTCGATGGTATTCCCTTACCAATACAAATGTAATTGACCTATGCTTCAGCACGAATACCTAGACCGGTTCAACAGGTCTGATGACATGCTGAAATTGTGTCTCGCCGTGTGGGTGTGATAACTAGAGGAGGGGGACACATAATCCCCAATCCCCAATATCTCAATTCTCAAACCCATAACAACGCCCAGAAGGCCGACAACGCACTTGTCCTCACTATAAAAATGAATATTAATGAAAGAGTGATGTCCTTTGGTGCTGCTCTCCGTGATGGATTCCCGACTCTTTGCCGACCAATCACAAATGTGGACCCAAAATACGCACAAGTAATTCAAGATGAACTTGGAAGCAATCTTAATAGCCATGACTATTCTTAGTAACAATAATTATAGATAATGCTTTCCAACTAAACACCAGCTCCTGCACTATTCGACGAACTATTAATTACGCCTCCACGCATACAGGATGGTTTAATTTGACAGCTTTAGTGTCTTATACATGGTGTTGCATTAAATAATTGGAAGCTTAATAGCGTTACGGAAGTTGGTGGATTTTCGAATTGATGTTTACTATAAACGTATGTTTAAGTAAAGGTTATGTTATATGTTGAGATGAAAAGATGATGAGCTTAAAATGAAAACAATTTATTTTTTATCTCAGAAAAATCTTTGTAGCTTAGAAGTTAGGGGACTTAGGAGGAAGAACATAGGAGTTAGGGGTCTTGGGTTCAAGTAACCGGGTCATTTTTTACAATTTTCAAGAATCTTTAAGTGGTAGCATAGAGTCTGAAATAGTGACCGGTGTCTACTTAACCCATCAGTGCCATTTCTTTACGAGGAAAGCTCAGCAGTTATGAAGATGATGGATTTTATGTTTTTTTTTTCTTTTTCTGATTATTTGGCTAAATATAGACAAAATAGTACATGTCACTTAAAAATGTAATAAAGAATTTATTTGTGGAACTGATTTAATAAGAGCAACCATGAAGTTTCTTCCTGTTCTTCTCTATCCATCTGCACTTTGGAACGAGCAAAATTCTGCAATTCTTCACTAGAAGACACAATGATAGATTGACATTTTTTATCTTTTTAGGTATATGCAATTGTTTTGTTTCGTCGATCCAAAGTGCCTTTTACGGTCTGATTGAAGTAAAACATTCGACGTTGACTTCGATATTGTCTTCCTTTAAGCTTGTCCATATAATAAATATCTGCATTAAAATTATATTAAATTATAATTGCTATTGTAGTGTGCAATAAAATGTTTAAAGTAGCAGTGAAATTAATCAGCTTTGACACTCAAAAATCAACTCTTACTTTCATTAAATAAAGCAGAATTTCAGGTGCTTTTAAGTTAAATCATTACTTAATTCCGTCGGATTAAAGTACTTTAGTTACTGTTAGAAGCAAAAGTCTACAAGGCAATTCAAGTTTAAACGAAATTCGATCGTAGTAGCTGAATAATTAAAGTTTTCTTTACATCGTCTAAGGTTCTCGTTTCAGTATAGTAACAACAAAATTAGCAATTAAAGTTTGCCGGTGGTTGTAGTGCATTGTTTGGGCTGGAATAACTTTCAGTATTTTCAAGAGTTTCAGTTTTCAGTGAGACTTTCTAGCTGACTCTACTTGAAGAAACTGAAAATTTATTTTTAAAATGTTGGATTGCATTGTTGTTACAGGAATATTTTTATTGCGGTCTCGTATTTTATAAGAACTAATAAGTTTGTGGGGTAATATTGGCCTTTTTATTAGTTCAGGGGGCGTATTACAACCTTTTTAAAATCCAGTTTGTTTCCTGGCAGGTCAGTATAAGGCCGTAAACTGCATGGTTCTTTTTCGTATTATGACGTACGTTTTTCTGACTAGATTCATCCTGGATGATTGTCTGTGGTTGGTTTGCACCGTCTTGAAAGATTGCGTTCGAAAACATCTTAAAAGGGTTACTGGATTATTACGGTTTTTGAAAATTGAATGTAATAAATTATATAATGTAATTTTCTAACAGAATCGAGATTAAGAATGAGTTCAAAAACGAATTATGTATTATATGCGTAAGTACAATGTCATAAATATGAAAATACAGCACTGTCTCACAACATACATTTTTGACATACGCTACATTTCTGAACGTAAGTAATGGTAAGTAGGATAGGTGATAACAGCTCACCCGGCAAAAATAAAAGTTTTTTGTTATACATAATAAGGGTTTTTTAACTAATGAAGTCCATTTATTTTTTTAAAAAAGAAGAACTAAAACTTTTTTACTTTGTTGAGCAAAGGAATCCGTTTACAGGATCCCTGTTATAAAGTTGTTTATAAATATTGGCTACTCGATAATGGTGTAAGTATTACATACATTATTTATAATAAAATAAATTCAACATCTTCAATCGCAAAAGGGTCACTAAGATCTCGAAGACGCGTCCTCTGAATTTTTGTTTAAAAGATAACCACATCTTGTGACGCATCTCTTTCAAGAAACTCGAGGATTAGTAACTCATCACACATATTTAATGTTGTAGTAAACAGTATGTGATAAAAACTTAAAACAATTCAGTAAAAGCTACTCGACACCGGCGTAAACTGACTGGTTTGTTTGACACAATTTTTGACATTTGAGCAAGCTAAGAAATATCAGTTTGGTGGTCATAATACGGGTTTGCCAGCCAATATACGTGCAGAAATCGGTCAAGTGTCACGTGACTGCTAACTGACTGGCAATAAGACGTCATAATACAGATAAACAAGGCAGTTCATTTTAAGGTGTAAATTGACTGGAATTAAGAGATTGTAATACGCCCCCAGTTGTTAAGTGTGGCGATACCATACCCTCACAGAAAACCGGAATGTGTGAATGAGGTTACCGGAGTCCCAATACCTATCCTCAAATACCCCAAATCCTCAGATCCCTAATCGAGTCGAGTGCAGTGCAATACCCATGTTAACGCCGTGTCCCTTCCATATCAATCACGACGCCCCATCACTACAGCCGGCGGCCATTACAGCGCGTGAGCAAGACACGACGCTGGCGCCCGGCCACTCCGCTACCAATAAAAAATTAATACCTAGTACTTTAACAGTTTATTCGTTATTATGTCTACCATTTAATATTGCATTAAACCCTTGTAAAAGCACTCAGTTTCCATTAAATAATATCCTTAACAACCCATGGACGGTGTGTGATCGTTTACCATCAGGTAATCCGTCTGCTCGTTTGCCTATGACTTAAAAGGTCTAAACAACTCAAACAGATATGCATCCGTAACAATCAAACTTTATATACAGGGTGTAAAAAGACATTACCTGAATGTTCAATTTTTCTAAATAAATTACGCATTTAAAGTTACGAACAGTAGTGTACGTAATAAATAAATGCAGACCCGCACAAAAAACATCGTGCATCTCAGTAGGATTTTTATTTTACAGAATTGATTTATTGTTGCGAAGTAAAACGTCGACCTACGTACTTTTCACAGCGTTTTCATGCTAAGCTGTGAACCTACACACACAAGACACGAAGCCCGTTTGCTTTACATTGCGCGCAATAAAGTTAATTTTTTTTGATACCTAAAAATAAAAGTCGTTTCCCAGTGATAATTTTAGCGTAAAGCTACTTAGTTAGAACTGTAGTATGCGTAGTTAACGGCTTCGTTAAGTGTCTTTTTACACCCTGTATGTTCTGTATGCATTTTAAAAATATGAAATATTCATCTATTTCAAAATGTATGAAACTAAATGCTTTCGCGTTCTGTTCTGATTCGTATTACATGGCCGCCATATGCGTCGTTAGAGGGCGCCTTCTCTGCAAAAATTGTAGAAAAATGCTAATGTCCGTTTGATTTGTGTTGCACATTTTGAAAAAGATTTTTATATATTATGTAGTTCTTTGTTCTTGTAGCGTCTCCGTAATAGTAGTTTCAGCAGAAGCTTTTTATTTAAAACTCAATCTACAAAATTATAGAAGATCTAAATTTATATGTTTTTTGACATGCTTAGCATGGCAACCAATTGGATAAATGATCAATGATGTCTGCATAAATCATCATCATCGTCATCATCACTCGGAAAACGTCCATTGCTGCACAAAGGCCTCCCCCGCGAACGACAAGTTGCCACCTGCTACCATTGGCTCTGGGTCTGCATAGATGCATTAATTTATAACACGTTTCTTCCAAACTGATTTTTTACAAACTCGTATTACGATACAAAGGCACAATAATATGGAAAATCCTAGGATTATCCTTTATGATTAAGGACAGTGTACACTCCAGTATTACTAAATACTTAGACCACGTAGATATATAGGTATTAATGTCATATCGTTACTAGGAAGTACTTTCATAGTCCAAGAGCTCTTTACCATAATAAACATTAACACTAGCCAAGTTCTCTCTAGAAATATAGTTCATAAAACGTATTTGGGAAGCGTGGCTGTAGTTGGCAGAAGTCCAAGTTTTACTACGTCCCATCTTTATCTTATTGTGTAACCTAAAATTGTTTGCTCTAAAAGCATTTTTACATGGCAATTGCTCTCAAATATTCAATTTAGTTGATAGTGTAAAGAATTGTGACTTTGTTCAGGATACGATTACATAATAGCCAAATATTGTTGTATTTTAAAACTGCTATCGAAATTTATATGTCACCGATACGCGCACGCTGCTCGTCCCCTTGTAACTTGAAACTAGTAGAGCTTTCCACTTGAGTTAGTCATTATTTTCAATAAATTTAGTACGTCTCACAATAGTAATGTAATAATAACTAAATTCGAATTTGCAAGCGACTCATACCTTCCCAAGCCTTTGCCTTCTGTTAAAAAACCAAGAACAGACACTATTGTCCTCTCTCATCTGAGTTTTTTTATGTGATTGGACAGCAAACTAGCTTACGCATTACCTGATGGTAAGCGATTAGCGCCGCCCATTGACACTCGCAACGGAGGAGTAACGAGTGTGTTGCCGACCTTTGGAGATTAGTGATTTCATGTGGAGGAGAAGGATTGGGTCTCCGGTAACCTCACTCACACGGCGAAACACAACGCTGTGTTTGATTCCGGCTCATTTGTTCGTGCAAAAGCATGGCTCTCAAAATCAAAGTCAAAGTCAAAAGTCAAAATCATTTATTTCAATTAGACCCATAAAGGCACTTTTGAACGCCAAACAAAATTTTAAAGGTATTAAGTGTTAGTCTGTCGGTTAGTCTTCTTAGTGAAGCTATTCGCTCGTTCCAAAGTGTAAATTCCGATGGAGAAGAACGAGCAAGAAACTCCATGGTTACTCTTTTTAAATTAGTGTCACATTTAAAGATTCTTTGATACATTATTTAGTTGGTTTGATTATGTGAGAACAGTGTAACGCGTGTTTACAGAGAAACATAAAAAGAAAATAACCTTAAGAACAATCCGGAGCTGACCAGTCCCAATTGACGGCGCCCGTTCACGAGCATGACACGTACACCAGCATCGCCCAACTCAACCATAATATAGGGAATCGAGCGATCTAATGACCGTGCCACCGCCAATGTGACCTTTCAGTGAGCATGACAACTCCAAGCTTACATAAGGACCGACATTTTGCTAGTCTAACTAATTGTAATAGGTTACAGGGCACTCACATTTACATATTTATCAAGTTTAACAATAAAAATCTCCACGTTTAAAGAATGAAAGAATCTATAAACTTATTAAAATTGTTTTTATCTCAATGTGTATGTAACCTTTCATTGTACTTAGTAATCGATTTATAAAATCAAAGTGTTACTAGGAACCATTTCAGAACGTATTTTGACAGTACCTCTATACACAATATAAACACGTAAGTTTACTTACGTTACTTGGTATGTAAACCGCGTGTCAATCTAGTCTAAGTTTACTCTTTAGTGTGTAAATAACTGCGGTTTTATTGTTTCCTAGTAACAGTATGACACCTATAAGGCTACATGGCCAACGTATTTAATAATATTGGAGTAAACACTGCCCGAGATCTTAAACTCTGCCATTCTATCAACATAAAAATATTTTCAAGATCATCAAACGACTTCTCTTCGCCTTTGTTTTAAAACATATTTAACAAAATCCAAAAGGTAAATCATTGATATTAATTGCATAATCTTTATGTTAGTTAAGTGTCGTAGAGCCAAGTTTTGGCACGGACGGGTCGGCTTGACCGGAGTGAAACCACGGCCTTACACAAAACTGGCGTGAAACAACCTCCGCGTTGTGTTTCACCGTGTGAGTGAGGTTACTGGATGCTCAATCCCCCTCTCCCTAACCCTCCCCAATCTCAATGTCTCCAAATTTCTTATCACCAAACGGTCAGCATCGTACTCGTAACTCCTCCTTTGTGTCCATGGGCGGCGCTGATTGCTTTACATCAGGTAATTCGTATGCCCGTTTGCCGACCTATCACATAAAAAAATAATATAAGATCTATCTTTAATTTTAATCAGTACACTACGAGACAGAAAAAGCGTAACCTAAAAAGGTGGCATTGTTAATGATTTCTGTACTTCGCATTTATTTTTGCACGGCAGTGTAACCCCTGTTCTATTCATATTTTTCCTTTGAAAATTCTCTTTTGTGTTAAAGAAAAGTTTTTAGTGTTATGGGGCAGTTTTTATGAATGGCAGTGTAATTATTTTTAATTTTAGTGCTCACGCTATGGATTTATGTCTAATTGTTTCATTTTTTATATGTACGTACTAAAACAAATTTTCCTCAAAGTAGAAAAAAACTTATAATAATATTAGTAGATTCGTTAATCTTTAAGTAATATCGTCTAACTGTGATAAAAAATTGTACTTTTAAAAGGGTTTATGTTTCAGTACCTCAAGTGGGTATCCACTTGCTGTACTGAATATTTTTTAACAAAAGTATCCCGACTTCAAAAAGTAAACTAAAAAGCGAAAAAAAATTTTTCTTTGTGGAAATTAATACATGTTTTCATTTAGTTTAATAGAAAATAATATTAATAACCATTTTATAATCTTTAAGTCGGTGCCAAGTAAAACAAAAATAGTGTAAAGATTACCTATAACACACACAAAAAGAATACCTATTATTATTTTGATGATTTGGAGGTACCAATCAACATATTTTTCTAATACTGTTGTTGTTTTAGTATGACTTGATGATTAGATCCTTTTTAAAGTCGGTTAAAAAGGATTGGATGTCATTGTAAGTTAGTAATTTTCTCACAAAAATTCCGAAAGAAAGTTTGCAATAGACTGTAAAATAGTCCATATTTTCAATAGGTTTTATATTAAGAATACTGCCTCATATCACTACATAGTATAAATCAAAGTCGCTTTCTCTCCACTTTTATCCCTATGTATGCTTAAAACTACGCAACGAATTTATTGAAGAGGAAAGTTCATATATGCATTATAACCAAATATTATTGAAGAAATTTAGTATCAGCATTGCACGCGTGCGAAGCCGGAATGGATCGCTAGTCTTTATAAATAAAAATTAATCGCGAAATGTGTTGGTAAGCGGGTGATTCTTCACATCAATTAAAAAAAAATTAATAATGTCATTATCCTCAACCGAAAATTAACGAGTCTGCTGATTAAAACACAGATAATTATTTTATTAAATTAAATCTCACCACTGCTTACAAGCAACCGATTAAAAATATTGTATAAAATAAATTACTAAGATGCTTAAAAACCTGGGAGTATAATGACTTGTTAAATAAAAGTTAAGGTTTTTTGGAGAATCACCCAAGCGCATAACTCAAGAACGCCTGGACCAATTTTGCTAATTATTTTTTTGTTTTGTTCGTTATTGTAAGGAGAAGGTTCTTGCAAGTAAAGGGGAATAGCGGGAATTAACAACCTTTTCTGACTGACACCGAGGTAGTCTGATATCCGTGCGAAGCAGGGGCGGTGTGCTAGTTAATCATAAAATCACAGTTTTGTTGTTGAGTCAAACTAACATAAAAACCATCGAGACGTATTAAAACGGCAGAAAAATGAAATAAACCAGCGTATATAAATGACTACTATGACAAGAATACATTTCATTTATTATATTACCTACTTGATATTATCTTCAATATCAACAAGTTACGAGCCTAAATAAACATCATTTGATCAAATAAATGGACACAAAAAGTTTTCAAACAAGCTATATCTACTTATAACATGCAATTTGGAAAGAAAAATTCGTTTGTTCTTTAGTTTTATTAAGTCGAAAATCGACTTTAAGAATGCCGTTTTATATAATATATTTGTCTATTTTTGCTTGTTTACAAGCATTTATTATAGGTACGTTGTTATAACTTTGCTTATCTTATAAAGTACTAGGCTTTACTCGCGACTTTGTTCGCGTAGAATAGTGACTTCCTGCAGATTTATTGTATTAAAACTACTACTATCCTATTTCCTTTCTCAAGTCTCAAACTATGTCTGTACCAAATTTCACACAAATCGGTTCAGTAGTTTAGGCGTGAAGAAAAGACAGACAGACAGACAGAGTTACTTTCGCATTTTTATATTATATGGTAAGTTTGGATTACTAAGACATTGCCTTATTAACGTAATTATTTGAAGACGAGGTTACTCGCCCGTTTTCTAGTCATCCTGGGTGCCAATATATGTGAGCGGCATGAGTGAGGATATGAAAACTAAGTGTAACGATTAAATTAACAAGCATACCTCAGTCCTGTTTACGTAATAGGGTGACAAATGAACAGTTGACACCAGCTATGGACGCTTGCAACACCAGATTAAATATATCCATTGACGGTCTGGGGTTTATGGTTTTGAGAATTAGGGATTTGGGGGTTTAAGATAGGGAAAGAGGAGATTGAAACCTCCGGTTATCTTATTTACACGGTGAAAGATAATGCTAGCATTGTTTTTCGCTGGATTTTTATTATGCTCTTTTATAACTTCGCCGGCCCACTCTGCCGAAGAATAACCTTGCAAGACTAGAAATGCTCGCCTTTTCTTTAGAATTAGATGCGATCTTCTCAAAACTTCCCTTAAATACTTTACTTAAATTTAACAGAACATTAAACAGGACTCAGTTCTTTGACCTTAAAAATATAAATGCTCAGTTCATTTCATCATGCTCGTAAAAGCAAAATAATTAAATAAATGAAATTGAACCCTAACAACTACAAAATAAATAACTTTTTCAGTTTCAGTAATACGTCCACGCAGAACATTAGTTGAGTTTGTTGCACCGCAGTTAATCCTGACTATTGTACATACATATATACAAACATATAAAGTGCATACCTTGATTGCCTCGTAAATAAAGGGATTGTAAGTATTATTACCAAGCTTGTTTATGGCAAAGGTCGACACGAGCAGATTACCTGATGGTAAGCATTTGGGGCCCTCCTTGGTCACTTAATATTGCCTTCTCACTCAATATGGTCTTTTGTGGGTTATTAGAGATTTAAGCCTGGGCCTCCAGCAATTTTTGAATGCCAAGCATAACATTAACCCCCTTATTACAAAACAAGATTTATCTTTAGTCCAGGTTTAAACCATTGAGTCGGGTTTTGAATTTTGAATCTTATTGTCATCTACCTTCAATTCGAAATACAAAAACTGGCTCAATGGTTTAGTCCTAGACTAAAGTAAAACCTTGTTTTGTAATAATGCCGTAAAAGATCAAAAGTGTCAGTTTGTCAATCAGTTCCCTCGTCAACCTTTTTTCTCGTTCCGAAGTGTAGTTTTCTGTAAAAAGAATAAGAAAGAGGTTGCATAGTTACATTACCTTATTTTATTAATAACTTTAAATATCTAGTAATTATTAGCAAATGATCTCTTCTCATACGGAGGTGGTTTGAGCATTAATTACCACGCTTTCTCAAGGCGGATTGGATATTCCTAATACCTCAAAATATAAGAACAATAAGTCTTTTTTTATGTAATTGGTCGGCAAACGAGCAGACGGATTACCTGATGGTAAGCAATCAGCGCCGCCCATAGACACCCGCAACGGAGGAGTTACGAGTGCGTTGCCGACCTTTTAGGGATTAGGGATTTGGAGATTTAGGGATTGAGGAGAGATTGGGGGTGGGGAAGGATTGGGCCTACGGTAACCTCACTCACACGGCGAAACACAACGCTGTGGTTGTTTCACGCCGGTCTTCTGTGAGGCCGTGGTCGGTCGACCCATTCGTGCCGAGGCTTGGCTCTCTAACACTTCAGTTCAGTCTCAGAAAGTCCTTTCATGAATGAGAAGCTGGCGTCTTAATCTGTAGACAACTACGACTATAACAAATTTTACAGAGTTTTATTTAAAAAGCAAGGACATGACAGTGTAAAAAGTTTCATAAAAACATACTCCAAATGGCCATGTCGAAATCTGGAACCATATTTATTCCAGAAAGGACCACGTTTTACTTCGTAACTGAAAACGGAATACTAATCCAGCCTAATATAAATAAGAAGTATGATAATGAGAAGGCGAGTGGAATAAATTATCCATTTTTACGATAAAAGTTGTATTTAATTCAAGTAAATACGAGTACGTAAATTCTGGATTCCAAAATGATTACTTCGAAACACGTCTTTTTCTAAAAGCACGAATTCTCATCGTGAATTTGTTTTTAACCGACTTCAAAAAAGGAGGAGGTTCTCAATTCGACGCGTATTTTTTTTTTTTTTTTTTTTTATGTATGTACACCGATTACTCGAAGACGCCTGGACCGATTTGCAAAATTCTTTTTTTATTCGATAGGGTATACTTGCCATTTGGTCCCATTGTCATGAGGTCAGGATCTGATGATGGAATCCTGGAGAAACCGAGGGGAACTTTCGAAAATTGTAGGGGCGAGTAGTGTTTTTGTATGATGTTTAAGTAGGCCTTTATCAACTCTACAATTTGACGAAGGTCGAAGTCGACCAGATGTTGGAGCTGGAAGACAGTCGAGGGATCTCCTTGACTATTTGAAGTAGTTGCCTTGTGTTTGGGCTTGAATGATTCGTATTGACGAGCACTTTGCAGTAGGCTTGGTTGTAACTGTCATTAAGGGTCTGATGATGAGAACGAAGGACAGCTCAAGGAACTCCTGAACGGTTTACAGTAACTACTTCGTATTTGAACTTAATTCATTTATATTGATGAAAACTTTGTACCTGCATGTATTATAACAACTGAAGGTTTGCAGTTTACCTGATGATGGAGACCATTGACCGATGAGGGAATTCCGGATGGAACCGAGAGACAGTCGAGAGAACTCCTCAACGATTCATAGCAGCTTCCTTGTGTTTGAGCTTAATTAATTCGTTTTGATAAGAACTTTACATCTAGATGGATTGTGACTGTCATCAGGGATCTGATGATGAAGACGAAGGACAGTCTAGGGAACTCCTCAACGGTTTACAGTAGCTACCTCGTGTTTGGACTTAATTTATATTGTTAAGAACTTTCCTGGAGAGATGGCCTGTGTTCCAGTAGTGGGAACATTAAAATGGCTGATAATGATGATGATGATGATGAGAACTTTCCCATTTCTTGAGATCTATTTTTTTTAACGAGCGGCTCCTTTCGTTGGCCTAGGTACACATAGCTACTTAAAAAGTATATACTATTCAATATGTTAATTTATATTTAAAATGTTACTGTAGTTTACAGAAGAACTTGTAACAGATACTAAAAAGTAAAAAATAAAAAAAACTACGTTTAAAAAAACCGACTTCAAAAACAAAAAAGTGTCAAATAAGTAATTAAAATTGATATTTTAATAGCACTCTTACGTACGCGAAGCTAATACTTTTAATATTAATAATAAAACACTATCAATTCTATGTGCTACCTATTCATAGATTTGAAGTCGGTGCCAAGCCCTAAACAGAATAAAACTAAATGAGAATTAAGACTGTTTAATTGCTGAAAGACGAAATTTCCACAACTAACAACGCAGCCATCTACTACTACTTTTAACAACCAAGTACAAGAAAACTTTCATAATTCATCCAAATATCTTTCTAAGCTATATACAGTTTCGCCGGTAACGCAACCATATAGACTTCTGATTCTACGCTTACGCCATCAAGTTAGAAAATCGGTACTACATTTCTTAAATCAGGCACCGACTTCAATGAAACAATGAAACAATGAAACAATGAATTTATTTTTGCAAATAGGCCATAAAACGGCACTTTTACACGTCAATTTATATGTGAAAAACTAGATGAAGCCGGCATTTCCTATCTGACTACTCTGAGAAGAAATGCCGAAACAAACTCAGAGGTCAGTCTCTTTTCAAGTCCAGACAATGTAAAAATAACATAATGTGAGAGAATCGTGCAAGTTCATTCTGTAGTGGTCTTTTGAGGAAAGAACCACACCAGTTTAAGTGGACCCGTTCTGAAGACAGGCACGCAAGTGTCAGTTTGCAACCAGTATAGCTAGTGCTGCTGAGTTGTCCGACGAACAATACCGATCTAAAGAACATTTGGGTGGGTCGCGCAAGTACTCAAACTGTCAGAACGCAGATAACTGGTAATCAAAAAGCACGGCAAGTCTCACACGGTCCTTACACTAACAATAATATAAAATAATAAAAATGTCAAATAAAAAATAAAATGTCACAATAGGTGATTATGTCATTGTATAAAAAATAAAAAATAAACGTAATGTCAAATTGTATATAAAATTGTAACTTATGTTACAAACATGTCAACATGACCTGTGCAGACATTACAGCGGCTCATTCCCATGCCTGACTATCCTCTAAGTAGTCTTTTATTTTATAAAATGCTTTACAGCAAAGTTTAGCCTTTATTACACTTTTAAATTTATTGAGGCTCAAATTTTGAATATCGCTAGGAATTTTATTGTAAAAGCGTATACATTGACATCTAAACGAACTAGTTATTTTCTGAAGCCTGGAGGCAGGGACAACATATTTGTTTTTCCCCCTCGTGTTAATATTATGTATATCACTATGCTTCTTAAATAAGCTTTTGTTTTTATGAGCGTGAATTACATTTTCATAAATATATTGTGAGGCAACCGTCATTATCTTAGTTTCCTTAAATAATTCTCTGAGCGATTCAAACCTATGAATAGGTAGCACATAGAATTGATAGTGTTTTATTATTAATATTAAAAGTATTAGCTTCGCGTACGTAAGAGTGCTATTAAAATATCAATTTTAATTACTTATTTGACACTTTTTTGTTTTTGAAGTCGGTTTTTTTAAACGTAGTTTTTTTTATTTGTCTAAAAACTTACCTATGTACTAAGTCTGATGTGGTTTTTCATTTTAAACTTTATTATTCGACGGTCGTAAAGCGAATTACGTTTTGTGTATTTTCATTTTTATTTAGTGTGTGTGTGTGTGATAATATTTTACATTTGATTAAACTTTTGATTAATATTTCAAGTAATTTTGACGCAGACTTTATTTTGGGCCAAAAGTCTGTGTGGAATTTTTTAAATGTCCAATTTCTCTAAATCTTTAACACACACAAACATCTATTTCATGTATTATTAAAACGTGCGATCGAACTTAGACTAGTGTTTAAGTTTTCGTGCAAAAACTAGATATTATATGTATACCTATATACGTATTTGGGTCTACTTTACATAATCGTATGAAATATTTCTTCTTTCTTATATAGAGTTCAGTATTAAACCTTAGGAAAAAAGGCATACCATTTTTACGCAGCCAATGTTGCGGGGCTAGTTCAATAAATTAACGTGACCTTGCTCGATGCTGAAGTTGGATCGGTTGGGTTTTAGTCAGTAAGAGTCTGATAATCAGTCTCATACTCTCTTGCCTTACCTAGGGCAAGAACTACATTGAATGCTTTACCCCCTCAATAAACGAATCAGCACTTAACTTCACGACTTGTGCAATTTTTTTATGTAACAGACTGACAAACGAGCCTGAATTTGGAAAAGAAACAAAGGATTACCTGATGGTAAGCAATCAGCGCCACCTATGGACAACCGAAACAGAAGAGTTACGAGTGCGTTGCCGATCTTTCTTTTGGCGATTAGGTATTTGGAGATATAGTAATTGGGGGAGGGGAAGGATTGAGCCTCCGTTAACCTCACTCACACGGCGAAACACAACGCTGTGGTTGTTTCACGCTGGTTTTCTGTGAGGCCGTGGTATCACTCCGGTTGAGCCGACCCATTCGTGCCGAAGCATGACTCTTCCACACTTTAACAAACCAAACTAATATATAAAACCTTTTTGTTTCAGAAAATGCAATCGGCAATCAAAATCCAAAGCACCAACCAATCGTAGATGATATCAGTGCCCGACCTGGATATACAATGGAACATAACGACGGATACACAAACCGAAATCATTATAGAAAACGTGAAAGAAGAAAAATACAATCTATCGAACAATTTTTACAACGTACTAAGAAGACCAGATGAGGTTAACGAAAATTGTAGTCTTAATGTAAATTCAACAAAAGATGGCTGTTTGGAAGTGACTTATGATGGTGTAGAGATTAGTGTTGTGTGTATATTGTGTCTATTGATAGTTGTGACCGTGATAGGCAATACTTTGATAATATCAGCTGTTGTGACGACAAAACGGTTGAGGACTGTGACTAATTGTTTTGTCACGAGTTTGGCGGTTGCTGATTTGTTGGTGGGGATATTCGTGATGCCGCCTGCTATTGCAGTTCATATAAGCGGTGAGTTTTTTTTTATTTAAAACTACCTTCTGTTCACATGGACGTAGAATAGTGACATTTTTTTAGATGTTTAAACAAATTTCTTTCCAATATCGAATGTTACTTACAGAATACAGGAAAGAAAATTGATGTTTTTACAAATGTTTTTTTCAACTGCTCTATTTTTAACTAACTTCTTCGTGGCATAATAACAGCCTGTGTGATAATCCAAGCTATCATCTTTTTACATATCAAATGTCGGTACAAACAAATCGGTCTAGCCATTTTAGCTTAAAAGAATAACAAACATATACATATCTGTACATACTCATAAACTTTCACATTTATAGTGTTATAGTAGGATTTTGCCCTTGACTCATAAGAATATTGGGAACCTAATCGAGTAATCGAGCCTGTTTTCCAGATTTAGCGAGACTTAATATAGTCGATTGGGCTTGATCACCTCGTATATAGACTAGGTGACCCGGCGAACTATGTACCGCCTCAAATACAAATATTTGTTTTGACCTTTTAAACCTTCCCTGGACTTCAACAAATATTTTAAGACCTAAATTACTTAAATCGGTCTAGCCGTTATCGAGTTTTAGCGAGACTAACGAACAGAAATTATTTTTTATGGGTATATAAGAAGATAACTAGGTTTGCAATCAGCTTTTTAAACCAATAACCATCTGAAAACATCACTTGAAATTAATAACAGCTCAGATTTTACTTTACAACTGAAACTTTGAATGAAATCGAATGAAAATTTTAATTCGTTTCAGTACAAGTTTGTTACAGTTACGGTTCGTCTCATCTTTACATTATTATGCAAAATGGTTGGCAGTTTGAGAAGCTTCGTTTTGTAATTGATCATAAAATCAATTAATTCTCTTTGATGTTGAATTGTTAAATTGGCTGAGAGTGACTGAGAGGTTTTCTTTTAGTCACTTTAATACTTTTTTTTTATAAGATTTGATGTCAAAATAGCAGACGGATTATCCGATGGTTAACAATCAGAGCCGCCCATGGACAAACGCAACAGCGAAAGAGTTACGAGTGCGTTGCCGACCTTTTACGGATTATGATTTTGGGGATTTAGGGTTTGGATAGGGGAAGGGATTGGTAACCTCCGGTAACCTCACTTACACGACTAAACACAACGCTGTGATTGATTAACGCCGGTTTTCCGTGAATAGGAAATTTTGGAAATCGTAATCATAATATACCAGTACCTTACATTATTGGTCGATCAGGAAAGTCTATTGAGGGACAATTGTAAATTAAATATTTTTCTTTCTAACCTCATTTTGTGCTAATACATAATCATATATGTGTAGTTTATGATAATGTTAAACCAACTTTGTGCGCTCTCTTAAATTAATGTTCCTTCTTTGCTTGACATCTCCTTAAAGTAAAGAAAAATCTAGATTTGAGTACCAAGCGTTGTGCGTCTGAAATATATTTAGTTTTTTATGTAAGTGGTATTTTCTTTAAGAAAATGATTTACATATAATCATAATAAGCACGTGTAGAGAATAACGTATTCATATTCAAATAAATTGTTTTTCAGAAGAACAAAAATGCTGGTGACATACATTACATCTTACATATTAGACCTAATAACTAGAGGAACGATCCCCAAATCCCTTGTTATCCTACTCTATACCCTCTGTAATCCCTAGATCCCCAATCCTCAATTCTCTTGAGTAATCCAAAATACGAACAATTAAATATGGTGGCGATTATTTACCTTAAGGTGATACAACGGCAAGATCTCACAAAAATAGAATTTACGTTTGTTATTTCTCGAAAAAAAAAACAATAGACACATCTACTAAGTAATCACCTATCAAATCAGTATCAAACCCTGAAGGATCTCATAATTCAGAAAATAAACTGTTTAAGCACGTACAACACAAGTTCAGTCAATCAACATTTAAGAATATGCATTATGTTTTTTCTTTTATACGAGTATCATAGTCGGCAAACGAGCATACGGATTACCTGGGGCCTGAGTCTACTATTTTCAAAGTGTTGTCATTCCTACACGATTCCATTGTCATTTTGCTAAAAGTTCATAATCTGTTAATTCAAAATGGCTGATCTTTGGCGTTCGGCGATGTCGTAATAGAATTATAGTACGAGATGTCTTATAACGAATTATAAACAATAACTGCACATTAATATTCTAAACGTAAATCATTGAATAAAGGAACTGTTATTTTTTTATTAATTTACCGCATTATCTCAAATATTAATTTGTCATTATGTACGAGATTACCGTTCTAAAGAATTATTTCAATGAAGTGGCATTGGTAAGTCATAATGACGCTATCGTGTTAGTAGATTACCAAACTTGTCAAAATTTTGAAACCAATGATCTACTATTCTGACACTATTGTTATAGCAGACTCGAGGCCCAGATAGCAAGCAAGCAATCGACACCGCCTATTGACACTTGCAATACCAAAAGAGTTACATCGAGTGCGGCCTTTTGTGGCTTGTTAGGGGTCCTCAGATTGCCTATCTGTAAATAAGCAATCTGATGGGGGGAGGGTAGGCCTCCGGTAACCTCAGTCAGACGATGAAATAAGGTACGTTAATAAGGCTTCACGCCAGTTTTCTGTGAAGCCGTGGTATCACTCCGGCCGAGCGAGTCCATTCGTGCCGAAGCATGGCCATCCCACACTAATATGTAACAAAGTTGAAATTGCATCACGCAAACCAATCCACGACCCACAACATAATAAAATTTTAAGGCGATGATTAAAAAAACCCCTTTCAAACAGCTGAGTCCTTCCCTTCCCCAATAAACGATAAAATGGAGGCTGTGATATATCACAAAATATAAAGGTCTCAGTTCCCGCGTAAAGGCAAAAGATATCAGATTTATTTCTTTGCCTTTTTCAAGGGTTATGTGGGTAGTTCGATAAAATGTTCGTTAGGGGTGACGCTTACTGGTAGCGTGGAATATTTTAATATTACCTTTACACAATAATTTTATTATTCGCTTTTGTTTCCTTTGGGTGTTTCAGTAATGGTTCTGTATTAATTTTGTACTTAAAAGATGCCTGAATTGACATAATCATAGTTTACATTTACACATACTGGTTAAAACTGTGACTGTATATTTTAGAAAAGTTACTGTATTTACTGTTTGAATTAACATTTCGTTTGTCTATAAATTTATCGCTAAGCTAAGACAGAATTAGTATTTGAAAGAACTTACTCTCGCTTATGGAAACGCGGTGATGATTAACAGCAGAGACAGAACCAAACGTTATGGGGTGTAAGGAAAAAATATTAGACAAAGATTCTTAAACCAAACCTTTTGTAAGAAAATTCTCATAAAAATTTAATGAATTAATTATATGTATAGGCTTACAAATGTATCTGATTGTTGAGATAACTCGTCTAGTTTCAAGCGACACTAGTATCTTAAGGAGGGATTCGTCAAATAGCAGCTATTTGATTTGGAGAAGTTACTTCTTTCGCCAATCTGGGTGTTGGGCTGTTACTGATTAAAAACTATCCCGTTGCTTCTTCTGCCGCTTGCGCCCGCAACCGCAGTTACCCTAGGTCAAAGATTTTGTCATAACTAGAGTTAAACTATTGTTATAAATTTTCTTATTTGCTACTGATTGCCAATGTTTTAGTCGTTTACCTTTTCCCATATATGTACTATCCAATAAAAAAAAACAATCTTATTGTTCAATTCGAATTAGTAGTTCCGGAGATCAGCGCGTTCAAACTAACTCTTTAGCTTTGTATTAAAATATAGTAGTAGATACAAAAAAAATGTCGTGGTGGCCCGGGTTCGAAACCTGGCAAGTACCAATGTGACTTTTTCCAAGTTATATGTACTTTCTATGATTATTTAGACACCACTGACATACGGTGAAGGTAAACATCGTGAGGAAACCTGGACTTATAATTTCTAATTACAAGTTTAAAATCGCCAACCCGCATTGAGCAAGCGTGGTGATCAATGCTCTAACCTGCTCCGTATGAGAAGAGGCCTTTGCTCAGCAGTGGGCACTTATAGGCTGATGATGATGATGATTATGATGATGATGAGTAGATATAAATTGATAGATTTAATCTTTACATTTAACTATAGCAAACGTTGCCACTGAGCGTCGTTCTTTGATCTTCCCAAAGTATGGAAGATTTGAGTTCCAAATATATTTTATTTTTCCCTTCGACATGATTCAACTGTTACCGAAACGATTACTGTCATACTTTGTTACCTTCTTCTTTTGACCACTACTTATGGGGGGTATGAAACAGTTTTGTGTGGATTTAAGCATTTAATCATCAGAGATTCTTTTATGCAACTTTGTGGCTAATAATGATTAAATAGGTACTGTTTTTAAAGACATTTAATGATTATATGTACCTATATAGGTCAGCAAACGAGCACATGGATTACCTGATGGTAAGCAATCGGCACCGCTCATGGACCGGACCATGGAGCAAGTCCAGAGGAGCTATGCGTTTGTTTCGGCTTTTTGTGGATTAGAGTTTCATAGATTTAGGGATTCGGAAGAAATTGGGGAGGGAAAGAAGGATCGGGTCTTCTGTAACCTTAAGACCTTAACCTTACTCCCATGGCGAAACAGAACGCTGTGGTTGTTTCACAACGGCTACATCCGACTGCACGGTTGGTGCGGTGGCAGGACAACTGGCTGCCGTACAACGAGTCGCGGTTTCGATTCCCACACGAAACAACTCTTAGTGTGATCCACTAATTGTTGATCCGGGTCTGGGTCTGATGTGTATGTGAAATTGTATGTTTGTTGTGGGTTTAGTAACCATTTAAGCCTTTGACTGCCGACAGAAAACTATTGAAGGCTAATCCTCCGCTAGCGTAGGTCACCGGTGACCTACGTGGCGGTTAACGTGTTAATAACTCTGAGTAAGGCGATCTACACTGCAATACAAACAAGCTATCGTCTGTTTCAAACGTTGAGTATTGTTGCTACAATTTCAAGGGCATAAGACGTTGTCTCAGACAGTGTCTCACAAAGTTCTTGACGTATTTCTTGATTTGTTTTCAAGATTGAAATTTTATTATGTATTTGATATCTGTTTTTTTTTGTTTAAAAGGGGATATAATTAAGGCCTTAAAGCCCCATCCTTCCCCTTCCCCAATTCGTCGCTAATCCCTAAATCCCCAAATTCCTAATAATCAGATCCCTAATCCCCAAATCACCAAAACCCTACTCCCCAAATCTCCAATCCCCAAACCTCTAATCCCCAAATCCTTATCCCCCAAATCCCAAATCCCCAAAAGGTCGGCAACGGACTCGTAACTCCTTTGTTGCGGGTGTCCATGGGCGGCGCTGATTGCTTACCATCCGGTAATCCGTCTGCTCGTTCGCCGACCTATTACATAAAAATAAGACTTATCTCGTCTAGAGTGAGGCGGAAGGGACTGTCAGAAACTTGCTGACTAAAAATCACCCCGTTCCTTCTCCTGCTGCACTATTGCACTAGCCGCCGAACCTTGGCTGAACATGGAAACTGTTGGGACCCATCTATGGTGGTCTAATTGCTCTTTCAGGCGCGTGACATCAACAGCTTATAAGTGCCCACTGCTGAGCAAAGGCTTCTGTTCACACGGAGAAGGTTTGAACATTAATCATTTTGCTTGCTCAAGGCGGATTGGCGATATTAAACTCATTATTAAAAATTATAAGATCAGGTTTCCTCACGATATTTTGCTTCACCGTATGTCAGTGGGGTCTATGTACTTAATCATAGAAATTACATATAACTCGGAAAAAGTTGGTAGTTGCCAGTTTTCGAGCCCTCAACCTCATGCAAGAGAAGCAGGCGCCTTAACCCTCGGGCCACTACGACCTTCAGGCTCGTGAATGATCACGTGGATATCTTATTCGGTTCCTGATTCAAAAAATACTGTAAAGAATATTCTTAATATATTTTTTTAAATATTGGAATCACAGTTTTGTCACACAATATATAGCCATATCTATAACATTAAATGGAACGCAGCGACATATCTAAACATTTA
Organism: Spodoptera exigua; assembly: GCA_902829305.4. Taxonomy (NCBI): domain Eukaryota; kingdom Metazoa; phylum Arthropoda; class Insecta; order Lepidoptera; family Noctuidae; genus Spodoptera; species Spodoptera exigua. The sequence goes on from LR824624.2 coordinate 3,107,229, forward strand.
AAACTTTTAAGATGATGTCTGTTAAAAAAAATATTTGCATACTAAACAATGAATCATTACCTACTATCAATAAGTATTGTAGGTAAATACTAACTCAATAGATAACTACATTTCTATCTTGCATACGAGGCAGTGTACACGTTAATTGTAAAACAGTTCCTGAAAGAGTGAAAAAAATGTATATCTTTATATCATGGCGATTAACAAAACAAATGACTGACGACGAGATAGTGCATACCCGTATGAAGCAGAAGCGTAGTGCTTGGTGATATAAACAGCGTTAATTTTACTCGATACGAAGAGAGATGTAAACTTTTTTATGTTGTGCTTTTAAAAATGTTGCCCCACAATAGTATTTTCTCATGTGTCGTAGATGCATTTACAAACATACACATCCCACCCAGACCCGTAACTACAATTTGTGGATCAAACAAGGAATTATTCCGTGCGAGAATCGAAATCACGCGACGCGTGGCAGCAAGTTACCCAGCCACCGCGCCAAGTGTGTAGTTACACTGGCGTATTCGAAATACCCACATAACCATTGAAAATGGCAAAGAAATAAATCTTATATCTTTCGTCAGTGTATAGTCTAACAGCAACCGGAAATGTTAATGGCGTTTTAAAATTATAGCGTTAATTCTTGGCTACACTTACAGTAAACGTCCATTATCGTAATGATTTCTCGCTAGTGTACCCCGTGCATTAGAGTTGCTTCGTTTTATAAAGAGATTGTGTAAACCGTTAAATAATGCATACTTTTTTTTATGTGATAGGTCGGCAAACGTTCTGATACCTGATGGTAAGCAATCGGGGCCGCCCATGGATACTCGTAATACCAAAAGACCAATGTTACCGCAAGTGCGTTGCCGACCTCTTGTGGATTGTTAGGGATTTGAGGATGGGGGGTGGGAAAGAATTGGGTCTCCGTGGTGTCACTCAGGTCGATTCCACCTATTCGTGCCGAAGCATGACTCTCCCACGTGCTAAAAAACAGAAGTCGTGATAGCTCGAAGGTTAAGTATTTCATCCGTTGTTGCGGTATGGGCATCCACCGGCGGCGCTGATTACTTCATCATCATCATCATCATCATCATCAGCCTGTTGTCGTCCACTGCTGGACATAGGCCTCCCCAATTGCACGCCACTGAGCTAATTGCGCTGATTGCTTACCATCAGGTAATCATTGTTACATTTAAGTAAGTCGATTTGCGAAGCGTTGGACCTTTGTCAACTCGTTTATACTCGAACGCAATACGATTTAATTTAGACTAATATTAATATTGCAACATAAACACAAAAAGTGCTTTAGTACTGAGCGCCTGTCAAGACTGTTACCTCTAAACTGAGCTAACATATATTTACATACTCTTTGGAGCTAACGAGGTCTCCTATTCTGTCTTTATTATCATCTTTTGCATCCGCTCTACCAGCGCAGGCAATCGTATCAAAGCGGTTGCGTTTCCGATTATGTGGCGTTTAGTTGGGAATTGAATTAATGATTGACTGCACGGTTGCCGCAGTGGCTGGGCAACTGTTTGCCGCTCAATGTGTCGCGGGTTCGATTCCCTTCGGAACAATTCTTTGTGTGATCCACAAATTGTTGTTCCAAGCCTGTGTATGTGATATTGTATGTTTGTAAACGCACCCACGACACATGGGAAATCCTAGTGTGGGGAAAAGTTTAAAATAAAGGCTTTATATGTGGTAATGGTAGCGAGATCAATTTACAATACACATACAATAAAATATATATGTATAAATAAACAGCATCATACTCCTCTATAATCCTGTAAAAAGTGTTTTTCTTGAAGTGGTACGTGATATTTGCTTAATCCTTACACCTTAGAGGTGGAAACCGTTTAGCGTGAGTATCGCGCCTTATGTAAGTAAATATCTTTATAGACATACATTTAATTGGAGGCAGGTGGAGTGATGATTTGCGCAAGATGGCTGGCAGGAGCTGGATGCGAGTGGCCGAAGATCGATCCCAGTGGCGTGCAATAGGAGAGGCCTATGTCCAGCAGTGGACTGAAAAGGGCTGATGATGATGATGATGATGATACATTTAATTTGGTTATATTTGCTCAGTATTTTATTGCTATTTTCAATCATTTTTGTGTGATTTTTATGAAATAGATATTGAGTGCGTTGCCGACCTTTTCCTAAAAAGTCGACAACGCACTCGTAACTATTAGGGATTGAGGAGGGATTGGGGGTGGGGAAATATTGGACCTCCGGTAACCTCACTCACACGGCGAAACACAACGCTGTGGTTGTTTCACGCTGGTTTTCTGTGAGGCCGTGGTATCACTCCGGTTGAGCCGACCGTGCCGAATCATGGCTCTCCCACACTTGTGTGTTTTGTTTCGGCACGAATGGACCGTTTCCAGAAGAATTTTGAGCAGACCACGGCGTTCCAAGAAACCAGCGGCGTGAAACAATGTTTTTGTAATGTGAATAACTTTATAACAAGCCCTATCAGTTGTAACCGTTACACTGGACTTAAACCAGTCTTTAGCAATTGCTTTAGTTTTTTTTTTTTTTTGTGAGGGGATAATCGTCGCATTACTTCTACCGCCCACAGTGTCCCTTATTAAAAAAGCTATAACATGATTCTCCGACCAAAAAATAAAACTTAATTATACAATCATAAAATGCCTCGACGTGTGTTAGTTATTATGATTTGTTGAGCTTCGGTACAACAGTTTTAGAAAACAAAACAAAACAACTAAATCTATAAACAGCACGCAATGAATATCAAAATTCCATTCAGAAAATACTCAACGATTGACGTAGGTACAAATATTACAATGTACGAACGTAATTCATAAGTACAGAACTACATCGTTTGTATTAAAATAAACATGCATCTGTTCTATATAACTTATATTTGTATGTCGATAAAAATAATATATTTATGCTTCGAAAGTAAAGTTTCAATTCACTACAGTGAATTTATTTGCTTCGCACATTGATATTTGTTTCAATCGAATTTGCAACTTCTAACATATGAAACACGGTTCATAATAATATGTATTTCAACTTGTTATGTGACGATTTTCAGAATATCGTAAGCCTCTTAAGTAAAGTGTACGTGCAAGTTCAGTTTTTACTCGGTAGAGGGCGTAGTTATCGAGTATGAAAGTGGGAGCATAGCACGGGATCGTTATTGAATTTTTTGATATTGAACATTTTTATACGTATGTTTACAGAATCCAGGACTTTGTTTCAAGTAATAGTAAAGCAACTTATTGTCGTGGTGGCCCGGAGTTAAGCCCTTTTTTATATATGAGAGTGTGGGTTCGAAACCTGGCCATTGCCGATGTGACTTTTTCCGAGTTAGTTATATGTTCTTTCTATGATTACTAAACAGCACTGCATTTGCAGTTATGCAGATGTGCATGTGAAATTGTATGTTTGTAAACGCACCCACGACACAGGAGAACATCCTAGTGTGGGGCAACGTTATTTTCAAAAAAAAAAAAAAAACTTGCATACGGTAAATGAAAACGTTGCGAGGAAACCTGGACTTATAATTTCTAATTATTATTAATTATAAGTTATAAATCGCCGATCCGCCTGGAGAAAGCGTCGAAATTAATGATCAAAACTTCTCTGTGTGTGAAGAGGCCTTTCTTTAGTATTGGGCACTTTAAAGGTTGATGATGAATAGTAAGTAAATGGTTTAGAAGTCAATCTGTATCCTGCTCTCTCGTTATTATGATATTATAAGCAAGTTTGTATCCTAGGCAGAGCAGATTAGAACAAAAAACTGATTTAAAATTTTAATCACGATTTATATTTTGTGCTTTATATCTATACTAATATTATAAAGAGGTTAAATTTGTAAGTTTGTAAGATTGTATGTAGGGGGTAATCTTCGGAACCGCTGGTCGGATTCCCAAAATTCTTTCACTGATAGATAGCTACAATGTTCCTGAGTGCTATAGGCTATAAAACATTACGCTACAATCAAATGGAGCCGAGCAGCGGGTGAAACCGCGCGAGAGTAGCTAGTTTATCCTAAAGAATATCCAACATGGCGACCAATGGCAAAATTTGTCAGTATCTCCTTTCGATGGAATTGCACAATCAGTTCACGTATGCTGATAACATATTCTCTTGCATTTTCTCGAAAAGTCTATACTTTGGAGCGAAATTAAGGTAAAAATACACTTATGTCCTGAGGCATATTGTTCAATTTCCCCCTTGCCACGCCCCCTTATATCGGAGAGCGGGAATGACATTAATGTGGGGAATATTTTTCCCGCGTCGCGTCTAGAAGTGTGTACTTTGATTTTCGGTTTTTTGGTTTGACACAGTTTTTTTTTTACTTTGAGTGATCGTTAGTGTGTGTGTAGGAGTATCGAAGTTTTCTTTCTTTAGCTGAATTTTAACGAAGGCTTTTGTTATTTTGTTGGGAACGTCGCTTTTTGTATGCTGCGAACTTTTTTGTCTCGTATTTTTTGGTTGTTTAATAGTGATTTTTTGATTTTGCTTTCGGTTTTTTTATTATATATATTTTTTATTTTTTATCGTTTTTGTCTTTAGTAATGGTAAATTGATTTACTTCTCAAAATTTCACCTGCCCTGCCATTCGGGACAATCATATTTCTCTCTCTTTAGCTTTTTTATACCTAGGCATAGAATATTTATGAATGTGCGTAAATAAGAATTGAAAATAATTATTTACGTATCAACATAAACAACAGCTTATAGCATCTAATGATTAATTTTAGCTATAATTTAAGTAAGTAGGTACCTATGAACACAACACAACTACTCGTTAATTAAACTTTGTACTACAAAAGTTCTTAATAAACTGTCAATAGAGTAGCTCCCTTATATTATTGATATTTAACAATAAACTTCGCTCCTTCATCTTGATAAAACTTCCCTTTATCAAATCACAAATCCTTACCATTCTTCACAAATCCAACAGAAAATGTAAAGAAACCTCTACTTAAAAAACTGGGGTAATTATAAAAGGTCCCGACAAAATCAAACCATCAATCATTTAGGAGAAAGGTCTTTGAGCTCCCACTTTTATAACATAATCGAATTTGTTTATAGCTGCCGAGCCTGCCGACTTTTCTTTGCCCACTAAATAAGGTTATCGGCAAATTACCGATATTTTACCCCGACCGACCGAAAAGCTACTTTAATCTTTTTATATTAAGTGTTATTTTATTCCACAAAGATAGATATTATATTGCTAGTCAAAATTTATTATAAGATCTGCGTACAATATTACATATGTAGATGGTAATGTAGAGATACATATCATTCCTATAAATATAACTTTCTTTTTTTTACTGACTTTCTTTTATTTTATTAAATAAAAAAGAAGGGAATATAAGTATATAATATGTAAGTATCGCGTGTTATGCTTTGCCTTTTGAGAGGAGCCTCAAAGAGCCAATAGACCACAGCAGACGGGGCCCAACAGGGCTGATGTTCAGTCGAAGTTGCGGGGCAAGCTCAAAAAGCCTCGGCCTAGAGCAGGAGAAGGAACGGGGTTCTTTTAGTCAGTAAGAGTCTGATACTATCACGCCACACTCATTACGTTATTTGTCAGGGGAAAATCGTCAAATGTCTTCTCTCGCCCAGGGTGAGGTGAAAAAGAGTGCCAGATTCTTGTCTCAATCTGCGATCTTAAACTATTTAAACCAATACTCTACGTCGAACGACTACTTGCCAATTGGATTGGCTTTCCGCGACTCTGAAGATATTGTCGATCTACCGGCGAAAGTCCTGCCGCTGTCGTCTTGATTTGTGGTCGCGAATCAGACTTTTAAGTGTGGGAGAGCCATGCTTCGGCACGAATGGATTGGCTCGACCGGAGTGATACCACGGCCTCACAGAAAACCGGCATGAAACAACCATAGCGTTGTGTTTCGCCGTGTGAGTGAGGTTACCGGAGACCTAAACCTTCACCTCCAACAATCCAGAAGTCTTCAAATCCCTAATCCCCAAAACGTCGGCAACGCACTCATAACTCCTCTGTTGTCCATGAGCGCTGATTGCTCATCATCAAGTAATCCGTCTGCTCTTTTGAAATACTGAAAACATAAAAAGCATATATTAGGTACTTACATAATATATTTCAAGCAATCATAAAATACGTATTTCATTTATTAAAATAAACTATAATAGACTTGTAAAAAGTTAACGTTGATAAATTAATTCTGAAATAAACTTGAAATGTTCAAGTTTTTTTCTAAATTAGATTAATGAAAAGGTTTTGGTACGTGGATTACGGACTCATTATTGGTTGAGTACTGCTTTTTTAATATACTCCATTTTTAGGGTTCTGTAAAAAGGAATCATTTTTGTTTTGGTCATATCTGTCATGTAACCTTTTCATCATTTCTGACTTTCTGGCTGTTTGTTCTGTACTTTCATGTGATAGGGCGGCAAAAAAATAGACGGATTACCTGATGGTATGCAATCTGCGCCGCCCATGGACAGCTCTAGAGGAATTACTATTAGTGCGTTCCGGCCACGGCTGTGGTATCAATCCTGTTGATGTGACTCATTTGTGCTGAAGATTGGTTCTTCCATACTTGAAACTATAAGAACTATGGGGATAGGGCTTTGATAAGTAGATGTTTTTTGGGAATCGCGAGGTGCGGTCAAGTATTTCCAAAGGGACAAAAATGTAACTTCAAAAATAAAATAATAATAAACGTATTAATAACACATTATTACAACCACTAAAGCATATCATAACAAAATATATAACCATGCTAACTTCAATCGAAAATTGGAACTTCAACAAACCGAATAAAAAAAAACAAAACATTTAATTATTTATTTATTTATTTATTTTAATAGGCACACAAAACAGGATACAATCAATAACATTACAGAGTATCTATAAAATAAGTAAAACAGATCAAGACCGCATCCCTACACATGTGTACACTGCATGATTATTAGGCAATTACATTATGCATGCCACTTAAAATTATTAAAACATCTACTAAAGATACAACGAACAGTATGTGACCTGCTACGGAACACTTCATTGGCAAATCAGACTCGCATTCAGCCGTTTTTTTACAAGTACTTATTACACATCAAAAATCGTATTCTTTGATATTGAAACATCTCTAATTTACTTAGAGGAAATTGCTTATTTTTTTACATGTAGAACTGTACTTACAATAATTGGTTAGTAAAATATTTTTTCGATATATCAAGAGGCTGCTGGGTAAGAAGAAAGCGTCAAAGGGGATCTGAGTGGTGGTTAATCTATTATTAGCCTTCAATCAATCTCCCCCCCTCCTTCATCCTTAATCCTCAAATCCCTTGTCTTTAAATCCCTAATAAGCTGCACGGTTAGCGCGGTGGCTGGGCAACTGACTGCCGTGCTACGTGTCGCGGGTTGGATTCCCGCACGTAAAAACACTTTGTGTGATCCACAAATTGTTGTTTCGGGTCTGGGTGCCATGTGCATGTGAAATTGTATGATTGTAAACGCACCCACGACACAGGAGAAAATCTAAGTAAGGGGCGTTATTATAAAAAAAAATATAGAAAAAATATTTATTAAAATAATAAAAAAAATATTATCATTACATCCAATCCCAAGCGATTGCATCTATTGTTTTTCTATTGTGACTCGCATTACGACGATTGTAAGGTTAAATATTAACGTTATAAAATACGTGTTTATTAATGTAATAATATTAACCAGTTGAATACACCAAGTATTACACACAATAGAAACTAGGTATATTATATCTCGCGTAAATCCCCTTTAAACACACAAAAGGTTTATATACTATTTAATTAAATGCCTATACTATCATAAATTCGTTTTATTTCTTTTTTATTGTCACTTAACTTATACAGGGTGTAAGGGACAGCCCTCCACAAATTAACAGGGTGCATTCAGCTCCTTATTCTGAATCATATTCCAGTGAAAATTCTTTCAGGAAAATTTTCATTTTTTTTTCGTTTTTTCAGTTCCTACACCTCTATTTCAATGTATAATTACATTCTATGTATGAAGAATAACATTAATGTAAATAACACAGCTAAAACAAAAAAATACGCAATGGTTGTGTGAATTCTCTAAAGAACTACGCATGAAATCAGCTGTTCAATTTCTACCTAGCGCGAGTCGTTTGAACTCACCGCACCGCGGTCACGGCGCAGCGGCTCGGTGCCCCACCGCGCCGATCGCCGCGTGTAGGTATACCTACGATCCCGTCCAACGTACAGAATAGCTGCGTCCCTTTCTGTCGATTGAACCAGTGTTGCCAACTTTTAACTTTTGTTACCTCTTCTACCTTCTACCTTTCCACCTTTGTAAACGAAAATGTTAGAACTATCGAAATTTATCTAAAACTTGAGAACTCCTTTGCATTCATAATCACATTGATGAGATTTTCATTAATCAATTAATGAAAATCTTGTCGCGCACATAAATTGAATAAAAAATAAATAAAGATTAGTCTAGTTTTAATTTTAAAGCATTTACAAATACTACCTTATTTATTAATTGATTGTTCTTTTTAAGCGATTACTGGCTAGTTTTTAAACTACTTACAGATTTACATGGCTTCACAATAGCCATGAATTGATAGTCGAGCCAGAAATTAAACACAATATCCCTGGAATGGAAGCACAGCTTTCTATCACACTGCACTTTTATTATTCTAAATTAACTAAACAATGAAATTAGAATTAAATTGATTTAATCAATTCATTTCTCTACAAAAAATAACAGAATGATAAATTACGACCATGCATATTTTTTTATTTTTTACCCCGAAATTTTGTACCTAATTTTCGTGTAATTGGCAACAGATTTATGTTTGTGTGTGTCTCATCACATGCAGTCGCCATTGTGCCTTGCTGCGATGTTACTGTTTATGTTCCGCGAGCGTGTGTTGGTACGGATCGCTCGCGCATTCGGCTTAAAAGTTTTATTATAAGTAGTGTTGTTAAGTTTTATTAGTTATGTAGTGTGTGAAGTGTAGTGAAGTTTTGTTGTAGAAATTGTGCGAAATTACTACCTAGGTACGTTTAGCGCGCGTGATTATGGGGAGATGATAATGTGTTGTAGTAGTGTAGGTATCCTGACCGGCGGCATCCATCAGACTCCAGGATAATTACTGGTGACTATCAACGCTTGCTAGAAAACCAGCCCATTGTTCCCAGACAAAAAGGCGCCGGAAGACCAATACCTACGTGGATTTTGGAATTGGTTCGCTAACGTAACGAGACGCTACCACTTACCAGTGCTTTCCTATTTAAACGTAGTTTAGGTAGGTTTGGACCGCAACCGTGGCCAGCACGATCCCCAGACGTAACCCATTTGGACCCCTTTTTGTACGTAAAAGAAAAAGTGTTTGTGAGTGCGTGTGCAAGTGAGTACGAAATGCGAGACCGCATCACAAATGCTTTCCAGAGCCGGAAACCGGAGCGATTCTAAGGTACCTACGCATTTTTCTTTTTTTATCATTTATCAGTTACCATGTTGTGATTGTTAGATTTTCTTTTGTTAGTAATGCGGCTATCTTTTAAATAATAATTTATTGTTATTAAAACGTGGCGCGAGCGCGATTATTAAATTGTCTTTTGTAAGTAATGCGGCTATCTTGTAAATAATAGTTTATTTTTATTAAAACGTGGCGCGAGCGCGACCGTTTGTCCGAAAGGTAAGGTCGCGGCGCTGCCCATAGTGTAAAGTAATAATACTAAAAGCGCTGCCGTTCGCTGCGTGCGTTTGCGGTGGTAGCGATACATTGCGTGTAAGGTAATGAAACAAATCGGTTTAATTGGATTCCCATAACGTTCCTGAAATAATTTCATGTACCGGTCAACTTAAGACGATATACTGAATCCACCCTATCAGTTTGCGGAAGGCTGTCCCTTACACCCTGTATTAGAATAGAATATAAATTAAGATTTAGGAGTGTAGAGGTTGCTACGTCGCCAATCAGTATATTAATATCCAAAATCGTAATGCCATGGAATATTTTACTTTATTAATATACACCGAAGAAAGTATAATAATATATTACCATAACAAAAGAAAAACATCGTGTATTATGACGTTGACTGCACAGTTGACGAGGTGGCTACCATACAAAGTGACGTGTGGGTATGAATCTCGTACGGTTTGTTATTTCGAATCTGGATCTATGTGAAGTGTATGTGAAAATATATATTTATAAACAAACGAAAAAATGCAAGTGAAAGGAAATATTAACAATATTTATAGAAAAATTGTGATCCATTCATACCTTATTTAGAATGATGGCACTACTTTTAATCTTTCAGTGATTAATAGTCATGTTCATTTATTTATAATGTTATTTATATTAAATTAAATTATAATAAAAATTTATATTAAAATACCTTTCACTAGCTTTTTTTTTTTGAGGCAGGAAGGAAGAAAGGCTTAATTTTTTTAATGGTAAGCAATCAGCTCCGCTCATGGACACCCGCAACAATAGAGAAGTTACGAGTGCGGCGCCGATTTTAGGATTGGGGAGGGTTTGTTGGAGGGGAAGGATCGGGCCTCTAGTAACGTCACTCACAAGGCGAAACACAACGCTGTGATGGTTTCACGCTGGTTTTCTGTAAGGCCGTGTTGTCACTTCGTTCGAGCCGACCCATTCGTGCCGAAGCATGGTTCTCCAACACTTAAATGTAATGCACATTAAAATAATTCACAAAACTGAAAAAACCTTGATAGTGCTTACCGATTTGCGAATCTAATCTCTAGATCTCTCACTCTTGCAGCAACTTGAGAATCGAGCCAGTAATTATTGAGAAAAACGAAGATACTTTATCAAGGAATGAAAATCCCAATAAGCTGTCGTAAAGCACTTAATACGTGGAGACTTTTTTTAGAACTAAAATAGTATTTTCTCTAAATTGAGAATCTATTCCAAATCCCTTACGAATTAACAAAATAATTTAGCGATACTTTTACCAAAGTAAAAGTATTTACCTTTTAGGTTTATCAAAATGAAATAAAAATTAGGTGCCTTTTAGTCTAGTTTTTCGATGTCCGTTTTCACCACAAATGCCTGTTTTTTGCGGTTTCCATCCTAATGGACACTCTGCGGAGAAGGTAAAATAACATTAACGAACGAACATTTTGGGGGTTAAGCATAGCTATTACTACAACACTTATGTAGGTGGGTATAATTATCATTTGTTTCGGTCAAGTGGTCCACAATACAACTGTTGGGTTTATTCTGGAATCAACTGACTGTGAGAGAGTGCTTCATCAGAACCGCTTAGTAGTGAAATTCTTTGCCAACATCTGTGTTCCCCGAAGGGAGTATCTGCCTTGGTGTCTTCAAAGCCCGAGTTAATAGGTTGCTTCTGGGTAAGCATGCTCCATCATAGGTCACATACTCGCATGCCACCTGGTCAGAAAGTGGTCTAACGACGGCTCACTACGGATAAAAAATAATCGGCTGGAGTGTTGGATCCAGTCAGGCAGTCACACGAATATCTGATTTAACTTCACTTTAAGTTTCATTTACTTAGTATCCTAACATGGATACTCCTTTAATTTTCATCATTTATTTGCTGCTGGTCATCGAAGCATATCGGATAAGAGTAGTTCTCGGGTTGCTTCCGAGGAAGTACACTGGTCCATAAAGGTGTTACCAATACTAATATTATAAATGTGAAAGTTTATGAGAATGTTTGTTATTTTTTCACGGAAAAATGACTGACCAATTTGGTTTAAGTTTGGTATCAAAATAATACAAATTCTGCTTTTTATCAACATTCAACGAGGGCTACGCAGCAGGCGTGTCTTTCTAAAATGCATACCGCAAAAGATTAATATATATAATATGTCTTTTTTACCTATCAGTATCAAGCTAATATATTCTCTTTTAAACAGGTAAATGGGAGTTAGGTTGGATCCTCTGTGACATCTGGATTAGTCTGGACATCCTCCTCTGCACGGCCTCCATACTCTCCCTCTGTGCCATCAGCGTGGACCGCTACCTGGCCGTCACCAGGCCTCTTACGTACTCCAGAAGAAGAAGATCCAAGAAGTTGGCTCTCACTATGATATTCTTTGTCTGGATCGCTGCTGGAGCTATCACATGTCCTCCTATGTTTGGTTGGTGAGTGAGATTTTGTTTCTATAGTTTTACAAAAGAGTAAGGTTTGTCTATCAAAATGTGTTTAGCATATGGTGGAAAACTAGTAAACGTGCAAGTGTGGGGAAGCCATGTTTCGGCACGAATGGGTGGGCTCGACCATGGGCCTCACATAAAACTGGCGTGAAATAACTACAGCGTTATGTTTCGCCAGGTAAGTGATAGGAGGTCTAATCCTTCCCGTCCCCCAATCTCCAAAAGTTTGGCAACGCACTCGTAACTCTTACATTGTGCGGGTGTCCATGGGCGGCGTTGATTGCTTATCATCAGGTAATCTGTCTGTTCGTTTGCCCTCCTATTACATAAAAATAAAAATAAAAACTTCATGGTAAGTAATCAGTGTCATCTGCCATACCAGACAGCTGCAATACCAGAAACGAGTGTGCCGGGTTTTGGGGGTACGCTATTTAAGACTTAGGATTTTAGGATAGGTGGCGGAGAGAGGGGCAAATCTTAGGGAAATTGTTTGGTGATTGGCTGTGTACTTTCAAAGAATCAGTTTTAGAATTATCATTAACATAATCACTTCACACCAGATATTCTCATATAAATTGAAGTATGATTATCTCTAAGCCACGTTTTATTTTAGTCTCATAATTTCACTTGGCTTAGGGCTGATTTTTCAATAGTCAGATAAATGTTTTTTGAGGAATAAAATTGTTGCTGTCACTGTTTTATACAAACATTGTGACGCGATAGCATCATAACTACCTTTTTTTAGGATTTTCTCCTGTGTTGTGGGTGCGTTTACAAACATACAATGTCACATAAACATGACACCCAGACCCGAAACAACAATTTGTGGATCACACAAAGTGTTGTTCCATGCGGGAATCGAACCCGTGACACGTTGCACGGCAGCCAGCTGCCCAGTCACCGCACCAACCGTGCAGTCAGATACCTATCCGATACTATTCCCTAGATAACTTTTTATCTTTAGGGCTAGGCCTAGTAAAATATCCGCCCTTGCAAAGTCTGTTTCTGATAAAATCGGATAATAAATTCGTAGAATTCACATGAAGAATAATTGCTATCTATATTCTTCTGGGTTAGTATTACAGCAGTAAAACCAAAAATACTTTAATGAACAAACAGAATTGCATATTTCCGTTTACAAATTGCTGTGCGGTGACCTTACCCGACTTGGCACGGATGCAGGAATACATTGTGTTCACTGATGTTATTGCGTACACTAATGGAGGAGCTTGGTTATAATAAATGTCAGGAAATTCGCGTCTCATATTTCCCGAAGCTTGGTGAAGGAAAGGTATAAGAATAATATCCACTTTCCATGGATTATGTCATGTTAGTATCGCGTTTCAGATCCCATGCTTAATAGCATGGGATCTGAAACGCGATACTAAATAGTTGTCAGATAATTGAATTAAAAAATCCTAATAATTCTTTAAACTAGAAAAAGTATTGCAGATTAACAGATTGTATATGAATTTGCGTCGCGGTGGCCCAAAAACACCCGCTTCTTATGCATGAGGGTTCAGACTTTGCCCGAGTTTTATGTACTTTGTATGATTATTTAGACATCACTGACTTATGGTGAAGGCAAACATTTCGAAAATCTGGACTTATAATTTTTTATTAACTTTCTCTTTTGACTGACTGACTGATTCTTTGACTGCACGGTTGGTGCGGTGGCTGGGCAACTGGCTGCCGTGCAACGTATCCCGGGTTTGATTCCCGCACGGAACAACACTTTGTGTGTTCCACAAATTGTCGTGTCGGGTCTGGGTGTGTTGTGCACCCACGACACAGAAGAAAATCCTAGAATGGAGCAACGTTTAAAAAAAAAAAAAACGCCAATCCGCCTTAAACAAGCGCGGTGATTAATGCTCAAACTTTTTCAGTGTGAGGAGTGGGCTCTTATAGGCTGGATGGATGGTGATGATGACATGAATTTTGTCAAAACTCCATTTTTCATATTAATCCAATGGTGCCATTTACGAGTACATGCAACCTAAAGAAGATTTAAATGACGGATCTGAGGACGAAAATAAAAATAATAATGGCATAAAATCTTTCGAGATGAGTTTTTTCCGAAGTTGATATTGACAATAAGGCAGGCTTGGAAGTTATTAAAGTACGCATGGAGAATAAATTTAGGGAAATGTAGTAATTATGAAGATTTATTATAAGTACTTACAGCCAAAGCCTTACCCAAATCCAGTTGGTTGGTAAGAAAAAATCTTTTTGCTTACATCAACGAGAACTTTGGGCTATGTCAGGTTAAATTTTAAAGTTCGGACACGTTTTATCATTAATATGAGCAAATATGTCCCCGTTAATTAAGATGACGGATACAATATGACAAAACAACACAAAAAGTAAAAATTTATGATTTTATTTTTTTATTAAATTTTTTTCAGCATTCCTCTGAGTTAAATTAAGGACACATAAGTAGTAAATGTAAACGTAAATTAAGGCACTGAAAACTGTTCATTTTTCAAAGTAACCTCGATCAAATTAGGTGTAAAATTTTAAAGCTTGAACATGATTAACAGGAATTTCCTGAAAAGATTTTGAATTTTCAAGGTCATCGGATAATTAAGGTATTTCCGAAGGTCGGAAAGGTAAACTCTTAGACCCTTATATATGTAAGTGGAAGGCCAGAAAATCTTGCTGACCCTTTCATGGGTGAATGAGTAACCGATCATGCGTGTAAGGTCCACCGTGAGCCATAATACGAATGTAACGGTGGCTAGAGATATCAATACATTAGTTCTGCTTAAATTTCTGTGGTTATGTTGAAGTCAGCTCTAGTATAGTTTGACATTATTATATACCAAAAACTCTCGCGCGGTTTGACCCGCTGCTCTGCCCCTACTTATACTACTATTACTATAGCGTTCTTCGATAAATGGACTAACAAAGGAAAAAAAATGGTTCGATTTAAACCAGTAGTTTCGGAGATTAGGGAATTCAAACAAACAATATCTTCAGCTTTTTAATAATAGTATATATGAATAAAAATGAATTATACCGATTTAAGTAATATAGCAATTCACTTCATTAAGGAAGACGTAAAAATTTACTGCAAATTCTTCTGTCCCCAGGTATGAACCAGACCACAACCAGAATGGCAACTGCAGGTACAACCAGAATCCTGGTTACGTGGTGTTCTCAGCCATGGGCTCGTTCTTCCTTCCCATGGCAGTCATGGTGTATGTGTACGCGAGGATATCCTGCGTGGTGGCTAGGAGACACCAACAACTAGCCAGTAGCACAAAATGTAGTAAGGTTGGTTATTGATTTTTCATACATTACGTATTTTTAAAAGCAGAACCAAAAAAAAAAAATTGTGTAGTCCCTCCTCTTTATTTTTTGTCTGGTCCTAATCATATCACACGGCATCAGCTGGTGCTCACTGCTGAGTAAAGGCCTCTACTCACACGGATAAGGTTTAAGCATCGATCACCACGCTTGTTCTAGGCGTAGTAAATCCAGATTTTCACACGATGATTTCCTTCATCGTTTTTTACTGGTGTCTAAGTAAACTTAGAAAGTAAATCTAATACGGAAAAGTCGCATTGATACTTACCAAGTTTCGACCCGCATCTTCATGCTTGAGAGACGGACGCTATATCCTCCGGGCCACCACGACATTACTTGAACCTAATTGTGCCCACAATTCTGATCATTTTGACTCAACCAATTTGATATTTTATTATACATTTCCTCGTATTTCTTATGTTTTGTTTAATATGCAATGAGTTGACAAGATATAACTGACATCTAAAGAAAAATTCCCTGGCTTATAAGATTAAAAAGTCGTTGTTATCTTTGGAAATCCAATGAATTCATCACATACCTGTTTCGTAAAATAGAAACGGTTTCAATAGCTGGTCGTGATCTGCACTCTGCGTCGCCGTCGCCAAACTGATTTTAGATTGGCAATTTCAAACTTTTTGTCGACTAGATTGGTGGCACACTAAAGCAATTCGTTTCTATTCGTGACTTCTACTCCTGTAAGGATTAAATCTTTATAGAACTTTACTATTTGTCATTTACTTTCCTTTTTAATTGATAAAATTGATTGTCATCATCATAACCAACCAAGGTCTTATTCCCAACTTGGGGAGGTTTGAATTTTATTAAGCACGCTTGGTGTACACGGATTGGCGATTTTGAACTTATAATTAGAAGCTATTGTGTCCAGATATCCTCACTCACTTATTGTTTGTCCTTCCTTCGCCTTATGTGTGGTGTCTAAACAATCTTGAAAATTAAATTTAATATAAATCGAGAATAAGACAGTGTCAATAACAGGTTTAGAACTCACGTCGTCCTGCACGAGGAGAAGGCCTCAACTTCTGGGCCACCATGACAATACTTGTATATTTCTTAAAACTATTTTAAAATTTTCGCTTAATTTGATTTACCGTTAAAGCATATTCTGCACTTACGAATAAAACCGATTTTTAAACTGCATCTACCAAAAGATGACATTGTATGAAAACAAATGAAAATATGGTATAGACATTGACATAAACGGTGTCTTTGTCTTTGGTTTCTGACTCATTACTTTGCATCCAACGTCATGTCTAAGGAATACCTTAGTCAAAGCACCTTTTTTTTGTCAGGGGAAAATCATCAAATGACTTCTACCGCCCAAGATTGGGCGAGAGAGAGTGTCAGACTTTTACTGACTAAAAAACCCCCCGTTTCTTCTCCTGCTCTGGGCCGAGGTCGCGGTGACTCATTGCGCTCAACCCGCAACCCCGGCTGTAGTCAAAGCACCTACGAAATCTAAATGAGAAACTCCTAGCGTTGCGCAACGTATAAAAAATGTCGGTTAAAAGAACAACTACATCAAAAACACAGACACATAAAATCAATGTATTAATGGCTACATACACTGTATAGGTATACAATTCACGCTTTTGACCCCTAAGGGGTGGTACCACGTATTCAATAAGCCACAAATAGTCGAGACTTTTCTATTGAGACTAACATTGCGCTTTGTGTCAACAAACAAACACGACGTTGCTAGACTTATTAAATTTCAAGTTTTCAAGAAAATGCTTGGTGGTCGTAAATTATTTTTGAGTTTTCTATTTTAGCAGTTTGTCTTATAGTCAAAATTTGAGTCTTGTTTTTGATTCCTGTGAAAATAAATGCCATAGACGACAAACCGTGCCTTTTAAATCGTACAATTTACACTTTAACAAGTGTTTTAAAGTGTGGGAGAGCTAAGCTTTGGCACGAATGGGTCGGCTCGACCGGATTTATACCACGGCCTCACAGAAAACCAGCGTGGAACAACCACAGCGTTGTGTTTCGCCATGTGAGTGGGGTTACCGGAGGCCCAATCCTTCCCCTCCCCAATCTCTAAATCTCCCAAATCGCTAATCCCTAAAAGGTCACACAACGCACTCATAACTCCTCCGTAGTTTCAGGTGTCCATGAGCGGCGCTGATTGCTTACCATCAGGTAATCCTCGTTTACCTCACATAAAAAAGCACCCATTTTTCATTATCAAAGTAAAAAAAAACAATGTGCCTGGTTTTAAATCCGACTAAAGAACCAAACCCAATAGCTTATCTCGTTCTATCAACAAGGCAGTTAAAAAAATAACACAGCAAAAAATAAATCGTTCCTTTCCTTTCTACATCTCCAAATCTTCAACTAGATAGCTGTCAGATACTCTAAAGGACTGACAGACATACCTTTGAACTGAATTCTTGACTTTCAAAAGGTTCTTTGTTGATCTTGAAATAAGAGTCTTTGGTTGAGTTCTTAAAGTAGTCTCAAGTATCCCCCATATTGGTGTATCGTAGTCTATAATCTGTGCAAGATGGAATCGCTTGGAGGAGACATCTTATTTGTCTGTCTGTCCACCCCAAACAATGATGACTGGAAACTAAGCAAATGTAAAATCTTCTCATTATGCTTCTTCACTATGCGGTGTCGAATCATTATTCCGATTAGATTTCCCTTAATGAAGTGTCGTGTGGTATGTTAGAATCAAATACCACCAATTTACAGTTTCACCAATCTTGTTATTTTTTTTGTACTATAATTATATTTCAGTCTCCGTGTTATAGCAGTAAGATTTGATCAGAATATCAGAAGATGTTAAGCCTTCTTCTCTTTCTGCGAATCAGATAGCTAAGGAAGTCGCAGTTTTTCCCACGCACCCAGCTATTGCAGAAGATGATTTGGTAAAGGCCAAGAAGGCCTATATCTTTTAAATTATCATATCGATCCCATTTACAAAGTGAGCTTCGAGATAAATTAAGGCTAAAATTATAGAGGATGCCCATAATCCAAGAGACATCGATTATACTAAGTGACATAAACCAACTCTACTAATCAACCATTACAAAAATGTATCCAAGGTCAATCGTCAAATATTCACCTAAAATATGACCCACTCATAATCTAAGGATATAAAAGAAATGAGAGACACATTTATTTATTACGAATATTTTTATTAAGTATGTACATAATAAGTATGTAAAAATAAACGTTTTACCGCTTATGAAAGAAAAATAAGCGAAAGCTTATAATGCGGAGGAAATGAGTTGTTTTCGCGAATTAGGCAGATAAACAAAACAGTGCCTGTTGTTGTATGGCTGTTTTTGATATTAATCTAAGTTAAAAACACCCATTATAAACGTTTTCTTGCCTTAAGGCCAGTAAAATTCCAATGACGGACTAGATCTAGACTGATGATGGTCTAGGTCTACCATCATTGGATTGTTTAACCTGTAGAAGCCTGTAGAGGGATAGAGCTATACACCTTTTATAGCGCCATCCCTCTTTCTCGCCCAAGATAGACGCGTTAACACGTCATGGTAGGCCCTCTGTTTTTTAATGGGCGATATGTATGAAATTACTTCTACAGCGTATAGTGAGGCAACAAAGAGAGTTTGACACTCTTTCTGGCAAAAAATGACCCTGTTCCAACTCCTCCTCCAAGCCAGGCTTGATCTCAAACTCCGGCCGGGCATCAGCCGCTATTTTAAAGACCTGATTGCTCTCGGAACGCAATGCGTCATACGCTCATCATTAGAGGTTTAGGTACATGTATAGCAGGCGGTTAAAATAATATATCGTTGTTTATTAATAGGTTGGGATTATCATAGATGTCATTCTTTAATGGGTTTAGGTTACCCATGAGACAAAGAAGGGCGGTGATAACATACTACTCTGCAGCCAATGAATGCCACACGGCATTTTAAATGTCCTAAAAGTATTATTATCACCATTTCCTCCATTGTCAATTATAACCTAGCAAAAGCATGATGAGAAAAGAAGCGACAATCAGCTCTAGAAAACATAAAAAACAGAAATGTAGCGTAAATGTAAATCCCTATTTAGAATGCGACAACACATCTTTATGCATTCACACCATGCAGTTAGCACTATGAGAATGTACGAGTACTTGTGCCTCGTATTGTTTTAACTGTAGTACGCTTTTCATGCTAATTAGCACAGAATTCCAAGCTTCATAGTGGATGTATGTTCAGAAAGAAATCTAGAATGTTCTTTGAGAATACACTGTAATGAACTGTGTGTGTATCATTGGTACGTGGCTTGATTTCTTTGCTGCTTGTCTTGAAAATATTTGCTGGTTCTTCCATCTCAGGTTTTCTTTATCTACATTTTAAAATACCCTTGATTAGAAACTCTAGAACTTTACTCAGATTTTTATTACCACTAGTGGGTACTAGTTTTATCATTGTTTTTTTTTACTAACGAGACTTGAGAAAAAATTCAAATTCACATCCCAACGAATCAAAGCA
Source organism: Spodoptera exigua (assembly GCA_902829305.4). NCBI lineage: Eukaryota > Metazoa > Arthropoda > Insecta > Lepidoptera > Noctuidae > Spodoptera > Spodoptera exigua. Next base: position 3,127,147 of record LR824624.2, read on the forward strand.
TAGTATAAAACAAAGTCGCTTTCTCTATCCGTTTATGACCCTATGTCTGCTTAAATATACGCAACGGATTTTGATTCAGTTTTTTACAGATAGAGTGATTGAAGTGGAACGTTCATAACATTTAGGGCTGATTTTTCGATGTCAGATAAATGCTATCTGAGGAATAATATTGTTGCCCTCACTGTCTTATACAAACATTCTGACGCGACAGCATCATAATTATTCCCTACGGTAACTTTTATCTAACCATTGAAAAATAAGCTCTTAGAATGACATCTATTTAGAGCAGTGGAGAAGTTTTGTATTAAAACTGCCCTCTGTAAACAAGGCAGGTCGGTAATTACTATAAACAAAAGTACTACGTGGTCACAATTGCGGGTATAAGGTACAAGAAGTAAAATATTAAAACGAATATAATAACAAATGTGTCATGGTGGCCCGGAGGTTAAGGTGCTTCTCATGCATGAGGGTGCTCGAAACCTAGCAAGAACCAATGTGACTTTTTTTTTTCCGAATCATACGTACTTTCTATGATTATACAACCATTGACATACGGTGAAGGAAAACATCGTGATGAAACCTGGACTTGTACTTTCTAATTATAAGTTTGAAATCGCCAATTCGCCTTGAGCAAGCGTGGTGATTAATGCTCAAACCTTCTCTGTGTGAGAAGAGGCCTTTGCTCAGTAGTGGGCACTTATAGGCTGATGATGATGATGATGAATAACAAATTAGTTTAATGTGTTCTCCGATCCCCAAATAGTGAATAGGTAGGCATTAGGCATGCTCCATCGTAGGTCGCTTTATCGTTTTACCAGGCGTAGGCAAATGTCAGCCCATTTTGAAATAAAAAAACTTTGAGATTTTGATGACTTCATGACATTCATGAATGTTCATGTTGTAGGCATTCGAATCATCATCATCATATCAGCCACAAGACGTCCACTGCTGAACATAGGCTTCCCCCATTGACTTCCAAATAGGCCGGTTGGAAGCGACCTGCATCCAGCGGCTTCCTGTGACCTTAATCAGGTCGTCTGTCCACCTTGCGTGTGTGGACGTCCTACGCTGCGCTTTATACGAATACTGCATTCGAATACTGCATTCCAAAGTTATAATAGTATATGTATGTAGGTAAAGAACACAGCCAAAACCATCTGCGAAAGCTAGCATTAAATATCTACAGTTCTTGTTTTCTTTGCGAACGGAAATTTGGCCGCTAGATCAATGTTCATTAGTGCGATCATTAATCACTTTTTGTTCCAATTTAATTTCACGATTCATTTGTTAGCCTTCTTCTTATTTCTCCGTATTTTTGTTTAGGTAGCCTTATTGGTTTAGTGGGCATAAGTTCTTAAGCTTTTCAAAGAAGGCTAGTTTTTTTTTGTGTGAAGAATGGATATTTTGAAGTGATTGAGTGAAGTGTGGGAGAGCTATGCTTCGGCATGAATGGGTCGGCTCGACCGGAATGATACCACGGCCTCACAGAATACCGGCGTGAAACAACCCACAGCGTTGTGTTTCGCCGTGTGAGTGAGGTTACCGGAGGCCCAATCCCTCCCCTTCCCCTATCCCTTCCGAATCCGCAACCCCCATCCCCAAAAGGCCGGCAACGCACTCGTAACTCCTTTGGTGTTGCGGGTGTCCATGGGCGGCGCCGATTGCTTACCATCAGGTAATCCGTCTGCTCGTTTGCCGACTTATACCATAAAAAAAAAGTGTGGGAGAGCCAAGCTTCGGCACGAATGGGTCGGCTCGACCGGAGTGATACCACGGCCTCACAGAAAACTGGCGTGAAACAACCAGCGTTGTGTTTCGCCGTGTGAGTGAGGTTACCGGAGGCCCAATCCTTCCCCTTCCCCTATTCCTTCCCAATCCTTATATCCGCAAACCCCATCTTTTTTTTCTCTTTTTTTTTTTTTCTGTGTGGGGATCATCGTCAAATAACTTGGTTCTCAGTGTCAGACTCATACTGACTAAAACCCTCCGTTCCTTCTTCTATTCTAGGCTGAGGCTGCGGTGCCTTATAGCGCTTGCCCCGCAACCCCAGCTGGGATATAAAAGTATTTGACGTTTCGACTTCAACATGAAACTTTTCATAAATGCTACTTGTCCAAAAAAACTGAATAAAATATTCATTTAACTTTATTTACTGCTTCTTGACTAAAAATACAAACATCTAGTATAGTTTAATTTTTATTAGTAAACCTTTTTGCTGCCAATGAAGCTACACATATTTGTACTGGTTTAAAATCGTTACCCGAGCACTGAAGTCAAACAAAAAAAACTTAATTGATACAGCCAATACTGTGCACACTAATATTATGTATAATTATGTAAGACATTATAGATACATATCTAGATTAAAAAACAACCTTTTTGGTAATCCTACGAAGTAATGCAAACGACAAGGTCGTCTCTAGGTCATACACCTGAAATATATGTATGGAGATAGGAAAGCCTCACAAAGCCGTTCTTCAGCCATTTCAGTACTCATTCAGATGAAAGGCGTATTTTTCAGCAGTGATTTATGTTTTTTTTGTGTCAATGTAAAAGTTTTATTTTGGAAAATGTTCAGAATTTTTTTGAATTTAGCTCTGACTTTTCTTTTTTGTTTGTGCCTCGATATTTTTTTTTAATCGCAGCTCCGCTACGGTTCTCTCCTGTGTCGCGTTAAATGGTGCTTGGTGAGTGTAAAATTCTTTTTAAAAGTAAAATATTACCAACTTTCGTAGATTCGTAGGGGTTAATAATACCATGAAGTTATATTTGATATCATCTTTGACAAAATATTTATCATTGGTTTAAATCTAACTCTACTAATGAATTGATTCTCCAATACTCAATACTCAATACTCAATCATTTATTGCATTCCACAATGTGTTTCTTAGGTGGTAAATTATAAATTATGAGATCATAATGGACCCTGTCGGGCACAGCAAAGTATAACTAAAAGTAAAAGTTAAAGTAAAAGTAGGAGTAAAAGTAGGAGAGAGGAAGAGAGCTTTATTAAGTTTATTTAATAACTAATATTCTAATCATTATATTATTAAGGTTAAGGCGTCCGCTTCTCATTAATAACGATGGAAGTTCGAAACCTGGCAACCATCAATGCTACATTTTTTAAGTTATACCTACTTTCACACACAGAAGGAAATCGTCGTAAGGAAAGGACTTATTATTTTGTAATTTATTTTAAATTCAAGATTATCGAACTGCCTTGAACAAGCGTGGGGATTAATGGTAATATTTTTTACCCTTATTCGTGTGAGAAAAAGCACTGATAAGCTGGTGATGGCGGTGATAACGAATAGTTATTTTTTGTTTTTAGTACGAACGGAATGAAGCGAGGTATAAATATAGTTAGTTTGTTAAAAACGTTGTCCGAAACTAAAACTATACCTGTGTCTTAGAGATGCGTATAAGAACATAAAATTTCACATACATCTTGTGATTTTAGTACTACACAAAAAGTTGTTCCTTGTGCGAATCGAACGACTGACACGTTGCGCGCCTACCATGCAGTCAACACGTTTTATTTAGTTAGGTATTTAAATAAGCATCATTTAAACTAATTACTTGTTCAACAGAATCACTAAAACATATGCACAAAGTGTGGGAGAGCCATGCTTTGGCACGAATGGGTCGCCTCGACCGGAGTGATACCACGGCCTCACAGAAGACCGGCGTGAAACAACCACAGCGTTGTGTTTCGCCCTGTGAGTGAGGTTACCGGAGGCCCAATCCTTCCCCGCTCCCAATCCCTCCTCAATCCCTAAATCTCCAAATTCCTAATCTCTAAAAGGTCGGCAACGCACTCGTTACTCCTCCGTTGCGGGTGTCCATGGGCAGCGTTGATTGCTTACCATCAGGTAATCTGTCAGCTCGTTTGCCGATCAATTACATAAAAAAACATAACTACACGCATGTATTATTATCTCTAAAACAAAAGACTAAATTTGGATTATCCTTTTTTATTGTGTTCCTTTTACATTTACCGGGAACATCCGGAAATAGCAACTAGCCGAAGCTGGAGCGGGCCGTTAGTAAAGAACAAAATTCATTACAGAGAAAAGGACATTCCTTTGTCTAAAAATCTCTCCGAATGAAGTAACTCGCGTTGTAAAAGCGTTCCCAAAGAGCCGGCCTAAATTGGTGGGAAATTAAAAAGCCTTTCATTCAGGTGTTTTTGTTGCTTTTAAATGTATTACGGCGGAAAACGAGCAGACGGACTACCTGATGGTAAGCAATCGACGCCGCCTTTGCACATTCGGAAGACCAAAAGTTCCTTGCTGGCCTTTTGGGGATAAGACGTTTTGGGGATTTAGGGATTCAGGAGATGGCGGTGTGGGAAATATTGAGCATTCGACAACCTCACTCACATGGCGTAACGCAACGTTGGAGTTGTGGAAGTTCTTGCCGTGGTATTACTGCGATTGAATCGGCTGATTTATGCCGAAACACGGCTCTCCCAGACTTAGTAGCTTCAGTTTTAAGTTAATTAACTTCCAAGTAAGGAAAATTAAATGATGTCAAAAGTGTCTGGTATGTAAGAGCTACTTCGAAACGTATGACCCAACTTCGTTAGCGTTACACCGCAAACTTTCAAAATACTACGCCAGCTTCCTTTGTATTTCGCCACGCAAATGAGATTAAGGAAGGCCCTGTCTTCTAAATTAAAAAAAAGCAGGCTAAAAATGTCATATAAAACGTTTATTATCCAGGGTCGTAGGTGGAATATGAGCCCGGAACTGGTTAAGGATTGGAGTAGTGTGTAGTCATAAAGTGTCTAATGCACCTTCTGCCTGCCAGCCAGCATGCCCCACCCATTACGGGAGAAGTCGTATGTGATATTCCACTTCAACAAATAAAAAAGGTTAATTATGTGTTGATATACCTGAAGAAACCTCAAACTACATAGAACTGCAGAAAATATTCATTTAAGAAATCATTATAAAGCATGATAAAGAACAAGCATTTATTATTTCGCTTCGTTTAACCATAAAAAAGCTTTTTCATTCTGTGTATTACCAAAAGAAAAAAAAAAGCGTATAAATCTTTATAAAATGCTCTTGATCCATTACCGTTGGCTAGTTCTTTACTAAGTTCATCTTAATATAAGAAATCTTAGATTTTCTTACGAGATAAACTGTGCTCTAAGTTTTTATTAATCTATCTTTGTTGTTCTTTTCTTAAGTTCCTTTTAGACAGAATAGTTTTATGATTTATGGATACTAATATTGATTCTCGTAAGCTAGGCTAAGCTAGAGCAAATGGCTTCACTAGAGTACAGACGGACCGACTGACACGCTAAATTTTAAAGCTCTTGTTATATACTTTTTTTCCTTTTTTGCTTGACGTTCAAAAGTGCCTAATGTGGTCTAATTGAAATAAATGATTTTTGACTTTTGCTACTCGATGTCTAGGTATTGAAATAACAAATGCCGAATGAAAAGAATTTTGTGAAATAACTTCTGGATTTGAAACTACTACTTTTATATATAGATAAACAAGTGTTATCAATTACAATAACAATCCAAACACCAGTTAGAAATATTTATTTGAAGCTAGCTTTTGCAAGCGACTTTTCTCGCATGGAATAGTGACTTCGTGCAGATTTTTGGTTTAAAAACTGTCTTATGTTCTTTCTTGAGTTCCAAGCTATGTCTGTACCAAATTTCACACAAATAGGTTCAGTGGTTTAGGTGTCAAGAAAAGACAGACAGACAGAGTTATTTTTGCATTTATATGTATAATTTAGGAAAACAACATTTACCCAAAATCAAAATTCTAACAAAACCTAATTGTTTCAGAAAGGAAAACTTTCCTGCATCCGCACCGAATCTGAATCCGGGTCGGACAAGATGTCGTTACGGCAATCAGCTTCAAAACAGACGTCGAAAAACTCGACAGCACACAGCGACTGCTCATCACAAGACCACAAATGCCCGTGCTGTTTCAGACCAGAAAAGAAGAAGAAACATAGGACGAAAGAGAAGGAATCACGGTTTTACAACAATGACGTCACATTCAAAGCAAATTTCAAATACAAAAACACTACAAGACGGACGCATTCAATGAAAGAACATGTCGAAAATAATCGTGTGTCGTCTCTAAGAAGAGAAACGAAAACTGCACAAACTTTGAGCCTTGTTGTCGGAGGATTTGTTGCATGCTGGCTTCCATTCTTCTTGTACTATCTCCTTACCCCTTTCATACCAAGTAATTACGTAAATCCAGTCCTAATGTACATACTCACATGGCTAGGGTGGTTCAATTCAGCTATAAACCCCTTTATATATGCTTTTTATTCACCTGACTTCAGAGTAGCTTTCTGGAGGCTTACAATAAGAAAATGTAAGAGAAATAAGCGTTAAGAATAAGTATTATCCCGATTCTCCGTAGGTAGTTTTACTGTTTATATTACATCAGATAAATAAGATTCGCCTCCTGGCGTAAAAAGATTCGATGGATACTGACAACTTTGTATTACGTCAGCCGAACAATCGAAATTCGTTTCTAACGAAATTGGATAGGTTTCAAATTGATTTGCAGATGAATTTTGTTTCGTGCAATGTTGTATAGTAATCGTTACCATCTTTCTGTATTTACTGAATGCTGTTGAAATAGTATTTGATTTGTTTAGTTAATCAGTTTGAACTTTGAACTATGCTAGAGAGGCCCAAGAAGCAATTTCAGGAGTTACTCCTGTACATCAGATTAACTTATAGAAAATATCTCGATCGTTCACGAGAACACGTTATAGTAAGGAAGACCAAGAAGCGATTTTGGTAGTTATTCGAGTGTGTCTGATTAAAATATTGCTAATACAAATATACTGTTGAATATGCGAGAGAAATGGAACTGGATATTAAAAGAAATTGCTAAAGGTGAGAGAAATTAATGATATACAAGTGCATTTCCAATATTATCTGCTGATTTGAACGTGAAAAGTTAGAGTGAAAGGGTTTTGAAGATGTCGCCTCCTCCTTCCACCAATAGTGAACACCAAAGTCGTTTAAAAATATCTCTTTCTATCATCGAATCTTCAAAATCCAGAAAACGTATACCAATCGTGTTTTGTTTTCCTTGGCAATGGGCCAGCGTTTAGCCTGTTATCTCGCCTGTTTGTAAGCGATGACGGTCTATAATTAAGCACGCCTACACATTACCAACCTAAGCACTCGAGCCTTAAATTAATATCCAGTTTATACTTAGCTTGTACTTAGCTTCCTAGTTTTATGTCTACTATCGTTTGATTTGCAACATTTTCTATTTTATTATTTCCTTTGTCTGTGTTCAGAATGTTTGTAATAAACGTAAGATAGTTTCCTGTGATATGAGGTTTTATATTACAACCAGGTTAATGAGTTTTTACATAAAATGAAATTGGGGAATTTCTCGTGGATCGTAAAAAGTTTCTGTCGCTTCATAAAATTTGAAATGCTCTGAATTATTTCGTCTATTTCAAGTGATAGGTCAAGTAACTGCCATAGTAATGCTTCTTTTACTAAGTATTTTAAGTAATTAGAAACATTTATTAATTTGTCTTCTGTATCTTTATGATTAATTTCGAAAAGTTTTTAATGAGGCTTTTTAAAAATGGAATGTTAAATTTAAAGTTAGAAACTATTTATGCTATACCAAATTATTTTCTTTTAAGATTGTTCCTGACGATAAGCTAATATTAATGTGATATGTCACTGTATGTTTTGAATGTAAATAAAAAAATATTTTAATGTCATTTATTAATTACAAAAAAGGCTTCAAGACCTCAAATCACAGAAAAAATTGAACAATCTTTTTTTGAAGAGCCATTTGTTTTTTTGTCGACGAAAAACAAATGAAAATCAAAGCTGACGATAATAATGCACAAATTGTTTTAAGATTTTAGCTCAATGATCGCTCACATAGTTATAATTGTACATTTTAATTAATTAGTTTTATTTATTTTTAACTACCCGTGTACCTTTATATGAAAACACTTATAAAAATATTCAAGAAAAATTTAATAAAGTGGAAAAACTGTAACAATATTGATAAACTGAATCGACTAACTTAATGATAAAAATTAACATCGATTTTTCTTTAAACTAATCTAGTTTTCCCACCAAACAGTTAAACGAGTAAGCCATTATACATAATATTCAATTAAGTATGTTACACGAGGGCTTAAAATACAAAAAAAAAATATTGAAAAATAATTTCGTTTGTAATTCTTTTAGGATCATTCTTTCACCTATTTCTCGATTTTTTTGCCAATCTATCTTTGTTTAAAATACATTCAAAAATGTCAATAATTTGAAATAAAAAAAAATATATGACAGTGTAGTTTACTGTCGGCTCTATCTTCCGATTCTAAATTCCAAATTTATTGAGTTATAGAGCGGAAAACGAGCTGACGGATTACCTGATGGTAAGCAGTCAGCGCCGCCCATGGACCTCTTATAAGGCCACTCGTTACAGACCTATTGCTTACCACCAGGTAATCCGCCTTCTCGTTTGACGTCCTATTCCATTAAAAATAAGAGTGAATTACAATAATACAATAGCTTACTAAAAATGACCTTGGGAACGTATAAGGAAAAATGTAAATAATATTAAAAATCATTGTCATAGTATTAAAACGACGATTTGTAAATAGATACTGTTTTATACAAAAACAATTATGTATCGTCTAAGTATAGCCATCACAACAAGCTACACTTTTTTCCAAACTTGCAATTAATTATCGACTTTAATACGAGAACAAAAGGTTGTTACTTTAGGGTAGCTTGATGAGCTGGTCTGTACAAAACACACAAACATCGATCTCATAGAATAGGCTAATATTTTATCATTAAATTGTAATGAAATTAAATCGATTTGTTTTATTTTCCACTAGCTTTTAACCGCGACGCCGTCCGCGTGGGATAGCGACGGCTTGCAGATTTTTTGTATAAAAACTATGTTTTTCTCAAGTTCCAAACTATGTCTGTACAACATTTCACAGAAATCGGTTCAGTAGTTTAGGCGTGAGGAAAAGACAGACAGACAGATAGATATACAGACAGATAGACAGAGTTACTTTTGCATTTATAATATAAATATAGTTAGGTTTTGGATTTGGATGTTACCGTTAATAACCACTTATTATTTCGCATTTTCGACCGATTCATAATTGAGTCATCTTGAACAAATTTTCAGTTCAAATTACTACTGACTGCCATCACAAATTATCATTTTTTGAATCCATTCAATTTCGCTAATTTAGTAATCGCCCATTAGAGCCAATATCCAACTGGGACTGCAAGTGCACTCGGCTTGGAGCAGAATGTACGAGATGGTTGTTAGACAGTATCAGTTTAACACTACCCTTGTCATCCCCAGAGCGACAGAATTCAGTAAATGATTTTCCCACCACAAAAAAAACGGTTCTGGAGAGTTTTACTGAGAGAATAGATTTAAGTATATACTCAACATATTTATCATTTAATGCACGGTTGGCGCAGTGGCTGGGCAACTGGCTGCTGAACAAGGTGTCGCGAGTTCGATTCTTGCACGGAACAGCACTTTGTTTGATCCTAAAATTGTTGTTTCGCGTCTGGGTAGCTTGTGTATTTGCTGTATTTTTCACGACACAGGAGAAAATCCTAAAGTAGAGCAACGTTTTAGTTAAAACATATAAGTACTTTTACTAAATAATATTTTTTAAAACGCATTATATTTTTTTTATTAATATATCTATTACAAAAAATAATATACTTACCTATTTCGAATTCATTACTCTCACTGAATGAGTAGATTTAATTTAAGAAAATGATACTGAAGATATTTCTCATTTAATAGCTTGAGACAATTTTCATTATAGCGATTACTTGAATTGCAGAATCTGACGTTTGTACAAAAGGCTTTCTTGCTAATGAGAACTGGTCGACGTATTAATTATTAACGAAGAACAGTCCATGATGACCATTTTTACTTGTAAAAACAATTACTTATTTTAAGGATAAAGTCTTTAGAAATTATTTCAGTAACTGAGGCGTTGGAGGGCCATTCAAATGGGCCTGCTCGATCGGAAAAAATCACAGAAATCCAGCGCAAAACAACTCTTGTGTTGTTTGGTTTTATAGGTGAGTTTACCAGAAGCACTCCTTCCCTCAAAACATGTCATTAGGCAGCACTGATTACTTACCGTCAGAAATGGGTAGTTTCCTAGGTCAAAAATAAATTATTTCGACGTTTTAATATGATAAAATATTGAAAAATAACTATACTTTTATTCATCGATCGATCGATACACTAAGTTTTAGATATTTTTTAGCTAATTTTTTAAAAATAAGTAAGCTATTTGACGCAAAAATGCTATGACGTCATAATTCAATGTTTCATACAATTTTCATAGAAAAGTATCGTTTTTGACATTTGGATAAAAGTATTGAATTTGACTAGTTGGAAACAACAGTATTATTAAATATGTATCCATTTATATCCATTAAACATGTATCTATATCCAAGAAGACGAAATCAAGACACTTATGAAGGTCTAACAATATATAACTTACTCGCGCGGTTTCACCCGCTGCTCGGCTCTATTTTACTGTAGCCTGATATTTTATAGCCTATTGCACTTAGAACATCGACTTATATCAGCCCATTGCTATATATAAGTATTCTTCATTTTCTGTTATACATAGATGTTCATCAGCGCATGTATGACTTAGTCCTCTTCCTTTCGTTACTCAATCCCCAAATCTTTGACAACCCTTAAAGAGTTGAAAGTTAAGCAGAGTTACACTTCTGTGGCTGCTGTCGCTGGGCGATCCCGATAGCTTACCAACAGGTCAGGTTATTCGATTGCCGTCGCATACCATAAAACATGTTTTATTTTGCGTTTTTCTATCTCTTTCTATTTTATTTCATCCACACATTCAAACAATGTGTCTGAGAATTTCAAAATTGAATACAAAAGGAACAATTTAATTACATTTCAACTTCAATATGAAACAAAACCACATTGTTAGAACGAAAAGAAAAGAAATGAAAACAAAGAACTTTGAATCAAACAATAGTTGTACATTAATCATACTTTGCAAATACCTACTTGGATATACAATTATAGACAAAAATACTAGCACAAAATGTATATAGAACACTTACACAGTGATTCAGAAAGTTAAAGTGTGGGAAAGCCATGCTTCGGCACAAATGGGTCGGCTCGGCCGGAGTGGTACCACGACCTCACAGAAAATCAACGTGAAACAACCACAGCGTTGTGTTTCGCTGTGTGAGTGAGGTTACCGGAGGCCCAATCCTTCCCCTACCCTAATGGTAGCACTCGAAACTCCTTTGTTGTTGCGGGTGACCACGGCGGCGTTGATTGCTTACCATCAGGTAATCCGTATGCTCGTTTGCCGACCAATTACATAAAAAAAAGGAAAATGGCATGGCGCAAAGTACTAAGGGTGACAAAAATGCATGGAGAGCTTAAGGTCGACTATTGACTGACAGGTTTTGCATAACGCTACCATTCATAACTAGATGGCGCTGCTTTTAAATGAATATAAACCTGCAAAGCTTGAATACTTTATACTGCAGAGGCACACAATAAGGTTTTTAATGGTTAAAATAATAATTAAGAAACAATAATATATTTATATCCAAATACACATAAATTATGTTAATTTCCTCATTTCCGAGGACTTAATATAGCGCCATCTAAGTCAAGTCAAGCAAACCAATTAAAAGATGGCGTCAATAATTAATAATAGACAACAATAAAAGTTATAAACTAACCCGCATTTTCGACATCATAAAAAATGCGATCGGTAGCTCGGATGAATAAGAATGATTGAATAATGAAGTCGAAGGGCACCGGTTCATTTCCGGGTTATCATTTTTAAATTCAGGTATAACAATGGTTTTTTTTTAATTTTTATATAAAATCAATATTAATAATATATAAATAAAATATTTGACGTTTAATATTTATAAAAGATAACAAAAATAAATATATATTTTTTTAGAATAAAATTATATTAATAAATATATATAAATAACTTTTATAATATGTGCTAATTATTAATGTAAAAGTAACATATTTTTCTTACAGATTAAGACTAATACTAAGTCTAATTCTCATAAAGGATAACAAATAAAACTATTTTAGTGACATTATAATTTCAGACATTTATTTCTTAAAACATCATATTTATTTCTTTCTTATATAGTGTATACCCTGACCTAATAACTTTTCATTTAACTGACACATTATTTAATACACTTTTTATAAGATTAATAAGTATTTTAAATCAAAATTGTGTTGTGCTAGTCATTTATTAAGTAGTTAGTTTTAAACACAATGTTATAATACGATTCTATATAATATGCAACCTTACTCTGCAACTATTTTACCTCCACATAAAATTTAATTAAAGTATTGACTAAAGTGATTCATTTTGTGCATCATGTTATGACAAAGGCTCATAGCTTAAGTATTCGTTCCAGAACAAGGAAGAAATTGAAGCTAGACCTTAAATCAATAACATTTCTAAGACCGGGATATAGCATTCATTAGATATGGGACGAATTGTTTATAGTAATTAATAAATAAATAATTTATTATTTTGCAATCAATAGCATCTGTAGATATTAATATTGCTTTTATATTTATTTCTCATATTTTGTAAAATATTAAAATCATTACTGTAAATAACAGTTGCTGGTTATAAAGTAGTCAACAAATTTATCCTACTAACACTAAGTTTGAACATTAATCCATTAAATTAATTATAGCTACCCCGGTCTTGTAATTGCTTAATCCTATAGTCAACAATATCTTTTCTTCTAAGAACTAGTGTAGCCGCCATTTTTATCGATCCTATTTCTCCTATCTCGCTGGCCAAGGAATAATCAGTATGTCTGATTGCTGACTAAACACTTGCACAATTATGGAACATTACACATGGGACAATTGTCCTGCACGAACGTTATCACTAGCACATCTTCATGACGTCTTTCAGCACATCTATGTATAGTTTTCACTGTTTGCATCACTGAAGATGACAATGCTCCAGTAATTTTCCTCATAACCTTGCTCCATAAGTTGAAGCTGGTCTGAGTCAATATCACGTCTTCTGCCAGATCCACTACGGTGCTCCAATGAACCCTCTTCTTGAAACAGCTTTAGATATCCATAAAGTGGCAGTCTTTACCTGTAAGGGACGTGTATTATTATTATTTTCATGTATCGATAACCATGGATAATAAAATAAATAACGAACGGTCATTTTAAAAGAATACTTACGTTTAAGCCAGTTTCTCTCGAAATTTCAGTATAATTTAAGCTTTGATTATGCAATGCTATTATTTTGGCCCTCGTAGCCATATCAATATTTGAACGCAAACTCATGATAAACATAAATATTAAAAACTTGTTAAACAAATCGTAACTGAACTCACTCAAAGATAGTAAAGAATGTTATGATTGAACAAAAAGGTTTAATTTTTATACAGTTAATATTAAATTACCCTCAACTGTTTTGAGATTTATGATCGGGTTAAAGTTGCTAAACAACTTCAATATAATAAAGAGTAGGATAATTTCAATACATTTCAAGGTTACGTAATGGCCTAATGGCTAGTGGCATCGGTAAATTTTATGCTACCGAGTTCGAATCCTGGTTATTGCGTGCTTTGCTTTAAAAAGGTTTTGACTATCATAGGATTAATTTGTGTAATTTATTTAGTTAATAACTTTGTATGTGATAAAAACTGTAAATGTATATTTTTCAATACCACTAGTATACTAGCGCCATCTATGTCATCCAAGGTATATTATTAAGGCGATGAAAAGCCGTACAAACGATTTTGATTTGGAATCCTCCATGCACTTATGACACTGATAGTACATGCGAGCTTTAAAATTTTAGTTGATACACGTCTGTATTTCAACAAACCTAGCTCCATTAGTAGGTGGCCATTTAATTATTATGAAACAATACGTTTACTGAAATTCAGGAAGGCAATAAAGAACATTGTAACGGAAGAGGGTAGGTGTATTATGCAAAAAAATGTTGAAATTCTCATAATGTGGAATTCTTCTAACAAAAAAAAGAGGAAAGGAAAATTTTATTATAGTGAACTTGAGAGTATGTCGCTTATTTTACTTGAAACTGCGTTTCTCTGATGTTTATTTGTTTATCTTTTAATGGTTTTTTTAAGGTATTTCCTTGGGGAGGCATGTTATGTCATGTTTTATTAGTTCAGTTTTTATGATCGCGAGGGATAAAGTTCTTTTTTGTAAAGGGATATGCCGGGCGGGATGATGCCGGGCCACGAAACTTTGCATATGTAATCTCAGTCAATGCTTACTCAGTTTTTGTTTTTTTTTTTTGTTTTTTTTTTTGCCCCACATTAGCGTTTTTTCCTGTGTCGTGGGTGCGTTTACAAACATACAATTTCACATGCACATCACACCCAGACCCGGAACAACAATCTGTGGATCACACAAAGAGTTGTTCCGTGCGGGAATCGAACCCGCGACACGTTGCGCGGCAGCCAGTTGCCACCGCGCCAACCGTGCAGTCCGCAGTTTGAGACCAGTTACAGATAGCTAACTTATCAGAAAAGTGTGTCAACGCTTTTTAGAAGTTGGTAATATGCTTGTAACTCCTATTGTTGTGTTATTTTTGGGCTTCACTTAAGTGATTCATCTATTAAGCAATTAATTAGAACTTTGACGGATTATAAGAAATGGTTGTCATAACTATGATCACCATCAACCTACAAATATAAGACCCTATTCCAATGCAGATAATGGCTAGCTCAAAATCAATTGCCAATTTTAAATCAACAATTAGAAAATTTTATACCAGTTTTCCTTTGCACGATAATATCTAAAAAATCTTAGACAGGTATATTTATATAAGTACTCTCTAAGATTCTCCAGAAAAATAGTCATATTAGAGACATACTAGATCTCCATCCCGCACCCTTATGCATAAAATACGGGTTCGGAGTCTTAACTTTCAAGCTCCCGCGACATTAAAATCCTCAATCCAATTTTACCTCTAAAATAAAAAACAATGTATGTAGGTAATCTTCTTGTACAACATCCTAACTTGGAAAAAAGGACATTTACACTAAAAATCTTATTGACAGTAAGAAAAATCTTCTCAGAGTCTTTGTAAAAGCATCGTAAAATTTTGTCACCGAATTCCACAAGCATTTTTATTTACATATCAGTTTTATAGGTGAGGTTTTGATTGTGGTAGAGATAAAAATAGATATGATCTTTTTGAATAGTTACTTTCGTGAGACATTCTTAATTTAAAAATAGTCACGTGAAAGATTTGAGAAAAGATTCAATTCAAGTCATAACGGAACTCTTATTCATGACTATCATACGCGTTACGGCGACGGAGCGCTGCCAATATTTTACTATATTTATTATTTATGTGAAGGCACCGGGGTGTTGGTACAAAAATCAACATCCCGATCATCGTCTTCACAGTCCATCGCAGGGCGTAGGATTTTATAATCTAATCTAATATAAAGGACAATCTTTGAAACCACTGGTCGGATTTCCAAAATTATTTCATTGATAGATAGCTACAATGTTCCTTAGTGCTATCTATACTAATATTATAAAGAGGTAAAATTTGTAAGTTTGTATGTGGGGGGTAATCTTTGGAACCGCTGGTCGGATTTCCAAAATTCTTTCACTCATAGACTACAATGTTCTTTAGTGCTATTGGTTATAAAACACCACGCTACAATCAAACGGAGCCTTGTAGCGGGTGAAACAGCGCAAGAGTATCTAGTTCTCAATTAATGTAGATATTATTATGACATTTTCATCTACCTCAAAAGTATTAGTGATACAAATATACCTACTTGAGTTTGGGTCAAAAAGCTAGCTCTTACGCTAATTTAGACAGAAATTCGTCTTTGCCGATCAGTAGCGCACTCTAACAAACCTAAACTTTCTGAACTGTGACCTTCAACTGAAGTTCACGTACGAAAAGTATCGAGAATGTATTTGTGTTGTTACCGAAAGCGATTTCTAACAAACGACAAACGCCTCCCTACCATGCGTTAAAGAACCTTTGCTAAGGTAACAATGAATGATAGCAATTTTATTGTAAGCTTGTCGTATTAGTTGTACAAAAGTTCTTCAAACGCACAGTTCGTGCTAAGATAGTCAAAAATAGACTATGAGTAAGGGTAAGCTAAAAGACCAGCAGTATACGAGGGTCAATTAAATATTGGCAAAGAGTTCTATTTTCAAATTTTAGATTTTTTTTTAATTATATTGTTTATAAGTGGCCAGTTCTAAGAACTTTCACTTTGACCCTCGTATAATAACTGAGTTGTTACGATATTTTATGTGCTTGGTCGGCAAAAGAACAGACAAATTACCTGATGGTAAGCAATCGTTACCACGCACAATACCAAAAGAGTGTATTGCCGACTTTTTAGGGATTAAGATTTCGGAGATTGGGCGATTGACGAGAGACGGAGGAGGGGAAAGATGATGATCTTACTCAGACGGCGAATCACGACGCTGTGGTTGTATCACGCCAGTTTTTTGAGAGACCGTGGTATCATTCTGGTTGAGCCGAACCATTCGTTCATTCGAAGCATGGCTCTACCATATGTATTGTTGTTGTAACATGATTATTAGAAGTGTGATCAAATTTGATATTAATCATAATAAAATATAATTTGATATTGAATTTTTAATTGCTCTTGATGACTTATTAATTATTTTATTATATTATTTCGTTTTGACTAAATCACTTAACCCGTAATCATTTCACAAGATAAGCCGACTAGTTTCAAGCCACGCGCGGGGTTTATATTCGTCACGCGGTGAACGTTGAGCACCTAAAGTTTATTTAAGACAAAACCGCAGAAAAGTATTAGTGTTACAGAGACCTACTAGCTCCATTTTCATTCGTCCAGCAATACCTAGAAATTCCTTATAAATAATAACTAAATCACATTCATTTGGACATGTAATTTATAACTTAGAAAAATGAGTTTTGACGTCAGACCTTCCAAATGAAACTTTAGTTTCTCACTGTTATTACTTAAATGGATTGAAAGCATTAATTTTCCTTGACAGTCGGATGATTTGCAGAAACAACGGATTTTTTGATTTACGATTTTCTTTTCTTTAAAAAAAAACTAGGGCGGAATTGATTGGTGAACGGTGATTCTTTTTCCGAATCGCCAAGGTCAATTTGTTGTGTTTTTAATTAAAATTACAAAATGGAAATTGTTTTGATCAGTCAGTTATTTGATGAAGATTCCATTTTTAAAAACTTTATGCATTAATTAATTTGAAAAAGTAGAGAAAGGTGTTCGTTTTAATGGACAAAAGAAATAAATTGAATATTTATTTGATCCAAAAAAAATATGAGCCTAATTTGAACTGCCTTGTATTTGTCAAAAGTGTGACTATGATGTGTTAACTATCGAGAAAAATATTCGATTTCTGACATTTTATTGGACGGAATTTAGGCAATATTTGATTTTGAGCTCAATTATAATTAAATGGTATTCATAATATAAAATGATGAGAGATGTTTTTCCCTTTATTATTTCGTTATTTTAGATTATCTTAATATGAGCTAAACACAATTCCATAAAACACAAAACAATGACATACAAAAGCAAGATTACGAAAACGAAAAAGCATTATTATAATTAATTAAAGTGTGAATAGTCTAATCAGAGTGATGTGAAAGAAATTACACGAACTTGTATAAAATTAAACATAACATTCGTCATGTAAAACTTTAATCAAATCAAAGCGGCCATTTTGTTTATCAACGGAATATTCTAAATTTAAATTTAATTTATATTTTTTGACCATTTAGCATGTAGTTTTTATTGGTAACATGCAAGTCATCAGTGAAATTTGATAAAATTTTGTTTTTTTTTTGTAAGAGTAATGTACATTTGTGTATAGTGTATGTTATTCATTAACCGTTTTAGTAAAGTTTATTATTATCTTTATATTATTACAATTGTGAAGTGTGTTGTTTTTCCTGGTACGGTACATGTTAATTGAAAGTACCTTTTGTGGTTGTTGCTTTACGATATGTAGGCTTTGAGAAAAGACCATGACAAACCCGATCAACTTTAAGTCAGTCAACTGTAAGTCATGCAAAGTAGGTACTGATACTATGTTAGTACGGTAGTTTCCAACTAGTCAAATTCAATACTTTTATCCAAATGTCAAAAACGATACTTTCCTATGAAATTTGTATGAAAAACTGAGTTATGACTCCATATCATTTCTTAATAGTTAGGAAAAAATCGATGAATAAAAGTATTAATATTTTTCGATATTTTATAGTATTGAAACATCAAATTAATTTATTTTTGACCTAGGAAACTACGCGATTCTAATGTCTGTGTTTCCTAAAGGATGAGATAAGGGCCTGAATGCTGATTGCTTACAATCATTTTGCCGACTTATTATATAAAAAAACATTAAAAAATCCGCTGCTTTAAGGACTCCAACATGTCTCCACGTTACATCCCTGTACCAACAAGATCTTTTATTGTTTGCTTTGTTGTGCCTTGTCGAAGGTGATACATTGTGTGTCGGGCTAACAGATGGCGCAGTACTCTTATGAATACGGCCATGTTTTTTTCTAGAATGTTCTATGGAAAGGTTATAAAATCGTCGCGTGCTTACTAAGAGTTATCTTGAAATTTTTTCAACTAAATTAATTTATTGTTATGCTCTACGATAGACTAATCGAGAGTTAGCAATGTTCTTGATAAAACCTAAGGGCACGTTGTCCACAAATAATGCTGTTAATAATGGAATACACTACTGCATGATGCACAATAATGCACCAGAAACGACGCACAACGCACTTAAAAATGTTTCAATAAAAAAAAAATACAAAAAAAGCAAATCCAAAAAAATGCAATAATGTTACGTAGGTATAATTTAGTAAAAGTAATCAAAAAATACGTCTTAAGAGAAAACCATGAATAGGAAAATGGCGATTTTTAAAATTAGAATTTTCAAGTAGCTAGCCGATTGTTATCAAGTATCAAATTTTGACTCCTACACAGTTTAAACATGAATCTTGTTTATCCCAGAAGTGATATGTATGTAGATATTTATAGAACTCCCACTTATCAGTTACGTCATTAGTTATACGGTATGTGGGCGAGCCTATTACCTAATACGGGATGTAAACACAATCTGGGAAGTAATTTTCAACCAAGAATTTCGTGTGATTTTCATTTTATGTGATAGCCCGGCGAACGAGCCTGATGGTAACCAATCAGCGCCGCCCATGGACACCCGCAACTACGGAGTAGTTTAAAGTGCGTTCCCGACCTTTAGGGGATTAGAGATTTGGAGATTTTGGGATTGGGAGAGAGGGGGATGATTGGGCCTCCGGTAACCTCACTCACACACAACGCTATGGTTGTTTTACGCCGGTTTTCTGTCAGGCCGTGATATCAGTCGGGTCGAGTCGACCCATTCGTGCCGAAGCACGGCTCTCCCATACTAAGGCGATACCCTAAGTACAGCAAGAATTTTGATGGTATACCATCAGCACCATGTATCAACATCCGTAATATTAGGATAGCCATGTTCCTAGCCTGGGGAACGGGGAGGTGTAGGCTGTTTTCGTGAAAGTGTAGAAAAGGATACCACGGCCTCACAGAAAACCAGCATGAAACCACCACAGCGTTGTGTCACCGGAGGCCCAATACTTCCCCTCTCCCAATCCCTCCTTAATCCTTAAATCTCCAAATCCCTAATCCCTAAAAGGCCGGCAACGCGCTCGTAACTCCTTCACTGCGGGTGTCCATGGGCGGTATTGATTGCTTACCATCAGGTAATCTGTCTGCTCGATTGCCGCCTATTACATAAAAAAATAAAACTAATGATATTTAAGTTTGATTCTGCAATTTTGCAAGAAGGAGAAAGATACGCAAAAACAAAAGATAAAATATGATGGTCAACGCTTGCGTGAGCTGATATAATGGTCGAATTTGCTACATTATATTATAACGAATTCATCGAATTGGAAGAAGATGGTTAATGTGGTTGTTCATGTTAATTGGTTTTGGCATAACGTTATCGTAACAATGTTTTACACCTAAACCAATTTCCACTACGTTTAATAGAAGGTTCCAATTTAAGAGGAATCTTATATTATGTATACGAAGTACCTTTTGTTGAGGGGGTAAAATGATCAAACGACGTTTCCCGCCCTGAGTTTTTTTTAACTTACTATAAACTAGTGCTTGACTGCGATCCCACCTGATGGTTAGCAGTGATGCAATCGTTGATGGTAAGGCGCACTAGTTTATCAAGAGCCTATTCACTCTAGCCTTGTAAACACCTAAATTATATTCGGACAGAAAGAATGCAGCCGGCAAACTGTTCCAATCCCTCACTTTCTCTCGCCAGGACAGAAAGTGTCCGACTTACTGACTAAAAACCACCCAGCCGCAGTACTGACCTTCCACCCGCAACCTCAGTACCTTATAATTCTTATGTCACATTTCATTAACAAATGCAACATATAATAAACCAACGAAACATTTTGTAATATAATATATAAGAGAATTGTAACAAAAAATTGCTCATTCAATTCATTTATAAGGGTGAAATGGTTTATTTTTCATCCCTTTTGTAATATTTTCATTCTTATATTAGATTGTTGGATATTTTCCGTGAAATTTACACAGATATTGTTATGTGTAAGGATTTTGCAATGTTAAAGGGTCGAATAAGGGTTACTAGGTCAATTTTTTTCATTTATAGTCGTTGAGGTTGTATTTTATTCGATTAAGTTATTGAAATGCATTGTTTTACTGTCGTAATTTAAATTTTAAGAACAATGTATTGAATAGTTTTGACTGTTATATTCCGTAAGCAGTTTCCTTATGCTCTTTAACTCAAGATCTTAGTAAAACTATAGTTAATTAAGTAAGTACATTTTTTATTAACACAATTGATTGTTTTAGGTACATGAATATTTTTATGCCATACGTAAGTCGACAAGCGAGGAGACGACTCCACAGCAACAGGAATAGTGTTTTTTTGTGTTGTATTTTTGTTTTATTACAGGATATTATGTCTGATGCCGAATAAAAGCATTTTTCTTTCTTTCTTTCTTTTCGCTACATCACCAATCAATTTTAAATTTAGGTCTAAATAATTCGTGACGTCACAAGATATTTCAATCGAATATTTATGAGAAAATATTTATTTCCGCAAGAAAAAAAAAGTACGCTTCTAATATGGATAATAAAAATGATCATCATAATATATCACTATATATTTTATACACGCGAAAAAAATAATCCTATCTTAACACTTGACCTACTTCCAACATGTAATTCAAATACGCACCTTGATCAGTTATCCAAAATGAACCCAACCACTAACCCTAAACTCTACACGATGGATGAAATAAGGGACGTTTGGACCCGTGGCTTTGATAGGGAGATAACCCCTCTATTGTTTGAAAAATAATGGTACAGTATTCCGGTGACATGTAATATGCATAAAAACAAAAGTCGGTGCTATGCAGGACTCAAATCAACAGTATGACGGACAACAAAATATGAATATAAATTTTCACAGATCCGCCGAATCGCGAAAAATGGCCGCCACAGCTGA
Source organism: Spodoptera exigua (assembly GCA_902829305.4). NCBI lineage: Eukaryota > Metazoa > Arthropoda > Insecta > Lepidoptera > Noctuidae > Spodoptera > Spodoptera exigua. The sequence goes on from LR824624.2 coordinate 3,148,806, forward strand.
TATGAGGGGCTATACCTAAAATATTTTCTTTTAATTTCTTTCTTTCTTTTTCTTTTCTTTCTTTTTTGGACAAAACGTTGCCCCAAACTAGGATTTTCTCCTGTGTCGTGGGTGCGTTTACAAACATACAAATTCACATACACATCACACCCAGACCCGGAACAACAATTTGTGGATCACACAAATAGTTGTTCCGTGCGTGATTCGAACCCGCGACTCGTTGGGCGGCAGCCAGTTGCCCAGCCACCGCATCAACCGTGCAGTCAACAATTGTTTTCAGAAATACAGTAGCTTAGAACGAATACAAATTGGTTGTATTCGTTCTACTTCATTACTTAAGTAATCATTTGTCATTATTTGTGAACACAAACATGTCAATATAATAGTATTTGACAGGTACGAAGCAACAAATTTGTGACAAGTTCAAAACACATTAAGAGAAATTATTTATTTTTTATTATTATGTTTTCCATTTGTCATTATTTTTAAGAGGTATTCTGCTATTCGTGGCAGAAACAAATCCAATGAAACAAAAACTATGAAAATTGATCTAGCCAATCTCGAGTTTTGTAACAAACCCGTATTTCCTTCTTTTCTTTTCCGAAAAGCCTATGTGTTAATCCAGGGTATCACCTATCTACATACCTTATTTCAACCAAATAGATCCAGCAGTTTTTGCGTAAATGTATTCCAAACATACATCATTAACATTAGTAGGATTGTATTTTAATTTATGCATGAAAAAGAAGAAGCCTAAATCTGGAGATATTGTTTTCAGAGTTCTTATGTATTTTTAAATAAAAATTCTATTGAAATTGAATTCTTGTATTTTTAATTAAACTTGTTGTCCTACTTTTGTTTTTCTGCTTTCTCGTGGTTGCGTTTACAAATATGCAATGTGACATAACACATCACACTCACACCCGGTTTCTGAAAGGCTTGTCAACGCTAAAATTAACTAATCTCCTGTTAAATCTCTTGTCAAGTCATCTGATTGGTTGTTGATAATTCAGTCAACCAATCAAAGGACTTGACAAGAGATTATATTGATTTTAAAATTGATCGGCTTTTCGGAAACCGGCTGTTAGACTACTATTTCCCTTATTCCCTGGACATACTGTCTGAGCCAACAGTGAAAACAGATTGATTAGTCATAACACAGATTAAAACAGCAGGTACCTTTTAGTATTTTTTATATCGTAATGATATAAAAAAAGTATTACAAGAATGTTAGTACGATGATAGTAAGTTTAAAAAAAACACACTTCAAGTTACACAGTAGGTTAATAATAAAATTTACAAACTTTTCTTCTGAATATAAATTTACTTTAGAATTTTAAAATGAGTGGTTCAACTGGACTACTCTCACGACAGCGTGGTTACTCTAGTTTCTAGTTAGTTAGTTCTAGGAAGGGATATATCGACCCGGTAAGGTGCAGAGATTTCAGCTGAAAACCAACAGGTTAGGGCGGATCCGAAGATCACAATTATATCAGCAACTACCTTCCGCCCGTGGCTTCCTCCACGTGGAATGTTGATGAAAGTAGCCTATGTCCTTTTCCGAAGTGTATCCTATGCCTGTGCCAAATTTCAGTCGGATCCAAAAATGTGTCAAATTTCGTTTTGGCGTGTTTTAGTAAAAAACAGCCAAACATCGTAAGTTTCACATTTAAATTATTGAAATTATATTTAATTCAAAACAGGTTCGTATAAACTGTCGAAGAACCGATGACCGATGGAGTAAACGTGTTCTAGAGTGGAGACCACGTCTAGGCAAACGTAGTGTAGGGCGCCCTCCAGCTAGGTGGACTGACGACATCCGCAGGGTGGCTGGCAGTGGTTGGATGAGAAGAGCTGAACATCGAGCTCAGTGGCGTGCAATTGGGGAGGCCTATGTCTAGGCCTATGTGTCTATGCCTGACAACAGGCTGATGATGATGATGATGATGATGATGAGGTTCGTATAAACTAATTACCATTAGAATAAAATCGAAAAAAAAAACAAAAGACGACAGAAAGTTATAAAAGAACAATAGGAATATACCTATATACACACCAGATTATCTTTCAAAAACCTGTACCTACATACCTAATATACATATATATATACTAACATTATAGACATAACGCTATCAAAGGACGTACAGGACGCTATAAAGATTGCGCTTACTTTTACAATAGCCAAGCGTAGACAACGCCACAATAGCCGGAACGGAAGGCTAAAAGTACGGCTATTTACGTAAACAAGTCCTTGTCAATCGCTGCCCGAATGTGACCTTTATTTCTTTACAAAATCACAGGGTTACCTCACATTTCCTTTTGTGGTTACACAGGTATGTATGTAGTAACAAAATTGTCTCATGATGTCACTTTGATTAGTGATTCATAATTTTGTTTTTATGTTTTATGTCGGCAAACGAACAGACGGATTACCTGATGGTACGCAATCAGCGCCGCCCATGGACACTCGCAACGGAGGAGTTACGATTGCGTTGCCGACCTTTAGGGATTAGGGATTTGGAGATTTAGGGATTGAGAAAGGGGAAGGATTGGGCCTCCGGTAACCTACTCATACGGCGAAACACAACTCTGTGGTTGTTTCACGCTGGTTTTCTGTGAGGTTGTCTGAAACACCGTGTTAGTTGTAGTTTCACCGTGTGCTTTTTAATCTTCTTCTCACCTTCCAATTTCGCTGAGGTTGCGGGGTAAGCACCATGACACCACGGTCACAGCCTAAAGCAGGAGAACGAACGAAGGGGAGGGAAGGAAGTCACATGATGATTCTCTCCTCATAAAACTCTCCAGAAGTCTGGATAATTGCAAATGGTGCCGCGATGTCTATTGGCATCGAACTGATATTGAACTGCCTTTTGCTTTTTAATTTGGAAGACATCGAGCAAAAATAGGTGTAATTCCTGAGATTTTCCGTAAGCAAAATGCTCAATAGCTTGTTTTCATTGCTTATTCAATTTGACTAGGCACTCAAACTGAAATCTAGCTGGCAATAGCAGTAATGGGTAACGAAGCAGATTTGTAAAAGAGCAGATGAAATAGTATTTGAAAAGCTCTAAATAGACTTGAAATTACATAGTTAAACCAACATCTAATGTCCAATAATCCAACGTTCCTATTCTTTAAAAAATCTCACGTATACTTATATAATAATAATTGTGCAACGTAAGGATTTTATCTCTTGTTAACTACACAAGAACGAACGTTCCAGTTAAATCCATTCTTTATCAAACACGAGCACAATGCCTTATTATTATTACCTGAGAAGGTAGGTCTATGCTTTGTGTTATTTTTTCACTGAAATTATCCGGGCAATTTTAAGTAAATCTTGCCTTTTTAATGTATCGTAAAATGAAGTATTATTGTGATAAGATTTTTGTGTGGTGAAAATCATCAAATGACTTCTTCTCCCGGGCGGTGAGAAGTCACAGGCGGGCCCATGGTTGATCGAGAGGGAGTTTCGGAGTAATAATGACTAAAACCCCCCGTTCCTTCTCCTGCTCTGGGCCGAAACCTCGATGCCTGAGTGTGCTTGCCCCGCACCCCGGGTAACAACTTAACAAGATGATGCCGTTCCTTTTAATAATGATAATTTGAGAACAATAGAGTTGTGTGAACGCCGTCGTTTGCTTGGGGTTTGGCGAATTATATATGTCATTACGGCCTCCTCCAACCTTTTAATTACCGAAGGGTAAGCAAAGGCTAACTTATATAAATATTGTAACACACACTTTACATTCGGCATCTACTTTTAATTATCATCAGCATGTAAGTGCTCATAGCTAACAAAGAACACATGGAAAATGTTTTATCATCAATCAATGCTTGCTAATGATAAATTAAAAGTCAAGTGTAATGAGGAATGACTCTCAAAACACACACACACACGACTAAGAACTCTAATAACGATCTACCCGAAACGGAAATCAACCAAGCTCAGCAGTCACGGTACTGACCAGTCGACCAGAAATCTAACAGAAAAAACAATTGATCTTTCGAAACATTTGCTTTCCATCCAACAGCAAAATTTTGTATGAATTTTTCTTACAGATTAACACTTATGAAATAAAAGTTAAATCTTGTATTCCATTAAGTATTTTTAACTAGTCTCCTTATTCCTTCCAAAAAAACTATAGACAGGCCCTGGCAGGCTTCATTACTTTCAATTTCAGCTAGAAACCCCTGAAAAAGAGTAAAAAGTAAACGCTTGCAAAATACCTTCATGAAAAATCCTATTAAGGTTCACTAATAAGTGTTCAGAAGCTTTGCAGCTAAAATTACAAGATTTTTCAGGCACTGAGGCACCTTGTCCAATATCCTTTTGATGTTTCAAAAGCCTTTAGGTATTAAAATTTGCTCGGATAGAATACACTTCAGGTCATAATCGGCTACTCAAAGATAGCTCCTGAAAACTGAAGGGCTTAACCAACAAGCCTGATTAACAAATTTGAAAAAATGGTGACACAATTTTTGTAAGGCGGCTTTTTTGTCAGCAAATATTTTTATAGGCAATTTGCCGCGTTGTGTTTAAATTGACAACTTAAAGGTTTAGGTCGATTTTATTAATCGATGTGGATTTAATTTTTTGTTGTTCTACTGAGTTTTATTTTTCTGTATTTTTTACGCTTTTTAGAGCGCTTGTCTTGGGTCGACTTGTTAAAAACTATATAATTTAATAAAATCAAAACTAATTTTTTGCACATTTTTGCTAAACTAACAAAAAAAAAACAGACAACAGACATTTTTTAATTTAATTAATATCTGTTTTTTTTTTTGTTATTGTGATATCAGCATAAAATTTTAGTATTAGGTACATGTAGATTGGTGACCACTTTCGCTATTGTAGAGATGATTTGATGATGTAATTGAAGGTTTATTAAAAGCATATTTTTAGATTTTTCAACTACAAATTTATTATCCGAATAGCCGCCCCATTCCAAATCCCCAAATCCCAAAAGACATTCAAAACTCCCGTTACTCTTCTGGTGTTATGGATGTCCAGCGCTTATTGCTTACCATCAAGCGGTCTTCGTTTGCCTCTCTACCACATTGAACATATTAACGGAGTAACTCCCCAGAGTAACTCCTCTGTTGCCGTCCATGGGCGGCGCTGATTGCTTACCATCAGCTAATCAGTCTGCTTGTTTGCCGACCCATTACATAAAAAAATGGCATCACAAATCCAAATTAAAACAATGTAAAAGGCATTCAGGTCTTCGCTTGTCATATAAAACTGTCACAATTCGAGAATTTCATTAATTCTGTAAACTCGGCGACGCTTGATAGAGCATTGTTAAGCTTAATCAACAGAATTTTAACAATCTCCGTTTGAATTTCAAGCTTATTCTTAAAACAGCAGTATTCAAATTCGCTAGCAGACTACCTTAATAATTACAATGTGGTCATGTCAAATAAATGATATTAACTTATATATATAAATCCATTTATATATTTTTTCGAACCCTTAGATATTTTAACGCTAATTAAAATGAGTTCAGAGTTGAATTTGTCATAAACTGCACATTTGGCAGATGGGATAGAAAAAGCAGTTAAATAGTTTTTTTATGTGATAAGTCGGCAAACGAACAGACGGACTACCTGATGGTAAGCAATCAGCGCCGCCCATGGACACCCGCAACAACAGAGGAGTAACGAGTGCGTTGCCGACCTTTAGGGATTAGGGATTTGGAGATTTAGGGATTGAGGAGGGATTGGGGGGGGAAGGATTGGGTCTCCGGTAACCTCACTCAAACGGCGAATTACTATTTTATGGCGAGAATATTATTTTTCGGTATCCCTGAAACATATACGGGTTTTCATCTTAGTAAAGTACAAGAAAATGATAACAGTAAGGAACTTTTAAATCTTCAGCACCACTCGCTTTTCGATTAGAAAAACGACGGAGAAGACGGTGACAGTGACAAATCTTGGCTTGTATTCGAAGCTGGTCTGTCTGTAGCTGAAGCCACTTTAATCTTTTCCACATCAACTTATTAAACAATCTACAGTTTCTTATTGTTATAGAGTAATCTCATTTTTCTTTCTACTAGTAATGATATGGAAAGTATAAGTCCAAAATATAGAGAATAATTTTATCGAGTGGATAGTCATACCTTGGCTGTACTCACACGTTTTAGTACCAGATAGCACCCTTTTCATCGGATAATTCGGCCAACTAGCAGATGGAACACCTGGTGGGAAATATATGAGATATGGGTGGCGCCGATTGCCTTGCCGACCGGCAGCATCAGAAAAGTTGCAAATGTGATGTTATTCCCCTCACCCCTTTTGGGGTGGTGGATTCATTGGAAAGTCGTCGTATAACTTCCTTTGAGAAGCATGGTTCTCTTACGCCTCAGTCCAGGGAAGATATCATTGTACTACTAAAACGTTTCGTCCATCCCGAGGATACAGCCTCGAAATATTAAGTTATCATCTTCACCGTACCATATCAATTGTATTATCAGCTGCACGATATTTACAGTTGAATATTGGTACTCTCTATTCGAGACATTTTCTGCACTACCGGTGGTCGGTTTCCCACACTTCAGCTTTATCCATGCCGGGGATCATCATCATCATCATCACTCTCTGCATACCCTGGACGAGAAAAGCCATTTGATGGTTTTATCTCAAAAAAGCTTGATTAATCCATTAGGCTACGTCTGTCACTTTTCTTCATTTTTGATTCTTCTTATTTTTCATTCAATCCCGCAAAGAAATACCAAGCATATCTAGCCCTGTCCAAACAGCACTGAGTGACTTGCAAAATTGAAAATCTACGCAATTTAGTTGTGCTTTCATCCCCATTATTCTGAGAAATGTAGGCGTCTAAATTTATGATAATGTGGGTGTTTGTTTACAAAACAAATGCTCCTGCTGAAGACACTTTAGAAAATTTTGCGCCCAATTTAGCATCTTATAGAAGTTTTTAAGTGTAGGCGTTCCAAATAAGATAATAGAATCACCTCAAGTTTTATGAATGTTTATATTTTTTACGAGATTGTAAATGTAAGTATTAATACGCGAGTCTCGTGCGTATTTCTTTTTGTATTTGTTCAAGTAACTCGTTGTCTATATAAAAAATTTGGTAGTTTTATACAGATATATCACTCTTAATAAATGTACGAACTCATATTTATAAATTATAAATTTAACATATTTATTTTTATGATTCCTAAGTATGAGTTCGTACATTTATTAAGAGTGATACCTCCTAAGGTGACGGGATGGTACTTCCCTGATTGTAAGTGATCAGCTCCACCCATGGACACCCACATCCACAACAGCACAAACAAGTATGCCGCAACAACAATAATTAAAAAAAAATCTGTTTGTGCAACTGATTGAAAAAGAATAACCGTGGAGTTTCTTGCCCGTTCTTCTCTATCGGAATCTACACTTTGGAAGGAGCAAATAGCTTCTCTTTGTATCTTTAAGCTTTGGTGACCTTTGGAAATGCCTGCAAGGGGCTAATGTGCAATAAATAAATTTGAATTTGACCAGGACAGTTTTTAGAATGACTACGGTTGATTGTTAAGTTTTTCAATGAAGTTCAGAGATCAGTTTATTTCCACAAATAATGTTACATGGATTTATATAAATTAATACTCCATATATTGAAATGAATTCTAATAACCAATATTACAATCGGAATCGTAGCTACCTAATTCCATCAAATCAATAAACGATAATAACTCGACAGTAGTTATTAGTTCCAATCCAATATTTGAATAATTGAATTGAATAATTTATGTTCAATAAATTTTGCAAAGCCGCGCAATCGTTTATGGAGCATTTTGATAATTGGCTGGAGTGATTGTATACCACGTTTAGGGGTATAATTTTAGCCGGGGTTGCGAGGTAAGTGCAATGAGGCACCGCGATCTCGGACAAGGGACGGGGGGTTTTTAGTCAGTAAGAGTCTGACACTCCCTCCCGCCCGGCCCTGGGCGGAAGAAGTCATTTGATGATTTTTGTGGATGTCCAAGGGCGGCGCTCCCCAGTCCCTAAATCTCCAAAACCTTCCCCAAAAAGTCATCAATGCACTCATAAGTCCTCCGTTGCTCCGTGTGTCCAAGATATAGGTAAAGAATTTTACCTTACAATCGGGTGGACAGCGATTAGTATGGTGAAGTCATTAAAAAATATACATGTTTAAGAATAAATGCTTTTTTTTAACGCAGGTATCTTTTGGAAAAGTGTACGTGAGTCAAAGTAAGCTTTTTTCTGCATATTTTCATTCGTATTAGGGGTTTGGAGTAGCGGAAAATCGTAACAATATAATTTCTATGACGTGTAAAGATGTAAATAAATATGCGAAAGAAATCTTTTATTAAGATTACTGACGGTAGAAAAGTTATGTTGAATATTTTCAAGATGAATATATGAATAATGATGAATAAGTACGCAGTTATTCAGTTGTTTATATTTTTTTATGTCAATCTTGGCTTGGTTTTTTTCTTGTATTGCAACTTCTCTTACAAACATAATAAAATAATATATTTGTTTCTCATCTGACATCGCACTCAGACCCTACAGATTTGTAAATCAATAACAGACAGTACAGTACTAGCGACCCGTCCTAGCTTTACACAAATATGATACAAAATGTTCACCGTCATTTGATGGATGTTGTCGTAATCAATATTCCTCTTCAAACACACTATCTATTTAAAAACCACATTAAAACCTGTTGGGTAGGGATATAGGTACAGAGAAAGCGACGATGTTTTCTATACTAATATTATAAAGAGGTAAAATTTGTAAGTTTGTATGTAGGAGGTAATCTTTGGAACCGCTGGTCGGATTGCCAAAATTCTTTCACTTATTGATAGCTACAATGTTATCAATGTTCAAATCTATAACATCACGCTACAATCAAATGGAGCCGAGCAGCGGGTAAAACCGCGCGCGAGTAGCTAGTTTACTATATATAATGAAGAAAAGTAGACCAAGTCCGCATAGCAACTTAAAAAAAATATTATGTCATAAAAATACTAAAATTTTCTAGAACCTCGTCCCGTTTATTCCTTCAACTAAACCCTCAAATCATTATAAAAATAATTTAAGTATTTCTTCCACAATCTACTTCCATTTCCTTGAGTACTTAATGTATTTAATTTAGTCCAATTTGTCAGCCTGCTTAGTCCAATGACTCAGCCATTCTAAACGACCAGGTTCTTGTAGATTCTCTGAAAAAAAACTTAGGGCGTAACCTTCTTTGACACTATGATCAATGAGCTTGTGGTCTTTGGTATATTTTTATATAAATTAATAGCGTAGACGGTTATCTTGCCCGCTGTTAGGTAATGACTGCGGCAAAAAAATACTTCTGCCTAAAAAGGAAATGTGTTTTTATTCGCTGTTGTAGACAGGTACTGACACGATCGAACGATACTGATAACTGATACTATTTTTTTCCGCTATGAAATCGATGTAAATATTTTATTTTTATTTTGTTTTATTATAATAGGTTCACCAACAATTGTTTACACAATTTCAATTATAAAGTAAGTACATGCTTAATAAAATATTAAAGTTGAACAATCACTTAAAGGTGAACACCACTTGCTTAAATTAATTTCAAACCAAAAGTATAAAATATATCTACACTAACTTCTGTCGCGCTTTTCCAGTGCTCGGTTCCTACAATTGTGTAGTTTTCTAGGTTATAAATAAATTAATTCGACGTTTCAATTCAATATAATATTGAAAAATTACTACACTTGAATTCATCAATCGATCGATACACTACGTTTTAAATATTTTGTAGCTAAATATTAAGAAATAAGTAAGCTATTTGACGCAAAATAAATAATATTGTCATAGCACAGATTTTCATACAAATTTCATAGAAAAGTATCGTTTTTGATATTTGGATAAAAGTATTGAATTTGACTAGTTGAAAACTACCGTATTTGGTGATGTTTCTATAGCTTAAAGCCTTCCTCGATAAATGTACTACGAACAAACACAAAAAGAACTATTTTATTCATACAAGTAGTTATGGAGATAAGTGCGTTCAAACCAAGAAACAAACCCTCCAGCTTTATAATATTATAAGTATAGATATAAAAACTTACCCTTCCATTAATCAGTCTATTAAAACAAAATAGCAAAATCCGTTGCGTTGTTTTAAAGCTAGCAATACATACTGTACAATATGTCACTAGCTATTCTCGCGCGGTTTCACCCGCTGCTCGGCTCCATTTAATTGTAGCGTGATGTTTTATAGCCTATAGCGCTCAGGAACATTGTAGCTAGCTATCAGTGAAAGAATTTTGGCAATCCGACCAGTGATTCCAAAGATTACCCCCTACATACAAACTTACAAACTTTACCTCTTTATAATATTAGTATAGATGAGCAGCATTGATTGCTTACCATAAGGTAATAAGTCTGCTCGGTGTAGTAAGAAGACATTATATGGCATGTCACTTAGATAGCTATACATATTACTATATATCAGCTTGCGTAAAAAGCAAAACAGACCTTATTTATACCAACCCTTGACATAATATCGATCAAAACAATAACTTAACACCACCGAAAATCCACGTCAATACATCATAATGAAGACTGTCCTACCTTCATTCATCAATGTCTAACGTCGTAGTGTAATTAATTTAAATGGGAACATCTCAATTGCCTTATTTACTTAACTAACTAAACATAACACCTTTTTCGTGTGAAGGAACTTGGGTAAACAGATTAAAGATGGCCTCCTTAATTGAAAAGAGAACCTGGAGTTGTATTAACGAAAATTGGTCTGTGTATATGAAGAGGTAGAGTTCTGTTTTCTCTGCGGCATGGACGGTTGGCTGGTTCAACGTTAAGGCAAATAGGTTATGAGATCAAAGTTTGCTTAGGTAACGTAGATATTTCTGTGTTATGAGTAACGGGCTTGTTTCATCATGATGTAACGCTTTACCTTTAATTCCTTAAGGGTAAAACGTAACATAATTATTTTGTAGTTTAACTATTATGTATCACGGGGCTTATACTTATGTAACTGTTACGAGGAACTCGATTAATTTCAAGTCATGCAGGCGACCAAAAAAAGTACTTATCACTACATAGTATATAAAACAAGGTCGATTTCTCTGTCCCCATATTTTATTTATTTATTCTTTACAAGCTATTCTCGCGCGGTTTCACCCGCTGCTCAGCTCCATTTGATCGTGGCGTGATGTTTTATAGCCTATAGCACTCAGGAACATTGTAGCTATCTATCAGTGAAAGAATTTTGGCAATCCGACCAGCGGTTCCAAAGATTACCCCCTACATACAAACTTACAAATTTTACCTTTATAATATTAGTATAGATATACAATTGCATATCGGAGGACTTAACGCTAGAAGCATTTTCTGCCAGTCAACCTTTTGGGAGTGCAGAGATGTGTGGTAGGTGATATGCAGCAATTTGGGAAGTTACGTGAGGTGGAGGTGTAAATCTAAAAAACATAAATGCGTAGTTTTAAAGATTTAAGCATACATAGGGAATGTATGCTTAAATCTTTAAAACTACGCAACGGAATTTGATGCAGTATTTTTTGTAGATATAATGATTTAAGAGGAAGTTTTATAGGTGTTAAAACATACAATAAATAGTGGAGAAATTTAGTATCAGTCGTGTCGTGGTGGCCCGTAGGTTAAGGAAACCGCTTCTCATGCATGAGGGTGTGGATTCGAAACCTGGCAAGTACCAATGTGACTTTTTCCGAGTTATACGTACTTTCTATGATTATTTAGACACCACTGACATACGGTGAAGGTAAAGATCGTGAGGAATCCTGGACTTATAATTTCTAATTATAAGTTTGGAATCGCCAACCCGCATTGAGGAAGCGTGGTGATTAATGCTCTAACCTTCTCCGTATGAGAAGAGGCCTTTGCTCAGCAGTGGGCACTTATAGGCTGATGATGATTGCTCCCGTGCCACGTTGAGGCGGGTCATTATTAACCCTATAAGTGAAATATAACCGTGTCTAAGTTTCTCTTGAAAATTTAAATAAATCGTGCCTAATGGTCTGTGAGAGGCGATAGATGGGTCAAGTATAATTTTTCATGAAATTCATGAAGCCACTGAATTTTATATACGAGTTGATTCTTCAAAGTTGTTTAATCAAATACTAGAGTGTGATGATGTTCAGCGACCGGTTTACCTGATGTTAAGCAATCAGCGTCGCCTATGAACAGTCGCAACGGCGGCGGAGGAATTACGAGTGCGTTGTCGACCTTTTGGGGGTTAGAGATTTGGAGATTTTGGGATTGCAGAGGGATTGGGGGAGGGGAAGGATTAGGCCACCGGTAACCTCACTCACACGGCGAAACACAACGCTGTAGTTATTTTACGCCGGTTTTCTGTGAGGCCGTGGTATCAGTCCGGTCGAGCCGACTCATTCTTGCCGAGGCATAGCTCTCCCACACTTACAACTAATATTCTATTTAGGGAATCGTGATTTTATGTACGTCTACGAGTAATTATTATGTAATAACATAAACTAATAAGTATGTTGATTTAGCTTTGATAAGGCGCCGCAGAGTAACACAAACCTAAAGAAAACTTACTTATGAAATATTTTCTTTGTGGGAAATTAATGTTTCTTATATGATACATCATTCTCTTAGTGGCGGAATACTCATAAATATTGGATTTCTTTATAGTTTCGTTAGAAGGCCTTTGATCTAATATTAATAACATACATATTATGTTATGTATCTATTTATATATATGTAGATTTTTCTGTTGCTCATCCTATTTTTATCCACGTTATTTTGGTTACCTATTTGTCCTATATCTATATGGGAAGATATATGGATATATCTATGTATAGGAGTGATACCACGGCCTCAGAGAAAACGGCGTTAAACAACCATTGCATTGTTTAGCTGTGCAAGCGAGGTTATTGGAGGCCCAATCCTTCCCCTCCCCCAATCCCTCCGCAATCCCAAAATCTCCAAATCTCTAAAATACTGTTTTTTATTATTTTACTTCGTATGAATATTAATTACATGTGTGTTCGATAACAGAAATGAATTTTATGATATCTGGCCCTGATGATATGACAGTCACCAGTCTTTACGACAATAAAACAAAAAATAATAACTGTTTTTAGATATAGATGTCAATAATAGCCGTAGTTAGGGTAAAAGAAAGCCTCAGACTCTTGCCTGAGCATGGAGTTTCTTGCTCATTCTTCTTTGTTCGAATTTTGACTTCGGAACAAGCACCTAGCTATAGTAAGAAAAAGACTAACAGACTATTACTATAAGGTTTTATTTTGCATTCGACCTTCACTTTGCTGACTTAGAACCGACCCGTTTCTATTTTAATTTCAGGCTAGGGCTGCAGTACTTTATCGCGCTTGACTGCAACCTCGGATTGTAATGCTATCTTAAACAAGAAATCCTGGCATACTTTTAGGCATCACTTCTGTTACCTTAAGCACTTTTCACCCAGTTCTCACAGCACGTCGTGTTACGCAAAGTTATGTCCATAATCGTAAACAAATGGCTTGTTTCAATACCCACATATAAGTTTACGATGAACTTATGTAGCACTTACTCGTAGTGCATACAAATCACGTCCGTCTGTAAGTTTCGTAGTGGTCCGGAGGTTAAGGAGTGTTCGAAACCTGGCAAGTGCCAATGTGACTATTTCCGAGTTATATGTGTTCTTTCTATGATTATTTAGACACCACTGACATACGGTGAAGGAAAACATCGTGATGAAACCTGGACTTATAATTTCCGTCTTAAGCAAGCGTTGTGATTTAATAATCAAACCTTCTCCGTGTGAGAAGAGACCTTTGTTCAGCAGTGGGCAGTCTTATAAAGGCTATGCTGAAGTTGTATTTATGTAAATTGCGTTCTTTATTCAAATTTCAACGGCAACGTAAAATAGCTCCCAAGTCAATATTTTTTTAATCACTAGTGCCTATAAATGTAAAAATAGTGAAAAAACACAGTAACCTTGAAAAACTTTCCTTAAAAAGACAATTTAATATAACTGCAGTCATTCGCGCTATTCACGTCACATCGGTTCCCAAAAACACACAAAAAAGATGGATTGCTAAAACTTCGGATCTAAGGGCGAGTATGTACAGGATGTCATAAAAATACTAAGCACAAAATCTCACGCACTCACAGCTTAGGCTGCAAAACAAAAAGGAAGCACTTTGTTTTAGAGCTTTTAGAAATTCTGATTTTTTGGAAATAACTTCCGACTAAATCTAATTGACATCGCCGTGACGCGCGACTAAGGCTAAGAGTTCCGTACAGCATTTTTCAGTTGAATAAATTAATTGAGTTGGTATTTAAAAAAAATGTGTATGTCTTTCTTATGATAGTTAGGTTAGGTCAATGTCGGTAATAACAGAAAATATTAATTTTATATAATTATATTTCTTAAATCTCTTTTGTAACAGTTTTCCTTCTTTGGCCGGATTGTGTTTGTTTCCGCGCGCGTCTTAAAGAAACAAATAGACCACCACAGACGAAGTCCTACAGCTCGTCGTAAAGCAGGAGAAGGGGAGGGTTGTAATTAGACAGTAAGAGCTTGACACTCCCTTTCCCCCCACTCTGGGTAAGAGAAGTCGTTGGATGATCTTCCCCTCACAAAAAAGGTGATGCTTTTATTAAATAACACCGTGTATATTACTCCCTCTTTTCCACTTGGCAACGTGCCGAACTCCAACAGAATCCGTCATGGAAGTGCACAAACTCAATTCGAAGTTTTCGTGTACACTATCATACGCCTGAATGCTGGCTTTAATAACAAATACTTTCACTGAATAGATGGATAGATGTGGAAATTAGAAGTAGTTTTCGCTCTGTGTATGTTGAGGTGGAACGTTTGAACTTCCAAAACTAAATATAAAACTAACAACGATGATGAAAATACGTACCCCTGAAAGTGAAAATCGTCAAGTATTCGTTGATAAATAATTTGCTGTCGGCTGTCGTAGTTGCCTGGATACACCCGCTTCTCAACCAAACAAAACAATCAAACCTGGCAAATACAAATGTGACTTTTTCCGAGTCATATTTACTTTTTATAATTATTTGGACACTTCTGACAAGGTAAACTTCGTAAGAAAACCTGGACTTATAATTTCTAACTATAAGTTTCAAATCGCCAATCCGCCTTGAGCAAGCGTGGTGATTAATGCTCTAACCCTGTTCGTGTCAGAAAATACATTTGCTCAGCAGTCAGCAAGTATAGGCTATTGATATGTGTGTCATGATATTATAATAGTCATACTATTATGATTTTGACTGATCAATTAATTGCGTCATTATATATAATTTCGGAGTTTTGGTTTTATCTCACCGTTACTTATGCATCAATTTTAACATAAAAGAGTTTAAAACAAACTTGATAAATAATTACAACCGTTTAGAAGTCAGAACAGTATCTCAAAATTGCAAACAACTTTCTAGTTGCGTTCAAAATGAAACATCAAGCGTACATCATCTTACAAACTGCCTGTCAGTTTCATCCTGCTAGAAAGTAATTAACCTCTTTTCCTCCTTTGCAAGGCACAGAAAAAAATATTATAAGTATGTACAAGCGACTAAAGAATGCCTTAAAGATTCTCGCCTTTTTCTCAAAGACGATGAACTTGGACAAACTAACCATTTTTTTGTTACACTTCTTTTGTTGGAAGCAAATGTTTGTGATGGGTGCGTGCGGTGACAGTGATAGCGATTTGCTACTTCGTGTTCAAAATGCTCTTTAAAGACATTTTTTTGCAAAAGATCATACTGATTACAGTATGGCCGCCGTATCTTGGCGAGTCTGAAGTTAGCCGTTTGTCTGCACAATGGATCTTTTAGGAACAAAATTGTGTACTGCGCAGCTAATCGGCTAACTTCAGACTCGCCAAGATACCTTGGCGGTATTGTACCTTTTGGTAAGCAATCAGCGCCACCAATAGACACATGCAGCAATGGTGGAGTAACGTACTCGTTACTAACCTTTTGGAGATTTAGGGATTAGGGGAATGGAATGGTGGAGCCTCAGAAGACCCAAATCACACACAACGCTATGGTTGTTTGACGCTGGATTTCTATGAGGCCGTGGTGTAATTCCGGTTGAACCGCGAAGAATTCGCGCCGATGACTGGCTCTCTCAGACTCTTACTGACTAAACACCACCTCCTACATTCTCCTGCTCCAGGCCAGAACCACAGTATATTATTGCGTTTGCACCCTCAAACCAGGCTTTTCGACCCTTAATCTTTGATCAGGCTAAAAAAATCCTGAAATAATCCGAAACTAAAATAAGTATTTACTGTATTTTCTTCTAAGCCGCTGTAACAAAAACCCCACACTCAACATGAAGAATGGAAGTTATCAAAAAGTTAGGAAAAACAAAAAGTTTTGCTTGAAGCGTGGAGGAATGGCTCCTAATATGACGCCTTGAGGTGAGCCGGGAATCGAATTAGCTTCTCCGGGGACTATGCTAAGAATGTTCACGTTCACTGAATATTTATCATCTGTAGGCTCTGAAAGAAAGTGTGTATTTCATGTTATTAGTAGACATGATACTGTGTATATAGCACATCATATATATACATATATATTACGTGGTGTTAGTCAGTTAGTCGGGGTGGTCCGGAGGTTAAGGCGCCCGTTTCTCAGGCATGTGGGATCGAAACCTGGCAAGTACCAATGTGACTTTTTCCGAGTCATATGTACTTTCTATGATTATTTAGACGCTTCACGCATACGGTGAAGGAAAACATCGTGAGGAAACATGGGCTTATAGTTTCTAATTGTAAGTTTGAAATAGACAGGCTGCGAAGGCCCAAAAATCTCCAATTTCCAAATTATAACCATCCTCAAAATTTTGGAAATGCACTTGTATTCTCTTATAGTGTTACGAAGATTTATAAACGGCGAATAGCCATCATGGTAGACGAATTACTTGATAGTTAGCAATCGGCTTAGCTAAAAGTAATTATGGTTCGTATAATAAAAAAAAGGATATACATTCAGATATATGCTTACAGTTAACACAAATTTATCACAAAATAAGTGTGGGAGAGCCAAGCTTCGGCACGAATGGGTCGGCTCGACCGCAGTGATACCACGGCCTCACTGAAAACCGGCGTAAAATAACTACAGCGTTGTGTTTCACCGTGTGAGTGAGGTTCTCGGAGGCCCAATCACCCCAATCCCTCCATCCGTTCCCGCACTCGTAACTCCTTTGGTGTTGCGGGTGATCATAGGCGGCGCTGATAGCTTACCACCAGGTTTTCCGTCTGGTAGTTTGCCGATCGATTTCGTAAAAAAAAAATCCTAGTTGCTTGCACAATTACCACCGCCTCCATATAAATGGCGTTTCTTTAAAATTATTACTTATAGATACTTTTTTTCGAAAATATTTCAGTAACAAATAGTAAACATATTAATTATGTGTAAGTGTGGGAGAGCCATGCTTCGGCACGAATGGGTCGGCTCGACCGGAGTGAAACCACGGCCTCACAGAAAACCGGCGTGAAATAACCACAGCGTTGTGTTTCGCCGTGTGAGTGAGGTTACCGGAGGCCCTATCCTTACCGGAGGCCCAATCCTTACCCTCCCCCAATCCCTCCTAAATCCCTAAATCTCCAAATCCCTAATCCCTAAAAGGTCGGCAACGCACTCGTAACTCCTCCGTTGCGAGTGTCCATGGGCGGCGCTGATTGCTTACCATCAGGTAATCCGTCTGCTCGATGGCGACCCATCAAATAAAAAAAAAAATGTATGTGTTGGGCTTTAGGATCGTCCACGATGAAAGTCATTACATAAGAAATGATAAATGGGTTTAATTTCAAATACCGCTACTGCCTACCCCATTGAGAACAAAACGAAGTGATGTAATCCTTCGTTATATTTTTCGATAAGAATTGTTAGGCCATATATCATAATAATATCGATAATAATAATTTGACCAACTTGACCGTACTTCCAGGATTGCTCTGATAGCCGTGGGATGCCTCTCCTTCCCCAAGCAGCTCAACGCATGTTGCCCCCTTGGCGCTATATGCTAGCATTTTAACTTTTTACCACATTTCGCAATAGTCCTCCATCAACCGGGGATTGTTGTTGGGTGCAATTTCATAGTGCATACAGGGATAATTGCCGGCTGATGTCCCATTTAAATTATAATAAAGTTGCTCAAAGGGCCTCTGCGAGTTGGCTTCGGCCCCTCGTACGACTTTCTAAAGTCCGGGACCCTGTGGTCTCGTGAGTGGAAAGATTTTACCAACATATTAATAAACACAAGAATGTTGAAAATCGTTTGACCTTTTCAAATAACATACCTAGTAAAAGGTCAATTTTGTTTGTTTCCTGAAAAAATGGAGGCGTATACAATACACGTGTTGAAAAGAACGATCAATCCCTACAATGTCTGTAAACAAGGATTTTATGAAAAAATAAATCGTCCAAGAAAATAATGCTTTTCACATGGCTGTTATTAGTTTCACATTTATTTTCAATCTGTTTGTGGATGATATGTTTGGATTACTGTCTTTATGATGATATGGACGTATTTACGTGTCATCATCATTATCATATCAGCCACAGGACGTCCACCGCTGAACATAGGCCTCCCCCATTGACTTCCAGATAGGCCGGTTGGAAGCGACCTGCATCCAGCGGCTTCCTGCGACCTTAATCAGGTCGTCTGTCCACCTTGCGGGTGGACGTCCTACGCTGCGCTTGCCGGTACGGTATTTACGTGTACTCTTATTTAAATTTCACTTGAGGGGAAAAATCATCAATCGGCTTCTCTCTTGGCTGGAGTGAAACATAGTGTTGGATTCTTACTGACTCAAACTCACTCCTTTTCTTTTTCTGCTCTAGGTCTGGGCTGGCAAACATCATGCTTGTGCCTCCAAACCAGGCTGACTTGTAGAGTATCTTGAATTTCAACAGATTTTTCGACGCACTTTTATATTGGTTAAGTTAATACATTTGTATTATACTACACACCCGATACCATGGCACGCGCGGATTCATATCACCACTTCTACATTGCTTTACTCAAATCATCATTGTTATAAAGCGTGGGAGATTTTAAGTGTAAGAGAGCTTCGGCACGAATGGGTCGGCTCGACCGGAGTGATACCACGGCCTCACAGAATACCGGCGTGAAACAACTCACAGCGTTGTGTTTCGCCGTGTGAGTGAGGTTATCGGAGGCCCAATCCCTCCCCTTCCCCTATCCCTTCCCAATCCTTATATCCGCAACCCCCATCCCCAAAAGGCCGGCAACGCACTCGTAACTCCTTTGGTGTTGCAGGTGTCCATGGGCGGCGCCGATTGCTTACCATCAGGTAATCCGTCTGTTCGTTTGCCAACTTATACCATAAAAAAAAAAGCGCCAGTACACATTCAGCACTCATAAACAGCAGTACTTACTACATTCAAAATGGAATTCGTTACTTATTAGCGAAGTATATATTAAACAAATATTTTTTGACTATCAGTGATTTCTTCCTATGTACATCCTATGTTGTGTGCGCCACATCCAGTCAGCAGCGCATACAATTACAGAGGTTATTAAAATGGTGTTAAAAGGATCAAGATTGGGACTATCAAGCTGAGTATCTCAATCTCAGATCAATTCCGGATCGTAACTTTGAAAGCATATTAAAATATTTCAAGTGTCTTAATTAGAAGCTTCAATTAACTCCCGGCAAGAGATGATAGGATCGCCCTCTGCTAGAATAGGTTCGAAGTTCAATACACTCGATCGAGAGTCACATTTAACCACTCGACACAATTACAAACATTTACCGTTATGTTAATAAATTATTATGCGAACCAATGACGCAGTACTAATGTGGATTATTGCTACGTAAACTAATATTAACTCTGTAAATATTAAGTTAAGATGCAATATTGGATATTAATATAATAGGTACATAAATAATATATATTATTAATGAGTTACTAATTCAGACCAGACAATACCAATGTGACTTTTTCCGAGTTATATGTACTTTCTATGATTATTTAGACACCACTGACATACGGTGAAGGTAAACATCGTGAGGAAACCTGGACTTATAATTTCTAATTATAAGTTTGAAATCGCCAACCCGCATTGAGCAAGCGTGGTGATTAATGCTCAAACCTTCTCCACGTGAGAAGAGGCCTTTGCTCAGCAGTGGGCACTTATAGGCTGATGATGATGATGAATTCAGAAAGAGATATATTATTTCACACTGTCAGACAGGGTCCTACAGAGCTGATGTTCAGCTGGGATTGCGGGGTAAGTGCATTGAGGCACCGCGGCCTCGGCCTAAAGCAGGAGAAGAAACGGGGGTTTTTAGTCAGTAAGAGTCTGACACTCTCTCTCGCCTTACCCTGAGCGGGAAAAGTAATTTGGTGACTTTTCCCTGACAAATGAAAACTTGTAGTTATTCTCTAGCTCTTTAAAATATTAGTATAGATAGATAGTGTTAGACGACGAAAATCAATTAAATGAACGTCACTAATATAATCTGTGGTCTCGGCAACACTGGCTGCCGTGGTGACGCTGTCGTCTGTCAACTGAGACAGATGAATAAAGTTTTCCCGCGCAAAGAGTGCAACGAGAATTATGGTGGGAAGTTTGACGGGCATAGAAATAAGTTTCTTATAAGAATTAGTTTTTAATTAAACTTAAATATTTGAGAGTGTGGTGTTTTACTTAAAAGTTTCAGAAGTGGGATAAGACTTACGTGCAGTGATAAGTTATTACAATAGTAAAGTTCGGCAGCAGTACAATTACGAAAGAGGACGTATTTTATATTTTTCTTACTGTGTTGAAGACAGCCATTTTGTGCTTGGCTTGGCCTATGGACAAGTAAAAACTTGCTTTTCGGTGGTTTTTAAAAACTGTTGTCGCTATCAGAGTTTTGTGTGTGTTTTATTGTGCTTATGAAGGACTGCAACTTCTACTCAATGCATGCATGGCTCAAGTGCTTGAACTGGTGATTGGTGAGCTTTTTCCATGTTGAACTTTTATATATCTCTGCTTGAGCTGAAATTGGACTCAATATACTTACCTGTTTATTTTGCCATAGTAAAAGACTATTAGAAAATTAACTTATAAACTTTAATAATTCTTAAGAATGCTGCATCTTTTATATGAGTGATGGTGCTGTTGGTGACATAATTTAGCTACTCTGTATTACAAGCATAATTAATTTCACAATTTCCATATTGTTAAGTTCAAAAGGCAATTTCCTAACCACATTTATTTATATTTACATTTAAACTAAAAGTGCTATAGAACACAAATTTTCTAACACTGTTATATTGCTGAAGTATATTGATAATAAGTGTTAAGACGGTCAGCGGGTGCTTTTTGTCACTACTGATATTCACTAACTTTGAATTAATTTTAATAACTATAAGTGGTAGTGTATATTTTTGCTTATATCACTGGTCACATGGGTCGTCACAAGAGATCTCGGAGATCCAGTAGCACATCATCCTCAAATTCAAGTTCACATAGCAATGTGAACAATAAGAAAAGATACAGGAGAGAATTGAGAAAAAGCAATCAACATATTAAAGTGTTAGAAATTCTTGTTAAAAACCTGCGGAAAAGTCAAGATAATCAAGGAGAAGGCTCCTTGGGAAGTTTAGGATCATCACGGCCAATTGTACGGTATTTTGGCAGAAATGATTTCATACCTGAGTTTGATCCTCGATCGTCCGCTGTCCCAATTGAACACTGGCTGAGGAACTTAGAAAGTATTTCTAAAATTCATGGCTGGGATGAACCTACATTAATATGCAATTGTACATCTAAGCTGCGTGGCTATGCCAAAAGTTGGTATGAAAGGCAGTCAACATATGAGTTAAGTTGGATTCAATGGAAAGAAAAAACTGATTACAGCTTTTCCTTTTACCAAAAACAAGCTTTGCCAAATTAGAGAGCTTGTTAACCGAGTAAAATTACCCAATGAAAATGTCATTGAATTTTATTATAATAAATTGGGTATAGGCATATCGTGTGAGCTTACTGATGATGTTATCTGCCAAGCTATTATAGGCACCCTGGGTAATAAATTATTAGAAGTTGGAGCGTTGTCAGCAGGTTGTCACGATACAACTTCATTACTGAACTATTTAGCAAGTTTCATGAATACTAATGACAATAGTGGGAATAAACCTCAGGAAGTTAAAAAGCTTAACATAAATAAGTCTATCAAATGTTTCAAATGTAATCAAGGTGGCCATAAAGCATTTGCTTGTTTTAACTTCAAAAATCAAAAGAACATTAAAAATTTATGTTCTTTTTGTAATAAACCAGGCCACACAGAGTCAGTATGTTTCAAAAAGAAAAACCAAGAATAATATGAAGAAATGGATGCCGTAAGGGGCTTAGATCCATTAATTGCCGTCAGGGGCTTGCACAAATGGATGCCGCAAGGGGCGTATATCCATGAATGCCGTCAGGGGCTTGTACAATTGGATGCCGTAAGGGGCGTATATCCATGAATGCCGTTAGGGGCCTGTACGAATGGATGCCGTATGGGGCGTATATCCATGAATGCCGTTAGGGGCCTGTACAAATGGATGCCGTGAGGGGCGTATATCCATGAATGCCGTTAGGGGCCTGTACGAATGGATGCCGTGAGGGGCGTATATCCATGAATGTCGTTAGGGGCCTGTACGAATGGATGCCGTGAGGGGCGTATATCCATTAATGCCGTTGGGGGCGTGTGCAAATGGATGCCGGTAAAGGGGCGTATATCCATTAATGCCGTTGGGGGCGTGTGCAAATGGATGCCGGTAAAGGGGCTTATATCCATAAATGCTTAAATGGCTTGCACTGATGTTTGCCTTGAAGGGCTTTTACTTGTATTTGCCGTAAAGGGGCTTGCATTTATATTTGCCGTAAGGCGCTTCAAATAATTGCTCTAATGGGCTCTATATCATGCCGTAAGGGGCTTGTGTTTATAATTACCTTTCAGGTTAAGTAACTGCGACTACCAACTGGTCATCTGGCTACGAGCCGTCGGTACAGGGAGTTGCTGCCGTAACCCGAAAGAACATCCTTCGAGGACGAAGGAAATTCAGGATGGCCGAATGTTAGACGACGAAAATCAATTAAATGAACGTCACTAATATAATCTGTGGTCTCGGCAACACTGGCTGCCGTGGTGACGCTGTCGTCTGTCAACTGAGACAGATGAATAAAGTTTTCCCGCGCAAAGAGTGCAACGAGAATTATGGTGGGAAGTTTGACGGGCATAGAAATAAGTTTCTTATAAGAATTAGTTTTTAATTAAACTTAAATATTTGAGAGTGTGGTGTTTTACTTAAAAATAGATAGACTTCTAAAATTCTATAATCCAGGGTAATCACGTTCGATGCATAATACTCTTTGGAAGGTCGCGAGGAAATCCAGTAGGTTTGTTCCTATTGCCACCACTTAGATTCAATGTCATTTTAACCAAATAAACAAAATTGCCCCTTTAGCCTTGCATAGCAAAACTGTGGAAGTATTTATAAACAGATTTTTTTTTGGCTAGGTCGGGCCACCTTCAACACCAAAGGAGTTACAAGTGCGTTGCCGGCTTTTTGGAGATAAGGGTTTCGGATATTTAAGAATTTTGGGCCTCCGGTAACCTCACTCACAGGGCGAAACACAACGCTGTGGTTGTTTCACGCTAGTTTTCCGATATCACTGATATCGGAAAACTAGCCTTGATATCACTCCGGTCGAGTTGACCTATTTGTGCCGAATCTTGCTGGCTTTCCCACACTTTACTCATACTGCCTTCTAGCCGTTAAGGGCAGAGCGTTGGTCTATCTTAAAAGGCCCTGTGTCGCACTTGGGCTTCTTCTGGTGTTGTGGATCGCTTACCATCAGGAAATAAGTCTGCTCGTTTGCCTACTATTTCATAAAAATATTGAATAGTAATGCTCTGTCGAAGTTCATTACAATTATAAAACGAATATAAAATTTGAAGATAAATATAAAGCGGGTCAAGCGCAATAAGGCATCGCCGCCCCTGTCTAGAGCAGAAAAAGTAACGGGACAGTTTTAAAATCAGTAAGCAGCATAATGTGGTTAATGTTAAACTACTACTAAAAACTTAAAACTACCGAGTCGAGTGGTGTCTCTAGCACTGGGAGAGAGTCCGACTAATACACTGGCTAAAAACCACTCCGTTCCTTCTCTCGCTCTAGGCCGAAGCCGCGGTACTTCATTGGTCTTGCACCTTAAGAGTGAGTGTCAGAATCTTACACTAAGTAAAACTCACCCTGTTCCTATTCCTGCTAAAGGCCGAGGCCACGGTAGATTATTGCGCTTAACCCGCAACCTTAGCCGAACTTACCAATGACGCAGTATAAAAATAAGGAAGTTGCAAATTGCAGAATTCGTAAAACACAGATAGACATCCAAGACAGAAGTTAAAGTTTAAAACCGTTCATTTAGATATCACAATAAATATGGAGAACTCTAATTTTATTGTTTTAGTTCGGAATGGCTCTAAGTTTTAAATTAATGTCTTCGCCAAGCCTTTACTTTGTTAAATAATTCAAGTTTCTAAATCAATTTGTATGGATCAAATGTAGATTTAAGTTCTGTGGGTACATTTCGGGGGAATGGTAACGTTACATCATTTTAGGGTTGTTTTTTTAAGGCGTAGACAAGGCTATGCATCCATTATTCGTCTTTAATGTTATTCTTACGTTATTTGGGATCTTATTCTGAATCTTTAAGAGAATTGCACGTGAAATGGATGTATTCTATTGTTTTAAGTTCATTGTAGAGTCAGAAAAAATATGATTGAGTAATCTAGAACATAAATGTAATTAGTGCTAGTAAGTGTTAGGCGAGGTTGGCACAGTGGCTTGGCAACTGGTTGCTGTGATCCAAAAATTGTTGTTCCGGGTCTGTGTGTGATGTGTATGTGAATTTCCTTGTTTGTAAACGCAGTTGTCATATAATTTTCATCCGCAGTTATACAACGTTTTCTCAGAATATTGTCGTGAAACAACGCTGCCGTTCTTTAGCTGTCTTAATGAGTTTACTAGAAGCCGATTCAAATCCCTTCCCTCTATTCCTAATATTTAATCCCCAACCCAATATCTAATACCAAAAAGTCCAGCAATGCGCTCGTAGCTTTGAGTGACTTTAGAGAGGCGCCGATCGCTTACCATCAGGCGATCCGTCTCCTTCTTTGTATTTATCACAGAAAAATAGGACCAAATAAAAGACTACATTATATTTAAACAAAAGAAGATTTATTATCATTAACCATTGCCCCACACTAGTTATTTCTCTTGTATCGCAACATGCAATTTCGCTTACACATCACACCCAGACCCAGTACAGCAATTTGGAACCCGGTTGCCTAGCAACCACGTCAACAGTGCATAAAACAGTGACAAACTCATAGTCACAAGAGGAGCAATGTTGTTGGTATCTGAATCGGTTCCAAGTGCTCTTCATATCGAACCACGCTGTAAGCGAATTTCGTCAAGTTGATACTTTCTTCTTGTAGATAGGTATGTGGGGTTTTAAATTTAAGAATACAGACTTTTCTATGTGATAGGGTCTCGAACGCGGTTTACTGATGGTAAGCAATCGCTTGAATACCCGCAACACCAGTGCAGATACGAATAGGCTGCTAGCCCTTTTAAGGTTTAGTGTTTTGGAAGTTTAAGGAGAGGGAAAGTATTGGTCCTCCGGTTACACAACGCAGCGGATGTTATACACCGATTTTCTTTGAAGCCCCGAAATCACTCTGGTCAAGCAGATTCACTCATGCCGCAAAATAATCGCCTCTTAATCAACGAGATCTTTCATGATCATTATATCAGCCACAACAAATACACATCTAAACAACATATTCGATCGAATTCCATCAAATGACAAAAATTAATGGTATTATCCTACTCTGCTTAACTTTTTCCAAGCAATGTATAACTAGAAAACCAACTTTTATCTTTTAATAATTAGGTGTAATTTTACAATGCTTATAGTATTTTTATTGGACTTTTTCTGAGTCGTTGGTGCATTTACAAACATACAATTTGATATACACATCACAACCAGATCCGGAACAAGAATTTGTAGATTTGACACAAAGAGTTGTCCCGTGCGTGAATCGAATCCGCGACACGTTGCGTGGCATCCAGTTTCCCAGTCACCGCGTAAATTGTGTCGACATTATTATCAGACTAGCTTCCGCCCGCGGTTTCACTCGCGTTGATTGAGAGCCTATGTGTATCCAGGATATCACTATCTACATACCTAATTTCAACCAAATCGGTCCAGCAGTATCGGTATATATCGGTCCTTAAGTGTGGGAGAGCCATGCTTTGGCAAGAAGGGGTTGGCTCGACCGGAGTGATACCACGGACTCACAGAAAATCGGCGTGAAATAACCTAAGAGTAGTGTTTCGCCGTGTGGGGGAGGTTACCGGAGGCCCAATCCTTCCCCTACCCGAATCCGTTCCCTTTTCTCAAAATGTCCAAACCCCTAATCCCCAAAAGGTCGACACTCGTAACTCCTTCGTAGTTGCGGGTGTCGTTTGCCGACCTTTTACATAAAAAAAGCAGTTTATATGTATGTGTAAGATTAATAATTATTAAATATACATACATACATACATTTTAACAACCTTTCATAATAAGTACTTTTATAATAAGTATTAGAAGGATATTTACACTATTTGAATACATCAAGATAAAAGAGGTTTTTTATAAGATATGTGACAGCCATTATCTTAAGTACATAGTTACTCGAAAAAATATTTTTTATAATATACTATGCAAAATGATATTTATGTAGTTACAACTTTGGTTATCACTGAAACTAAGGATTTATTTTACATGCAATAAATGTTTTAAGTAATGGATAAAGTTAGACACGCAATTTGATATATGCATCACACATGCTTGCATGATATCGGCACATTTAACTTTATTTGTTTACCTAGCTGTCTGTTTATCATTGCTTTTTAAACATAATACGGAGAAGGAAATGCGTTTCACCATGTAAGTGAGGTTACCAGAGATCCTAACCTTTCCCTCCCCCATAACTCTAAAACTCTAATCCCCAAAAGAACGGCAACGTACTCGTAACTCCTCCGTTGTAGCCGGTGTCCACGGCCTGCTGATTTTTTTTATGGTATAAGTCAGCAAACGAGCAGACGGATTACCTGATGGTAGGCAATCGGTGCCGCCTATGGACACACTCAAGACCAAAGAAGTTACGAGTGCGTTGCCGACCTTTTGGGGATAGAGGTTGCGGATATAAGGATTTGGAAGGGACAGGAGAACGGGAGGGATTAGGCCTCCGGTAACCTCACTCACACGGCGAAACACAACGCTGTGGGTTGTTTCACGCCGGCATTCTGTGAGGCCGTAGTATAACTCCGGCCGAGCCGACCAATTCGTGCCGAAACTTGGCTCTCCCACATTTCGTTGATTGCTTACCAATATGGAATCCGTCAGCTCGATTGCCGTCCTATCACACAGGAAAAAAACATTTAACTCCACTGAATTTACTGAAGACACGATACGACATACCATATATGATCAGTTTTTTCAAGCAGATAGTGTTTACAATAACTTCCTAATCCCAAAACAAGGAAAAGTATCACTTGATGTTAAGCAATCACCGCTTCTCGTAGACATCTGTACCGCCAAAGGAATAACAAAGTGCGTTGCCAACAGTTTGTGGATTGATAGGGTTTTGCGAATTGACAATGGAGTTCTATGAGGCTGTGATATGTGCAAGAACTAAGTACAAATTACAGCAGCTCACACCTTCCTAAAAAAAGTGTGGGAGAGACATTCTTTAGCACGAATGGATCGGCTCGATCGGACTGATACTACGGCTTCACAGAATATCCGTGCGAAAGAACTACAGCATTATGTTTCATTGTGTGAATGAGGTTACTGGAAGCCAAATCCTTTTCATACCCCCAGCCCTTCCAAATCCTTAATCTTCTAATCCTCTAATCCCCAAAAGGTCAGCAGCGCACTCGTATCTCATCTGTTGTTGAGCTGATTGCTTACCATCAGGTAATCAGTATGCTCGTTTGCAGATGATTCCTCTGATGTGCACTGCCCATAAATATCCCTGTAGGCGGTGCTGACCAAATTTCATAAAAAAAGATGAAAAACATTATAACCATCCTTCATGCATATGATTTACAGTATAAAAATATGAAAAGCCAGTTTTACACCACACTAACCTCAAACGCGTTTAAAATTGAAAATAATATTTTACAGGAAAGCAATACGCTGAAAGCGCACACCGTACTTCCAACCACCACACAAAACATATAACAGTAAACGAAATATGCGAATTGTCCACAAAATAAAATCCAGATCCGAATTCAAAGCGAAATACGGACTCCATTTTTAAATAGAAAAAAAAATAATTCTTCTATTTTAATTCAGCCAGCAACTCTCGAGTTTTGCCCGATTTATATACCGAGAGTGCCGTTTGATATACGTTTATTGTATTTTCGCGCTTCTCCTCTATATATTTGTTTGTAGATTAAGTCGAAATTCCTAAAGCAGCGAGCGTGTTTTTCGCTGAGGAAAAGTAGTTTGATTGATGTTAATTGTTAAGCCTTTTTGGTGGAAATTTTTGGTTATTTTGCTGAAGCACGCTACTTAGTGAGGGGTGGTGACAAGGAGATTACTAAGAATTTTATACACATACATTTATATAATAAATGTTATGTGTGTTTAAGTAAATCCAATTTTTCTCCGGTTTCGTTCTAAGCTAACCTATTTTTTTGTGAGGGGAAAATCATCAAATGTCTTCTCCCGCCCAGGGTCGAGCGGGAGCGAGTGTCTCTTACTGACTAAAAACACCCTCGTTCCTTCTTCTGCTCTGGGCCGACGCTGTGGTGTCTCATTGCGCTAACCCCGCAACCCAGAATCACATCAGCCCTATAGGGCCTCATCTGAGGTCTATTGGCTCTTTGAGGCACGCGACACGCTATGCGCCGTACGCTCGGGTCGGGTTCTGGTCGGGCGGCGAGTAACCTTTACGCGGTAGTAAAGCTGCCAGAATGAGTCAGATTTAATGACTATTGCATAAAACTACAAACGAGATTCGAAAGAAAATTTTTGTCATTTAGTCAAATGGCTTCAGACAAAGAGAAATATTTGAGAGCTTTCGTCTTATCTTAAATAAGCTAGTGGAATGCGTCATACTTAATTACATAAAGATATAAATGTGTTACGTGTGTTGAAATAAAATGATCGTCGTATGCCTGAGTCTTAAATAAGCTGTGACAAACAATAAGCATATATCTCTACTTTAAGTTATTTTTTGATCAACTAACTTAAAGTCAAAGTCAAAATCATCGGGCATCACTTTTGAAACGTCAAAATAGAATATGAATCTGTCAGCCTGTTCGTCAGTGAAGCTGGGTACTCGTTTCGAATAGAGAAAAACGAGCAAGAAACTCCATCGTTACACTTTTTCTTAATATACGTTTTAGATTTCATCTTTACATTATTTAATACGTGAGAAAATGCTGAGAATTTTTTTTAAAAAAAGAACAAGCGATGCGATCTTTTCATCATCATCATCAGCCTGTTGTCGTCCACTGCTGGACATAGACCTCCCCAATTGCACGCCACTGAGCTCGAAGTTCAGCTCCTCTCATCCAAACACTGCCGATCATTTGCTCATCATTAAATTTATGATAACATTCTTGTTCGTCAAAATCATGATCCAGTTGGATTCGGTCACTACCCAAAGAAGGCGAACATGTCTTTTGATTTTACATAAATTTTACACATCTAAACATTATAGGTACACAGATATCATTTTATAAAAAATTTTTCAAAAAAATGTCTCAAATATATTTCGACAGCAAAAATATTAAAAGTTACAAGTGACAGAGTTGGAAAGGGACAAAATTGTACCTGTTCTATAGCGCTATCCTTCTCTTTGGTGCTTTACAAGAGAGGATGGCTTATTATGCCATCAATAACAAATTTTTGCGGTTTCCTGTAAAGATAAGGAATGCTATACAGAACCCATGGGAGTCATTAGGAGTTCCGGATTAATATGGGTAAGGGATCGAAAATGATGGCCTTAATTGTGATTATCCCTATGGTGCTATGTTTGGTAGTCCATCCGATTAACTAAGGAACTAATATTATAATGATGTGTGCAATTTAGTTGTCGATTATCATGCTGTGTTTAGACTCTTGATAGGCTAACACACTTCACATAGAAATAAAAAATATAAATGTAAGTCAATAAATTAACGTAAAATTCATTGAGTGAACTATATGAGGGTGACTGCTAATACGAATTATGAGACCACGAACTGAATTAAATAATTAGGTAAATAAATTACGATGACGAACTTTAAACTTGTACGATTTTCATAAATAAAGTTTGCAGTATAGAAATTAATTTTCGTTGTTTTAAATAATAATATGAACTGGTTACGTCCAAAGGCGCTGCTTATAATTTTCGAACAAAACCAATACTGGTATCTCAAGTATGATTCTATGTTTAAGTTTGACGAGGTGACTGGTCCTCCGGCTTTCGGGAAACGTGTGGAGCGTTCGATTGTAGCATGAAATAAGTCTGGATGGATATTTGAAATTGTATGTTTGTAAAGACACCCACGACACAGAATAAAATCCCAGTGTTGAGTACCCTTTTTGAAAAGAAAACAAAGCTAAAAATTAAGATAATTAAGACAGTGTCTAGCATTATATTTGGAGTCTAGCAATATGGTCAGGAGTCATTTATATGAGAAACGTTGTTCTTAAATTAAATTGAAGATTTAATTATTAATTTATCATGACTGTTCTCTGAATACTAAAAGACTTATCCTCCCACATTAAACACAAATGTCATATGAAGACAATAAAATAATCTCGTTACAGTCACAATAATAATTTCATTAGGGAATACAGGCCAGGCAGTATTATATTAATCGAAAATCCACACACAGAAGACAAAGGGACTTCATTTAATTAAAAGAATGAAAGGAAAATCAAATAAAATATGGTCTTATATTAATTACTTCTGACATTTCATCTGTTAATGAATATAACTATTATTTTATTTTTCATTAATATCAAAAACTAGGTTTATGCTGGAGGTTTTGCTCCCGTGGTTACACATCGTGGGTACACCAAAAATTTTTCTGGAGTAAGACATCCCATTGTGGAACACCATACAAAAACTTGTGCGATAGTGTTGTTGAGATTTGAGATTAACGCGGATTTTTGAAC
Organism: Spodoptera exigua; assembly: GCA_902829305.4. Classification (NCBI taxonomy): domain Eukaryota; kingdom Metazoa; phylum Arthropoda; class Insecta; order Lepidoptera; family Noctuidae; genus Spodoptera; species Spodoptera exigua. The sequence continues at coordinate 3,180,067 of LR824624.2, forward strand.
AAATAATGATAGTATTAATATAATAATAAAGAAAAGACCAAAGATAAATGAAAAGATATAAGTCACAAAAAGATCCATAGCTGGGCAGAGGTAGACACAGTCGAAGGATGAGCATTGCAAGCATTGATCAAATCGCTCGCTTCAAGCGGATTGGCGTAACCGAGGGCCGGGCACGCTACCATAGCAGCGGTAAGACCCCTCTTTGAGGAGTGGCTTGAGAGACGCCACGGCGTCCTCACCTTCCGTCTGACGCAGGTGCTTACCGGGCACGGCAGCTTCGGTAGGTTCCTGTTTCGGATTCAGCGGGAGGAAACGCCCGAGTGTCGTCATTGTGAGGACCACCCAGAGGATACGGTGGAGCATACGGTAGCGGTATGCCCTGCCTGGGCTGAGCACCGCCGTATCCTCAGGGAAGTGATAGGCGGCGGGGACCTCTCGCGCCCGGCCTTAGTCGAGGCCATGGTGCGGAGTGAGAGGAACTGGGACGCCGTCTCCTCCTTTTGTGAAGCAGTCATGCTCGCAAAGAGAGAGGCGGCCCGCGTGAGGGAGCAATCCTCCTCCTCACGCCCCAGCAGCCGCAACTGGCGACACTACGGGCGTCGGGGATCGAGGGACGATCTCCGGCCACCGTAAGCACGGGCCTGCGGTCGGCGAGTAAGGGCAGCTCGCCGCCCGACCAGAACCAGGCCCGAGCGTACGGCGCGTAGCGTTCCGCGCGCGCCTCAAAGAGCCATTCGACCACCACAGACGGGGCCCTAAAGGGCTGATGTTCAGCCGGGGTTGCGGGGTAAGCGCAATGAGGTACCGCGACCTCGGCACAGAGCAGGAGAAGGAACAGGGGGGTTTTTAGTCAGTAAGAGTCTGACACTCCCTCCTGCCCGGCCCTGGGCGGGAGAAGTCATTTGATGATTTTCACTTCACAAAAAAAAAAGCGGATTGGCGTATTCAGATATACTATTGTTTTACTTATAAATGCCGGTTTCTTCGCAATACCTTCTTTACTGAAGGTCAAAGGTGTTTAAACTTTGACCAGCTGCAATGTGCAACGAATCGCATTTTGGATTCCCGAACGAAAAAATCTTTGTGTATTTAAAAGTGTATCTTTGCATACACAACCATGACTTATAACAATTTCCTTGTATGGGTAAAAAACCTCCTAACGTGCTAAACTGCAAGGTTTCAGATCCTCACACTCATACTCGAGACTTGAGTATCCTAATCTCTACATAATAGCAACATATACCAGTCCGAGCGTACGGCGCGAAGTGTTCCACGCGCGCCTCAAAGAGCCAATAGACCACCACAGACGGGGGCCTACAGGGCTGATGTTCAGCCGGGGTTGCGCGGTAGGCGCAATGAGGCACCGCGACCTCGGTCCAGAGCAGGAGAAGGAACAGGGGGGTTTTTAGTCAATAAGATAGATAGATAGATAGATCATTTATTTGTCATAACATGAGTTACATGCAGATGGAACAAAGAAATATATTAAAGCACAGACATGTTTGGCCTTTCGGCGTACAAATATAAAGATGAGTTTAGACAATGTCAAATGTCATTAATTAAATTATTACAATTCTATTTTTCATATTATCCACATAATAGTTATTACAGTTATAGTCATCAGTACAATCATTAATGTCAATACAATTACATTACAGTTAAAATAATTAAAATTTACAAATTAAAAATAGTCCAAGCAATCTTTAAAAAATTTCATAGTCAAATGTTGTCATTTAAAAATTCAAGTATGGTATAGTATGCCTTCTTAACCAAAAACTGTTTTAATATATTTTTAAGGGTTTGCAATTTTTGTTTGTGTTAAGAGTCTGACACTCCCCCCCGCCCGGCCCTGGGCCGGAGACGTCATTTGATGATTATCCCCTCACATGGGGCAATTTAAAAAAAAACTCCTTTCAGATCCTCACACTCATACTCGAGAATTGAGTAATGGCAACATATGTAGATATACCAGTACCTACCTTAATGAGCATGCTGACTCAAAACCCTCAAAAATCATCATCATATTCACTACACAGTATAAAACAATGTCGCTTTATCTGTCCCTATATCCTTATGTATACTTAAATCTTTGAAACTAGGCAACGAATTATGATGCTGCTATTTTAAATCGCGTTATTGAAGAGGAAGGTTTATATGTGTCGTCATTGAAATTGTGGAGGGATTTATTTAGTATCAGCTGTGCACCCGTGCGCATTCGGTGCGGCTCACTAGTAATGAATAATACAATGAAATGAGGAAGTCATGTAATAATGAATGATTTTTTCATTCATTCTTTTTGATCTCGCTAAGTCGACAATTCTTTTTTTCACCGCGTAATATACCAAATCAAAAGGCGTTTTCGGCGCGATCCCACATCGGGTTGTCAGCATTTCGGAGCTCCCAACTTCATTATTGAACGTCGAAGCCTTTTTTTTTGTTTTCAACGCCTACCATATTGGAAATTTGTTGTGTATTGTACCTGAATTTCGAACATATACCACGTGGTCGTTTGGCGTTATTTGCCGGTAGATTTTGGTTATGTTTGCTTAGTAAAGGATTTGGATTTGGTTGATAATGGAGGTATGCTTTTGGTATATGGGTCATGGCAGTGTAGAGTACATTAAATTTGTAAATTTTGCTTTTTATCGTAATTAAAGTTAGAAGGAAGGAAGTTAGTATATGTTTGACGGCGATAGGGTAGCAGCAATCTCTGACTAACACGGAACCTTATCTATCATCTTTCTCATACATATTATAAATGCAAATGTTACGATGTTTGGATGTTTGTTACTCAATCACGCCAAAACGGCTGGATGGATCTGGATGTAATTAGGCACAGGCATAGGATACACTCCTTAATAGGATACAGGCTACTTTTGCATGACACTAGTCTTTATTACTAATATTATTTGTGGGGGTAATCTTTAGAACCGCTGTTTGGATTGCCAAAATTCTTTCACTGATAGATAGCTACAATGTTCCTGAGTGCTATAGGCCATAAATCATCACGCTACAATTAAATGGAGCCAAGCAGCAGGTGAAACCGCGCGAGAGTAGCTAGTATTTTATAATGCCAATTCGAATCAGTCCGAGACGCAACTACCTGTATCATTTAAATTATTATTTGTTTGTTCTATCCTTTCACGGCACCACAGGGTCCCGGACCTTTGGAAGGCGTACAAGGAGCCGAAGCCAACTCGCAGAGGCCCGTTGAACAGTTTTAATCTAAATGTGATGGGACATCAGCCGGCAATTATCCCTGTATGCACTATATAAGTGCACCCAAGGACAATCCCCGGTTGATGCAAGACTATAAAAGTAACTCGTACGTCTTCAGAGACATTTAATTATATCAAAAATGTTTACTTAGTTCAGCTAGGTCTGTGGCTATGAGTTAAAACCTTCCTGCAATCATACACTGCAACTCCGGCCTGTAGCAGCAGAAGGGACGATTTTATTCAGTAAGAGTCTGACACTCCCTTTCACCATAACCAGGAGATGTCATTTAATAATATTCCCCCCTCAAAAAAACCTTTTTCTTCACCGTCTGTCAATGGCTTCTAAATAGTCTTAGAAAGTATAATATATTATGTATAACTCGGAAAAGTCACATTGGTACTAACTCAACGGAATGAGATCCGGCGAGATCTCAGGGCTGAGTGGAAGCAGTGACTGTCGCAACCGAGGGCCGGGCACGCTGTAATAGCAGCGGTAAGACCCCTCTTTGAGGAGTGGCTTGAGAGACGCCACGGCGTCCTCACCTTCCGCCTGACGCTGGTGCTTACGGCTTACGGCAGCTTCGGTAGTTCCATATTCAATGAGATCTAGCATGAGAAGGTGCCGCCTTATACTCCAAGCTACCAGTACCTACATACACGTTTAATATTGACAACAAATTACATTAATTTATGTTTCTCATTATCATCAATCATGACATGATTTGGTGTATCATGTCATGATTTAGCTCCTGACGTCTCGATGTTACTCATGCGATGATTATGTTACTCGTTGATACGTTTCATCGTCATTTATCATTAACTAGAACGTTGCGCGTTGATGTAAAATTGACTGATTATTTTCACGAGGCGATGATCGAAACTTGTAGTGCAAAAGAAATGAAAAACAATTATTTTTTAAACATAAAAAGTTATTGTACTGTATAAAAAATTTAGTAACTTATGAATGAGAAATACATTTAAAAAATATTATAAAGAAAGCGATATAACTAGGACTATATGCAATAAAAGTGACAATTAGGAGCTGATAATAACGCTTTTGTCAAAATATGGATTACTTGAAGAATTAACTAGATAACGCTCATGACAATATTCATAATGAATTAATGGCTATGTATCGTATAATCTAGACTTATTTTATTGAGATGACTGATGGATTTTTAGTCATATTTTCTGGATTTACCTATATAAGTCATGTATATACCATCAATGAAAAATGGTAAACTGTGTAAAGATTCTGTATATGTATGTATAATAGTGCGTTTTGGAGGTAAGAGATTGAAGGTTTGCCACAACTTTTGGGGACGGGTCGGTTAAGTTTCGCGCCGGTTGAGCCGGTTAAGCCGGCTTTCCGTAAAGACTAGCATAAGCATATATCTGCGGTTTACCCGGCTTCTTCGTGCCGAAGCATGATTCTCCTACACTTGTATAACTCTCTAATTGAACCTCTGCCCTTGGAACACCCAATACTTTGAAATTTATCCAAAACTGTCACTAAATCATTAGTTGACTGCAATAATCCCTACGTAAATACCTTGAAGAACAAAAGGTTATTTTCTACAAGGAAACCTCAAAATGGATACTCAGTAACTCGATATCATAATCGGGGCTCTCAAACTTGAGTGGGAGACGGTCAGTTTCCAAGTGGAAGGTACGAAGGCGTGATATTATATTTGATTCATATTGGAGCCACTTGAGAGGGTCCTCTTAAGTTCCCTCTTGAAAAAACCTCCTCATCTTTGATCGGAATGGGGATAGGATACGGGTTTCTCATCCAAGGTCAAGAGCGTTGATTGAGGGAATCTTAAGCATTGTTTGTTGTATTTTTAGATGATTTTTAATAAAATTTATCCGTTTTAATGGTCACGACTTCTGGCGACCTGTGTTTTTTCTGAGTTGGCTCTTACGACACACAAAAAACAGGTTTATTATCAAATCTATGTATTATGCTGTCTCCGTATAGCAATAAAAATGCTCCATATTTTTATTCCTTTAACAACTAATACCTAATTAGTATTGATCCGCAAGCGGTGTACAATTTAATATTATTTGTGAATTAAATGACAAAAGCTCTACTAGTTTATAGTCCCAACGGGACTCATATTCTTAAGCAAAGTACGCGCCGCGGCTATGGGCAGTTTAGTTTAGTTTAGCTTAACTTTTCGCCAAAGCATACATCAAAAATATATTATTAACAAAAAATCCCCACACATTCATTCTTATTCGTAATAATAACTGTCAAAATGAAGGTACCCTCGCCTGCTCGCAAGGTACAGTACCTCTGCTACGGGGTCTGAAACGGATCATTTATCAAAAATTTCAAGTCTGTCTTCAAATAATTTTTCATTACATAACCTGAAATATTTACTGCCATTTCCAGATACGCGTAGCGTCGAATAATTTCGCACTCTTTTTCCTGAAAGGAATGAGTAAGTTAAAGTGTGTGCCACACTAACTTTTTCAAAAATGATGTTTTTTTATGTTTTTTTTTACTTGTTATTTTTTCCCGTTATAATATTTTTTTATGGAATAGGATGGCAAAAAAGTTGCCTTTTTCCCAGGTGGTAAGCAATTGGTGCCATCCATTGCATTAGTGGTTGTTTAATTGTGGGAGAGCCATGCTTCGGCACGAATGGGTCGGCTCGACCGGAGTGATACCACGGCCTCACATAAAACCGGCGTGAAATAACCAAAGAGTTGTGTTTCGCCGTGTGAGTGAGGTTACCGGAGGCCCAATCCTTCCTCTAGCCCAATCCGTTCAGAGTGGAAACAACGACTGTCGCAACCGAGGGCCGGGCACGCTACCATAGCAGCGGTAAGATCCCTCTTTGAGGAGTGGCTTGAGAGACGCCACGGCGTCCTCACCTTCCGTCTGACGCAGGTGCTTACCGGGCACGGCAGCTTCGGTAGGTTCCTGTTTCGGATTCAGCGGGAGGAAACGCCCGAGTGTCGTCATTGTGAGGACCACCTAGAGGATACGGTTGAGCATACGGTAGCGGTATGCCCTGCCTGGGCTGAGCACCGCCGTATCCTCAGGGAAGTGATCGGCGGCGGCGACCTCTCGCGCCCGGCCGCAGTCATGCTCGCAAAGAGAGAGGCGGCCCGCGTGAGGGAGCAATCCTCCTCCTCACGCCCCAGCAGCCGCAACTGGCGACACTACGGGCGTCGGGGATCGAGGGACGATCTCCGGCCACCGTAAGCACGGGCCTGCGGTCGGCGAGTAAGGGCAGCTCGCCGCCCGACCAGAACCAGGCCCGAGCGTACGGCGCGTAGCGTTCCGCGTGCGCCTCAAAGAGCCAATAGACCACCACAGACGGGGCCCTAAAGGGCTGATGTTCAGCCGGGGTTGCGGGGTAAGCGCAATGAGGTACCGCGACCTCGGCACAGAGCAGGAGAAGTCATTTGATGATTTTCCACTCACAAAAAAAAAAAAAAAAAAAAAGAAAAAAAAAAAGTTGCCTTTCCCAAAATCTTCAAATCCCTAATCCCCAAAAGGTCGACAACGCACTCGTAACTTCTCTGTTTCGGGTGTCCATGGGCGACGCTGATTGCTTACCATCAGGTTATCTGTTTTCTCGTTTGCCAACCCATCAAATAAAAAATAACCAATGATCACCCGCGACACCAGGGCAGTTACCAGTGCGTCGCGAGCCTTTTGGTCAATAGATTTCATTAATTTATTTTATATAATTAACAACATAATATTGACATAATTTGACTGCATGGTTGTTGCGATAGCTGGGCAACCGGCTGCCGCGCAACTTGTCATGTTTCGATCTCGCACTGAACAACTCTTTGTGTGATTTACAAATTGTTGTTCCGGGTCTGCGTGTGATGTGTACGCACTCACGACACAGGAAAAAATTCTAACATGAGGCAAAGTTTAAAAAAATATATATCTTAAAATCATACACGATAACACCACTGTATTGGATGTTCCTCTTTACAATGGTGGTCTTAATGGGTTTATTTGCCATTTAACTGTTAAACTAACTAAGAGTCATGGCATTGCGGATGCAAGCGCAATAATATACCGCGAGTAGGTAAGAAAAAACGGGGAGATTTATAGTTGATGAGAATCAGACGCTCCCTTTTGCATCTGTGTTAAGTAATATGATGAATATCCCCATCAAAAAAGACCATACTGGGCACAATACCTACATGTGTCTTAAGTGCAAACAATATTAACCCGTCCCAAAAATCCTACGGTAGTTGCATTTTTGCTTTCACTCCACTAACCTATGTCCTTGAGGTTCTCAATTTCCCGTGATACATGGTTTCGATGTAACTGTAACTATTAAGTCTACACACGCGACAATAGCTAAAAAAATGGAGTATCTTCTTTCGTTTTGCCAACATTTCCCTTCTCTGTCATGCTTCTATTATTTGTAGCGTGATGAAAAGTATTTCATAACCTGCCCAGCAGTATGAAAAATAATTGTACCAAGTTTCGTTAAAATCTGTCAAGTAGTTTTTGTTTCTATGAGGAACACACAGACGGACAGAGAGACAATAATTTAACAGATTACATTTTTACAACAGTATCGAGCACTAATTACTCTCTGATAGATATTTTGAAAATATATTTAATGTACAGAATTGACCTCTCTACAGATTTATTATAAGTATCGATAAGGCCAACGACCATACGATTTACCTGATGGTAAGTGATCAGCGCCACCCAGGTACACCCGTAACACCGAAAGAGCAACAAGCGCGTTGCTGGCCCTTAAAGCAAAAGTACGCGTTTAAAGGTTTGAATTTTCTTTCATATCTAAAAATATAAAAGCCTACTTAGCTTTCATTGAAATATTCGTGAGTTAAATAAATAACTTATTAATTCTCATTTCACGTATCGAGCCCGAGATAAGAATAATCTGTAAAAGAAAACTTTAATTATTATTTGAGTTTCAGATTAAATTGCAGAACTGAAAACTTTATTTTATCTCACGAAGATCTGAACAATTGGCGCACTGGGCTTCAGTGGGCCTGAAAACAACTATTTTCGCTTGAAACATTTAAAATTCAGTGGACTATTGATTGCCAGTGGCTTCTATGTCTAAATCCAGCCTGAATAATTCAGGAGGCTGTAAAATTGTGGAGTGGTTAGTTAGTTTGTTTTAGGTATTTTCATTTGAAATGACTTTTTATGTGATAACTTGGCAAATGACGAGACTCATACCTGATGGTAGTAAGCAATCACCGCCGCCCATGGATACACGCAACTTCGGAGGAGTTACGGGTGCGTTAACGACATTTTGGAGATTAGGGATTTGAAGATTTTGGGATTAGGGAGGGTTTGGAGGAGAGGAAGGATTAGGTCCTCGGTAACCTCACTCACACGGCGCAACACAACGCTGTAGTTTTTTCACTACAGTTTTCTGTGAGGCCGGGAATCACTTCAGTTGACTCGACCCATTTCCACCCACTCTTACACTTAAAATTGCACGATGGCGCGATGCCAAAGTTTTTGTACTGATATCTAAAGGCTCTTTGTGACTTGATAGGCTTTTAGCCAGGTGAGTTTATTTAGATTGACTGAAACACTGTATCCAAGGAAGACAATATAATCCAAGGAAATGACTGAAATAAACGCTCATTTCTTTTTTTATGGTATAGATTAGCAAACGAGCAGACGGATTACCTGATGGTAAGCAATCAGCGCCGCCCATGGACACCCGTAACACCAAAGGAGTTACGGGTGCGTTGCCAGCCTTTTTTCTTAAAGTCAAAAAAGGTGAGATAGACTGTGTCTTTACCTAATTAAACTTAAAAAAATTTATCAAATTCCAATATTATTATGTAACTTTTCAATGTGACTTAACTACCTACTTTCTTAGAAGAAGTAGCTTTTGCTCAGCAGCTGGCATATTCTGCCGACGTGATGACGACAATGATGGAAAAAGCCTGACCTATTGACTAGATTCAAATACAGTTTCTTGCAATATTATTTTATACATATTATGTTTTTTTCATGGTAATAAAATCATAGTAAACAAAAAGAAACACCGAAGCTCTTTTATGTATTAAAATATTAATTAAATTTATCAATGGTACACGCATGTCATTTGACTTATATTGACATATTTACAATGTATAATTACTGTATTAATAAAAAAATAATTATTTAAATACTTTGGTAGACTGCCTGTGAGTGTGTGTCTGTAGAGTCTGCTTGCGACCACGACCAGTGCAACCAGGTCGAAACGTCAAGCCTACCAAGGGACTTAAATATATATTTTTCGCATTAATACCCGCGTAATCACATATTGTCAATATGAAACGCGAAAGTTTAAAATTTAGTAATATTAGCATACTTTTTCGAATTGAAATGACTGTGTCTATTTATTAATTTTTGTGACAAATCGTTTCATTTCTCAAATAAACCGTGTGTACTTAAACGTGACTTCTCAATGCACGTGTCACAAAATGTGGCCCTTTATTTCTATCTCGCTCCCACTTTCTCTTTAACATCACTCTTTCTCTGTCACTGAAAAGGTCATAACGACTGTCAAAGTCAAACACTTAATAAAATAAAAAACAGTGTTATATTTTAAAACAAAGGACCATTCCGCCATACTTAAACCGAGACCTGAAACAACAATTTTTGGAGTTGTTCTGTAAGAGAACCAAACCCACAACACGTTGCTCAATGTTGCTTTAACAGCACCAATCATGCATTCTTGTATGCAACGTGAAACTCACGTATTGAAATTTTTATGAAAGAATATTCATGAAAAATAATAAAGAAATAGAAATTATTTATACCTATCTAATTCAACTGAGATGTAGCATTGAATCTCGGAAGGCTTAGCATCTGCCGATTTTTTATCAGGTCAGTGCAATAGTATTTTACTTTGTTTTGTTTAAATACGTGGCAAATAAGCAAGCAGATAAATCACTACCAATGTGTGTTGACCCCCTGGACACGCGCGGATTTCCGAAATTTTTCCATTGATACTACAATATTTCCGAGAGATATATGCTAAAAATTATGTTGTTTTTAAAATGCCGGGATATACTACTTTTTACGCGTGCGAAGCCGTGGGTGGAAGCTATTTAATGCAATAAGAGTGGAATGCTTGAGACACAGTTGTAATACTCTGTTCTGTTTCACATTTTATCAGCTCCAGACTACAATAATCACGCGGTTCTGCGGACGGCGAGTTAGGGTAGCGAACTAGAACCAGATCCGAGCGTACACCGTGTTGCGTTCCACTCCTCAACGAGCCAATAGACCACCACAGACGAAGCCCTATAGAGCTGATGTTAAATCACCGCGGTCTTGGCTTAGAGCAGGAGAAACGGTTTTTGGTCATAACAAGTCTGACACTCCCTCCCGCCCCACCCTGGTCGGGAAAAGACATCTGATGAATTTTCGCTCACATAAAAGAGTACGATAATAATCAGAGACGTCAAAACACTGCGACAAAAACAAAAATATAGCTTTTAAAAACACAAATATTCCTAAGGTTTCTAAGGGTAATACTGTGAACACATGTTTAATATACATAATATATTTTATTTTAAGCTAAATCTCACCATTTTATTGGATATCCCGACTATTCTAAAAGTTCACAGCTCCGCTGATTTAGCCACGCACAAGCAGACGGTTTCTATCACGGAAATGCGGCCATTTGTCAAAATATATTAACGTCAAACCACACACCACAAAGGCAGCGAAAATGTTTTGTGGAAATTATACAGAACAAAGGAACTCTTATATATGTATGTGTGACGCGACGTGATATTTTTCGTGTTTAGCTAGGCTGTTATTAAACTTCATTTTAGGCTTTCTTTTTTCAACTGGTTTCTCTCGCCCTTGGTGAGGAGTGAGATTGAATCTAAATCTATATGTTATATATAAAAATCAATGCCACTTTTCGTTGTAATGTTATAACTCAACAATTTCTTTACCGGTTTGGCTAAATTTGGTTTGTATGTATCTAGAGAAAATAAAAAAAAATCTTGAAAAACTGCAAAATCGACATCATGCTGGCAGGGCCTCGGACGACCGCTAGTCTTAACTAATATTATAATTGCGAAAGTAACTCTGCCTGTCTGTCTGTCTTTTCTTCACGCCTAAACTACTGAAACGATTTCTGTGAAATTTGGTACAGACATAGTTTGGAACTCGAGAAAGGACATAGAATACTTTTTATAACCAAAAAAGAAGAAGTCACTATTCCAGGCGAACGGAGTCGCGGGCAAAAGCTTTTACTATATAATTATGAATTTGCCCATTTTGTTACAATCAGCTACGCCGTAGTAGAAATCACGTAGCAAAATTACTACGCCGTAGTCTAAGTAGGTACCAAACTATGACATATAACCCAAAAAGTTTTGCTCAATATTTCAACTAGATGGTGTTCTTGAACTTGAACTGAAATATAGCTTTTGTGACAATGCTATATTATTATGAAGATCTTTATTTGGAAATAATAAATTCATTAATAAATGGATTATAAATAAAACTTATACAAGTACATAGTGTCGTATTATCACAATTACACATTATCTTACCTTTATAAAAAAAACAACCAGTAAAAACGCTTCCAAATTGTGTAATACACACAAAAAAAAAATCTACGAAATTTCTTCACACAACTCCCATACTTACTAATGAACGAATAAATAATAACACAATGTGCTCGACTGTACCACTACCGGTACTCATTCATGTACCATACACTTGGTACGAGTGAACACCAAACCAAAACCATCCAGTGTATAATGGTTCCCTTTCGTCTGATCTTGCTACACATTCAACGGTCAGCTTAAACTGGATTTTCAGTTTGTCGTTTAGTCGCATGTACAGTCGTCGACAAAACTTTGTTCTCGCATTTATGTATTTATGTTAAACAGACGCTGTGCGAAGTATTTCGTATGTACATTGCGTAGAGCGATTGCGGGTGGTTAGGGTTGATACAGTGAAAAAAGTATTTAATACAATTTGAAATCACAAAAAGAGAATCCAACCTTTTTTTTTATAAAAAATTTAGTTTGCTGTAGAATTGTCTCCTTAATCGTGTATAATTTTTAAAACATATATTTTTTTCACGTCATGTCTTGACTATTTAAAACCTCATTGTGAATAACAATGTTGTCTATACTAATATTATATAGAAGTAAAATTTTTAAATTTTGAAGTTTGTATGTAGGGGGTAATCTTTGGAACCGCTAGTCGGATTGCCAAAATTCTTTCACTGATAGCTACAATATTCCTGAGTGTTATAGGCTAAAAAAACATCACGTTGCGATCAAATGGAGCTGAGCAGCGGTTAAAACCGCGTTAGAGTAGCTAGTTAATAATAAAGGCCTTTTCTCTTTTGGAAAATAGAGAACCTCCTTACCTCTCCTTACTATACCTACCTACCAACGAATCCTTGTACTTAACACGCCACTGGTTATAATGACCATTGGACCAATCAGAGTAAAAGTCTCATTATGTTTTCAGTTAAAACCGATTGTGAACCAAAGGTGAAATATAATTTCAGCACTTATGTAACTCTTGAAAAAGCGGTTTCAGAATTACTTCAGCCCTATTTGTGCTAAATACGAGCTCAAAGGTAAATTAAGGCTAAGATGGATATTTTTAATCGATGAATTTAGTACTTACTGCTGCTTTGTTGTGAGACTGAGGAATATTTTTGGATTATGGAGGAATAATTAAGATCAATGATCTATCTAGCGTGGTTAACTTGACGTGGTGGTGATATGTGTTGGCTTGGAGGTTAAGGCGTCAACTTTTCATTCATGAGGGTGCGAGTTCAATGCCTAACAAGTACCACTGTGACTTTTTGCGAGTTATATGTACTTTCTGTGATTATTTAGACACCACTTACAAGTGGTGAAGGAAAACATCTAAGTTATGAGTTTGAAATCACCAATCCACCTTAAGCAAGTGTGGTGATGAATGATCAAATCTTCTCTGTGTGAGAAGGGGCTTTTGTTTAGCTTTCTTCAGTTCGTCTGATGATGATGATGTTGTTATTTTTGTTGGCAGCAACAAGCTTAGCATGGTTTCTCTATTAAAAAGTGTTAATTAAAAACCCTGAAAAGTCTTTTTTAAAAAGCGATCTAGCCCCAAGTAGGTTATGTCTATACCTGTACACTGGCTAGGGTTGTTAAAGATGAGATTACGATAAAAAATCCCTGCTCGAGCAATAACACAATGTTACATTTTTTTGTCAACCCTGACGCACACGCAAAACTTTTCTAATCCTTGTTCGGTATCTCCAATGTTCCCAACTACGCCGAATGCTTGTGACATATCAATTTTCTTATAAATAATACCTTATATTTTGTTGTTCACATTTCTGCGCGCGTGGGAGCTTTATTCTTAAGAGATTAGGGCTCTTGAGTCTAATCTGACAGTCTCTTGACACATCACGTGAACATTATTCATTACATCTCACACAATGTAATTTTGTTTTCATATGAATTTATTTTAAAAATGGAAAAGAAAATTTAGTTTTTATTTTTGATAATTTAATCACGTATTGTTGCACAATATTTGATTACTTTGATGATAATCTTAGTAAAGATCGTTGGTTTAATTTTCCTAAAAGAAATACTTATGGAAAAGTGTGTCCTTAAAACTTTATTAGAGATTCTGAAACAAACCTTTTCTGAGAGTTAAAAGTTATATTGTCAATTATTAAAAACTAGCTCTTACCCGCGGCGTCGCTCCCGTAATTTGACTACCTACCCTACTCTACCTACCCTACCTACCCTACTCTACTTACCCTACCTACCCTACTTTACCTACCCTACTCTACCTACCCTACTCTACCTACCCTACTCTTCCTACTCTACTCTACATACCCTACTCTACATACCCTACTCTACCTACACTACTCTACCTACCCTACTCTACCTACCCTACTCTACCTACACTACTCTACCTACCCTACTCTACCTACCCTACTCTACCTACCCTACTCTACCTACCCTACTCTACCTACCCTACTCTACCTACACTACTCTACCTACCCTACTCTACCTACCCTACTCTACCTACCCTACTCTACCTACCCTACTCTACCTACCCTACTCTACCTACCCTACTCTACCTACCCTACTCTTCCTACCCTACTATACCTACCCTACTCTACCTACCCTACTCTACCTACCCTACTCTACCTACCCTACTCTACCTACTCTATCCTATGTCCTTCTCCTGACTCTAAACTATCTCCCTGCCAAATTTCAGCTAAATCGGTTGAGCCGTTCTTGAGTTATAAGTGGTGTAACTAACACGACTTTCTTTTATATAATATATAGATAAATGTCTTAAAATTATCGTAATATTTTGAATAAATATTTTTTTCTCTGAAACTAAATAAAATACCAAAGACCTTTAACCAATATTTTTTCATAAAGCATAACTTCTTCAGGATGATTTTCTTATGCCCAAAATATAATTCTAACAAAGTGCTGATTTTCCAATATTCAGATAAATGTTATCTGAGTAATAAAATTGTTGCTGTCACTGTCATATACAAACATTCTGATACGACAGCATCATAATTATTCCCCAGATAACTTTTTTATCTAACCATTGAAAAATCAGCCTTAAGAAAATCAAATTAATAATATCTAGTTCTAACCATGACAAACGCACAAATGTCCTTGAACCAATTTAAAAAGTATGAAAAGGACATGACGGAAGAAATATATCATTATGGTGTCCCTTTACGTATTATTTTATTGGAAAATATCCCTTTTCAACGTCAGTTACAGATGTCAATATGCTTGGAACAGTTTAGTACGGATTGCTATTTATTTGAGCGCCTAATATCGCGTGACTTCGCACGAGGGTCTAAGGAAAACAATAAATATAAGTAAGTAAAGAGATGAATTGCGGTTGTTGTTTTGTTTTATTTAGTGTTGTACAGCGTTTTTTCGTGAAAGTACATAAGTTTTAATATGGTCCATTATTATCATCATTAGCCTATAAGAGCCTACTGCTGAGCAATGGCCTCTTCTCACACGGAGATAGTTTGAGCAGGTTTAACATTGTAATAATTTGCTTTTGAACATTTTTAAAAGTAGTAGCTGGGCTACAATGGCAATAGCACAAGGTTTGAAAAATGCCAATGTATGCAGCATAGGTAAGGAATATCGTGGCACAAGGAGTTTGAAGGCTGTTTAGGACAATAGTCACATTTTAAAAATGGAACAAAAATAAGCGTTGTTTGCATTTGTTTCAACTTAAATTTTCGATACTTTTTCTGCCGCCAGGCGGCGCTTCGTATGCGTCAGGTCCAAACAGCTGTCAGATAGCACAGATTCTTACCGAACGTATTATTATTTAGTAAAATTTTATGTATTTGGAAGTGTTATTGATTTTATTATAGCTACAAGCCACTGTTTTAATCGGCTTTTATCTTCTGTAGAGAACTTATGTCCTCCTTTATTATTTGCACACATAGGCACTGCTGTTGTGCATGTTGTGGCATTTTGGAAAACATCATTCCGTTTGTAACTTTTTAAGGATAAAATTAAATAAACCAAAAAAATATCGAAAAATATAAATCGTGCATGTGTTTTGACAGATAGTTGGACCTTACGTTACAGCGCTGCCATCTCACTGGGGAACATTTCAGAAAACCCTAATTTTAGTACCTTCTACTAAGTCTAAAATTTTACTATACAGCAAAATTATACATCTCCACAAATTGAGTAACTCCCTATTCATGGAATCCAACATAACTGGTAAATACGAAACATTTAATTCTATGCACATATATGCACAGCTCTTTGGGGAATTTAGCATGTTGTAATATCAAGTTTACAAATCTTTGTACTAACATAGTGACTTCAAACTTCTAGGAAAACAAACAAGTAAATAACAACATGCTAGCTGAAGTCTATTTATCCTACAATATGTAGTTAATATGACGTGTGAACTACTCATATTAGGGATGTGACATTGCTTATATGGAAAGATATCGATAGAAATATGTTAACTGCCAAAATGTTCGTAAATAAATAAATATATAGCTTTATATCAAGAGCGCCCATTACCGAGTAAAGGCGAATTGGTGTGGAACTTACAATAAAAAATATAAATAATACCTCACGACATTTCCCTTCACTGTATGTCAGTGGTGTCGAAATTAAATTAATAAGTACATACACAATATAGTAGGGAAAAGTCATAGTACTTGAAAGTTTTAATAATGATATAAAAGAAAGTCGTGTTTGTTACAATATTTATAACTCAAGAACGGCTGAACCGATTTCGCTGAGAATAATGTAGTTTTCAACTAGAATAAGAACACAGGATAGATTAGAGTAGGTAGGACAGGGTAGGTAGGGAAGGATAGATAGTGAAAGGTAGCTTGTGAAACTGCAGGTAGTCAAATCCGTTCCATCCGTTATGCGAAGCTACGTGTAAAAGCTATTATTTACATAAAAAAGTGCAAGACTATCGATAACTATAGTACAAATTTTCGTAATAATCCCCATCCCTAATTTATTGACGTCAGTTAGTTTAAAGCAGAATGACAATTTATCTATTCAGAATTTTCTCATTAAAATTCAATGGAGAGAACATTCTTGGCTTTAGTTATCACAAGAAAACCCGAGTGCCTTAAATTAATTATTCTAGAATAAAATTACAGACTTGGTGTAAGAATTAGTATTGATTCACTGTAAGGGTGGGATAAAGAAGTATTGTCTTCTTTATTTGTCTTCTGTATTGTCATAGCTCTATATTTATTGATCTCGTCTGATATCCGACGTCGTGGTGGCCCAGAGGTTAATGCGACCGCTTCTCGTGCTTGAGGGTGCGGTTTCCACACCTGGCAAGTATCAATGTAACTTTTTCCGAGTTATATGTACTCTCTATGGTTATTTAGACACCACCGACATACGGCGAAGGTAATCATCGTGAGGAAACCTGGACTTGTAAATTCTAAATATAAAGAAATTCCACATAAACCTTCTCCGTGTGAGAAGAGGCCTTTGCTCAGCAGTAGGCACTTATAGGCTGATGATAATGATGATGCCCGACAAATTTTTATAATAATGATGTCATTTTACTTGTCAGAATAAACTCTTAAATCTCTTTTTTCTTTATCTTTTTTTTCAATAATTCTACATCAAAAGTTTTATTAGAAATCACAACAAGTGCAAAAGTTTTAAGGCTGCTTTTTACAATGCGCAGGGTACATAACTGAAATTAAAAACTATTTTAAACCCTTCGTCCTCAACTGTTTCCCTATTAAGGGTTATGGCACAGAGACTAGATATTATTTTAACCAACGAGGATTTGTAATTTTTAAAGCATCACTGCCTACCCTCTTCATAACGCAGAAGACACCATGCATACTGTGGACAAACATGAAACATTCTAGCTTAGGTAATAGTCCTCATCACAAAAGCAAGACATCGTGCCCGAACATTGGACTTCATTTTTTCAAAAGAGTTTTTATAATCTCCTTTCAAACTTATCCATGTTTGAAGCATGGTTAAACCAAGGAATAACTTTATACAGAGTCAAATTGTTAACATTTATCTTTGCTCAACTGTCCTCAAAGTGAATACTTCGTAAGAATAATATATTTAGAAGTTTCCCAGTGAATGTGGAGTTTTGATATCGTAGTATCGTCACGTAGAATAAATTTAATACAAGTTCTAGTTCTAGATTTAATTTAGGTGCCGTTTTTTTTTGTTGGGTGAAAATCATCAACTGTTTTCTCTCGCTCAGGGTATGGCAAGAGAGGGTATCTTTACTTTACTGACGAAACCCCTCCTCCCGTTCCTTTTCTAGCTCCAAGTCGATACCTTATTATGCTTGAAGTAAATTGCAATAAGATTATGTCTTTTGTTCTATTTAGGAGTATGTGAGAGAGCTACGTAGGAGTATGTAAGTGTGGGAGAGCCATGAGTGATACCACGGCCTCACAGAAAACCGGCGTGAAACAACCACAGCGTTGTGTTTCGCCATGTGAGTGAGGTTACAGGAGGCCCAATCAACCCCCTCCGCCAATCCCTCCTCAGTCCCTAAATCTTCAAATTCCTGAAAGGTCGGCAGCGCACTCGTAACTCCTCCGTTGCGAGTGTCCATGGGTGGCGCCGATTGCTTACCTTCAGGTAATTCGTCTGCTCGTTTGCCGACCTATTATCAAAAAAATGTATGTAGCTATTTTAAACCAGGAGCGTCGTCACTTTACTTCTCCCTCCCCCCTCCCCCCACTGACTAAAAACCACTCAGTTCCTTCTCCTGCTTCATGCCAGGGTTGTGGTACATCGCACACAAGCTTGCACCGGAAACAGGCTGCCGGTATTTGCATATCGATATTTAGAATACAGTTTTGTACGTTTATTAAGCACGGGTCGAATACATTGTCATAGATTACTCAGGTTTTTAAAAATATCGGATAAGTACGGGAATTGGAATTGTATCAGCATGCGTGGTGATTAATGCTCTTTGTTTGAGAATCGGCATGTATGACTTCAGTAGTGGGCAATTGAATGCTGATGATGTATTTATGATCGGGTTGAAGTATACTGAGACTATTTTCAAAGGTGTAGGTTTATCAGGTATCAGGTTTATTTTAAAGCTTTTCTAAGACATTTTAAAATTTTGCGTTATTTGTCGTTATTTTCAATTAATTTGATAGGTAAGTCTCGCGATAGTAAATACTATTCAAAATAGCTACTGTCATGTCACTCCCGTTGGCTCTTTATGACACCAATCAGAATAGCAGAAGCGGTGACAACAAGTAATCTATGTCACACAGCACATACATCAAATATACTCGAAGTATACTTCTGAATCACAGATGTACCTACTTTGAGAAAATCTAGAAAACAATGTTAAAAAATAAAAATATCAATGTACTCATTTAACCCCACAACACAGTATTAATCCTTCATCAAAGAATTATTATTCGCGAAAAATCCTTATGTAAGCAAATCATGTATTATATCAAAGTAACATAAGTTCGATGACATATCAGGTCGTTGACCTTGGGGTAGAAAGGGTAGAATTTTGACCACTACGTGATGGAAATACAATAGGCGATATTTATGGACAATTGTTATAATATTTGCGTCTATTTCATTGACTTTTCATTATGTTTTATTATTAGACAGACTGTTAAGCTATATGGATACATTATGACATTTATTACACACTAGCTTTTGCCCGCAACTCCGTTCGCGTGGAATAGTGACTTCTAAACTATCCTATGTCCTTTCTCGAGTTCCAAACTATATCTGTCACAGAAATCTGTTCAATGGTTTATGCGTGAAGATTAGACAGTCAGACAGATAGAGTTACTTTCGCATTTATAATATTAGTATGGATAAATACTTGTAGGGGAGCCATGCTTCGGCACGATTGGGTGGGATACCACGGCCTCACACAAAACCGGCGTAAAACAACTACAGCGTTGGTTTCGTCGTATGAGTGAGGTTACCGGAAGCCAAATCTTTCCCCTCCCCCAAATCTTCCCCAAACCCTAAATCCCCAAAACCCTGATCCCCAAAAGTTCGACAACGCACTCATAACTGTCCCATTGTTGCGGGTGTCCATGGGCGACGATAATTGCTTACCATCAAGTTATCCACATGCTCGTTTACCGACTTATCACATAAAAAAAATTGAAGAAGGAGAAAGAAAAGAAGAAGTGGGAGAGCCCCACACTTTATTCCACTAACCGACTTTTACCAAGAATCAAATTAACACTAGAAAAGAGAAACCTTTCCATTTCAAAGCTACAATGAAACGTAGGAACTTAACACCTAAGGTAAATAAGTTACTTACATACTTAAGGCCGAGATTCGCTTGGAAAATAAAACTATTTTTTTTATTAGCTAAACAAGTACGTACACTGCGCTAGCCTTTGCAATTCTACTTTAGTTAAAGTTTTAGTTTTGTTACAGAAAAATGGACTTAGTGTTCCATTTATTCTTAGAAATGTTAATTTATCAAAATTTTTAGTATACGAACAGTCTAAAATTTCTTTAAAAAAATCATATTTTAAATCATGAACCAATAAATTTATGTTTCTTTTCACATACTTCATAATCCATCACAAAGATTTTTATGATAATAAGTATATAAAAAAACATTATTTACCTAAGTAGGTTTTTATTATCAAAAACACACATTTTTCAGAGGCGCTAGTCAAAAATAACAAATACCACGAAACATAAATTCAAGTTAACAATAGTGCAGGTTCAGATAGGATGACCTTTTAAATATTTTGTTGGTCTTGTAGGGTGACAATGTTATAAGAGGACTAAGATAATTACTATCGGATTGTCCGTGGGAAAGTAAAAGTGGTAGTACCACTGAAAAACGGTGAAGAAAAACATCGTCAGGAAATCTTTATTTGTGGAGGAAAAGTCATCAAATGACTTCTTTCGTGGTTCTCGCCATAGTGTGGCGACAGAGAGTGTCAGACTCTTACTGACTAAAAACCCCCCGGTCCTTCTCCTGCTCCAGGCCGAGGCTGCAGTAACTTATTGCGCTGGCCCCGCAAATCAAGATGGAAGGTGAAACTTTTATGCAATTCGTTGGTGGAATCAAAACCAAAGGCAAGCAAGAGTCCTTAACTTATTTTTTGTGCAATAAATGGCAAACGAACGCACTTGTCGCCTGATGGTAAGCAATCATCGTCGCACATAAATACCAACAACACTAGAAAAGTAGCAAGTGCGTTGCTAGCATTTTAAGGAGTTAGCGTTCAAAAAAAATGATTACTGCTCAGTAAAAACATGGGCAGCCTTTTGAAGAATTATAAAATATTTGGCCTCCTGTAACCTCACTCACACAGCGTAAGTGTCGCTTCACGCCGGTTTTCTGTGAGGCCGTGGTATCATTTGCGTAGAGCCGGTCCATTCGTACCGAAGTATGGCTCTCCCACTCTTACACCCGGTTTCCGAAAGGCCGAACAATGTTAAAATCAATTTAATCTCTTGTCAAGTCATCTGATTGGTTGTTGATAATTCAGTCAACCAATCAGATGACTTGACAAGAGATTTAACAGGAGATTAGTTAATTTTAGCGTTGACAAGCCTTTCAGAAACCTGGTGTTAGTGTTACTTTATCACGTCATTTTTATTTTAGTTGCAAGATCTTCCAAAATATTGGTCACCCTACCTCTTGCTCTCAAATAGACTGACCCATTTGAGTATTCAGGTCTACCGTCACAGCTGTTAGACGGTACCATTGCTATTTCAAACCTTGTTCATTGATATTTTCTGAATGGTCGCTCCAGAAACATATTATTAGATTTTTCTAACAAAGTGGAAAATATGTCGGGGCACTAATTTTGAAAATAAATATACTGGTCTACGGCATTGATTTTGGAGACCGGTTGTTTACACAGGCTTAATAATATAACACTAGCGGTCGCCCGCGGCTGCACCCGCGTGTATGCCGAGACTTTTTCAAGTTCCCACTTTTCTGTTGAAATTATTCCTGAATTTTCTTTGCTATAAAGCTCAAGGGGTCCGAGACCTTTCCAACGAATCCATGGAAATAGGTTCGTGATTTCTGGAGTTATAGCGTCAGAAAGGAAAACCGGACTTATTTTTATAATAATATAGTAAAAGACATTGATGTATGTATGCAAGATTTTGATAATGAAAGTTTGTCTAGGAGCAAGCTTAAAAAAGCTATATTTGTCCACAAAATGCAGTCAATTATAACTTTTTTATCTTGGATGGAGCAAGAGGCAGTACCATAGTCCTATTCATGAAAAATCAACCCATTTCTTCTCCAGAACGTACATTAACACGTTAACCGCCGCGTAGGTCACCGGTGACCTACCGTAGCGGAGGATTTGCCTTCAATAGTTTTCGGTCGGCAGTCAAAGGCTTAAAATGCATCTAAGTGCATGGAAACTAATGTAAAATGCATCGTATTTCGTCAACAACATTAATAGTTAAATCTGATAATGCAAATGTTGAAGGTAAGAAGTTTCATCAAAAGTTATTAAATTCTTTCATGCTAAACGTTTTTCCTTTTGTTCTTTTGTGATGTTTCACCGATCATGTGTTCACTGCATCACCTAAAGGATGGCTAGCGGGAACGCCTGTGGCAATAAGTGGATAGATCGATGTACGTTTTTAATGCGAAAAAAAAGCAATTTTCGTAGAACACCAAGCAAAACAATTGACATTTCAAGCCTTGAAGTGGAAAAAAAGTTTCGTTTTCCGCGAAAGAACATTACTCATTTATAAATAAGTACTTTTTGCTTTATCATCATACTTCCAAAAATACATAAAATACACTAATTTTATGTACTCTACTTTCTTTCCATTATACTTAATGTTAGTTAGTTATCTAAACAATTAATCGAATAGTCCTTGACATACAGACTAGCATTTGAACCTACACCAATCTCAGCCAAAATGCTTCATTCCACTTTCAACTCTATTTTATAAAAAGAAAGTTGAAATCTTCTAAAAATATTGACGTATTAGGATAGTTTGTTCTGCGGGCGACTGTAATCTATGGCCGTTTCTATTTCGAGCCACATTAATGAGTTAGTTCAATTTGTTTAAAGACCTCTTAAGTCTGGCTCTAATGATTCTTCGTTAATCAACACGAATGAAGAAATAAACTATCGATTTGATCCTTTGTCAATTAAGAATGGTTTAATTGGAGATGGTTTAAAGAAAAAGATGATTTAAACGTTTCTAATCGTATCTAATCTTAGTAATAAGCAGCGTCTGCTACAATTGTGGGAGAGCCAAGCTTCGGCACGAATGGGTCGGCTCGGCCGGAGTGATACCACGGTCGTACTGAAAACCGGTGTGAAACAACCGTAAAGTAAAGTTACCGGAGGCCCATGACCTCCACTATCCCTTCCCAATCCCTAAATATCCGCAACCCTTATCCCCAAAGGGCTGTTAGTATCACTACGGTCGAGAAGACCCATTCGTGCCAAAGCTTGGGTCTCCCACACTTAACTAACTTTACATGGCTTAAGATAAAAGATCAAACGAGATAATTTTGTACAAAGAGTAAGTTTTATTAATAAACTATTATTAATGTAAGTGTGGGAGAGCAATGCTTCGGCACGAATGGGTCGGCTCGACCGGAGTAATACCACGGCCTCACAGAAAACCGGCGTGAAACAACCACAGCGGTGTGTTTCGCTGTGTAAGTGAGGTTACCGGAGGCCCAATCTTTCCCCACCCCCAACTCCTCCTCAATCCCTAAATCTCCAAATCCCTAATTCCTAAAAGGTCGGCAACGCACTCGTAACTCCTCCGTTGCGGGTGTCCATGGGCGGCACTGATTACTTACCATCAGGTAATCCGTCTGCTCGTTTGCCGATCTATTGAATAAAAAAAATAAATGTTGATGGACAACTGTGAGCTAAGTTGCCACTGAAGAAAATAGAAAATTCTTTTCATTTTCCTCAATCCCACATACTCCGTTTTTGGCTATGACATCTGAAGTGATTTATTATGATATCCGAACGATTTATTTGTTTGTAGGTAAACGTTGGATTAAATTGATATTTCGTGAAAAACATATTGTGCCGAACTTATACTTTTTCAGGTAATGTGTCACTGACCAGAACTGAAACAACTATGTGGAGAGATTCCATAATGTAATTACAAATGCACCCTATCCAATGCGCCTCAAAGAGCTAATAGACCACCACAGCCGGGGCACTATAGGGCTGATGTTCAGCAGGGGTTGCGGGGTAAGCGCGATGAGGCACCGCGACCTCGGCCCAGAGCAGAAGAAGGAACGGGAGGGTTTTTAGTCAGTAACTGCAGTAGTCTGACACTCCCTCCCGCCTGACCCTGGGCGGGAAAAGTCATTTGATGATTTACCTAAAATTGTTTCTGAGTACGAATGTATTAATCGTCGCCGTTACTAAAAAAACAGTATCCAAAATTACAAAACCTTGTTTGAAATTTTAGAATTTTAATTAAATTTTCTATTTTGGAAAGTCATACCAACCTGAACGGAATTTGTTTATGAAATATTTTTTGTACGTAGGTACCTATGCTACAAACAAAATTGTTTTGCACCTAACTTTCCAATAAGCACAAACTATTTGTGAATACTGGAATCAGTCAAACAAATACAATTTGTTGAATGAAAAATACGTTTAGCAAAATACCTAAATATTAAAATAAAAAGCTGAATGAAATCGTTTGCTGGGTAACCTAATATCAGGTCAGAGGGCCAACCATGGCGTGTTAAAGCGTCAATCTTTTGGGCGAGAAACAGGGA
Organism: Spodoptera exigua; assembly: GCA_902829305.4. Classification (NCBI taxonomy): domain Eukaryota; kingdom Metazoa; phylum Arthropoda; class Insecta; order Lepidoptera; family Noctuidae; genus Spodoptera; species Spodoptera exigua. The sequence continues at coordinate 3,204,529 of LR824624.2, forward strand.
TGGGGCTAAAAAAGGCTCTAAAGGGTAGCTCCATCCCCCTTTCTCGGCAAGATGGTCATGGTAGGCCTACAGGTAGGTCTTTTGGAGAACTAAAGTCAAAAGACATGAAGAACTTAATTACTCTGACACGGGTGCATAGTTTTGTTTGAATTAGAAAAAAACAATTGACAAGGCTTCTTCTGAATTTAATTCCATAACTTTATTACAAATTACAGAATCCTTTTTTTTTCAAGGGGAAAACCATCTACCGTCTCCCTCCCTGGATGGAATGAGAGAGAGTATCAGAATCTTACTGAGTAAAGGATCGTTTTGGATATTTAAGGATTAGGGTGGGATTGAGGGTCCTCCAGTAACTTGGCAAAACAGAACATTGTGGTTGTTTTATGCCGGTTTTTGGCGAGGCCCTGGTGTCCAATCGAGATGACCCATTCGGGCCGTAGCTTGGCTCTCCAACACTTAATAATAATAATAATAAAGCCCTTTTATTCCGAACCACATTGAAAAAAACAAAACAATACAGTGTTTAAATATTTATAGTATGTCACGCAGTTCGGCGTGCCTCTTGGCATAGGCCTCCTCCAGCTCCCTCTATTGAGCTCGATCCTCCGCGACTCTGGTCCAAAACTCCAACACTTACAGTAATTAAATTCTACTAAAGAACAACAAAATCTATTTTTTGTATATTTCTTACAAAAAAATGTGTGCTCCATTTTACAATAGTCCATTGTGCTTGGTGCTTCCATATAGAGATATTTAAGAGCTGATATGCCAAGACTTAAATTTAGAATCAAATTGTTTAACGGGCCTCAGCGAGTTGGCTACGGAGGTTCGAAATTCAGAGGTCCCATGAAAGGAAACGAACTTAGATAATCAGAAAATAAAAAAGGTGACATTTCTTTCTTGGTTTCACCCCAATTGTACAATGAAGGTCATTTGTATTTTCAAGAGGTTTGGAAAGGTTAACTTTTCGAAAGCTGACGCGTATTTTCTTAAGTCGCCGAGGTGGTCAGAATGATGATTTGGCTTTTTCGTCCCGGAATTAATTTTGGCAGGAAGATGAGACGACATTACTTTTTTGCACCTCATTTCACTGACGAACCGACTGACGGAGTATTCTATTTTGAACTTTCAAAACTATTGAGATTTAACTATTGAGCCGATTTTTGCCAACACAATATAAGTAAATAATATCAAGAAGTTCTTGATTGAGATTTTTCCTTATTTGATTTTAGTATAAAAATGTTTCTTAATAAAACCAGCCAATTATTAATGTGTCTGATTGGACGATTCCAATACAGAACAGACAGACGGTTTTTTTTTATATTCGCTTTACCAAGCTCATAGCAACATAGACACTTTTGAATAGTAACTATCGTGAGACATAATAAATATATTGAAAACATCGACTTACTCACGTGAATCAACTGAACAGCTCTACTAGTTTCGAGTCACAACGGGACTCTTATTTATTAGCAGCATGCGCGTCGCGGCGATCATCGCGCAAAACGTCAATTCTATAAAATTTGTTTGATTTTGAATCTTGTTCGAGTGTGACGTGAGCGTCGAAGTGACGGGAATATTATATTTTAGAATGCCACTTTTAACGTCATCACATACTTTTTCTATCAAAATATTGTTGTTTGTTCTAGTGTACTACTACTCATAGCCGATTCAAAAATTCGAAGTTTAGAATGAAGTCTTACAGAATCACACTGCAGCTAACTGACTGTGAAATAAAGCATAAACAGTATATAAAAGTAACCAAGTTTTGTTTCGTACAGTTTTTAACAATTTTTGTAAACTTAAATTGGGTAGTTTCCTAGGTCAAAAATAAATTAATTCGACGTTTTAATACGATAAAATATTGAAAAATAACTATACTTTTACTCATCGATCGATCGATACACTATTTTTTAGCAAATTTTTTAAAAATAAGTAAGCTATTTGACTCAAAAATGCTATGACGTCATAATTCAATGTTTCATACAATTTTCATAGAAAAGTATCGTTTTTGACATTTGGATAAAAGTATTGAATTTGACTAGTTGGAAACAACCGTATTAACGAATCAAGTCGAAAACAAAAGATTATATTATTATTCGTTTCAATCGTACCCTCTTGTCAGTTTGGTCGTGGTCATGGTATGTCCTTGTTGGCTGCCTTTGCGATTTCTCTTCACTTTTTCCTGTTAGTGGCATTCCTCGCGTACTCCACAATTGAGCTGGATATCACTGATTCATACATAAAGGTAAAGAAAATACTTTAAACAACTGCATTTTTGTAAATGATACTTTAATAGATGTTAACATAGTTTTTTTTTACTTTGAAAGAATACCTATTATTAAAAGTTCTGTCACAATTTCTTTTGAATTATTGTATACGTGACAAGTATTCTTTGTAAAACTTAAGAAAAAACTTAAATAATTTGTTACTCTTAACACTTTTTAATGTGAGTTGAACACGGGATTTAAGTTTCTTTCTTTAAGAGAATTTAAAATTAACAATTACAGGTGTTTTTAATTATTTTTCTTGGTATTCATAAACGCAATCAATCTTATAAACTCAATATGGTGAGTAAGAGAAGAAACGGGATGGTTTTTAGTCAGTAATAGTCTAACACTCTAAATTAATTATTATGTTTTCGGCTTATTCACGTAATAACTTTGACGAGATACTCGACTAGTTTCAAGCCATGCTAGTATGCAGTAGCAGCGCGACAGTCGCCGAGTCGCGTGTCGCGGAATGCTGCTCATTAATATGGGCCTCTAGCATGGCTTGAAACTAGTCGAGTATCTCGACAAATTATTACGTGAGTAAGCCGAAAACATAATAATTAATTTAGAATGTCTCACGAAAGTTATAATAAAAAAAGTCTAACACTCTCTCTGAGAGCGAAGTTATTTAATGATTTTCCCCCCCTCAAAAGAACCTAGATAGGAAAGAGAAGAGAAAATCGTATCCTCCCCTGCCCTATCAAACCCTTTGTTTTATTTAATCCAACTCTTAAACGGCAACGCACTTAAAACTCCTTTGGTATTTAATCTCTTTTTTTATTTAATCTTGAAACTTCTCTGGTGATGCGAATGATAATAGGTGGCATTCATTGCTCGCTATCTAGTGATTCATCAGCTCGTTTGCAGTTTTTTTGCTATGATAAAATACAAAAGTATTAAAATGTTTTTAAGTATTGGAGAGCCAAGCTTCGGCACGAATGGGTCTGCTCGACCGGAGTGATAAGACGGCCTCACAAAATACCGGCGTGAAACAACCCACAGCGTTGTGTTTCGCCGTGTGAGTAAGGTTACCGGAGGCCCAATCCCTCCCCTTCCCCTATCCCTTCCCAATCCTTATATCCGTAACCCCTATCCCCAAAAGGGTGGCAACGCACTCGCTTTTGCTTTGCATCAGGTAATCCGTCTGCTCCGAAAAAAAATGACCCAATGACATTTCCCTTCCTGGGTGAGGCGAGAGGAAGTGTCAGACTCTTACTGACTTATAACCAATACACAGTTCCTTCTCTTGCTCCAAGCCAGCACAATATACTTATAACTCTTTGCCCACTGCCCCAACTGGAACTTATCGCATGTTTACTAGTAATTGGGAGGAGCAACGTTACGGAATAAATTTTCGAAAGCTTGTTAAGAAATACGCACATAAATATAATTAATTACGTGCTAGTAATGTTATCGAAGTAATTTTGTTTAATTATGATTGTTTAGTAATTAACATTAATCACCCTTTACGATAAATATCGCCATTTCTTTATGATAGTCAGACGCACAGTTTAGGGACAAGACAGTAGCTATTTGGTGATACCAAACTAGAAAACAATTCTGTACCTCAACTCTTCCTAGTGGAATTTTATGTGTGAACGAAGGGAATAATATGACAATCCACTTTTTAAAATGGGACAAATCATCAAATGACTTCTATCGGCTTAGGTGAGGCGAGATCGAGTGTCCGAATCTTGCTGACTAAAACCACTTCCTTCATTCATTCTAACCACATCGACCTTATTAAGCCGTTTGAGGTGGTACCTATTGGAACGTCGTAGTCTAGTTCTAGTCGGCTAACCTAAATAGGTCTACTACCGTACTAGCCGACCTTGGACCGGAGATAGCCGCTACATTCTCGACGCCCGGAGTATCCTTCTGCTGTGTTTGGGGCGTGGGAAGGATAATTTACATATATTATATAATTATAATTACCTCTTACTCCTCTTTCGCAAACATCACAGCTTCGGAGAAAGTGGAGACGGCGTCACAGTACCTCTCGCTCCTCAACTTGGCCTCGACTAAGGCTGTCGCGTAATGTCACCGCCGCCGATCAGTTCCCGGGGGACACGGTAATACCCAAGAAGGGTATGCTCCACACACCATGAAGGGTATGCTCCACCTTATCCTCCGGGTAAATCCTTGCCTCAATTTGAACCAACTCTTCAGTATTATAATATTAGTAGAGATTAAGCGGTTATACGTCTTAATACCTGAATGAAAACTTAAGATTGCCTCATTCTATCTTTCTTTACTATTTTTCAAGTATGTATTTATTTAGTTCATTATATTTCGCATACTAGTTCTAAGTTTCATTACTTAGAACCTGTTAAGAAGTTATTAAGATTTTGGACCTCAAAAGAAACCCGTGCCACGTAAATGCTTTTATAAGTGATGAGATGTAAAATCATTTGAGAAACAATTTTCAATAATTTCAGCTCTTAAGCTGAAAGTCATGCATCAAAGTAAATTTGAACCCCATTTCGAAGATAAATAACTCACAAGATTGAAAAAGTAAAAGTTAAAAAGTCGAAAACTTTACGAAATCGTATTATATTTTGGAAAATATAAAAATTATAGTCCCCTAAGGAATTTTACAGGAATTTCATTCCCTTACATTACTCAGCAGAAGTTTTTCAATAAGCGAAAAAAAAAATTCAGTTTTGAAATTGTAAAAAAAAAATTATTATTAAAAAAACAAAATACCCGACTGCACACTAAAAAAAGAGTAAAACAAGCCCCACAATACAAATTTACTGAATATAATTTATAAATGTTGATGGAAAGCATCGCAGGCGGGGACCAACAGAGGCTTATTTATAGTCATTTCTGTTGTGCACCATTTAGCAGAATTTTCGTTGGTGGCGGTCAAGGTGGTCCCCGCCTGCGATGCTTTCCATCAACATTTATAAATTATATTCAGTAAATTTGTATTGTGGGGCTTGTTTTACTCTTTTTTTAGTGTGCAGTCGGGTATTTTGTTTTTTTAATAATAATTTTTTTATTTATAACTTTTTCCCGTGGGAATTTTGAGAAAAAACGTATCCTATATTAATTACTCCCGTGATTGAAATGAATCTAATGATACCGCATACATATTTTTTTAAAGGGAAATTTAGAAAAATATTATTATGTCCTTATCCCGTGGGACTTTTAGGATAAAATGTATCCTATGACACTCCCGTAATCAAGACAAATCTAACGATACCTCATACATCAAAATCCATCAAGCCGTTTAGGCTACAGGAGGTCACAAAGGAAAAGACATACATACATACTTACATACACTCGAAAAACATTACCCTCCTTCTTTGGCAGTCGGGTAAAAAAACCATTTGGGTTCCATAAACTTACAGTTAAAAGGTTCCGTGCACCTGAAAAAAATCTTGTATTATTTTTTATTTTATACCAACTTACTTAAAGATTAACCAACTCACTATAATGACTGCATGGCGCGGTAGCTCGGCAACTAGTTGCCACGCAACGTGTCGCGTGTTCGATTCCCGCACGGAATAACTCTTTGTGTGATCCACATATTGTTGTTCCGGGTCTGGATGTGATGTGTATGTGAAATTGTATGTTTGTAAACGCACCCACGACACAGGACCAAATGCTAGTGAGGGCGAACGCTTTAAAAAAAATGGAAAAAAATCTTCACGTTGCTACAGTGGTTGAGTTACCAACTATTGCCAATGCGTTACGGGTTCTAAGACACGTAACATTTCACTATCAAACTTCCTAGAAATATTTCTGTATTGCGAGCATTTTATTTAAAAACTTTCGTATCCTGAGGTCCCGAGGGGATTTCATGAGGTCTAACCTCACTCTAACGTTGGGGGATCCAATTTTTATCTCTTTGAGTACTCAATGTATTATTCAGAAATAAATTCTTTGACAATGTATTCTTTTCTTGTTTTACCGATATTCAAGTTACTTTTACTACGAAAATAGCATAAAATAGATGTAGCTTTAAAACAAGTAAACAGGGAAATGGGTAAAGTCAGCAGTGTTTTCTGCAATGCAAATAAAAGTTAGAAAATAAAGATCTATACAGTAATTGTAGTTCCAAACCTTAGCTATTTCCCATCCCCAAATCGCCTAAGATTTAAAATTCAGAACTTCCAAAAGAATTTGTTGCACCTAATGACTTCTTTAAGTTAAGTTAAGTTTTAAGGATTGGGATGGGACGGGCGAAGTGGGAGGGATTGGGCCTCCGGTAATCTTACTTACACGGCGGAACACAACCCTGAGGTTGTTTCACGCCGGTTTTCTGTGAGGCCGTGGAATAACTGCGGTCGAGCCGACCCATTGGTGCTGAAGCATGGCTCTCCCACACTTGATTGGGCATACATGAGAAGATGGCCTCAAGCCCTGGCCAACCACGACATTATTTACAACTAACATAACTCCGATAACATTCGGTAACAATCGACAATGTTCAGACCAACGGTCCTTTAATAAATTCCTTTGAAAAACAAAATTACCACCATTCATCTTAACGAAGCACTCTTAATTAATACATTTACAACTTTATTAAAAAGGAATAAGGCTTAACTTGAAACGGTAGCAATAAAATATTACAAGGATTTTCTTAAGGTAGGCTTTCTAAATCTGCGATTGAGTGAAAATAATTGGCTTAAGGAAAATTTATGTTTGAGCAATTAAAATGAGTTATAATCTTGATCTTTTAATTTATGTTTAAATAAATTTTATTGCCAGTTTGCTCAGAATTGTGTTTTAACGTATCGAATGGGTACAAGTTACATTAAGGTTAGTGAAGAGACTTGGTTAAATTTTTGGATCCTTTTTTTTATTCAGGACAGGCGTTTGGCCGTTATCACTCCTGATGGTAAGCGATTATGGCGACCTACAATTGAGCACTACATTGCCTACCCATAGGCAATCTATTTGCCCGGGCCTTGAAGATATCCAGGTTATACCTATATATAAATTTCAGTGATAATTTTTTGGTATCTAAAGTGTAACGATAGGCGCAATTCCCTTGGTTTTGCGGTTATCAATGGACGACGCCGAATACGACTCTCAAATAGCAAACTAATTTCTAAAGAGAAGGTTTGAAAAAAAAAACAAAATAAATTGGTTTTTAAGTCATATTTTTTTAAACCTACGACACTACCCAATGGAATATATATGGAGTAAATACAGAGTCAAAAATATGTATATGTATTATTTCGACTTTACATTGTAAAAAGTATTAAAAAATACAGTTTGATTCATAAATTGTATTACATAGCTCAACATTCCTATTTCACCAATTTATCAAGGCTTCTACTATATCGCTGGTTTCATGGCCCCACACAATGGTGGAGTCATTAATACCACATACGCCGAGCTACAATAACCACATCATTCAGATTCTCGTCTCTCTCTTACATATTTATGCAATCCAGAACCCTAGGACCTTGTGATAAGAGCTTCTAGGTATATTTGGTCTATTTTTATTTATATGAGCCTTCTTCCAACCACTCTTTGTGGTAATATTTCATTTTGTTTGCATGTCAGTGTCTTATGAAAGGATGTCGTGAATCCCCTTGTGGGTTGTTCAGGGGAAATAGAATTGTTTTTGCAATAGTATGTACTACGGCAGGCTCAAAGTTGGATTGCTTAGTGTGAGAGAACCATGCTTCGGTACATTCAACCGGAGTTATACCTTCACTGAAAACTGTCGTGAAATAAGGCTTATTTTGCCGTGGGAGTCAGGTTGATAGAGGCCTGATCATTCCCTTCTCCCATCGTTGGATATCCGCAACACGAAGAGTGACAAATGCAGTTTTTTTAGAAATTTAGTTTTTGGTGATGGGGGGGGGGGGGGTCTTCGATAACCTCACCAACACAACGCAAACGTTATTGTGGTTATATTATAAAGAAGAAACTGTTTTAATTGGAAGAGTAGTCTTATTGTGAACAGATATCCATCTATTACACGGAGAGAGAAATAAGAGAGAAAGAAAAAGCCTAGACAATATACTACCTAAATAGCTATACACGCTCGTAGAGTTGCCAACGCACAGATATAAAAATTCTACATTGTTTATTTTCTTTTTTAACAGTTATTCCACGCCGGTATTCTGTGAAGCTGTACCATTGCTCGCGTCCGCATACCTGAGCCATCATATAAGGTGTCTACAGTTCATCGCGCGATCTCTGAAGCCAGCAATGTCTTAATTTTTTAGGTAACAAGCTTCGCCACTTCCTTTGTGCATCATCTACATATACCTAAGAGAGAGAGTGTCGTGGTGGCCCGGAGGCTAAGGAGCCCGCTTCTCATGCATGAGGGTTCAAACCTGGCAAGTACCAATGTGACTTTTTCCTAGTTATATGTACTTTCTATGATTATTTAGACACCATTGACATACGGTGAAGGTAAACATCGTGAGGAAACCTGGACTTATAATTTCTCATTATAAGTTTAAAATCGCCAACCCGCATTGAGCAAGCGTGGTGATTAATGCTAAAACCTTCTCCGTGTGGGAAGAGGCCTTTTTTTCAGCAGCAGTGGGCACTTATAGGCTGATAATGATGATGATGATATACCTAAGCTCCCGTAAACTTATGTAGTACATAACGTCTATTGAGCCATTGTAAAACAGGTCCTTAGTAACTAGCTTCCAAAATGGTCCTTTAATTTAGACATCCTAAACGTTAGTCTATAAATATTGTTCAGACGTAACCAGGTTGGGTTCGCATAAGCATCCGAACAGAATACGGCTATAAATCTCTTTTACAAAGCTAAAGCGACAAATACTTCACATGCTAGGGTTGTCAATGAAACAATGAAACAATGAATTTATTTTTGCAAATAGGCCATAAAACGGCACTTTTACACGTCAATTCCAAGTTTACACAAGGAACGTTTTAATAAAACCATCTAGGTTTTGGTAACAGAAAGCTGGTTTATGTTGTACAGAGATTTTACATTAAAGAAAAGAACTCATCAAATTTGATCTCATTTACAATAGTCAAAATCGACTGTTTCCTATGATTTTTTTACGGATTCGTTGTGCTGAGATGTTTTTGCGTCAAATACTTAAATAAATAAATTTCGTAAAAGAAGTAAAACCTAATAAAATTAGTTAAAAAATAAACCTTTATCCTTTCTTGCATTGAGTCAAAGTGCTATCGTAATTTTTTGATAATGTACAATTCATCTCGCTTCAGTTAGTGGTATTATAAAATAAAATTACTTGGCCCTCATAAACACAAATCATTATGGATTTGTTTTTTATGAGGGGTAAGTAATTTCAATCAATCGGCCCAAAATATTATTTATAGAGAAATTGGCAATAGTCTCTTTTACTTTGAGGAAATCATCAAATCACAAGTGTGGGAGAGCCATGCTTCGGCACGGATGGGTCGGCTCGACAGGAGTGATACCACGGCCTCACAGAAAACCGGCGTGAAACAACCACAGCGTTGTGTTTCGCCGTGTGAGTGAGGTTACCGGTCCAATCCTTCCCCTCCGCCAATCCCTCCTCAATCCCTAAATCTCCAAATCCCTAATTCCTAAAAAGTCGGCAACGCACTCGTAACTCCTCCGTTGCGGGTGTTCATAGGCGGCTCTGATTGCTTACCATCAGGTAATCCGTCTGCTCTTTTGCCAACCTATTACATAAAAAACCTATTTCTGACTGAAAACCACCCCGTTCATTCTCCTTCTCTCGACCGACGCCGGTACATTATTGAGCTTGCATCCTTATGAATCTCTTTTGTATCAACTTGTCACGTTTTTCTATAATTTTACATCCCTACAAACTACATAAATATTTCCGTCATAACCCAAAGCTTTGTTTACCTGTTCTTAATGTAAATGGCTTGAAGATCCATTAAGGTACGTCTGAGGTCTGAAGATTTATAAAGGTCCTATGATAGTGCACCTGGGGTTTATGACCTAGGTTTGTGATCTACGTATGAATGTAATATAGGTATATAGTTTTTGGAAACAAGAAAGTCAGGTTATTCGGAAAAGAAAAATTTGTTTCTTAACATCACAGATTATATTTGCCAAATCAATTATTTCTATGTTCGCGACCATCATATGTATATATGGTCCTGGTGATCCGGAGTGGGTTCAAAGTTTTTCCGAGTTATATGGTTACTTTCTGTGATTATTTAGACACCACTGACATATGGTGGAGGAAAACATTGTGAGGAAACCTGGAATGATCTTCTTGCGGCGGTATTCCCGAACCGATACGACCTTCAAACCTTCAAGAAACGAGCGTACTCCCTCTTAAAAGGCCGGCAACGCACCTGTGACTCCTCCGGTGTTGCAGGTGTCCACGGGCGGCGCCGATCGCTTACCATCAGGTGATCCGTCTGCTCGTTTGCCTCCTATTCCACAAAGAAAACTTACAATTTTTGATTATAAGTCTGAAATCGCCCATTCACTTTGAGCAAGCGTGGTGATTAAAGCTCAAATCTTTTTCGTGTGAGAAGAGCCTTAGCTCAGCAGTGGGCGCACTTATGTATATGCTGCTGTGGTGATGTGAATGCTAATAAAGAAAAACTAATCACGTCATCACAACTTACAAAGATTTTAACGAATAAAATAATATTGAAATTTATACTAGTTCTCAAGCAGCCAATTATGGTCATTGAAAAGTCCAACCAAGACTTATTAGCAAAAAAAACCGGTCATTGAAAAAATTACTTTCAAACTTTCAAGTTAACGTTCAATTTAATTATGTGGTCAAGTATAATTAATGGAAAGCACTTCTTAGTAATTTTTATTTGAAAATAAATTTTAATTAATGATATTGGAGGGTTCACAGTCGTTTGAACTCATTTGGCGACAGAAAAAGGTATTGTAATGTTACTGTTATATTGATTAATTAGAATTAGAAGTTTTTAAAAATTGATTTACTTTTGAACTCTAGGCATTTTTATGTTTTTAAATAAATAATAAATGTCTTTGCAGACATTTTTCCCTTAAAGCGCCCTTGTTTCTCATTAAAGATTACTTAGTCAACACTGATATACGGTGAATGAAAACATGGTAAAGAAACCTGGACTTATAAATTCGCATTAATTTTGATATCGCCAATCCATCTTGAGCAAACGTAGTGATTAATGCTCAAACCTTCTTTGTGTGAGAAGGTACCTTTGCTCAACCATGCCCATATACACATATGTATGGCTGAGGATCGTGACTACCAGTTTTACCTCAGGATACACAAGAAAGAAGTGTACACGTTGCATTTGTAAGTCTATTGCTACTTCCAATTATTTGTATTTGTAAGAATGCTTGTATTATGGTCCACAGATATTAGTAATTATTATAAAATTAGAAATAGATACTCTATCTGTGGACCATAGACAGGACTTGCTTTTGATTTAAGACCTCGTATTTTAAGTTTTTTTGTATGTAACAAGTCGGCAAACGAGCAGACGGCTTACCTGATAGGAAGCAATCAGCGCCGCCCATGGACAAGCAACGGAGGAGTCACGAGTGCGTTGCCGATCTTTGAAGGATTTGGGTTTTGGAGATTTAGGGATTTATTTATTTATTTATTTTTGGAAAGAAAAACTTTTTTTATTGAGGAGGGATCGGGGGAGGAGAAGTTTTGGGCCTCCGGTAACCTCACTCACACGACGAAAAACAACGCTGGTGTTCTGTGAGGCCGTGGTATTACTCCGGTCGAGCCGACCTATTTGTGCCGAAGCTTGGCTCTCCGACACTTCTATAGTTTTTGTTGTATTTTTCTTTATTTTTCCTGTTGCATTTTCTGATTATCTTCGCTTTCTATATTAAAGTTTTGTTGTATTTCTTAAATTCATCAGTGATCTGCGCAAAAATAAATGGTTTTTCTTTATTTTTTTCTTTCTTTCAATTTCTTCCATTGAGAATTTTACAATTCACAAAATGCTATCATTTTTCATCACCCGAAATCCGAACTGAATACCACCTTACCAAGTAATCTCGCTAACTACCAATCGAGTGATAAGCCACTTTCACCATTTCGTGTAATCAAATCAAAACTCGAAATTAACGCCATAAAACTCCTGGGCGATGGCAAATGTTAAAATGGATATCTTGCGCCGGAATTAGGCATAGACGGGGGAATAAAACGATGGATGCCGCCAGCTATGAAATATTAATCTCACGGGAAAGAATACTACACTGGCGAGCGTTAAAATATGGACTTTGAATTTTATGTCTAAAACTTCCGTTGTATTTTATAAAAAAATTGCTTAACATACTATTGATACTGATGTTTTTTTGGATTTTTCATCTCTTATGGATACTCACAACACTATATAAAATTACAATTGCGTTGTTGGTTTTTTGGCGATTGGGAATTTAGAGGGGTTAAGATACCGATTTTTTTTTATTGTTGCCCTGCACTAGATTTCTTTCCTGTGTCGTGGATGCATTTACAAACATACAATTTCACATACACATCACACCCAGACCCGGAACAACAACTTGTGGATCACACAAATAGTTGTTCCGTGCGGGACGCACGTTTCGCGGCAACCAGTTGCCCAGCCACCGCGCCAATCGTGTAGTCAAATTTTCCAACCCTATATGAGACGAGAGGGAGTGCCAAATTCTAACTGACTATAAACCACCTCGTCCTTTCTCCTGCTCCAGCCAGGATATACAGTATTGCATAGCATCCGCAATCCTGGCTAGATATCATAGGCCCCATCTGTAGTGGCCTGATAGTACTTTAAGGCGCAAATGGAACGCGATGCACCATGCGCTACGTATGCAGTGCAGTGAAACATTGTGTAGAAACCTGAACTCAATCATTTCTAATTAAAGGTTTGAAATCCTTAACCCAAGCGTGGTGAATAATGATCAATCCTTCGTTTAAACACTGGACAGTTTTTTGCTCAATAACGGGCACTTAGGTACAGGATGTTGATAAGCACTAAAAAAGACCTAAATGTTCACACCTAGCTAGAAAATAATCTAGGTACAATCCCAATTTTGTTTAGGAAAAAACGTTTTTCATTTCTCCTAGAACAAACAATAATCACAAAAAGTTACTCCTATAAAAATAAAAGTAAATTAAAGGACAGACAGAGAGACACAATTTATTTTATTTATTGATTTCATTTATTGCCTATTCTAATATTTATTTCGCAGAACTTATCATTACAACGTTTCACCAATATTTATTGAGGCAAATAAAGGACATGGCCAAAAAAGTACATTCCACGTACACGAACAAAATTAATACACTGTAAAATACAAATAGAAATATGAATTATTACGTAGTTTTTAGCCTCTCCAGACTTGACAATTATTATTAAAAAAATGTAAAATTAATGCAACAAAATCAACTTCGTTTGTCAAGTTTCGCCATAATAGTCCATAGAGAAAGATAAATAAAAAGACGTTCCAATTCCAAACCACGTGTCTTAAACTACACTCGTAGAAAACGTGTGATATGATCGACAAATGCATTACACTAGGAACATTTTATTCATACGAAACTGTATTCATTGGTTTTAGTTGCATTTTAAAATATACTCATAGTATGATAATGTTATGTTTTATTTTTATCCAATTCACCAAAAAAATAACTTAAACGAAACGGAACGTGTTTGGCACTTTTGACAGCGTGTTTTTGTTAACCTTGCTAATAATACTGGAGTAACTGTTTTGCGTTTTGGATTTGTTTTGTGGATTACGATGAGGTGCATCAACTGCGGAATAGGCGTACAAAGGTTGCAGATGCGTCTTATATCCTCGCTTTCTGCACTCCATCAAACAAAACTTTCACGTTGGTTAATCAGCTCAAACCCAGGTATGAAGTCGGAATATATAATACTTAGTCTGTTTTTTTTATGTTTTATCATGGTATGCGATTTTAAATAGTGCATCTTTTTTTTAGTTGCCTCTGGGGACATTAATTTGTCAACCACGCTTCTTATTATTGAATACTGAGGCTGGTGAACATGAGAGACTACTGGGGCATAACATGGCTTGCATTGGTTGTGGAAAATCGGTTCGAAAAATAAGACACCATAATGTCAGTATGGACTCTCCATTGCTAGCTGGCCTAATATCACAAAATACTATTAATGTGGTAAGCATTTTGTTTTTTATTCATTGTTTTATACATGTACTTGTATTTCTCTATATTAATCTATAAAAAAGTACTCATAGTAGGTATGTGTGATTATAATATCTATCTTTATGTATTTTCCATGTTTGCATAGACTTCTTTAAAATAGGCATGTTGTAACATAATACTTCTCACTGTACAATAACATAAAACTTGAAAACATGTGTTTATTCTAACTGGGGTTTATTTTCAGACCTCAAGAAGCAACTATGTTTGTCATGTGTGCTGTATGCAGGCAAATAGACAGACAGTGCAGGACTCATCACGAAACTTGCAGGAATTGGGTTCGGACAACAATGCAGCAGCCCCTTATATTTAAGTGGTTAGCCCACCAGAGCCACCACCATTACCACCTGTTTTAAGCAGGCCGCTTCAAATCTTCAAATCTTCAGGCCGGAAAGTACTACCATATTATTACCCGATTATACAGAATATATATTAAAGAAACGTACAATCCATGCACAAACATAATAAAATACACTGTATAATAAAAATATAAAAGTGAATTATTACGTAGTTTTATTTTATTTGTTCTCCTTAATAACTAAATCATTATTCTTTATACATATTCTTTTGTTTTATTTTATAAATAAATAAATAAATAATTAAAACGCCATGGTTTTTAAAAGCAAAATCCTATTTCGTGCACTTATGGTCAGTAATCTGACTAAAGGTTTAGTGAAACTATTTTCGTCTTGTTTGTTATAATTACGAGTTCTTCATGTGTTTTATTTTTTGCAATTTAATTTAATAATATTCACGAATGTAAACACCAAAAATCATTGATGTACATTGAATTCAATAACTATGCAAACGCCCATACAAAAGTTGGCCATGTCCTTTATAGTTATTACTAATATCAAATAATGGCATACCGTAAACACATTTTCTTAAAATATCACCGAGATGAGACGATATGGCTTGCACTGAAAAAAGGATTTGAACGCATTTTAATCCAAGTTTTATCTAAAATTTTACAAGCACTTAATATAAGTCAAGATATTTTAACTTAGTTATATTTATTTATTTATTTAATCTTTATGCAACATAAAATTACGTAAACCAAGGTGAGAGAAATAAATCGTTGAATCCACCTTAAAAAAAGATGCTACTTGTGCTAGACAAATAATTCAATTGTAGAAGGCACCAAAAGTCTATTTATTGTTCAATCATGTAAATTTTTTGGTAGTCGAATCTAAAAAAATATACTACATACTACATACACTACTTATATATTAAGGTTCGGTTTTATTTATGGGATAAGGTGGCAAACCAGCCTAATGATCACCTGATTTTAAGTATTCGCAAGGAACACCCGAGGAACTATAAATACGTTACTGGCTTTTTAGAGGTTAGACATTGAATGATTAGGGAATTGGAGATAAAGGAGAATTCACTGAGAAAACAGTGCACTTTTGACGCGGTAGCTGGACAACCAGCTGTCGTGCAACGTGTTGCGGGTTCGTTTTCAACCTTATTTATTTATTTATGTATTATGCACATCACACATACAGTGATTCTGCGGTCGGCGAGTAAGGGCAGCTCGCCGCCCGACCAGAACCAGGCCCGAGCGTACGGCGCGTAGCGTTCCGCGCGCGTCTCAAAGAGCCAACAGACCACCACAGACGGGGCCCTAAAGGGCTGATGTTCAGCCGGGGTTGCTTGGTAAGCGCAATGAGGCACCGCGACCTCGGCCCAGAGCAGGAGAAGGAACAGGGGGGTTTTTAGTCAGTAAGAGTCTGACACTCCCTCCCGCCCTGGGCGGGAGAAGTCATATGATGATTTTCCCTTGACAAAAAAAAAACATACAGTGATTAGGAAAGAAAAAACAGAAACAGTGGTACCCTATGTACCTCCTTGTGTGATCTACAAATTATTATTGTTGTTCCGGGTCTGGGTGTGATGTGTATGTGAAGTTGTATGTTGTGAACACTGTTTTTTTTAAAGCTTCCTCTAATATTCCACACACGGCGGAACACAGCGTAATCTTGTACTACACTGGTTTTCTGTCTTACTCTTCCGTCACTTAATGGCTTATAACTTTTTACCCTGCAAAAGAACGTAGGGATAAATCATAGGACTTCAAACGAGCACAGCGATTACCTGATGTTAAGCAATCAGCGCCGCCCATGGACACCCGCTAGGGGTTACGAGTGCGTTGCTAACCTTTTGGGGTTAGGGATTTGAAGATTTTGGGATTGGTGAGGAATTAGGGGAATGAAGTATGTATTGGGTTTCTGGTAACCTCACTCAAAAGCCGAAATAGTGGTTTCATGCCGGTTTACTGTGAGGCCCTGGTATCATTCCGGGTGAGCCGAAGCATGACTCCCACCCTTAAAGGGATACTCCCACCCTTAAAGGGATACTCAATACTCATTACTCAATAATCAATTCCTTATTGATCATGATCCGTACGATAAACAAGTAGTACTTTTTAGAAAGTTGAAACAATACGGACTCCTTTGGGTACAGTATAAACAGGTTGAAGACATATTCGCAGTAGATATTCGTATGATCTACTATTACTGAGCTTTTAAATCTACATTTATGACAAAAGCTGAAGTATAATAACATGTTTACCCAATGGTATCTTATCATTTTATAGTGAGCAATTGGCGCCGACCACTAGACTTATACCTAGTGCAGATTTTTGCCAAAGTCAAAGTCAAAATCATTTATAGGTATAGGTACTTTTGAAACGTCGAAGTAGAATAGTAGTCTGTCAGTTTGATCGTCAGTGAAGTTAGGTGCTCATTCCAAATTGATTCGAATGAAGAAGAAAGAGCAAGAAACTTCAACCTTACTCTTTTAAAAAAAAGCATTTGTTTTATAATTTCGCTAATATAACATTTTTGTATACCTTATTGTACCTTAACGTGAGAACAATGCAGAGACAAGTTGTTAAAAAAAGGAACAAATGGTGGCTTCTATCATTAAATTTTAATTCTTTATATATTCGTCTCGAACACGGCGCTCACATATGCCTACTCACCATCGAAAATAATGCTTTTTATAAACTCTATGGATGTATAAATTAAGAATTCAACAATGGATATATACATTAAGGAATTAATTTGTCCGCCAATGTACAGCACTGAAAAATCTTTTGAATGTTTCATGTGCGGTGTTGAAAGGAATTCAATTTTGTAAAGCTGCACTGCTTCGAGACTTCAAACTTATCATAAGTTTGAAGTCTCGAAGCAGTGCAGCAGACGGTTCCTAACTTTCATTTTCTTATATATTTTGACACAAAATATGAAGATTTGTACTGTAAAAGTCGATAGAATATGTATGTAGTCTTTTATCAGATCGATAGTGTCTGTGTTTGGTTGTTATATATTAAAAATTATCATTCTTATTGTTTATTTAGTTTTACATCATAAGACTAGATATAGGTTGATGACTAATGAGGAGTGAAGGAAGTTTGGTATTTAATAATTCATTTAATATAATACTACATTTCGGATTGTCTAGATCAATAGTTCTTATTCATCCGAATAGCACAATGATTTTGAAAAATGTGCTACAAAAAGTTAGTAGTTAGTTAGCTGCTTATTCTACAAATTAACTTTATTTTATTAAAGATATCACTAGTTGACAGACGAAGATATACGTTGATCTACATAAATTTACTGTCTTGTTGATAGGTCGTCATGAAAACTCCTCGAGCTCGAAGAACCCTAAATAAAGCACGGATAGAAATTCTCGGGACGCCACTGGCTCTCACAAACCTATACATTTCACCATAAATCATTGGCTACGAGACATATTCGCTAGAACCCTATAAATCTTTCCCTTCACTCATAAGTTATAGTTTACCTTTCCTTTTATTGGTTAGTTTTATGAGGCTTTCCATTTGCCTTCAGTTGGAAATGCATAAGTCAAACCCTTCTTTGGGCCTCCGGTAACCTCACTAACACGGCGAAACACAACGCTGTGGTTGTTTCACGCCGGTTTTCTGAGAGGCCGCGGTATCACTCCGGTCGAGCCAACCCATTCGTGCCGAAGCATGGTTACGCTTAAATTTCGGCAAAATATTATTATTTCAAAAGGAGTTAAAAAAAAATGTTTGTGTCTTAAATATAATCACAATGTCATGGCGGTTTTATAAACACAAACCCTAAATTCACATCATTAACGTTGTTATTCGTGACAAACTGTCTGACATCATGGAACATTGATTAAATCCTTGGCTTTGGCGGTTCAATGTTTTGTTCTATACCTTAATAGAGGGTTTGATGGCCCGAGCCGTTGTCAAAATGGCTGATTAAGGTTATATTTTGGTGACGCGGATTCTTACACAGCGATTGAGATTATTCTTTGTTTTTGTTTTGTTTTTTTTTATGTGATCGTCATCATCATCATCAGCCTATAAGGAGGTATTCCTCGTAGCGCTCCCGTTTTGAAACGCTCCCATCTAAGCGCTCCCGTTTTATTCCTCTAAGCGCTCCCAAAAGGAGCGCTTCGAAGAACGATTAAAAATATTAAAATTTATTTCCTCGAAGCGCTCCCACGTTTCAAAATAGGGAAAAGCATCAAGTAAACGTAATGAATTATATCGATAATTTTTAAAAACTCATGTGTGCATCATCTACATCGAAGTTGCTTATTACGAAAATGAGAGAATAATATCTTTTTGCTTTCGGCACTCTTATGTGTATACAAGGACCAATGTTATTGTGTATTCAAAGAAGATGTTATAAATAAAACGCATAGATAAACTTAATATAAATTATATACGTATAAAAATTATCGATATAATTCATTACGTTTACTTCATGCTTTTCCCTATTTTTAAACGTGGGAGCGCTTCGAGGAAATAAATTTTAATATTTTTAATCGTTCTTATAAGCGCTCCTTTTGGGAGCGCTTAGAGGAATAAAACGGGAGCGCTTAGATGGGAGCGTTTCAAAACGGGAGCGCTACGAGGAATACCTCCTTATAGGGAATACCTCCTTATAGGGAGGTATTCCTCGTAGCGCTCCCGTTTTGAAACGCTCCCATCTAAGCGCTCCCGTTTTATTCCTCTAAGCGCTCCCAAAAGGAGCGCTTATAAGAACGATTAAAAATATTAAAATTTATTTCCTCGAAGCGCTCCCACGTTTAAAAATAGGGAAAAGCATGAAGTAAACGTAATGAATTATATCGATAATTTTTATACGTATATAATTTATATTAAGTTTATCTATGCGTTTTATTTATAACATCTTCTTTGAATACACAATAACATTGGTCCTTGTATACACATAAGAGTGCCGAAAGCAAAAAGATATTATTCTCTCATTTTCGTAATAAGCAACTTCGATGTAGATGATGCACACATGAGTTTTTAAAAATTATCGATATAATTCATTACGTTTACTTGATGCTTTTCCCTATTTTGAAACGTGGGAGCGCTTCGAGGAAATAAATTTTAATATTTTTAATCGTTCTTCGAAGCGCTCCTTTTGGGAGCGCTTAGAGGAATAAAACGGGAGCGCTTAGATGGGAGCGTTTCAAAACGGGAGCGCTACGAGGAATACCTCCTTATAGGCTGATGATGATGATGACGATCACATAAAAAAAAACAAAACAAAAACAAAGAATAATCTCAATCGCTGTGTAAGAATCCGCGTCACCAAAATATAACCTTAATCAGCCATTTTGACAACGGCTCGGGCCATCAAACCCTCTATTAAGGTATAGAACAAAACATTGAACCGCCAAAGCCAAGGATTTAATCAATGTTCCATGATGTCAGACAGTTTGTCACGAATAACAACGTTAATGATGTGAATTTAGGGTTTGTGTTTATAAAACCGCCATGACATTGTGATTATATTTAAGACACAAACATTTTTTTTTAACTCCTTTTGAAATAATAATATTTTGCCGAAATTTAAGCGTAACCATGCTTCGGCACGAATGGGTTGGCTCGACCGGAGTGATACCGCGGCCTCTCAGAAAACCGGCGTGAAACAACCACAGCGTTGTGTTTCGCCGTGTTAGTGAGGTTACCGGAGGCCCAAAGAAGGGTTTGACTTATGCATTTCCAACTGAAGGCAAATGGAAAGCCTCATAAAACTAACCAATAAAAGGAAAGGTAAACTATAACTTATGAGTGAAGGGAAAGATTTATAGGGTTCTAGCGAATATGTCTCGTAGCCAATGATTTATGGTGAAATGTATAGGTTTGTGAGAGCCAGTGGCGTCCCGAGAATTTCTATCCGTGCTTTATTTAGGGTTCTTCGAGCTCGAGGAGTTTTCATGACGACCTATCAACAAGACAGTAAATTTATGTAGATCAACGTATATCTTGGTCTGTCAACTAGTGAGACTTTTAGTTAAATAAAGTTAATTTGTAGAATAAGCAGCTAACGAATAGATAAATATTTTTTAAATAGTGTCCCACATTAGTATTTTCTCCTGTGTAGTGGGTGCATTTATAAACATACAATTTCACATACACATCACACCCAGACACGGAACAACAATCTGTGGATCACACAAAGAGTTGTTCCGTGCGGGAATCGACCTGCGACACGTTGTACGACAGCCGGTTGTCCAGCCACCGCGTCAAACGTGCATTCGTTTTTCATTGGTTTACAGGTAATACACACTCATCGATTTTCAGCCAAGAGTCTTGGCAGAGTGAGTGCTACATATTTCTCCGTTTGTTAATGAATTCAAATCAAATGTCTTTCCATAGTGTACAGAGGTGGTCTACAATTTTCACAAATGTACCAACTTTTAGGCCCTGTAGGGGACCGCATTTTTTTATTTATTTTCAACCAGGTTTTCCACGCGACTACGTTCGCGTGAAAGATATCATCAACTTGTAAAGCAAAATTAAAATATTTCTGTTTAATTTTCAAATCCCTTATAATATGGCTTCAGTCACATATAAAAAAAAAAGTTATCGGTAAATCGAAATCAACAAATTGCTTGTTTGATCTTACTTGGCGAGACTGCCAATACTGTGACATGTTGAGGTCTACAGCTTGTGGCGAAGCCTCCAGGGAGCACGGCCAGTCGTATTAAGAATTAGCCTTTAAGTGCCCACTCACAAGGAAACGGTTGAGCATTAATCGCAACGCTTGAAATAGTTGGTTCAGGTTTTCTGGTCGCAATGTTTTCCTTCACCGTATGTCATTGATGTCTAAATGATAGAAAAACATAGAAAGTACGCAATAACTCGGAAAAAGTCACATTGGTATTTGGCAGGTTGCGAACCAATACTCATGCGTGAGAAGCCGATGCATTAACCTTCGGGCCACCACGACATCTGGTACAGTAAGAATCATCCAAAAGCAAGGGAATTTCAGGTTATGAAAAAAATACATAAAGAATTTCATTTATAATTTATTAATAATAAACATGTAACATTGAATGATTGAACGATAAATAAATAAGTTTAATATTTTAGCTTTGACTTAGTGTAAGAAATTGAAGTTTTGGATAACTACAAACATAAATGCTAAAGCGATTCCCAGTTGTGACGTGGCTGCCGCTCCCGGGGCGGAATTGACTACTCCATTCACCCATGGTGCGAACTCAAAGACTCGAGTGTACAATTCTGTAGCTGACGCAGTTCCGTCACTTATTACCCCGCAGTTGTTGCTCCGAGAAAGTAAACCACAAAGGATTGGAGAACTCTGTGTGCCACAAACTAATGGATTACCTAGATCACCCTGAAAAAAGCAAAAAAAGATACAGTTAGCCATAGGTCGCTGTATATTCCATTGAGTATATTTTTTCCGTGGTGTTAGCTTATTATGTCTGTGACCTTGAGCTATGAGTTTAGCCCAAAAATGTAAAGCAGCCCCAGCCTTTTATTGTGAGGGGAAAGTCAACAAAATGTCTTCTCCCGCCCAAAGTCAGGCGGAAGGGAGTGACAGACTCTTGCTAAAACCCCCCGTTTCTTCTCCTGCTCTGGACCGAGGCCGCGGTGCCTCATTGTGCTTAACCCACAACCCCGGCTGAACATTAGCCCTATAGGGCCTGCATTGGGAAAAGGAACGGGATGAACTTTAGTCAGTGAGAGTCTGGCGAGGCGATATAAGTAATATAATTATTTTCTTCTCTCAAAAAATATGTCTGTGACCATAAGGTTGTCTTGTATTATTTGGTATGAATTACTGACTTCTTTTTGTGGACATGTTCAGATGATGGTTGGCACTATTAGTGTCGTAACCTATTTGGTTTTAGTAAAAGTCTGTTGAATGAATATTGAAAGACAGAGCAGGATGCTTCATGATATCATAGTTTTAGGCTTTCGTAACATTTTAGGCAACGTATAAAAGTATTATAAGCTGGAAATTAGCTTTATTACTTACCGCACATCCAGCGCCTCCCCCACTGGCGCAAACCACGCCAGATAGTACCTGTGGCTCAACCAGCCTACAGAGCTCAAGTGGCATCGTAACTACTGGCGATAAAGTTATCAATTGCGCACTTGCCTAAAATAATAAAAAATATATGTTAAAGATATTCATGATTTATTTACAATAATTACTTTTTCACGTGAATTATTTGAGATAAGCTCTACTAGTTTCATGTCACAGCGGGAATCCTAAACATTGTCGGCTGCGCGACTGCTCATTTATATTTAGTATTCCCACAATAGTTATTAATAATAAATATGTAAGTGGAACATTGAATGATTAAACGATAATAAAATATTACATAATTATATTTTTAATTAAATACTTTTAATATTACAGCGAGAAACAAAATAGGGATATTTTCTACACTCTCCAGATTTTCATAAATTAGTTAAGGCAAGACAGACCTTTTTGTCAAAGGCAATAGGGCTTATATTCGTTTAACGTACACTACTAACTAACTAAGTACATGAACTATATGAAAACTTACAGTAGCTGTTGAATTACGGGCTCCAAAGCCGGAAGTCTCACACGTAGCAGGATGAGTAACATCAGCACTAGGCATAGACAAGGGGATTATTGATTCCGGGAACGCAGATTGTAACTGAAAAGTAATATGTAAGTAGTTAAATACAATTTATATTATTCTCTAAGTAATGGACATGATAATGTCTACTCATCCATAGCAACCCTAGGTGATCATCCTAGGGTGCTCTTCCATAGTGCACTAAAAAATAATTGACGGCTGATGTGCTATTAATATTGTCCAACGGGCCTTTGCGAGTTGGCTTCGGCCCATGTACGCCTTCCAAAAATCCGGGACCCAGTGGTCCCATAAATGAAAATGAATATGATAAAAATATTAATCATAAGCCTATAAGTGTCCACTGTTGAGCAAAGTCCTCTTCTCAAACGGAGAAGGTTTGAGCATTAATCACTAAGCTTGCTCAAGGTGGATTTGGCGATTTCAAAATTATGATTAGAAATTATAAGTCCAGGTTTCCTCACGATATTTTTCTTTCGTGTCAGTGGTGTCTATATAGTCATAGAAAGTACATACAACTTAGAAAAAAGTCACATTTGTACTTGCTAGCTACCCTTATGAGGAACAAGCGCCTTAACCTCCGGGTCATCACGTTTTTTTTATAAAATGATAAAAATATACTCACAGTTATAACAGCAATGTTGTTAACGAGAGGATTCTGCCTGTTATAATTTGGGTGAACAGTTATGCTTGATATGTCACGAACACTGTTAGCATTATCATTCGTAAGAACAGTCCCAGCAAAGACTCTGAAGTTGGTTATGTTGATTGATTGTCTGTAACAATCAGTCAATTTATATTAATCAGTCTTTTAGTTTCAATGTTCATAGAAAAAAAAGATTTCTTACGTAATACAATATTCGACCCAATCGAACGCCTTAGACAAATCATTTTGTACATTATTCCATATTGAGCGTTGTGTTACTGGTGGTCCGATCCTTCCCCTTCCCCAATCCTAATTCTCTATAACCCTAATTCCCAAAAGGTCGGTAAGGCACTCGTAACTTCAGGAGTCAATGATTGCTTACCATCAGGTAATACAGCTGCTCGTTTGGCGTTGTGCAGACGTATTAATCGGACAGTTATCATGATACTACACAGTTAATGACACTCAGTTTATTATAGTTAAAGTTTATGGTCAATAGTTTACAAAAAATACTTTAACTTACTATGTCGAATTAGGTTAAGTTACCTGTAATGTCAAAGTAATATGTGGAAATAAATAAATAAATAAGTTATCCCATAAGTTGTTATTACAATAAGAGACTGGAAGTTGAAAAGGCTTTAATAAAAGTAATGTTATTTTTTCAGGGCCCATTGGAAAATATGAATCAGGCAAAGGTGTCAAAAAAGAGCCACACATACACTTTTGAACGTGAAACCAAATTTTAAAGATATAGTGTCATTTTGTCGCTCAGTCCTCTTAGTAAATCTATTTGCTCGTTCCTATTCTTAGATAGAGAAGAACGAGCAAGAAACTCCATGGTGACTCTTTTTAAATCAGTTTCTCATACAGATTCCTTATACAAACAGTTGTTTCAATTATGTGAGAACAGTATAACACTAATATTTACTCAGAGAAATATAAAAAGAATATAACCTTAAGGACAATAGACAGTGGAGCTGACCAGTCCCAACTGACATCGCCCGTTCTCGAACATAGAAAGTACACCAGCATCGCACAACTCAACCATATTATAGGGAATTGAGCGATCCAGTGTACGTGCCACCGCCACTGTGACCTTTGAGTTAGCATGACAACTCCAAGCTGACATAAGGATTGACACTCTGCAAGTCTATCCAAGTGGGGCTGTCTATTTGGAATTATTTTATATGTGTTTCCAAAAACTACTTACCCATTGTTTTCCAAAACGCATGAAGCTGTTGTAAGGGCGAACTGGCGATTAATCAATACACCTCCACATATGTGACCTCTTTCGTTGGCTTGTGATTGTCTTTTGTCTTGTAAAGATATCTAGAAAACAAAATCATGAATTAGAATTAACAAAAATTTTAATATAATAGGGAATAATATTAAATACTAGCTTCCATATGTGGCTTTGCTCGCGTTTAATGCGTTAAAAATGATGATGCGTTGAAATGATATAATTTATCCTGTGGCACATTGTAGCTATCTCTCTCTCTCTCTCTCTCCCTCTCTCTCTCTCTCTCTCTCTCTCTCTCTCTCTCTCTCTATCAGTTAAAGAATTTTGGAAATCCGACCACCTTTTCCAAAGATTACTACCAACATACAAACCTCTTTATAATGTTAGTTCAGATTATCAGGATTAAAATAGAATTAAAACGAGTCTAAAAACTAAATAATATGTACATTCAAACGAACTAAATGTTTTGTAGTTGTATTTACATCTGCGGTTAAAACGCCGCATTTAGCACTCTGATTAATTATTTCACATTTAAACTTCAAACGAACCAATCAGAACGCCGTACGTTATGAGCGTGGCCATTTAAATTAGTGAAACTAATACCCAACTGAAAGAAATTCAGTGTAAGAAATAAAACTAATTACAATGCGGTCTCTTGGTGAGTCTGAAGTTAGCCGTTTGTCTGCGCAATGGATCTTTTAGGAACAAAATTGTGTACTGCGCAGCTAATCGGCTAACTTCAGACTCGCCAAGATACGTTGACGGTATTGTAACTAATCAAACCGCAAGCGATATTGTGTATCGATTTAACATGATTGAAGTTTCAGGTTCAAAGATTAAACTTTTGACGGCACGGTTGTAACTGGCTACCGCGCACCGTGTCGCGGGCTAGACTTCCGAACGGAACAACTCTTTGTGTGATTTACAAATCATTGTTCCGGGTCTAGGTGTGTATGTGAAATTGTATATTTGTAAACGCACCCATAACACAGGATAAAATCCTTGTGTGGGGTAAAGTTTATTCTAAATTATAAATTTAAAATTTAAAATCCGACAAAAAATCTAATATTCCTTTAAGTACTTTTTGTAATTAATAAAAAAAACGTGCCATTGGGGGACCGATCCATACATTTAATTATCTACTACATATGTCTATTTTGTCGGGGGTCAATTTTTTATTTTATTTATAATTTTTATTGGTATTTTATATCATTTTCTCTCGATTATTAAGTCATCAACATTCCCTTTCAGTGCACTTTCATTTGAGACCCCACTCGAGTATATTTGCAGACCTTCGGTTACCCTTCCCCATTTACCCCCCATAACTTCTAAACGGCTCAACCGATTTTCGTCAAACATGTCTAAGAACACTCGCACGTAAGTCACCTTTAATACAAAAAAACTGAATTGAAATCGCTTCACCCGTTCAGGCCCTAGGATGCCACAGATAGACAGACAGACACGTCAAACTTATAAAACCCCTCTTTTTGCGTCGGGGGTTAAAAAAAAGAACTCAAAAGATTGATGTCAACATGATATTTACCACATAATTTATATCAGTCCTGTATGCTCCTCCCATTATCCTCTCAGACCCTCCGAGTGTGTACGCTTTGGCGCCTGTTAAACAAATTAATATTTTGTTTGTTAATATATTTTTTAAGTAAACCATGATAACATAGAACACATTTTTTGTAACGACGCTAATGAGACATAATTAGAATTGTTTTGGCACACAATAGATCACCCACTTTTTTGAGGAGGCAAATCGTTAAATGGCTTCTCTCGATTTGGGTGGAGTAATGGGTCGGCTCCACTGGGCTGATACTGACCCAACCACAGCTTTGCCGGGTAAGTGAAGTTACCGCTGCCGGTGGCCTAATCCAATTAACCCAATCCCTAAATCTCCGAAACCCTACTCCCCAACGGAGTGATACCACGGCCTCACAAAAAACCGTTTGGTCACAGAATATAGTTTTTGACATAACTTAGTTTATTCAAAGAAGTAATTGACTTATTTTATGTACGTAACTTTTTATTTATTTATAGTTTTTTTATTCAACATCCATATACAGAGAGCAGAGATATTACTAATCACATTTATGCAATATGCAGCCAGAATAAAAAAAAATAGAAAAACACAATTATTTTTTCCTCTGAGACCCTTGGGATGAAATTTCGTTATGCTACTAGACTAATAAGAGTACCTATGTCAGTTTTATCAACTCCGTAAGTTTTGACCACTATACAATTGAACAAGATCCAAGCAGTATATTTATTTATGCCTTAAATTCATTTTATGTAACTAATCAACTTGAATTTCTGTAATGTTGAAAACTACCAAACTATTGGATCAAAAGCGTCAAACAAAAATTGTTTAGAAATTCACACAACAAAAACTTTTAATACCATGAACTTCACAATAAACAACCGCGTGTTTTTTTTTTGAAAAAAAAATCTAATATATTTTGTCACAATATTCGATAGATACAAACCAAAATTACAAAGAAGAATATAGCAGAATTCACTGGGAACGTCGAAGAAGATAAGTAGACCAGAACCAGAACTTGAACCAGAGCATGTTTAAGAGCCCACCACAGATGGGCCCGAAAAGGGCTGATGTTCAGACGGGGCGAAAAAACCAGCGTAGACTTTTATTCAGAAAAAGTCTGACAGTCTTACCCAGCCAGAGCGGGAAAATGAAGATGATAACGGTCTCGCTCAAAAAAAAAAGTCAAGCAAGAGATAAAAATGATGGTGACACTATTAGTTATTCTACGAGTTATTCTTATCTTATCATTTTTTTAATGAACACCAAATACATTCACACAAACACAAAAAAAAAATCCAGTCGTTTAGGAACATTTCTGTGACAAACACACATTCAGAAGACTAAGAGGATAATACTCACTGTAAACAGCGATCACAAAAAACAAAAATAATTTGTACATTTTGATTAACGATATTCTTTCACAACAGTAACTTTAATACGAACTGGTTAATTAATTGCACTTTTATATAGATTGCTATAATCTTATCTATTAGATAGGTTAAACATACAATATTTTTATCATACCTATAGATTAATGTTAGGTTTAGGTTTTCGTATCTTTTTCCTCATTATCGATGTTTTCTGTGGACTGGATATGGTATCACTCCGGTTAAGACAGCTAATTTGTGTTAGACAGACAGTTTGCATGTCAAAACACGATTCCTAGTTCCACTATCACTTCTACCGGATTGATACTACGGCCTCTGAGGAAACAAACGTGAAACAACGGATGTATTGTGTTCCGCCATATTATTCGGGTTACTTGAGACCCAATCCTCAAACTCTTAATCCACAAACGACTAACAGCGCTCTTGTCACTCCTTACTGATACGGGTGCTAAATAGCAGTGCCGAATGCTGACCTTGAATAAAGAAAGAAAGAAAGAAGGAAAGAAAACTACTTTAATTCGCTAAAAGAAGACGAACATGGCCATGTTGGTATGGGCGCATGTCCCAAGTCCGAGATCAAATAGCCACCAGTTTAGCATGTCTTCGTTACGCTGATATTCTAGGGGCCCCTTGAGCGAAATCGGACACGGCAAGCAGCTGACGTCAAGAGCAAACAGTAATTAGGTAAAACGAAACTTTCAAATAACAAAAATAATTGCTTACAAGCGACCTATCAGGCATTTTTTCGGCTTATCCCATTAAGAATGGCGATTCATGGAGAAAATTATCAATAATACCAGTTTCTTTCCAAATTTAAATAAGAATACTTTTTCAAATTATTAATTTTGACTACAATGTTGGTGCGAGGGTTGGTGTCGCGAATTCGATTCGGTTCACAAATTGTTGTTCTGGGTCTGGGTGTGATGTGTATGTAAAATTGTATACTTGTGCCTTTTGTGGTCTATTTGAAATAAAGAATTTGATTTGATTTTATTGATTGTATCGTTGGAGCGCAACGCGACCGGGGAATAACACAGAGTGAGTCAATGCTTAAAAAGAAAAGGTTCAGGTCCGGCTACACGCCGACCTGAACATTCTTCGATAGTAGCAGTGAATTGGCTAAAAAAATATACCTTCATCTGTTGATCTCACCAAGTTCCTTTAAGACCATTTGGTTGGTGATCTTTCTAAAGGGCGAAACTTGGCCCTCTAAACTCTCCCTCTCATTTCACTCAGGGTAAGACAAGTCTTTTGATGATTTACCCATCAAAGACAAACCTCTCATCTGGACTTCACACTATGTTGATACCATGTACCAGATATTCCAGTTGAGGCAATTAGAAAGGTGTCTAAAACCGAAATAATATAACCGATAGCTAGATTATTAGTGTTAAACGCAAAGACCTATTTACTTACTTTAGCAATATTTGTTCACTATCTCGTATGGTTCTTTTTTATGAGGGGGAAACCACTAAACAACTTCTTTAGCCTAGGGAGAGGTGAGAGGGAGTGTCAGACTATAACTGACTTAACCCCGCCCCCCGTTCCTTCTCCTGCTCTAGACCGAGGCCGCAGTACCTTAAAGCACTTGCCCCGCAACACCAGCTGAACATCGGCCCTGTAAAACTCCGCCCGTGGTGGTTACCTATTATTTATTTCGATATACAGAATTGTTACTTATTGTTTACTCGATTTCCAACTTAAAATATAAATTAAGAAAGAAGATATTCAATTGAAATATTGGCTTACTGAGGCTCGTATAGTGGTAAACGGTGATATAGCCAATGTTTGAGAGCACTAAGAGCCCATACCCGCAAAGCATCAAAATGTTAATCATTTATTTCAATAATTTGATCATTGCAGGCACATCCGAACGTTAAAAAACTGATTATAGTTAAAAAGCGTCAGTCAGTATGGTGAATCTATTTTTGCTTGTTTCAAAGAAATTCCTATAGAGAAGAACGAAAAAGTAACCCCATGATTACTCTTTTTCAATCAGTTAAATGGATTTCAGGTCTTGTAGAGGTGTCTTCAAGACCTAAATTCCTATAACCAGATTCAGAAATTTCAAACACGTGAGTAATCAAGAATGACGATGATCTCATCGATTTGTTTTTTCGTTTTTTACAATTATTCGTTGTTATCAAGATAAGAGGTTCTTTTTAAATGACGACAGCAGATAAATTTATGTCTTTAGGTAATTCAGAAAATTTATATCATCAGATTTTTCAAGAATCACCTTTCTAAATGTGGATTTTGATATTTAATGTAAAAATGACAATTTAGAGACAATAAATAACGTTACGTGCCTGACGTCACGTTCCTGACTATGCGGGCTTGGGTTACGGGATTGGATGAAATTAAAACACTAATACCGGTTTTCAGCCTTTCTATTGCACTTAAGTGACAGCGTCCACGGAGTTAAGTTACCGGCGTTCCTCTCCAGCAGAGTCCGGCCGACTGACACAACTTTGCCGCTCACTGTTCACGCTGATTTAACTCACTTAACTCACTGCACTTCACTATTTCACTCACTTTCCTTCTTTTTCACCTCTTCCTTTTCTTCCGAATCGCTTTGGACTTAGAACTCAACTGCCAGCGGTGAGCCGCAGTTCCGCTTATATACCCCCGGTCAGGTTCTGGAAGATTCAATTTCGTTATTCTTTTCGATCGTCATGACTCCAGAACCTTCCAATAATTTCGTAATTCATTCTTTTTTTATTCTCCTTCTCGCTCTTTAATTTTTCATTTCTTTCACACAAAAGCTTCCAGAAAGTTCAACAAAAACTTCCATCAACTAAAAAACTTCATGCTTACGGCGGGACTCGAACTCGGGGTCTCTCTGGTGTAATCCACACGCCTTACCGTTTACACCAATTCGTGTTGACAATTCACGACGAAATTTACAATCTCTGGGCTACGTTTGACAACCATCCATTGACGTCATGATGTCAAAGAGTTTGCACCACTTTTCCTTCACAATAATATATTGATACTAAAACCCTGTGTGGGGCAAGAAGAGGTGTCCGATTCTTACTGGCTAAAAAGCAACCCTGCTCCAAGCTAGGGTCGCGATAGATATCATGGACGATGCACCCGCCCTGGCGTTAAGTTGATAACCGAGAGAAAAGAGATTCTTTTTATACATATAATTGTGCTGTATTTGATATTTTGGATGAAAATGGTTTATTCCAAATAGCAATGACCTGAAGCTCGGCTTCCCATTATAAGTCAGTCGTGTACCAATTTAAACAGGCTCCACACTAAGCCGTGGCCATATTGGGCCACTATGTGGTCGTCGTGGTGGCCCGGAGGTTAAGGAGCCCGCTTCTCATGGATGAGGTTTCAAATCCTGGTAAGTACATATGTGACTTTTTCCGAGTTATATGTACTTTCTATGATTATTAACACACCACTGCCATTCGGTGAAGGTAAACATCGTGAGGAAACCTGAACTTGAAAGAAAGGAATTTAAAATCGCCAACCCGACAACCGATTGACCGAGCGTGGTGATTAATGCTCTAACCTTCTCCGTATGAGAAGAGGCCTTTGCTCAGCAGTGGGCACTTGTAGGCTGATGATGTTGATGTTGTTGTTGATTTGGCTAAAATTTTTGTTATTGACGCCGACGCGCCTCCGCCACCAATGAAGGTAAAGGTGAAGGTGAAGGTGAAGGTGAAGGTGAAGGTGAAGGTGAAGGTGAAGGTGAAGGTGAAGGTGAAGGTGAAGGTGAAGGTGAAGGTGAAGGTGAAGGTGAAGGTGAAGGTGAAGGTGAAGGTGAAGGTGAAGGTGAAGGTGAAGGTGAAGGTGAAGGTGAAGGTGAAGGTGAAGGTGAAGGTGAAGGTGAAGGTGAAGGTGAAGGTGAAGGTGAAGGTGAAGGTGAAGGTGAAGGTGAAGGTGAAGGTGAAGGTGAAGGTGACGGTGACGGTGAAGGTGAAGGTGAAGGTGAAGGTGAAGGTGAAGGTGAAGGTGAAGGTGAAGGTGAAGGTGAAGGTGAAGGTGAAGGTGAAGGTGAAGGTGAAGGTGCAGGCAAAAATGAAGATGAAGGCGAAGGTAAAGGCGATGGCGATGGCGATGGCGAAAGAGAAAGCGAAGACGAAGGCGAAGGCGATGACGATGGTGAAGGTGAAGGCGAAGGTGAAGGCGATGGCGAAAGCGAAAGCGAAGACGAAGGCGTTGAAGGCGAAGGTGAAGGTGAAGGCGAAGGTGGAAGCGAAGGTGAAGGCGATGGCGAAAGCGAAAACGAAGACGAAGGCGTTGAAGGCGAAGATGAAGGTGAAGGTGAAGGTGAAGGTGAAGGTGAAGGTGAAGGTGAAGGTGAAGGTGAAGGTGAAGGTGAAGGTGAAGGTGAAGGTGAAGGTGAAGGTGAAGGTGAAGGTGAAGGTGAAGGTGAAGGTGAAGGTGAAGGTGAAGGTGAAGGTGAAGGTGAAGGTGAAGGTGAAGGTGAAGGTGAAGGTGAAGGTGAAGGTGAAGGTGAAGGTGAAGGTGAAGGTGAAGGTGAAGGTGAAGGTGAAGGTGAAGGTGAAGGTGCAGGCAAAAATGAAGATGAAGGCGAAGGTGAAGGCGATGGCGATGGCGATGGCGAAAGAGAAAGCGAAGACGAAGGCGAAGGCGATGACGATGGTGAAGGTGAAGGCGAAGGCGAAGGTGAAGGCGATGGCGAAAGCGAAAGCGAAGACGAAGGCGTTGAAGGCGAAGGTGAAGGTGAAGGTGAAGGTGAAGGTGAAGGTGAAGGTGAAGGTGAAGGTGAAGGTGAAGGTGAAGGTGAAGGTGAAGGTGAAGGTGAAGGTGAAGGTGAAGGTGAAGGTGAAGGTGAAGGTGAAGGTGAAGGTGAAGGTGAAGGTGAAGGTGAAGGTGAAGGTGAAGGTGAAGGTGCATTTGAAGGTGAAGGTGAAGGTGAAGGTGAAGGTGAAGATGAAGGTGGAGGTGAAGGTGAAGGTGAAGGTGAAGGTGAAAGAGAAAGCGAAGACGAAGGCGAAGATGAAGGCGAAGGTGGAGGCGAAGGTGAAGGCGATGGCGAAAGCGAAAACGAAGACGAAGGCGTTGAAGGCGAAGATGAAGGTGAAGGTGAAGGTGAAGGTGAAGGTGAAGGTGAAGGTGGAGGTGAAGGTGAAGGTGAAGGTGAAGGTGAAGGTGAAGGTGAAGGTGAAGGTGAAGGTGAAGGTGAAGGTGAAGGTGAAGGTGAAGGTGAAGGTGAAGGTGAAGGTGAAGGTGAAGGTGAAGGTGAAGGTGAAGGTGAAGGTGAAGGTGAAGGTGAAGGTGAAGGTGAAGGTGAAGGTGAAGGTGAAGGTGAAGGTGAAGGTGAAGGTGAAGGTGAAGGTGAAGGTGAAGGTGAAGGTGAAGGTGAAGGTGAAGGTGAAGGTGAAGGTGAAGGTGAAGGTGAAGGTGAAGGTGAAGGTGAAGGTGAAGGTGAAGGTGAAGGTGAAGGTGAAGGTGAAGGTGAAGGTGAAGGTGAAGGTGAAGGTGAAGGTGAAGGTGAAGGTGAAGGTGAAGGTGAAGGTGAAGGTGAAGGTGAAGGTGAAGGTGAAGGTGAAGGTGAAGGCGTATAGAGATAGAGATAGAGATAGAGATAGAGATAGAGATAGAGATAGAGATAGAGATAGAGATAGAGATAGAGATAGAGATAGAGATAGAGATAGAGATAGAGATAGAGATAGAGATAGAGATAGAGATAGAGATAGAGATAGAGATAGAGATAGAGATAGAGATAGAGATAGAGATAGAGATAGAGATAGAGATAGAGATAGAGCCAAACCTAATATTTGAACACCCGACGTAAAATCGATCCTGAAACTCTACCGGTTTTTGTGCACGCACTGCACGATGGCCAGATGGTTTTCGAACTGGTCTATCCACTGAAAGTGCGATTTTGTGCCTAAAACGCCAATATACGCATGTTTCCTGGACCTGTCCAGGGCATTCGACTTGGTCTCGTACGACCTGCTGTGGACTAAATTGAATCAAAACACTGCCCCCTGAACTTGTACCAATAATGAAGTATTTGTACAGTAATCAGAATATTTCTGTTAGGTGGACGGCTAGTAGGCTGGAGGAATACAAGTTAGAGTGTGGGCTGTGGCAGGGACGGTTGACGTCACCAAAGTTATTTAATTTGTACGCCTGATTGGTGAGCTGAGCGGCACCGGCATCGGGTGTCACATAGATGGGATTTGCATTAATAATATAAGGCTATGCGGATGATATGGTGTTGCTCAGCCCCTCAATCGGCGCGTTGCGCAAGCTAATGAATATATGTGAGGAGTATGCGGAGGCCCATGGGCTACAATGAAAAAAAGTGAGATTCTGGTTTTTAAAGCACCTATAAAAGAGGTCACAATGGTACCTCCCGTCTCACTCTATGGTACACCATTGAACCAAGTCACTCACTTCAAGTATCTGAGCCACTGGATCACCGAGGACCTGAAAGATGATGTGGATGTGGAGAGGGAACGCAGGGCGTTGTCTGTTCACTGTCATGTTAGCTCGCAGATTCGTGAAGGTCACACTGTTTAGAGCTTTCTGCCAGACCTTTAACACATGCAGTTTGTGGATCAAATACACGCAGAGGACATTCAACGCTCTGCGTGTGCAATACAACAATGCGTTCGAATGCTGATGGGGCTGCCGCGGTATTGTAGCGCCAGTGGTATGTTCGCAGAGGCGCGCGTGGACGGCTTTTACGCCGTCATACGCAAGCGAAGTGCTACTTTATTGTCCCGGGTGCGCGGCAGCCCCAACGCCATCCTGGCCGCGTGCGGAGGCCAGTGGGATTCCGTACTTATAGCGCACTGTATAGGCCTACACGTGAAAGAAAGCAAGTGCCTAAAATATTTTCATTGTTATTTTGTTTTCATTTTTATTATACTATTACTAACATAGGCTAAGAACATTATCACTTACAAATTATGGAAGCAATTCTGAAATAAATTTATTTATTATTATTTATTATAAGTCACATGCGAGTGTTCTTAGACATATTTGTCAAAAATCGGTTGAGCCGTTTAGAAGTTATGGGGGGTAAGTGGGGAAGGGTAACCGAAGGTCTGCAAATATACTCGAGTGGGGTCTCAAATGAATGTTGATGACTTAATCGAGAGAAAATCATATAAAATACCTATAAAAAGTATAAAATAAAAAATTTAATTACGCCCCTGACAAAATAGAAATATGTAGTAGATAATAAAATATTTGGATCGGTCCATCCAACGCCACCTTTTTTTTAAATTATTTTTTAAAGGAATATTAGATTTTAAATTTTATTAATTTATATTGATGAGAACTTTCGACCTATATGGATTATGTATAATGTAGGTCTGCAGTATACCTGATGACGGAGGTCATTAATGGAATTCCTCAATCATTTACAGCACTGAAAGCTGACTGAATCAGGACTAACCATTACCATGATTTTTGGTCTCAAGTAGCCGTCGTCTTCTCTTTCGAAAAGCATCCTAGCTTTCTCTGCCTATCACTTAAAATGGTGAAATAAAATATTTTTTTACAAAAAAAAACCGACTTAAAAGGTCATTTTCTATTTAACTAAATGAAAATATGTATTACTTTGAACTAAGTAAATTTATTATTTTGCTTTTTAGTTTAGGTACTTATTGAAGTCGGTTTTTTTTGTTAAAAAATATTTTATTACACATACACCCGGTTTCTGAAAGGCTTGTCAACGCTAAAATTAACTTATCTCCTGTTAAATCTCTTGTCAAGTCATCTGATTGATTGTTGATAATCCAGTCAACCAATCAGATGACTTGACAAGAGATTAAATTGATTTTAACATTGATTGGCCTTTCGGAAACCGGCTGTAAGACTTTTGCTGAAAGTCTGACCATACCCTGGCTGGAAGAAGACATCTAATGATTTCCATCTACATACACATCAAAAGAGATATCTTTCTTTCTTTGTAAATAAAACGTTGCCCCACACTAGGATTTTCTCCTGTGTCGTGGGTGCGGTTGTAAACATACAATTTCGCATACACGTGACACCCAGACCCGGAACAACACTTTGTGTGATCACACAGTGTTGTTCCGTGCAGGAATCGAAACCACGACACGTTGCAAGGTAACCGGTTGCCCAGCCACCGCACCAACTGAAATTATCTTTTTTATCTTTCTATCTTTTCTATATATTCTAATTATTAAAAATTATCTTACTGCATGTGAGGAACGAATAATTTTACGATTGCTGACTGCGCTTCATCACCACGCCCATGTGATATGATAGATATTTTCTTGTGATTCCCCAATACGTGGTGCTATTGTCAATTATCAGATTTATGTTTGTTTCTTTTCTTTTTTAATCTTTAAACGTCGCAATTTTATTATCTTATGCGAAAAATTAATGATAATATTTGGAAATATAAAATCTTGACGCTTATCGGAAGTCGGTTGCAAAATAAATTGAAATTTTAGAGGTAAACTGTTCATTTGGCTTTGTACCTTACATCGAAACTAAAATTATAAATGCGAAAGTAACTCTGTCTGTCTGTCTTTTCTTCACGTCTAAACTACTGAACTTATTTGTGCGATATTTGGTACAAACATAGTTTGGGACTCGAAAAAGGGCATTGGATAGTATTTTAACCAAAAAACTGCAGGAAGTCACTATTCCACGCGAAAGAAGTCACGGGCAAAAGCTAGTGGGTAATATTTTAGATTTTTTTGAATTGCTTTTTGCTTGCGGTTTTTGGACTTCAGAATAAATAAATCAATAAGACCAGTCTAAGCAGCTCATAGTTACCATGGTAACGATAAAATAGCACATTTTATTTCCAACCGAAATTTGCGGTTGCTCTCGCAATAATATTGCTCAACTCCGGTCCAGAGTAGGAGAATGAAAGGGTTGGTTTTTAGTCAGTAAGAGTCTGAGAACTCACAACACATAAGTGTTATAATGGGTCAGTTCGACTAGAGTGATACTACGGCCTCACAGAAAACCGGCGTGAAACAATCACAGCGTTGTGTTTCGCCGTGTGAGTGAGGTTACCGGAGACCCAATCCTTCCTCTTTCTCCAATCCCTAAATTCCCAAAAACCTAATATTCAAAAAGTTGGCAACGCACTTGTAACTCTCTTGTTGTTGCGGATGTCCATGGGTGGTGCTGGTATGAGGTTACTGGAGGCCCAATCCTTCCCCTCACCTAATCCTTAAATCTCCAAAACGCTAATCCTTAAAAGGTTGGCTACGCACATGTCTAATTATCGTTGTTGCGGGTGAACATGGGTGGCGTTGATTGCTTACCATCAGGTAATCTGTCTGAATAAACATAACAAAAAAAAATACAGAGGGCGGAGGAAGTCTTGATAATTTATATACCTAGTCATAACAAAACTTCTGTTGATATCGAACATTATCTGTAGGCAAACATGTTGATATGTGTGACTGCCCCCCCAAGCCAAGTTTAGTAGATATCGGAACAAATGTAGGTACCTACAGGTATTTATCTGTTGAACACGTGAGTTATCACTAACCTTCAAAGATCCCCAAACATTTGATTTTGTTTCTAAATCGATAACGATTACTATTGATACTAAACATGGCTAGAGGAAGCAGATCTCAACGCGACTTTGGAAAAGAGGAAGGAACCTAATTTGTTGACTAAGTGATTTAAGTCGCTGAAGAAGAAAGATCGCACGTCGCGTATTGAATAAGAGTCCCGTTTGTGACTTGAAATTATTGGAGATTTTCTTAGTCAATTCGCGTGGGGAAATCGTTCTTTATATATAAAAATCAATGCCCCTTTTCGTTGTTATGTTATAACTCAACAATGCCTTCAGTGATTTTGCTAAATTTTGGTCTCGAATTATTCGTGGAAGTCCAGAAAAGATCTGAAAGAACAGATTTTTTTTTTAAAATCGCCTTGAAATTGTGTTATTTCGACATCCACGCGGGCGTAACCGCAGGCGAGCACTAGTATAATTTTATAAAAATAATTCGCAAAATGTGTTTGAAGCGCATAACTCAACAACGCCTGGACCAAATTTGCCAAATAAATTTTTTTGTTTTAGTGAGTTACTTATTGTCATGAAAAATTCTTTTGAAAGATTTTTTTTAAAAAGTAAAGCATATACCTGGGAAATAGGGACCCTTTCGTCGTTAGCGAGATGATTGGAGACCCGAGCAAAGCAAGGGCGGGTCGTTAGTTTTGAATAAATTTAGTATGTTTTACGATAGTTACTATGCAAAAGTAACCAGGTTAACGCATTGTCTGTACAGTTAAGAAAGGCTCTTCTATCTCCTCATGTGGACACGAATAACCAATATTTACTATCTCGGAACAAACTCGAATCAATGATAGGCATAGTTCAAGTCATTTCATGATCAATATCACCCTTATCAAAGCATTGGACTATTAGTCCGATAACAATATTTGAGTGTGACTCATAGCCGTGATAGGCAAAACATATTTTATGAGTCTCGCGGATGTCTGATATACCTTCTTTGAATATTAGTCGTTAATTTACCTATCACTTAAAGATATAAGTACGTAAATTATTTACCGATTAATTTAATAGCATCCGGTTTGCATGCAGCGTATTGGAAGGGAGTTCTCGCAGCTAATGACTCAACCGATACTACCTATTAGTATTTGGAAGCATTCCTTCATAGTTTTTTTCATCATCACCAGCCTATGAGTGCTTACTGCTGAACAAAGGCCTCTTCTCACACGGAGATGGTTTGAGCATTTATCACCACTCTTGCTCGAGGCGAATTGGCGATTTCAAACTTATAACTAGAAATTATTAGTTCAGGCTTACTCACGATCTCTACATACATAATCATAGAAAATACATATTACTAGGAAAAAGTCACATTTATACTTGGCAGGTTTCGGATCACCAGAATCGCCCTGAAAATACGTTTTTTTTTCTAACGTTTTAAGTACCGGCTACCAAACCGGGATTGCGAATCATGCTTGATAAGGTACCGCGGTCTCGACCTAGAGCAGGAGAAGGAAGGGGCTTTTTTGACAGACAGAGTCTGATACTCTTTCTCGCCATACCCTAGACGAGAGAAGTTATTTGATGATTTTCCTATAGCCTCTTTTTTATGTAATATGTCGGCAAACGAGCAGACGGATTACCTGATGGTAAGCAATCAGCGCCGCCCATG
Source organism: Spodoptera exigua (assembly GCA_902829305.4). Lineage (NCBI taxonomy): Eukaryota > Metazoa > Arthropoda > Insecta > Lepidoptera > Noctuidae > Spodoptera > Spodoptera exigua. The sequence continues at coordinate 3,243,756 of LR824624.2, forward strand.
GACACCCGCAACGGGTGAGTTACGAGTGCGTTGCCGACCTTTTAGGGATTAGGGATTTGGAGATTTAGGGATTGAGAAGGGATTGGGGGAGGGGAAGGACTGGGCCTCCGACACAACAGTATGGTTGTTTCACGCTGGTTTTCTGTGCGGCCGTGGTTATCACCCCGGTCGAGCCGACCCATTTGTGCCGAAGCATGGCTCTCCCACACTTAAGTGTAGAAGAGCCATGCTTATGTGTGCATGTGATACCACGGCCTCAAAAAATACCCGAGGCCTAGTAAATCCCCCCCCCCTCCCCTCCATACGTAGTCCCCAAATCTAGAAATTCACAACAACATGCAAAAGGCCGGCAACGCATTTATACTAATTTCTTTGGTTTCACAAGTGCCCATTGTGCCGATTGCTTACCATCAGGTAATCCTGCTCAGTTAGAGCAGCGGGTGCAAGCGTTTAATGTTTTGCGACCTCGGCCTTAAGTAGGAGAACCAACAGGATGGTTTTAATTCAATAAGAGTCTGACACTCCCTCTCTTCTCATTTAGGGAAGTCATTTGACCTTTTTTTCCCCGCAAAAAAAGAGGATCTCCTTGTCGGCGGTTTCGGGACCTATCCCATAAAAAGCCAGTTATATTAATCGTGGTTATAATATGCCCCATAATAAGACAATAGCCGCCTTCGCAAACGCGAAGGACGGCGTTCGCTTGGGGTATGATGAATTAATACAGATTTTTTTTTTGTTTTTTTTTTTTATGGAATAGGTGGCAAACGAGCAGACGGATCATCTGATGGTAAGCGATCGGCGCCGCCCATGGACACCCGCAACATCAGAGGAGTTACAGGTGCGTTGCCGGCCTTTTAAGAAGTCCCAAATATTAAAAAACAAAACCTAAATTAAGGTAGGTAGATGTAGATAGGTAGCCCACAAAATTGATGATTATGGATGACTTAGGTATTTTTTAATTTAACACCATATCAGGTGCCTCTAGTGCCTACTATGATTAAATATAAATATTTGCGGTAATAACGTCGCCGTCCATATGTTTACACAATTTGTAGGTAGTTGTTAGGTTACTACCACACAAAGACCTACCGATAAATTGAGTAAACAGTTAAGGACCAATAATCTTGAAAACTATTTCACCGTTTTGACCACATGGTTGACGCGGTAGCCGGACAACCAACCGGCATGGGGGCGTTGCTGACCTTTTTGAGTTTTTTTTCTTGTTAATGGTTGGAAAACGAGCAGACGGATTACCTGGATGGTGAGCATTCCCCTGCCCATGGACACCCGCAACAACGGAGGAGTTACAAATGCGTTGCTGACCATTTGAAAATCATGGATCTGGAGATTTTGTGATAAGAGGAGGGATGTAATCGGCAAACATAACGCTGTGGTTCTTTCACGTCGGCTTTCAGTAAGGCCGTGGCATCACTCCAATTGATCCGAGCGCCCATTAATGCCGAAGTATGGCTCTCCCACGATTAATATGGTTTTAAACGCACCTACGACACAGGAGCAAATCCAAACGTGCAATAATTTTCTCTTTATTATGAAAATTTTTGTACTTGCTAATACGGTAGTCCGTTCCGCATTAATACATTTAAGGATCTCAACCTAACTTTTTAACATTAAGAAGGTATGTAGGTAGTGTATCATTTTAGAAGAAACTAAACGAGAAGTTTAGTTACATGTCTACAAATTGACATGGTAGATAGGTAGGTGTAAGAATGTGTGAAAACTGAAAACCCGAATCATATTACATGACACCATGACATACACACTTATCTTGATAAAGGTGTTAACAAATGTAAATGAGTAAACACACATACGTCATTATAGCGCTAATGTATGTATTTTTATCGTCATTAATCAGATATCGCGCTTCAGATTGCAAAAATGTAGGAAAATGTAAATTTTACCTAAAGGTGGGGAAAATCATCAAATGACTTCTCCCACCCAGGGCCGGGCGGGAGTGTCAGACTCTTACTGACTAAAAACCCCCCTGTTCCTTCTCCTGCTCTGGGCCTAAGTCGCGGTGCCTCATTGCGCTTACCCCGCAACCCCGGCTGAACATCAGCCCTATAGGGCCCCGTCAATGCTAAAAATGGGAGTCCTTATGACACTCGTAATATCCAAGGAGTTACTACAAGTGCGTTGCCGAAATTAGGGATTTAAGGATTGAGGATAGGATAGGAGAAGGATTGGACCTGCGGTTTCTATCAGGCCCTGGTATCACTCCTGGAGAGCCAGCCATTTGAGCCGAAACATGGATTTCGCACACTTTAATTTTATTTTCAAAATGTATCCTGACTTTAATGTTTTTTCTATAACCTCAATGAAGGGAAAAAATATTTAGAGATATTATATTTACATCATACCCAGACTTAGAACAAACATTTTAGCTATATTAAGACAAAACGATTTCGCAAGTAATACTAAGGTCCTATGATGCTCGCCTACAAAATGTTAGATGATAAAAGCAATTAATTTTTGGAAAGAACTTCTTTGACAATGTGCTTCAGTGTGAGTCTGTCGTAATATATATTAACATAATTTTCCGCTTTATTTAAATTCCAAAAAACTAGGAAAGTAAAACAATGTCAAAAAGTAATTGCGAAAATCTATTTCTGTTTGTAAAATACATATTTTATTACATATTCTACTCCAAAACTACTGAACCGATTTTAACCTTTTTCATACAAAAACACAAAAAGAGTTTCCATTTTTAATGACCAAATATCGCTTATCTATCAAGATATCAGTTTGTCCAATCTATGCAGCTGTCATAAATGAGTCGTCCAATGATAAAATTGAAAGGTATATAATGTTAATAAAAGGTTTGGGCCTACTGTAACGCATTCACACGGCGAACGCTGTGATTGTATCACGCCAGTTTACTGTGAGGCCGTGGTATCATTCTGGTCGCGTCGACTCATTCGTACCGAAGCATGGCTCTCCCACACTTAAAAACCATGGGCTGCATTTTTTTGCCGGTCATTATATCCCTCAAATCGATAGGCCATGCCGCCATTTTTATCTATCTACTAGGTATTAGGATATAGCCACTTTCCCAACAACAATCAGGTACATAAATAAATTTTCACAATATCATTGTAATATATAATAAAGTGTGTTGTGAATAAGGTTTAAATTACTGAAGCAATAATGCCGGGAACATGGCGGGCTGAATAAACGGAGACACTCGGGCGAAAATGAAACACTGCGTTTAGGGCTGCCACGGAATTTTGTTGGCGCAAAAATGGGAATCTTGTTATGAAGAAAAGGCTTTGGAATTTTATGTTAGTGAGAATGTCGATCTTGTTAATGCTATGTGCCAGGAAAACGAGGTCATGGATCTATCTGATGGCAAGCAATCGGCGTTGCCCATAGACAGTCGCAGAATTAGACTTAAAAGTGCGTTGCTAGCCTGGGAAAGCATCTAGGCAAGTATGGAATTTATATATGGATTGTCGATGGAAGATGAGAGGGAGGATGAAGCTTCACTTAGCTCATACGCCAAATTCAAATCAAGCGTTGTTTTACGCCGGACGGCATACGCCGTAGTAGGTATCTCTCAAGTTGTGCTGGCCCATTTGTACAGTCGCAGTTGTGCATACACATACAGCTCTAACCACGTTCCATATTTAAATATATTGACATTAAGAAAAAGTCACCAAATTCAAAACTTCAACGTAGCAACCCTAGGGCTTAATATTCATCTTGGCTCACGACGTCTGGCTGCCGACAGGTATCGTGCAAAAAACCGTTTTCGTTGCAAATATTAGGTTTTTCGCGGTAGGCCTTATTAATCTATATTTAAATCTTTTTTATTTCTGGCAACGTTACTGGGATTCGCGGTTTCGATTTTTGAATCGTTAAAATTGTGTTTGACAGATTATTTTACGTTCATTTGTTTGTTGGTTATTTTGCTAGTTGTAATTTTTTAAATATTATTTCTGTTACTGTTTTTTATTCGTTTTTCTTGCATCTTCGTATATGTGATGTGGCTAAAATTGGTTTTTCTTTGTTATATATTTTACAGAATTGTCTGATATGTCAAAAATCTTATAAAGTCCACTCAACACATAACTCCACTTCTAGAATAAAATGTCTTCTATAGGATTTATCATAATCCCCTCTTGTCTTACCGGTTATGCTTCTAAGCGAGTAAGAGACCACAGTTTAAAAGGTACATCTTTATCAGAGAGCGCTGCTGTGCAATCTTTGTTAAACGTGTAGGTTCATTAGTGACTTTGATGAGTAGAGATAGTTAGAAATACATTCTACTTATAAACTCTTTCCTCTCCACATGCCTAAGGGAACAATGTCAGTCAAGACTATCATAATTCACGAAGAGAGTGAGTATTAATTACCAAGTTTGCATAAAACTGATTTCCAAATTACCAATTTTATGAATTCCACCCGCTGTTTGTATTACGTGCTACGCAAATAAAAAGTGAGATTATGTGCTAGACCTTCAAAATTCAATCAGATCAATCCCGCTGTTTTTGCGAGAAATGATAACAAAGATACATACATGCATATGACGAGTAGGATTAGTCTAGATTTTCTCATGCTTTTTAAAAAAAAATAAGAATTTTCACCTATTAATTTCCACCTACAATTTTGCAAAAATTACATTAGTACCTATGGACCACCAAGATATTTTATGTATCATAATTATGATTTTCATTTGAAATGACATCTGAAAAACCAATATACTTAGTTCAGCCGAATAGTGGTATCCCTAATTTGCCCTGCAGATAATACTAGTGCAGTCCCAAGCCAAATTTCCGGTGAAAACCGGTTTAAGCCGATTCGCACGGGTTCAAAACCAACTTCGTAATAAAGTTTTAGGGTCCAAATTACATTAGAGCTTATTAGCAAACTTCTATCATCGCATTAGGTAGCCACTATTGTGAGTGACGGCTAATTTTCAACTTTATAGTCTCCTTGATAATTGAATTTAATTTCGGTAAATGAGATTTTAAGATGTTACTTAAGTTTAGTTTTTCTTTTAATATTCTGTGTGACTTATTAAGTTACGCTTCAATAAAACTATTTTTTTTCAATATTTTCAACCTTGACTATAGTTCTGAAATCTCAATCTACTTACCTACACTCATCAGTATCATTATCGTCATCATCAGCCACTGCTGGGCAAAGGCAGGCTCCTCACAAAAAGGAGGTTTGAGCACTAATCACCACATTTGCTCAAGGTCCTGGTTTCCTGACAATGTTTTCCTTCACACTAAATAATCTCTCTGATTGGTACTTACCAGGTTTCGACCCGCGTCTTAATGCAGGAGAAGCGGGCGCGTCTACATTGTAATGTTGCGTATGTAAGAAAGAGTCGCTTGGCTCTAAGGAAATGAATAAAAAATCAGGGGCGGCATACAACACAACCGTTTTTTCGGTTTTCTGTGAAGTCGAAGTATTTTAACTTGCGCGATCTATAACATCATTTGTTGATTCTTATGTGTTACCCTCGTTGGATCTTCAATTTGCGTCCTTAAACTCCGTTCAGATTTGTTTCGTTCTTCACCAAACCATTCTTTATTAAATTAATGTAACAAAGACTCAAACGGAAACCTAGTTTCATAGCACCCAAAACAATATACCTACATTATTGGTGGCCATGTAAGATTTGATCTCTCAAATCAAACTATTGATCTTAATATAATCTGACGATTGAATAATTTGTATAGTAATTACACAGTAATTAACTAAGACAGGGGTTGTTCTAAATATATTACGTATGTCTAAAATAGACATTCGGTAGTGTATTGAAGTAGAGCTAAATTGGGATCATAGTTTAAGTGTTGGAGAGCCAAGCTTCGGTTTGAATGGGTCGGTTCGACCTGATTGATACCACGGCCTCACAGAAAACCGGCGTGAAACAACCACAGCGTTGTGTTTCGCCATGTGAGTGAGGTTCCCGGAGGCCTAATCCGTCCCCTCCCCCAATCCTTCCTGAATCTCTAATCCCCAAAAACGGTCGGCGTAGCTCCTCTGCTGTTGCTGGTAATCCGTCTGCTCGTTTGCTGACCCATCAAATAAAAAAAGAAAAGTAATTTACTGAGACAGACTTGTTTTAAATATATTAAGTAAGCCTGTGTTAATTCATTTCTTAGTTGAAGTTGAGCTAGTATGGAATTATAGTAAAAAAAAACTCAAAGACTTCTAGACCTAAAAGTGCCTCTGATGAAATCACATCAAGAAAGCAAATGAACATACTGTTTTCGTCCATTCCAAAACAAAAAAACGGTCTTTTTTGTTTTCTTGGAGAGTACGTCGCCATAAAAAGAAAAAGATAATAGTCAGCGTTACAAAACTTCTATTTTAAACGTTGAGACGAAATTAATTGTATTGAAAGTTTCTTAAGGAAAATACGTTGAAAAAATTCGAGACGAAGAGAAAGACGGAAAGACGAAGTTTTTCGATTCCGCTAGGGTCTTAACTTTCCCCTTATTTCTGTGACTGGTGGACGATGAAATTCCATGTTTTCTTTTTTTTTTAATGGCCCTTAATTTATGCCGTATTTTATCGTGATTTAATATTGAAAGACTTTCAAGATAAGAAACGAATTTTCAGAGTGCGGTTGAGTTGCGTTTTCCTGCAGTGTGATTGTGACACTTCATTCAAAAACTTCGAATCTGAATCCACTGTGAATAGTAAGTAGTACATTAGCGCTACACTTGCGACTTGAACTAAATCGACCGCAACATTTTGGTAGATAAAGTATAATATGACGTTAAAAGTCGCATTCTATAATGTCATTTCTCCGTCACTTCGACGCTTAATTCACACTCGAACAAGATTCAAAATCAAACAAATTTTATAGAATCGACGTGATGGTCTCAAGTGTGTATCAGTAGATTTTAGAGCTTTGTTTGTTAATATTTTTATGTTATGAATGTAAATTAACAATGGAAGTTTTCAAAATAGTATGAGTTTGAAACTAAGAAATGATTCGTAAGTAATAAAAAGTATAAACCAATATCTGAAACATATTAAAAGCAAACCACGGAGTGATCCGAAAAGTCAATGTATAAAAAGCTGAACAAACTAATATAACATCCGTATATGTGCAGACCTTACAAATTCGTCAAGTACGAATGAAGCGAGCAAAGAGGTTTCGCACTTAGCTTAAGAAAAAAATAGTTATAAAAATAATAAAAAAACTAGATGTATTATTTTTCATAACATATTGCCTTCAGTAAACATAATTCCTGATTCAAACTTAATTGTCATTATCTCGCAAAATGAGTTCTGCTCAGCAACAATGTTATAATAGTCCTCAATAAGTCCTTAGATGCATGAAACACGCTTTGAATTATTAGTTAGAATAAATATAGCTTAACACGATATGTAGGCAAGCATGTAGGTAATTCAAAGTTGGCCTTAAGCAGGAGAAGGAACAAGGTTTTTTAGTCAGTAAGAGTCTGACTCTCCCTCGCATTAGCCTGGGCGAGAAAAGTCATTTGATAGTGTTTTCCTCAAAACAAAAACAGGCGGTTCCAGCTTCCAATTCCATACTCGAACCAAGACGTTTATAACATTTATGTCAATATTGCCAGGTTTAAGAAAGGTACAAAATTTGAAATGTGTCTATTTCAGATTCTTACATTTTTACATTATACGAATCGTTACAGGTTGACCAAATAAAAATCAAGCAGACACATCAAATAAACGAACCCTCACCCAAAGAACTCTAAAAACGAAAATAACAAAATACCTTCGGATCACATACATTCTTTCGAAAACATCTTAGAAACTATTTACGAAGATATTTCTCTTTTCATTCATTCGGTCTTTACGTTGTTTGCGCTTTGATACCTGACAGAATTGAGAAATACCTCACAGATCACAAACTTGTGGGCGACTTACGACATTTTCGAATGAGAAAGTTTTACAGTTACGGCATTTTTTTACTATTTCTCTATTGTAGTAGCTAATAAAATGTCGTAATTACATGTGTGTAATGAACATGGTAACGTTTTTTACTACTTCTAGCAATAATGAAGGTTTGCAGTCGACCAGATGGTAAACGGTCACCTTTACACTATACCGTGGCAAGGTAAAAAACATTAAAACACTTTTCTTGCCCAAGATGAGGCAAGATAGAGAATCAGGCAGTCAGGCTCTTGCTGGCTAAGAAACTCCTGCAGAAGCAGAAGAAGGATCTGTAGGCCTACCATAAAGTGTTAAAGCGTGAATCTCTCGGGCGAGAAAGTGGGATGGACCTATAAAAGGTGTATAGCTCCATCCCTCTTTCTCGATTGACGCTTTAACATGGTCATGGTAGGCCTACAGTACTTCATGGTAGGCTTTCTTCTTCTGCTCCAGGCAAAGGCCCTATTGCGCTTAACCCGCAAATTCGGCGTTGAGCCCCCCTATACCGTGGTGGTCTTTTGGTTCTTTAAAGCGCGTGGGACGCTAAGCACCATACGCTCCGACCTTGTTCGGTTTGGGACGCTACGCAGACCCACGCTTACAGTGGCTGGTTGTAGGCCTAGACTAGACTAGAGAGAGAGTGTCAGACTCTTACTGACTAAACCCCCCCCCCCCCCCCGTTTCTTCTCCTGCTCTGGGCCGAGGCCGCGGTGACTCATTGCTCTTAACCCGCAACACCAGCTGAACATCAGCCCTATAAGCCCCGTCTGTGGTAGTCCATTGGTTCTTTGAGGCGTGCGCGGAATGCTACGTGCCTTACTCTCGGGAGATCAGTTAGGGGCTGACGCTCCTTCTCGCCCCACTCATGGCAGGAGAATTCATTTGAAGGGTCTTTATAGCATTTTTTCACTTACCTTTCAGGGTCGCAGGTGTCCTTACACTATAATATAATTCCATAACAATCCTTTCATCAACATTAACATTTACAACTGTTTAACTACCAACAAAAATAGCTTACAAACTTTCTCATAACATTTCCGTTGTGCATTTCATAACAGACTCCATACAAAACTATTGTATCTACTATCACAAACACTACAAGAAACATAACATAAACATTTTTTTTTACCTTTTAACAAACCTTACAACCAACCTTCTTCTTTAGGGATTCATCATCATTCTACAAGTGCCCATTACTGACCAAAGGCCTCTTCTCACACGGAGAAGGAATGAGCAATTAATCATCACAGTTAATTGGCGATTTCAAACTTATGATTAGAAGTTAATAGGCCACATAATTCTGGTTTGCTCACGATGTTTTCATTCATCATGCATACGTGGCTATGTAGTCAAATAATCTTAGAAGTACAAATAATTTGGAAAAGTTACATCATCAGATTTCCTCAGGCACAGAAGCTTTAAATTCGTCTTAAAATGTTAATGTCACTACCTATTTTTACTAAAACTATATGAGGCACATGTGACGCGGGGTAAACCTGTAGCGGTATGGGAAAACTGAAATTGTTTCTCGAAATGAAATATTTTTTTCTTGTGTATCGCAAGTAGCTTTAAAGAAACTCCGGTTGGAGTAGAGCCTAATAACTGCTGCGCAATGTGTCGCAAGTTCGATCCCTCGATCCCCGTACGGAATAAGTCTTCGTTCAATCTACGAATGGTTGTTTTGCGTCTAAAATGTCACGTGTATGTGAACTTGGATACTTATAAACGCACCAACAACACAGGAGAAAATTTGACAAATTTAGTAAAAATTTACATTTCTTTCAAATAAGAAAACAAAAAAAAAAGATCTGTACCCAGATCTGTGAAAATCTTGCGATTGGTACAAATTAGTACAAATCCTAATACGTACTTGGATTCTATAATTACTTGCTTCTTTAAGAGACTAACACTCAATTTAACCACATAGGACTGTTCAGCTGGGGTTGTGGGGTAAGCGCAATAAGGCACCCCGACCTCGGCCCAGAGCAGGAGAAGGAACAGAGGGGTTTTTAGTCAGTAAGAGTCTGACACTCCTTCCCGCCCGGCCCTGGGTGGGAGAAGTCATTTGATGATTTTCCCCTCACAAAAAAAAACACCATTTAACTATTTGCGACTTTGTATATCAAAATGCTGCAACAAAGTACTGGTAAAGACAACAGGACCAACAAACTAATGCACTTAGATAGTTAGATCTTACTCAGGAAATGCACTAACTACGTAATAAGTGAGAAGAGACATAAAACTTCACTAATACTGCAGATTGAGTCGCACCGAAGTAGTTTCGCAAGAATTGGATAAAACTGGTTTCAACTGCTTTTAACTGGATTAATCGAGTACTTACATTTTTTGATTTTGTATTTTCTCAGTGTTCGTAACTGTTTTATTATGAAATATAATCCAGTTAAAACTGGTTTTATTTGTGGATTTCTGTTCTGTTAAAAGCATTAGATGTTGAAATAATAATAAAACTGTTTTTTTACAACTGATTTAAAAAGTAGAAGGCAATATGCTTTATGTCTTTGAATGAGATGAAGCGACTAACAAGCAGATGATGGTCATCACCTGATGGTAAGCAAACGGCTCCGTCTATGGATACCAGCAACACCAGAAGAAATGCAACTGCGTTGCTGCCCTCAGCGGATTTAAGGATTTGAACATTAGGGATGATGGAGGAACCTCAAGATCATGCTTGAGTCATGCTAGGTTATTCCAAAACCAAAACAATAGAAACAATACGTAATATTACATTTGAATTGAGAATTGAACTCGAAAAACATTTCTAAACACTCTTATAAAAATATGTAATCGCATGGCTTAAAAATTAAGTAAAGTCTTAAAGCTTAGTCTGTCTTCCAAAATAACCAAAACTAGGTAATGTAGCAATGTAGCAATCCAAAAAACTAGACTTCATCAAATAAGGTTTTGTCATAACATTATACAGTACTTAATGAACCAGCACTAGGTCTAGGAACCCGAAAATGTACAACAATACTAGTTTCTACCAACCTCCAACAAATTTACTGCGTGCCCTCAAAATGGCCGACTGACCCAAAGCAGTTTGTCAAGAAAATAAACCAATATAGAATGTAACACTACTCTATATGCCTTTCTAAGTGATTAATTAGATTTGCTTAGTTGGCATTTTCTTTACGTACTTGTGGAAACTACATGGTGACGGGATAACAAAATAAGGTTTTTATTTTTTGCTATTTAGTAGTTGGTCTTTATATTAGCATATATTAAACACGCCTACCCATATAAGCAAATAATTCACTTAGGCCTTAAAAAATCCCTTCTGAGTACAGACAAAAATGCATTCCAAAAATTTGCATCCTTTCGATTTTTTCAGTTATTCGAAAATGTCTTACTCATCACATTCATCGGAGTGCGGTTTAACTGAAAGTGATGATTATATTAAAAATGCATATAAAACAATTTGTTTCACAAAAGGAAATAAACCTGTAATAATTATATCAGGTACACATTATCCTTCAAAATCCATATCCCAAAGTTTGAGCCTATTACGCCTAAAAACTTTGATCCCAAAATGGCCGATATGAAAATCAAAAACCATTTCTCATTCAGCCAATTTGTAAAGTTTGTAACAAAATCTATCTGGGTACCATTTTAGAACCCTTTATCCTTACGGTTGAAAATAAATCAAATTATTTGTTCCTAGTTTTTAAACCTGACTTTGCTTTTTTATTGTTTTTTGGTAGCTTTTTGTGGACGGTGAACTTTAAATGACTTCTGGACGCTAATTTTATTTGAAGTGAATTTGATAGTATACGTCTTTCCAGTTTTGTTAGATCTGACGGCGATCATGGGAAGCTGAGAAGACCGAAACATAATGGCAATGGTCCATTAGACCAGTACAGATGGAGTCTAATCTCAATTACGAGTAATATACACGATGTGCAGCCAGAGTCCCGTCTTGAAGCTGAAGAAGGAACGGGATTGGTTATAAGTCTGTACTAAGTCTGACACTTTCATGTCTCAGCCAAGGCAAAGTAGTTATTTGATGATGATTTTCCCACAAAAAAACGCTCTCGGATAAACCTGAACCATTTCAACTACGATCTCCTAATTAGAATGGTAAATGTGGATTGTGTGTGATTACGGAAAAAAAATATACACACATTGATATATCCCATACCTACCCCCTTCAGAAAAGGTAGTTTTAAGAACTATTGATTACAAAACAGCCTTTGAAATATTCATTACATGTATAAACATAACTTAAATCTGCTAAAACTGAAACGTTTTACACGAAGGCCCTTAAAACCGATAACGTTGTTTATTTTCCATTACTTCCAATAACACATTGTCATAACACATCGCGGAAAAATAACATTACAAAAACACCTTTATTCTGTTTACAACGTACTCCTGATATCCAACAAAATAATTCAAGACGAGACTCCATTCGCAACGAGACCATTTCCAAAAGACCCCAGCGCCTGCAAACTTACAAAAAATATTCAGTAGCAATGTTTGAAAAGGATAGAGTATAAGAGGTCAGGTTAGATTTGTTTCTGAGGTCCCCAATAAAACTTTTGTTGGGTCCGTAAATTCGTTCGGATCTATACACCGTGACGTTTTTATTGGCTTCAGTATGACCCTGTGAGCGTTATAGGCAGCCAGGTATAATTAGGCGGCGCAAATAGAATTTATTGGGTCATTTTTTTTCCCCACGTTTTGAGAACTGGAAGAAACTCTGTTAACATAAACGACGAGGGAAACGGGGAGAAATGAAGTTTAGACTTGTTTGTTTGTTTGTTTGTTCTTGAAATGAGAACTGGGAACTGTTATTTAGAAACGCCGGGCAGTTTAAACAAAGAGCAAAATTTGTAAAATTTTTTGTAACCAATGGCGTTCAAAAGTATTAAAAACTTCTCAATGCCCAATGGAAACTAATATTATAAATGCGAAAGTAACTCTGTATGTCTGTCTTTTCATCGCGCCTAGACTATTGAACCGATTTCTGTGAAATTTACTACAGACATAGTATGGAACTCGAGAAAGGACATTAGATAGTTTTTATATCTAAAATCTGTAGGAAGTCACTATTCCACTGTATGATCTACAAACTCTATATTTGTAAACGCGTCTACGTCTCATAAAAATCTAAGCGAGGTTAACATAATAACTAGGTAATTGATAAACTCGGTTATAATTGAGTCATCGAAAAGTAATTCTTAAAATCTTATATTCATTGCAACAAAAAAAAGTATTTCAGCATATTTTTTCAGGTATCAAACTGAAAAGACACTGATTACCGGCGTTTCGAGCGAAATATGAAAGTTTTGCTTGAAAATTGAACATTTTCAGCTGAAAGTTTGTAGCTCGCTATCCGATAGGTTTTGAAAACTTCATTTTCTTTTTTATTCTCTTCAGCTCTTTTTTTGTTTTTATGTTTAGTTTGACATGATATTATGTTTCTAAAAATAAATGTGGTTTATCAAATTTTATTTTAATGTGGCTGGACTTTTCTTCGCCCATTTTTTTCATATTTTTTTTTTTATGTAATAGGCCGGCAAACGAGCAGTCTGATTACCTGATGGTAAGCAATCAGCGCTGCCCATGGACACCCGCAACAGAGGAGTTACGAGTGCGTTGCCGACCTTTTAGGAATTAGGGTTTTAAAGATTGGGGAGGGATCGGGGGAGGGGAAGGATTGGGCCTCCAGTAACCTTACTCACACGGCGAAACACAACGCTGTGGTTTTTTCACGTCGGTTTTCTGTGAAGCCGTGGTATCACTCCAGTCGAGCCGACCCATTCGTGCCGAAGCATAGCTCTCCCACTCTCCCACACTCGATTTCAAATGAAATGCCAATATATAAATACAACCGGAACTTCATTCCGGCGCAGTCCAGGTCTTTTGTGGGTGGTAAGGGATTTGAAGATTGGGTATTCAGCGATAGGGTTGCGGGGTAAGCGCAATGATGCACCGCGAACTTGGCCCAGAGCAGGAAAAGGAACGGGGGGTTTTTAGTCAGTAAGAGTATAACACTCCCTACCGCCTTACCCTGGGTGGAAGAAGTCACTTGATGATTATCCCCTCACAAAAAAAGGATTGAGGATGGGTAGATTTGGACCTCTGGTAACACGGCGAAACACAACTCAGACGTTGTTTCACATCGGTATTCTTTAAGGTCGTGGTGTTACTAGGTTCTAGTAGGCTCATTCGTGCCCAAAGACACGCTTGAAATGACAATTTTCATCAACAGTTATGTAATTATAGATACGAAAGTCCCAACCTTCCCTTCTTAATCTTAACATCTAAATGGTCTGCGAGGAGCCTAATGCTCAAATTGCCACACTTAGGAGAACATTAGGCGAATGCGATGAATTGATCGTAAAACAGACATTAGGCGCAGATGTATGCACGTCAAGTTCGCCTATTGTGTTAAGATTATGAACCTTTTTGCAAAGTTATAAAGACGATAATCTTTTTTAAGAAATATGACAGATTTGGGGTAGTTTGATTTGCGGTTTCAGTGCTTTTTATGGTGTAAAAGATAAACGCAGTTAGTTAAAGCTTGGCACATTTTCTACGTGATCATTTCACTTCAGTAAAAATGTATGAAAATAACATGAGCTTCCCTAATAATCATTAAGGCAGTGTATTTTGATTTTGCCAAAATCTTCACATCTAACATCTCATATCATCTAGAATTCACAATCGGAATTTGCAGTTTGAAAGGTTCCGGTTTATCAGATAACGCTATTTTTGAGAGGGGAAAATAATCAAATTATTTTATCCTGGGTAGGGCAGTCATCGAACTCTGACTGTATAAAAACTTGCACCCGTAACCGCTGTTTGATCTCAATCAATTTCCTTAGTCGGTATTTAATACCAATGGGAAGTTTTTTTTGTGAGTGAAAAATCATCACATAACTGTCGCCCATGGTCGGGCGGCAGCTAGTCTCAGACTCTTACTGACTAAAAACCTTCCTTCTTCTGCTCTGAGACGAGATTGCAGTGACTCGTTGCGCTTACCCAAAAACCCCTGAGATAGAGTAAGTCCTGTAGCGCATATTAACTGAAAGATGACGTCACTACACAGCTCCAAAGCTTAAAAAATTCAACATGGAAAATAAAATAAAAAACATATTGAAAAATCACCTTGATATAGCCAGTAGTGAAATGCAAAATACACCAAACTGGCAACCCAAACATTGCCACGTAGTTAAAAACAGTCAGTCAAAATCATGTTAGTTGAACCAACAGTTGGTTAACTAAAAAACTAACCGAATTTTTAACTGCAACTCGTTTAAAAAAGCCAGTGAAAAATGATTTTTGGAACTCGTGTGATATTACGTTGCCTATAACATGATAACGTTAAAAATAACGCTCTGTTTTTATAGAATTATAGTGACTGCCAGCGACTTTGCCTGTTTTACTGAGAAAAATAGTAATTCATGTGAATAAGTAGACTATAAGCTATATAATCTGTCCAAAATTCATCTCAAACATAAGTGTGGGAGAACCACGCTTTGGCACAAATGAGTCGGCTCGACCGGAGTGATACCACGACCTCGTGACACTGTGAGACTGGCGTGAAGCAACCACAGCGTTGTGTTTCGCCATGTGAGTGAGGTTACCGGAGGCCCAATCCTTCCCCAATCCCTAAGCCTCCAAATCCTTAATCCTAAAACGTGTTTTTGGCGGTGACGATGTCGGCGCTGATTGCTTTTTTTTTATGTAAGTAATAGGTCGGCAAACGAGCAGACGGATTACCTGATGGTAAGCAATCAGCGCCGCCCATGGACACTCGCAACGGAGGAGTTACGAGTGCGTTGCCGACCTTTTAGGGATTAGGGATTTGGAGATTTAGGGTTTGAGGAGGGATTGGGGAAGGGGAAGGACTGGGCCTCCGGCCTGCCTGCTTAAAAAAATAGTTCAACATTTTTTTATGTATTTGGTAAGCCCCATAGAAAGATACCTACAATTTTTGACGACAACAAACAGGATTCAGGCATAGTAAACAGTTTTCCTTAACAACAACTAATACTAACTTTTCTCGCTCTCGTCCTAATTCTCAATTAACCGACAAGCAAAAGTTTAAGTAGCTTAACGTAACCGCTTAGTTAGTTCATAACTTAGCCTTCTTCATCTCAGTGCTTAAAGTTAAAGAATACAGTGCTTATAAGTTCTGAAACTGTTGCCCTGACACGGAGAAGAACTTGTTCGTTCATTGTTTGAGAAGAGATAATTATTTTCTTTATTCAACATATAAACATATAATTTACATTTTTAAATATTTCTTAAGGAAAAAAGCCCTTTTAATAAAATAAAGATTTAAAAAAAAAATATTTCTTAAAAATTGAAAAGAAAAAAAAACATTTCAAAATATAAAAAATAGTGTCCCACCGGTATCGGGAACAGGGTCCTAGCTACCGGCGGTCAGGGCTCCAGAGAAAGGAACCTCCTGACAATACGAGCCGTGTCCAGGAGTACCACTTTCTGAATCAAGCCCTTAATCCAGCCACCTAACGAGAGCCTCCTAAGATGTTGGTCGAGGCTCTTGGCTATTAAGCCATTGGCTGACACGACTATCGGTACAATGACTGCCGAATCCACATCCCACATGTCGACAACCTCGCGTGCCAAGTCAATATACTTGATTAATTAGAGAGTTAGATAATTATTATTATTATAACCGTATTTTTTTATTATGTAAGAGGTCGGCAAACGGGCTAACTCATGGAAAGCAATCAGCGCCGCCTTAACACTCGTGATGGCGGTCAAAGTTACGGAGAGGCAATGGATAAGAGTGGCGACTTGTCGTTCGACGTGGGCAACAATGGGGAAGGCCTTTGTCCAGCAATGGACACTTCCTAGCTGAAAATAAACCAACTAAAAAAGCGTTTGCACGATGATCACATTACAATAAATTTACCTGACCTAGTAGCTTCGATTTAGGTTTCTAAATTTGAGTTCTTAGTTTTAGTTTCGTCAATATTGTCTTTAGATTTAGGAATAGATTAGATATAGATTCGATACTCACACGTATTGTAAAACAGTAGCGGTGTACCAAATTAATTTTTCTTTCTTCTCTATACATACTTTGTTTAATATTTTATTGCGAATAGGTGACTGAATACATTAGAAATTATAAGTCCAGATTTTCTTACTATGGTTTCCTTCTTGTGTATCATAATTCAAAAAGTCATATTGGTATTGTTATTAAATCTGCGCACTCGTCCATGAGAATTGGCTTTACCCTCCAGGCCAGAATGTATTTATAAATTATTTAAAACAATTACTTTGACTTACACAGGATCTAAACAATATTCAAAAACTGCATTTATAAGGATGACATCAATACGAAATCAGGATTTTTCCTAACGAACATTTTTTATTTTAGAGCAACTTCGTCCAATTAGCAACCTCTTAACTTTAGTAATAAGGTTGGATTTCAATTGTGTGTTGGACACAAACAATTCAATCCGTGAAGTCATTTGCGACCACATATTTAGGTCAAATGCTTTAATGTGTTCCTCATATTTCTGTGTGTGAATTATAAAGGGGACATTCAATAGACAGATGTGAATTTTATGAATAAAAAATGACGATTCTTTTAAAGTTACCTCAAGATTGGCATGCTCATTAAGAGTCTTTCTTGTTTTTATCTTCTATCTGGTCTAGCTGGTCTTGTAATTCTTGGATTTTTTACTGTTACTGTGTAGGAATAGCATTTTCAATCTGCTTTTTGGCCTCTGTTTGTTTTGAATCACAATAAGAGTCCTCTGATTGGTCTTGTAGATGGCGTATGTGTTTGTCCTTCTCTTTCTTCTTGGATTTCTTCATCACATGTTTTTTGGATTGCTTTATCCGTAATATTTATAAAAGCTAAAGGGATATAACTTCATCTACATATAGGGATATAAACGACAGGCTCCATTGAACAGGTTATCAAATCACAGAACATGTTTATTAATTTGTTTTTTTTCGGCGAAAAATTCATCCAATGGCGTCTACGGCGCTGGGTGGGACAAAAAACTGTAAAAGTCTGACCGACTAAACCCCACCATGTTCCTGTGTCTTGCTTCGAGCTTCACGTATCAAACATCACTGTGTTTGCACCCACAATCCTAGTATTTTTCTTCTTCTCAGTTTTGCGTTCTTACAACGCTTATTACACCTGCAAAAACATTATTGTTAGACCTCACAACCGGATGTAACGTACGTCTGTTTACATATATGCATCTATCATTAAAAACAACAACTGTATACAATGCGTCTTTAGCAATTAAAAAAAATGTATCCGGCCTTTCTTCCAAACAAATGTAATACTGAAAGAAAGACTGAATAAATAATACAATAATCTAAGATAATTGTAATAATGCGTTTCTTAATAATTATGATGTCATCTACTGTTCTGTATTGATTATCAGAATAAGTGTTTGCGTACACTTATCGACAAGAGTCGACATTTAGTTGCTTTTTTTATGTAATATAGATCGGCAAACGAGCAGGCGGATTACCTGATAATAAGGAATTAGCGCCGCCCATGGACACCCGCAACGAATGAGTTACGAGTGCGTTGCCGACCTTTTAGGGAGTAGGGGTTTGGAGATTTAGGGATTGAGGAGAGATTGGGGGAGGGGAAGGATTGGGCCTCCGGTAACCTCACTCACACGGCGAAATACAACGCTGTGGTTGTTTCACGCCGGTTTTCTGTGAGGCCATGGTATCACTCCAGTCGAGCCGACCCTTTCGTAGTTCGTTAGTAAACCAGTTGCTGATTATTGTTTCTATGAAAAGAATTTGTCTTAAATCCATACATGACTTTCATTCTATAGATAGCAAGATGGAAAGCCTTTACCTACTATTTCAATATTTTTAAGATTTATTAACGCAATAAGGATTTGCCTGATCAAACTACAGTTTTGTCTGTCTGGTTTCTTTTATTTCTGTATTTTGTAGGAAGTCTTCAATGGTAACTATTACAATATCTGGATATGTGAGACAGTATATTCTTCATCTACATCATTAGCCTGATTTCGTCCGCTGCTGGACATAGGCCTCCTCATATGATCGCCACTGAGATCGATGTTCAGCTCTTCTCAAACAACCACTGCCTGTCACTCAGCGGATTTCGTGAGTCTATCTAACTGAAGGGCGCCCTAACCTACGTTTGCCTAACTAGGGTTCTTCATCAAATGTGACAGTACCTATTTTACAAAATCTTAAAAGTCGTAAGAAAACAAGAGGGATGATATTTTTTTAATGACTGTTAGCGATAATGTGTGCTATGCCTTAGCTGTACAAAAGAAGTAATACAATTCATCCGTTTACTAAACAGCAACTTTATTATAGTAAGTCATTCATCTTTGCATATCTCAATTAGCTGGTTGTCTCAAATTGGTTCCGTGTTAAGAAAACTACAATTGTCATATCAAAACCTTCTAAATACAAAAATAATGGTAAAAAATATGTCTGTAGTAAATAAAATTGTATATAAAAGCTTCTTCAAAAGTGCTTCCTCTTAAACGAATAAAATTACACGCATGTGGCGATCCCATCACAATATATCATGACATTGAACTAATAATTACGTAGCATTCAAAGCAATAGAACTAACGAAGTAGTAGCATCAGTTGTTACCAAGACTGCGCTATCGACAACCTCAACCAGTGTGTTTTAAAGAAAAACATTATTTAATATATGAATTAAAAATATGATCTTTTATAACTCTCTTGATAGCAAAATGTTAACTAAATAAATGAAACCATTTTAACAAACATCAAAATAGTAAAATTTTAAGTGGCTTCCTCAAGGTGACATTTTAGGACCAACGCAATTTTTATGAATTGTAAAAGTGAAAAATAAAATAGTAATTAAAACTTTGCAATAGTAGTTAATGAAAGTGTAAAATGGTGCAATTAAAATATACGACGAATCTTATAGTTTTGATAATATTGTTAATACGGACAGTTAAAGTGCTTAGTAAAAACGTAAGTGAAAATGAAAGATCTTTGAGAGCCGAATTCGTTCAGAAGTTATTAAATAAACCAAATAAGCTTGAAGGAAAAATAAAACTGGTAGGAGGATCGAGTAAATACGAAGGTAAGGAGCGTTTGTGCTCTTATTTCGTTTGAAAACAGTATTTTCTGTAATTATATCCACTTCCATAACTGTAGGGGTACTACATACATTTTTCTAAATCTAACATTTGCACTTTTGTCGAAAATGCCTCACAGGAACATAAGGAAATGCAAGCAAGCATTTTACCGTCTTTCGTTTGCTGGTTGTAGTTTTAGTATATGAACATACATTGTTATATTAGTACTATATTACTGCCGTGCAAAGTTACGCGATTTCGATTCCTGCATGAAACAAATCTGTGTGATCCACAAACTGTTTTCCAGATCTGGAAGTGATTTGTATGTGAAAATGTATGTTTTTAAAAGCACTAACAACACAGCAGCATTGCTTTACATGATGCAACATTTTATTTTAATTAAATAGATTACCTGTGTATATTCAAATAATACTCAACGAATGAACTTTGTGTAATATTACAGGTAATGTCTATATTTATCACGCTGATCGCTGGGGGGCTGTGTGTGATGACAACTGGGATGATGAAGCAGCTTCAGTCGTCTGCAGATCCTACAACTTAAGTGGAATAGCAACTGTCGCTAGTCAATATGGAGAAGCTACAGGTAAAAGCATTTGAACCTTAAGTCTGTCTAATAAAGATAAAAAATTAAATTAAATCGGTATGGTATCAAATCGAAAAACCTACTTTTTTATTTATCAGGTATTAATGTCCGCAATTATTTTTATTCACCATATGCATTAATTAAATTTTAGGTACTTACCAATACAATTAAGATAGCGTATCGCCAAATTCAAATTTTCTTATCTACTGAAAAGATAAACTAAAAAGACTACATCGGCAATGATTTTTTAACCTACATGATTTCTTTTAGAAAAATTCTGGCTAGATGACGTCATATGCCAAGGCGACGAACCAACCCTTTCTAAATGTGTCTTTAACCGTTGGGGATCCACTGATTGTGGGAAAAACGAAGTTGCTGGAGTAATATGTATGGAAGAAGCAGATTTACCTTCAAAACATAACAAATCTCTAGGTGTAGTGTATAAAGAGGAAAGACTGAGTGATGTTATTGATGTATCAATGTCTAAATTAAGGCTGAGTGGCGGCAAGAATACTCGAGAAGGTAGAGTTGAGGTTAGTGTCTCATTTGTTTATATATCTAAACATTATTGCACTCATTATACAAATCAACAAAGTACAGGCTATCATAATATAGATTGTACAACAGCAGCTGACCGCCAGATAACTTTTGGATTTAGAAAGAAGCTTGTGAATTGGCAGTCAGTGTACAGTAATTAAACATCATGTTAAATACAGTAAAATATACTACATGTGTGAGTGACAAATTAAGTTTTAATTTAGACAATATTTGTATTATTAATTGGGTGGTCTTAACTGCAACTACCGACCAAGATCAGTTTGTATCGATTCCGCGGTTAGGTAAAGTAGGAAGTGAAAATTATTTTGTCTTTAAGTAGGTTTCACCTTGCTAGCTCACCAATAGAATAATAGATGCCAGTCAACAAACCTCATTTGAACATCTCAAAAAAAAACCTAAAACGGCTATTTTTAAATTCTAACTTCTTTTAGTTGATTGAAGACCTTATAGGCATTGAGGTCGGTCCCTACACCCTATCTAGGCTTGTATGGCGCTACTTGAAATTACTATCACCGTAACTAGAAACTATCGGATTCATTAACTACTCTCATTTCATCCAGATCTTTCTTAACGGCACTTGGGGCAGCATCTGCCCAGATGGCTGGACGGTCTACGAAGCTGCAGCAGTCTGCCGCCATCTGGGCCTCGGTTTTGCAGAACAGGCCTTACAGACTTACGTCTTTGGGTTCTCCAACATCATTCTCAGTGGCGTTTCTTGTGAAGGGAATGAATCAACCTTGTTTGATTGTAAACATAAGCAGCGCGGTAAAGTGAAATGTCCCGGTGATATCGGTGAGTTAATTTGATCTTTATACTTTTTAAGTAAGGCACATTTTTTAATGTGTGTTGATTTTAAAATTTTTGAGTTGATTTGATTTGATTTGAATAATTTCTGAGTCAAAAATACTCTTATTTAGACGCCATTGACATACGGCAAAGTAAAATATCATAAGACCTTTTTTGTCAGGGGAAAATCATCAAATGACTTCTTCCGCCCAGGGTAAGGCGAAAGAGAGTGTCAGACGCTTACTGACTAAAAACCCCCCCGTTCCTTCTCCTGCTCTGGGCCGAGGCCGCGGTGACTCATTGCGGTTAACCCGCAACCCCGGCTGAAATATCATAAGACCTGGACTTGTAATTTCTAATATATATATATTATAATTTATTATTAATATATAGATATTTTTGTATTCGAAAATTTGCCTTGAGCAAGCGGTGATTTATGTTCAAACCTTCACCGTGTGAGAGGCCTTTGCTTCGGTGGGCGTTTATAGGCTGATGATGTAGGATAAACTGTAATATATCGAGAATAGTTCCCTGTCTTTATGCCCAAAAATAATCTGCCTTATACATAAGTCACGAACTCAAACATACATTTATAATGACTGAACATCAAGATATAATCACAGTATAATATTTAAACGGTGCGGATCTCACAAAAAAAATATAATTTCAAAATGTTCAACTTTGCTTGTGTCAAAGTGTAGTTTTCTATGGAGAAGGAGGTGCAAAAGAGAAAAATACAGAGTGTATTTTGTCGGTTCAATTATGTGAGAACACATTACAACCAGACCCAAAAAAACAATTAGTAATTCAGCCAAAAAGTCTCAGAAGGACACCATTTTTCGGAAACAGCTATAATGGATAACGAAATATAGGTAAGTACCTACATATTTTGCACAAATAAATTAATTTAATACCTCGACTATCAACGTGACAAGCATTTACCGAAATTACAATTTCATATTAGCGATGCAAATTGAACCACGTTTACTGAAAGATTAACGATATTAATTGTATTATTTAACAGTTTACACTGTGTTCCGTACATTATAGTATTTACATACATAAATAAATACATTTAAACGTAATATCACAACTCAGACATTATTGTCCAAGAACACAGAAATAGGTTTGTATATTAATAATCTCTGTTCGCTACTACTTAAGTATTTTTTTATGTAATAGGTCAGCAAACGAGCAGACGGATTACCTGATGGTAAGCAATCAGCGACGCCCATGGACACCCGCAACGGAGGAGTTACGAGTGCGTTGCCGACCTTTTAGGGATTAGGGATTTAAGATTTCGGGATTGAGGAGGGATTGGGGGCGGGGAAAGATTGGGCCTCCGGTAACCTCACTCACACGACGAAACACAACGCTGTAATTGTTTCACGCCGGTCTTCTTTGAGGCCGTGGTATCACTCCGGTCGAGCCGACCCATTCGTGCCGAAGCTTGGCTGCCCCACACTTAAGTATATAAAAGTATATAAGTAACTTTAGTCAAAATGTGTATACTTAATTCAAGGCTTCGTAACTATCGATCAAACGTCACCACTTCATGGCAGATATCCCAACTACATGCACAGATTTATGCGCCTCAAGAAATTATAAGAACTTATGAGCAAAGTCCACTCAAGCTCAAGATCAATTTTATCATAGGCAAAAGGTAGTCCATTTCAAACAAAAAAATAATAAATAAATGTTTAATAAAATTCCTATCAAAAACCCAATATCAATTTGATGATTTTTCTTGCAAACTTTCTTTCACGCCACCATGATGCTTCGAAATTTCGAAAATACAAAGATATTTTTCATTAAAAAACATGTTAGTACGCAGTACATCTAAGTAAGTGTGGTCAAAGCTTTGGCATGAATGATTTGGCTCGACCGGAGTGATACCATGGCCTCTCAGAAAACCAACGAGAAAGACCAGCAGCGTTGTGTTTCGCCGTGTGAGTGTGGTGAAAGTTCCCCTTCCTCCATCCCTCCCAAATCCTTAAATATCCGGCAACGCACTCATAACTCCTTCGGTGTTGCGGGCGTGTATGGGCGGCACCGATTGCTTACCATCAGGTAATCCGCTCGATCGAATCCACTCGAAATAGCACAAGACAGAACATCACAACATGATCAAGCAACTAGTAAAGTCCAACGTCATACCCCACCTACAGAATAATTAAGTTGATCAAGTAACTTAGCTGTTTCCTAAGCTAATAACTAAGTTGCCACCTCGGAACGGAACGGA
Organism: Spodoptera exigua; assembly: GCA_902829305.4. Taxonomy (NCBI): domain Eukaryota; kingdom Metazoa; phylum Arthropoda; class Insecta; order Lepidoptera; family Noctuidae; genus Spodoptera; species Spodoptera exigua. The sequence continues at coordinate 3,267,918 of LR824624.2, forward strand.
TACGGGTATAAGCAGAGCTCTAGTAACTACGTATTGTGTTACTTAGTTAAGGAAGATCTTGTTTCCTGTATGTGACTTCGGTTTGTTACTTTGTACCTAAGGAATTACTTACCTAAGTACTTTTATACGTATTGGCGACGTCATTGTTCTAGTTAGATGATTCGATTTTGATTTGTTGGTGTGAGAGAGTATGTAGGTTTTTCGATTGAAGCATCAAGTGTCTAAATTCTGTTGTGTTTAGCCTGGTGACTTCGAGATAATTGCGACATGTGAGTGCAGCAATGTGATTCTGTAAGACTTCATTCTAAACTTCGAATCTGAAACCGCTGTGAGTAGTAGTACACTAGCGCTACACTTGCAAGTGGGACTAAATTGACCGCAACATTTTGATAGATAAACTATGAGATGACGTTAAAAGTGGCATTCTAAAATGGCATTTCCTCGTCTTTAACGCTCACTTCAAATTCGAACAATATTCAAAATCAAACAAATTTTATAGAATCGACGTGAGGTTAAAAATGACATCGAGTATAATAATAAAATTTTAATTGGGGTTATGAGTAGAAGGATCTGTCCCCTGATGGTATGCAATCGGTGCCGCCTATGGACATCCACAATACAAAGGGTATCATAGGTACTGTACCGGTCTTTTTGTTGCAATTGGTCTTCTTTAGCAATTAAAATATAGGGACTGAGTCTCTGGTAACCCGACCCATTCGTGCTGAAGCATGGCTCTCCTACACTTGATCACTTTTAACGTGTAATCGATTTCAGAAGGCAATCTTTTGTCGTAACTGATATTATTGATTCAATCCTGCTATAACTCCAAGCAGACTTCAAACTATTTAGAAAATATACAGGAATATATACTGTTCTACTTTCCATGTGAAAGTCACAAGGCATCAGTGGTATTTAGGATAACTAATTCTTGGAAATAAGCTACAATTAAGAGAAATAAATAAGAAAAGTGTGTCTTTAAAAAAATACTTCGTATATCTGGTGTGAAAATCGAAAAGTTAGTCCAGACAGACATTGGAGACATGATTTATTTGTGTTTAAGTAAATATCGTCAGCTGGGCACCATCTGTGCTCATCCTCGGTCTTGTTGATATTTCTTTTAATACAAAAGCTTTGATATAATAATATTGATATCTTCTATTTTATTGGCAATGTTTAGAATATTCTCGAATTGTCGTCTACAAAATTTTATATTGTATATGTACAATTATTTTGGACCTAATAAAAAAAATGGAGATATTTGACCGAGGACTTTCTTGTAAATAGCAGCTACTGACAAATTTGTTGAAGAACTGATGACGATCTAGATAAAAACTTCGAGTCGAGAAACTTTATTTTTGGAAAAAATAAAAACAATTTATAGAATCAGCCGTTATTTCGCGGAAATCCGGAAATCATTAAATGTTATGAAAAATATTTTGTTTTTATTGCGCGACAAAAATCAAGGATGCAATCCCATTCTTATGCAGGTATGCATAAGAATGGGATTGCTTCTGCTTCTTGATTTAAAATAAAAACAATTCAAGAATGGCAATAAAATTGTCGTGCGTTTTCACCGAAACAGCAAGATAGAGATGGCGAACTACTACCACCAGGCTTATCCGCTGCTATTGACAATAGTCAGCAAAACAGCGTAAATTTTTAAGTACATGCATATTGTTAGTTATATATAGCCGACCGTGGCGGTCAAAAGGCTGACCCTGTTCAATAATATTTGTGTGGAGGAGTAACGTTTACTTCCTTATACAATGGAACCTACCTTCATTTCTCACCCTGGCCCTGTCAGATCAAGAGAAGAAATGAGGTGGTTTGTAGTCAATAAGAGTCTGATACTCCCCTCACCCCACCAAAGGCGGTTGAAACCATTTGATCATCATCAGCCTATAAGTGCCCACTTCATCCCGGCTTCATCTAGTTTTTCACATATAAATTGATGTGTAAAAGTGCCGTTTTATGGCCTATTTGCAAAAATAAATTCATTGTTTCATTGTTTCACTGCCGAGCAAAGGCCTCTCCTCGTACGGAGAAGGTTAGAGCATTGATCACCTCGCTTACTCAATGCGGGTTGGCGATTTAAAACTTATATAATTAGAAATTATAAATCCAGGTTTCCTTACGATGTTTACCTTCACCTTCACCGTAGGTCAGTGGCGTCTAAATAATCATAGAAAGTACTTAAAATTCGGAAAAAGGTCACATTGGTACTTTCCTGGTTTCGAACCTCATGCTTGAGAAGCGGGCTCCTTAACCTCCGGGCCACCACGACGTTACATATAATTATGAATCTTTCTCAAAAACCAGTTTCATTTTTTTACACATTATGTTTTCATGTCCAGGTCATACAGCGGCGGTGGTATGCACCCACTTCTTAGCAGATCTGGTTCTGGATACGGCAGTGATTGAGAGATCAGCTCACCTGCAAGACGTGATGATGTACCAGCTACAATGCGCCATGGAAGAAAACTGCTTGAGCAGAACTGCTTATGAGGTAAGCACTTATATTCTTTACTTGTAGGAGAGACAAGATTCAAGGATGGGTTGGCTCCAACGAAGTGATACCACGGCCTCCCAGGAAACCGGCGTGAAAACAGTTGTGTTTCGCGTGTGAGTGAGGTTACCGGAGGCCCAATCCCTACCCCTCCCATTCTATCCCAATCCTTAAATATCCGATACTCCGATATCTACCTAAAAGGCCTGCAATCTACTTGTAACTCGTTTGGTGTTGCGGGTGTCCACGTGCCGATTGCTTACCGTCAAGTAATCCGTATGCTCGTTTGCAACTTATCCCATAAAAAAATAACAAACACGACTGTTTATTTATTTTTTTAATTATTTTATCCAACAAACAATTTATGTTGTGTTTGATTTTTTAACAATACAACAGAGAAATTAATTGTAAAAATAATCAGAATAACAAATATTACAATAATTTTATTATAATAAAATAATTTATTCTCGGTTATTAACTTAAATATTTATATTAACGTCAATCATCGAGAATAGTTTATCTGATATATAAAAATGGATCGCAAAATGTGTTGGTAAGCGCATAACTCAACAACGCCTGGACCAATTTTGCTTATTCTTTTTTTGTTGTGTTTGTTATTGTCAGCAGGTTTCTTATCAAAGAAAGTATTAGAAAAGTAGAGGGGAAGATTAGGAAAAAGTGACCCTTTGATAGCGAGATAGTTAGACCCGTGCGAAGCAGGGGCGGGCCGCTAGTTTCATATATATGTAATAATCATAAAAATTTAAATATTATAAATTAATAAATTTTAAATATTAGTAGGATACTTAAATGCCTAAATCTACGTTTTTCTATTTTCCAGGTTCAAAAATTGATACCAGATTGGCAATACGAAACACGGCGTCTTCTTCGATTCACGGCATCGTCTTTAAACGCTGGCAATGCTGAGTTCAGGCCTTATTTACCAAAACATTTGTGGCAGTGGCATCTATGCCATATGTAAGTTAAATTAACAGACGTGACCTAATAAAAATAGATTTCAAAATAACTTTTCTAGATTACGATTAGGACATTACAGATAAAATAAAAGTCCAAAATAAGAACTCGGAAATAAAATTGAGAAGTTAGAATGCGTTTCTACGTTGCGTGCAAGATTGGACCTCCTGTAACCTCACGCACACAACTATAGTTGTTTCGGTTTAACGGTATCACTTCGGTGAAGCCGGTGCATTCCTGATGAAGCATGGCTCTCTCAGATGAAAAAGTTTAGTTGCAAATTATACTTACGTAGTTTTAATACAAACCAATTTCGTTCATTACCCAACCAATTTTTCATTCTGTTTATTCTTAATTCTTGGTCGACTAATAGCGACGTCTTTTCATTTCATATTTCTAGGCACTACCACAGCATGGAGGTATTCGCGACATTCGATGTCCTGGACGCGAATGGCCTCAGAGTAGCTGAGGGTCACAAAGCGTCATTCTGCTTGGAAGATAACACCTGCATGAACGGAGTGGAAAAACAATACTCTTGCAAGAACTATGGCGATCAAGGTATGCTAAAAACATTTAATTGGGCATCCAGCAAAAGATTCTATTAGGCATTTAACTCGTGTAATAAGGGACTAAAAAGACAATTGCAATGCCATAGATAACTGGTTACTTTATTCCAAACTTCGTCATTTCCACATTTTTGTTGATCTAAAAAGAAAAAAAGTTTATCAGCGCTTTTGATCTTACATTCTTTAAGGTGTGGTATAAATTCGAACTTCAGACATTAAAAAAGAGCGTACTTCTTCTTCTAAATATTCAATAAAACAGCGTATTTCTTCCTAAGAAGCATGAGTATGATCCCAAAATTTTGTTTACCTGAAGAAGAAAAGTAAAGTTCGCTTTCTTAGTAGTTGATCATATTAATGATACTAATTATATTCTAAGGGGCTGTATAAATACAAACTTCAGTCATTTGACCAAAAAGGCTATTTGTTCTTAAAAAGTTTTTAACGCACTTGTATTGCGGCCATGCGGTGCTAAACACGGTGATCTATCCGCTAGGTTTTCTTCTATAATATTTACAAAAAATACTTGTGTTACCAAGGGTTGCTCGTAAAATTAAATAGACTAGAATAGATTAACCCCCATAATTTCTCATTACTTACCTTTCGTACCCAACCATGACCAGTAGCTGTGCGGATATCGGTATGATCAACGTGGTCTTTACTTCAGACTTGCAAAAATATGAGGTACTTTTGTTCCAGGTATCTCAGTGAACTGCTCAGATGTATACATGTACAATATAGACTGCCAGTGGGTGGACGTCACAGATGTTGAGCCTGGAGACTACCACTTCAAAGTATGTATCACATCCATGTCATTTCTACTCTAAGATTTTACCATGCTTATATGTGTAGAAGAAGAAACAGCGTTTGTTTGACGGTTTGCTTGTCCCATTATATGGGAACAGGAATTATCTCTGTAATTATGACTGTGAATTATATCAAATTTCTAATAATATGTTTATTAATTTGAAGCTTTATTCTCACAATCTCGTAAATACCCTGTAGAATTATTAACGTTGCCAACCAGCGGTTAATCCATGCACCAGCGTTTTCATCTCATCAACTCAGATATTTCTTTCTACTTACAAATTATCTATGGATTTCATTGAATCATTTTTAGCAAATGGTTATACCTACTCTAGGTAAACTACCTGTAACTGTTCCCAATATTTGAAATGGTTTTCTAAATTACATTTCGTCACGTATATTATCATTACTTTATTTTCAGGTGGCTGTAAATCCTCATGCAAGAGTAGCAGAACAGAATTATCATAACAATGCAGCTTTATGTAATTTGAGGCTTACCACTACTTATGCTTTGGTCTACGGATGCAAGCACGAAAGACCGTGAGACAATGAGACCAGACCCGACCTTCACTAGAAGACCATAAACCTAAAGAGTACTTAAATACTGAGTAAAAGATTTATTTTTCAGTTTTGTCCAATCAAATTATTTTTCAGCCTAGAACCTGAAATGTTTATTCTGAAGTGATATTTCATTTCTAAGATTGTAAGTATGTATTGTATTTTATCAGTTTCTATTAATACTTTTGTAATTAAGTAACTTGCAAGATTATCTTAAAATGAGTTGTTTGTAAAAAATAAATAATAAAAACAAAACCATATTTTTGTATTATTTTATTCACGACTTACAAATATATTATCACAATGTCATTGTTATTTTAATTAAAAATTATAATTTGAACTGAAAATTTTACAATTTTATAAGAAACATGAACGAAACATTTACGAAATACTATACAATTTTCAATGAAAAAAAACAATTCTAGAATTAAAATTTAAAATTTGTATCCATTAAAATGAGCTCATGCAAATTTCTACAAAATAATTACTACAATAATTTAAAATCTAATTATGTAAAACTAGAAACTATTTACAATAGAAAAAGACAAAATAATATCGAATAAAAAAAATACACCGTTACCTAAATACATTATCAAAATAAATAGATTTAAGTACCACAGATTATTGAGAGCTTATCTATGCACAGGCACAGAGTACTAATTTGATAATCTAGACAAGTGCCTTTCATTATAATTACGTCACAATCACTTTTTGCTGATAGTAATTAACATATGGATGTTTGTCTATTTTTTATCGTAGTAGCATGGTAATTTTTGTTTCTTTTTCTCCATAGATTGAGTTGGAACTTACCAACCAAACTACTGTTTTATCCCAAAAAAAAATGACAATTAATGATAACTTAACACAGTCTTTAGCAGTTCTTTTAGTAACAAAATAAAGCAGAAATAAAAAAAAAGTATTTTATAAAAAAGGAATAAAGAATAATTTAGGTAATAATTAAATTTTCTGCTGTTCTTTTGGCGTTTCAAAATTGTTTGTAATTGATTGTTTGCATTAAATGAACTAAATATAATTTCATGTAACAATGAATTTATTTTTGTAAATAGGCCACAAGAAAGAACTTTTTTTTACATGTCCAAATTTTCTGCTTATTAAGCTAATTTAAGTTTGATTTTAATACAAAATCCCAAGCATTAATTTTAAGCTATAGACATAAAATAGTTCCATAATGATCAGCACTTATCTATACCCAGAAACTGCAAAGTAAAAACAACTAAACCAATGGCCAGTAACACTAAATAAATTTGAGATTAATCATCTTCAATCTAAATGCTTATATTTTTGTTTGTGTACGTGACATCGTTCGTGTTGGACTACAACGACCGTGGCCTCAATTCTTGTAAAACAATTTAATAGTTGACTAAGGACCTATGGAATAGTTTTTATTGTTTATTTACCAAGGTACTGTACTGGCATATTTACTTAAATAGAATAATGTTACATTGGTAATAGAATAAATATTAATTTTGTCTTTGTAAATTGCGAATATAATTTAATGATTGTAATATTACTAATGTTAGCATTCCATGTTTTAATTAATCCGTGTCAATTATTATTAATCCAAATATAAAAATTAGGATTCGTTTTTAAGTTTATCTTAAAGTGCTTATTGTAATACCTCGTAATAAAAAAGGATACTGTCAAATAATTATACAAAACGGCACAACCCATCCCTTTGTATAGAACCTGCACCATAGATAATAATTAGGAATAGAAAAAAAAAACATTACACATATTTTGAGCGAAGTCTTAAAGTTCACACGAAAATATATATAACCTATGGAAATAATGTCGATCCTAAAATAAAAATCAAAAAATAATTTATAATACAATAACTAAATATTTGTACAACTTTGCACTTTCTTAGAATCCGTTTTCAAACTATGTTTTTGTGTTTAAGCAGGTTCTACATATATCACATAATTTTAATTAAGTTAATCATGGTCAATTCCTATACTAGAAAATGTGCAAAAATAATATAAACTGCCACTAAAATTCATTAATAAGCAAATTCAAATTTTAAATTATCTGGTATAATATTGTTTATCGTCAGAAATTTCGAACGACCATACTATTTATTACAGAAAAAAAAATGTCAACAATTTTACCAAATTTTTTTTTATTTTACCAAATTCCCAGAAGCATTATCAATTTTATCATTTAAAGGATCCTAACCATTGCAAAAATCAACCACATTTACCAGAATACAAAGTTTCAAATCCTTTAAAAGATAAACTACTCATTCACTAGTCACACACCAATCTTAAAACTATGGCAAATAAACTACACTAAACATTGAGCAATTTGAAATCTAACTATTGGAAGACGGACTTCAGCCCTTCTTGAATTTGAGGAGTAGGATACTTGTTGTTAAGTAGACTGCAATCCAGGTGGTGACAGAGATGAAGCCAGCATAGACTGTCGGACTGTTAACACTCCAACCTCTTTGCAGCATGGAGCGAAGACCCTCAGTGGATAGAGTGAGAGGGAGGAAGTAGCTGACCCATTGGAGTATTACGTGCATACCTGTAAAGAAGTAAACATGTATGAATAAAGTGTGCTTGGTGATTGGCGAGTGGTGGAATGACCTGATAAGCCATCTGGTCATAGCAGAGAAAGAGAAGTCATTTTAACTACTGAAGAGTCTCAGAAAAATTTCTTCGGAACATAATGTTGGACAGAGATCGTTAGTATCTGACCAACGATGGGAGATTGACGCAAAGTCAAAGTCCCAAGCCTTGGTGCCCACCCCCAATCGCTAAATCTCCGAACCGTCCATCCACAAAAGGAAGGCAATACACACGAAACTTCTCTGAACGAGTATCCATGAGTGGCAGTAATTGCCTACCATCAGGTAATACTTATGTTCGTTTGCCCTATCACTCACTATTCAGTATTCATAGCACTTTTTAAACGAAGGCAGGAAAATCCTCTTTCAAAAATGGACCTTAATAGCGTATTATTATATTCCATTTCGTTTTCCTCTATGGAATATCCAAGGATAGTTACTAAACCTGTGTCGCAATCACGTTTATATTTAGTCAACGGTTTTGTACCCAAAGGGTCTAAAAATAAAGTTCCCATTTATTTGTCTCCTTGGGGATCTGTAGTAGCCATGATGTGTTCTATTTTCGTTATGGTTAAGTAAAGTTGGGGTTTGTTTAAAGCTATGAATGTGTGAGCATGTATTGTTGGGTTTAAAAGATTTAGGAGTGTCAAACGTAGTAGTTCCTTAAATAGGTATGAAGATAAGAGTATTAAGTGTCGTGGTAATATCTGGAGAGTGGAAAAGCAAGAAGAATTGACGAAATTTTTACAACAAAATACAAAAACAGAGTAGTGATTTCTCCGAGTTTTGAGTGTAGATTTCTCCGATGAATGATATTGGCTGAAATGATCATGGAAAAAAAGCATTTAAATTATTTATTCAATCAATTGCTACAATTTTTTGAATAGCAAAAGCAAGTTTAATTTGTAAATAACTATTCAAGTGCGTGTTAAAGTCTAATTCATAGCGAAGTCTGTTGTATACATTTGAGAAGTATATACCTAATAAACACCACACATATACACCACACACACCACAAAGTCACGTAAAACTAGCCGAGCTATCGTAAAATGCGATACGTGACATTAGATAGATTTATCGAACGTCAAACGTAAGCGAAACCGGTGGGAATAGTTAGTCAGGTAAAAATACGACTGCCTCGTTTGTTGAATTACCTCAGACACGGTTAGTGAGCAAGCAAATCGATTGACAGAAGGAAAAAAAACCAAAACCAAAAAACTTTGTTCTGGTGGTTCAATACACCAAACAGAGTTAGCTGAGCTGAATGAAACTTGTGGAAAATAGATAAACATTAGCAACTAGGTTCTATCTCCATTTTAGAACGTTTTTCACGTACTGCAGTAATTGTAAAAAGATTTTGGATAACTGATTTCCAAAAGTACAACCTATAATGTGATAAATATTTGCAAGTGCAGATTTACAAGCATACATTTTATTTTTACACGTTTTACCGTTTTTTCGTTAACAGTCTATCTATTTTTCTTTTATTGGAATAAAAAATATATGCGTGTCGTGGGAAATCTATTAAGCTATTAAAAGGTTTATTTAGATTTCCACTTCACACATTTGTTTTTACTGTCTTTATCTTCGTATATTATACTTACATTATTTTCTATTGATTAGAAAATATTAATGTATACACATATGTATATAAACATGAATGCCACTTTTTGTTGTAATGTTAACTCAACAATTCCTTTACCGATTTGGCTAATTTATGAAACTCCAGCCGATTTCATGAAAGTGCGAAGCCGCGGGCGACCTCATTTTTTTATGTGATAGGTCGGCAAACGAGCAGACGGATTACCTGATGCTAAACAATCAGCGCCGCCCATGGACACCCGCAACGGAGGAGTTACGAGTACGTTGCCGACCTTTTAGGGATTAGGGATATGGAGATGAAGGGATTGAGGAGGGATTGGGGGAGGGGAAGGATTGGGCCTCCAGTAACCTCACTCACACGGCGAAACACAACGCTGTGGTTGTTTCACGCCAGTTTTCTGTGACGCCGTGGTATCACTCCGGTCAAACCGACCCATTCGTGCCGAAGCATGGCTCTCACACACTTAGAGTATTAGTACTTTTAAATAAAGATACTTAAGTCAAGGAGAGATAGAACAAAAAGCATCCCAAAATCTTCGGAAGTTCCATCTGATCTGATGATAATGATTTAGATTTAAATAAAAATGAAGATCTTACCTTCAATAGGCCAGATGATTCCGCAAAGCATCACCATGGGCAGGAAAGATCCGAGAGCGAGGTACGTAGCAGTTCTGTCTGTGTCGCAGATTGTGGATACTACAAAACCTGTAACATTGAAAAAGAACAATACTTAATATTTATTTTTCCTAACAATTCAATACTTCCCTAATCCCTCAATCTCCACACAACACCCTAATGTCCAAAAGATCAGCACCGCACTCGTAGCTCCTTCATAGTCACTGGCTGTCCATCGGCGGCGCTGATTGCTTACCATCAGGTAATTCCGTTCAATATTATTATAATAATAATTTGCCGGTCTTGGGTTAAGAAAGTATTATTTTCGAATTCTTAATTGTACTCATAAGATTGTGCCTGCCTACCCCTTTTAGGGAATAAAAAAAGTTGCTGTATGATTCAGGAATATTGCAACTAATTCTGGAATCATGCCCAGCATTTGACAGTAAGCTCACAATTGTAATAATTATAACAATTAATTAGCCCTTCAAGGATAGGCGGTCTTTGAACAACTACACTCGTAAACCCATAATGATAAAGTATATTTTAAAACAACAATTGTACTTCAAGTTAATAATATAAAAAATCTAAGCATTAATCCAAAATAAACCTTAATAAACTTTAAATCACAATTCAACTCACCGAAAGTCATGCCACAGAGTCCAGTCATCACAGTTAAGCAGATAACCCATCCTACAGGTCCTTTAATGGTCAGACCGAAGACCAGGAAACCAAGGAGCATCACCATTCCTGACTGCAGCATCATGATCAACATCTGAACTAAAACGTGGGAGAACAGGATCTCGGTACCTGAGGACAAAACATTGTAAAATTTAGCTATCAACATAAAAAACTTATTATGAAAATAACTGACGAAATTTAAAAATTATTAAAAAAATAAAGTGTCATGTCATTTATACTTTTTTTGTTGCTGAGGGGGAAATCATCAAATGACTTCTCCCGCTTAGGGTGGGGCGGACAGACTCTTACTGACTAAAAAGCCACGTTACTTCTCCCGCTCTGGGACGAGGTCGTGGTGCCTCATTGCGCTTACCCCGCAACTCCTTCTAGTTGTATTTATACTACAGTTCAAAATAAAATTTAAAAGAATTTTAAAATATTTGTAAATGCAAATTATTTCATTTTGTTAATGGGAAACTATTGTGCTTTTTGTTTTCAAGTGATTTTAAAAATTGAAAGACTGTAATGATCAGATCAGCGCATAACAAAATATCAAAAGTTTTGAGAGATTGTTAACCCATTCAAAAACAGGGAATTGTCGAAAAAAGTGTTAGATTAAGAAAAGAAAACTCCGGAACAAAAAAGTGGTATTGTATAAATTCACCATATCTACAAAAGAAGCAAAAACCTCAACGATCAAGATAACAGCGAATCTAAAGGGCTCTGGAACCCGTTAGCACCGTACCTTCAATTATCAAAACTAATTGGAGTATCAGCAGGACTTAATAGGCTGGAGGCCTACTACAATATTCCGAAACGAAATTTCGCAACGAACCCGCCGCAAACGAAATCTATTACAAATTGTACATTTATGTGGTTCAGTCATGGTTCAGTACATCATCAAATTAGATGACTTGTGCTATTGCTATTTGAATTTTATGAGGAAACCTGATTAATGTATGCAAAAATTGTTTAAATATTGAATTAAAACTTAAAGTAAATTCCGGTGTGGAACAAACACACTTCACACTGCGCGACGTCGCCGCTTCCACGCACACTGCTCATGAGGAAGAACCCCTCTGTAGTTCGAAACTAGTAGAGCTTTTTTCAATATATACACGTGAGTAACCCGCGATTTTTAGTTAATTTAGTATGTCTCACGATAGTTAGTATAAAAACAATAAACACAGTGTTGTGTTTCGCCATGTGACTGAGGTTACCGGAGGCCCAAACCTTGTTACTCTCCCCCTATCCCTCCCTAATCCATAAATCTCCAAAACTCTAATCCCAGGGTGGCCGCCAATGCACTCTTATCTCCTCTGGTATTGCGGGTGGGCGGCGCCAAATGCTTAGCATCAGATAGCACGCTGGATTTCTCGCCGTGCTATCACATAAAAACATAAATATCTACCGGTATGATTATTTATACCGAAATATGATATTGTTATACCGAAATTTCGTTTCGGATCATTGTAGTAGGCCTCGTCTCTCTCATTGGAACATTCCTTCCATGTAGCAATTTGGTCGAATAAAATTGTATTATCATGTTATCATTAACACCGTGTGGTGTTCACAAATGGATTGTTTTAGGGAAATGGATCCTTGCAGATCCTTGTATTTAGAGGTAGAAGAAAAATATATATTGGTTTTGCAAGTTTTGAAGAAATGTGCTTTGTTATTCTTGGTGAGCATTTTAAATGGCTTTTTTTAATATTTCATTTGTAAATTTTCTTACCCAAATATGGTCATTTTTACTCAAAAAAGATGCACTAGTAACGAATGTATTATTTGAATTCCATAATATGCAGTTTGATGGTAAGTATGTAAATGAGAAGAGAACATGAACATTTTGAAGTCACTATTCCACGCGAACGGAGTCGCGGGCAAAAGCCAGTTTATCTTTTATGCGTATGCCTGAATATTTTCAGCTATATTTCAGTATGAGGTGGTGTAAATAGTCGTCATTCTTCTGGTATTCCACAAAGCTGTGTAAATACTTAGAATTCATGAGGCATCATAAGTTTGGAGAGAAATTTTAAACCTCTAGTTTCAATCCAAAAGTTTCTATATAATTTCGAACTGTATCAGAAGTTAAGAGCGTAGTTTTAAGAAGTGAAGTTAAAGAATAATCCTTACTACTGTTATGAATACCAATGTAGAGGGTATCACTCAGTTCCTAGACTTTCTAGAAGAACCTCCCTTCTTAAAAGAATGATTTATGCAAAAATCTATTCAAGGCGTATTGGTGAAATTCAAACTTTTAAGGCGTTTTGTCTTCATCTTCTTTATCAGCCTATAAATGCAAAAAATTGGTGATTTCAAACTCATAATAAAAAATACTTTTTAAAAAAAGCACAATGGCACTTGCCAGGTTTCGAACCCTTCCTTCTTATGAAAGAAAATACACTTCACAAAATACACTACAATTCATGGTAGATTAAAAATAGAAAGCCGAACTAATTTCCAATCTGTCTCTTTAATTAGGTATTTTCTTGGTACAAAAAAGTATTTTTTGGAGTTTTCAAAACTCAATAAAATATTCTAAAAATCAAATCATTTGTTTAAATTATTCATTCATTTTTCAGACATCTGTAAGAATATAAAATTGTCGTGTCACAGTTTTCGTTGCCATATTCCTCCGAAACGACTTGACCAATTTAGATGTCATTTTTTGTCCTTATCCGGTATCTATGAGAATCAGTCAACATCTATTTTTCATCCCCCTAAATGTAACGGTAAATGTAATGGTAATGTAACCCCTAAATTTTATTTTTTAGACAAAATATTTAATTTATATTTTTTTATGATACAACATACAAAAATACATACAAACCTCAAATTTCACCGTTCTGCGATCAACCCTTATTTTTTAATAGTTAAAAACGGGTCAGCTAGTAGTATAATATTATTAAATCTGACTTTAGTAACTTTTCTTGAAGGTACTCACAAAATGAAGATTTATTAAAAAAATACGACTTACTCAAGTGAAGTAATTGAGGAAAGCTTTCCTTCTAATTATTAGCTTCAAGTCATAACGATTAAGATTTGACAAAAAGCATTCCGATTATACCTTTATCTAGTTCTTTACACTGGTTAGGGTCGGGTTTAGTAGCTGGTTCCTAAACTGCCCTGTGAGACAGTTTACAAACTATTAAACAAGTTAGGCTAAAATTTTAATGAATTACAGGTTCCGGATATACAGTTTTATTACTTCAAAATTTTGCCAGTATTATGTTTGTGCAGTACACCTAGATTTTTTTTTTTGTTGATTTGAGTTTAGTTTAGTTTATATTAGTCACGGCAGATGGCGCGTTGGTCTTGAAAAACGAGTAGTAGTAAACTGTACGACGTTTTCTGCAGCCATGTGTTGTGAAATGCTGCTCATGAATATGAGCCCTTATAAGTATTCTATTTTACTCGCTTAAGTTGAGTTTCATTAATTTTCTGTGATTATCCTTTCCTTTTACGGGACCACAGGGTCCCGGACCTCTGAAAGGCGTACGAGTAGCCGAAGCCATCACGCAGAAGCCCGAAGAACTGTTTTAATTAAAATGTGATGGGACGATTATTATTATATTTTTTTCTACATACTTAAATACATTAATAAAATTATGTTTTAAGTTCTTTTGTTATCAGCACCATTTTCAAACGGTCCCATAGTTAACTAGCAAAAAAATGACGAAACTTACCAGTAATACCAGAAACGAGTGATCTCTCGAGGATACCCTCATTCCTCTCGGCCAACATGGAGCCTGAAGTCAGAGCCACAGCCAAGAAGAACACGATTCTGTTGACAAAAAAAATCTTAGAAACTCACAACGTGTTTTAAGTGTGGGAGAGCCAAGCTTCGGCACGAATAGGCCGGCTCGACCGGAGTGATACCACGGCCACGCAGAAAACCGGCGTGAAATAACCACAGCGTTGTGTTTCGCCATGTGAGTGAGGTTACCGGAATCCCAATCCTTCCCCAATCCTTAAATCTCCCTAATCTCTAAAAGGTTGGCAACGCACTCGTAACTCCTCCGTTGCATCGCCCATGGACACTCGTCCATGGGCGGCGCTAATTGCTTACCATCAGGTAATCCGTCTGCTAGTTTGCCGACCTATTATATATATAAAAAAAAAGTTTGGAAGTGTGTGGAAGAGTCATGCTTCAGCACCAATGGGTCGGCTCGACTGGAGTGATACCACCGCATTATAGAATACCACCGTGAAGCGACACTTACGTTGTGTTACAGGCCGATCTTTTCCCATCCTCCCCATCCCATCCTACCCATAAATCCCTAATAACCCATAAGAACTCGGTATCGTACTTTTAGTGCCTCCTTTGGTATTGCGGTGGCTACGAGCAGCGTTGATTATTTACCATCAGGAAAGCTGTCCGAATGCCATTCACACATATAATAAAAAACCTATGTCTAAACAAAGTAAAAGTTGTATATCAAAATAATTGGACACACAAGCACGTTATTTTTTGGACAAACAAGATCTCAAGGTCAGGGCGCAGAAAAATTTAGCCCTCAGTCACAATTTCGTACAAAATGCCAAATTCTTCATTGTGGAGTACCAACTATGTTTCCGAGATTATAAACAGCTATGACCCACCATAATGGCACACAATAACTTTCAAGCCAGTCAGTGACATTTTATAACATAAACATAGCACAATCAAGTAGAAAATAAAAATAAAGATAATATTTTTTTTTAATAATTGTCCTATTTTTCCTCCGGTAACTTCACTCATATGGCGATTTAACACAAACTTTATGACACTCCTGTTTTATGCATAGCCATAGTACTACTTTCATTCATTTCTCATTATGATAAAATACTTACGTTAGAATGACACCAGGTCCAGCGAAGTCAGTCAAGTTAGGAACCTCGAGACCATAAATTGGTTTGTTGAACTGAAAAATAAAAGAAAATATTTATTAATAGGTATTTGTCAATTTTTCATAATAGATGATGGCTGTAGTACGATCACTGTTAAATCTGAATCAACCAATCATCATCGTCATCATCAACCTACAATTATCAGACTCTTTTCACACTGAAACTTATAATTAGAAATTATGAGACAACTTTGTTTTTCTGTTGCCCTACACTTGGATCACCTTGGTCACCTAGGAACACCGGAACAACACTTTTGGATCACACAAACAATTGTTACTTGCTGTAATTATACCCATGACCGTGACGTCAGCCGTTTTCCAAACCACAGCGTCAACTGTGTAGTCTTTTTTTATTCTTTTAAATAAACGTTGCCCCATATTCGGATTTTCTCCTGTGTCGTGGGTGCGGTTACAAACATACAATTTCACATAGACATGACACCCAGACATCAATTTGTGTGTTGTTCCGTGCGGGAATCGAACCCGCGACACGTTGCACCGGTTGCATGGCAGCCAGTTGACCAGCCACCGCACCAACCATGCAGTCGATTAATAATATTATGTTTTTTTTCTATCATAGAACTTTTAAACAATGTCAGGGAGATTGGAATTTTATTGTACTACTCCAATTATTTAAAGAAGTCTCGACTCTTGACATAAAACCTTGGTGTATTCAAACCTAAGCTACTCTCAAAGATCGTGAACCATGCAATTGGGTAGTTTCCTAGGTCAGAAATAAATTAATTTGACGTTTCAATACAATAAAATATAGAAAAATAACTATACTTTTATTCTTCGATCGATCGATACTTAGTGTATCGATAGCGTAGTTATCGTATCGTTTTAGATATTTTTTAGCTTATTATGAAGAAATAAGTAAGCTATTTGACGCAAAAATACTATGACGTCATAATTTAAATTTTCATACAAATTTCATAGAAAAGTATCGTTTTTGACATTTCGTTAAAAGTATTGAATTTGACTAGTTGGAAACTACCGTATTGTAAGAAACAATATACAAAACCAGGCCAATTTGATTACCCTCGTAAATTTCAATCTACATCTGTCTAGACTAGACATTTCAGACATCCGTAGCCGGGTCTAGAGCTAAATCTGGTTAAATTAATGTCTGTATAAGTTGTCCGTCAGTTTGTCTAAACTTAATGCTAATGAAGCTTGCTTCAGAGTGTGTTGTGGCGAATTAGATCGGTAGATTGGTTTTTAATAATAACGCAATTGACAGTAGTGATAGATGTACAATGTCTTGAATTGCAGATAGAAATATTCTTTCGTACTTTTTAACAAGTAACTTTATTAATTTTTTATATTTGCTAATTCATATTTTAACCGGTTCAGCTTTACCAAAAAAAGGTGCAATTGATCATATGATATACGGATAACATGTCATGTGTTAATAATAAAATAACTAATAAAAATAGAATAAATATAAAAAAATGTCGTGGTGGCCCGGAGGTTAAGGAGCCCGCTTCTCATGTATGAGGGTGTGGGTTCGAAACCTGGCAAGTACCAATGTGACTTTTTCCGAGTTATATGTACTTTCTTTGATTATTTAGACACCACTGACATACGGTGAAGGTAAACATCGTGAGGAAACCTGGACTTATAATTTCTAATTATAAGTTTGAAATCGCCAACCCGCAGTGAACAAGCGTGGTGATTAATGCTCAAACCTTCTCCGTGTGAGTAGAGGCCTTTGGCCTTTGCTCAGCAGTAGGCACTTATAGGCTGATGATTATGATAAAAAAATAATGTGAATTAAAAAGAATACGTGTTTGGAAACAATATTATTCAATTACTTACAGTGACTGGAATGGACATGATCCTCGCAGGCAGGTCGCAGATTTTAGCCAAGTGCTCCGTGGCTTCCATGAAGGCCAGCTGAATGTCTCTGGACAACATCCACTCTACTTGCTTGTCTGTTGACAAAATTAAAATATTAATAATTAATTTATCAAACCTCAAGCGAACGCCTTTGTTTGTAAATGATTTCTTAGCAAACCTTGGAAAGCTTGATATTTTTTTTTTCATAAGGCCGTTGCCCCACATTAGGATTTTCTCCTGTGTCGTGAGTGCGTTTACAAACATACAAATTCACATGCACATATCACACCCAGACCCGGAACAACAATCTGTGGATCACACAAAGAGTTGTTCCGTGCGGGAATCGAACCCGCGACACGTTGCGCGGCAGCCAGTTGCCCAGCCACCGCGCCAACCGTGCAGTCGTGCAGATAATTATAGTCATCGATATCGAGACACATAAAGAATCAGTGAACAGTATAAAACAAAACATGAGAAGAACTGATTAAAAACGCAACAATCTCCTGAGGCTAGCAGCTCGTACACAGAGTTTCATATTATAAGGATTCATTTGAATTCTTCAAAAGTCTTCAAATTATTTAACTTAAAACCCTCTAAGGCTTTGGCAACAATATTATTAATAACGCCTTAGGGATTTTGCCAGAGATTTAGGCAGACATCTAGACACATGACTTTCTAATCTTTACAGTCTTAGACACAGGAGCGATAATCAAATGAAATATTTATTGAGGCTTTAGACGATGTATTGATACCAGATAGTTTAAGTTTATCGCGTTTTATAAGGTCTCCCGTTTTGATCCCAAAGGGGTAGGCAGAGAGGAACAACTTCAAAATAAAATATAAAAAAAACAAACGTTTATAAGAAGTTTCGAGGTAGTCCCTGGAAAAAGGAACTTTTTCTATGTTTTCATAAAAAAAAATATTTGAATTTAGAGTATAATCAACAAGCTTCGAATTAACAGTTAGGTATACAAATCGAACGTGCAAAATTTTAGCTCAATCAGAGATATTTAATATCAAACTTAGTTGCAAGACTCAACCATTACACATTCACTTTATAAACATGCATACTTGTTTTTTAAACCTTGCTCTATACTAGGGTATCCTCCTGTGTCGTGGATGCGTTTACAATTATACTATTTCATAGACACACGACATCCAGACCCGGAACAACAATATGTGGAATAAAGTTTCCGTTTATACCCTTTAATAAATAATCTTTTCTTTCTTCTTAACAGTAATATATAACGGATGTCTTCTTGTCCGCTGGACCGTGTAAATTCAGGCGCTTAATTGAATTTACTCAATTTTGTATTCAAAGAAAAGTTGTAAACAAGTTTTATTACCAACTTTTCATTGCATTTTGTTCTGCTCTTTTTTCATATTTTGATTTTCTTATTCCAAGAATACTATTATTTTATGACTTTTATCATCATCGGCCTCCAAGTGCTTACAGCTGAGAGAAGGTCTTTTCTTACACGAAGAAGGTTTGAGCGTTAATCACCACGCTTGCTCAAGGCGGATCGTCGATCACATCCAGGGACTTTATGATTTAATATTAATCCTTACTTTATTGTTTATTATAGGATTTAGACGTGATCTTTATTTAAAACATTATTCATACAATTTTGAAAGCGTGATTGGTTGTCATTACCAATCATGAAAACACAGGGTCCCGGTCATTCGGGAGACGTAGGAGCTATCGTAGAGGCCCTTTAGACAACTTTAATCTTAATGAAATGGGACATAAAATCGTGACTTGTTGTCTTTATTTTAAATTTATCTTTCCTCCTGCCTAACCGGGACTCGATGTATTAAATAAATATTATTTATTTCACGATACATACTATACAAAATGACTTAAACATTCTGCACTGCAACCATTTTAATTAACGTTCAAAAGTCTTAAGTACGAACGAGAAACGTAGATACCTACCGATCCACTCAAGTAGGTCAACATCAAGCGAGCGAACCTTTGCATTCAATAAACAAGGCTACCAAGGATATTTGTTAACTCCTGCAATAAAAGCCACCTCATCCGGATACCCGTGTCTAATAATGGTACATTAATTTTAAGAAAACAATCCATTCAAGGGTCTCTGTGACCCTTTAACGGGTTCGTGATTGAGTGTTTAATTAAAGGTGTATGAGGTTAAAGGAGAAGATTTTCTTGATTGGATAAGAAGATAAGAATTTGCTGAAATGTGCTCACGATGTATTTATTTATTTTAATGACAATGATATTTTGCACAAGAGAACCGTAATCCAACAGTAAAGTTCCGAGCGTACGGATCATAGTGTTCCGCGCGCGCCTCGTCATCAAATGACTTCTCCTGCCCAGGGCCGGGTGGGAGGGAGTGTCAGACTCTTCTTGACTAAAAACCCCCCTGTTCCTTCTTCTGCTCTGGGCCGAGGACGCGGTGCCTCATTGCGCTTACCCCGCAAACCCGGCTGAACATCAGCCCTTTAGGGCCCCGTCTGTGGTGGTCTATTCGCTCTTTGAGGCGCGCGCGGAACGCTACGCGCCATACGCTCGGTTTCAGGCTCCAATGGATAGCGATGATTGCTTATCCTCAGGTCATCCGTCTATTCGTTTAACATACAAAGAATAAAGTCGCATTCGACTACAGGAAAATAAACTAATTGTACGAAAAAAAATATTCACATGTAAAATTTTGCATAAGATTCACTTTGCATTTTTTTTAATTTTTTATTTACAAATTGCCTTTAAATGAAGTATCATATTTAACCCCACTTAATCCAACTAATGAAGATCAAACAATATTTCTTAATCTCGATATCGCAAAGCAAATAAACAAGCAAGGATTTAAATCTCAAATTGAACTCTACGTGACCCTAAAACGGGGCAACGGACGAAATAATCCAATGTCAACATAATTCCGTCACGTAAATCTGATTTAATTAAAGAAGATGTGGTATTACCGTGTAAATATCTTATAGAATGCTTATTATGTGGAAAATCATGCCTTAAAATGTGTTAATTAAAGGCTTCCAATTACTTCCTTCATAGGCAAGCAGTGTTCTGCTTAATAATTATGTATAGTACAATAACTTTTCCCATTTTTGGTATTTTCAATCTTCTGATGACTACAATAAGAAATAAATTTTATCAGCAGTACTGTACTGTTTTGCAAGATCAATTACAAAAGGATTTCGTTCATCTGTTGGCAGCATGTGACAGATTTCAGTCTGTCAGATATAGTTTATTTGCTTAGCACTATTTAAATAAACATGATGTAGAAATTTTTGATTGACGGTGAAGGTAAACATGGTAAGGAAACCTGGACTTATAATTTCTAATAATAAGTTTGAATTCGCCAATCCTCATTGAGCAAGTGTGATGATTAATGCTTCTCAGTGTGAGAAGAGGACTTTGATCAGCAGTGGGCACTTATAGGCTGATGATGAAATGAGTGATGTAGGAATTTTGATTAACATATTATTATCACCTAATTCTGAAGCCGCTCTAGAAAGCTTAAGTAGATTATAAGGTACAATGGGACTGACATATACTATATATAACAGAACCTTAATATCATAAAGAGAAAAAAGGACCGTTTACAAAGTCACTAATGTTTCGTTGTATTGTATTTTCCTATCGATAGGGAAATGTTGTATCAGGCGTTGCGTCGTTGACCAGACTGAATACAGTTTCCCATACAAATGCTAATAGTGGCCACCGGAGATGTTTTAGTGAAGTGGAAATCACTAACTCCCTGGCCGTTTTCCGAATTAAGGGAAACCTTCAAAAGTCATCTAGTCTTTTGATAAACGAAAAAAAGCAATTTTGCTATGCAAATAATGTAGTGATTACCCTTTGAGGTAAGGTTACGGTGGTATGTGAAAGGGGTCAGAAAAGAAAACTATCAATGCGAAATTTTTATAGCGACAACAACAATATTGCTTCTCCGTATTTGTTTATCAAGGTGTCCCGGAAACCCACAACCCATGTACAATCATTAGAAAAAATCGATTGAGGCAAAACTGTACTAAGAAAATATTTTTGATGAAGTCAAAAGTCAAAAGTTTTTTTTTTCTTCAGGGACCTTTATACATTGGTCCCAATACGCTTCCCAGGGAAAACTTGGTATCAAGTTAAGATATCGAATTTTTAGACCCTTACTGTTTCGGTTTCTTTAGTAAAACTACACGAAGGTAGTCTCTAAGGAAGTTCTCATATTATCTGTGGGTTGTTTTTGAAAATTTACATAGTAAAGGGAAAACGGTTAGAAGTTAGTATTTGACTAGGAAATTGTATCTACATAAGTTATAGCATACATTTTTTTTGTATCCAGTTTATTTTTGTTTTTTATTTATTCAAGTGTCATTTGCAATGAATGGTCGCAAGCTTAGTTATCTTGTTAATCAACTTTAAGTCGCCTAGGACCAATATGGTATAAAATGATCACCTTCACATCTCATTGCTAACTTTAAAATCCGATATTCAGTTTATATACATATATGTGGTAGGACTGCAAACGGGCAGGCAGATTACCTGATAGTTGGCAATTAGATTTAAAGGTTGAGGTGGGAGTGGGGTTTTGGTAGCCTCACTCACACAGCGAAACCAGCGATGTGGTTATTTCACGCCGGTTTTCTGTGAGGTCGTGTTATCACTCTGGTCGAACCGATCCATTAGTGGTGAAACAACGCTCTCCCACACTAAATTTAAGTTGTTGTCAATATTTATACCTACTCCTCTAAAAACCCGTAAACCAAGATGGCAAACAACAAATAATATTCTCAAGATAAAATAGCTTTTACCATATCTCATTCCAAATTACGAACATTCAACATATTTTCGCCGTAAAACCGAGAGAAGTCGCTTCCAAAATCCCCGGAGCTCGCATTTTTTCACGAAATTTGTGGCACCCGACGAAATTTAAGACAACTGCTACTTAATTTAACAAATAGGGTCGCATAATGGCGCTTGAGACAAGGAAGATACGTTGAATGTGGGAAAGGGATCGGTTGTAATGATTCAGTACATATCTGGCCTCTTTTTAACAAAATGATTCTTTAACAATAATTCAAATAAGTACATTATGACCAAAGTTGATGTGAAAACTTTATTACGTAGATATAACTCTGACGTAGAGCAGACGGATTACCTGATGGTAAGCAGTCAGCGCCGCCTATTGACACTCGCAACACCAGTGGAGTTACGAGTGCGTTGCCGGCCGTTTAAGGATAAGGGTCTTGGATATTTAAGAATTGGGAAAAGATGGGATGAGGGGGAGCGATTAGGCGTCCGATGACTTTACTCACATGGCGATACACAACGCTGTGGTTGTTTTACGCCGGTTTTCTGTGAGGCCGTGGTACCACTCCGGTCGAGCCGACCCATTCATGCCGAAGCTTGGCTCTCCCACACTTCCATATCAACAAAAGAATGATGCTAATATTGTCCTAGACAGGGTCAAAAAGAATTATGATCCCCATTTGACAATGACACGTCAGATAGAGTAAACAAGAAAATCATGTTAGTAGCAATGTTGCCAACACGATCCTTTATCTCAGGGTCCTAAATAAACAAAATATTATATTACATAACTACCTCGTTAGTCAAGAGGTTGTAAGTATAAGTTACAGGTCTAATTTCCAAGTTAAACCAAGTACTATAGGAAACTAGTTTCTGGCAGAGTTGTCTATACTAATATTATAAAGAGGTAAAATTTTTAAGTTTGTATGTTTGTATGTAGGGGGTAATATTTAGAACCGCTGGTCGGATTGCCTAAATTCTTTCACTGATAGATAGCTACAATGTTCCTGAGTGCTATATGCTATAAAACATCACGCTACGATCAAATGGAGCTGAGCAGCGGGTGAAAAGCAGCCTTCTTTATTTCTTATTCCAAAATGTCAGGACATTCCAAACTTTCGAAATTGGTCTGCTCGACCGGAGTGATGCATGATGCGTGCATCACTCCGGTCGAGCCGACCCATTTATACCGAAGCAATGCTTCATCTAATTCTCTTCTGCCTTATTCTGTCAAATGTTAAGAGCCTTAGTTGGGTCTTCAGAAAAGACTGGAGAAGATAGGGAACATGTATATTCTGTCGCCATCACACAACTGGGAAAAATTTCAACATACTAAATAAATTCACACACATAATTGCAACATCGATATGGGCGTGCACGCTGCTGTTATGACAGCATAGCGTCCAGTAATGACATGAAACTAAAACATTTTTCGTTTACGCGCTGGAGTTGTTATTTTCTATATAAAGTATTATAAAACAACATTTATGCCACCATTTGGGACTGCCACATAACATTCTATAATGAACTGGCCACCATGAAAACTAATGGTGCAATCAAATCCTTACATCATTTGCATTTAGATAGAACATTTCCACAGTCCAGCCATTGGACACCATTGATTGTTCCAGACATGTACGCCATGAAGTTAAATGGGGTTTTATTATCATTTTATAATTACATTATAAATAATATAAGGTTTTTGATTAGATTTCCAGTAAAGTTAACAATTTTAACGATAAACCTATCAGAAAAAAAGGTAAAACATAAGTATCAGAAAGAAAATTTACTGTAAAAATCCTTATTCACCATTTCGGTGATCGAAATCAAGGTCAACCAATCGGTCAACTGGGAATAAATATTTTAGGCATTAAGTTTGCAAATATTATAAAAACAAAAATAATATATAATTCTTTAAATCAACTCTACATCATTTTTCTTGTGTTTTACGCATATCCAAATCACGAGAAAACCTTTTATTAACGTTTTAGTTTTAAACGATACAATATAGGTAAATTGCAAGCTACTACAAATTTGCAATGAAGCAAATACATATTAAACCAAATGTACTACAGAACCTTGTACTAATTATGTACGTCTCAGAATACCCCAAACGGATGCTACTGCCTTAAATTCAATCTTATCACACAGAATTTAACGTCCAAAATGTAGTTGACCAGACCAGACCATTTCCTACGGGAAATTTATATCGGACACTGATGCCCCGTTTTAAATGCAAAAGAATATGAATTAATGCGAACTTTTATGAATTTGTGAATAGAATAACGTTTGAAAATTTGAATTTGTTTTAGATTATTCAATGTTGCCATTAAATCATATTATTCCACGATTGGTAGAATATTTTTGTCCGGTTTTCCAATACTGTGACTAAATATTAGTGTTACACTGTTCTCACATGTTAGAACCAATATCTCACTCATAACATCTTATGAGAATAGGGATGACAACTAAAACATAATAATTAGTCCATCTTTTAGAACGCCAGAAAATAATAATTTTTTTCCAGTATTTTTTTCACGAAAGAGTGACGTCACGAGCCCCTACTCCTGAATTTGAATGTGCTTTGCCAATATTATTCGTATGGACATATAAAAAAATACGTATCGAGTATTTTTATATCACGCTGTTAAAAGACCCTAAGGTTATGTAAAACATAGGAATAAATGACTCACCTGTATCATCCATATGGGTTTCAATATCGGAGTTCTTGACTGTCCAGAAGTTTGCATGTCTAGGGTCTGTGATCCTCAGCTGCAAAGACTCGGAGAAGTTGGAGTGGAACACCATGACTACACGCGCTTTACCATGTCGGGCCTCATTCATAGCTATCTCTTTGGTTGGGTATAATATCTGATGGAAAAAGATTTCAAATTATTTTGGGTTGTCATCAACAACGTCTTTTATTTGATTTTTTAAATATCTTCTGAGTTTTTTAGTGGGTTAGTATCAGTTTAATTAGAACAGTCCAATGAATAAGGCAATTACTGAAAATATGTCTATATTTTTTTGTAATATACGCTTTGGATAATTTCTGGAAGCTTAGCAGCAAAAAATTAACAAAAGGTCCCTTTACGACAAAATAATAAAGCAAAACAAAACAACATAGTTACTTGTGGAAGAAAGACAACATTTGCTTTTAATAAAATAGACTTGTCTTCTTTGATTAAATAAAAGAAAAGAATACAAGAAAAGTCAAAGGTAATGTAATTAAAGCAATCACTTACCAAATTCGATTGTCTTTTCGACAAAAAGTCCAGATATTCACAACTAAATCTTGTTAGATTCCATTCATACGTATTTGGATCTTGAGGGCAGACGTTTTTATTATAATCGCAGAGAGCATCCGTTGAGTTGACTTCGTAATTCACCACGGCTATCGGCAAGCCGACAGGGTAGTGACCAATGGCGACACAGAAGAATATCATTTGAGATACTGGGAGACCGAGAAGGAAGGCCAAGGCGCTGGAAGAGAAGATAATGTAATTTTAGACGAGGACTCATAAATTTGCGTTTGCAAAGATTTGCTACTATATGACTTCTGATAGTTTTTAAAGCTTTATTCAACTTGACTATTTATTATTCTTATTAATTTTATTTTCATCGATAACATGACATATATGGTAAATAGTTTTCTAAAATTAAGTAGCGACAGTCTAATTTACTCCTCCCCTCGATTTCCTCGTTCAATTAAGGTAATATATACTTAAGCAAGAAAAAGAACAAAGAATTTAAAAACCAAACTTACCCAAAATTCCTGAACAAACTCAAGAAATTCTTCCAAATTAACGCCTTCATGTGATGCCATTTCATCGGCATGTACATTTCCATACTTCTTCGAGGCTTCTCTTCTGGGGGCATAGCTTCTATGGGAGCGATCAGCTCAGGAGTCACTACCACTCGCCCTTTACTGCTCATGGACACGTTGTCACCGAATTCACCAGATATTTCACCAATTTCAGCTTCTTCTAAGTCTACTGCTGCTGGGTTCTGTAAATAGATTAGTTCTTTAGTATCAGTTTTTGAATCGGGTTCAGACTACTTTCTTAAATGCTTATTGACAATAATAACGTCGTGCGTAGAAATTATATCTTCACATAGATGTCGAAGATACTGTGACAGAAAACTCTTTGACATCATGACGTCAATGGATGGTTGTCAAACGTTGCCTAGAGATTGTAAATTTCGTCGTGAATTGTCAACACGAGTTGGTGTAATCGGTAAGGCGTGTGGATTACACCACAGAGACCCCGAGTTCGAGTCCCGCCGTAAACATGAAGTTTTTTAGTTGATGGAAGTTTTGTCGAACTTTCTGGAATATTTGAGTGAAAGTGATGAAAAATTAAGGAGCGAGAAGGAGAATAAATAAAAATGAATAACGAAATTATTGGAAGGTTCTGGAGGCATGACGATCAAAAAGAATAACGAAATTGAATGTTCTAGAACCTGACCGGGGGTATATAAGCGGAACTGCGGCTCACCGCTGGCAGTTGTGTTCTAAGTCTAAAGCGATTCGGAAGAAAAGGAAGAAGTGAAAAAGAAGAAAAGTGAGTGAAATAGTGAAGTGCAGTGAAATAGTGAAGTGCAGTCAGTTAAGTGAGTTAAGCCAGCGTGAACGGCAAAGTTGTGTCAGTCGGCCGGGCTCTGCTGGAGAGGAACGCCGATAACTTAACTCCGTGGACGCTGTAACTTAAGTGCAATAGAAAGTCTGAAAACCGGTATTAGTGTTTCATTTCATCCAATCCCGTTACCCAAGCCCGCATAGTCAGGAACGTGACGTCAGGCACGTAACATTTGGTGTCAGAAGTGGGATTGGAGAAAAATGCCGCTAGTACCGCAGGACGTAAGAGGAGTGAGTACCTGTGCTATGTCAGAAGCGCAGCGTGTGAGGGAAGAAAGTGCTGCAGCTCAAACCAGCGATGCAGAAGCCAAGCCTGTGCAGGTGGATCTTCTGCTACAGCTGCAGCAAATGATGGCAGAGCAAGCGCGCCGCCAAGAAGAGCAAGCGCGCCGCCAAGAAGAGCAAGCGCGCCGCCAAGAAGAGCAAGCGCGCTGTCAGGCAGAACAGCTGCGGGAGCTGAAAGAAGAGCAAGCGCGCCGCCAAGAAGAGCAAGCGCGCCGCCAAGAAGAGCAAGCACGCTGTCAGGCAGAACAGCTTCGGGAGCTGAAAGAAGATCAAGCTCGTCGCCAAGAGGATCAAGCTCGCCGCCAAGAGGAGCAAGCGCGTCGCTTGGAAGAGATGCACAGGGATTTCACGAAGGGACTGCAAAAGGCTGTCGAACGGGTACAAGAAGTGGAGGAAGGGTTAGGCAAGTTGAAACTTCGCGTCATGGCGATAGAGGAGAGACTGGAAGAAGAGATCTCCAAAATCAAGCAGGAAGTGACAAACCCAAGCCCTTTGAAGAGCCGAAGCCGTCTTGCAGCCGTTTTTGACGCCCCAAATGCGGCCTTAAGCGCAACGAAAGGGCTCAAGATTCCCCATTACGACGGAACAACATCCTGGACTGCGTTCAAGCTACAGTTTGAGACACTTATGGAGGCTTATGGTTGGACTCAGAAGGAAGCACAGTCAGCCCTTACCCTGGCCCTCCGTGATCAAGCGCTCTCAGTGCTGGAAGCTATCGGCGCAAGTGGGGATCTCAGCTTTAGTGCCCTCCTCGACGCACTTGAAGCACGTTTTGGAGACAGCCACCTCGAGCACGTGTATAGAGCGCAATTAAAAGAGCGTACTCAGCGTGCTAATGAGAGCCTACAGCAATGGTCCGTGGAAATCGAGAAACTTGTACGTCGAGCTTTCCGGTCGACTCCGTCAATGATTGAAGGCACGCTTCTCCAAGCGTTCATTGACGGTATTCGGGACCCAGAAGTACGAGCTGCTGTTCATCTGGGCCATCACAAGATCATGAAAGAAGCTCTGGCCCATGCATTGGAAGTGGAAGCCGTGCGTAGCAACTCCCGTACCTTACGTCTGCGGGAAATGACGACAACGGAGCAGGTACCTCCACGCCGTCGGAACTTCATGTGCTATGGATGTGGAGAGCGTGGGCACATACGGAGCGACTGCCCGAAGAAGATGAACCGCAAGGACGCGGCGGTCTCAACTTCTGACCAGCAGGGAAACTTAAACCCAGCCAGGGCTGCGGGGTGGGCGCCGGCTGGTAGTGGAACAACCCCAACAATCTACATCAAGCAAACCAACGATGGAAATACTCTGGTGATAGACGGTCAAGTAAATGGGAAAAACAGTCAGCTAACATTAGATACTGGAGCTTCAAGGACGGTGATAAATGTTCGGCTGCTCGAGCACAACATCAGGAAACACCTTAAACCAATTGTTGGCCTACAAATGAAATCAGCTACCGGCCAGTGCATACCGATAAGTGGAAAACTGCATGTAACAATCAAAATTGGGGAACGTGTTTATCGACATGAGGTTATTGTGGCCAAAATTCTGGATGACTGCATCCTGGGACTTGACTTCCTGCAAGGGCACCAGTGTAACATCGACTTAAAATCTGGAGTATTACTATGTGGAACTGAGGAAATTCCGATGAAGGGTGGAACCCTGGGAAAAGTTTGCTGTTTAAGAAGAACTGTTCTTGCACCAAAATCACAGACTCTCGTACCAATTGCATTACCTAGGAGGAGGGAAGGAAGTTTACCTCGAAGGTGCGCTGTGATTGATAAATCGGAACACGTAAACTCATGGCTACCGGCAAGAACTGTCGTGGGGTCATCTGATGTTAACCGCATTCCGGTATTCAACTTCAGTGATTCAGAAATTACGATTGAAGAAGGAGAGCCTGTGGGCGTATTGGAAGAAGTGGCCTGGATAAGAAAATGCTCGGAAAATGTTGTGAAAAAGGACAGTACGGGAATAGACTTTGTAACGAAAATCTTAGACGAAAACAAAAGTCTGACAAAAGTGGAGACTATGAAAGCTAGAAATTTACTTCTTCGATTCTCTGATGTGTTTTCAAGAAGCGATGGTGATATTGGCCGAACTGGTTTGGTGAAGCATAAAATAAACACAGGTGATACAATGCCAATTCGTCAAAGGCCCAGACGTATACCATTCGCTCGTGAGAAAGAGGTTGAAGAAATGATTGACGATATGAGGAAAAATGACGTGATAGAGCCCTCTTCTAGCCCTTGGTGTTCACCTGTCGTGCTTGTCAAGAAGAAAGATGGTTCAACGAGGTTTTGTGTAGACTATCGACGATTGAATGATGTAACCAAGAAGGATAGCTACCCGTTACCAAGAATCGATGACACACTTGACACACTGAGTGGCATGAAATGGTTTTCAACGCTCGATCTGAAAAGCGGCTATTGGCAGGTGGATTTGGATCCCAAGGACAAGGAAAAGACCGCATTCTCAACTGGGAAGGGACTCTGGCAATTTAAGGTGATGCCATTTGGATTATGCAATGCACCGGCAACCTTTGAGCGTTTGATGGAACAGGTGCTGGTGGGACTGCTGGGCGAAACCTGCCTAGTTTACCTCGATGACATCATCATTGTTGGACGGGATTTTGACGATCATCTAAGGAAATTGGAAAAGGTACTCGACAAGCTGCGTGGAGCAAATTTAAAGTTGAGTCCAAAGAAATGCTCTTTCTTCAAGCGCGAAGTGAATTATCTAGGACATGTTATTTCTGAGAGAGGAATTGAGACTGATCCAGCCAAGACTGTCGCTGTTAAGGAATGGCCAACACCTAAAGACAAAACGCAAGTTCGGGCATTTCTTGGATTGTGCTCGTATTATCGGCGGTTTGTGAAAGGATTCTCGGACATTGCCAAGCCTTTGCATCGATTGACAGAGGAGAAACGTGCCTTTATCTGGGACGAGGATTGTGAGCAAGCCTTTCGAGACCTAAAAGAACGGCTTTGTAACACACCAATTCTCGGATACCCCAGCGCGAAAGGAATATTCGTAGTTGATACGGATGCCAGCAATATTGGAATAGGAGGTGTCCTTTCACAACGCGATGGTGAGCAGGAGAAGGTTATTGCTTACTTCAGCAAGTCACTATCGAAGCCGGAGAGGAATTATTGCGTGACCAGGAGGGAATTACTGGCCGTAGTCAAAACCCTGCACCATTTCAAGAAGTATTTACTGGGACGGAAATTTTTGATCAGAACTGATCACGCTGCTTTGAAATGGCTGCTTCAGTTTAAGGATCCCGAAGGCCAAGTAGCCAGATGGTTGGAACAACTTCAGGAATTTGACTTTGAAATCGAACATCGCGGCGGAAGAATTCATGGCAACGCAGATGCATTATCGAGACGCCCATGCGTGGAGGATTGCAAGCATTGTGCCAAGAAGGAAATTGCTTTTCTTAAGGTGATAAGGACTGATACTGTTGACGAGGCATGGGGAGATGATGCAATGAAATTAGAACAGGAAAGAGATGCAGATATCAAACCAATACTGGAGTGGCTACGAAGTGGTAACAAGCCAAGTTGGAGTGACGTCGCCCAATATAGCGCAGTAACGAAAGGTTTATGGGCACAGTGGAAAAGCCTTACGCTGCATAATGGACTTCTGTGCAGAAAATGGGAATCAACAAACGGCAAGGACGAGCATTTGCAATTGGTGGTACCTCGTTCAAAAATAAGGGATGTATTAAAAGCGTTCCATGATGGATCTTCTGGAGGACATTTGGGGATTAGGAGGACTTTGGTGAAGATCAAGGAGAGGTTTTATTGGTTGCATTGCAAATATGACGTCGAAGATTGGTGCCGGAAATGCACTAGTTGTGCAGCTGTCAAGGGTCCACAAACAAGGAGCAAGGGGGCGATGAAAATCTACAATGTTGGTATGCCTTGGGAGAGAATAGCCTTAGACATCGCTGGACCATTTCCAATCACTGATTCGGGCAATCGCTACGTTTTAGTGGTTATGGATTATTTTACAAAATGGCCGGAGGTCTTTGCTATACCGAATCAAGAGGCAGTAACTGTAGCGACGAAGTTGGTAAACGAGGTATTCACCCGATTCGGAGTGCCCTTGGAGATGCACAGTGATCAAGGACGGAACTTTGAATCCCAAGTTTTCCAGGAAACTTGTAAACTTTTGGGAATCCATAAGACTCGAACGACCCCTTATCATCCACAGTCAGATGGAATGGTCGAACGCTTCAACCAAACATTGGAGCGACACTTAGCAAAGGTGGTTGACAGCCATCAGAGAGATTGGGACACTTACATACCTCTCTTCTTGCTTGCCTATCGGACTGCTGTACATGAAAGTACCGCAAAGACGCCTGCATTTGCAAATTTTGGAAGGGAATTGAGATTACCGGCAGATCTTGTATCGGGCTGTCCACCTGGTGATTCTCGCACCGAGTTTAGCGATTACATAAGCGAGTTAAGGGCAAAAATGTTGGACATTTATGAGCAGATCAGGGAGGCCGGTCTTCAAGCTAGTGATCGCGCAAAGACGCGCTATGATCGACGAGCCAATTCTGTTGGGTTTGAAGAGGGGTCATTGGTCTGGCTTCATAATCCAGTCAGAAGGAAGGGAAAATCTCCAAAGCTGCAACCGAGTTGGGAAGGTCCTTACGAGATAGTCACGAAGATCAATGACATTACTTACAGAATTCGGAAGTCTTCAAGGAGCCCTTTGAAAGTTGTCCATATAGACAGGTTGGCGAGGTATTACGGCAGCAACGATGCTCGGGACGAGCGAATCTAAGAGGGGGGCAGTGTGACAGAAAACTCTTTGACATCATGACGTCAATGGATGGTTGTCAAACGTTGCCTAGAGATTGTAAATTTCGTCGTGAATTGTCAACACGAGTTGGTGTAATCGGTAAGGCGTGTGGATTACACCACAGAGACCCCGAGTTCGAGTCCCGCCGTAAACATGAAGTTTTTTAGTTGATGGAAGTTTTGTCGAACTTTCTGGAATATTTGAGTGAAAGTGATGAAAAATTAAGGAGCGAGAAGGAGAATAAATAAAAATGAATAACGAAATTATTGGAAGGTTCTGGAGGCATGACGATCAAAAAGAATAACGAAATTGAATGTTCTAGAACCTGACCGGGGGTATATAAGCGGAACTGCGGCTCACCGCTGGCAGTTGTGTTCTAAGTCTAAAGCGATTCGGAAGAAAAGGAAGAAGTGAAAAAGAAGAAAAGTGAGTGAAATAGTGAAGTGCAGTGAAATAGTGAAGTGCAGTCAGTTAAGTGAGTTAAGCCAGCGTGAACGGCAAAGTTGTGTCAGTCGGCCGGGCTCTGCTGGAGAGGAACGCCGATAACTTAACTCCGTGGACGCTGTAACTTAAGTGCAATAGAAAGTCTGAAAACCGGTATTAGTGTTTCATTTCATCCAATCCCGTTACCCAAGCCCGCATAGTCAGGAACGTGACGTCAGGCACGTAACAATACTTTAATCAATAGTGTTTTTTATATTAAATACACAATTTATGGTAATTTTCATGTACTTACAGGTATTGCTGGCAACTCGACTCTCTCAACCACATCAGCCAGGATACTTGATCTTCTCCTCTTGCCCAAGTTTTGCAGCACTGACAGCTTCAAGAAAACGTCTTCTAAACTCTCCCCCTGGTATCGGCGGATCAGTTCCGTTGGTGATTCTTCTGCCAAGAATCTACCACCTCGCATGAGTCCGATCTAGAAGAATAGAATTGTTTAATTTGAGTAAAAGTTTTCTAAGGGATTGTGTTCACAAGGTATAAATTCCTATTTGGTAAAATAAATCTAAAAAGTCATATTGATTGATTGTAAAAAATATGCTCAAAACTAATAAGCCTTGCATTTATTTTCATTTTGAATATTTTTTTGTTTGTATATTTTAATAGTTATTTTTAGCGTTATTTTCTGCACAATTAAACTGTTAAGGAAGACGAAAAAAATATAAGTATACTCACAATATCAGCCTGCTTAGTCTCATCTATATAATGAGTAGTGATGATGACTGTAGTACGTCCGCCCTTGGTGATGTCCACCAAATGGTCCCAGATGCTGAAAAGTATGATCAAAAATTCTATAAAGCTGCGGTCAACAATTTTCGACTAACCAGTTTTGCTAACCAAAATAGTTAGTTGTCTCCAAAATTAATTTAAACTCTACGTTACCAAAGTTTTGATCCATATAGTCAATTAACAGTTTATCAACATTTTCAGGGATGAATTTAAGGGTATTTTTGAGTTTGCAGTAATTATTAAATTGTCTAAGCAAATGGAGATGGAAGATTTTTGGGTTCGACGAACTTGGAGGTCGATTCTGTTTAGTATCATGTACACAAGGGTAAATTTTGCCGAGCATTTTTTATCGTTGGTGTTAATTGCAAGTCATAATTTGGTGCTAATTTTATTTACGATTCCCTTATTAAATTATAGTTGTGCAAAAACCGCAATATACCTATATAAATTTAACTTGTTTTCTTTTTGATAAAAAATATTCAAAGGTAGAATACTTTTTGTGGCTGTGTAAAATTCTTATTTTCATAATCCTATGCCCTGATTAGGTAGAAATGATTTCTCAACATCCTTACAAGTCCCAAAATGCCAGCAACGTACTTGTAAGTACACTTTTCTGGTGATTGCTAAGCATCAGGTTATAAGTCTACTCGTGCTTGCTTGCTGGCCTATTCTATAATATATTTATAGAAGAAATATAATAAAGATATCACTCCCTCACACAGAACTCCTTCTCACAGAAAACGGCGTGAAACAACCACAGCGTTGTGTTTTGCCGTGTGATTGAGGTTACCGGAGGCCGAATCCTTCCCCACCCCCAATCCCTCCTCAATCCTTAAATCTCCAAATTCCTAATCCCTAAAAGTTTGGCAACGCACTCGTAACTCCTCCGTTGCGAGTGTCAATGGACGGCGCTGATTACTTACCATCAGGTAATCTGCTCGTTTGCCGATCTATTACATAAAAAAATTATATACTTGATCTTTAACCAGCGGTGCGGGTGCAGCACAATAATAATTATACCTCGGCCGATGAGAAGAAACGGGGTACTATTTAGTCAGTAAGAGTCTGACTAATACCCAGCTTAGGACGAGAGAAGTCATTTGATGATATTCCCCTTCAAAAAGAACTTATACGATACATAAATCAATAAGAACTATTTTCTTACCTCTGCCGTAAAACAGGGTCTACACCGACAGTTGGTTCATCTAGGATCAGCAGTTCAGGGTCATGTATTAAAGCTGCTGCCAATGATGTCCTCCTTTGTTGACCTCCAGATAAGTTTTTGACTTGTCTGTAATGTAAATGAAACAGTTATAGAGGTTTAGTTCTACTTTGTGCTTTTCGAATGTTTCTAGCAAGCAGGTTGAATGAAGTACTGTATCTGTCGATTGCAAAATCCTCGGTATGTGTATAAATAATACTTGGTAAAATATACCAATCCTCAGTAGTCTTAAATCATGCCTAAAACAAAGCATCTTCCCTGTTTTCAAAAGTTTAAAAAAATACTAAGCTAGGTTTTCTTGTCTGGGAAATATGTCTGTGCCATTTAAATATTTTTAAGCATTGTAAAACGTTCTATGTTGATGTGACATGTATTTATTCTAGTGCTAAGAGCGTGATCGTTCACAAATAAATTTGGAAGTAAAAAAATATGAAAACTACTGTAACGATTTTGATAAAATCTCGTATTATATAAATACGAGATTTTATCAAATATTTTATTATATAATACGAGATTTTGATAAAATCTCGTATTATATAATTTGAGATTTTGCAGCAATTAATTAATCTCTAAAACCTTAATTAATTTTATATTTAAAAAAATATTCTGCAATCAAGCATTATTTTTGGATGGACACTTAAAATTTCCCCTCTCTGTCTACCTAAACTCTTTTATCTAGAATGCACTTCCAATGATTCTATGTTCCTATACTATGATATATTGCGTATTTCATTAAGAACTTTCGTTATAATCGGTTAATTAGTTTCAATGATAGTCGAGTCGGATTTTTTTGAGAAGTACTACACAGTGCTTCATAGCCATATTTAAATTTGAATATATTATATCAATGGGTATATTTAAGTCATCAGGCACCTTGGCTATTTACTTTAAAACTTCAAAAGTCATGAATTCAGTACACTTTTTAATTAGCTGCTGTGATTACACTATTTGGTAATTAAGTGCTCTTTTGTTCAACATACCTGGTAGGATTCGGCAGCTGAAGCAGCTGGATCAAGAAATCAATTCGTTCCTCCACGTCCTTGGTTGGCATGTTAGCTATCCACCCAAAGTATATCAGGGTCTCTCTAATAGAAAACTCACCAAATAAGGCGATTTCCTGCAACAAATATTTCGTTATTATAACTTTTGTGATACTCATTCATCTTTTCTTAGTATTTTCGTATAAGGATACGAATATATTTGCCGAAACTAATGTTTTTTTGTACTTAATTATAGCTTTATTTTCCGGTTTTTTTTTTGTTGTGTAGAGCAATGTTTTTGGGTTAAAATAGGACCCATTAGGGATGTGATAAAAAAATCTAAGAAATCCTTCAGTTTAATAATTTAATATATTACCTACACAGGTTATTTTTATTTCTCATTTAATTTTTTTCACAAAATATATTAATATGTACGAGTACAAGGCGGACTTAGTGTTACAGGCCTTATATTTTGTCATATAAACTACAATTTATATGCATCCTTTCAGCATCTGTCAACGTTTATCTTAATTATCTTAGGAAGTTTATCTCAGATTTCGAACCTACACCCCTCATACTTGAGAAACGGGGTCCTTAACCTCCGGGCCAAGGCTACTATTCAAAGTAACTATTTGCACTATGCAAGATGTTTACTTAAAAGAATACACCTAGATATTTACTAAGGAAACATCCTGTATATGACCTTCGCGCATGTGTGGATAAAGATTACAATGCCACAGAGTGGCTATAGAAATACCTGGTGTACAAATATAGACCTTAATGGTACTAGGAAGTAAGGTTGTATTCAGCACGGTATGTTGACGGCACTATCACAATCTATGTAAAGATAGATGTATGTATGTTAATTTAGGCAAAAGCGGTAAAGATTCGAAGTATGTATATTAAATTGCCGTTCTGCAGTACTGGCCATTTCAAATTAAAATAGTTTTTGTTAGGCTAAGGCTAATTAATTTTGTTTTAAAAACATGGGATTCTTATTCCAAAAGTAGTCATTTGTTTATTGATTAGTGTTACATTTTCTTCGCATTTAAAATCAAAAAAATCCTTTAATTTTTATCATGCAAAACGGAAATTTCATAGGTAAAGACCTATTATAAAAATGGGGCTGAAATGTATTATAGGTAACTAGTTTCTGCCAGATTCGTTAGCAGATGGATAGGAAAACCCTATGTATGATTTTAGCGAAGCGATCAGCCAGCGACCTCGCTTTTCCAGCCATAGTCGACGCCATAATGCGAAGCGAGAGGAACTGGGAAGCCGTCGTCTCCTGTGCAGCAGTCATGCTCGCAAAGGTAGAGGTGGAACGTGTGTTGGAACTATCCTCCTCATGCCCAACAAGAGATGCTCCAGGACCCTGGCTCGACGCAGAAGAAGTGGAGTGGTTTTTTAGTCAGTTAGAATCTGACACTCCCTCTTGCCCCAGCAAGGATAGGAACGGTCTTAAAAAACCCGAGCGTACGGCGTGTAGCGTTCCACGCGCGTCTTAAAGAGCCAATAGACCACCACAGACGGGGCACTAAAGGGCTGATGTTTTCCTGAGGTAGCGGGGCAAGCGCAATGAGGCACTGCCTCGACCCAGAGCAGGAGAAGGAACGTGGGGATTTTTACTAAGTAAGGGTCTGACAATCTCTCTCGCCTTACCCTGGGCGGGAAAAGTTAAGTACCTACAAGTTTGATGACTTTCCTGTAATAATAAAAACCTCAAAAAAGCAAATTTACTTCTCTGCAAAATTTTATTCTGATCGAACGTAGGATATAAAAAGGTTATAAGTAAGATAAAAGGCATAAAAAGGTTAGTTGTAGTTGAAAGAATTCAGAGACCAACAAAAAAGAACAATTTTTTAAATTAAATTACACAATTAAATAGGCAAGCAAGACGAGTTCAATAAAATTCCAAATTCAAAAACTGAGGTCGACGCGCGCTCATTGTGCATTGACTTTTCATAATACCCACAAACTATTTCAAAATGAATGGATTCGATCGTATTTTGTTTGTTACTGAAGTGATAATAAAATTTAGCAATTCTTTTTAATATTTTATTTGAAAGAACTGCTGGTTTATTTTTCTTTACAATTAGTAAGTAATGATAGGACTAAAACGTTTTGTAACTTAATGTGACATAGTGGTGTCTAAAATATGAATAGTATACTAATTGAATGCTGTTTATGAGGTGAAAATATTATCATGTTTTTATTTCTTCTGCCCCGGGTCGGGATAAGAGGGAGTGTCAGAGTCTTACTGACTAAAAACCCTCGAGAAAGAGTAGGGGGAAGCGACTGTTGCTCTGTGCCTAGGGCGTGGTACATAACCGCCTGCACCCACAACCCCACGGGATAATAGAGCCTGGTTGGCCCAGCTAAGAGGTAAAAGAGAGAATGAATGCAGAACTACCATTTCTACTTCGACCAACACAATAACAGCAAGCGAAAATTTGCAAGAAGACATATCAAGGTACTACAACCAAGTATTCTTCATTAATTCATCAAAACCCAACCGAACGCGTTCGCGCACCTATTGTTCTTCTATTATGTCTCGAATTACCAAGATTAAAAGGTTAATAATTCCTTACAAGTTTCTTGTGGTACTACAGAAACCTTCCACTTGACCTTTGTAACTCAATATATGTAAGTAACATGATATATTGCTATCCTAACATACTAAAGAACTAGGCAGATTTATACATATACTAGCGGCCTGCCCCCGCTTCGCACGGGTCCAACTATATCGCTATCAATGGTAACTTTTTCCTAATCTTCCCCACTACTTTTCTAATATTTTCTTTGATAAGAACCTTCTCCTGACAATAACAAATACAACAAAAAAAGAATTAGCAAAATTGGTCCAGACGTTGTTGAGTTATGCGCTTACCAACACATTTTGCGATCCATTTTTATATATAAAGATAAAAGTTTTAGAAACTAAGTAGATCCACTTAACAACATCTGACTTCTTTTGAAAAACTTTTATGGAATGTCAGACCATACGTATTGTTTCTGACTTAACTATTAATATCTAGACATTATCTACTTTAATTACTATTCTAGTCAAAAACGTCGTATCACCCTTAAAAGGGTTAAATGGATATCTACCTTATTTGTAAGACGTTGTGGTTGGTTAAGTTTGATTGTGGTTATGTCATATGTGATGAATTATCGTTAGATCAGTGAAGTGCTATTTGTATGCTACTAGTTTTTGTTGAAAACTTTGTAGACGCATAAGAACCTACTGAGTGCCTAGTGAAAGATCCAAATTAACCAAATAAAAAGGTAAACTAAACGCTGTACCGCATCTACCTAAAAGTAACTCTAACTCAGCACTCTAGAAAGCGAGAGAACAATATGGTAGTTTCCTAGGTCAAAAATAATTTAATCAACGTCTCAATACAATAAAATATTGAAAAATAACAATAATCTTATTCACCGATCTCTCTCCGAAAATAATTAATTTTGAGCCTACTTACCTAAAAAACTAAAGATTAGATAAAAAAAAATTATAAACAAATATTTATAATAGCCATCTCATTCCCGACAGGGCCTACAATGCTCCTAAGCATGTGCTGCTTATATCCTTCCTTATGTAAGCTATCACCTTTTTCTTTTGTCAGGTGGTTCTTTTTTTCAAGAGGAAGTGTCAGACTCTTACTGACTAAAAACCCCCCGTTCTTTCTCCTGCTCTAGGTCGAGGCTGCGGTGCCTCATTGCGCTTACCCCGCAACACCGTCTGAACATTAGCCCTATGGAGTTCAGTCTGTCGTGGTCTATTGCCATGTACCTTACCACCTAAGTCTACATGGTAGAATGCAATAACTGTCAGAGTAAATGATACTACCTGATAGAAAATTTTATATTGTGTAACTTCGAGCATAGCTTTTGTTCAAAAAACTATGGTCTTATGAACCGTCTACATATCAAGATAAAAGTAAAGAAATGAATACAACTTCCGACCAACCTGAGGCATATACCCGATCCTAGGTCCAGGTACTCCACTTCCAGGACTGCCAGGTTTTCCACCTAGCACCCAGATCTCACCAGAGTTCAGTCTTCGTCTACCTACGATACAGGATAGTAAGGTGGTCTTTCCACACCCTGATGCTCCGAGAAGACCATATCTGGAAAGAAAAGACGAGAATTGAATGTTAGTAAGTTTCTGTTATAAAATAAACTTATGTGATATTGTTTTCCTTTTGAGGTGACCAAATCATCAAGTGTCTTCTTCGGCCCTGAATGTGATAATTGCTTCATCTACGTAAGAAGATTCCTTATAATCTACCACAGCTGCCAAACCGAAAGGAGATTGAGAGTTTAAAGGTGAACCCCTAGTTTAGACAGCACTATTGGCAGGTCTCTGTTAAGTAAGTGATTCTAAGAAGGCCTCTATAGTATCCACAGCAAGAGTAGAAGTCAGAATTAATAAATCGACACAGCCGACGCACGGCAATAAAATTGAAATAAAAATGTCAGTGGCAAAAGTAGTAAATAAAGAATGTAAAATTCCCGCTCTCCAATAAAGTTTTACTGAAGTAAAGTTCAAATGTTGTGGATTGAAAATAGGAAAACTTGGACTGTGCAGTGTGCAGTGCAAGCCGACACAAGAATATCGGTTCCTGAATATAAAACTTTTCGAAAGTTTGGTGTACAAGTTATATTTATTTATTGTTAGAAGATTGGTGTCTTTTTTAAATGTAGGTAGTTTATAATTTTTTTTATTTGAATCGCTTTGCGAGTATTTATTTTGGGGGCATTCATGATGATGACTGTGATTGAAGATTTTACTGATGATGAAACTTAAAATAACTCTTTTGTATACGTTGTGCTGCTGTTAAACACAAATTGGGTTTCCTAATTGTGTACAAGAAATGTTTTTGATAGACAGCTACCATAGTAAATGTGTTACAATTAATTAGATCTTAATATATAAAAAAATAGATACTATTTTCCCAAACATATTAAAGGTTTATTAAATTGGAGATAAGACTTTTT
This sequence comes from Spodoptera exigua, assembly GCA_902829305.4. Lineage (NCBI taxonomy): Eukaryota > Metazoa > Arthropoda > Insecta > Lepidoptera > Noctuidae > Spodoptera > Spodoptera exigua. Next base: position 3,308,504 of record LR824624.2, read on the forward strand.
TTAAACATTTAGTTTTTTGTCGTTTTTCACCAATTGTTTTTTTTTTTTTTAATTTTAAGTTAAGTAGAATTTCTTTCGATAGATTTTTCGTCTTTTTAATATGAAGAATACTATCGAAACAAATTCTTCTGGTGTTAACGGATTAAGAGTATATCCTAATAAATATAGGGTATACACATTTAATTTAATATCACAGTTAACATATAAATAAAAATTAAGTTAATTACTTACATGGCTCCCTTAGGAACTGTCATATTCAATCCATCAAGAATGATGTTAGGATTCTTCTGTGTACCGTATCTCTTGTGAGCCCTTCTGACGCACACCGCCTGCTGTTTCCTACAACAGAAGATGATCATCAATATTTATTGAACTTAAAACAAAAAATAAAAAAGGTGCACTAATAACAACCCAGGTATGGTCTGATATTCGACTTTTGGGTGATGCAGAAAAAAGTTGTTCTGTTTCAGATATTCAGAGAATAGTTGCTACTTTTTAAATACATTAAATGTTTTTTCTAAGCATATTTTTCTTGTAATATATTCTAAAGCCAATATAAAATTAGTTTACTTGGTCAACACATGACATAATTCGTTTAAAATACACCACAAAAGCCATTGGAATATGAAAAAAATAATATTACCTCATTCAAAGAATATTTAATAAAGTTCTTTTTCTAATTTCTCCACTAAATAAAATAGAGAATTTAAATCTTCTTAACAATATCTCCAGAAGAATTATCAACACAAACATACCTTGAAGCTACGGTAGACTTCTGTGTCTTAAACATCTTATGTCTTCTGGCAATGAGCTCCTCTTCAATGGTGCTGATGGTGATCGGCTGTTCTGGAGGCCTGACATCCTCCATGGATATCGTCGCCCCCTCATTGTCATACGCTGGCATTTTTTATCTGTAACAAGATGGAAGATAAATATGAGAACTACTGAATACCTGCTCAGATCAGGTTGTTTAAATTAGATTCCTAGTTGCTTCTTCTCAGACGTTGAAAGAATAAGCATTAATCACCACGCTTGCTCAAGATGGAATGACGATTTCAAACTTATAATTTGGTATTATAAATCCATATTGTCTCACACGGAGTCACACTATTATTTTTCACCATACATGTATTCCACATGTATGCTTCTGAAGAATTTAAGAATTATATTCCAATTTCAAATTCTTTTGTGAACAGAAAATCACTTTATTACTTTCTTTTTTTTTTCTTTAAGCAAAGAACAAAGAATTTAGTCTCGACAATTTACAAAATAATTATAAGTATATTAAGCAGCTAGTTTGAGGTGATTACCTAAGTAGAGTTAAGTTGTAACTGAATATACGTTGCTAGGTTCAATGCCAGGGTTGGCAACCTGGTCAAGGCAAAGTAAGCACGAACGGAAACCTATCAGGTTTACTACACACGCAAAAACTAATTCTTCATTACTAGCAATTCTTTTTGGTAATGGCTGAAATTAACACCTTTGTTAATCCTATGACGCCTGTTTATTCTGAAGGACGTTGGAATTAATAATTTATATGATAATAATTATATTTTTGGCAAACAGTGTTTACAGGTAGATACAAAACAGGATTATTGGAGAAAAATCTTTTGTCAATGGGCCCTGTCTATATCTAAACTAACATTATAAATGCGAAAGTAACTCTGTCTGTCTGTATTTTCTTCACGCCTAAACGACTGAACCAATTTCTGAGAAATTTGGTACAGACATAGTTTGTAACTCGAAGTCACTATTCCAAACGAACAGAGTCGCGGTCAAAATCTAATCTATTAATAAATACCCCAGGCCTATAAAGAACACATTAGGTCTATTCAAAAATTAGAGATTTAAATAGATAGATAGATATAATTAGAGATAAAATTAGAGGCTTACATAACTAACTTACAGATAAATACTAAGGCTAACTTATAGATAAATGTTATTATCCAATTCAAGATTTTTCGAATGACTATAGTCTGTACCTAATAATTTTATATGTTTCTTTGATAATTTAAAGAAAATAAACTATGTAATTTGATGATGAAAGTCGTATGTACGACTGCGACCTACTACGATTGACGACCGCATAGGATGTCAATAGGGTTGAATGCAGGTGAAGTAAATTATCGACACTATGCCAAATATGCTTCAAAGATCGCTCATGTGGGCCTTCATCATGTGGTTATATTATAAGTTTTAATAAAAAAAAATGTAATAGATTCCAGGTCGTCAATATTATGGCATAAGAAGGCTCGTAGTCCATAAGTGTACGATCACGTTTTGTTGATGTAGATCATTTTAAAACAGAACAAAAGTTTCGTTTAATTTCTAGCCCGAATTCGTGGGTGCAAAAACAATGATATACACCAGGATCGATCTGGAGCAGGAGAAGCAATGCGATAATATAATTTTTAATCAACAAGAGTCTGACACTTTCTCGGCACACCTAGGGTGGAAAAAATTATTTGATGTGTTTATCCATCAATAAAAAATGACGGTTACCTATTTGCCGCGATTCCAGCTCTGAGTAGGAGTATAAACACGGCGATTTTTTATTTCAAAAAGGCAGCTTTTATTTAAATCTTTGACGAAAACGTCTAATTGCAAACAAAACACAAAAAAATATAATAATATATAAAAGTTTGTATGCAAATAGCCTGTCGTATTTTTCTAATTTAAAATTAGTATTTGAACAAATCTACGTAGGATTCTATTATTTTTCTTTAGGAACTTTGAATTTTTAATATTAAATTATCATTAACAAAATAATTTTATTTTTATAAGTCTGGTTATTTGCATGCACCTGCATAAAGATTTATTATTTAATAATAATACTAAAATGAAAATAGAAAGTTTTTAAATTGTAATCTTGTTATATAAAATTAATTTGAAAATGTAATAAAAGTAATAGAACTATAAACAAAAAAAAAGAAATTTCTAATCTAATAAGGACTTAAATCAGCTTTTCGATTATTTAATTTATTAAAAAAAATCAAGTAAAATGTGCTATTTCGCCAAATAAGTAAATAATGCATATATAACATATCTGATATAATAAGTTGGTATATAAATAAATTATATACTTCTATGCCAAGCCAAGCATAATAGGCATGTTGTTTTATGTAATATTCATATTGTATATCTATTTATAACCATTCGAAGGTCAAAGGTTAAAATACAAGGTCAACATTCTTAATTATAGTAGCTTCCTTTAGTATGAAAATAGACGTATATAACACATTGTTAAGTGAACTATTATTAGAATTATTAAAACGAATAATTCACTATTCCTACTGCCTATCCTACTAATATTGTAAACTAGCGACCCGCCCCTGCTTCGCACGCGTCTTTAACTATCTCGCTAACGACCAAAGTATCCCTATTTCCCAGATCCCCTAATCTTCCCCTCTACATTTCTACATTTCTTTCATAAGAACCTTCTCCTGACCATAAAAAACACATCAAAAAAAGAATTAGCAAAATTGGTCCAGGCGTTATTGAGTTATGCGCTTACCAACACATTTTGCGATCCATTTATATATATATATGTAAAGATGTAAAAATTCGTGAGAATGTATGGATGTCTGTTTGTGGTTGTTATTCTTTCACACAAAAATGGATGGACCGATTTAGTCGGAATTTGGTGTGTAGATAAATTATACCTTGATTAACACATAGGCTTTTTTGTTTTTAATGGGACGAGCTTGCCACAACCTCATAAGCCCAATAACTTGTAAGTTTCAGCAGCCAGAGTTGCAAGGAAAAGCATTACAAAAGGAAATCACATGGCTTGAAATCGACATTCGAGATAGATCCACATTAGGGATGTGGATTTCAAGCCATGTGATTGGTGAATCGCGGCACAGCTCATCTCCGCTCCGCCTCATTGGAACTACACCCTTAACCGCGGCCCGCTGCCAACGTAGGAGAAAGAACGGGAAGTGTTTTTAGTCAGTAGCAGTTCGGCAGTTCCTCTCACGCAGAAGAAAACATAGGACCACATCACACATCACGAAGCCTATAAAGTGCCCACTGGTGAGCAAAGGCCTCTGCTCACACGGAGAAGGTTTGAGCATTATTCATCACGCTTGCTCAACGCGGGTTGACGATTTCAAACTTATAATTAGAAATTATAAGTCCAGGTTTCCTCACGATGTTTACCTTCATCGTATGCCAGTGGTGTCTAAATAATCATAGAAAGTACATATAACTCGGAAAAAGTCACATTGGTACTTGCCAGGTTTCGAACCCACATCCTCACGATATTTATATTTTTTTTATTATAAGTTTGAATTTTCAAACCCGCCTTGAGCAAGATTCGTATAAAAAGAGGCCTTTGATCAGCATCGTGCACTTATAGGCTGATGATGATGATGACGACGATTAAATTCGTTATTCAAGTAGCTATAAAGAAAACCTCAAACAAAACAATAATAGACATTGTGATCTTCATTTTTATTACAGCCTGTAATGATTGTCGTGTCATAAGTCAATTACTAGGCAACCATTACGATGACATACGTACCTACTTCATACGGAAAACATTATTGGTAATATGAAAATGATAGCACTTAGGTTGTGGTTGGATAAATTCTTAAGTAGCAAAACATATTATAGGTAACGTGAGCATGTAAAACCGTACTTTTTATACAAGAGTAAAGATGGAGTTTCTTGCTCGTTCTTCTCAATTTGAATCTGCACTTTGGAACGAGCACCTAGCTTCACTGCACTATATATTGTTCTATTTTGATTTTTCTAAAGTTTTGTACCAATTTGACTTTACGTTGGTAATAATAATAAATCATTTATTTTCTCTTCACAATAGGCATAGGTCTTAAAATTCGGAAAGCTAGGACTATAAACTTTAACCTATGCGAGAGACTGGTGCCTGATGTACCGGGTAAGTTCGGGTTACTTTGACCCTGCGGGGTAACTTTGATCCAAACCCTTTAACCAATAATAACTGAGAACCAAACATATATTTGTTTTTCAATGGTTCGAAAATTTGGATCAAAGTTATCTCCCAGGGTCAAAGTAACCCGAACTTACGGTAGGTCTTTTAATTAAGACCTGTGTCACAGGTCATATATAGCCAGGTAGGTATGCATAATAATAAGAGATTTAGTAAGCTGATACGAAGAATTTTTGTCCAAGGAGTATAATATGTCAGCGGAAAATAACAAGAACGGTAAATTTATATATTCACTAGAAAATGTATACCTATAAACTTTTGTAGAATTCTTAACAAGGGATGAATTGTATTTATTACTTTAGTAAAAAAATACATCACATAAAAAACAAATGACTGAGGTCACCGAAGGTCCAATCCTCATTATATCTTATCCCAAAACACCGGCAACGAATTCAAAATAAATTCGAATTATGAAGGTAACTAACACGGAAACACACTCTGTAGGTATATATTCTAGAAAAACTTCTATTAACATATAAATACATACATACAGCAACGTAAATACATGTTTATTTCCTGAACTTTATGAATTAAAAAAAGTTGTTTCAACATCTACTAGTAATTTTATTATAGTAAGGTTTATAATTTGTTTGTTAAAACAAAATATATTTAAACTGGACGATTAGTGCAGTGTGGGAGAGCCATGTTTCGGCAGGAAAGGGTCAGCTCGACCTGAATGACACCACGTTCTTAAAACCGGCGTGAATCAACACTTACGTTGGTTTTCACTATGTCAATGAGGTTACCGGAGACCTATTCCTTCTTCCGCTCCCCTAATCACTACATCTCCGAAACCCTTATCTCTAAAAGGCCATAACTCGCAACTTTATGTTGTTGCAGGTAAGGCTTTGTGCTATGTCCGGCGCTGATTGCTTACCATCAGGTCCGTTGTATTGGTCGTCGTTGTATGCTTGGTTGACGAACTATCTCATTAAAAAGACGATGAAATTATTTAGTATTAGAATTTGAATATTATGTATGATGAACCTATAATTATATTAGCTATCGTCCAGAACCTGGGTGTAATATAGATATGATTATAATAATATGTATAAACTTTTTATGATAAAGGAATACAGTTTAAAGAAAAGCGACTTTTCGTCACGTGGACATTCAATGGAACCAGTTTTCGCCAGATGTGTAATGAATCCAGTCTTAGAAATATGCCCTTTGTCATGCACCGGGCACTCTGCCAATCTTAACCTCGAACAATGGAAAATCGACAGGAAAATTACTTTATAATCCTACTATAAATTATTTATATGTAACAATGAAGGTAATAATAATTAATTATCGAATTGAAAACAATAATGCAATTGTCCTCGTAACAATCATTGTAAGGATATAAAAGATGTTATAACATTTTCTTTATCTACAATGTATAAATAAATTTAAAATGTGTTCTAACCATAAAACTCTGTATGAGCTGAATATTTTTTTTTTATTTATGTTTTTCTAGCTTTTGCCTGTGACCCCGTTGGCATGGAATAGTTACTACCCGCAGATTTTTGCTACAAAAACTCCTTTCTCGAGTTCCAAACAATGTCTGTACCAAAATTCTCAAAAGTTCAGTAGTTTAGGCGGGAAGAAAATACAGACAGAGTTACTTTCGCATTTATAATATAAGTATATATAGATATAGATTATACACAATGAAAGAAAGAATGAAGTTGGTACCAAAAGCAGACTTAATGCCATATGGCATTCTCTACCACTAGGTAGGTACGGGAATAAGTTTAAGAAATATGTTAACAATGCCGTTTCGTATCTGAGCGATTGGCAGCATAGATCTCTCGCGTTCGATACTGCTGTGGAGCTAGGGCCACTGATATTCACCGTCTTTATAACATCTAAATAATCTTTAAAAAGTACATATATCTCGGAAAAAACATATTATTTTTTATTATATTCATATTCTAAACCTAACATATTCTAATGTGACGAATAATACTATATGTATGTACTTTCTAAGTGTGGGAGAGCCAAGCTTCGGCACGAATGTGTCGGCTCGACCGGAGTTATACCACAGCCTCACAGAGTACCGGCGTGAAACAACCGCAGCGCTGTGTTTCGCCGTGTGACTGAGGTGACCGGAAGCCCAATCCCTCCCGATCCCCCTCTTCTCAATTCCTTCCCGGTCCTTAAATCCGCAACCCCTATCCCCAAAAGGCCGGCAACGCACTCGTAATACCTTTGGTGTTGCGGGTGTCCATGGGCGGCGCCGATTGCTTACCATCAGGTAATCCGTCTGCTCGTTTACTGACTTATACAATACAAAAAAAAACGATAAATTAGTCATCATTACGCATTAGGTTAATTTAACAATCATCAGTTCATTTTCCGGAGAAACCAAAATGACGTTTACCATCTTACGTGGAAAGGGCGAATCCACACCAGCACCAGTCTAATCTAAATAATAAATAAATATACACAAACGGACAACATTCCTTGTAACTCTACCGGATATTTTTTGTATATTAATTAGCAGGTTTTAACCTCCATCGTGGTTGTAAACCAGTTAGCTGACGTCACCAGAAATACCCGTCGAATCAAGGTTAGTTCTTCTTCGATGGAATATAACTTGGGGTTTATTAATAAATAACAACAAGCCTGTCAAGTCTGTATTTTTAAACAGAAACTATCGTAAGACATACTAAACTTTAAGGAAATTAGTTTTGGCCGCGCGACATCGCCACTACGAGCACATTGCTCATGAATAAGAGTCCCAGTGTGACTTGAAACTAGTAGAGCTTTCCTCAGTTGTTTTCAATAAATCAAGTCAGTAAATCTTTAAAGAAAATTACAACATAAGCAAATTACACGCCAAAAGTGGTCATGGATAGGGCACAGCACACTCTCAGGAGAAGTCCCAAACACATACCGAGACAAGCTATACATAGAGTGGACACCACAAAGCAGGCGAAAAGTCGGCCGTCCTAAGCAAACGTGGTGGCGCAGAGTTGCGGCGGAAATAAAGAGGATAGGACTGTCCTGCTCTGAAATTAAGCACATAGCCCAAGATAGATCCCAATGGAAAATTCTGTGGAAGCCCTCTGCCCCACCTAGGGGACATAGGAACTTAAGTAAGTAAGTAAGTAATTAATTAAAGAAACAAGTTAAAAAATAAAAAGACCTTTAACGGTATTATTTCGCCAGTATCATGTAGGTTAGGCCGTAACTAATTGTTTGGTTAACTTTTTTTAAATTGGGTAGGTCGACTAATGAGGGTAATGCATAGCGTAGGATGAACCATATTTTACCCTCATCTCAGAAGTAAAAGACGATCTGTACTCAAAAAAATGTTGTTAGCGCAGTCGTGGGACACAGTCCTTCTGTGCAGATGTTTTATCGGAGAAGGAGGCAACGGGAAGGTAAAGAGAGACCACGATATCTTTCCCTCTGGCAGCACACTCTGTCCTCTATGATCTTGTTTAATCCTCTGTTATCCTAATGTTTGAAACGACACTAGTTCAAACAGATTTTTTTTACATGTTAATTTGGTAAATTTAAAATCGATAATCATCGACGGAATCGACCTACATGAAATGCTTTTACAAAAAGCGCCTGTAACAGAACAACACTTTGCTTTTTACTGTATAATAATTAATATAGAAAATGTTTCTTCAGGGTTGCGGACAGCTGGTATTGCGGATGCAAGTACAATTATATCAAGTGGCCCTGGCCATGAGCAGGAGAAGAAACGGAATGGTTTTTAGTCAGTAAGAGTCTGACACTCCCTCTCGCTCCAACCAGGATGGACAAACGCCATCCATTGATTTATTAAAGTCGTCAAATCTCCAATGCACATCTCTACACATCAAAAACACACAGAAAGAAACACCTTGCAAAGTTTAAAGCGATAAAAAATAAATGTGCAGCTACTAGTATTGTTACAATCCAGTTAATGGCGTCGTAAACCATAACATATGGCTATAAAACAACCATTCTTTACATAAACAAGAATCTTACAAACATAAAGAAAAGCTAAGACAACATTATTTTGAATAATAAGTCAATTGCTTATTTTGTACACTTTACTTCTGGAAGAAAAATCATCACATTATATTCTCTTCATCATTATGCTCTTGGTGATAATGTTGAGAGCTCTTACTGACTAAAAACCACTCTTTTCCTTCTCCTGCTCAGGGCTGCCACGGCATAAAATTCCTCTTACACGCGTAACCCTGGCCATTATTTTACACTCTGAAGGGATATACAAAGGGCTACACTTAATCTGCCTAAAATTATTTTTAACAAAATTTTCACTGTTACTAGCAATGATATTATAAGTAAAATTTTATAGATAGGTTACATAAATAACATTCGATTTTCAAAAACGGCACACTTATGCACACATGAATAAATCGTATGATACACGTTAAAGTGGGATGGCATAATTCAATAATCGCGAGTGAAAAAGAGATAAATATGAAAAAGTGTGGCTAGTTAGCCACACTTTATAGTATCACTTGCTGAGCGCTTGTAACCAATCTATACCTTTTTACTTATAATATCACAACACCATGTGTTAACTAACCAACCATATAATCAAAAACCCTCTACAACCACTAATACAAACTTAATCTGCAGAGAATGACAGATCCGTGCTACTTGCTACTTGTCTTTGTTGCTTATGGTGACCAAAAAGTCCAAATATAAAAATATATTTTTAAACCACAAAGGGCACTAACCAAAAACATGTTGTATCTGATAGGAATCACTCCATTTGTTATCATTAAAATTCAACTGTAACCGGTTAGCCGAATAAAGATCACATCAGCATAGTTAAGAGTTTTAAAAAAAACATTTTCATATAAAAACAATACTTTTGTATCCAAATTGAACTTTAGGCAAATGTACCAAAAGCCAAGCTTTTAGCCAGTAAGTGCAAATATCCGCCATTATAATGGTAATTGGTAACAGCCAGTCCTATTTTTTCAAATAGTTCCAAATTAAAAAAAAATATTCTATGTCTCGTCTTTAGTTTTGTAGGAACTCGAATTATTCACTCAAAAATACTGGACATATTAAAATTTTTAAATGTCGAAGCACCATTCTTTAGTGCGAAAAGGATTTTTTATAGCTGCCATTGTATAATTATTAATATAAATTTTACAGCTAGCAAAAATTTATTTAAACACCACTTCAATTCTCCATTACTGTAATAAATATTTTTAAATTAATATTTATATAGACAGAATGTTTACAATAATAAATATCACTTATAATAACACTTTCAAGGATATTTAATAATCAAAAATTTCTTTCAGTCTGGGCGGAGCGAGAGAGAGTCGGTCTCTTACTGACTAAAACTATCCCATTTCTTCTACTGCTCCAGCCGGCGCCACGGTATATTATAAATTGCGCTTGACCCCCAACCACAGCTGGAACCAATAAAACTACCAGTGTTTCATGGAGTCATATGCGTCATGGAGAATCAAATGTGGGAGAGCCATGTTTCGGCACGAATGGGTCGGCTCGACCGAAGTGATAGCACAGCCTTACAGAAAACTGACTTGAAGCAACACTTCCATTGTGTATCGCCGTGTGAGTGACGGTACCGGAGGCCCAATCCTTCATCTCCCCCATCCACAATCCTCAAATCCCTATCCTTATCCCACAAAAGGCCGGCAATGCATTTGTAGTAACTCCTTTGATATTGCGAGTGTCCATAGGCGGCGCTGATTGCCAGGTTTGTCGATGTATGACATAAACAAAAAAAATAATAATTTATTCTTGTTTCACAATTAACCATAGAACCAAGCAAGCAACTACAAACCTCCATAAATGAAAGATTGCTTACAAATCCACCGTTTCACTGGGAATAGAACTAGTCAAGTTAAGCTTAAGTTAACAAACTTGTAACTTAACTGTAGTTTAATTTGTATTGTAACTGTTTGGTAAACGGAACAGTTAAATAAATTAGTTATTAGTTCATATTTGTGTTCTAGTAATTGAATTTTGATTAAGTTTTTGTATTTAAAGTAAGACTGCATTGTTGAGGCTAAGCAAACGACTGGTGTTTTTTTTTTGTGACGGGAAAATCATCAAATGACTTCTCCCGTCTAGGGCCGGGCGGGAGGGAGTGTCAGACTCTTACTGACTAAAAACTCCCCTGTTCCTTTTCCTGCTCTGGGCCAAGGTCGCGGTGCCTCATTGCGCTTATCCCGCAACCCCGGCAAACGCCTGATGTGCGAACGTCAGAATCGTAAATTCATCCGAATCCCAGAGAAACGTAAAATTATCATGTCATAGTATTACAAATAAAATAACTTAGATATACATAGTAACATTATCAGCATCAACTAAAACAGGTTTTTTGACTTAAAGATTCGATATTTAAAATTCAAATTTTAAAAGTATTTATACATATATGTATTTACATAGAAACTACCTAACCAGAGCATTTTCAATAACCTTTGTGTGATTTCGATTTGGCTGCCGCTTAGATATATATATTGTTGGGTAAGTTTCATAGTCCAGTTTTATTTGTTTCTTTTTTTTGATCTTAAGGAACTTTGCCCCAGACTAAATTTTAAATATGTAACATAAAAGATAAATTACATCTTTTCTTTTTATGAGATCGATAGGTCGAAAACGAGCAGTTGGATTACCTGATGGTAAGCTATCGGCGCCGCTTGTGAACACCCGCAATACGAGTGCATGTGCATTTCGCGCATTAAGGATGGGAAAGAGTAGTTAGCAAGGGTAGAGATGGAAATCTACGCTGTCGTAACCGCTCCGCTTAACTTTTTTGCTAATAATAATCAATACGTTCTTTTTTTAGTTTTGACCCTCACAGTTTTTCTAGTAATTATTTGAGCTATGTTATTGATGACATCATTTGTTTGTTGTTATATTCAATAAACAATTTGTTTTTTATTACAAACATAAATTGGTATTATGACCTTTATTTGCTTAATCAATTTTATTGTATATGTTTTACATCCCACTTATTTTATAAACACGAAAGTCTTTGTATGTTTGGAACTACTAAATGGATTTTGATGAAATTGACACAGATAGGTAGAGCTTATACAGATTATTGAATGTCGTGGTGGCCCGGAGGTTAAAGAGCTCGCTTCTCATGCATGATGGTGTGCGTTCGAAATCTGGCAAGTACCAATGTGACCTTATTCGAGTTTATATGTACTTTCTATGATTATTTAGACGCCACTAACATACGGTGAAGGTAAACATCATCAGGAAACCTTAACTTATAATTTCTAAATTATAAGTTTGTAATCGCGAACCCGCATTGAGCAAGCGTGGTGATTAATGCTCGAACTCTCCGTATGAGAGTTCGAGCTCTGAGCAAAGGCTTATAGCTTATAGGCTGATGATGATGATAAAAATTTGTAAGTCTGAAATAGCACAAAGGCTATTTTTCATCTGTAACAAGATAACGTGCAACTCCAGAGGAAATTGTGCAAGTGCATTGCAGCTGGCCTTTTTGGTGGTTAAACATTTGAGGCATAGGCAACGGAAGCGTATCTGTGCGGTAGACAATCGTTTTCTATGCGACCGTGGTATCACTCTTGTGGAGCCAGATCCTTGTGTGTAATGTTATGATTACGATTTTTTTGTCCTGCTTGCCTTTACGTAGTCACCCTTCGAGAACCTTCCAGCCCCATGTATGTGGAAATCGATAAGCTAGGCCTACGTTTAGCAGAGGACATCTTGTTTCTGATAGTGAAGTGTCCAGATTCTTACTCACTAAAAACCCCCGTTCCTTCTCGTAATCCAGGCCGAGGCTGTTAGGCCTCTTCTGTGGTGGTCTATTGACTCTTAATCAATAATTTCTATAAGCAAATATTTTCCATTGAAACGATAATACATTATAACATAGCACGGAATATTTTAAATTACTAACAACTCACTATGACGCACTTATGACGTAGGTAAACACACAGGTCTTTAATGTTATGAACATTGATCTTTGTGAACAAAAACTATAGCCAAGATTATCTGATGGGGTGCAAAAAAATAGAAAACTTGTTTTTGCTGTATCATAGTTAGGTCATTCAAAATCATTAGGTAGTTACTGGTTATGGTAGGTACTAGCATTAGGAGGTAATTTTGTATTGGATGTTATTGTTAATAATATCCTTTGTACACTACCTTTGATTATGATTAAGCACAGAGGAATCTTCACGGAAAAGAAACTGATGTGGAACAACGCTTCTTTTATGTTTCGCTTTGTGAGTGAGGGAACTGAAAGCCATATCCTTCTAACTCTTTTCTCCAAATCCAAATGATCCCCTAATTCTTAAGGCTTCTTAAAGACGACAATGCTTTTGTAATTCCTCTGGTGTTGAAGGTGTGGAAGTTCATTCACGATTATATATATTTTAGTAAAACACGCTAATTACATATGTGCGACCGAATCCTAACCCGTCAAGCCCGTGACTGTCTTACATCGCAAAAGTGCAACGTTGCGATGAACAATTCATAGTGCATTGTCGTCCCTACAAGTTTTTTTTTAAAGTTTGGGTATTCCTTTTCTGTAAAATTTAGTTTATTAGATTTACTTTACAATTATTTCTGCCAGCAGCTTTCGCACTATAGTACGTACTAGAGCAAGAGATAAGCTATTATATTTCAGACTATAATCTATCTCTGCGCCAAATAAAAAAGAGCCATATCCATTCAGTTGGTTATACATGTAAAAGATATAAATATTATGTAAAAATATACTTTTAATGATCTTTATACATCTCATACAGCAAGACCTATGTATCTTTGTTTTATATTATAAATGTAATAAATAATAAATACTTTTTCATATTGCTACAATACTGGAAGGCTCGATAGTAACTCTAGATTTAAAATGTCACAACAGAACCTAACACAGACACATGCGTCATAAGAATTCCATTTTCAAAACAGCCAGCTACCGATAAAAGGGCTGATGTTCAGCCGGGGTTGCGGGGTAAGCGCAATGAGGCACCGCGACTTCGGCCGAGAGCAGAAGAAGGAAGAGGAGGATTTTTAGTCAGTAAGAGTCTGACACTCCCTCCCGCCCGGCCCTGGGCGGGAGAAGCCACTTGATGATTTTCCCCTCACAAAAAAAAAACCGATAAAAACCGAGAATTTTCGAAAATTAACATATCTAATTCAAAAAAACATTTTGCGTATTCTAAAATCAAATTTGATTTATTAATAAACTCGTATAAGATCAAGTTTGTAAGTATACTATTATAATAATATGCGCTCGAGTGAGTCACGTGACGTTGAACGCTTGCTCAGGACTTCCCGACGCAATGACCTTTGATTGTGGTAATTTCCATTACACTTAGATGTTTACTCTATGACAATGTCAATGTAGGATTAATATCTTTCTATTTCTAATGAACAGGTGCTTACAAGGTTTTATTTATTCAAAGAAATATCATTAAATGTTAAAGAGTAATGCTTCGGCACGAATGGGTCGGCTCGACCGAGATGATACCACGGACTCACAGAAAACCAGCTTGAAACATTCACAGCGTTGTGCTTCGCCGTGTGAGTGGGGCTACTGGAGGCGAAATCCTTCCTGTCCCCCAATCCCTAAATATCCATTATCCCTAATCCCCAAAAGATCGGTAACGCCCTTATAACTCCTTTGTTGTTGCGGATGTTCATGGACGTCGCTGATTGCTTACTATCAGGTAATTAAAAGGCTGGTTTGGCGCCATATCATTCAAAAAAAATTGCCGTATGGAGTTGTTTGCTAGTTCTTCACCATTTGAATCTTCACTTAGGAACGAGCACCTAGCTTCACTGACTATTATTTGAACGTCTCAAAAGTAAGTAGTAATGGTTTGGCTAGAATAAATGATTGTGACTTTGACGAAATAACACAATTTGCTAGGGAGTAGACGCAAATGTGTGTTAAAGTAAGGTCATGTTTATCAAGGTCCAACTAATTGATTAGTTAATGGAAACTGGCATTATTATGGAGTCCAAGTTCCATTAAGGAGATTTTTTAATAAAATGCAGATACGTGGTTAGTACTTGGTACATAGTCTTATCGGATTTCAAAGGAGGAGGCAAACGAGCTGACTACGACCTGATGACCTGATTATCGGCACCCATGAATACAATTCCTGGGGGCGGAGGGGGGCTCGTAGATGAAATCATAAATGGCTTCTGCTGGTTGGGGCTGTATAGGGTTTAAGTAACTCTTATTAACAAAAAACTAACCCTAAAGAGGTTATTGTTCTTACACCTGCAACCTCGACAGAACATCAAAGCAGAGTACAATACGAATATAAAAAACAAACAAAACACAATGTTAACATAAATTGTTATTAAGAATACATTAATAGTCGTTAACATTACATAAAAATATTATATACAATAAATAGTTTTAACATGAATTTTCTCAGCAAAGAATCTAAGTATATATTTTATACATAATATGACTTTATGCTTTATGTATACGAGTATATTTCTCTGGCGAATTGATGAATCATATTATTTTTATGACTGTTTTTAACTAAATCAAAAATAACCCAATGGGTAGTGTATGATAAATCTTAAAGTAAAATTTCCCAATTATTAAAAAAAACTAAATGAATAAAAATAAAACGTATTTTTCCAATGAGAAAAGATATTTTAATGATTTAAAATATAACAGTCTGAGAATTTGGCTTTTCCAAATATGAAACGACACACTCACAAAATTTTGACCTAGCTGATAATACTTGGATTATAAAGAGTCAAACATACCAAGTCAAGAAAGTCATATAAAAAACTATATTGAAACGGCTAACATACATTTCTATGAATTTTTCCTATTTCAATAGAGTAGGAGGCAAACGGATCAATAAAACAAAACAAAAATGGGTCTGAAGGTAAGCAATCTGCAAAACCAGAATCGTTACGAGTGCATTCGGCCTTTTAAACCGATTGGGGAAGGATCGGGGGGATGAGAAAGGATTGGGCCTCTGTTAACTTCGCTTACACGGCGAAATACAACGCTGTGGTTTTTTTACGCCGGTTTCTTGTGAGGCCGTGGTATCACTCCGATTGAACCAACAATTTCTTGGCTCTCCCACACTAATGAGAAGACGTGATATCCTTCAAATGGATCTACTCAAGTTTATTATAACTTAGCCATTCTGTACATTCTAATTTGGCTATTACGTACATGATACTTTGACAGCACTTGACTAACAAAGCAATATACATATATCTTCGCATATGAAAAACACCCACCTGATACAACATAAAACTACAGAAAACTATAAACCAAAATCCAACATGCCATTTACTATGATTCTCAAAGTTATCCATAAAACTACAGAAAACTATAAACCAAAATCCAAAACGCCATTCAAAATGGATCTCAAAATTATCCCTCAAAAAAATTGCAATGACCCGACGGTCGGGCCAGACCATTAATAATACATTACTCAACCAGAAAAAATTGCTAAAAAAAACTTACACATAAGGAAGATGATAATCTTGCGTCTACGACACTGAACTTAATGGCTATACTGCTTAACCTCGACATCGATTGGCTATAGCAATTACACAATATTGATTACTGGTCACCAACACCTGTGGCCATCTTCCGATGGCATCCATGACCATATTTGGGACGTACCGAGAAATACAATACCGTATGAGTATGTTGACTGCACATTTATTTTTTATTATGGAATAAGGAGGCATACCAACAGACGGATTACCTGATGATAAGCCATCAGCGCCGCCCATGGACACCCGCAACACCATACGAGTTACGAGTGCTTTGCCAGACTTTTGGGGATATTTCAGGATTGGGAAGGGGGCGGATTAGGCCTCCGGTAACCTCACTCACACGGCGAAACACAACGCTGTGGTTGTTTCACGTCGGTATTCTGTGAGGCCGTGGTATCACTCCGGTCGAGCCGACCCATTTGTGCCGAAGCTTGGCTCTCCCACACTTAATTTAACGCCGAAAGTTTTAATTATAATTATGACAGTCTTAAATCTACCTACAATAAATTCACATAATACTTTCGTACTGTTTTATTATATATTCATATTATTTTGTGAACTGTAAAGTATTTTTAACCAGCATTCTTCGTCCACCAAGTGATTACAAAGCAAATTTCCAGTCCTTTCCGAAAATAAACTTAATGATTAATTTAAAAATAAATACCTACCTATCTAAAAATAAAATGAGTTAAAATGATTTGTAAATAAAGACTACATGGTTTGGTATTTCCCCTATAAAAATATTCGTAATACATACCTATATACATAGATGCGTAATTTTATTTTTAGATATATTCTGTACTAAATAAAAATGATACTTAATACAGTTTTCGTAAATAATTTTACGAAAACATAACTTTTTAAATGTCTTTGTCGTGATAT
Organism: Spodoptera exigua; assembly: GCA_902829305.4. Lineage (NCBI taxonomy): Eukaryota > Metazoa > Arthropoda > Insecta > Lepidoptera > Noctuidae > Spodoptera > Spodoptera exigua. Next base: position 3,325,827 of record LR824624.2, read on the forward strand.
TTACTATCGTTCATTTTTTCTTTTTATATGACAGGTCAGCAATCGAATGATCGAATGAATCGATCAGATGAATGACAAAGCTTTGGAACGATCTTCCGGCGGCGGTATTCCCTAACTGATACGACCTTCAAACCTTCAAGAAACGAGCGTACTCCTTCAGTGCAATCTTAAAATTAATACCTTTCTCAAATAATTAGATTGTATCCATGACCAGATCCAAACTAGTCCAAACTAATGTTATACGTGCGAAAGTAACTCAGTCTGTCTGTCTTTTCTTCACGCCTAAAGTACTGAACCGATTTGTGAGAAATTTGGCACAGACAAAATTTAAAACTCGAGAAAGGACATAGGATAGTTTTTATATCAAGTTTGCAACTCGAGAAAGGACTTAGGATAGTTTTTAGGCATATAAAAAATCTGCGAAGTCACTATTTCACGTGAACGGAGTCGCAGGCAAAAGCTAGTATATCCGTATGTACAGACCATCGCACTTTACAATGTGCATAATTATTCTTAAAATAACTCTTGTAGGTAATTATTTATTGATTATATTCGTAAGGACAGGCAGACAAAAAATGGGACGTTCAGAATCAAAATTAAATATAGCCATGACCCAAAATTTAAAAGAAATACAATTATTGTGTACTTGTCTGTACGTAGCGACCAAAACCCAATGTTTATAATGTTAATGGTACGGTAAGGTTTTCGTAATATTAAACGAAAAATAAAATTTTTCGTAGATATTAAATTAAAATATTTTTTCAGATTACTTAGACACTATAACAAATAGTGCAGGAAAACATCGAGAGATAATCTGTATTTATAATTTCTAATAATTATAAGTTTGAAATCGCTAGCCCGTCTTGAGCAAGCATGGTGATTAATACTCATTTCTTTCTCGCTTGCTTATGTTAAAATATTTTTTTTCTCAATATTCGAATACATACAGGATGTCGATGATGTAGATTAAGAATGATATTAAAATTTTACCTTTGAACAACCCTCGTTCAAACAGTAATCTGAAAAAAAAAGAAAGTATTTTTTAATACAACGTCTCAAAAACACATTGATTATCTTAAAAAATTAATAAATGAAATTAATTTAATCTTTTTTATAATTGTTAGCGTACATTAACGTATATTATATTTGTAATACCTCATTTTACAACCTTAGTGGTTTTTTAAGTGAAAATCCTGTATTTACTGTTAATAAAAAAAAGAAACAATAAATAAATGTATGCAAAAACTTTGCATACACTTGTTTAAAATATATTATATTTGATAATAATATAATATATTTCATAAAATATATTTTAAACAAGTGTAATATATTAAATCAAAATATATATTTCACAAAAACCACCCAACATCCATGCTTATTAGACTATCTCAAACGCATCTTGATTGTGATTCTACCAGCCGTTATGCCATTTTGAACTTAAATGTATAAGCATTAAAATAAAATGTCACTTCTGATAATCATAATGATAGGTTAAACTGACCACTGACCACCCATTTAAGCTTAAGCTCCTTGACACGAATGTACCATCTTCATTTAGCAAGGTTGTATTAAGATACCGCATCATTAAATTAATGAAAGGCGTACTTTTGCAATGGGATCTCGAAGGTAATTCTGTAATGTTGCCTTATAAAATAATGTTGTATGTTGGGAGTCGATTTACCCTATGTTTTATAATGGAAACTTCAGTGTGGGGGAGCCAAGCTTCGGTACGAATGGGTCGGCTCGACCAGAGTGATACCACGGCCTCACAGAAAGTCTACGTGAAACTACCACAGCGTTGGTGAGTGAGGTTACTGGGAGTCACGGTCAAAAGATGTCCAAATGCCTTTAGGAAAATGATCAATTCATTTAAAGACCAGAGCGTTGTTTGTTTCGCCGTGTGAGGCTCGGCAAACGAGCTGAGAGATTACCTGAGGGTAAGCAATCAGCCGTGGTTGCGGGGTAAGCGCAATGAGGCACCGCGACCTCGGCGCTGAGCAGGAGAAGGAACGGGGGGGTTTAGTCAATAAGAGTCTTACACTCTCTCTCGCCTTACCCTGGTCGAGAAAAGTAATTGGATGACTTTCCCCTGACAAAAAAAAAGGGTAAGCAATCAGCCGCCCATGGCCCACCGCAACAATGGAGGAGTTACGAGTGCGATGCCAACCTTTTGGGGATTAGGTGTTTAGAGATTTTGGGAACGGGGAGAGAAAGGATTGGGCCTCCGGTAATCATGGTAAAGTTATATAGAACCATTATCACTTAAACTCAGAAAAAACATTATACATTCTTACTGTTTATTGACTCTGATGTCAGCTAGGAAATTATTCTGGGATACTCTCTATTCCGCAAGCCAACAGGTTATTTTCCTAGAAATTATCCTAGTACATTACTGTATTAATTACCGTTCCATTGTAATTCAAATGACGTCATATTATCATTGATTTCGATGAGATAAACATAGAATTCTCGGACGTAGTTAATTGAATTGCGTAATGGAGAAATGCTTCGTAATAATATGAGCGAAACTTGAATATAATAAAGACCCAAATAAAACGGGACAAGGGCAGGAAGATGATGATTGCATACTAGCTGCTCTCGCGAGATGATGTGATGTTTTATAGCCTAAAGCACTCAGAAGTATTGTATCTATCCATCAGTAAAAATAATTTTGGAAATCCGACCAGCGGTTCCAAAGATTACCCCCTGCATACAAACTTACAAATTTTACCTCTTTGTAATATTAGTATAGACAAAGATAAATTTGATTACCGTCGAAAATCTAAAAATTCTGTCGATTCCTTAGTAAAAAAATATAAAATTCCAAGTACTCCTTTGGTATTACGAGAGTCCATGAGCCATCGAGCAATCACGAGCAATCCATTGATATAAAGAAACATCAAGTGCAAGTATGCTAAGGACCAGCCCAGGAAGGGCCACGTAACTCCATTGGGGTAAAAAATCCCTTGTTAAAAAGAACAAGGCAATACAATCTGTATAAGCAAGGCAATGCACCAGCATAGCCTTGTTGACTGCATGGTTGGCGCGGTGGGTGGGCAACTGACTGCCACGCAACGTGTCGCGGATTCGGAATTTATTCGCACGGAACAACACTTTGTGTGATCCACAAATTGTTATTCCGGGTCTGGGTGTAATGCGAATGTGAAATTGTATGTTTGTAAACGCACCTGCGACACATTAGAAAATCCTAGTGTAAGGCAGCGTTTAAAAAAAGAAAACAAAAAACCAAGAACAGATGAAAGAATATGAAAATTAAAAATCTACCTATATGTCCATCAGTTTAAAATAGTAGATAGGGTTTTTTGGGCTGAAAGATAACGTAGGTGTATAAAACGAATTGAAGTTCTCGTGACGTCACACGGTATTTATAATCAATTCACCGTCAAAATACTTGATACCGTTTACGTTATAATCTGTTACGAGTAACTTAATAACAATAACAAGCAGTATCTTAAGTAACTACAGTTAAGTTATGGGCCTTCAAAATTAACTATTTCATACACCTGTTCCGTTTATTAAACCCTGAACGCAGTTAAATTTTAGTTTTATTCCTGCTCAAGTTAAACTGTCTTGATTTCTTAACATAAACTTTAAGCTGGTTATTTATAGATATTATGGGCAAATTTTACGCTGTTTGTTTTTATTACCGAGTTGGATAAGTTACTTGGAACATGCAACTTCGAATTGTAAGATCAGACGAAATAACTATCGGGTATTTTTAGTTACAAGTGTGGGAGAGCCATGCTTTTTCACGAATGGAGTGATACCACAACCTCACTGAAAACAGGAGCGGCGTGCAACAACCAATACTTACACTCAACGCACTCGTAACACCTCCGTTGTTGCGGGTGTCCAAAGGCGGCGCTGATTGCTTACCATCAGGTAATCCGGTAATCAGGTATGTTAGTAGTGTCTAAATATTCATAAAAAATGTATATACCTTGGAAAAAATCACATTGGTTTTAAACCCATGCATGAGTAGCGGGCGCCTTAAGCAACAAATTTTGCTAATTAACTTTATAAGGACTAAGCAATCAATATTACATTTCACCAATCAATTACCGTAAGGAAGAAAATTATGATATGACCTTCATCTTAAAAGGAAAGAAATATTTCCTATCTTTCTTTCCTGACTGTTTTAAGGTAAACTACTTTCTTTACAATATTTCGAATGCGGAATTTATATTGGACTCTATAAATAGCCCACTATGGTAGTTTTTTATCTGTTTGTTAATTTATAAATACCGTTTATAAAAATGTAAGATTTTTTGTTGGTTTTCCACGGTCGACAGCTTTTAAATATTGTCGCATTTTCATTTTATTTTGTTATGAGTATTGGAGATCTTATTCAAAGTAGATATCTTATATAACATAATGTATCCAATTCCTCGAAAAAAGAGTTTGGAAAATACCTTCCATTTTTATGGAATAGGTCAGTAAATGACGATGGTAAAAAATGTCCACCGGCCATGGACACCCATATCGAGTAATTACAAGTATGTTACCAGACTTTTAGAGTTAGGGTTTTGAAGATTTGGGATTTGGGGATTGGGAATGAAGGAAAGAAAAGGTATTGGATTTCCGATAACCTCACTAACACAGTGAAACACAACGCAAGCCTTGTTTTTCCTCTAATCATAGACTCGGAAAGCATTATTATGGAAAATTCAAGGCTTCAAACTCATCATCATCATCATCAGCCTATAAGTGCCCACTGCTGAGCAAAAGCCTCTCCTCACATTGAGAAGGTTTAAGCATTAATCACCACGCTTGCCCAATGCGGGTTGGCGATTTCAAACTTATAATTAGAAATTATAAGTCCAGGTTTCCTCACGATGTTTGCCTACACCGTACGTCAGTGGTGTCTAAATAATCATAGAAAGTACATATAACTCGGAAAAAGTCACATTGGTACTTGCCCGGTTCCGAACCCACACCCTCATGCATGAGAAGCGGGCGCCTTAACCTCGGGGCCACCACGACACTGGCTTCAAACTATGTCCCTAATATAGCACAGGTTTTAAACCAACCATAAGATGTATACTGCTGAACAGAAGCCTCCTCATATTACTTTCAAAACCCAGGAAAACCTGCTTCCAGTAAACCCATGTTATCCTCATGTTTTTCTACCAAATCGCATTAAAGTAATATGATTACGATAAATGCTCCACCCACTTCGTGGAATTTAAAAGCTGTGATATCATATTATAAATTTACCAAGAAATAAAAAAACATTTTATAATTAAGGTCATACCACAAAATGGTCTGAACCTATCTCAACCCTTTAAGGCGCGTTCAGACACACGCCACGCACGTTAGATACATTAATTTGAGTTCTTAGATGTATAAATAGATCTGGAATTGCATTGCAATGTTGTTAGTACGTCTTGTGAATTCTTCAATAGTATATTTTTTATGTTTTAAAAAGAAAAGACTTTTAACATCATACTATGATTTCACATCTAGAATATTTCGAAAATGAAGAACGCACAACGTTGAATCCTACTACTAACTAAAATATTATAAATGCGAAAGTAACTCTGTCTGTCTGTCCGTCTTTTCTTCATGCCTAAACTCCTGAACCTATTTGTGTGAAATTCGGCACAGCCATAGTTTGGAACTCGAGAAAGGATAGGATAGTTTTTAACCAAAAATCTGCAGGAAGTCACTATTCCACGCGAACAAAGTCGCGCGCTTGAGCTAGTCAATAAATAAAATTGTATTATTTTAACATTTATTACAGATATTTAAAAGTTTCAATCATTTTATTTTGCAAAATAAAATTGTGTGTAACAGATTTAAAGTGGGTATGTGTACAGTGTGATTACGCCCTTACCGTCATTGTTAAAAAAATAATATTTTGTCTAGTAATAAATGTACAAAGTTACCGTGTCATAAACTCTCTCGTCTAAAGTCGACTAAATCGTTGTCATACAGAATTTTGATAACGCGCAAACTTGTACTAATTTAGTGATGTGACATCCTGATTGTTTTAGTCGGTTTATTTTATGCGAATTCTTGAAGGTCAACCTGTTTTCCAAGTGGTTTTGTTTGGGAACTGTTTTTTAGATACATTTTTGTTTGTTATATTTTTATTTTGAGTGTGATACTATTTGGTTTCAGCATAAATTTAGTAATATTTCAAGTGTGGGAGAGCCATGCTTCGGCACGAATGGGTCGGCTCGACCGGAGTTATACCACGGCCTCACAGAAAACCGGCGTGAAACAACCACAACGTTGTGTTTCGCCGTGTGAGTGAGGTTACCGGAGGCCCAATACCTTCCCAATCCCTAAATCCCCAAAATCCCAATCCCTAAAAGGTCGGCAACGCACTCCTTCTTTGTTGTGGGTGTCCATGGGCGACGCTGATTGCTTACCATCAGGTAATCCGTCTGCTCGTTTGCCGTCCTATTACATAAAAAAAAAAATATTATATTACCATACATATATAGAACAGCAAAAGATTAATAGCAAAAACCATATTTATTAAAGAGCTTTTTAAAGCTCCCTCGGTATTGCTATGGGGCTAGTTCTGTAAAAGTCATGAAAAACTCTTCTATAGTATTAAATAATACATAACCATTATAAATAGCACTATAAGTGAGTCTGTGTTACTCATACAACACTAAAGCGTGACATAAAAGGATTAAAATGAATAATTAATGGACTAATTACATCTATACTAGCTTTTCAGAATCAACTATATGACTAGTATTTCATAAATTGGCGACACACTGCCGACTGTTTAGAAATCTGATTAAAAATGTATGCTAATAAAGGTGGAATAATGGATTTAAAATCTCTGCGTCAGTATAAAGTGAGTGGTAGTTATAAAAAAAAAAGCTAAAATCGATATACACAAGCACTATCGTCGATACAACAAGTAAATGTCAATACTGGGCAAGCGGATCCAGAAAATATAGGACACGGTTCTGTACAAAATATTTGTTTTGTACCACAACAGAGCTGTAGCAACGTTTCTTTTTCTCTAGCCAGGAATAAGGATGATGAATATGAGAGGGAAAGCACCTCTGTTCAAAGTTCCCCAATATCGGAATGCTCAGATGAGGAAAGCAATAAAGATGAACAATTATGCAGTGACAGTGTACTTGCACATCACATGTGCACTTTATGACAAAGAAAACTAGTTCCGTGTTTAAAAAAAAGAATTAATGTTTCTTATTTGTTTATTAATTATAAACATGATCTATGGCAAGATGTGTTTTAATATGTATATTCTAAACCTAGAAAAATAGGGACACTAACGGTCGACATCACAATAAGTCATATTTAACAAAAACATAACAATTATAGAAAAAAAACACTTCGGCGGGCATAATCTCGCCTTCTTGAGAATAACTATCAACAAAAGATACATACTAACGCTAATGTCACAATAAAAAATGTAAATAAAAAATAAACATTAAAATCTGTACTACAAAAAAATTCAAATCAAAATCTGTATTAAAATCTGTAAATTCATCATACTCAGTAATCAACTGAATACCTCAGCTGAATACCTATCTAATCAACTAGGTACGTTAGTTATCTTTCTCTCCGTGACCATATAAAAAATTAGGAGTACCTACCCTTTGGTACAAAATTATCATAATTAAAAAAATCTTGCAATCTAAACTCAATAATCAAAATGAGTGCCTAATCAACCAGGCACATTCCTTGTGTGTGTGTGTGTGTGTTTCTTGCCAAGGCCATTCAAATATAGGTATTATAATTTAAAAATAAACAATCATATCTGCTCAGGAAACAATCCACATCCATTATATATGCCTACGTTAATTTGCCAAATACGACGCAGATAAAGCACTGAAACAAAGAAAATTGTACAATTACTTCCAGCATTATGACAAAAAAAGGTTTATTTTATATTTGGACAACGAACCCTAATTCGTTTTTCGCTAAAAATATGGCTGCTGTTTTCGGCCATGATAGCACTTTAGCAGCACGGCTGAAGCCAATGTATACTATAGCAGCCATATTCGGGACCAGTCCTTATTTTATTAATTTTAATTTAATTAAAACACGTAAATTACAATAGCGCATTGTCAAATTTGAAATCAGCATAATGGTTTTATCGATACCATAATTTTCGCAAGAGCAAGTTAAGTAAGACCATATCGGTCCATGCATGTTTTATAGTATGTTATGTTAAGCAACAATGGCAAACGACATAAACCATAACTTACCGAATATATTTTGTTTCTTGAAGAACACTCACGACTCGCGATCACAACACAAAAAAAATAGTCACCAGTGTGATAAAAAGATCACTGGGATCGTTTACGGTGCAAAATAGCACTATTAACATGCTTTGGTGGCTATTTCAGTACTAAAGATTGCGTTTCTCGACACTTTTACATTTCAACTAAAGAGCTGACTTATCACAGTGAGAGCCTTTATGTAATGTCTATACAATAAATCAGTGATAATACTAGGGCCTAATTGGGGTTTTGTAAATGTTTACAACACCATTATAGTACTAATCATGAATAGAACCGTGAAATAAAGGCTATTAAAATCCGCGTTACTTACGCAAAAAAAATACAATACAGCTAGAGAATACGGCAATTCACATTGCTACCAATTAATGGTAAAATACATGTATTAACAGATCCTTTATTTAGATGCTGCTAAAAATAATGAAAAGGGTCATTTTAAAAATAGAATACTCATTAAACTACAAACTGGAAAAAAGCAGTTCCTGGTTTTATGTTACAGTTTTAAGGCTGATTTTTCAATAGGTAGTCAGATAAAATTAAATGTTATCTGAGGAATAAAATAGTTGCTGTCACCGTCTTATACAAACATTCAGACGCAACAGCATCGTAATTATTCCCTAGATAACTTTTATCTAACCATTGAAAAATCAACCCTAAGTCAAGTAAAACATCTATACTAATATTATAAAGAGGTAAAATTTGTAAGTTTGTATGTAGGGTGCAATATTTGGAACCGCTGGTCGGATTTCCAATATTCTTTCAATTATTGATAGCTACAATGTACCCGAGTGCCATAGGCTTAAAAACATCACGCTACAATCAGATAGAGTCAGGAACGCGCAGGAGTAGCTAGTTAAGGATATATTAATAGCCTCCTAGTGTCGTGGTGGTTAAGGCGCCCGCTTCTCACGCATTATGGAGCGAGTCCAAAACCCAGTAAGTAGCAATGTGAAATTTCTAATTATTATGCACTTTCAATGATTATTTAGGCATCACGCATACGGTGAAGGAAAACATCGGGAGGAAATCTGACTTATAATTTCTAATTGTAAGTTTGAAATTGCCAATCCGCCTTTAGTAAGCATGATGATCAATGCTCAAACTTTCTCTGTGTGAGAAGCGGCCTTTGCTCAGCAGTGGGCACTTATAGGCTGATGTGTGATGATGATATTCTCACTAGCAGCTCAGACATAAAATTAACAACATTGATTCACAAATTTATGTCTTATAAACACATGCATAGGTATAACACCTACCCGTGTTATGTGTATGTAAAAAAAAAACGTTTACGTAAATCTTTTATTAACAAAAAATATTACCAACCAAACATAGTCACTGATTGCAAGATTAAAATTAAATATAATTGCTAATATGTACGTCAATCAATCAATTTCAAAGTAAATAAAGTTGATTCTTTGTCCTCCGACTTACGAAGATGTTGTAAAAAAATGGCGTCAGTTTAAAAAAATAAAAGATAACTTGGTCAACGGTGTTGTTAATATCAATTAATTTTATTTGTCCTTTTTTCCCAATAAATATTTTATGTATTTACTACCAGTTCTAAATTCGAAATGGCTTAGTCGAGCATGAGGTTTCGTGGTTGGATTTAGGTGCTATGGTTGTTATTTTTTAATTCTGATTTCGATTCTATCCGAGTCTAATATACACTGTATAAGTGACGAAAAGTACTTATGTCCACTACCTATACTTTCGTTTTATTGTCATAGATTCAATTTGCAGAATAAAATGACTATCTTTATGTTTTATGACTTTAGCTTTTATATAGCTATACTGATAGTATTGAATTAAAGTAATAATTAAAAGACTGTAAGATACACAATTTGTCCTCAAATACTCAAATAGCATTAACATTCTAAAAGTAAATAGTCTTTTAAAAAGAATCGCTTTTAAATTACTTAGTAATTCTTTAGATTATTAGCACAACCTATTTTACAAAATTAATTTATTACAACTCGCAACTAGAAGTTACCTTAAATTGCCCTTAAGAACTAAAAATAACATGTCAGTTTTTATAAATACATTTCTCACAAAGACAACACATACATTTAAAGTAAAAATAAAACATAGGTAATCGATTCCCCAAAAAATCAACTAAAGAATTTATACCTATCCGATTAATCGACTAATGGCTAAGTCATTCCCCTCACTAGCGTTGACCGAATTGCTACATGAAGCGCTACCATTCGGAGCATGTCCATATTCTTACACAATTGTTACGAAGAACTCAGTTAATGATTATGGTTATACTGTTTTTTTTCTATTTACATCTAACGACTTGTTACTAACATTTAAAGTTTAATATTTAAAGAGCTACTGCGAAGTACCGTGTACAAAGTTTCAAAGTGTTTTGCAACTGACCTCCCTAACTGTAACAGTAAGATTAAATCGACATGGAGTATAGTTCCAGCTCCAGGCTGGCCGCCACTGAGTGGTTTTTAGTCAGTAAGAGCCTTTTTTGTCAGGAGACAATCGTCAAAAAATTTCTCCCGCCCAGGGTAGCGAGCGAGCGGGCGAGAGAGAGTATCAGAGCCTTACTGACTAAAAATCCACCCGTACGTTCCTTCTCCTGCTTAAGGCCGAGGTCGCGGTGCGACATTACGCTTACCCCGCAACCCCGGCTGAGTCAGTAAAGGCCTGGCACTCCTTCTCGCACCACTCAGGGCATGACAAGAATTTGATGATTTTTCCCTATAATCATATATCATATATATCATCATATCATATCGGCCACAGGACGTCCACTGCTGAACATAGGCCTCCCCCATTGACTTCCAGATAGGCCGGTTGGAATCGACCTGCATCCAGTGGCTTCCTGCGACCTTAATCAGGTCGTCTGTCCACCTTGCGGGTGAACGTCCTATGCGCTTGCCGGTTAAATTTCTCCATAAAAAGTACGAAATTTAGCATCATGCTGTACCTACAGTCGCTCGATGAAACCAAAACAATAAATTCAAAGCATAAATCAAATTGCAACAATAATGTTTATTAATTATTTCCTTTTTATAAGGCAATCGTGAAGAAATTCATATTGGAAAATCCCAAAACACCGTATTTTAAACAGTTAATCATTAATAAATTGCAGGACTTAAAAACTTATCGACATCAAACTTTTTCTATTTTGTTGTCGCTTCTCGAGGTCATTGCACCCACTTCAAAGCCTTGACTGTTGTTATAATGTCTATCAATGAATCTTCGACTTTCTTTGTTAATAATTTAGAGTTCATTTTGAATATTGGTTTTGGTTGAAGAGTTTTGCTTGGATTGCTTTGGAGTGTTGAGTAAAATTTTCAAGATCTAGTTAAATTTATGTGTAAGTAAATATATTATTCAAACCAATATGAAAAGTGCTTATAGCAGAAACGTTTTGATGCTGAAGGAAACTGTTTGCCTAGAATTGATTGCACGGTTGGTGCGGTGGCTGGGCAACTGGCTGCCGTGCAACGTGTCGTGGGTTCGATTCCCACACGGAACATCTCTTTGTGTGATCCACAAATTGTTGTTCCGGGTCTGGGTGTCATGTGTATGTGAAATTGTATGTTTGTAACCGCACCCACGACACAGGAGAAAATCCCAGTGTGGGGCGACGTTTTTTAAAAAAATAAAATTGTGCTATGGACATATTAGAGAGAGATGCAAATAAATTTAAATATATAATAATAATTATAATCTGTAAGGCTGAAATTCCATACGTGGGTCCGTCAAAAAAATATCCCAAGAGCTGGAAATGCCTTTAAATACGCATCAAGCATCAAAGGACAAGAAATAGCGACATCTAGTGAAGATCAGCAGAAACTAAGTGACTTTTTTTGAAACGTAGTCTCTCTAGGATTTTCTCCTGTGTTGTGGGTGCGTTTACAAACATACAATGTCACATACACATGACACCCAGACCCAAAGCAACAATTTGTGGATCACACAAAGTGTTGTTCCGTGCGGGAATCGAACCCGCGACACGTTGCACGGCAGCCAGTTGCCCAGCCACCGCACCAACCGTGCATTTAAACACATGAAATCCGACAAACAGTTGTTCAATATGGAAATCTAATTCGCGACACGTTGCATGACAGCCAATTGCCCTGCCACCGCGTCAACTGTGCAGTTCGTTTAACTTTATATTTTAGAGTCAAACTTTGATAAAATAATAAGGCTGCTTTTAAAACATGAGTTTCATATTTTGATTTTATATGGTTTTTTTTATATGTAATAGGTCGGCAAACGAGCAGACGGATTACCTGATGGTAAGCAATCAGCGCCGCCCATGGACACTCGCAACGGAGGTGTTACGAGTGCGTTGCCGACCTTTAAGAGATTAGGGATTTGGAAATTTAGGGATTGAGGAGGGAATGGGGAAGGGGAAGGATTGGGCCTCCGGTAACCTCACTCACACGGCGAAACACAACGCAGTGGTTATTTCACGCCGGTTTTCTGTGAGGCCGTGGTATCACTCCCGTCGAGCCGACCCATTCGTGCCGAAGCATGGCTCTCCCACACTTTTTTATATGGTGGATTAAACCCTTCATTGTATGTAGTAGTATTTCTTATTCTATTAATGATTATCTTGGTGTACGGAACACTAAGAGAATTAATCATTACTTAAACTATTCTGGATAAGGATTTTATTCCGAAAACCATTACTGACAAGATCTACATAACGTACCTAGCCAACGCATAACTAGCTAATAGAACATCGCCTAATATTGATTCTAAACATAAGCCTAATATTTATTAACAAAACATTTCACAATACCCAATCGCCTGCCCGATGCGACGTTGTCAAAGTCACTAGTCAAGGGCCTTACAGATCATTGGGAAATTAATATAAATTTTCTTATGACCCATTTTTGTCACTTATGCGGTTCCTAGACACAACAGACCACAGATAGGAGGTGCAATTCGTTTCCCCAAATCCTGTTGTTGCGGGGGGCGTCCATGGGTATCCATGAGCGGCATTGATTGCATAGGCATAAGCATCAGGTAAGCCGTCTGCAAGTTTGTCGTCCTTTTAATGTATCAAAAATAGGGCCCAGCAGGGTTGATATTGAGTATTCCAGAATTTAACCTGACAAAAAAAGGATTCCTCACGACCTTTCCCTTTTCTTTTTCTCAGTGGTATTTAAATAGTCTAAGAAAATTTTAAGTAGATGTTAGGAAAAAGGTTGCCCTTATTGATAAGAAGCAGGCTCCTCAAGTTCCAAAAAATAACAACCAAAAATAAAGACATAAGTACCTATATCGTAAAAATACTGAATAAAAGTGTGATTTTTTATTTATTTTTGTCTATCATAAGTAAGTACCAACCACTTCTTTGTTTAACGAGACCCGCTAGGTATAAGGAAAAATAACTCATAAAAATCTCTTCATAAAATACAAAGTAATTTGCCAACACTTTAGCGCACTTAAGTAATGCAACTTGCAACATTAAGTTACCGTCAGTTGTGCCACGTAATCGACGGCCAATGTTCGCCACACATTGGGGCCAAGGTTTGGGCCAACGGAACTGGTTTCTTAACCAAATATTATGTTATTTATTATAGGGTTATGTCATTGTTATGTTATATTTAAATTTTTTGTTGGATTTTTGTCTTTTAAAACACTTACTTAGCTCCAGTTATGCCCTTCGTGGTAACAGTTAAATTGTAATAGAGAATGTGGTATCTAATTGTTTTTAAGCAACAATGTTTTTGTTGGCAGTTGGTACTTACTTAGTTCCAAAAATAATATAATAGAAAAAATTGCCATCATTGTGGCTATAGGAGATATGGAACATTATTACTAATGCTGATGAGCATCCTACCTAATAAAAAAATACATTTGTTTAAAATTCGTAAAAAAAATCTTTGGGATAGCCAAAGTTTTGTTTTATTTGTGAGGGGAAAATCTATAAATATAAATGGTCTATTGGTTACTATCCCAAAGATGGCGTTATTATACAACTCGAATAACTTATTAAATTCCCTTTTTTATTTATATATTTTAAAACAGCTTATTGCTTGTATAGAGTATAGATATGACTTAGAATTACAAATGTTACATCCCATCATATCACCATCAGCCTATAAGTGCTCATTGCTGAGCAAAGGCCTCTTCTCACACGGAGAAGGTTTAAGTATTAATCGCCACGCTTGCTTTGGATTGGCGAAAACAAACGAATAATTAAAAGTTATAAGTCCAGGTGTCCTCACAATGTTTTCCTTCGCCGTACCAATGTCACATAGCCTTTTAATTTTCCTAAACATTCGTCATTATGTACCTACTAAAGTGGTTCTATGTAAGCAGAAATACGTATTAAGGCCAGTGACTAAATGGAGAACAGTCAAGGTTTTATACAAACTAGATATGGTAATATTGGTAGGTAAATAATTTAATGCTTTCTGTACCTATCTATTCCATCGTAGAAATATTTACTTTTTGAAATGTCTCATAAAAAGTCTTAAACGTGATGTCTTAGGCAGCCATCTTGTCGAAGTGTCAACAATTCAAAATGGCGAAATTAAAATATTATAATAGCTTTGTTTTCGAATTGTTCTAAACAAACAAACTATCTATTACAATTAATTGTAATTATAGATAATAATGGTGACAGTTTACCTGATCTGAGGGTCTATAAATTGTAACCACAAAAGGGCACTTTCCTGACACAAATTGTTATTATAAGTACCTTTTCAATGGTTTTGTAACGCCATTGAATTTATGGGAACTAATATTTTGGGTCTGTTTAATCTGTAGATTAGTGTAGAGGATCGGCTCTCTCTTTCTCTCATACCCGGAGACCATATACTCAGTAATTTTTATATATTTAATTTTATTATTTTTTTAATGTTTGTTTTTTTTTTAATTTGTATTGCGTTTTTCATACGTCTTTCGTTGTCTGAGTGTATGTAATATTGCGAATAAATGTTTTTTCTCTTTCTTTATATATTTGTCTCTTTTATGTAGAGGTATAGCGGTGGTAGGTGGCAGAGTAACTGTGTTACACGAGGTCCTAAATTTATTATTTTAAAGATTGTATCCTTTTACAAGCAACGTATGTTATTCCTATTCACTGACATCAATTAAGAAAAAACAAAAAAAAATCACGGCCTCAGAGAAATTTTTGAATACAATTATATTAATAAAAAGTAAGAATTTTCTTTGACTTTATTTATTTAACACTTTCTGTACATAAAAATACAAAGGCGGACTTAATACCCGAATGCATTTCTTTACCAGACCATGATTTGAGAAACTTCAGAAAACCGATATTTTATTGTATTGACAATCAATTAATAAACAAGGTAGTTGTTAGGGAGATTTCAAACTTAAATCTATACTAATATTATAAAGAGGTAAAATTTGTAAGTTTATAAGTTTGTATGTAGGGGGTAATCTTTGGAACCGCTGGTCGGATTACCAAAATTCTTTCACTGATAGATAGCTACAATGATCCTGAGTGCTATAGGCTATAAAACACCCTACGATTAAATCGAGCCGAGCAGCGGTTGAAACCGCGCGAGAGTAGCTAGTAACTTATAATTCATCTATAACAAGTCAATAATCTATCACAAAATATGAAAGTACAATCAGTGTTAAGTAACAACATAGTACTTCCATACAAAGATATGGCTAAAAGTAAAAATAAGACTGTGAATTGACGAAATGTACCTACTTCACACCTACATATATTTGCCCTCTTAGTATTAATTTGTACAAGAAATTAGATAGAAATGTATAAAAGAAACGTCCTTGAAAACTACGCAATAATATATCTTTGTGTGTAAGTATGTAGCTAAGAAATTACTCAATGGATTTACCGTTTTCGTCAAACTTCGTAAGTAGGTATAGCCATTTTGGTTCGAACCTTAAAAAGATATTTATTAGTGGGATCTATAAATGGTTTCTTTTTTAAGGAGGATGAACCATCGAGCGACTTATATCGCCCTAGATGGGGCGAAAGAGAGTGTAAAAGTCTTTGGAGATTATCAGTCTATAAGTGCCTACATCTGAGCAAAGACCTCTT
The DNA here is from genome assembly GCA_902829305.4 of Spodoptera exigua. NCBI lineage: Eukaryota > Metazoa > Arthropoda > Insecta > Lepidoptera > Noctuidae > Spodoptera > Spodoptera exigua. The sequence continues at coordinate 3,342,102 of LR824624.2, forward strand.
CCAACGCGTAGCACATTTGGAAATAATCACCACGCTTGGTCAATGCGGATTGGCGATTTCGAGCGTATAATTAGAAATTAAATAAATGCAAGTTTCCTCACGGTGTTTTCCTTCGCCGTTACGGTTTGTCAGTGGTGTCTAAATTATTAAAGAAAGTACCTACATTTAACTCGTTAACAGTCACATTGGTATTTGCCAGGTTTCGCACCCGTACACTTATACATGAGAAGCACCTTAACCCCTAGACCACCAGGACATACGAAATAAGAATCTTACTGACTAAAAACCTTCTCCTGCTTCGAGCCAGCCCGCAACCCCAGCTGGCACAGTTCTATTTAAGCTTTTTTTGGGGAAGTCATCAAATGACTTCTCCCGGCCAGGGTAAGGCGAGAGAGAGTGTCAGACTCTTACTGACTAAAAATCCCCCCTTCTTTCTCCTGCATTGGGCCGAGGCGTGCCACATTTCGCTTACCCCGCGACCCCAGCTGAACATCAGCCCTGTAGGGCCCCGTCTGTAGTTTTGAGGAGCGCGCGAAACGCTACGCACCGTACGCTCGGGAGTTCTATTTAAGCTACTGACTAAGTTAAACATAGAAGAAAGACCAATAAAAATCTCCTAGTTTATGATCACGTAATGTATTGTTAGTACAATAACGGTGTAATCACGTTTTCATAACAAAATTAAACTAAATCTGCCGACTCATTGCTTTTGTAAGCAGACGTGTTTGTGAAAGTATTATATAGTTTATATTCAAATTCTCAAGTTTATAATATTATGTAGTTTGATATGTAACACAATGTCACGTCTTTTAATCACTGTGAAGTATGCAATGCTTAAGTATATTAAATGTTAACTTTATATAAAAAACCCCACACTAGGATATTGTCCTGTGTCGTGGGTGCGTTTATAACCATAAAAGTTTACTTACCTTCACAGGCAACCCAGACTCGAAACAACAATTTCTGGATCACACAATGTGTTGTTCCGTGCGGGAATCAATTCTGACTGCACTGATGGTTGGATAACTGGCTGACGCAACACGTGCCGCGGGATCGATTCCCGCACGGAACAAATCTTTTTGTGATCAACAAATTGTTGTACCAGGTCTGCGTGTGATGTGTATGTGAAATTGTATGTTTGTTACCGCACCCACGACACAAAAACAAAGCCTCGTGTGGGGCAACATTAAAAAAAAACCAGAGACACTTTGCACAACAGCCAGTTGCCCAGCCACTACATCTAACTTAACTCTTTTGGATAGATTTATAATGAGTTACAAAAAATATGGGATGAGCCATGCTTTGATACGAATGGAACGATCCAATCGGTGTAATACCAAGGTCTTACAGAAAACATGCTCGGAAGAACGCTCGCTTTTTGTTTCGCCGTAGGTGTAAGGTAATCAAAGGCCTATCCTTACCTCCCTTTGCACTGATTTTACCATTTGACTTTTAGAACGAAAAGTGTGGGATAGCCATTTTTCAGCATGAATGGGCCGGCGTGATACATACGGTAAACTGGCTTGTGAAGCAATAAAAAACGCAATCTAACTAAAAAACTGAAGCAAAATCAAAACGAAATGAAACACAAAATACTGTTACAAATGATCGCTTTGACGTTAATGGGACTGAAAACAGAAACAATAAAAAATCACCTCAATTCCAGACTGAAAAGGTTTATTTTTGCTTCGAGAATGTAAATTCATCTTACGACCAAGTTCAAACAAGCTACACTCCCTTAAAGTTGAATGAACTCAAATAAAAAAGGTTTTAATCTGATCAAGTGACAAGAAAAAATAATATATTTTGCAAGCTTGCATCACACGGCATGTTTCTAAGTGCACCGCTTTCAATTACAACGCTTTGTTTGATTTGACAATTTATTTTGTGAGTGAAAATAAAATGGATTGTAAGCAGATTATAGAACATGTTAAGAATATGTAAACGTCTAGAAGAATACCAGTTTAAGTGCAGGGCCCTGTCTTACTTACATATAGATACTGAATGCCTAATACCTGTTTCGGCGCAAAAAATAATTATGCACTAACACTTTAACACCCTTATTTCAGGTCTGTGCCTTCGGCTTGACCTTTCGGAGATAACTACCCCTACATTAGAGTACACACATGGCTACTACTGACCTTCTTTATCCTTTGTGTGAGTGCAACCTGCTTAGCGAGCATCTCCTTGCGTCGTCGCGCATGCGCGAGACGCAGCGGCGGCAGGCGCGCGAGGCGTGAGCGCGCTCTTGTTAGTACGCTATCACCACGTTAGCGTGCGCACATGCTGCTATTTTATGCAATAAGATACGTGAAACGAGAATACGAGTAACGTTGTTGTAACGTTTTTAAAGTGTTAAGTGACTTGCCAGTGGATTACAAGCCAACGTAACGAATTGGTAAGTCCTTGATATTTGTTTTATTCTTTTTGTGAGTGCTTTATCTGTTGATATATCAGGAATCTGCTGAGTGTAAATATAATTTTTGTTGCTGTGCATGGCTAAGCTGGATATTTGTACACATGCATGTCGGTTCGCTATCGCAACCAATGCTGACTAGCTCTGTCGGACATTCCATCCACAGGGTGCGTGAGATATCTGTTCTATACGACACGTCAGCTGCACGGCTACTGTCATAAATGTCAGATACTCGCTCGCGCGGCGCGGCTCAAAAATTGAGCGGCGCGGCTAAAATATTGAGCGGCGCGGCTCAAAATATTGCGCGGCCCGGCTCAAATATTGAGCGGCGCGGCTCAAAATATTGCGCGGCGCGGCTCAAATATTGAGCGGCGCGGCTCGAGTTTCCAGCCGCGCGGCGCGAATATTGTATGGCGTGGCTTGACGGCCGACCTATGCAACTAACCTATACATAGGGTATCCAACGAACCGCCTGCGCCTACGGTTACAGTCGATTATGGGTTTGTCAGTAACGCTGACTGACATGACAGCTTAGTAACGATCTCGTTGCTTGCTTCAGATGGCGCAGGGAAGAGGCTATACGACGCTTGGGGAGTTGCTTGACGAGAATGCGGAAACCCAACAAGATGAGGCGATACTGGAGCGTATCAAGATCTTGGCGCAGGAGTCTCTACCCAAGGGTTGGACACAATGGGAAGTCATTAACGCCTCAAAGGAGGAGATTTTCGGGGAAAAACCTGAACCTAACGTTTTGAATAAACTAGTGTTCGCGATCCCTACGGTAGGTTTAGTTTGAGCCTTTGATCCAGAGGCAGATCATCTCTCAGAAAAGGGATATCGTGAAATAAGGTTCAAATTGCTAGATTGGGCATTTACCCGCGCCCTCGTTCTGGGGCCGCCCTCAATAGCAAACCGAATTAGGGGATCAGCGGCCCGCACCGAGCTTTTCAAGCAATCGGTGGATGGATTACGGCCTCTGCTGCACACCCGGTATGAGGCTAACAAAATCCTATCGGGCCGCCTCTCAGAGTCCGAAAAATCTAACCGTAAGAGGAGAAGTTGTTCATCCGTGTTCGATCGCAGCCAATCACAAAAGCGAAGACGAATCTCACCCGTGGCATCAACATCACAAGATAGTAGGATCGAGTGCTTAGAAAAGAAAATGGACAGCATGTTTGCTCTCCTCTTAGAAAGAATTGACACTCATCACCAGCAGCAAACAAATCTGGCTCAGACAAGGGAGCCAGACTCAGATAAGGAGAATTACTCAGACTCGGAAGAATATTCAGGTTCTGATTCATCGGCTGGTTGCTCTTGGAATGGCCCGAAGATGGATATTTTTTCAAGGGGCCCAGAAATGTCACCACCTACTGAAATAGAATTCCGTCCCAGGATAAAAGAGATGGACCCTCTCATACCAGAACCTTCCGAACCGATAAAGAAAGAGGGCATCGAATGTCAAAGACTGGGTTCGGAAGGCTGGAACCGGATCCGATACAAAGAGGTGGAAAAACGCTTACAGGCTGCCTCTGTTTTTAGTGCCTTAAAGGTTAATATAGAGCTTGGAAGTCTTAAAAATCAACCATTTCCTTTCCTAGCTAAACAGGAAGGTATGCTCGGCACTATTAGTCATGGTTTGCTTTTGCAGAGGAAGGCTCTGGCTGACGGACTCAATAATATTATAAAAAAATGTCCAGATGCGGGTGACGAATTACGTAAGCTTTTGGCTGATGACTCCCAATTTAAGGTCTTGTCGGATGATTTGCTGCAGTTCGTTTGTGCTCATCGTGCAGAAGCTATAGAGGCAAGACGAAGAGCTTATAAACCGAAGAACGTACCACTAGGTGCTGCTTTACACAGTATCCTACCGTCTTCTACCCATCTTTTTGATGAAAAACGATTGGGAACATTTCTGAGAGACAACGGTGGACTAGCACAGATATTTCCAGTTTTAAGTAACAGGTTTTCGGAGAGGAAAGGAAACAAAGAGACATTTCGTAAACCAACAGCGTCTCACCCAGCGAGAGGTAGACAGCAATCTGGGCGCACACATCTTTCAGCATCATCACACAATGCATCAGCCCAGCCAACAGCCTATCGTATGTCTGGAGGTTCCAAGCCTTCCAATAAGCAACGAAACCGACCCAGAAGGGATCAAAAGTTACCTAAGCGTAGGTACTGACAATTTTCGCGGGGGGCAACTAATGGATTTTCTTTGGCAGTGGGAAAAACTAGGAGCCCCAAAGAAGATCTTAAAGACAATTTCCGGTTACACAATACCATTTGTAACAAAACCACCATCAGTCCCCTTACGCGAAAACTTAGAAAGATTTACGACAAGATTCTCCGATGCAATGTCGAGGGAGTTAAAAATTCTCCTCAGAACAGGTGTAATAGAGAAGTGCGATGCTATGAACGGGTTTTTGTCTCGGATGTTTTTGATCCCAAAAACCAACGGAAAAGTGAGACAAATATTCGATCTTCGTCGCCTGAATTCTTTCCTCAAACCTGCAAAGTTTCGCTTAATAAATCAGAACCATATTCCGAATTTCTTGCAGGAGAACGATTATTTAGGAAAACTAGATATCAGTCAAGCTTATTTCCATATTCCCATAAAGGAAAGTCACCGAAGATACCTTGCTTTCGCTTATGCAGGCGAACTCTTGCAAATGACAGCCCTACCATTCGGGCTATCCAGCGCGCCACTGGCGTTCTCTCGAGTCAGCAAGTGGTTAGCCAGATTTCTGAGGGAGAGGGAAATTCGAGTTCTCGTATATCTAGACGACTTTCTGTTCGCGAACCAAGACCCAAACGAACTAGAAGGACAGATCAAATATGCAATAAATCTTCTACAGAGCCTTGGCTGGTGCGATAACTTTCAGAAATCGGTTTTAAAGCCTCAGAAAGAAATAGAATTCTTAGGAATCGTTTGGAACACCGAAATAAATCAAAAATGGTTACCACACGAAAAAGTTGTCCGGTTGCAGGCAGATCTAGATCTGCTCTTAAGGACAAGGTGTTGGTCTTGGCAGACAGGCACCGCTCTAGTGGGAAGACTGGGCTTCGCGTGTCTTGTAACCCCACTTGGGCGATTGCATACCAGGCATCTTCAAAGGGCCTGTCAAAAGCTTTCACAGCATCGACCAAGTCAAAAGATTGCAGTGACGTCGCTGGCACTGGACGATTGTTCTTGGTGGATGAAAAACGTTCAAAATCCAAGCAGAATTTTTGTACCAGAACCAACGTTTTTCATAAGCACGGATGCCTTCGACGAAGGCTGGGGAGTACAGATGAGCGATTATCATCGCTCAGGGAAATGGACAACCGACCAAGCGAGGTGGCACATAAACAGAAAGGAGCTCTTTACCGTTTATATAGCTCTAGTCGAGTTTCAAGATGTCTTGAAAGACCAGTCTGTTATGATACAATCCGACAACCGAACAGTAGTATCTTACCTGAGAAATCAGGGAGGTACAAGGTCGGTACTGCTTATGGAAATGACAAGGAAGATACTGTTATTTGCAAAACATCACAATATAACTCTCCAGTCATTTTATCTTCCAGGACGTTACAATTCAGTGGCCGACAGCTTGTCGAGAAGCAAGACTTTACCAGATTGGCATCTAAGGGAGGAGGTCACCGGGAAAATATTCTCGAGGTGGGGCACCCCTCAGATAGATCTGTTTGCCACGAGTCAGTCAACAGTAGTTCCAGTGTACGTCTCATTAGAGGCAAGGGATCCCCAGGCTCTTTACATAAATGCATTCAGTCGAATTTGGAATTACCATTTAGCCTGGGTATTTCCCCCTCCACCGCTTATACCCAGAGTTCTTCACCATCTCAACAGAGCATCCGGGACGTACCTAGTAGTTGTCCCACGCTGGGAATCGGTATTTTGGAGAAACAACCTCAAACGCAGAGCATTAGAAGCCCCCTACCAGATATTCAACCTCAACAAGAATCTAGTGGACCTGTCAACCAATCAACCACCACAAAAAGTAGCAGAGTTGTTTTTAGAGGTCTGGAAGATACGGGGTGGAGCAAACTGGTAACAGGACTAGACCCTAATGATATTGAATTAATTCAGTCTGCTTGGCGGGATTCCACATGGCGAACATACGGGGCAGCGTGGAAACAGTGGGTTACGTGGTGTAGACAAAATGGGATAACTCCTAGCTGTCCTCGACCCCAGGAAGTAGCAACTTATTTGGGGTACCTCTCACGCATTAGAAAATTAGCCCCTGCTACAATTTTAGTGCATAAATCAGTAGTAGTTACTTTAGCAGACCCCACTCAGGAGAATCGGCTAGCTAGCCATCCCTTAGTGGTTGCCATGTTAAAGGCAATTAACATTCAAAGATGTTCAATGACAGTACCAAAGTCGCGGATTTGGAATGTTAATGATTTAATTCAGTGGTTGAAAATGAACTTACCTGATAGAAATAGTATTTATCAGGTGTCAAGACATTTAGCCATACTTCTTTTGTTAGCGTCTGAACGTCGTATTCACGACCTTACTCTTTTGAGCATTGATGACAGACACTGTGAAATATGCGATTCATCGATAACCTTCTGGCCCAAATTTGGTTCAAAGACTGATAACGCGAAATTTCGCCAATCAGGGTGGCATCTTACCTGTTCAGGAGACCCAAGTTTGAGCTTAGTTAAATGGGTAAGATGTTTGATCGAATTATCAAGTAAAAGAAGAAGGGCACGTACTGATTTGCATCACCTGTTTATAACGACCCATGGAGTAGTAAAAGCGGCCTCAAGAGCCACTATCGCCGGTTGGTTAAAGGTGCCTTTTACCGAACTGGGGATAACCAATAGTCCAGGTTCGATTCGATCAGCTGTTGCCTCTCATCATTTTCAAAATTATATAGCTGTAGACGACATTCTGAAAAGGGGCAACTGGAGAGGCTCTGATAATTTTTTCAAGCATTATTGCAGGCCGGTAAGCCAACCCAGAAATAGTGATGTCAACCCTCTTAGTGATTCGTTTACAGCAATGTAACTGGGCTTGTTAGTTCTTAAGACGATTGTTATAACTTATGTGATAATATTAAGACTGATTGTCACTGTTGGATCTCATTATTTTGTTTATTAAATTAGAGAAAATTATTTTTTAAGTTGAGTTGGCTAGGTAGCCTAAAATAGTTGTCAGCTTATGACAATAAATCACCTGTTCTTATGTCAAGATACTGTTGTTTTATTGTAACACATTACCCTATCACAGTACGCTTTACCGCGCCGGCAGAGGATAGACACGTCTCCGAAAGGTCAAGCCGAAGGCACAGACCTGAAATATAACCGTTTTCCCCCCAAAGGGAAGAAAACGAGTATTTCAGATCTTGCCGAGGCTTGACCTGAGCAAGTTCTTGCCGGCTTTCGGAGCTAGGTACTAACAAGAGCGCGCTCACGCCTCGCGCGCCTGCCGCCGCTGCGTCTCGCGCATGCGCGACGACGCAAGGAGATGCTCGCTAAGCAGGTTGCACTCACACAAAGGATAAAGAAGGTCAGTAGTAGCCATGTGTGTACTCTAATGTAGGGGTAGTTATCTCCGAAAGGTCAAGCCTCGGCAAGATCTGAAATACTCGTTTTCTTCCCTTTGGGGGGAAAACGGTTATATATGTACTAAATTTTTGCTAATAATTTAGTAGCCATCTTGTTCTTAATTTTTGTCTGTTTGCTGTTGATCTTTTGTAGCCCCAAAAAACGCTGTATATGACTATCTATAGGTATGTACCTACCTATTACGATAGTCTATATGTTTAATTTGGAACATGTCTCTTGTTTTCTGAATATTTAATAAAGATCACAGAACCGCTTACGGACAAACCTGAACATTTTAAGCTGCAAACTGCGACGCATACTACGCCTAGGGGCTATCAGCCAAGGATGTGGGTCGAGCGCCATAATGAACTGTGGCCCGTGTAGCAGGAGGAGGAGCGGTGTGGTTTTTGATCAGTAAAAGTCTGGTCGAGAGACTCCTTCTGGGAGAAGTCCCTTGATGATTTTCACCAATAAACAAACCGTAGAATCTATATCATACTGGCTCTTATAAATATGATGGAGAGGAGAGTGCACTGTCAAAACTTGATTCCCTAGATACCTCAAAAACTACTTAGGCAGTTGATTCAGATATTTTTATCAGGTTTCGCTAAAAAGATAGATCTACGTAAGTAGTTAGATTGAGACAAATTTCGTTCTTCGAAACCACGGATGAAAAATTGGCAAATTAAATGAATTAATAATGTCTAAAGAGAGAAAATATTTAATTAAGAGTATAAAAAGTTCTAATGTTCTGAATGAGACTAATTTATTTTATCTCCACACGTAGCTACCTAAGTTAGAACAAGAGCTGAATTAAAAGTTTATTTTCCAATAATCAGATTAATTAAAAATGTATTCTTATTTCAACTAAGTACCTATACGTTGTTTTGTTTTCATTCTAATTTAATTTTATTCTCACGTGTTTGTCCGCGATGAACTCCTAAACTACTAAATCGATTTTAAATTTGATTTGGATTCCGTGTGCATTTTGATCCAACTTGAAAGATAGTATAGCTTAAATACATCTCAATTTATAGTCACAATATTATTTACCTTAGCCACAGCAACGCGTGTCTGGGTCTGCTAGTAAAACGGTGTAGATAGGTTACATAAACAACGTTCGATTTTCAAAAACGGCACACTTATGCATGGATAAATCGTATGATACACGTTAAAGTGGGATGGCATGATTCAATAATTGCGAGTGAAAAAGAGACACATATGAAAAAGTGTGGCTAGTTAGCCACATTTTAATGTATCACTTGCTGAGCGCTTGTAACCTATATACACCTTTTTACTTATAATATCACTGGCCTAATATATAAAAGAAGAATAGTTTCTCAAAGGTTCGCTAATAAATTATCAAATAAATAGACAATTTACGAAATAAAACTAAAAGGACTTTTAGGTCAAAGTTAAAGTCGAGTTCTAATTAAAAACTTAATGTTCAATTTATATAAAGTAAAAACATTTAATTTGATTTATTATGGACGAACGTCTTGACACCTCAGCGTCTTTTCTTGTTTCATTTTAATTTTGAATTGTAAGTAGGTATTTAAATTTCTTTTTTTTTTGTATACTTTTATAAATGTTCTAAAGTCAAATTGAAGGTATTTATTACAATTACACATACTTTTTTATGTAAACGAGCAGACGGATTACCTGATGGTAAGCAATCAGGAGGAGTTACGAGTGAGTGGCCGACCTTTTACGGATTAGGGATTTGCAGATTTAGGAATTGAGAAGGGATTGGGGACGGGGAAGTATTGGGCCTCCGGTAATCTCACACACTCGGCGAAACACAATCCTGTGGTTGTTTCACGCCGGTCTTCTGTGAGGCCGTGGTACTTATCACTCCGGTCGAGCCGACCCATTCGCGCCAAAGCATGGCTCTCCCACATTTATGCATGGCTCTTCCACACTTATTGGTAAGTTATGTAAAAAATACAGATAAAAAGAGCTGTGATCCAGAAAAGTATTGCAAAGAGGGCTATGATAAAATAAAGAGTATGTCACGTAGGTAAAACTCTAATATGAAAAAGTTCTTACAAAACGACAGTTTTAATGTTGGCTGTAAAGTTAGCCTACTATCTGTGGCATGATGCTACACAGCTATTAAAAAGATGTATAGATTTAGATTCGATTATTAATAAAAGAAATGAATCTCCAATTTTGTCGATATAATTTAGAAAATTTAATGTTAACGCATATATTTTTAATAGCACTGCCAATACCTCTTTTCTGTTTTGTAAAAAAATGTCAAATGGTTTATCTCTCCCTGGGTGGAGCAGAAGACATAATTACGTAAGTACTCGCAACTTCAGCAGGACATTGACCCTACTGAACCTCATTTGTGGAGGTCAGGTGTCGCGAATTACTCTTGGCTCTAGTCCTGGTCGACGAGCAAGGATAGCTCGCCTCCCGACTTACGAATGCCGCTAATAGTGACGATTCCCGACGCCCTGAGAGTTTTCTGTGACGGCTGAAGCGTGAGGAGGATACAGTACTAATAACTCTAAGTGAGAGGAAAAGCTTGAGTCATAATTGAAACAAAGGCGTGATAATAACACATCCATATTTAATTTATGAATAGGTAATAGAAGGAACCATAAAAGTCCGACATGTTTATGTGTGTACTATAATTAAGCACTTTATTATGTATGTTGACAATAAAGAAACAACATAAATATTATTATGTAGGTACCTATTTAAACAATGACTTTCCTTGAGCCTCTGTTCCTATAAATCGCGGCTCAGCTTGGAGCAGGATATTGCCGGCGGCCATTCCGCATTGAAAAAACATCGAAAATTATTCTACAAAAACAGATTTTGCTTCATAACGAAAACCTTTTAAGTTTTCAAATATACACATCATCACTCACACATTATCAGCCTACATGATCGTGGCCACTGCTGACCAAATACCTCTCTTCACCACGGAAACTTTGAGATTTCAAACTAAAACTAAATTATAAATCCAGATTTTCTCACGATGTTTTCCTTCACCATATCAGTTGTTACTAAATAAATATAACTCGGAAACAGTCACGTTGGTACTGGCAAGGTTTAAACCTATTGTATAAATTAAACATACTACAAATAGAACTTCCACCCTCTGGGCGCCTTAACCACGACGACGTTTCAAGAAACGTTTATCAAAAAAACCGTTACATAAATAACTGTTATTAATCAATTCGGTAGATTTAACATTCGTTATTAATAGCACAAAACTTTATTAGACACGATACTATGATAGAAATATCTATGAATAACTATTTTTTCTTTAATAACACGTCATTCATAACGTACCTATTATAATCAATAACTGGTTTTACGATCTGGTATTTTCCAAGAAACATCATTAAGTCAATATGAATTTTGACTTGGAGGTGTTAATTAGAATTAGCTTGACATGACGTCATCATCATCATAAGTAGTTTGCTAAGGTACAAAGTTAATAATGATATTAAATTAATTCGTAATTGTTTAGTTTGGAAAATCAAACTTACCTATACCTTTAATTTTACTGTATGCCAAACGATTAGACAGATTATATGATGGTAAGCAATCTGCGTCGCCCATAGCAACCCGCAAGTTAGGAGTGCGTTGCCGGCCTTTTGGGGATAAGGGTTTCGAATATATAAGGATTGGGAAGGGATGTGCGGAGGACGATTGGACCTCCGGTAACCTCAATCACACGTCGAAACATAACGCTGTGGCGACGAAGAAACTTATCTCAGAAAAAATACTGTTAGTGTTACTGCTTACAAACTTTTTAGCTGTTACTATAAACTTTACAGCCAACTTACCTGAATAAGCTATTTAAATAATTGCCAGAATGACTAGATTGATAAAATGGCAGTGGTTTTCATTCGCGCCGTAAATTAAATGACTGATATTTAGTTAATTGGCAAAATAGTTATTAAGATTATAATCTATACCTATCTGTGCTAATTTATATATATATATAATAGTGTGGAATAACTCTTAGACTCCATATACATGCTATTAACGATAGATAACGCTGGCAAAGTCGCTGGCAGAGGCTAATCTATGCATATTTTCTTTAGTCATCATATAAGTAACAAGGTTCCTACTAAACACTGCACTATGCACACAATTCGTGCTAATTATGCGAAGGACAATTAAAAACAAACGCTTTATACTCAGCCAAACAATGGACGACCCACGCAGTTTCCCACAAAAACATTTAATTCGGCATCTACATGAGTAGGTACTATAAAAACTACGTCATCATTACACAATTCTGTTGCTTATAAACAAAAATTGTGTTATATATTTAGTTAAAGATACTAAGCTGAGTACAATATAATTTTTTTATGGAATAGAAGTCAAACGAGCGCACGGATCACCTGCGGTGTCGCCCATGGACACCCGCAACACCAGAGGTGTCACAGGTGCGTTGCCGGCCTTATATGCCCGAGTGAATATGCAAAAATGTAAACTGATAAATTATGTACAACAACATGTGTTTTTTTTTATATGATAGGGCGACAAACGAACAGACAGATTACGTGTTAGTATGCAATTAGCGCAGTACATGGACACCCAGCTACACTAGAGAAGTTATGAGTGCGTTGCCTGCCTTTTTGGATTAGAATGTTGCAGATTTAAAGATTGGAAAGAGATGGGGGAGAGGAAGGATTGTGCCTCCGGTAACCTCACACTACAAGTATATTTAATATATATATGTTTGGTATATTTAATTCAATTTCCTTGCTTCTGCACCTGCCACTAGATTATCTCTGCATCACCCAAAGCTAGACTGGTAGAGAATGCTCATTGCATTAAGTCCGCCTATGTACAGTGTTTTGTGCATGAAGTCTCAAATAAATAAAAAAATAAATATTTTCTTCATAAAAAATATAATAAAATTCGATTTATACTTAGTTAAAACGAACTAAAGTTTAGGGGTACAGTGACACCACATTATTACTCAGTATAAAATACAATATTTGAAATGAATATAATTATCTTAAAATATTTCTAAAAAAAATATTTCTTGTTGTTATTATTATATACGTGTTAACCTACTTGCTTACTTAAATTGTGATTATAAAAAAAATCATCCTATATTACCTAAAATTTCCTCAGATACAGTATACAATAAAATGCACTGCTATTTTGAACCTTATCACACACAACATAAACAAATAGAATAACAGAATGAAATGACTATTTGGCCTTCATGTACACTGACGCCACACTTTCCCCATCCTTTGATCACAAGCAAAGGGTCCAATGCCAAGCTAATTAGACCTTTGACGATCAAGGAAATTATCGGCAGTAATTATAGCATCGCTTTGAAGGCACGACTGTAAAGCGTCGGTCTGAATGGTGAATGCGATCTGTTTTATTGTTGTGGTTTGCGATTGGAGTGATTTTGTGATTTTGATTGGGTATTCTTCGAACGGCCATGTTGGGTTAGCCAAAAATCGGTTTGTTTGTTTTTGTGTCGGGTAAATAAGTCTTATTATGTTAACTGTGTGTGCCTATCTTTTTTATGGGAAAAGCCTGCTACAACCTCCTAAAATCACTGCTAGTCCTGTAAGCCAGGATCTAAAGAGGACACAACCATGAAAACATTGGGACACTAAAGTCCGGTGCAACCCAGGGACAGGGACGAAATAAATCAGAAGATATTATTTGAGGAGAAGAAAAATAGTTTCTCTCTTAAATATAGCACGGTCCCAGCCTGGAGCTGTACAAGGAAAGGTGAAGTTTTAAGTCAGTACAAGTTTGACTACCTATCGCTACCCCACCCAGGGCAACAAAAAATAATTTGATGACGTTTAATTCCTTAAAAAACCGTAAAATAGTTAAATACATATACCACAAGAACGCGAATTTTAACTCTTAGATTCAATCAGACATTGAAAAAGTTTTAATTAAGTATGAACCATAAATATTTTGACGCAATATTAGCAAAAACTCTTGACGTATTAAAGTATGTAAAAAAAAAGTTGTTTTCATAACTATACAAAGTAAATCTAGTTTATCGACACGATCAACCTTATCAATCACTTATCTTAAATACACCATGATGGCAAAAATATGTATACTTATGTACCTATATATATAGGGTACAGGGTGACATTTTTTCAGCCGGGGTTGCGGGGTAAGCGCAATGAGGCACCGCGACCTCGGCACAGAGCAGGGGAAGGAACAGGGGGGTTTTTAGTCAGTAAGAGTCTAACTAGAAGTCTAGAAGTCATTTGATGATGTTCCCCTCACAAAAAAAGGGTGACATTTTGAACGAAGGACATTATCAAGGGCCCGATTCCAGCGCTCAAATAAAAAAATTTGCTTCTCCATGTACAATTAAAAAAAGGGAAATAAATTTATTCGTTCAGACTTCGGTCCAGAGGGAGTGTCACACTCTTACTGACTAAAAACCCCCCTGTTCCATCTCCTGCTTTAGGCCGAGGACGCGGTAGCTTATTACGCTAGCCCCGCAACCCTGGCTGTTCATATCAGCCCTGGCATTCCCTTCTTTGACTGATTTTACTGACTAAAAACCTATATTAAAGAAACCGGTTCGTCTCCCGAACAGCTTTTTTGCTAAAATAAGAACCGATGGACAGCCATAACATCTGAGGAAAACTACGTTATTTTATTTTGTTCGTTTAGACTCCGGTGGACAGTATTCTAGAAACAAAATTTAATTTAGAATTTATTATTTAACCTTCTTATTAAAGTCTTCTGACTGGCAGCCAATGTTGACTAAATACATACAGACAGGTTTACCAAATGATATATCACAAAAAATCTAGTTTTCAACCTTGATCAAGGCTAGTGGTGTATAATTTACGATATCCGCTACGTATCATGTTAAATTGCACTCCGCTTTAACTTCAATGTTTTGTTTTGAGGAGGAATAATCATCATCAAATTACTTCTTGGGCCGAGAGGGAGTGTCAGACTCTCCGTCCCTTCTCCTGTTTCGGGTCGAGACCGCGGTACATTATGTATGACGCTTGACCCGCCCGCTTTAACTTAGGTAATACTTAGTTCTAAGTCTTCCTTAAGTGTTATAGGAATACATATGGATTTAGTTTTTTAACACTCTTCCTTACCGCACTCAGATTGGGTGACAAGCAATTGTTTTTGGAACAAAATCGTTATCTACTAAGAATTAAAGAATAGGATTTACTGAATGTTTCTGAGTACGTCAGTTAGTTTGACGAGGGATTGTTAGCTATCTAATACTAATCTCCACTTAATAATGCATATGATTATACATCACCTTATACATCACCATACATCACCAAACCTTCCTCTTCAATCGCGCTATCAATAAAAAACCGCTACCCAATCCATTACGTAGTGTTAAACATTAAGCAGTCAAAAAGAAAGTGGCTTTCTTCGTCCATAGTGTATCCCTAACATATGAACGAAAAAAGCGACTTTGTAGAAGTACACCCATGAACGTTTTATTGCAAAAAGTTGAAAAAAGAAACTTACTTTTTTTGTCACTAATATAACCATACCCTTTAGAAAATAAGCAAGATCACAGCAATAATTCCTTTCCTTGGTATAAGTATCATTTTGTAAGACTCATAACAATTGGCATTGTTCTAATCTGTTCGAACAATTGTAATCGATGAAGGTATAAAATGAACTTGTGTTGTAATATGTTTATTTATTCCATTTTTTATGTAAGTACTTTTTTCTTATCTTCATTTAAAGGTGAAAGATGATGATGTCAAAAAAAAATTCACCTTTATTTTGTTATTATAATCTGCTTTTAGCTACTTGATTAATAGTGTTTTTTTGTATTATAGTAAACTAATGTCAACTTTTGTATACTATAGCAAGCATCAAAAAATAGTGTAATTTATAGCGTAGCGGTATGCGCTGGCAACCCAAAGGCGTCCTTCCGACGCTGTCCGCGAGAGCGCGCCACGGAGTTGCCAGCGCATACCGCTACGCTATAAATTAAATAAATAAAAATTCGCAACTTTGTTCCAAATAAGTATACCGAAACTACAGAGCACCATGTTATATGACCTTTTTCGAAGGGAGGAAATTATCATATGCCTACCATATGCGAAATGGAGTATCATCACATCTTACTGGCTAAAAACCTCCCCGTTCCTTCTCCTGCTCCAAGCCGAACCTGCGATACATTACTGCGCTTGGCCCCCAACTCTGGCTGGACATCAGCCCTGTAGGGCCCCATCTGTGAAGGTATTGGCTGTTTGGTACCTACACAATTATACTTACACGACCCCGGCTATAGTATCAGCCGGATTTGCGGGGTAAGCGCAATGAGGCACCGCGACCTTGGCATAGAGCAGGAGAAGGAACAGGAGGGTTGTTAGTCAGCAAGAGTCTGACAATAATTGGCGGGAGAAGTCATTTGAAACCCTAACCTCCCGGCTATAGTATTGTCTTTAGTTTACAAGCTAACTTCGAAAAAAAACAATTAATGTGATTGTCTGAGTATGTATTTGAAAGGTATGTAATTTGGCAACCATTTGCTACGAAGATAATATCTTGTGGGATATCCGAACGATGTAATGTTGTAACACTGTCTCGGGGTCATTCTTTGTGTCTGTTTTAAAATTAATTAAGCTGATTGTAGGAGTAAGCTTCTTAAGCATATTGGGGGTTTAAAACCTGGCAAGTACCCAAAGACTTTTCCGTATATATATTTTCTAAGATGATTTAGTCACCACTAACATACGGTGAAGGAAAACATCGTGAGGAAGCCTGTTTGAAATCGTCAATCCGCCTTAAGCAGGAGTGTTGATTATTGCTCAAACCATCTCCGTTTTTGAAGAGGCTTTTGCTCAGCAGTGGGCACTCATAGGCTGATGTTGATGTTGATGACGTCATAACTCAGTTTCATACAAATTTCATAGAAAAATATCGTTTTTAAGAATTTGATATAATTATTGAATTTGAATAGTTGGAAACTACCTACCGTATTTTGCTCTCTGTTCTGTTTCTGTTGCCTCTTTCAAGGATTTTGTAGGCAATTAGCTACATTTTAATAAGGTATTTTTTCCGATAAAGAAATCAAGGTATTTGTAATTAAGTTTAATTTTGAGGAGAAACAAAATAGGCAGTTGTGCCCTTTCAAACACTATAAACGTAAAAGTAACAAGCGAAAAATCATACTAAACTTACAAACAAAACCTGACCTTAAAACCGTCACACCAAAACACAAAATCGAACTGACACAGGACACCAATAATTACATAAAACCTGTTACGCCACTGGAGTTTATGAACAGTGAACAACTGCAAGTCAATCTTGTCATTGCTGTCAATTTCCTTTCAACTTTATTACCTTGATGTAAAGTAGAAAATTCAATAAAATTATTGATGGATTAGAGTAGATTAATCTGCTACTGTACCTATATGACCTTAAGAGGGTCTTGAACTGGTTTCAGATTATGACAACTGCTTATATTATGTACCAATTTACATCAGTGCTTCTATATGGAAGTCTATCCACAGTTGGTGTTAGATATGAGCAATAGAATATACTATACGTGGTCTCTTTCTGTGATAGTACCTATCACCTGATGGTAAGCAATTTGTGCTGCCCATGGGCACTCGAAAGTCGCCAAAGGATTTACAAGTTCGTTGCCGGCCTTTTGTGGGTTGTTAAGGATTTAAGGTAAAGGGAATCTATGTAGCTAATAAAAAAAAATATTTTACTTAATTCTATATTAAAATTTCAAAAAAATATTATTAATGCGAAAGTAACTCTGTCTTTTCTTCACGCGTAAACTACTGAACCGATTTCTGTGCAATTTGGTACGGATATACTTTGGAACGCGATAAAGGACATATATTATGATAGTTTTTGTACCAAAAATCTGCAGGAAGTCACTGTTCCACGCGAACTGAGTCGCAGGCAAAAGCTATTTTTAACAGAAAACATAAGAACAAAAACAATTTATTCTGTCCTCGTCTTCATCAGCAGCTACTAAAACTATGTATATCTTATTTCTCAATAATTAATTTCTTCTTAGAGTAGTCAAATAGGAAATACCGGCTTCATCAAGATTTTATTTCTAAAAATAAATTTATTGTTTCGGTAATTCATGATCTCTATCTTATACTAAGTAATAAAAACTATATGTCGGAGTACTGGCCATCAGCACAGGTGAAACCTCTTTGTCATACGTCGATATCAAACTACACTGTCAAATATCATAATTAAGTCCATACCGAACACCGAGCTCTGGTGAGGCGGCCTTCTTGTAAAACAGGACACTTAGTGTTGGACCTTCGTAGAATACGCACGCAGCCACGTGTTCGGTGGACGTTAAGTTCAAATCCAACCTAATCTTAATTATCCTTAGTTAAATTAATAGTTGTGATTGTAATATCAAGAGTTGTAAGAAGAGTGATTATAGCAACAGTTATTTTATTGAAATACTGTCTTCCTACCCGATAAATCACGCCCACATGTCAAATTATTCTAATCATAGTCGAAAGACTTCATATATTTAAATTAGGATTCCTTAAATAAAAACATATACAAAAATCAACATTACTGATGATCCTTACACAATCATGTTATCAGATCTACGCTAAAATAAAGAGAGCGTGAATCACTCAGAAGTTGACCATGGTCGTATGAATGTGTGGAAATTGTGACGTCACATAGATGCAATGCCACAGAGTAAACAGCAACTGGGTATTTTCCTATGTTAAAATTAAATTCCTTTAAGATTTCAATACAATTTCATAAATATTATAAGGAGTCTCACGCATGAGAAAACCTGGCAAGTACCAATGTGACTTTTTCCGAGTTAAATGTACTTTCTATGATTATTTAGACACCACTGACATACGGTGAAGGAAAACATCGTGAGGAAACCTGGACTTTATAATTTCTAATTATAAATTTGAAATCGCCAATCTGCATTGAGCAAGCGTGGTGATTAATGCCCAAACCTTCTCCGTATGAGAAGAGGCCTTTGCTCTGCAGTGGGCACTTATAGGCTGATGATGATGATGAGATAAATATTCAAAAATAAGCGTAGGTACTTCAGGGATTGATTTGACGATACCGTTATCGTTGTTATCGTTTTTCAATGGTGTCTTAATAAACATAGAAAGTACATAATAGGTAACATGGAAAAGTCACATTGGTACTTGCCAGGTTCCAAAATGCTTAAAAACCAAGTGTGGGAGATCCATGCTTCGGCAAGACTGGGTTGGCTCGACCGGAGTCATACCACAGCCTCACAGAATTCCGGCGTGAAACAACCACAGAGTTGTATTTCGACGTGCGAGTGAGGTTACCGGAGGCCCAAACCTTCCCCTTTCCCAATCCCTCCCCAATGCGTCCCCAATCCCTAAATCTATCTTATCTAATCCCTAATCCCCAAAAGGTCGGAAACGCACTCGTAACTCCTCTACTCTTGCGGGTGTCCATGGGCGGCGCTGATTGCTTACCATCAGGTAATCCGTCAGCTCGTTATCCAACCTATCACATAAAAAAAGGAACCGGGCGACTTAACCTCTGACCTCTGAGTCACTTCAACGACTTTGCATTAAATATTTTTCTCAAAATGATCTCCAAGTTCATATTTTACGTCAATATAGGTAAACAATTGACTGAATCTGTAGTCATACCTACACATTTCTTAACAAAAAGGTCCAAAGTTCAAATCCGTTCCGATTTGCAATAATATTGACAAATGTATAATATTTACGACCGTCACTGATGATGACTGAGACGATTCTGAGAAATAAAGAGAAAAAACCGAGTCTCAATATCATGATGATGATGCAAAGAATTTTGAAATAGGTTATATTAATGTAACGTTTCGTTGTACACTACGAGTATTTCACAACAATACTAGGTGTGTATCGCTTGCTAGATTTTGAGCGAGATTTAAACTTTGATTTTATTTCTTGCGTTAGCAAAAGTATTATAAAGGAGGTTTTACTTATTTTAAAATGACGTTTATGTTTCTTTTCTTGATTATACTACATATCTATACTTATAATATTATAAAGCTAAAGAGTTTGTTTATTTAAACGCGCTAATCTCCGGAACTATTGGTTTGAGTTGAACAATTAATTTTTGTGTTTATTAGTAAACTTATCGAGGAAGGCTATAAAACATCACGCTATGATTTTTAGGAGGTGACCAACCGCTCCAGGACAACTGCGTTAAATCATCCTTTGTTCGTTTAGACTCCGGACGACAGTATTCTAGAAACAAAATTAATCTCAGAATTTATTATTTAACCTTCTCATTAAAGTCTTCTGACCGACGGTCAATGTTGACTAAATACATACAGACAGGTTTACCAAACGATATATCACAAAAAATCTAGTTTTCAACCTTGATCAAAGTTAGTGGTGTATTATTTACGATATCTACCACTTTGCTTGAGTTGATTAAAGTTTCTTATTCTGACTTAAGACTTGATAAACATTCCATCCAAGTGCAAGAGAGCAAGGCATAGGCACGAATAAGCCGGCTCGGTTGAAGTGATACCACGTCACACAACGCGTCACAGGTGAGCGACGCGTTGTGTGCCGCGCAATGCTACTCATGAATATGAGCCCCCAGGACGGCTTGAAACTAATCGAGCTCATCAAACAGTTAAATGGGTGAGCTGTTATAAGCGATTGTGTTGGAAATGTGTTCATCCAAACTAATATTATAAATGCGAAAGTAACTCTGTCTGTCTTTTGTTCACGCCTAAACTACTGAACCTATTTGTGTGAAATTTGGTACGGACATAGTTTGGAACTCGAGAGTGGGCATAGGATCGTTTTTAAACCAAGAATCTCGCGGGCAAAAACCAGTTCAGAAATAAATATCAATTAAAGATTGATTAAGAAACTCCACGACACATTGTTAAAGCAAAGATTCTTAACAAATCAAACAGTTGTTTATCAAAACTTTTTTGTTTACTCGATCTATAGTCAAGGCTGAGTGATACAAGGGGAAAAATATACGTCAATACATCGGCGTGTCATATCCCTATGACAATGAATGACACGATCTTGAACTAATGACGTGTTATAGTCGTAACAATAAGATGGCAAAGAATTATTAATTTGTAAATTGCTATTTACATACGCTTGGGTTCATAATAACTACTGCAGTCATATCATTATTGAAAAGGTACCTACTCGTAAATGCATCACATAGTCATCATATAGCTTCTCCTCCTTGCGTAGGGCGAGAGAGGGGGTCAGTCTCTTACTGACTAAAAAAGGCTTCATCTAGTTTTTCCCGTATACTTTGACGTGTAAAAGTGCCGGTTTATGGATTATTGAAAAAAATAAATTCATTGTTTCATTGTTTCAATGCCACACTAGTACTTCTTTTGCTCCGAGCCGGACCATTACCCCTGCCTACATCAGCTAGATTGGGCCCTGTCTGTGGTGGTCTATTGGCTCTTTGAGGCCTTACGCGCCGTACGCACTGGTCTGGTTCTGGTCGGCCGGCAAGCTACAGGCGGCGAGTAGGTTAACATTTAATATTATGTTCTGTCTTTCAATGATATCAGAGGGCCTACCATGACCGGGCTAGAAAGAGGGATGGAGCTATACACCTTTTATAGCACCATCCCTCTTTCTCACCCGAAAGATTTCGCGCTTTAACACTTCATGGTAGGCCTAAAGGTCTTTGTGACCATGTTATGTTCATTGATTATTAAAAGGATTTTTTTTGCTGACACGACCCAAGTTCGAAGATTAACTATAAAAAAAGCTGTGTCATTGACGTGTGACATGCCTATGACATTATTATTATGAGTGACATGATCTTGAACTAATGACGGGTTATAATCGTAAACAGTTCCTTCTCATAGTAAAATGACAATGGATATTAATTTATAATATGCTTCTTACATACGTTCATGTTATAATAAGAAATGATTATTTTTTACCTACATGTAGACTTATATCATGGACACATTAGGGTCAGAGGCCAGCA
The DNA here is from genome assembly GCA_902829305.4 of Spodoptera exigua. Classification (NCBI taxonomy): domain Eukaryota; kingdom Metazoa; phylum Arthropoda; class Insecta; order Lepidoptera; family Noctuidae; genus Spodoptera; species Spodoptera exigua. The sequence goes on from LR824624.2 coordinate 3,364,021, forward strand.
TATAAAAGGTTTTTATGTGACAGGATGTGACGGATTACCTGATGGTAAGCAAACACAGACAACCGCAACTACAAAGGAGTTACGAGTGCGTTGCCGACATTTCAGAGATAGGGATTTTGGGAAAGATTGTGGGAGGGGAAGAATTGGGCCACCGGTACCCAAACTCACAGGATAAAAGACAACTTTGTAGGTATTTCACGCCAGTTTTCTGTGATGCCGTGGTATCACTTTCATTGTGCCGAAGCATGGCTCTCCCGCACTTAAGCTAAATACTATCTGTGAAAATGTATATAGGAATATAAAAATAATCCCAAACTTCTTTAGTCTTGGCATCACGCATTAACGGTTAGACCGATTCCTATAATTTATCATTATACTGTCTTTGCGTTTATCTTAAAAGTTATCTATACTAATATTATAAAGAGGTACAATTTGTAAGTTTGTATGTAGGGGGTAATCTTTGGAACCGCTGGTCGGATTGCCAAAATTCTTTCACTGATAGATAGCTACAATGTTCCTGAGTGCTATAGGTTATAAAACATCACGCTACGATCAAATGGAGCTGAGCAGCGGGTGAAACCGCGCGAGAGTTACTAGTATATTTATATAAACTTACACTAGCGACCCACCCCGGCTTCACACAGCAATGCTGATACTAAAATTTCTCCACTATTTAATGGATGGCTTTATACTGAGGAATGTTTAAAAATAATATTTAGCAACCTTCCTCTTCACTTCACAATCACTATCTGTTAAAAAAACCGCATCAAAATTCGTTGCGTAGTTTTGAAGATTAAATCATACATAGGGATATAGGGACATGGAAAGCGACTTTGTTTTATACTATGCAATGATTATTTGCACAGTCGTGGTCGTGGTGGCCCGGAGGTTAAGCAGTCCGCTTTCCATGCATGAGGGCGTGAGTTCGAAACCCGGCAAGTACCAATGTGACTTTTTCCGAGTTATATGTACTTTCTATGATTATTTAGACACCACTGACAAACGGTGAAGGTAAACATCGTGAGGAAACCTAGACTTATAATTTCTAATTATAAGTTTGAAATCACCAACCCGCATTAAGCAAGCGTGGTGATTGATGCTCAAACCTGCTCCGTGTGAGAAGAGGGCTTTGCTCAGCAGTGAGCACTTATGGGCTGATGATGATGATGATGCAATGATTCATCTCTGCTCTGTGTACCTTCTTAAAATACAGGAAATATATAAAAGTTATGTTTCATGAAGTGTTTCTATATGAGGTTGATATTATTTCTAGATTTCCTTATTTACTTTAGTACTTTACTCATATTGATTTAGGTTAATGAGGTAACTCATTTGATGTGTAATACTAGTAGAATAACATATTCCAAGAATGAGAATATTTTTTTTTTATAAATATATGTATATTGACTTACTAGATACTTAAATATTTCACTTTATATAGCACAGATAAGAAATTTAGCAATACACCGAAATCTGCAGTGCTATTCTGAAGCCGGAAAAAGTTTGACGTATGTTATTACATCAAATTGCCTCGAAAGTTAGTTTAAAAACCCAATTAAATGTATCGACATGCCAAAAACCCTTTCAAAAGCATCAAAATAAGGTTTCAATCAAGAATATACAGTATCTATGTGCCTGTATTTCTGTATGTGTGACTTCCTTATCACTTTATGGACGTATGTTGTTAAAAAATAATAAATAAATATTTCTCCTGTTTTCCGTCATCTGCTGACGGCGCTAGAGACGAACTTTCTGACCATCAAAACATTTTTTTAATCTCACCACGGATTCAGAAGCAACGACAAATTAATCCTCGTATTATCACGAATAACAAAAAAAATAGAATAGCCTGCTATGCTTTGGATTGCGGATGTATGCCAAGTCATATACCGCGGCCCCCAGCGTCTGAAGGAACGTTGTGTTTTTGAGTTAGTAAGAGTCTGACACTCCCACTCGCCTCACACAGGGCGGGAGAAAGGATTTGATGATATTCCATGCTCAAAAAAAAACTATGCAAGTTCTGAAATTAATTGAGTCCATTTTCCAAAAGTGAAATAAGGTCTCTCTTCAATAAAATATTTGTCATCTTACTTAAAAACCTACGATATAAAATATTAAAATTCAAATATCATGTGTGACAACGCCTAACATATTATAAGTATGTTTCAGCTTATGTATTTATATGTCTATATTCACATCCTGTTTTTTTTAATATCAATGTTAAACTATTCGACATAATTGTCAATAATTTGTTATATCATTAAAGCTATATTTTATGACTTTATAATTAACGTACGATCGTACAAAATGTAGGTAATTAAAAAACAACAAAAACATTTTTTTTTGTACCAGACGTTTTAGGAACAAATTTAAGGAGTTTTGTATACTTTTTGTTATGCTAGTAGCTAATAATACTTTGTACCACTGTAATTGCTACGGCATTGTGTACATCATTATCATACAATTTCAATTTTTAGATGCGACAAAAAGTAGAAACTGATATTTTAGTTCTTAAGAGACGGCGCCACTGGCGACTTTGGGGCTACCATATCAATAACTATTAGGTATAAGATTTGTAAACAATATTTATAGTTAAATATTTAAAACTAGTTTTATATTAATATGTTAATACAAAACTAGTTATATTTAGCAAAATGTGCTCAGGGTGATATAGAAAATCAACGACATTTATGATTTTTTTAGACTTTGAGTTCTAAATCATCCTTCATTGGATTCATAATTACTGTTTATTGCTAAAGTTAACTCTCTTCCCTCATGTCTGTAAGCCCCGAAGTGAATACCTGGGAGTCTTTAAGATCTAATTGAATAGTTGACTTATTGGAAGGCGTATAAGAAATACGCCTTCCAATAAGTGTGAGGGGAAAATCATCAAATGACCTCTCCCGCCCAGGGTGGGGGGGGGGGGCGAGGTAGGGAGTGTCAGACTCTTGCTGACTAAACCCCCCCCCCCGTTCCTTCTCCTGCTCTAGGCCGAGGTCGCGGTGCCTCATTGCGCTTACCCCGCAACCCCTGAACATCAGCCCCATCTACATAGTCTGGCTATAAATACTGTTACAATTAAAAATAAACAAAATAGACTACTGGAATTACTGGTCCGACTACAAGACTAGGTATAGTGGTCTATTAGTACTTTGAGGCGCGCGCGGAACGCTAGGCGCCGTACACTCGAGTCTGTTTCTGATCGGGCGACGCGCTACCCTTACTCGCTGTCCGCAGACCCGCGCTTGTGGCCGGAGATCGTCTCTCGTTATTGAAAGGCGTGACATACAATTATACCTATGTATCTATTGTTTTTTCTCATTTATGTGCACAGCATTCAAAGGGATTTCCTATTTGAGATTATTAAACAATGGTCCATAACATGACATTCATCGCTTGTAGTTACTTACTTATGTTTAAAAGTTGAGCATTCTTCTCTAACACTTGCATTATTAGTTTCGTTTATTTAATTCAACTAAAGTTGGAACTCCGCTATCTACCGTTCATCAGACAAAAACTGGCTGACACTGAGAACACGGAGACCAGGTCATCGTCGGTAGGGAAAGGATTGGGCCTCCGGTAACCTCACTCACACGGCGAAACACAACGTTGTGGTTGTTTCACGCCGGTTTTCTGTGAGGCCGTGGTATAACTCCGGTCGAGCCGACCCATTCGTGCCGAAGCATCTCCCACACTCTCTGGAATTACTGGTCCGAATTAAACGATGTTTGTTGGATAGCCTATTTATTAACTGCGCTGCGACCAGTAATAGGGGCCTAACAGTTACATAGTAAAAAAACGCAGAAAAAATTACATTTCATTACAGGTATAACGTTGATTGTATTCCATACTAGCGAACCACCCTAGCTTTGCTTGCAATGCTGATACTAAATGTCTCCGCTACTTATTGGATGTTATAATACATATAAACCTTCCTCTTCAATCACTCTATCCATTACCTTCGAAAAAAGTCGCATCAAATTATAAAGATTTAAGCACACATAGCGATATAGGAACACAAAAAGCACCTTTGTATAGTGATTTAGAAATTGAAACTCTGTTCTTATATAAGTATCTAATGATCATCATCATAATAATTGTAACACCAAAGTCATCAGAACGATATATTTAACTCCAAGTATTGCACATGCGTCATCACAGAACCGCGAAAATAATTACTGCATCACAATCTTCGTTACATCTGACACAAATGATATGATGTTGTCAATCTTGTACAACTCTTGCGCATCGTTTGAATCACTTGACGTAACGTTAACACGCTTTGGTCTTAGCAATCAGTGTCGCCTATAAACATGAGCCACACAACAGTACCTAGTTATTTTTTTGAGTGCAGGAAATGATCAAATGTCTTCTCTCCATGCCTTCAGTAGGCCATGAGGGAGTGTCAAATAGATTCTTCCTGACTAAAATACACACCGTTCTCCTGCACCAGATGGAGTCTTTCTAAGTTTAAGTGTGGGAGAGCGATGCTTCGGCACGAAGGAGTGATACCACGGCCTCACAGAAAACCGGCGTAAAACAGTCACAGCGTTGTGTTTCGCCGTGTGATTGAGGTTACCGGAGGCCCAATCGTTCCCCTCCCCCGATCCCTCCTCAATCCCTAATCCCTAAAAGGTCGGCAACGCACTCGTAACTCCTCCGTTGCGGGTGTCCATGGGCGGCGCTGATTACTTGCAATCAGGTAATCCGTTCGAAAAAAACCGATATGGCCTACGGACGAGCCATTCATGACCTTGTTTCTCCTACACTTACAATTTTTCTAAGAAAATGGTCGTTCGGTATAAGTAACGATGACAAAACTTACCAACCGATACCTTTTAAAAGCAAAGGCCTAAGGCCTCTTCTCACACGGAGAAGGTTTGAGCATTAATCACCACGCTTGCTCAATGCGGATTGGCGATTTCAAACTTATAAATAGAAATTATAAGCCCAGGTTTGCTCACGATATTTACCTTCACCGTACGTCAGTGGTGTCTAAATTATTATAGAAAGTACATATAACTTGGAAAAAGTCACACATTGTTACTTGCCAGGTTTCGAACACACACCAGACGCGAAGCGGGCTCCTTAAAACTAAGTGAAGGTACTATTTAACCTAAATTGTTCTAAAAGCGTGATAGGTCTTGAATACACTGCATTTCGACATTGCATGAGTCATGACTAGCAAAACTAGTACAATAACAAATCTTAAACGTTGGTATGTTTTACTAGCTTTTGCCCGCGACTTCGTTTGCATGGAATAGTGACTTCCTGCAGATTTTTGGCATAAAAATTACCCTATGTCCTTTCTGGAGTTCCAAACTATGTCAGTGCCAAATATCACAGAAATCGGTTCAGTATTTTAGGCGTGAAGAAAAGACAGACAGAAAGAAAAAAAGCAATAAAATAAAAGTATGAAATGACATTCCCAGGCCTGGAAAAGTCATTTCATGATTATCCCGTTTCAAAAAAGAGATAGATGTTTATATTTTTTCATAAATTCTACATTTAACAACATCGTATTAAGTAATCTAATAAAACCTTAAACATATTGAAGAAAAAAATTCACAGCCTTTATCAGTAACGGAATCAAAAACAACCATCATTCGATTTTTTGTCTGTCTGTCTGTATGTATGGTTGCGCATCACACGAAAACTACTGCATAGAATAGAATGAAATTTTCACCGGTAGATTGCTACAGATCTAATAGACTCACAAGCTTATAACCATATAAAAACATCTTTATTTTACACCTACATTTATAAATTATTTTAACTCAACGTTTTAATATAAACTAACCTTCAAACATCTAATTATCATGTTCAACTATTTAAATTATATCTGCTAATATTATAAGTGCTAATATTTACATATTTTTTCCCTTGGCCTCTAAAGTTTGTGAAGCGGTTAGGTTAGCTATAGATACTTATACAAGTGTGGGAGAGCCATGCTTCGGCACGAATGGGTCGGCTCGACCGGACTGATACCACGGCCATACAGAAAACCGGCGTGAAACACAGCATTGTGTTTCGTCGTTTAAGTGAAGTTGCTGGAGGCTCAATATTGTACAATACAAATCTCCACTCGGACGGAGACCGCTAGTATTATTTAAAACGCAAAAGTTTATAAGTATGGATGGATGCTTATTACTGTTTCACTACTGTAAAAAATAGGTACTGCAAGGATCTGATGGACATTTAGCTCAAAGTTCTAGCCTACTAATGTCTAAAAGGATTCAGATATCCTGTGACGTCATTGCCTCGACGTCCAACCCTCAAGCACTAAAAGTACACAGGTGTCGTCCCTCACCCATTTCAATATCGACTTTAATTCCGATGCTTAGAGCTTAAATTAAAGAATTTATGAACTTATTTACAAAAATGATTTATTTAAGAATAGTAAATATGAATGGTATTAAAAAACATACGCAATTTTTGGCTAAACCGCTGTCAGAAAATAGAACCTATAACATAGTTACGAAGGACGAAAATACTTTGCCATTAGCCTTGCCCACGCCATAGGTCAAATCCATATTAGTGAGATAATTACATATTAATTATTTCGAACGACAAAACAAATCAGTTCGGTCGCAATATCGCAAAGGTCGCACGTTTGAATCTCGGCTCACCAAGCCACTTATGCAATAATTGCTGATTGTCTTTCGAAAAATATTACGACTCCAATGATCATTACAAAAAGGTTTAAGACAATCAGATTTTTTCTTAAGGATGTTTTTTTTAATATTCTTGTGTAAAAAATGCCATAAAATTCAATGTAATGTCATAATGATGGTATAAGCGATCATCATTAAGGAATAAGCGGTGAATCAAGGCAATTTGTCTAAATGACTGATGATTATTTGTCGATAATATAATTTACTATGATATGTACGCCACAAATAGGTATCTATTATTTTCACTGATAGTGATAGTTGCAAAACATTTTAATAAAAGATCCATCATTCAGCTTATAGTACATAACTTATATCTTAACTGGCATAATATAAATAATAAAAAAAACAAAACTCACGTCAATATTCCAAGCTTCGAATACACAAATAACAAATAAAAGAACAGAAATCCAAATAATTGCACAACACACAACACTAATCACAAAAAACTCATGAATTTATTTATTAAAATAAATAAATAATATTCGCGAATAATCCAACTGAGCTAGCACGTCCGTTCTCTTTGGACGTTGGCATAACACTGAACTTGAAATTGGAATCGTACACTCCTGCGCAACTTTGCGTCTTGATTACCTTCGATGAGCTGCTTATATAAATTCGCTTCTAAGCTTAAGTAATAAAGTTTATAATCATGTCTCAACAATTAAAAGATTCTAGTTTAAAATTTATATTAATTTTAAGGATTTTCCACTTGGTTTCTTCTCCTTGATGTTGTTGGATGTTCTTTGTTTTAGATTGTAATGTTTTTAATTAATTTATGTGACGTAAAATATGGCTCGATAGTCACACTTAGCACGAAGTTGGAAATTTTATCCAGTGTTAATAAATAAGAAAGAATATAATATGATACGCAAACAATGGATGAAAAAATTATACACCTATAATAAAATTCGGAAGTTTGTAAGTTTGTATGTAGGTGATAATCTTTGGAACCGCTAGTCGGATTGCCAAAATTCTTTTACTGATAGATAGCTACAATGTTCCTGAGTGCTATAGGCTATAAATACATCACGCTACGATCAAATGGAGCCGAACAACGGGTGACACTGCGCGAGAGTAGCTACTAGTAGCTAGTATATTATATATGACCTTAACGTTATATTGTTGTGTCTAGATTAAGACGTCCGCTTCTCATGCATGAAGGTGCGGGTTCGAAACCAGGCAAGTACCAATTTGTCTTCTTCAGAGTTACTTATATGTACGGTTTTAAGATTATTAAGACACCACTTACACATGGTGAAGGTACACATCTTGAGAAAACCTGGATTCTTTCTATTTATAAGTTGGAAATTGCTAATCCGCCTTGAGCAAGCGTGGTGATTAATCTCCCTCAAACCTTCTCCTTGTTAGAATAGGTCTTTTCTTAGCAGTAGGCACGTATAGGCTGATGATGATGACGTTAAAATTCGACATGGTAGACTTTAGATAATTTTATGGACTCCACGTAAATTCTAATGAGAGTGAGTGAATGGTCTTACGTCAGGCACCATCCCTTAGGCAAAAAGGGTGAACCTTTTTGCCTAAGGGATGGTGCCTGACGTTCCAAAAAGAAGCAATAAGCTTTTGCCTAGTCACTTTTTTGAGGTGAGAAAATAATCAATTAACTTCCCTCGCCTAGTTTTGGACTCTTACACCCGGTTTTCGAAAGGCCGATCAATGTTAAAATCAATTTAATCTCTTGTCAAATCATCTGATTGGTTGACTGAACTATCAACAACCAATCAGACGACTTGACAAGAACAGGAGACTAGGTAATTTTAGCTTTGACAGTAAGTAACTAAAAAAATCCCGTTCCTTATCCTGCTCCGGGTCGGGGCCATGGTACATTGTTGAACTCGCCCCGGCTGAAATTGAATAGGGATAGTGAAGCAGATAGTGGAGAAAATACTTAATCCACCTTTAAAAAGACAAAGGTTAATATTGCGGAGCAAAGGCCTCTCTGGCATTAACCACCAAGCTTGCTTGCCCAAAACGAATTGCCATAATTAGACGAATAATCGTTAAGTACTTGACAGGTTTTGAACATGCGCCAATATGCATGGGAAGCCGGGGCCTCAACTTCGGGCCATCACAACACCTTAAGTATTATGAAATAAGAAATGGTAGCGACCCACATGTCTTCTCAAAGAAGAAATCCTTTTAAATAATTATCTATATTAGTAAACGTTGGCCAATTAATACCAAACATGTGGCTATTCTTGGGCATATATACTCTATTACTAGTCAGCCTTAACACCGGCCGGCTTTCGGACATTCCCCAAGGTCCATCCCGTGATATGTGTGTCGAGGCTGTGACAAACAGACATATTTGCAATATTTACTTCTTAATGTATATACCTTTTGCCTTTACAGTAAATTTTACGTCATATCGCCAACCTATAAGTGCCCACGGTTGAGCAAAGGCCTCTTCTAATACGGAGAAGGTTTGAGCATTAATCACCACGCTTGCTCAAGGCGGATTGGCAATTTAAAACTTAAAATTAGAAATAATAAGTCCAAGTTTCCCCGTAATGTTTTGTTTCGCCGTTTGCCGCTGATGTCCAAATAATCTTAGTAATAACATACTTATTTTATGTAACTGACTCGGAAAAGTCACATTGGTACTTGCTAGGTTTCGAATTCTCATTGATGAGAAGCTTACAAAAGTTATGTTTCATATTAGGAAATCGAAATACTTTCGATATCGTGGACACAAAATAATTACATTAACCCCTTTTTTTGTGAGGGAAAAAGGGACGACCTCCCGCCAGAGAGTGAGAGAGTGTCAGACTCTTACTGACTTAACCCCCGCTTCCCTCCGTTCCTTCTCTCTGGGCCAAGCCCCACGGCCTTATTGCGCTTACTCCGCAACCCCCCGGCTGCGATTGACACCCCTGCGAAGCATATGAACCTCAGTGTGTTTCTTTAGGTAATAAATGGCAAAAATAAAGTTTTGCTATCTATGGATGACAATAAAATTCTTATTAGGTATTTCAACCTCTAAATTCTGACTTCGGTGTATAATAGATATATTCCTTGTCTTATAAACTGGTAGTAAAAAATGACATCATTTAATAAGACACGCGTCAACAGGATCCTATAATTGTTAACAACTCATTAGGGCGGAAACGATCTTTTTTTTTTTTATGTAATAGGGCGGCAAACGAGCAGACCGATTACCTGGTGGTAAGCAATCAGCGCCGCCCATGGACACTCGCAACGGAGGAGTTACGAGTGCGTTGCCGACCTCTTAGGAATTAGGGATTTGGAGATTTAGGGATTGAGGAGGGATTGGGGAAGGGGAAGGATTGGGCCTCCGGTAACCTCACTCACACGGCGAAACACAACGCAGTGGTTATTTCACGCCGGTTTTCTGTGAGGCCGTGGTATCACTCCGGTCGAGCCGACCCATTCGTGCCGAAGCATGGCTCTCCCACACTTGTATCTTATGACTACTCTGCTGCTTTGGACGTCCATGAGCGATTGAATATTACGTTAAAAGATCAGCACCCTAGATATGTAAATGCCTCTCAAACGGGGCCCTATAGGGCTGCAGTTCAGCCGGGGTTGCGGGGTAAGCGCAATGAGGCACCGCGGTCTCGGCCCAGAGCAGGAGAAGGAACTTTAGTTTTAGTCATTAACACTCGGTTCCTGAAAGGCTTGTCAACGCTAAAATTAACTAATCTCCTGTTAAATATCTTGTCAAGTCATCTGGTTGGTTGGTGATAATTCAGTCAACCAATCAGATGATTTAACAAGAGATTAAATTGATTTCAACATTGATCGGCCTTTCGGAAACCGGGTGTTAGAGTCTGACACTCATTGCCATGACAGTCATTTGATGATTTTCTCCTTACAAAAAATGAGATATACATATAAATGCCTTTAATTGTATAATGGTAAACTTTATTATATTTATTTTTCTTACAATTGACATTTCGTTTGTGACCAAAATAGCTTATTTGTCAACTTGCTCCCGACAAAATTTTGAGTAGGTATAATTAATTAATATTACTCATAAATGTCTAAGAAATACTTACTTAATATTAATACGTGATATCTCAACTAACTTACAAGGTTGAATGCAAATGTACCAACGTTTTAGTTTCCGTATACCTAATCAAGTTTTTCTGCGGATACACAGATTCATATAAAGTTGTTTGTGTGGCACTATTTGTAAGATTAAAAAAAACAGGTTTTAAAATTGTGTATTATTTACTAATCGTGAGGGCAGCGATCATTGTGGGTTCGGATATTATGAATGAAACAAATATTTGCAAGATAGTTGAATTTACGTCACGTGCCGACAGACAATATTTTTATCGCCGGCCATTATTTTTCGGGAGTATCACAAGTTATTGAGATTTTCTATCCAAAGTTAAAAAAATATTGTCCAGAATTGTTTTTTTTTAATTTAGATCAGATCCAATCTGTCTTTTTTCTAAATAGAATATATTCTACTTAAAATTATTATCATTATACACAGTTTAAATCAAAGTCGTTTTCTCTGTCTCTATTTATGCTTGTGTATGTTTAAATCTTTAAAACTACACAACGGATTTTGATGCAGTTTTTTAAATAGATAGTGATTCAGGAGGAAGGTTTATATGTACTTATGTAATTCATTAAATAGCGGAGGAATTCAGTATCAGCATTGCACCCGTGCGAAGCCAGAGCGGATCACTAGTCTATACTATCTACACTAATATTATAAAGAGGTAAAATTTTTAAGTTTATATGTAGGGGGTAATCTTTGGAACCGCTGGTCGGATTGCCAAAATTCTTTCACTGATAGATAGCTACAATTTTCTTGAGTGCTATAGGCTATAAAACATCACGCTACAATCAAATGGAGCAGCGGGTGAAACCGCGCGAGATTAGCTACTATTATACTTATATATTTATCCGTACTACTGTATTCACAATGATAATAATTAATATTTGCTCATCATTCGGGGAAGTCCATGTTCAAGGGTGAACAAACTTGGCCTCATATTTGTTCAAAACCAGCGCCGCAAACTTACCTATACAGGTGGACGAAACCAGAACTAATTACACGGTTCATAAAGCTACTACAAAAAAAAAGTTTGGTAAAGAAACTAGCGCCGCTCTTGACGGTAAAGCTAACATTGTTTGTGCTCAGGAATGCATTTCAGCAAATGACACAGGTGCCTCTTCAAAGTTTGAAGTGTGTGTGAGACTTTTTTCTACTCTGACGTCATTTTGCAATTATGTATACTTATAATACATCCAAACTAATATTATAAACTCGAAAGTAACTCTGTCTGTCTGCCTGTCTTTTCTTCACGCTTAAACTACTGAACCGATTTCTGTGATATCTGGTACCTACAGATATAGTTTGGAACTCGAAAAAGGACATAGGATAGTTTTAAACCAAAAATCTGCAGAAAGTAAATATTCCACGCGAACGAAATCGCGGGCAAAACCTATTAATATTATTCAGCTGAAGAATATACATATTTGTCCTTTTTTACAGTGCTTATATTAGGAACGATTGATTCTATTTTATAAATGTATTTTTGTGTCGGATAGTTAATTTGTTAATTTATTAATTTAAAGACTTCTGATAAACCAACTGGTCTTGGTGGCCTGGAGTTATAGGCTTCCACTTCTCATGCATCAGGGTGCGAGGTCCAAACCTGGCAAGTAGGTACCAATGTCATGTAACTTTTGTAAGTAAAATGTAAAGTACCTTCTAAGTTTAATATTTATTTTAGATACCGCTGTCAAACGTTGAATGAACCTGGACCTATATACGTACAAATGTAGATCACCCTACGACCAATAAGTAAGTAATCCTAGTTTTTTTCATTGCTCCAAACTAGGATTTTCTCCTGGGTCGTAGGTGCAGTAACAAACATATATTTTTTCTCATACCCATGACACTCAGACCTGGAACAACAATTTGTGGATCACACAAAGGGTTGTTCCGTGCGGGAATCGGACCTGCAACACGTTGCACGGCAGCCAGTCGCCCAGCCAGTGCTCCAATCGTGCAGTCAAGTTAGTTATCTATATCCTGGGCTTCAGACTCCTTGATATTAATATATTAATATAAGCTACATGAAGTATTATTTATTTCTAAAATAAATATAAAAGCACATTTTAACAATTATCAGTATTGTAAGGATTGAGGATACTTCTACTCACCTCCTGAGAAAGAGCCTAGGCTGGTTATCAAAAGAAAATCAAATAAAAAAATAAATTTATTTTTATAAATATTCTACAACTCAATACTCAAGCAAGTCATGTTATCAATTTGTAATTTACAAGAATATTAACAGTTTAAATTCGAAACTTCGAGAAAAACGTCTTGTCGCCATATTTCAAAAATTGCCATCCATAACACATAAATGGACTTCGTTTTCCATTACAAAATGAAGTATACAGCTCACGTATTTATGATTAATAGCGTGGACGAGCTTTGAACTTTGACCTTGCTTTTAGCTAAAACTTACAAGTTACATAATATTAGTAATAAAAAATAAATTACGCATAGTTCAACAACCAATTTAAATAATGACTCGTTACGCCATCTATTAATAAAAGTAAAAACTAACTACACGATCATGTTTTAACTTTCTGAATAGCGCCATCTAGCTTCGTAACTGTATACTCATTTGCTCTTAAGGCTTTACGACTGTTGTTGAGCAATACTTCATTCTAACATTTGTCTTTATAAGCGTAAAACAGATGGCGACTGTGGTTCATGACCATTTTAATAATTTGTCTTGAATACGACCTTGCAAATAAAAAAATATGCAAAGATTTTATTAACATTAAAGAAAACAAAACCAACGAGCACGCCACATCGACCTCAAATAAATTACTTACAAGTTGTTTTTTGATGATTTTATGCGATAGGTCGGCAAACGAGCAAACGGATTACCTGATAGTCAGCAATCAGCGCTGCCCATGGACACCCGCAACGGGGTGTTGCCGACCTTATGGGGATTTGGAGATTTTGGGAATGAAGAGGGTTTGGAGGGGGGGAAGGATTGAGCCTCTCATACACACTTTGGAACACACTTGTATCACTAAGCTCGATCGTAACCTGACCTCATCAGTCTAACCACAGCCAGCTATTTTAGGTACTGATCATCGTCGCGTCTACCCCAAGGACCCAAAAGTTGACCTTTCTATGAAAAATATGACCAGTGCCCATTAGGGTACCGATTTCTCTATTCCTCAATTTGACCGGTTCATATTTATCATCTTGCTAATTAGGACGATAATCTATTCGTTCTAACACTTCTGATACTAAATACCAGTTTGTATTTTTAGAATAGTAATTTAAACTATTTCTAAACTCTGTGATTGGATAAATGAATACACATAATATGGAATGAAATAAATGGCAAGTGGGTAAAAAGGTTGAAGTCCATTCGGTGGGTAAAGGATACGATGTTTGGGAACAGGATTAGGCTGTTTTTACGGAGGGAAGTTATCAAATGACTTCTCTCGCCCAGAGAGAGGCCAGAGGAAATGTCAGACTCTTACTAATAAAAAAACCACCCCGTTCCTAATGCCGGTTTAGAGGTATGAGAGAACAGGGTGGAAAGTTCCTCATCCTCCATTGAAAAGGGAGGATCCTCCGACCAGGCGTGGTGTTCGTGCCTGACGGGCTACTGCCCGAACGGTTGTTGTCGGGATTTTTGAATCGGTTCTAATAGCGTTGAAAACTCGCGTGATTGGTACTGTTATTATTTTTGTGCGATAGATGTCGCTACACTGGTAAAGGTTGAGGCCGCGGTGGCTTTTGAAATTATTGCGGAATTTTTGAATCGGTTCTAATAGCGTTGAAAACTCTCATACCGCGATGTAGACTTGCACGTGATTGGTGCTGTTATTATTTTTGTGCGATAGATGTCGCTATTCTGGTAAAGGTTGAGGCCGCGGTAACTTATTGCTGTTGACTCGTAACCCTGGCTGAACACAAGCCCTGTTCATCTACGGTGGTCTACTAGGTTTTTGAGGCGCGCTCGGGTCTTGTTCTGATCGAGTGGTCAGCTACTCCTCGCCTTCTACACACCCGCGCTTACGGTGGCCCACAGGATCAGGCCTTCGATATCCACAGCCAGACAGCGAAAAGTACCACTCCGGTTGAACCGGCCCATTCGCGCCAAAGTATGGCTCTCCCACCTGTAAACTTAATTAGTAATTTATACAAAGTACCACTGGTTGATCCGGTTAATCATACATGTGACTTTTTCAACATGAATTCCATAATATACATACCTATTATTATATTATATCGAAAATCACTGACCAGCAATAAAACCCTACATCTTAAAATGCTAAAAGCTGCCTGAGGTCGTTGCCTTTTCCAAAAATGTATTTGGAATTACTAAAACTGGACTCTTTTTATTTTAGATGCTGGTTGCAAGGTTCTTGTACCCATAGCCGATAGGTCTTCAGTGAATTTTAATCCTTATGTCTAATTTGTAAGGTAGATTATTAAAGGAGAGAGCCTGATGTGCTAAGATCTCTTTGTACCTGTATAAAATTATTTTGGGTCTATACAGGACTAAATATTAAACAGCTTTTATTTACGTAGGTACCTGAATTTAATCGCAATGTTTTTTAAATTAATACCGACATGATACTTCTAGGTAGCATTCTAAAATTAATAAATAATACATTTTATATAGATACAGACTTTAAGTAGATTTCCAACTTATAATTAGAAATAATAAACCCAGGTTTTTCAAATAATCTTAGAAAGTACATATAACTTGAAGAAAGTCAAGGGGGTACTTGTAAGGTTTAACTTGTACCTTCATGAGAGTCCACTTTTCATCTCTCGTCTTAATATCCAGGCTACCAAAACAAAATGTGTTGCCGTGATGAAACCCAACCATTTTACTAATCAAGCCATCAATTAATCGCTTTGATAACGAAAAAAGCCTGTCTTATTGAAGATGAAACCACAATTTCATACTAAACGAACCCAAGCGCACGACGTGTCATGTTCCACGCGCCTCGGAAAGCCACCACGCCACTGAAAATCGCGCTCACTAGCATCGATGGCGGTCTGGAGTTATGGATGCAATGATGGAGCAAGGAGCAGAAGAAGAAGGCAGTCTTTAGAATCAGTAAGAGTCGTCTCGCCCTATTAGGTAAAGGCGGTTGGATAATATTCACCCCTAAAAACAATATTTAAACAATATAAAAACCACCAAAGAAATATCAAGGACAAAAATCAATAACAAAAATATATAGATGTCAGACATGACTATCTACGCGTCTACAATCACGGAAGTTTAAATTTCATCACAATATTGCGAAAAATATAATTACATAATGACCGCTTAGCTGCGAACATGGTTTTCGTGCTCGGTTGCCGCACATTTAGTATTAATATGATTTATTCATCTGTTTTTTAGACATGGTATGGGTATTTCATGTTTTATCGGATCACCTGATGGTAAGCAAGCAAAACGCAACCTTAGAGGATTTTGTAATGCGTTGTTCTCCTTTAGGGGGTTAGGTCATGAGGTTTGGGGATTTGGGGACGATTGATGTGTATTGGGGCTCCGAAAATAGGAGACATATAAGTGTGGGAGAGCCATGCTTCGGCACGAATGGGTCGGCTCGACCTGAGTGATACCACGGCCTCAAAGAAGACCGACGTGAAACAACCACAGCGTTGTGTTTCGCCGTGTGAGTGAGGTTACCGGTTACCTCTTCCCCGCCCCCAATCCCTCCTCAATCCCTAAATCGCCAAATCCCTAATCCCTAAAAGGTCGGCAACGCACTCGTTAATTCCCCGTTGCGGGTGTCCATGGGCGGCGCTGATTGCTTACCATCAGGTAATCCGTCTGCTCGTTTGCCGACCAATTACATAAAAAAATGTCAGCCATGCTTTGACATGAAACAGGAAGTGTTTGTTTTGCCGTTACCGAAAGCCCAATCCTTTCTACACCGATGGGTGCACAAATCCCAAATTACTTATCTTCAAATTTCTAACAACACCAGCAGATTTGCAACTTGTAACTCTGTAAGGTGACCATGCGAGTCTCCAATTGTTTATCATCGGGTGATTGATTCGTGTATCTTTGCCTCCCTGATCAGCTTATGAGTTGACAAAGTCGTAAGCTGTACTACTGAACCTATGAACAAATGGGAGCCTCGTTTTTGAGGATGGAAAATCATTAAATGATTTCTCCTGCCCTGGGTGGGGCAAATAGGGAATGTCTCTTGCTGACGAAAACTAAAATTCACAACGTTCCTTATTTTGGTACAGGCCGGGGCCATGGCACAATAATTTATTTCATTTGCATCCACCACTTGACATGACATTGGGGCTTTTGGAGTTTCGTTAATAGGTACGAATTTAAAAGTGACTAATACATTGCAATAGATTGTCCATTTAGATATCGACCAAGCAAATTACCATCTCCCCTGATCACGACAGATCACCTGCTGATTAGCAATCAGAGCTGCCTATGATCATCAGAGGAATTAGCAATGCGTTGCAAGACTTTTGGAGTTAGTGATTAGAAATCGCAATCCCTCAAGAATTCGGAATTGGGAATTAGGGATGGAGGGGGAGAAGATTGAGTCTCCAATAACGGCGCTTACATAGTGAACCTCAACGCAAACGTTCTTTCACGCCATATTTTCTGATAGTCCCTATGATAAAATCACAATTTTCAGAAGCCATTACCTACCATTCTGACTCAAATAGCTATGATCCTTCAACGAAGGTCATACAGCATCGCTAATAAATATGTGCATTAATTTGTTAAACGTAAAACTTGTATATTTTATTGTCATATAAAACTTAAGTTATGTACAAGGACAATTTAATAATTTGTTCATGGATCATTGTTAAAAGATGACAGTTCGATTAAAAACATAAGGTAAGTAACCAAAGTTTTTTTCGCCAAAAATGTACAAAAGTACACTTCAGTTTGCTTTGATGACCCTGAAAAGACCTTGATCATCTTTGCACAGAAGACAGTATTCAATGTTCTGAACATCAGGACTAACACTAAACAAGTTTTTTAACAAACGTTGCTACACACTATGTTTTTCTCCTGTGTCATGAATTCTTTAAGGAACATACAATTTCACATACACATCACACCCAGATCCGGAACACAATTTGTGGATCACACAATGAGTTGTTCCGTGCAGGAATCAAAAGCGCTAACTATGCAGTCAAAAAAGAATTGCTTTGGCAGCAGTTTAAAGACCGGAGATGGGTCACCGAAGGCTCAGAGAATCCTTCTGACCTTGACTGGACTTGGAGATGTCTAATCATAGCTATAATTAATATAAACAAATGTATTTATGATGTCTCTTGAAGGCTATGTAACAAAAACAAAACTCTTTTGATGTGGTCGATGTTTATAGTATGCATTTGCATTAAAATTGTACAGGTATGTAACTATGTGAGGGGAAAATTATCAAATGAAACCTCTCGCCCAGGGTGAGCCGAGAGGGTCTGTCCCACTGACTAAACCGCTCCCCCCCGTTCCTTCTCCTGCTTTATCGACGGTACTTATTGCGCTTGCCCCATAATCCCAGATGAGCATATTTCTAATTTATAAGTTTGAAATTGCTTATCCGTCTTAAGCAAGAGGATAAATAACCATTATTAATCCTTGGAAATTAACACCTTCTTTGTGTGAGAAGGCTTTGCTGAGCAGTTGGCATTTAACGGCTGATGTTGATGATGACATGGGTGTTGTTGATTGCTTACTAGCAGGCGATCCGTCTGCTCTTTAGCCAACCTTATCTTATAAAAGAATAATCCAACTGAGTTTTTTTTATGTAATAGGTCGAATGTGGTGTTACGATTTGATCATGTACGCGGGGCAAACTTGGCCGGAGATTGCTCTAGACAGAGAAATTTGGAAGGAAAAAGGGGAGGCCTTTGCCCAGCAGAGGAACACACGATAGGATATAAAAAATAGGTCGACAAACGAGCAGACGGATTACCTTACCTGATGGTAAGCAATCAGCGCCGCCCATGGACACCCGCAACGGAGGAGTTACGAGTGTTATGCCGACCTTTTAGGGATTAGGGATTTGGAGATTTAGGGATTGAGGAGGGATTGAGGGAGGGAAAGGATTGGGCCTCCGGTAACCTCACTCACACGGCGAAACACAACGCTGTGGTTATTTCACGCCGGTTTTCTGTGAGGCCGTGGTATCACTCCGGTCGAGCCGACCCGTTCGTGACGAAGCATGGCTTTCCCACACTTAATGAGTGTAATTATTATCCAATTATTCATAGTCCAGTATTACAAATGATGATGGTACAAAACACTTCCGATATAATAATATGTACTTCCTAAACATATTTCAATGTATAGGAATGTACTTGAACGCAGTCAGAGCAAACTGTTTACTCAGAACTCGAATTCTGCACTTGATTTTAATGTTAACTAACTCCTCAATGTTAACAGCATTATGTGTGTATATCTATAGGTACTGATGTAATATTATAAGGTTGAAGAGTTTGTTTGTTTGAATACGTTAATCTCCAGAACTGCGTGTTTGGATTGATCAATATTTTTTGTGCTAGCTAGCCCGTTTATCAAAGAAGACTATAGGTATTTTTTGGGACTAGCCCGTCACAACATCCCTATACCCACTGCTGTAAGCTAAGTTAGTTGAGCCTTAAATCTACAAAAGATCAGATCAATCAATCTCATTTGTCAAATTTTGAGGAAGAATACCTCATTGATTATTTATTATGTTTTCTATCCTACTGTAGCAGCGCGACAGTCGCCGAGTCGCGTGTCGCGGAATGCTGCTCATGAATATGGGCCTCTAGCATGGCTTGAAACTAGTCGAGTATCTCGTCAAATTATAACGTGAGTAAGCCGAAAACATAATAAATAATTTAGAATGTCTCACGAAAGTTATAATAAAAATACCTCATTGATTTATTTATTTAATAAAACCTAAATATCTAATGGATTTAACTAGTTTATCCAGTTAAGCAAATAGGTATGTGATCTATCGTTTTATAGAGCAAGTTAGCGAAATCCTCTCGCATTACAATAACAAAAGAATATGCATATTACACGATGAACTTGACACGTTTTGTCATCAAATGTTTTTTAGTAATAATTAAATAATTATTTCGTTTAAGGTAGGTCATCTGAACTCTTAGGTAACTATCCAAAGCTAAACAAAGGTCTAATACGCCTTTTCGGGGGGAGAAAATCGTTAAATAACTAGCCGTTCTTCTCTGCCGTCTGCCGGGGTACAATTACTGAGGGCCTACGATGACGTGTTAAATCGTGAATCTTTCGGGTGAGAAAGAGGGATGGAGCTATACATCTTTTATAGCTCCATCCCTTTTATCCTCATCTTCATGGTAGGCCCACTGATCAGTAATGTGGCGATTACACATAAAAGATTGAAAAAAATAACTTATGACATCACAAATCTACTATGCTACTATTGCGCTCAGGCTGAACTTGGAGAGGTCATCCCAAAAGACGACTGTAAGTCTGCCAATGCCATACACTATCACCCTTCAAAATCGAAGGACCTTTAGTTTCCAGATCTTAAGGAGCTTTTTTACTCTCTGTTCCCCTAATTCGGTCCCGGGATTTGGGTTTTGGAAATTAAGGGATTGGGAGAGGAAAAGGATCATTCGGTAACCTCACTTGCCTTGTAAGGCAAACCTTAATTAACGCTGTGGTTGTTTTGTTGTGGTTTTCTATGAGGTAAGGTTGAAGAAGGTTAGACTCTTCTTCATCATTTAACCACAAGACTACTACTTCTTGTTGAACATAGACCTTTCCGATGCCTTCGAGAATGGCTGATTGGATTGGAAGTGACCTACATCCAGCAACTTCTTGCGACCTTTATCGGGTCATTTGTCCACCTTGTAGGTAGACCTCTAGCAAAAAAAGTAACAAAAGTAAAAATGTAATAATTGGTGAAAAGATAATGAGTGACCTCGGCTTCTTTCTTTAGGAAATAACGGCTTTGTAGGATATAAAATTAATCTGTTGGACCTTTTGTCTACCTTAAAAAGTATAAACTTTTAGCAAAAGGTCGCCAAAAATATCAAAAGTCAGTTTTGTCACCGAATGTTGTAGGTATCGAGAAATATACATATATAAATGTATATTTAAATAAGTAGGTACCTGGGTATGCTTTTTGTTTATCTATTTATGCGAATTGTCATTATTGTCATAGGTACATAAGTCAACTTGACATTCTAGAAATACATAAAATGGGAGGCCAAATTAATTTTTGCACTATCATAGTAGTTCGCCCTTTAGCGAGGTGGACTGACGTTATCAGCAAGGTGGCTGGCAGTGGTTGGACAAGAAGCTGAACATCGAGCTCAGCGGCGTGCAATTGGGGGGGCCTATGTCCAGAACTGGACGGAATCAGCCTGATGGTGATGATGACTGTCGTAGCTCAAGAATGATTAAGAACTTTTCCACATGTTTTTTGAGGAGGAAAGTCATTAAAAGTCTTCTCCGGTGAGGCGAAAAAGAATGTCTCTTATATACTAAGAACTACTTAGTTCCTTCTACACCAACCTACGACTACATTTTACCTATCGGAAAATAATCGAAGCCGCGTAAGATAGGAAAATAAGGAATACATGTACATGCACAGGGCCTTGAAAGGTTATCAAAATTTTAATCGAGCTTAATATAAATTGTGTATTGTTTTAAAAAAAGACATACGTACTATTATCAGTACAAGTAGCAACAAGAAGCAATATTTTTCCTAAATCATTATTGATGCTTATAATATTATGACATATTTGTTTTGTGACAAATGTAAATGAATTACTAATACTTTGGTCGCTTGTTTAGACAAAGTCTTATTGGGTTTTTTTCCAGTCATATAACTTAGTCTTAGTCATAAGAGAGCAGAAGAAGGAACGGGATAGTATTTAGTAAAAAGTCTGACACTCTCTCTCTCTCTGTCGCTCTACCGGCGGGCCAAATGGCTTATCCATTTGAAGACTTTCCCTGTTCAAAAAAGGACTAAGTCTAAAACGGTTTCTTATTTGCACGGATTTGCTAACAAGCTGTGCTTGATATGCTCAATTAAAAGATCTCAATATCTGCAGCACGGGCATTGAATTGCTCGATTAATTCCCTATGTAAGTACTGGTGTACGTGTCAAGTTCGTGAACGGGCGCCGTCTTTTGGAGCTGTTGAACTCTAAATTGTTTTAATGTTATTTTCTTTTTGGCAGAATGCTAGAGTTACTTGGAGAGATCTAGAGTTAACCAACTTAACACCTTAACCAAGAATTAGATTGAGACACGGTTTATTGAATAACAAGCTTTGAAATTTCTTGGTGTTTCCTCTTCATGCATTAATTTACACTTTGAAATGAGCAAATATGTAGCTGCACTCAAATATAGGATTCTTTACAATAAGAGAGCAAACGAGAAGATCACCTGGTGGTAAGCAATCAAGGCCACATGAGGACATTTGTTACACCAAGCATATTTCAATTGCATTGCCAGTCTTTAGAGGTTATTCATAGTAAATCTACGAAACAAAGCGTTGTTTCACACTGGTATTATGTAGGGCTGTTCTTGCATTATTCTGGTCGAGCCAGCGTGTTCGTGCTGAACCATGGCTCTCCCAAACTTAAATTGAATCTATCTAAAGGTCTTACCGGGACATGGTGACCCGGAAATTAAGACGCCCGCTTCTCACGCTTTAAGTACCCTCATGCATGATGGGTTGGAAACCTGGCAAATACCAATGTGACTGAGTTATATGTACTTTCTAAGATTATTTAAACGCCACTGACATATGATCAGGAAAAGATCGTGAGGAAACCTGGACTTAGAATTTCTAGCTATAACAAGCGAGGTGATTAATGCTCAAACCTTCACCGTGTGAGAAGAGGTCTTTGCTCAGCATTGGGCACTAGTAGGCTGGTGACGATTATGGTGATAGGGAAGACCTTACTTATGTTTTTATGTAGACAAACCTTACAATACAAGAGATAAGATTCCTCCATCAGAGACTCAAACCTCTTTCTAAATAAATACCCAACGCAAGACCCGAACCGCAAATTTAGCGCACAATTGCGCGAACTATAACAACTTAAATGTAAAGTAGGTCACTGAAGGTAAAAGACCTTTAGTATGTCATAAAAACGTAACAATAAATAGTTGATTGCATTCCCTAGGTTGGTACGCGTGCACTCTGGCGCAGAGAAAGGTGTCTTATTTTTCATGACGTCACTTTCGTTGCCAATACAGAGCTATGATTGAATAGAATAGGCTGTGTGTCTGATTTTCAAGTCGAAGAATTCAATCTCTTGTTAGACGATTATTTGGTTCTGTTTTATATCAAATGTTAAGGTTATCTAGGAAGTATCCAATACCTGCTCCAAAAATGGCAATAACCATACCTTTTTTTGTAGAGGGCAATCCATCAAATGACTTCTCTCGCCAAGAGTATAGTGAGAGGGAGTGTCACTATGTCAGACTCTTACTGATTAAAAACCTCGCCGTTCCGTCTCCTACTCGAGGCCAAAGCCGCAGGTACCTTGGGCTTGACCCGTGACCTACCTTTGTCTTACATGTAGGGACTCCAAAATTTAATAATGATGCAAAATATTGTTTAATTATTAGGTAATATTAATTTATTCCTTTTTGCTCATGATCTTAATTTTTACTTCTTATCAATAATTATTATCGCCATTGAAGATACGCAGTAAAATGCCAAAAATACATTTAAAAAATTATCAAAACAGATAAATTGCATCCACCCTTTTATCGCTCTACCGAATAATCAGGCACGATAATATATTTTTTCGCAGCTATTATTCAATAGCATCTTATTATTAAACATGACAGTATTATTATAATAAGCCTATATTTTCTTTAAATCTAAACATGTCCCCTCTTTGCATTCATGACACTACATTCGGTGCGGAGAGAGCGATCTGCTGACTGGCTGGCAGTGCGTACTCGGGCTCGGATCTCGCGCGACGTTTTAAAAAATAAAACACCGCGTTCCTTTTTCGAATTGCTGTCAAATCGCGCGCCGTTTTTCGTCTTCATATTTTTCACTACGCCATTTTTGTAAATTTTTATTTTCGTATAAATCGTGTGTTCCTTGTATTAAAATTTGTTTAACGTGTTAAAATTAAAATAGATTTTTTGTGTGAGTGTGTTTTACGAAAGTAAAAGGAGGTGAAACGTTGTTTCTTTTTTGGTAAGTTGTGTTTGAGCGTTCTCAATATTTTTTTATGTAATATTATCTTTTTTTGTATGTGATAATTTAGTTTTTAAGAATGACAAGACATAATTTTTAGGCACGTTCAATTCTTGTTTTTTAAACAGAGAATATTCTGACGGCTACCACAGATATTGTAAAAACATAATTAATTTTATTTACGACATAATTACGAAATCTTATCTCCATTAATATTGAATTTAATCAGCTTTACCAAAACAAATTACAAACCAACGTGAATAATTTCTATAATCTATTTCAAGCTGAATATACGAATGTCTTTGCCTACTTTTCAATATTGTTTTTGCAAGAATTACATTACTGGTCGCGACTGACTCATTCAAAATGCGACTTGTAACAGTTGACATAGATTTTTATTTTGCATACGTGCAGTTTTTTATCTGTTTGGAAACTGAGCTATCGTAAAATAATTTTATTACTAGCACACTTACCTAAGTGCGAATTAAAAAGGACATAGTATTTATACACTTAACTTAAAAAAATAAAAAAGGAGTTTCAAAGTGAAGTAGTGAGTTACAATTCTTGAAAACTCAGCCAATTTGTAATTTGAAACCAATGTTATCAAACTACGCGACTAATTGTTTACACGCCTGATAATCATTGTTGCAATAAAGAACAAACTCAGAAAAAACAAGCGGACACAATTACAAAGTTTGAGCTTAGAAATATTGTCAGTAAGAAGTCTTAGGTACATGGTTACCTAAATCAGAACACCAAACACCAAGCGAACGCCGGCGTTAGCGCACCTAGTGTTCTTATTAGAATTATCATCATCATCATAATTAGTCCATAAGTGCCCACTGCTGAGCAAAGGCCTCTTCTCACACGGAGAAGGTTTGAGTATTAATCACCACGCTTGCCCAATGCGGGGTGGCGATTCCAAACTTATAATTAGAAATTATAAGTCCAGGTTTCCTCACGATGTTTACCTTTACCGATTGTCAGTGGTTTCTAACTTACCATAGAACTAAAGTACATATAACTCGGAAAAAGTCACAT
Organism: Spodoptera exigua; assembly: GCA_902829305.4. Lineage (NCBI taxonomy): Eukaryota > Metazoa > Arthropoda > Insecta > Lepidoptera > Noctuidae > Spodoptera > Spodoptera exigua. Next base: position 3,388,937 of record LR824624.2, read on the forward strand.
TGGTACTTACCAGTTTTCGAACCCTCATGCAAGAGAAGCGGGCACCTGAACCTCCGGGCCACCACGACACGTCAAGTGTCTCGAATTAGGTACCACGATTGAAAGATTAAGGTATAGGTACTGGGCCCAAAATTTTTGCTCAAACAATAACTAATACACTTATAGGAGAGCCAAGCTTGGGCACGAATAGGCCGGTTGATCGAATTGATACCAAGACTTCAAATAAAACCAGCGTGAAAAAACTTCTTGTGTTGCAACCGCCTTTTGATTCGCTGTTTAAGTGAGGTTCAACAACTCTCAAATCCCTATACCCCAAAAGGTTAGAATGCACTTATTGTTGTTGAGAGTTTTCATGGGCGGTGCCGATTGCTTACCATGAGGTTATGTGATCCGTCTGTAAAAAAAATCTGCTTCTTTTTATGATGTAATCGGTTATAAATACTTAAATACTTTTCCATTTTATTATGCTACAATCATTTCATCAATTTTTCAATTTTTTTTATTATAACTTTCGTGAGACATTCAAATTATTTATTATGTTTTCGGCTTACTCACGTAATAATTTCAAGCCATGCTAGAGGCCCATATTCTAACTAGTCGAAACTAGTCGAGTATCTCGTCAAATTATTACGTGAGTAAGCCGAAAACATAATAAATAACTTTTTCAATTTATTAATATAATTTATTAGTAGGGTTAAAAACAAAGTTCTATTTTTTTATTGACTTACAGCATAATCGTTATTCAGCCCAAACACTTCTGGATCTACCAACTCCTTGGTACAAGCCTTCTTTTTGCTGGCATAGGTAGTTCTCGATTGCATTCCATATTTTTTTACTAATTCCTTTCATTTTAATTGGGTTATGTTTGGTACCTATTTATAAATATCTTATGCATCCCTGTCAAATTAATTTCTCATATTCATTCTTGCATTTATAATATCTTCGTATTATATACACTTTCTCTAAAAAAGCATAGCTCTACTACCTCTTAAAAAAAAAACTGTCCCGTATATTCTAAATAATATGTCTTTGATTTCATAATTGCTTATTTGGCATTGGCCAATTCAAAATTCAAAAACAGAACAGCTCTGATTGACTGACAGTAACTACCATTGGTAAGCAACGAATTATCAATACCGCTTACCACGCGTATTTGTTACGAGTTTTTTTCCGTGTTGTCCGCCTTTTGTGGATTAGGATTTCGGAGATTTAGGTAATGAGGGGGGATGGTGGAAAAGAGATCGAGATAGTTTATTTTGAACACAAAAAATGGCGAATTATAAGTAAATTTTCTTAGTAATCAAATTATTATAGAAGGAAGTTAGAACTCAAGTGAAGGTTAAGAACTGAAAGGTTAGGGTCAAGCGTAATCTAGTTATCAAATATAAAATAGTACTGAGTAATTAATATTAATAGTAGTCTAGAATGGTCATTTTAGTTATCTCGTTGACCTAGGCGTTTTAGAGACACTATTAAAAACTATGAAGGTTAAATTGAAAAATTATTCGATCAAGGTTTTTAATGGACATTCAAAGAATTTTAGCCAGACTTGAGATTCAAGTGTAATAAGGTACCGCGACCTTGTCCTGGGGCAGGAGAAGGAATGGGGAGGTGTTTAGTGAGTAAAGAGATCCCCCCTCACCCCCCAAAAAAAAAGAATATATGCTTTAGTAGCAATTTAATAAGCCTCTAAGTACTTCAAATGACACTCCCTCTCTCTCTCTCTCGTCTTACCCTGGGCAAGAGAATTGGTCAGTTAACTCCCAAAACAAAAGAATATATGCTAAGGTAGAAATTTTGTAAGTATCTGAGTACTCCAAGTTTAGTAGTGTCATCTTATGGCTGATAGATAAGTGCAGAATGTGAGTAATCATGTGGTCCTCAGAGCAGAAGAAGGACCGAGGTTATTTTATGATAGGGAATCTGTCACTCCCTCTCGCTCCACTCAGGGCGGGAGAAGTCTGTGGAAGACTTTTTTACTTCTAATAAAAAGTATAAAAACAAAAACCCAACTACGACAAAAAACGACGCTGAAAAAGTATAAAACAAGATTTTCAGAATACTGAAAGGCGTAGTCACACGTTACATATACTTACAACCTACCGTAGCACTTTGATTACGTGTGACTACGCCTTTCTTACTTAACTTTATTTTTTTACTCTGAATATTTTGTCCGCTAGAGGACGCCACATTAGATTTTGTGATGTCCTGTATAACCGTTCCTAATGATATGTCATTTGTCGAATTCGGATAAGTAGTTTAGAAGTTACGAGGGAACAGATGAACATACATACATAGCCTGTCAAAATTATATCCTTCCTTTTGCTTTGCCGTAGTCGGGTAAAAAGAAAACGCATGTTTTAACATTATCTTCATTTTGCTACTTATTTCTACATATAGAACCTAAGCTCTTCGTGACCCGTGAAAGTAAAAATTACGAATGTTCGTTAAAATTACTAAAATTGCCGCATAGGTAGGTAATGTACCAAAATTATTCTTTGTTAGTTTTTAACTTTCTATCGGTAGCCGGGGAAACACTTTCTTCGCAGAGATTTCAGATTCAGATAGTATTAGGGTCATAGTGAAACTGTAAAAAACTAACGTTGTATGAAGTAGTAAAGTATTTTTTCTAATTTTTTCTACGGACATTATCATCATCAGCCTATATGTGCCCATTGCTTGTCACGAGGTTTGGAAGCTTAAGTCAAAAGGACAAAATCATTTATTTCAATGAACCCTTAGAAGCACTTTTAAGCGTCAAACATTGCTTTAAGATGATAATTGTCAGTCTGTCCGTCAGTCCTCTTAGTGAAGCTATTGGCTCGTTCCAAAGTTATAGATAGATTCCGATGAAGAAGAACGAGCAAAAAAACTCTATGGTTAGGTACTCTTTTTAACCGACTTCAAAAAAGGAGGAGGTTCTCAATTCGACGCGTATTTTTTTTTATATATATATAAGTACACCAATTACTCGAAGACGCCTGGACCGATTTGCAAAATTCGTTTTTTATTCGATAGGGTTTACTTGCCATTTTTCAGTAAGTCTTATGTTATCGTTAGTTCTTTTTTTCTCTTCTGTTACACACTGTGTCTTATATTTTAATTATATTTCCTGTCTCAGGTCTTCTGGAAGAAATTCCAACAGGAATAAGTAGCACCTATGTAGGTACTCTTATTTTATATATGGATATTCCTCTGTGCTGTTTGTGTGCACATAATTATTAAATGAGTTTCACAAACAGATTCTTTATAAATTATTAAGTTGGTTATATCATGAGAAAACAGTGTAACGCTAATATTTACGACGTACTCATTGCTTTTTACAATTGAAAGAAATGGATAAGTACTTGACAATAATTAATCAAATTCAATCCACAGCTTTCTGTTAAATGTATACGGGAATATAAGTTGTGAAGTTATGATTTCCTGCGTCAAATAACATATATACTCTTTTACTTAACAACCTATCTTTGGCCTTAGTCAAGAACTCCGTTCATCATCAGCCTATAATTGCCCACTGCTGAGCAAAGGCCTCTCCTCACACGGAGAAGGTTTGAGCATTAATCACCACGCTTGGTCAATGCGGGTTGGCGATTTCAAACTTATAATTAGAAATTATAAGTCCTGGTTTCCTCACGATGTTTACCTTCACCGTATGTCAGTGGTGTCTAAATAATCATAGAAAGTACATATAACTCGGAAAAGTCACATTGGTACTTGCCAAGAACTCCGTTACGATATAATATTCCAAATATTAATTGAATAGAATCAAACATTATTCAAATACCTGCCAAGAGAAGAAAAATATCAAAAAAATATTCCTGTGTGTACAAAAGCCACAATGTAAATACAATATAAGGCATTCACGCTAAAGCGCTAATTATGTCAAACATACGTTAAGAGTTTTATATTGTTCATTGTCTCAGTTACTCCGATCTTACACTTACATCAATGGAATTTTATAAGCAATTGATTGTGTACCGATTTTTATAAAAAGCTTAGACCGGAGTGATACCACGGCCTCACAGAATACCGACGTGAAACAACCACAGCGTTGTGTTTCGCCGTGTGAGTGAGGTTACCGGAAGCACAATCCTTCTCCTCCCCCGATCCCTCCCAATCCCTAAATGTCCAAAACCCTAATCCCTAAAAGGTCGGCAACGCACTCGTAACTTCTCCGTTGCGGGTGTTCACGGGCGGTGCTGATTACTTACTGATGGTAAGTAATCAGCTGGTAATCTGTCTGCTCGTTTGCCGACCTATTCCATAAAAAAAAACATAAGAGGGTGACACCTGATGGTAAGCAAACCGCCCCACCCTCGGCAGTACCAGCGGCGTTAGGCGTTCCCCAATAATTTATCAGGTCGTTTACCTTACGTTTTTTCATTAACATAGAGTGTTTATTATTTTATTTGATAAAGTCGTGCATTCTCATAGCGAAAAATGTATAGGTGAGCCATGCTTCAGCACGATGCAATACTTCTGCCATTATCCACAACCACCAATATCAAATAACTACTCAAAGAATCTTCTCTCAATTGGCAAATCATCTACAATAAATGGTTTTGCACAAGAATCGAACCGCGCACATATATATCCGCAGTTTAGCTGGCTCAAGGGCGGGTTACACCGCGCGACGTGATCAGAATTCTTTAAACCAAGGTTAATTTCACTAGCAGTGGTCGTAGAATACCGTATGTAACATTTTTGTGAGCATCAAACGGTTTAATGACACTTCCATAGTCGTGGTATGCATAGCCAAGTCTTGTTTAAATGTTAACTCGAGTTATTGCTAGGTTTTAGTTCATGGGTGCAAGCGGCCGTTGATGACCTTGAGTTTGTTTGAAAGATACAAAAACTATTGATTGTATTGCAATATATCAAATACATTTGAGAAAAAAACAATAAATTAAGTAAAAAGGTATCACAAAACTCGGTACAATATTAAAAGAGGGACAATTTAAGTTTTGATGTTCTGTAATGGTTCGTATAATGTTGAATTCCAGAAAAAAAAACTATCGAACACTAAAATTTTTAATTATTATGAAATTCAAATCACTCGTTCCTTCAAGCCTTCTCTTGTTCAAACACACAACAGTCTCTTCAACTTAATAGTATTATAATTTTAGTAAAGATAACTTGCTGACAACAGCAGATAATATTTTTATTCTAACTTCTTTAGCTATTCGTCTTTTTTTTGGCAGTTACATTTAAAAATAGCTACTTCTGTTACACGCGAATTTTATATCATATTTAATTCATAATTTAATTAAAAACTACTAAAACAGTCCGTTTTTATATCAGTTTTTGTAACATCTCCAACTTAAACTTAACTTAAAAGTTTCTTAATTACTTTTTTTATGAATTCTAAGTGATTCTAATTAACACCTTAATGGCTGAACTGTTTTTAGATCTTTAACTGCAGAAAACCGTTGAAAATACGTCTTAATACCTACTATTTTCGCTAGATTATTCTAACAAAAAAACATTCTTATATATATTATATCTATACTAATATTATAAAGAGATAAAATTTGTAAGTTTGTATGTAGGGGGTAATCTTTGGAACCGCTGGTCGGATTGCCAAAATTCTTTCACTGATATATAGCTACAATGTTCCTGAGAGTTATAGGCTATAAAACATTATGCTACGATGAAATGGAGCTGAGCAGCGGGTGAAACCGCGCGAGAGTAGCTAGTTACTTATATTTTTTATCGGTATATCTACTAAAAACTATTGTTTCTCTAACACGAAACGAATTCAACTGTTGATCTGTTTATTATTCAGCTCAAGTGGTATCTTCTCCGCACATATGTCTACAGTTTCGTAAAGGAAGTCTCAGGTGTGTTTGTATGTTTATCACGAGTACAAAGTTAGGTTTCGATAATAATGTAACTGGGTTTTTTAAATCTAAGTTTAAGTGAATATGGTGCAACTGTAATTATGTACCGTGGTTTGGCCTGGAGCAGGGTAGCAGGAACAGGGTGGATTTTAGTCAGTAAGAGTCTGACACTCCTTCTTGCCCCTACCAGGGCGGAAGAAGTCATGAAAATTTTACCCCTGAAAAAAAATATTACATGTACAACAGCTCAACATAAAGCTTTTTGCCAAAAAATAAAGTTTACCACGCTCCTTCGTAATCCAAGCTATTATACGCACATAATGACAAAGCAATTCTGCCAAGTTCTGTGCGTGAAGCTTTAAATTTTTGGTTCTATATTCATTATAGGTCCCGGTGTAGCTTGAAACCAGTCGGAAACACGTAGAACTCAAATATTTCGTTAATACTTTATTGCACGCGTTATAGAAAAAATATAAATAAAAAATTTTAATTTGGAATTTGATGAACAGATTTAAATGCTCGAATGCCTATCAGGTATAAAGCGAATTTAATATTTTCAGCAGACTTCAACAAAAGGACAAACGAAGCTTCCGTGTTGGCATAGCTACCTTATCTTAGTGCATTGACAATTTGTTCTTCAAAATATTAATTAAAACGTTCCGCAGTAATTAGTAATTGTAATCACGTTTGTAGGACGTTCAGAGCGTTTATTGTTTGTTTTCGCTTTGCAAAATTGTTGATGAAGTAGCGATACAGCGTACATATAAACCAGTGTAACCTGACCCTTGTATGTATTGAGATATCATACGAAGAGAGACCGTAGTAAGCTGGTTTATTTTGGTGTGTATAATAATGATTAATGAGTATGACCCTTTTCACAGCTTCTACTAGATTTCTTTTAGTATTTTGACTGGTAAAACTTCAAAAAAACGGGTAAAATTTTTTTCATATGTACTAAATTGCCTTAAGGGAGATCGATGCCAGAAGAGAACTTATGAAACACAAAATCCAAGTAGCATCTGTTCTGTTTGGCCGGGGTGGGGATAACAAATATCTTTAAAATACATGGCGCTCAAAACAAAAATTCCGTAAAATTTCCATCGTATTTCGATAAAACAAAATCAAAAATCTAGTTTTAAAGTCATTTTAAATTCTGGACTAGACAAAACCAGTATGATTGTAGTTTGACTACCTCTAGAATCTAGATCATCATAGACAAAATGTTACGACTTTCTCCACACCATCGCGGAAATCATCTGCACCAAGCAGAATGGTTGTAGGAAACGGAAAAACAACACTAATGTTGCCGTAATGTTATTTTCTTGCACATGGTAACACCGAACTAATTTACTGTACTAACTGATGGATTTAACTGAGTTCTTAGCTTTTCCTCTGGTTTCGCTTGCGTCATCAAACATCTACCATTTGGTGGACTAATCACTTAATCAGGCTATTCGTCTGTAAGACATCTTTTCCTTAAAAAAAAAGTTGTTCAATTAAGATTTCACTCTGGCTGGATTCTGATAGAAAAATTAGTAGTTTTACATTTGCGTTATTTCGCCGTGTTAGTGAGGTAACCAAATCATCCCCCCAACACTCCCCAATCCCAAAATCTCTAAAAATCCAGTCCAGCAATAAACACCGGCAAAGCACTCGTAATTCCTGCGGTGTTGCGGGTGAACCTGTGGTTGCTTATCATCAGTAAATACGTACACTCATTTGCCGACTTATTCCATAAAAATGAACATAAATGATGATGATGATGATGATTCAATGCAACTGTATAATGTGTACAAATACAAGAAGTACTTGACAATATGTATTTATTCAATTATCAACTCTATGATCAAGGTTTAAAGTTTACATTCTCGAAGGACTGTTTATCTTTTTCATTATAGAACAAATGGTAAATCCAATCGATTGATTGTTTCTTTTTATAATATTTTTTATTGTAATTGTTCTTTTGTTGATTCACAATAATTATATTATCATTCCTAGCAAGTTTTTAGCACTTGTCATTATTAATAATAAAAACATATTAATTTTTAAACTTGTGATCCGTCCTATCTTCCCTTGATGTTAACGTGTTTTTTTTTCTTTATAAGAACACTAGCTACTCTCGCGCGGTTTCCGCGACTCAGCTCCATTTCATCGTAGCGTGATGATTTATAGCCTAAAGCACTCAGGAACATTGTAGCTACCTATTAATGAAAGAATTTTGGCAATCCAACCAGAGGTTCCAAAGATTACCCCCCTACATACAAAATTACAAACATAAAAACTTACAAATTTTACCTCTTTATAATATTAGTCTAGATGTATATTGTTACACCAGCCTATAAGTGTCCACTGCTAAACGAGATGGACAATCGTAATACGAGTGCGTTGCCGACCTCTTGGTAAGTAGTTATGGATTTACGGATAGGGAATTTAAGGATTGGGGGCATCCTCAAATCTCCCAGGATTAAGCCTCCGGTAATCTCACTCCCACGACGAATCATAGAGTAAGTATTGCTTCACGTCGGATTTTCTGTCAGGCCGGGTCGTGCTAGCCCATTCGCGCCGAAGCATGGCCTATGTTTATGGCATTACTAACTTCTTCCCGCGACTTTGTTCGCGTGGAATAGTGACTTCCTGCAGATTTTTGATTTAAAAACTATCCTATGTCCTTTTTCGAGTTCCAAACTATGTCTATATCAAATATCACAGAAATCGGTTCAATAGTTTAGGCGTGAAAAAAAGACAAACAGACAGAGTTACTTTCGCATTTATAATATTTGTTTGGATTTATATTATAACTTTAACCAATTATTATTGTTATATAAAATTATGATGATGATAAGTATGATGAAAATGCATGGATAAAGCAATTATTTTTACTATGCAAACACGATGAGAGACAATTCAATTGTTCATTGAAACAATAGTTTGCATCACGGTTTGCATAATTGTTTAATCTATGGCACGTTCTTACAAACCTTATTACACGAAGATTTATTCCTTTTTAATTAGTTTTAATGCCTCGATGGACTAGACATCCTAGAACAAAAGTCTGAATTGTTCGATTATCGACATACACCTACGAGGGGCGTTCAATGTATTCTCGGTATCGGGGTGATTTGCTAATAATGTGGGTAATCTAATTATCTCATTCACTAATGACACTATCTGAGGGTATAAATATTAAATTTCACTTATTTACGTTCATTGGTTTTCTAATTATCTGCAGTGAAAGACGATCAGAATGACTGACGCTACAATGATTAAGAAAATCGAGCATCGCGCTGCTATAAAGTTCCTCACTAAGCAGGGAAAAAGTCAAAAAACCATTCACGAAGAGATGGTTGCTGTTTACCAAGACTCTGCCCCGTCGTTATCCACTGTTCAAAAGTGGTCAAGTTAATTTAAAAGAGGCAGAGAAAGCATTGAAGACGACCCTCGCTCGGATGGGCCCGTAAGCGCCCTCACTGAAGAAAATGTTAAAAAAGTGGAGAAATTGGTACTTGAAGATACCAGAATAAAAATCGGGATGTTAGCAGAGATGATTAACCTATCTGTGGGTACCATACATGCAATCCTTCATGACCATCTTAATCTCTCAAAGGTCAGTGCAAGATGGGTGCCGAGAATGGTCACCGCGTCTCAGAAACAAGTGCGAGTCGAGTGCTGTAAGGAGTTTTTAGAGCTCTGTGGAGAAGATCCATCGAGTATTTTCGACCGGCTGGTTACTGGAGATGGGACGTGGGTTCATCACTATGACCCTGAGAGCCTCCGAAGAAGTTCAAAGTCACGCCTTCCGCCGGAAAAATAATGCCCACGGTCTTTTGGGATTCTAAAGGTATTGTATTAATAGAATACACTAAAAAAGGTGAAAGCATCACAGCAGCATCATACGCAACCACTTTGCGTAATTTAAGGGAAGCAATTAAAGAAAAGAGGCGAGGAAAACTCACAGCGGGGGTGTTGCTGCTTCATGACAACGCGCCGGTTCACACGGCCCGCGTGGCGAAGGCTGCTGTACGGGACTGTGGCTTCGAAGAAATTAATCATCCTCCGTACAGTCCAGACTTGGCCCCCAGTGATTACTACCTATTCCCGAATTTGAAGAAAGATCTTCATGGAAAGCGATTTTTTGACGATGATGAACTGAAGGTAGCAATTAATACCCATTTTGAGGAGAAAACAGAATATTATTTTTTATTTATTTATTTATTTATTTATTTATTTATTATAGGCTTCTCAACAATGAGTACACTATACTATATAATTTGTACATTTCAAACTTAATTCTAAGTGCCCCATTACTTATAGAGAAGCACAGCATGCACTATAATATTATGCGAGGGTAGTAAAATAATTAATCGATTTTGAATAAATAATACATTATCAGAAAAGTTAAATTGAAGCTGAATTTACAAGGCTTAAAGAAGCTAATTCCTCGATCTAACAAATGTATTGAGGTTCTAGGGGACTACATTGAAAAATAGAATTTTTCCAAAATTTTCCGAGTTTTCTTTCATGCCTATACCGAGAATACATTGAACGCCCCTCGTATAACTACCTGGTCCAAATTCCATCACCAAAACTTAAGCTATAATCAGGTCTCGACCGGTAGCAGGAGAAGGAACGGGGCGGATTTATGTTAGTAAGAATCTGACTCTCTCTTTCACCCCACCCTGGTAGAGTGAATTAATTTGATGATTATCCACAAAAAATAATAACAAGAAAACTTTTAAGAAAATTACAGGAACAATTTAACCAGCGAACTCACTATTATGACCCCCGTTGTCGCTTGAAATCAGTTGAGGCTCCTCGAAAAGTTAAAACTTATCATAATAAGTGAGACGCTCGCGTTCAATATTATGTATTGAAACTATCTAGAAATTATATCACTTTGTATATATTTAAAGGTTGTTACTTTTTTATTATTATAAAAATCTTAAATACTTTAGAATATTATTATCTATACTAATATTATAAAGAGGTAAAATTTGTAAGTTTGTATGTAGGGGGTAATCTTTGGAACCACTGGTCGGATTGCCAAAATTCTTTCACTGATAGATGGCTACAATGTTACCTAGCCTATAGTCGATAAAATGGAGCCGAATAGCGAGTGAAACCGCTTGAAAGTAGCTAGTTGGAACATAAAAGGTTAGTTAGGCAACCAGAAGCCCTGATTACAAAGATAACATCAGCAATTAAATCCCTAATGAAATGACTCATGATAAACTATTTCCTCCTATTGTTTATCTAGCTTGACCATGTTAGACATAAGAATCTGGTGTAAGCCCTGTTTTTATAATAAACGTGCCTATAAATAAAGATAATGTACTAAAGGAATGAATAAGAAAATGGAATAATTCCATTATTACCAAGTATCACAGTTTTGCATACCAAACACAATGATGAACCATGGAGGGTTTTACTAGTTAAGAGTGTGACACTCCCTCTACACATGTATTCTAGAGCGCGAGAAAGCATTAGTTAAATTACTCGTCAAATACCGTCAAAAGCCGATCTGTTGTTGAACTGAACTGCATTTATAATTCGGAAATATTTGGGCTTCACTCTCATGATATTCCTTTACTCTCATGATATCGTCAAAAAGATGCTAATATTACATCGACTTCATCTAGTTTTTTTTCGTGTAAAAGTTCTGTTGTATATAATCTGTTAACAAAAAGAAATTTTACTGTTTTTTGTTTATTCATTGAAAAAACAAAGTCTTCTTCCTCGATCCAAAATTTCCCAACAAATGCTCAAAAGTACTGCAACGTTCTTGAATTCCTCTGATTTGCGGGTGCCGATTGTTGACCATAAGAATACCATCGTCTCTTTGCCACCTTGCCACATAAGAAATAGTGATTTAAGAGCAAAATCGATTACTGTTACGACACACGGCTTTACTAAATAAACAACATCTAGCAGCTTATTTCAGTCCACTGCTAGCTGCTATAGCATTAGCATCCCCTACTTTAGAAGGTTTTCCATAATCTCCTTGCTTGCCAGAGAAGTTCGAGAAAAGATTAGACCTATTTATTACTTCTATTAGCCTAATTGTAACAGCGAAGCTAATACCTACAAATCTAGCTGAACTTTACATGGATGATGTAATATCTCATAACAAAATCGAATCAAAACTCTGAATCAAACTGTTCGAGGAAATACCGAGTTACGGAAATGTAATGCGAGATACACATAACATGTGGTGAGATTTGTGCTACAGATATTTGATCTGATATTTGCCTTACACTTATAATATAATTGCCGTTCTGCAGTACTGGCCATTTCAAATCGAAATAGTTTTTGTTAGGCTAAGGCTAATTAATTTTAAAATTCTTTTTCTAAAAGTAGTCATTTGTTTATTGATTAAATGATGAAATTCGTTTTAATTTTTTTTATGCAAATCGGCATTTTCATATGTTATATGAATTAAATATGGTTGTCGAATTCATAGGTAAAGACCTATTAAATATGGTTGTCGAAGCCAACTAGCTGATAGGTAATAAGCCATTGAATTTGGGGCCTAGTCTATTTAATAAATGATATCGCTGCTTTTAATTTGTGAAGGCAAACAAACCCCTGGGCAGAGAGGTGTGGACGAAGGTTAAGGCCTTTGCCCTCAAGAGGGATAACGACTGATAAAAAAAAATCAAAGTCCTATCTGTCATCCTGGCGTCTCGGTTTAGTAACAATGTTTTCTTAATTAATTCGCGTGAGTAAATGTTTTTTTTTTTCATAAGTTTAGCATGTATCATGTTGTCTCATGATAGTTGCTATTCAAAAAAAGAGTACATATAATACATCTGACAAAACCTGCGATGACCAAATGATTAAGATTCTTCTTATGGAATCCCATCCTATTGTTATTCAAAACACAATGTGGACCCCTTGTTCGTATACTGCATAAAAAAACAACAGACATTTTGTGACTTGGAAATCCCAAGGATTTGCGATTCATATTAAAATTTGATCACAAATGTGACATCGCTTAGCTAGTAATGCTACATAGAATAATTGTGATTCAGAATTTTGGTAAAGATAGATTTTGGGTGCCAAATATTGTTGTGAAACTGCTTAAATTTAACATTTCCATTTTTAAATACAAATATTTTAATATAAAAACTTTATTTCTTGATAATTTGTGGTTCAAAACGCCCATCTATGCCCTTCTCGCAGTTTTAACATGCTTTTTGCCATGGTGTATTTTCCCGTTTAGTGTAAACGGGAAAATACCCGTTTAGTTCTTCCTGTTTTGTGTTTCTTATTGTAGACATTTACTTTTTCAGTTTAACAATAGTCTTTTTTGCCAGTGTCGTACACTTAAATAAATGTATTCTTCTTCTTTCATTTGTGTTCAACAAACATCTTCCGTCTTCTTTTTCTTTTCTTCTTTTTTAAAAAACTTTGCCCCACACTAGGATTTTCTCCTGTGTCGTGGGTGCGGTTACAAACATACAATTTCACATGTACATGACACCCAGACCCGGAACAACAATTTGTGGGTCACACAAAGAGTTGTTCCGTGCGGGAATCGAACCCGCGACACGTTGCACGGCAGCCAGTTGCCCAGGCACTGCACCAACCGTGCAACACTTACCAAAACATCTACCAACAGCACTGAGAAATAGCAAATGGGTGACTAATTTTATTAAAATACATTAAATAATCAATTTATTGAACAATGGAGGTATTGAAATTAAGACTGTCAGAGCAGGAAAAAGAACGGATTGGTTTTAGTCAGTAAGAATATGAAATTCCTTCTCGCCCCACCTAGAATGGGAGGTGCCATTTGATGACTTCGAAAAACAACACCCTTATAGACAATACTCTAAACCTGCTGTATGTAAAGTTGCAAGACCATAGGCAGTGTTGTTTACTTACATCCAGGCAATCACTTTATTCGTTCGACATAAATAAAGAAGATTTTTTTTATGTGATAGGACGAAAAACGAGCTTACGGATTACTTAATAGTAAGCAATCTACGCTGTCCATGGACACCCGCAACAACAGAAGAGTTACAAGTGCGTTGCCGACTTTTTGGAGTTTAGCAATTGGGTAAGGGGAAAGATTGGGCCTCCGGTAACCTCATTCATACGGTGAAACACAACAATGTGGTTGTTTCACGCCGGTTTTCTGTGAGACCGTGGTATTACTTCGGTCGAGCCGACGCATTCGTATTCTACATTAACTAGCAAAGAATGTGTGAAACCCTCATGATTCATTAAAAAAATACTCCAAAGGCTATCAAACGCGATCTCTCATGTTATGAGTAAGCAAAACGTAAAGATTTCGCGTGAGATGACCGTGTGGTAACTATGGCAACCGGAATTCTTCGGAGTGAAAGTCGATTCTACATGCTCGTTCAAAGTGAAGCAGACTGATGCATTGTGTATTATAAATATGGCATCATTTTTTTTTAAAAAACAAACTTGGGTATTGGATTTTTCAAATGGCAATTTATGCGATAAATTTGGTTTCGTTTTTTTTGTTTAAGACTTTAAAAGCCTTTAAGTAAAGTATTTTGGGTATATTGGGAAAACACTAACGTGACACTTAATTTTTTTTAACCATGTTACCTTTTTGCACATGTAAATATGTGCAGCTAAGAAGTCGAACATCAAAAAAACTTTTTGTTAATTTAGGTTAGGTATAGGTAATGAACCAATAATATTAAAATTAACGCACTAAGGCAAAGGATTAAATAATCAAAATTCTAGGTAGAGATTTCATCTACACAGCTAGAGAAAATATCAGTCAAGGACAAACAAGAAAAATTTAACCCAGACAACTAGCCGCGGCCGTATAAGCATTAATCCATAAACAACGTTTACGTATAAGCTATTAATGCGTTCCGTGACGTAACGCGTTACGTCGTCGTCTGTAGGTCGACCAAACCGGTCGCAGGGAGCACTGTGTCAGCCAATGAGGTTACCGTAATTTTTGCCAGATTTGAATAGGTAGATTCTTTTAAATTTTGGTCGTTCGAATTTTAAAATATTTCTACGCAATTATTGATGATGATTAAAGTTATATTTTCTATTTTTATTTTTTAAATAATAAAATATAAAAATTGTAAGCAGCAAATGTTTCGTAAAAAAATTTGGCGCGTAATTCCATTTTTTCTTTGTTATTTGTAAACAGAAGTGTAATAGCCTTTTTTATTTCATATTCTTTATCAGTCATTAGCAGCCAATACGTTATCAGTAATTTATTTTGTTAGCACGCCGTCACGGCCCCTTTTTTTCATTTCCCAAGAAAACTTTATAAAAAGAATTTATCGAAATCAATCAGAGGTGTTCACGCGTGATGACCAAGGGAATTCGGAATTTATTTTTAAATGCCAAGCCAAGCTTCGGCACGAATGTATCGGCTCGACCGGAGTGATACCACGGCTTCACAGAAAACCGGCGTGAAACAACCTGTTAGGTAACGTAAGCCCAATTCCTCCCCCTTCCCCCACGCATCCCTTCTCAAGCCTTAAATATCCGAAATATCCTTATCCCAAAAAGGCCGGCAACGCCCTCGTAATTCCTTTGAAGTTGCAGATATCCATGGGCGGCGCACATTTGCTTGCCATGAAGTAATCCGTCAGCTCGTTTTCCGACTTTTCCTATAAAAAAATAAGAATCGACATAAAAGTAATCAGTGCTCATAAATGTAAAGGATGAGTAGTGTATTCAACGATTATGAATTCGTTTATAGCCACATACTATTATATAAGAAGCACATTGCGAAAGTTAAGTTTTTAAATATACGAGTATTGGCAATAATATGGACCTGCTTGTGTCCGGGTAAGCTGTCTTAAATTATACACGGATCTTACCAACAAGAAATTCAAATCGTAAATAAATAATCTTTCAGCTATTGCACGTATGAAAGTTGTCGAGGTGAATTAATTAAGGTAATCCGAAAAAATGAAAATTTTTCTTTCTTCAAAGAAGATTTTAGATAATAATAATTATTATAATACAATGTTAAAGGTTACACGGTGAAAGACAACGCAAGCGTTGTTTCACGCCGTTATTTCGTGCAGCTGTAGTTTTATAATTTTAGAAGAAAGGATTCTTCTAATTGTTTTCCCACACTGGGCCGGGTGAGAGAGAGAGTCAGATGTTACTGACCAGAAACATCCTTTTCCTTTTCTGGCTGACCAAGGGTGTGTCACTACAACTATCTTCGAGGATTCATGTCTCAAAAGATTTCGTGGCTACGCTTGACTGGTTAGCAGTGCGCTCAGATAATATTGAGCCTTAAAATCTGCAGTGCCAAACTCGCCTACCAAACGTGCATTGCAATTTGGAATATCTTCAAATTGCTTCTGTGCCTTGGGTAGAGTGTCGAACTCTTACTGACTAAATACCAGACCCGTTCCTTCTCCTGCTATACGCCTGGGTCACGGTACATTATGAAGACCACAAGTAGAATATTTTTGATGTCTTATTGCAACTACTAAACATAACTATAAGCACAATCAGTTTGCGTGATAGTCACTTAAGAGGGTACCCGTTCGTTCCACGGATGACTGCCCACAAACTATGGTGGAGTATTATTAAAAAAAAACTGGCAATTACAACATCACTTGAAGTATTAACTGGCACAAATATGTATATACATACAGTTTTTACATCAATTTACTAGTTAAGTTGACCGCATCTTAACCTTACAAGTATTGGGTAGAGTAGGTTAAGTTATAGCTACGGTTAAGCGGAATTAACAGACCTTTTTTGTGAGGGGAAAATCACCAAATTTCTTCTCCCGTCCAAGTGTCAGATTCTTACTGACCAAAAACCCCCCCGTTACTTCTTGCTCTAGGCCGAGGCCGCGGTGCCTCATTGCGCTTGCCCCGCAACCCCGACTAAACATCAGTCCTATAGGGCCCCGTCTTTGATGGTCTATTGGCTCTTTGAGGCTCGCGCGGAACGCAATGCGCCGTACGCTAGGAGGAACTATCCGAGCTGGATTTCAAAATTCTAAGTCATTTGCCGTGTTGATGAGAAATCGGTTTTGGGAGTCCTATAAATTTATCAGCCGTTTTAAGTAGTCGAGAGCACAAAAGTTTAACGATTAATTTTCTTGCTGGTTCTCCGACATGCGAATCAACAATTTGTACTGAGCACCTAGCCACACTAAAAGACAGACTGACGGACAATTCAACTTTTACGTTTCAAATGTATCTTTTTAAGGATTTATTTAAGAAAATGATTTGACTTAAATCATGATAGTGGATTGGTTACAAAACATTTTCATGATTGTAATTTTAATTGAAATAATTTAAGCGTTATTCAGGCAAACGAACAAATCGTAAAAAACGTTATTTCTACGATTGTTGTGAGACCGAGTAATCGCTCGGAATTTTATTACAAGTATCGATGAAAAACATTTCAAACGTTGAGTGCATATTTAAATACATGTATTTCTTTGGACATAAATGACATCGTGATTGGTGTTCACTATTTCTGTGCGTACACAGTAATGTTTTTATAAGATTGCATCAACATTCATCTGTCTGTTTGTCCGCATTAAACTCAAAAACTACTGAATGGGTTTTTATGCAGTTCATCAGTGAATATGCTGATTCTTAACAAAGGTTTTTCTTTAAAATCTATAAATTTCGTTGATGTAGGTAGATAACTAGTATTTATATGTAGATATACAAAGTATTACTTAAGGTATGAAATAATAGCAATATTAAAAAAAAGCGATCCGCCCTGACTTCGCACGGGTGCAATCCTGATACTAGTTGTAATATAGTTATCACTATTTAATAGATTATACACATAAACCTTCCTCTTCAATCACTCTATCTAATAAAAAACCATTGCGAAAAAGATTTAAGAAAACATACATAGGAATATAGGTACAGAAAAAGCAACTTTATTTTATACTATGTAGTGAAGTTGTTGTTAGCTTAAATGACACCCATTTCGACACATTTCTTAAAGAAATAGGCCCTAATTATCCGGCGGTTCAACTAACAGTGTAAAATCGACAGGATAGATAGTACAGTAGGGCGAATCTAAACCTTGTTTTATGGCAAAACAAAATGTTCCAACTAGCTACGATGCGTGAGGTAAAACTAGATACTAGTCTGGTCATCTCTACTCCCCTCCAGGGTATGCGCCCTTAGCCGGGGTTGCGGGGTAAGCGCAATGTGGCATCGCGACCTTGGCCTAGAGCAGGAGAAGGAACAGGAGGTTTTATTCAGTAGGAGTGACACTTCCTCTCGCCTCACCCTGAACGGGAGAAGTCATTTGATGATTTTCCCTTGACAAAAAAAGATTATGCGCCCTGTCTTGGTACTGCTGGTGTAATATCTTTAGAAGATATTTATACTGGTGCCAATTAAAGTCTACCGCTCTATTTACAACAGTGATCAAGAATCTCAAGGATCAACGTTCAATAGTCCCATTTATATCCACTTAACCATCGAGGAAATCTCTGAACTCAATTTGAGAGTATTTGTTTTACCATTGACGTCAGTTTTCAAGGAACCTAACATTATACGCCAAAGTAAACACTTATTATATACTTTATTCGTGTACATAATAGCAGTAATTAGTGCCCGAAACGGTTGGCAGTTACATACCTAAAATATATTTTGTAATAACTAACTAACAGTACCTACTTGACTAAATATTTTGATAATTGATCAGCACCGTTTACTTTTCAAGTAATGGTGTAAGTGTGGGAGAGCCATGCTTCAGCACGAATGGGTCGGCTCGACCGGAGTGATACCACGGCCTCACAGAAGACCGGCGTAAAACAACCGCAGCGTTGTGTTTCGCCGTGTGAGTGAGGTTACCGGAGGCCCAATCCTCCCTGCCCCCAATCCCTCCTCAATCCTTAAATCTCCATATCCCTAATCCCTAAAAGGTCGGCAACGCACTCGTAACTCCGTTGCAAGTGTCCCTGGGCGGCGGTGATTGCTTACCATCAGGTAATCCGTCTGCTTGTTTGCCGACCAATTACATAACAAAAAATGTACATTTTCGGTACTAAATAAAGAATACATCATCTCAATGCAAGTATAGGAGGATGAACTCGATGTTTTATTTCTATATGGAGTTTTATCAT
Organism: Spodoptera exigua; assembly: GCA_902829305.4. Classification (NCBI taxonomy): domain Eukaryota; kingdom Metazoa; phylum Arthropoda; class Insecta; order Lepidoptera; family Noctuidae; genus Spodoptera; species Spodoptera exigua. Next base: position 3,407,858 of record LR824624.2, read on the forward strand.
CATCACCAGCACCAGCACCAGCACCTTCTATCCGTCCACTGGTAACATAGGCCTCTCCGATTGCACGACAATGAGTTCTTTGTATAGCTTTTCTCATCCACTACCAGAATCCTCATGAATATTGTTATTCCACCTAGCTGGAGGACCCCTACAATACGTTTACCTAAACGCTGTCTCTACTCCAGAACGCGTCTTACCCAACAGTTATCGTTTCTTCGACATATTCAGATATGTATACTGAAAAAGTGTGGAAGAGGCAGATGTGTTACGATATCCAAAATCTCAGTATACTGAATACTGAAGAAGTATTAAAGAGCCAAGCTTCGCCACGAATGGGTGGGCTGAACCGGAGTGATACCACAGCCTCGAAGGAAACCGGTGTAAAACAACTAAGTATAGCGTTGTGTTTCGCCGTGTGAGTGAGTTCACCGTAGGTGACCATCCCTTCCTATTACTTAAATATTTATTATTTTTTTATTTTTTTTATTTTTTTATTTGTCCATTTATTTCAGGCATCGAAGGCCCATATAAACATATACAATACTATATTTTCTAAAACTTAACAATACTATAAATATATATTACATAATTAACTTATTGATTTGTTTTATTAATGTACACAAAGTGTCGGCGTCGTGTTTCGCTGACTGGTGTCACGTAGCTGGCCACGAAACCGGCGGTACATAACACCTTTCGGCCAAAACTCGTCTTTGAGGAACTTCTCGAGGTGATGTGTTGGAACTCGCACCACGAACGACTTGAAGTTCGTTTTGTGACGCGGCTCCAACAGCTCGACCCTCAAAGTCCAGTTGGTCTTCACGCGCATATAATCCACGACCTCCTCAACCTTTGTGGAATGATGCAGTCTGGACACGTACAGCAGCGTTGTCGGTACGGCTGGACGCAGCAACATGTTGGGCCCTGCCAATGCGGTACCGCACTGGTTCCGACAAGGAGGCTTCTTCCTTTTCTTCCTCTTCTCCACCTTGATGAAACCATCGCTGTCGCCCGTGTCCTTATCTGGGCACTGCCCTTTCAGAACCCGTTTAGGTTTTGGCAGGCTCCGTTTACCCCCTTTCACTTTATCCGCTACTTTAACCTGCGAGTTTTGTGGCTCAACAGGCTAATTAGCGGCGGTTACAATTGCTGCGTAGGTTCGATTGGGTGTCGTCGAACCTACACACGTCGTCGTCTCCACCGGTGTCGAGGCAGGGACGGCCGCGGCACGCGTTGCAACACGTGCATCCTCGGCAGCTGGTGACGTATTCGAGCCCGCTGACTCGAAACTGCAGATGGAGGCGTCTTGTGCCCCGCGACGTGTGTTCACATTCGCGTTGTTGGGTGACCTACTTGCAGTAATTGCATTGCGCAATGACACTACTTCTGCCCGTAGATCACGGATGGTATTGTTGGACACCTCCAGCTGATGCTGCATCTCGACCTGCTTTTGCTTTAGGAATGTAATATCCTTAAGCAGCCTGGTGACATCTACGTGATCGAACGTGACGGGAGGCAGCTTGTGCAGGTCCTTCGCCACGAATTGAGGCACGTCGTCCGGGTCGGTCTCCTTCAACAATGTAATTATGTCTTGGATGCTTTTCTCCGTGCCATCCCTTCGACGAGACGGCATCTGGCTGAGTTTGCCAAGCGTCGTGAACAGCAGCAACTTGGCACTGCATATCTCATCCTCTTTGAAGGATGTTTTGCAGATCTGCAAGATGCTGACCTCGTCCATGTAGTCGATGGCATGTTTGATAAATGCCAAAACTTCATTGGCTATGAGCGTTTGGGTGCTCATAGCGGAAACCGGGCAGCAGCTAAAGCCGCGCAAATCGCGAATATAATATTCAGACGTAGCAGTGCAAACGCGTCCGTACTCGACCGCGCATCGCAACTATGCATGCAATATTTGAAACCCTAATCGCTATAAGGACGGCAACGCATTCGTAACTCCTTTAGTGTTGCGGGTGTTGTGTCAATTGCTTACCGTCTGAAAATCTTCGTGCTCGTTTGCCGATCTATTTCATAAAAGATAACAATATCTTAATACCGGTAGTTTAAATGAAAGCAATTCAACCAGATGTATAGCTTTTCCAATCGAAACACTTATAACAGTCTCTTCTACGACACGAAATAACTAATATATTCACTAACCAAAAGTATCGAAATCGACTCACACTTTCCCTTGAACTCGGTACGGTGTCCTAGCTTACTGTCAACGGGACGATGACCCCAAATCCCCTAACGTAAGTAACTGTACGTCAAGTGTACTTTATGTGTTAGTAGATGCACTTCATTTTTGTTAGGTACCGATTTGTATATAGATTTATGTTAATTTCCAATGTCCTAGTTAACTATATATTTATTGAATAGGGTAGTTTTCAACTTTTATTTGTGGAATTCAATAATCTTTTCGTAAATTAAATGTCAATATATCTATGAATTTTGTTTAACTGAAGGCTGATTTCTCAGATAAATGTTACCTGAGGAATAAAACTGTTGCTGTCACTGTCTTATACAAACATTCTGACGCGACAGCATCATAATTATTCCCCAGATAACTTTTATCTAACCATTGAAAAATCTGCCTTAAGTAAACAATTAGCACGTTGTGACGTCATATTTTTTACGTCAAATACCATACCTACTTATTTCAATCTTAACTTCCTTAACAGTTTCTAAAACTTAACATTTTACAAATATTGAGAAAACCGACTTTAAAATATTTTTTGAATTTTGTTAAAAAAACACGTTTAAAATGTGTTTTTCAAAATTGAGAAAATGTAAAAAATTGTGTTTTTTTGGTATGTATATGAAAATCTAAATAATATTACAATAAGGATTGAACACGAAACATAGCTTAATAGTCACTGTACTCAGAATATTATAATTTTAATTTATTACAATTGAAATAAACGTGAGAAAACCATGCTTCGGGCTAATGGGCCGGCCGATCCGACCTGAGTAGCTACTCCAACGGCCTCACAGAAATCTGGTGTGAAAACCATTTACGTTTCGTGTAGCTCTGTGAGTAATAGCATTTTGGTTTAGATAACCAGTGGTGCTTGGTAACCATCAAATAATCCACATCCACATGCTCGCTTATCTACAAATTCTATAAAAAACACTCAAAAATAAATAATCACGATCATCATTAAAGGTTCTTTGCAATTAAATTAATGGTTCTTTTGACTTTAGAATATGACAATGAAATGAACATTAACACACCAACATACCTACATGTTAATTATAATTAGGCATACCTATATAATTGTTACAAAAAAAGATAAATCGTTTTATTTGTTACGTCTTTATTGTCATTAAGTTAAGAATGATTATGGAACGACAAAAAAATCATGTCGTGCGCGAATTTTGGTTTTGTGAAGACAAAAAATTATTGTGTTTGCTTTGTTAGTACAAATACACAAACAGATGGACAGAAAATTTTTTGCTTGTTTTTAATAATCCTCTAAGCTTGTATTTTTTGTATTCTCTTTATTAGCTTATTTAATTCTTACACTATATTTGCATAACTGTAAGACCGTAACTCTAGAAGAGTAAAAGTACAGACTAAAACGATTTCAAGAACAAAAAATGATAAATTTAAACTTTAAAAAACCCCCGAGTAAAAATCATATATTCCTTTAAAAAGTAATAATTAAAAAACGTGGCGTTGGGGGAACGATCCAAACATTTTATTATCAACTACATATTTGTATTTTGTTGGGAGTAAAATTTTTTTTTTTTTTATACTTTTTATAGGTATTTTATAGCATTTTCTCTCGGTTAAGTCATCAACATTCGCTTTCAGTGCCCTTTCATTTGAGACCCCACTCGAGTATATTTGCAGACCTTCGGTCACCCTTCCCCACTTACCCCCCCCCCCCCTCCCCCATAACTTCTAAACGGCTCAACCGATTTTCTTCAAACATGTCTAAGAACACTCGCACGTAAGTCACTTTAATACAAAAAAAAACTAAATTGAATGATATTAATTAGACGCGTATTTTGGTCCTACATAATAGGTATAGTCAGCCATTATATGCACTCGCTGCTCGGCTCCTACAAATCGTTGTGTGATGTTTTATAGCCTTCCTCGATAAATGTTCTAACAAACACAAATAATTATTCAATTCGAAACAGTAGTTCTGGAGATTAACGCGTTCAAACAAACAAACAAACTCTCCAGCTTTATAATATTAGTATAAATATTACCCAATTTAAGCCGCTGTCCAATTTTTACTTATGAATAATTGATTCACTAATGAATCTAGTATGACCCTGTTTTTATAGTATGTTTGTTGACCTCAGATCATGCCAGTCTTTGCCAATCCACCGGATGTCCTTTGATGGCATTTTAGTGCAGTTTATTATATAAAAAAATGTCATATAATTTAGTGCTAGAGGCAATTTTTAATAGCAATATAATATTTTAATTTTTATGATACGTTTCAACTTGAAGTTTTAGCAAACTTGTAACATGTTTGCCTTCAAAGTGGTCAAATTCAAAATTAGCATTTGGTTTAGTTATTTCTTAGCATGGAGCGGCTCGTGATTCTCAAAAATCGTGTAAAAAATAATACAAAAAATAATACAACCAAAATGCCATAGATATTTTTTATAAAAAGATAAGATAAGTAGGTAGTTTAATTAGCGCATGTGTTTTTCGAAAATTATATTTTGTATACATTTACTTATGTATTATTTTTAAACTATGTAGAGGTTGGCATTGATTTTGGTATTTTTTTGACATAGATGTTTAATTTTAAACTAGGTCGAATTTGGCAATGAAATATTGGTATATTCCGAAAAGAAAAAGTCATTCCTTGTAGCTCTCTCTCCATAGCAAATCGAAACTGTATTTGAATTACTTAGGTACCAAACCTAGAATACTCAAAACCATTGTTGTTATATGTGTATAATGTATTTATGTAACTAGCTACTCTCGTGCGGTTTCACCCGCTGCTCGGCTCCATTTGATCGTAGCGTGCTGTTTTTAGCCTATAGCATTCAGGAACATTGTAGCTATCTATCAGTTGATGAAAGAATGTTGGCAATCCGACCAGCGGTTCCAAAGATTACATACAAACTTACAAATTTTACCTCTTTATAATATTAGTATAGATAAATAGATAAACATTTCTTAGTCAGAATTTTCATAGATACTAAAAACTTAATTTTCCACTGACTAAAAGACGGTCCAATCGAAAAACAATCAAATATTTCCTCTTCACAATATTAATATTCTAATATAAACAATCTTCTTATGACCACATTATTAACGACATTGAAAATAAGTTCACGGCTGGTTAAAATACTTTAAAACTTTGCACAACACCTGCTTACACATGAAGTAACATAATTATTGCACAAACACATTCTCGATAATAACCTTTATCAAGTGAACTATAATTAATCAACATAACATATAGACTCGTTTTTGAATAGTAACTATAAAATAAATGTGTCGGCTCGACCGGAGTTTTACCACGGCCTCTCAGAAAACCGGCGTGAAACAACCACAGCGTTGTGTTTCGCCGAGTCGGAGGCCCAATCCATCATCAAGTTCATTAACCTTGCTATAACGTAAAAAAAAATAAGGCTTATTCACGAACTGATAAAGTCTCGACTAGTTTCAAGTCACAGCGGGGCTCTTATTTACGAGTAGCGTGTGCGTCGCGGCGAAGTTACGTAACATATTTTCTATTAGTAACTAATAGAGACTTTCTCAGTCCATTCATGTTTTAATTTAAAGGTTACCTTTCCTTTGTATGATAAAATTTGGACATCACTTACAAACGGTGAAGGACCATATAGTTAAGAAACCATTTTTTTTTTGTCAGGTTAAAATCATCAAATTACTTCTCCCGCCCAGAGCGAGAGAGAGTATCAAACACTTACTGACTAAAAGCCCCCCCGTTCCTTCTCCTTCTCTAGGCCGAGGCCGCGGTGACTCTGCGCTTAACCCGCAACCCCGGCTGAACATCAGCCCTATAGGGCCCCGTCTGTGGTGGTGGTCCATTGGCTCTTTAATTGTTAAGAAACCTGGACTTCTATTTTCTAATTATATTTTTGTTCTCACCAATCAGCCTTGAGCATGTGTGGTGATTAATGCTCAAACTTTTTCCGTGTGAGAAGAGCTGCTCAACCGTGGTGGTAAAAGTAGTGACTAGTGATGTGTAGACAAAACAATTTCGATGAAGCTGGTTCATAATCTTTCTACCATTTCATATGTATTGAAGTCACTTTAGACTTCGTATAAATATATAGCCATGAAAACATAATATCTATAACCTTACCATCCATAGGTCTAGTCTTTCACAAAATCATATTCACCCAATTGAGCAGTTATTAAAACAATATCAATGAAGCTGATCCAAAATCCATAATCTTTTTAACCGACTTCAAAAAAGGAGGAGGTTCTCAATTCGACGCGTATTTTTTTACCATTGCATATGTATTGAAGCCACTTTAGACTTCGTATAATATGGCCATTAAAAAGATAATAGCGATAACCTTACCATCCATGGGTCCACAGTCTTTCTCAAGATCATTCACCCAATTGAGCAGTTATCAAAAAGTCCACCTTTCCAATCACCGACCACCATAAATCCATAACCTCTACAAACATAAGGCCAACATGCCTCTCTCTAAAATATTTAGATTGTAAATGCATCGTAACATGCAACTATATAATATATATGCAAATATTTTTTCTCTTCTATTTAATTTTGTTTCAAGGATTTTTGGTGAGTGAGTGGTCAATGCTACTTTTACCCTTCCAATGTCACCTTGGATGCATGGAGGTTTAATGGGTTTCAACACCACGTGAATGGATAATTCGGGCTCCATCCTATCATTGATTTGATGTTGATAAAATCAGTCAATTTTGGGTCCCAATCACGATGGTTTCCTATGAGACCTTATCTTTGTTATTTAGATATCATTATTTATAATATTAGATTAGTATAGGGATTCATTTCATACATATATTCGATACAATAAAACCACAAATTAGCTTGGTAGTTGCACTTACGTTTACAATAATTAGCGAATTCTTACAAATTATCACTGCATAATATAAAACACAATCGCTTAGTACGCTATATATCTCTATGTATGTTCAGATCTTTAAAATTACTAAATAGGTAATAGGTAGACAGAATGATTCACGAGGATGGTTTAGGTGGTAATTTATTCAGATTTGCTTACGAAGTCGCGGGCAGGAAGTTAATATATGTACCTATATCATTGCATCTCGCTTAACAGTCTCGATTCATATCTAGCTAGTATTTATTTGTGTATCTTTTTTCATACACAACACCACAGTACGGTAGTTTCCAACTAGTCAAATTCAATACTTTTATCCAAACGTCAAAAACGATACTTTTCTATGAAATTTGTATGAAAAACTGAGCTATGACGTTATAACATTTTTGCGTCAAATAGCTTACTTATTTCACAATAATTAGCTAAAAAAATCTAAAACTTGGTGTATCGATCGATCGATGAATAAAAGTATAGTTATTTTTCAATATTTTATTGTATTGAAACATCAAATTAATTTATTTTTGACCTAGGAAACTACCCAATTAGCAAATGAAGACCAACATTCATATTTGTTTATCTACACTAAAACAATATACCTACAACAAAACAAAAGAAAATCATTATTTTTTTATGATTAAAAGGAAGCCCACAGTCACTGTCATTTAGATAGCCAGTGTGTTTAATAGTAGTCTACTTCAACCAGAAATGAAAAATACACACATACCTACCTAAAGCACTTTGCAGAAACAAGGTACCTATTGATTACCATGACTACATTCAAACTTGCGCTCCGAACCATCACCACATAACGCCAGGAAGTCACTCACACAGAAGCAAAATCCTCTAACCATGTATTCGTTCGTTCCTGTCCACTGGCCGCCAGTCACACCGTGACGAACCACCATGGCTGTCACTTTCACCACGATGGTCACGTGACATTTAAATAATTTATGTAAGCTCTATACTAAAATTATAATGAACACCGCACTGTATTGTCAATTGAGTTACGATTGATGTTTCTTTGATATTTTCTTTTGTGTATTTGTAAATGTGGTTTTCAAAGTGCCTTAGGTAGAAGAGTTGAGACGGTTCCTTTTGTTATGGATCTAATGACTACAAGAGGAAGTATCACTCTTGCTAAGTAAAAATCCTTCTTTCCCCTGCTCCGATTTGGGACATAGAAAATCTTTTAGACATGTAGATCTTGTGACTGGGCAACTGGCTGCCGTGCAACGTGTCGCGGGTTCCTTTCCCACGCGGAATAACTATGTTTGTGATCCAAAAAACGTTGTTCCGGGTCTAGGTGGCTTGTGTATGTGAATTTGTATGTTTTTAACCGCACCCACGATACAGGAAGAAACTATAGTGTGGGTCAACTAAAAAAAAACATCATTGTCTGTCATCTGCAAACGCAATGGAACCAATCGCGAAGCCGACTGGAAATTAGCTCTAATGGGCCACATTTTTGGTGGTCTGATAGCTCTTAGAAGCACAAGTGGAACACGACGCGCCGTTGAGTCTGGTTCTGGTCGGGCGGTAAGCTACCCTTGCTCAAAGTAAGTAAGAGTCAGATTTTAGTCAATAAGACTGACACTCGCCCCATCAATGCAGCATCCATATTGATTTTTTTGTCAATGTGTAGTCTCTTACGTTCAAAATTAATTTGTACTGATTAATTTGATATCGATCTTGTTCTATTAGAGAAAAATAGGAAAATGTGACTCAGTCAAGCCTCTATGGAACTGGTGTTCAGCCCGGGTTGCAGGGTAAGCGCAATGAGGCACCGCGACCTCGGCCGTCAGAGTCGGTAAGAGTCTGACACTCCCTCCCGCGCGGCCCTAGGCGGGAGAAGTCATTTGATGATTTTCCACTCACAAAGAAAAAGTCAGGCCTGGCGGCTTTACTTAGCTCTAACGTTACCCGGACGAGAGTAGGATTGATAACAAATTAATTCTAACCTGAAGATATCATAATTTTTGTTTTATAGTTGCAATTATTTACAATATCTACGACGCTTTGTCCGCGTTACCCGGATGCCAATTTTTATAAAAAACCAATCAGTAACTTTTACGTAGAGAGTAATAAACTTCCAGCCATCCATAATTTAACCCTGTTGTGTACTTACTTTACTTACTAAACTAACTTTACGCTACATATATCTACTAAACACTTTATCTTTTCATACATGTTTGAACCACCAACAATTGAAAATAAAAACTTTAACGTGTATTATATTAGTAGAACAGTCACCTTAACTAAGGTTGCAGGACGAAACGTACCTATTAATAAAAAAATGTCGTTATCCACTTGTGTCGACAATTTCGCTGAGATACGATACGAGGTCGATGACATAACTAAGGTTGGCTCACTGTGTTCCGGTCATCCGAAATCAGACGTAACACGTTGCATCAAGTATCTACGGCTGTGCGCTTTTCCATTGACCATCGACATCGAAGCCGACACGGTTTCTATGGCACTCATTAATGTTTGCACGCTTACGTGACTTTGACATTTCGATACGCTGTATTTTTATCCGTCTACGGCAAAGCAAAAGGAGAGTTATGATTTTGATAGGCTATGTATGTATGTATGTTCATCTGTTCCCTCGTAACTTCTAAACTACTTATCAGAATTCGAAATATGGCATATCATTAGTAACATTTTAATTGTCCGCTGGTTATAGGCTACATGGGGTGGGTGATTCTTCACAACAATTAAAAAAAATTTAATAATGTCATTATCCTCAACCGAAAATTAACGAGTCTGCTGATTAAAATACAGATAATTATTTTATTAAATTAAATCTCACCACTGCTTACAAGCAACCGATTAAAATTATTGTATAAAATAAATTACTAAGATGCTTAAAAACCTGGGAGGATAATGACTTGTTAAATAAAAGTTAAGGTTTTTTGGACAATCACCCGGGTATCACAAAATCTAATGTGGCGTCCCCTAGCGGACATAACATACTGAGTAAAAACATAAAGTTAAGATAAATATACGGCATATTTATCTTTACCTTCATATTTATTTTCACCTTACTTCGCTGTAATTGTGCTCATCATCATCATCAGCTTATAGAGAAGGTTTCACCACGCGTGCTCAATGCGGGTTGGCGATTTCAAACTTATAATTAGAAATTATAAGTCCAATTTCCTCACGATATTTTCCTTCACGGTATGTCAGTGGTGTCTAAAAAATCATAATACACATAACGCACGTCACGTTATTACCTAGATGTGTGTTTGAACTTTTACACGCTAATGTATGAGAAGCAGACGCTTTAAGCTCCGGACTACCACTCACACACTCTTTTACCTCAGTCATACATGCTACAAAATACTCGTATATGTATATTATGTACGTAAATGTTTTATTATTGTTTTTTTTATGGCATGAAGCAACAAATAAGTGGCCGAATTACGTCGTGGAAATCGGCTCTGTCCATTGTCTATGTACCTCAACGTCAGAGGAGATAAGTTGATTCTTTTTGGGGTGTTTTTAAGGTTTTAAGGATTGGGTTATGGGAAAAAGGGGAGGAAAGGACTTGGCGTCCAATAACCACAATCACTCACAATAACAAAGACTAAAATTCTATGACCTTTTTTGTGAGACCATAGTATTCCGGTCGAGCCGATTCCCACACACTTGTAACATAAATATGTATCTTTTTTTTATTAATTATATACTTACAAAACCTGCCTATTTAAATCTTAAAGACAATAACTTTTCTTAAAATAAATCTTAAAAATATATTGAACACGTGCGTTGAATATAATCTCAATTATTAATGTTGTAATCTCATTATGCCTTAATTTTTTATAATACTTTAAAAATATTTTTTTCTTTTTAAGTATGTGATAATGATTTATGATAACATTGCCACGTTGCGTGATAATATTTACTTAATCTGTAAGATTAAGTCAGTCAAGAAAATCGTGTTATTTTTTGGAACCGTGACTTTAAAGAACACCTTACATTGCCTTCGGCCTTTTCCTTTCAGGGGACTACAAGATCCGGGACCTTTGGAAGGCGTACCAGGAGCCAAAGCCAACTCGCAGAGGCCCGTTGAACAATTTTAATTTTAATTTAAACTAACAGTTTACATTAAAATTAAAAGTGTTCAACGTTTAAGCTAGTTTTTCAGTTATCTTTGAATTCACTACGAAAATGCACCAACCGGTTGATGCAGGACCTTGTGAAATGTGGTAAAAAAATAAGTTTATGGGTATGCCTTGCTATGGACTAGTAAATATGACAGCTATGGAAATACTATGATCCCTGCTCCTGACCAATATTGATAAATACGGATAAACTTTAGCAGGAGGTGGCTGACAAACTCAATTAATGGGCACCCGGAGACGGCCGCTAACAGGTAGCGACATGGGGGCAAAATACGTTGAGCTGCTTGAAGGAGGTTAGGCATCCTATTGCTATCATAGTAAACCCAGAAGCATGATGAAGACCCATAACAGCAGCCATTACTGAGATACATCCTTCCCCCGAGACTCCTTCAAATCTTACTCTTGCGAATCTCCACCCAAGCCAGCCAATTAAGGCAAGAGTGAGGTAGAAGGGCTTGTTCCTCATCTGTGTTCACTCCAGCTAGTCACGAGGACTAACCGGAGATGAGGAACAAGATAACTCCCGGGGGTCAGGTCGCCACTGTCCAACATCTCGTTACAAGCTGCCTTGCTTTATTATTATTATCTTAATTAAACATGCGTACCAATAAATTATTTTTAATTACGGCTCTTACACGGGTTTTCTCTAATGATAACTTAAATAAAAATGATATGTAATTAGATATTGTTATACATTATAATTAATCTGCCACGTTTGTCTTAATAATCTTTGATCTTTAGTCATAATAATTAACTCCATGAAATGTTTAAAATACCTATACATAGGTATATACCTAGTCGCAACTACAATTATAATGTAAAATAATATTAGATAAGTAACAAACTAACTTTCGCATTAATTTATAGTTTTAATTGGGGTAGAGATGAGATCTACTTATATAAAATTCTCTTCATTCATTGTGTGGCGACGCACATCGTAATGACGATGTTCAATAGATGGCGTAACGAGTCCTACATCACGCAAGTGAAGTTTGCGCGCGAATAAAAACAACGCAAGGCACGATCATCTCGCCTGGTCGGAGGATCCTCCTTTTCCGTCCTTACGGACCTTTATTAATTTTATTTATTTTTATAATCTTTAAAACGAATCGGCAGAAAAATCCCGTGTAACAATGGAAAAACGCATCAATCGCACGCACACAGACGCGTTCATTAAATAAAGGCTCGGCGTTAATAAACACGCGTGTCTGTGTGTGTGGAGAAAGAGTTCAGTGGGTCGAAAGAACAGGTTTTGCTCGTTTCGTCGTGGATGCGACCCCGTTTCCGCTGTCAAACTTACATACATACATACATTTGTATAGACACCGATTATTATATTAAAAAATTCATCTGCTTAATTATTATTTTGGCATAAAGTATCTTATTGGAAAAGTATTGAATATTATAAAAGGTAATTGATTTTATTTCTTTATAAGTAAGATCTTTTATGTACTTATTACGTGTAAGCTCGACGGTGACTCAGAGTTCGAGTAAATAAGAATTAAGGCGATACGAATGAGCAATGAGGAATTGCGACCTCGGCCCAAAGCAGGGGAAGAAACGGGGGGTTTCTAGTCAGTAAGAGTCTGACACTATCTCACCCCACTTAAGGCGGGAGAAGACATATGATAACTATCCCGTCTCAAAAAAATAAGTTATGTGACAATGCATATGGCTAATTATGAAAATCTAAATGATAAAAAATTCTACAAAAAAAGAAGGTTAAACGACATATAATTTTTTTTTTTAAACGTAGCCCCACACTAGGATTTTCTCCTGTGTCGTGGGTGCGTTTACAAACATACAAATTCACATACACATCACACCCAAACCCGGAACAACAATTTGTGGATCACACAAATAGTTGTTCCGTGCGGGAATCGAACCCGCGACACGTTGCACGGCCGCCAGTTGCCCAGCCACCGCACCAACCGTGCAGTCAAATTACTTATGTTATAGGTATGTACTGAGTATTATACGCAATTATAACTATGGCTACCTAATACAAAAGAGTTTTATGTACTCATAACTTGGTTATGTAATGTACTATAATAATAGAACATACCATTAACTGTTCCTATGTATTCGTGTTGTTAAGTTACAGAGATCAACATTTAATTTTCGAACAAAAACTCCGTCACAATTTACCGCCAAGATTCGGTCGGTTGGTTTTAAAACAGTAGGCCATTTTTAAGTATTATATTTTAATATTACGATCTATGAAATTCTTGATTATATTGTAATATTAATAAGGCTTATTGTTGAGATTGGAGAATAGTCAGCCATTTATGGATTAATTTATCCAAATTTAAAAGCCTCCAAATATCGCAGTTGCTCGAATATTAAGGTATTCCCGCTTCTGATACACGAGTGCACAATCACAAAACTGGAAAGCACTAAATATTAAGTCCTTTTCTGAATAATATGTCCTCTGCCTGCAATTCTTTAGACATCACTGACATACGCCAAAGGAAAAAGTCGTGAGGAATTGTCATCGTCAAACCGCCATGAGCAAGCCTCGTGATTAGTGCTCAAACCTTCTCTGTGTGAGTAGGACCCTCTACAAGGGTCACTTATAGGTTGATGACGATGAGCTATACTATTCCACTCATGAACGTTCATCGGATTCAGAGAGCAGAGAGTTCTTTTTAGTATAAGAGCAGTCTAGTTAAATAATGAAATAAAACGACGCTTGTAACTAGTATGAACAGAGTGATTGTATTTTGTTTCTTTGAGCATAGAGATATAGAAAGCAAAGACAATAGAATACATTACAAATATGAATCAACCAATAACAAGTAAAAAGTATATTTGACAACACAGAAGACTAAATTTCGCTTCAATATTATTTAGATAAATCACAAAAAAAAATTGACGGACAACCCTGATCGATCGAAGCAAGAAGCAAAATTTGTAAGTTTTTTATGTAGGGGTTAATCTTTGGAACCGCTGGTCGGATTGCCAAAATTCTTTCACTGATAGATACAATGCTACAGAGCTACAATGTACTTGCGTGCTATAGGCTATAAAACATCACGCTACGATGAAATGGAGACGGGCAGCGAGAAACGGCGTGGAAGTAGCTAGTATACTATAAACGCTACTATCAAATGGAGCCGAGCACCAGGTGTAACCGCGTGAGAGTACACTATAATTCAATATGAAAACAAAAACAATGCGGTAGGCTGGAATTGATGACGTATCTTCTTTACCAATACATATTCAAATTGATTACCGTGCATGCCAACTTTCCATTAAAAGTCGAGTGTATCAACTGTCGTGCGTAGACAACAATCACATTTAAATCAACGCTTCCTCCTAAACATTAACTTAGCAATGTTAATTGGCCACACACTTAATAAGAGTCCACATTTACTGACAAAATGACGTCATAGTTGAGCTTGTAAAGTATGCTGTACACCGAGAGATGTTTTGGTACGGTGCGTGCGTAAGTTGGTGTAATTTTTTTCTGATTATTTTGTCACTGCTTTCAATATTTTTTTTTTTGTATTTCTTTTTTATTATTTCTAACGTTGAGTGAGTCATACAAATAGGCAGTGTCCAATAAGGATATGTTTCAGTTTCTCACAGTCTGATGTCTTTTATTTTTAACACCTATGGTTTATGGTTTTAAAGTAGTCAACAATTTAGATTTTAAATGTATTAAAAATAACGACTTACTCACGTCAAATAAACTTAATCACTTGAAAAAAGCTCTACTGGTTTCAAGTCACAACGGGACCCTTATTGATGAGCAGAGTGAGCGTCGCGGCGACGTCGCTCGGTCTATTGACTACTATAAATTCTGTACATAATCACTATTACTATGATAATTACATTTGTACGACGCCAATATTGGGAAGTCTTTGGATTATTCAGGCGTTTTTTTCAGACATTTCTTGTCTTAACGTTTCGTCTAATTAGTGCTTATGGGGCAGCATAATCCCCATCAATAGAAAGTGGCTACAATCACAGAAATTTTAGTAGATCCTTCAATGGCTTGGTCTCAGTTTAAAACCATCCCCGAGTCTTGCCTGTTTGCTTGACACTTGCATATACGGTATTCCGAATTTGGCGAAAACGATGTCAGCTGATCGTTCATGTGTTTTTTGTTAAATAATTTCATTATTTCCACCCCAAAGTTTTTTGCAATTGTAACAATTGAAAAACAAATAATGATGAATACAACAACCGTAACTGTAGGTCTTAAGCGACACTAATAATATTAGGAAATAATTAGTTTCTTCAATTAATGTTCAAGTTTTTCGAAGAATCACCAGTCGTTTATTAATAAATGCTTCACCGGCTTTTGCTGAGTGTACCAAAACCCTAAACAGGCAATGCTATGAGGCAGTTCTAGTGTTCTAGAGAATTCGTCAGCTGTTATGGGAAGGTTACGGTAACCTGCATGCAATCGATGCGTTACGCGATAATGAGCCTAATTTGTACTTAGTACTGAGCTTGATATCCTGTTCAGTATTCATAGTGTTTTAATTATTCTTTATGAGTATTCTTTGACTATACTGGTTAAGTATGTAATCGGAGTCCAATTCAAAACTTTTATTAAAATAATAAAGAGTATACCTTTCTTTCAATATTGTATGAAATCGCAACATACATATGACGTCATAATGTTTTAACGTCGAGTAGCATACTTATTACAGATAAATAAGTTTATCAAATTAAAAAAAAAACACACACATTGGTTAAAAATCTGTGCTATATCTATACCTATGACGACTGTTTGGACCTGGCAGCAGAAAAACGACCGGAGTCTCTGTCATGACAATTTTATGACCTCAATTTCTTTTTTGATTTTTCAAAATGTAGACATTTCTATGAATTTGTGCGGGATAGTGTGTTGTGGTATCATGCTCTATCGTTCGTTCTAGAAAAAATACACTAAATTTAGCATAATATCAATATGTATAGATGATATTGTGTTTTTGTCAACATAGCATAATATTATGTATGCACTGCACAGGTTTAGGTAATTAACTAAATGTCAACAATCTTGGCATGTCTTTTTATCTAAAAATTGTATGTAAAAATGTTTAAAATTAAAGAATTTACCTAAATAGATGTTGTGATGTGATGATGTGTGCTAATAAAATAAATTAAAATAATCTTTGTTTTTATTTTATATGACATTTTTAACGTCTTTTTTTGTTATTTCAATGCACAAACCACATTACAATCATATACCTATTATATTGTAAATTCACTGTTTAGATCTGTATCGTAACGTAACATAATATTTTTATTATACCTTTCGTGAGACATTCTAAATTTTATCCTTTCACGGCACCACTGGGTCCCGGACCTTTGGAAGGCGTACGAGGAGCCGAAGCCAACTCGCAGAGGCCCGTTGAACAGTTTTAATATAAATGTGATTGGACATCAGCCGGC
This sequence comes from Spodoptera exigua, assembly GCA_902829305.4. Taxonomy (NCBI): domain Eukaryota; kingdom Metazoa; phylum Arthropoda; class Insecta; order Lepidoptera; family Noctuidae; genus Spodoptera; species Spodoptera exigua. Next base: position 3,424,444 of record LR824624.2, read on the forward strand.
AATTATCCCTGTATGCACTATATAAGTGCACCCAAGGACAATCCCCGGTTGATGCAAGACTATTGTGAAATGTGGTAAAAATTGATAGGGTTATGAATATGGGTTGGTATGGATCTGATAACTATGGAAATACTATGGCCCCTGCCCCTGACCAATATTGATACATACGGATAAACAGGCAGGGGTGACTGGCAAACTCAATTAATGGGCCCCCGGAAACGGCCGCTAGCATTTAGCGACACGGAGGCAACATACGTTGAGCTGCTTGGGGAAGGAGAGGCATCCCACGGCTATCAGAGCAATCCTGAAGTACGGTCAAGACCCCTACCAGCACCTTACTGAGATACATCCTTCCCCCGAGTCTCCTTTAATTCCTACTCTTGCGAATCTCCACTCAAGCCAGCCAATTAAGGCAAGAATGAGGTAGGAGGGCTTGTTCTTCATCAGTGTTCACTCCAGCTCGTCACGAGGACTAACCGGAGAGAGAAGAACAAGACGCCTCCCGGAAGTCAGGTCCGTAGGGTCGCCACTGCCCAACAGCTCGCCACAAGCTGCCTTGCAGATATTATAAATTAATTATTACACACGTAATAATTTGACGAGATACTCGACTAGTTTCAAGCCTTGTTAGAGACCCATATTCATGAGCAGCATCTCGCGACACGCGACGTGGCGGCTGTCGCGCTGCTGAGTAGGTAGCAATATCGGCCTCTAGCATGGCTTGAAACTAGTCGAGTATCTCGTCAAATTATTACGTGAGAAAACATAATAAGTAAAATAACATAGGTAATATATGTATACATAGAGAAACAAAGTTTACGCAAAATATGTCTCTGTTTTATGACTATAAGAACATGATTTAGATTTGAATGCTCCTACCGGAGTTAGAACCATCCCAACTCAGACTGCTATGGAGGATGTCTTTAACTAACTAATTTTAATAGTAGTATATCTGTTATAGTTGCAATCAAAAACGTCATTTAAGTATATATTTTCGCCATACCATTAAAATAACAGGACATTCTTGTTAATGGATTACAATAAGAAATATTGTTTTTTATATATTTGAAGGGCAAATAATGTTCGTATCATTATCCCTACGGACACTAAATTTAATATTAATGCTAATTTGAGAAAGTAAAACTCAAGTGAGTCATTCATATTATCTTTACTAATATTATAAAGAGGTAAAATTTGTAAGTTTGTATGTAGGGGGTAATCTTTGGAACCGCTGGTCAGATTTCCAAAATTCTTTCACTGACAGATAGCTAAAACGTTCTTGAGTGCTATAGGCTAAACATCACGCTAAGATCAAATGGAGCCGAGCAGCGGGAGAAACTAGCTAGTAATGTATGATTTTGTAAAGATAAATTTGTAATATCAAAAGACATACCAAGATTTTTTACCTTTTGTTTTAACCACCTAAACCCATATTGTATACCATACAACTGTACAAATATACCTACGTATTTATAAGAATATACGCTAACCAAACTTCAGTTTCTATCAATATCTCTCATCAGATTTTCGACTATATTTCAAAACGATAAAGTAGAAAATGTAATAAAAGAATATCAATATAAACGTATAGGTTGATCTGCTTGCGTCTGAAATAGCTGTGTTATCTATGATTGTTGTGTTTAATTTAGACATAGTGTACAACAGCTGAGGTGTCCGAGTGGTTAAGGAGTTGGACTTGAAATCCAATGGGTTATACCCGCGCAGGTTCGAATCCTGTCCTCAGCGATTTTTTTTGCCGTCGAGGCGGGGTAAGCGCTATGGGGCACCGCGGACTCGGCCTAGAGCAGGAGAAAGAACCGGGTGATTTTTAGCTAACGAATTTTTTTTTATAAATTTCCAAATATAAATATATTGTCTTAGATAACTTTATGCGTTTAAGTGTTTTTAGACATTTTTACATAGGTCGCAATAGAAAATCTTTGCCGGGTTGACAATTAAGAATGAATTGAAACAATCGTGTGCACTTACATACATTATAGCGAAAAATTTTTATTTGTTTAGGAGATAATTGTCATCGATAGGCTGTGAGGGCCTACTGTTGTTCTATACGCTCTATAAACGAGGGGTTTTCCATAATCTCCATACTTGGTAAAGAGATTTAAGACCGCCATTTAGTGTTTAAAAGATTCGCTAGAAACTCTATTACCCGGTGTCTTTCGATCCTTTTTTGAAAGGGAAGAAATCATCCGATGACTTCTCCCTCACCCTGGTTGGGGCGGGAGAGAGTGTCAGACTCTTACTGACTAAATACTACCCCGTTCCGTCTCCTGCTCCGCTTCGGGGCTGCAGTACATTATTACGCTAACACCCACAACCCTGGCTATGGGACTATCTCTCTACAATGGAATACTCTACTCTACTATGGAATACTCTACTCTATGGGATACTCAAAGTCTTAAGCAGGGCAAGCCGTGAACTATCACAAAACGGTATCCAAAACGAACTGAAACGTGACATAAAAAACGTCAGACCAGGCGTTTTATTCAGAAGAATTCGAATTTTATTTTACATACTATTTAGCTCTTACTGACGCCACCCTGGGGAAGAGTTGGTGGTAGGTAGTTACAAGAAAAGTCTAGATATTGTACCATCCCAACAAGGTCCTATTGTTATCTACTACTGAACAAATATGGGTTGAGGATCAATGATACACCGCGGTCGCGGACTGGAATAGGTAGGAGAAGTTACAAGCAATAATACATTCGGCCTCGGATTGGAGCAAGATAAGGTACGGGATGGTTTTTAGTCACTTAGAGTCAGAGACGAAAGAGGCCCAATCCTTCCCCTCCCCCAATCCCTCCTTAATCCCTAATCCCTAAAAGGTTGGCAACGCACTCGTAACTCCTCCGTTGCGGGTGTCTATGGGCGGCACTGATTGCTTACCATCAGGTAATCCGTCTGCTAGTTTGCCGACCTATCACATAAAAAAAAAGTGTTAGACCTTGTCCTAACAAGGAAAGCGATTTGATGATGTTCTCAACTCAAAAAAACTTGTACAAATAATATTTCTAGCTCAGTATACGCGCAGTATCTGTGATATAACAATTTAGTCATAGTGTATAACAGCTGAGGTGTCCGAGTGGTTAAGGAGTTGGACTTGAAATCCAATGGGTTATACCCGCGCAGGTTCGAATCCTGTCCTCAGCGATTTTTTTATTAAAATAAATAACCTTTTCTTTCATTTTGTTAAGATTTGGTTACTTATATTAAACGTTAAATTTCAAGCCAATAATAAGAAAAAGAGAAATATCATTCGAATAATACAGACTTCAAAAATCAGACCCGTTGCGTTGCGTAAGCTGTTTTTTTGTTTTAAGGAAAGATAATCATTAAATGTCAGTTTTCGACCTGGGCGGGGACGGAGGGAGTGTTACTCTCACTGACTAAACACCACCCGGTTTCCTCTCTTTCTCAGGACCCTGGGACCTGCGATACATTATCGCGCTTGAACCCACAACCCCGATGCATTCTGTACTTCTTATTTCGAAGTAAAAATAGGCAGTTTAAGTTTTTGTTCGAAAAAAATATAGCCTATAAGCGCCAATTTTGACTAACTTACTACTATTACAACTAAAAATTCTCAATTAATATTATTTATGTTTTATCGAATTTGAAGCAGTCGTTCTCAAGATATGCGCTAACAAACATTTCAAAAATCGTTTTTAGTTGTTGTTAGGCATGATATAAGCCATCTATTGTTATCTACAACTGTACAAACAAATTTACATTAATAATTATACAACAGTATACGCGCTATATCTGTGATAAGTACTACATTTAGACTATGATTTTCATAGCTGAGGTGTCCGAGTGGTTAAGGAGTTGGACTTGAAATCCAATGGGTTATACCCGCGCAGGTTCGAATCCTGTCCTCAGCGATAACTTTTTTAATAAATATAAAAATAAATAAAAGTAATAATTTGTTAATTTTAATGTTATCGATTTTTTGACCGTAGACTATTAAAGTAAATTTTATATTGTGATTTTCTTTGCTTTTTACTTATTGATAACAAAAAAGAACTTTAAATTTTTTTGCTCATTAGTCTCGCCAAAACTCGTGAACGGCTGGACCGATATGGCTAATTTCGGCGTTCAAATATTTGTGAAAAATCCAGGGTAAGGTAAAATGTTTTCAGACATTCAAATGTCTCAAAATATTGTCACAACTTCTGACAATATTTTGCCCTGCACTTTTTACATTTTTTTACTGTTAAAGGCAGTTAGGAGTTCACCGAGCCTAGTACGGCCGAACTAATTTTAAATTCAAACAAACATATACACATATCATCAGCCTTTAAGCCTCTTCTCATACGGAGAAGGATTGAGCACTAACCACCACGCTTGCTCAAGGCAGATTGGCGATTTAAAACTTATAATTAGAAATTAGTCCAGGTTTTCTCGCGATGTTTTCCTTCACCGTATGTCAGTGGTGTCTAAATAATTATAGAGAGTACATATAACTCGGAAAAAGTCACATTGGTGCTTGCCAGGTTTCGAATTCAAACATAATTCTCAAAAAAGCAAAGAATAGCAACAATAAAAATATAATACTTTTATCGGATGTAACCATTTTCGTAGCCACGCCATGTCTAAGGTGTAGTCAATAATTATACATAATGTTCAAGGTTTTCCTACACAAACTGTTATTTTGTCAATTATATACCTCATAGTACATAGACACTATGTAATTGTTAGGTTTTTAGTTTGTTTCACTGTTAAGATTGGTTTTAATGACAATAATTTTGTTTTTAATATCTACAAAATATAAGTACAAAGCACACCTTATTTCATAAAACTTCACTCTTAAGGGAAGCTTATAAAAAAATATAAAAATACCTAATATAATAAACAAATCGCTTTCTCTATCCCTATGTATGCTTTATATCTTTATCTTATCTTTGAAATTACGCAAAGGATTTTGATGCGCTTTTGTTAAAAGGTAGAGTGATCGAAGAGGAAGGTTCATAAGTATACATCATAACATCCATTAAATAGTGGAGAAATTTAGTTTCAGCATTGTACCTCTCGAAGCCGGTACGGGTCGCTAGTTACTTAAATAAAATTAATAAAGAGTCTCTACGTCAGCAATCAGCATAAATTAAACTAAATCGTGACGTCGCACAATATTTTAAATCATAAAAAGTATTTGGTTCTGTTAAAAACAAAACATTAATCGATTAGATCAATATAAACATTTTTTTTAATTACACTGTGACTTAAATACTTACATATTATTATTTAGGTAACAGATGTGTTTACTAAACTTCGATTCTCAAACCATTATCACTATAAACATAAATTTTAACTTAAAAATCAATAATACAGTAAACTAATTTCAATCATCATCATCATCATCAGCCTATAAGTGCCCACTGCTGAACAAAGGCCTCTTCTCACACGGAGAAGGTTTGAGCATTAATCAACACGCTTGCTCAATGCGGGTTGGCGATTTCAAACTTATAATTAGAAATAAGAAATTAATATAAAATTAGAAATAATTAGAAATTATAAGTCCAGGTTTCCTCACGATGTTTTCCTTCACCGTATGTCAGCGGTGTCTAAATAAGCATATAAAGTACATATAACTCGGGAAACTCACATTGGTACCCTCATGCATGAGAAGCGGGCTCCTTAACCTCTGAGCCACCACGACATCTTCAAATCCATGACTAATCTTTGACAATGAATTCTTGCCACTGAAGATCGAAGGCTAATTAACTATTCATAGAATACAATTTTAAATGCGAAACGTGTCTTTGCAATTCAATTCTTAATTTGTAATTACTAACAAGTTAAGAATGAATTTACTATTTTACTCACAGCACTAGACTATGCGTTTAAAAGATGAAAAGTTAAGATCTGGTGAATATTGCAGATGTCAACTCTCCATAACATTTGGCCTATTTATCCCTATAGGATTAAATACATTTTTTTTAAATAAATACCTCTAATCATACCCAAGGTTCTTATATGTAAACGTACCGAAGAAGGAATGGGGGAGGGGTTTAGTCAGTAAGAGTCTGTGAGTCCTCGCGCTCCGCCCAGATTCCAGCGTCATTTGCTTTTACACAATATCATAAATAAATTTAAATAAAACATAACTTGTTTATCCCACACAACGAATTGAAATATAGAATAGTAAACGTTTCGAGACAAGCTCTACTAGTTTCAAAGCACACCGGGACTCTTATTCATGTGCAACTTTCGCGGCAAACTAACGGCGATAATCTCATATTTCAATTCATTTGGAGTCTCATTTTATGTGTGTTATATAAAAATCGAAGCTTACTAACAAAGTATTTTCTTTTGTCAACAGAATATACAATGTCTTGCTAAAAGTGAGAAGAACAGAAGCATTCAAAAATGGCCGTGTGTTCGGCCGCTGTGATCGTGGAGAAGGCCAACAAACACTATGGCAGGCCTGACAAAGCAGACTTCAAACCTGTCCTTAAGGACATGGACATGGTCGTTGATAGGGGTATCATGTAAGTACTTTCTAGATCTTTTTGGAACTAGCTTTTATGTGGGTGATTAACCGCATGAATTTTTGTTATGTACTTTCAAAAACTACAACTATAACTAAGAACAAAAGAGTTTGACGAAAAGGTTCCCTTTGAGTCCTTGTGCTTTGATGGTAAAGTACAAGATCGGTAGAGTATGAAAGAAAATGGATAACATTAAAAATCTATACTTATATATTTATAATATTCTAAAGCAGTTGAGTTTGTTTGAACACACTAATCAAAAAAGGGTTTTCCAATTCGAACTAAGTAGTGGTTCCGGCTACTACTTAGTTCTAATTGAAAAACCCTTTTTGAATTTCTTAGTCCATTTATTGAGGAAGGCTATAAGCTATAAAATAACACGATACGATATGTAAGAGCCGAGCAGCGGGTAAAATCGAGGGCAGGAACTAGTGGAAATTTGAAATACATGAAAAATAGGATTTTATAGAAGTGGTATAAAATTGATGAATTAAATTTAATAAAATATGAATAAAAAGCAACCTCTTGGTGTAAGTTGACCCTAAGTGTTGAGTCACTTTCAAAAATAATGAAATTCGGTTCCCTTTCGAAACAATGAAACCAAAATTCTTAAAACAAAAGTCCTTTAAAAAATCAACATCTAACTTGTATTTTTTCCACAGATATGGTCTTCTTGGACCGTCAGGATGTGGTAAGACCACTCTGCTATCGTGCATAGTAGGAAGGAGAAAGCTGGACAGCGGGAATGTCTGGGTCCTGGGTGGAAGACCAGGCGAGAAGGGCAGTGGTGTACCAGGACCTAGGGTTGGATATATGCCTCAGGTAAGTTTATTGAAGTTCTATCTTTTGATTAGTACATCTGCTCCTTTTGAAACAATGATAGAAATTGACTTGACTAATATATTTGTAAATTCTCAAAGATTTCTAATTTTATTAATTAAGTTTTCGGCTTACTCACGTAATAATTTGACGATATACTCGACTAGTTTCAAGCCATGCTAGAGGCCCATATTCATGAGCAGCATTCCGCGACACGCGACTCGGCGACTGTCGCGCTGCTACTGAATACTCGAGTCTGCGTAAGCCGAAAACATAATTAATTTAGAATGTCTCACGAAAGTTATAATAATGATTTCTAATTTTGTTTCTTATGTGTGCCAATATTTGCACACTCCCTTTATTAATGCCATAAAATAACTCATCCCAATCTGGGTGAAGCATAAATAATTTTAACCGACTTAAATCCTTAAACCGTTAGGGTCAGCATACTCCTTAAGGATATTAAAATGGGATTATCTGAACTTGTATATATTAGAGGTACAGAAAGTTCAGGCTGTTTTTGTGAAGGGAAATCGTCAAATTACTTCTCCCGCCCCGGTTTATGCGAGAAGGAGTATCGAAGGAGAGCGGGGTGGCGTTTAGTCTTATAGGTCTAAATGGTTAAAAACCACCTCGTTCCTTCTCCTGCTTTGGGTCAGGACCGCGTTCCATTTTTGCACTTGCACCCCCGGCTGAATTTCAGGGTTTACATAGCTGTAACAAATGTTATAATCATATTATTAGCCCCATGCAATGATACTCAAAAAGTGTTTAAGAGACTCCAGTACCAAGTCTTAGCCATTACTGATACCCTAATCAAGAGCCACATCATTCCTTAAATAAATCACATTTCTCCATCTCACAGGACATAGCACTAGTCGGCGAATTCACAGTTCGAGACGCCATATACTACTTTGGCCGCATTTATGGAATGAAAATGGAAAAGATGATGGAACGCTTCGAGTTTCTTTCTGACCTCCTAGACTTGCCCAGTGGTGGAAGACTGATAAAGACTTTATCTGGAGGGCAACAGAGACGTGTTTCGCTTGCTGCGGCCCTGGTACATGAACCTGAACTCCTTATATTGGATGAACCGACTGTTGGCTTGGATCCTGTGCTGAGAGAACGGTGAGTCATCTTTCATTTTTTTCTAGTGTCTTATAGTAAGGCGATTAGCTGTATGTGTGTATCTATGCCTCTATGTTGTAATTTATTCTGTTACCTACGTTAAATTTGGTCAGTCAGCTAAAATCGACTTATAAATGTATTGTTATGACAATAAAAAAATAAGGTTTGCCATAATCCCCACGCTTCGCAGGCAGGCAGTTTGGGGATCGCAGTTAGGTCACCGATTTATGAACGAAAAGCTGCTGCCCAATTAGGTAGTATTCTATGTCAAAAATAAATTATTTCATCTTTTCAACACAATAAATTATTGGAAAATAACTATACTTTAAATCATTGATCACTTTTTCGATATTTTTAGCTGATTTTCAAGAAATAAGTATGCTATTATTTTGACGGGAAACGAACGTTATCATAACACACCACCCGGAAAAGTTATTGAATTTTACTTGTTTTGAACTACATAAGTGGTATTCTAGCATGAAGCAATTTAGTTTTGAGATACAAATGTTTTTTTAATAATCTAATACAATGATCCTCACAGTTGTTTGTTTTTTTTTTTTGAAACGCTTGACTATCTATCATGAGTTCCGCATTTCGAAAAAAGACCCAATACTGTGTCATCCCTACAGACCACAGTACGATGTAAATATTTTTTTGTTTTTGTGTATGACGAGAAAGAAGGCCACAGACCAGCCTCCCAGAGACTTAAGTATATAAAACTCTGAAATAGCTTGACCATGAAAAAAAAAATACATATATTCGTATTTTACTTTAACAAATTGACGTCATAAGTGTCATCACGTTTTTCAAACAACGTCGCCAAACTATAAATCCTGCTCATATAAAATTATACAAGACACCACTAATATAAATATTGACACTAATTCTAATAATTACATTCATTTATTTCAACAATAATTCTATTATGATAAATGGAAATAAAAAATTTAAGCATGACTCAAATGCGTATGGTTCCGTATGGTTTTTATCTTAGCATAAGTTATTTTGAATAAAGGTAATGTTAATTATTAGCGGTCGCCCGCGGCTCCGCCTGTGTCTAAATGTCGATTTTCCATCATCTCATAATTTTTGTTCTCTAAAAAATTTGCCAAATCTGTAATGGCATTGTTGAGTTTTATCATTACAACGAAAAGTGGCATTGAGTTTTAATTAAATAGATAAATAATTATTTTAAAAGGAAAGAAAAAACATTAAAAGTTTTTAAATAAAAGAAAATGACTATATTGACTATGTATAAACATATATATTTTCACTAAATTTTAGTATGGAAGGCACTACATATACATATATAATTTATATGCACAAAAATCTTCAGATCTTTTCGATGCAAAAGATGTCCGTGATCGACCTACAAACACACAACATAATCTTTTTCAATGGCAGCTACCGCTTTTTGGTAGTGACCATCTAGAAAGATGACACCATTGCGAACCTCGATTTTTTTGTCCAATAAGAAGTTAGCAAATCTCACGCCATTAGACGCATGTTTTTACATTTTTTTTTATTGGCTATCTTTTTGCCAGTAACTGTTAGCTTCAGCTGTACATCGAACGTTGATGATATCAATACATATCGATGTGCAAAAAACTGCTGTCGCTTACGAAACCCTAATTTATTATAAGTACATTATGCAGATTTTTTTCTACTGTTTTTTGCGACTAATAAGTATAGTAAGTCATTAATTTTACTTAGTCATAAACAAATATGTTCAAGTGACAGAGATGGAATGCTTTTTGACTTGAAAAGGAAGAGAGCAAAAAATCTTCACAAGTCTGAAGTATGTTAGCGTGTAGAATTAAAAACAGAATACTGTTGAAAAAGTTTTCATATCTAAACTTGAATTAACTTTCCGCGGACTCTCTGAGGGAGTCGACGGCTCTGAATGTGTTAAATAGATTAAAGTGTAGATGGAGAAAAATTGTACTGAAAAAGTTTTTTATAGGAAAACTAGACCGAACTTTTTATAGACTTAAGATAATTAGAAAGGAGCCCTGCTTTAACACGAACGGGTCGGCTCGACCGGAGTGATACAACGGCCACACAGAAAACCGGCGTGAAACAACCAAAGCGTTGTGTTTCGCTATGTGAGTGAGGTTACCGGAGATACAAATCTTCCAATCCCCCAATCCCTCCTCAATCTCCAAATTACGACGCTAGAGGAGGGTTCGTCTTTAACAGTTTTTGTCGACAGTCAAATGCTTAAGTTACTTGACGAACATGTTCCAAGTTCTATGTTTGAATAAACCATACAATAAGCATGTCCTCTTATAAATACAAATAATGATGTGTGAATTATCACGTTAATTTATCAGAGACAAAAGATTCTTTCAAGGTTTTTGTCACCACATTTAGACAGTAAAATGTACCGCATATTTACAATATTGGAAATAGTCATAATGTTCAATGTCATCATTTTCCTAATATACATATTTATTTATTTATATGTAGACTTTCAGTTTTTTATAACTTGCGTCATCGTATTGTGATTTTTAACAACTTATGCTAAAATTTCAGACGATTTGCATATATCAGAATTGAAATAGTCATATAAAAAATCATGTCTAATTTACTTTGAAAGGAAAAGCGAGGATATTTCGACACTGCGCTCAATTTTCACTTAGAAATTGTATAATAATAATATTATTATCAGTCTTGGAAAATTTCTTATTTTTCAGTTTGTAACTGTAACGCTTACCCGATTTTTCTCGATGGTAGCACGAAATAAGAAATTGTGCTTGTAATTATGACTCGCCTTTTGTTTTTAAGAAGGAAAATCATTCTATTACTTTTTCAGCTTTGGCTCTGCTGATATTGTCAGGTGGCTGAAAATTCAATCGAATAGACCCATCCCCTATTATGTGGGGAAAATCATTAAGGCATGTGGGAGGCTCTTAGTGACCAAAAATTACCCTATTCCTTAGCCTCCTCTGGGCTGAGAGTCTCAGCCCAGCGAAATAAGGTACCGCGGTCTCGGCCTGAGACCGGTACCTTATTTCGCTTGCCCCGCAACCTCGGCTGAACATGTCAATGTCAGGTTGCTGTCCTGTTGGGCCCTATTGTGGTGGCACTCCCATACAATTATAACTCATAAATATAAAATAACTGTAGAAAAAAAATACGACCCCTATTAGGGTAAACAAATAAAACCAACCTTATTATTAAATTTACTGATGTGTTTATTTTTTTGAAGTCACAATCGCGTAGGTACACAGGTTGACTCAAAAACTCACTTTCTTCAACACAAAAGAACAGTAGCCAAATAATATCAATTGTCCAAAAACAAAATGTCCATTGTTCTTCGCGACAATGACACGGATCACTGATAATAATGATAACAATGTATTGTGCATCAAAAGTCATTACGTCATTATCATACGATTGAATTTCTTTCGGAAATGCCAACTCATTTGCTTTGGAAGTTACCTTGGTAGATATTTGTATATGCTAAGGTCATTTTGTGGATGGGAAAGCAAGATCTTGCGAAAATTCTCAAAAGTTCTTAGGTATGTCAAAATGTTATTGGGTTTTTCTGATTCCGAAATTCTTTATCTTAAACTGAATCCATTCCATGGCGTTAGGATTTTGTTATAACGTGGAATTTATTCATTAATCAAAGAAGAAAGCCTGTATTAGTATGTAGATTCCATTTTTTTTTATATGATAAACTTTTGTATGTGTTGACACACTGTACCAAAGTTTGTCAAACAATTTTGTACATATACCAAAGAAAATAACACTTGACGGAACAGATGCATGATGAGAAAATTGTACTTTTACTTTTTAATAAAATCTAATTTATTTGTCTGTGTACTGAAAAAAAAACAACAAATTAAAAAAAGCAAAACCAAGAATATAAGTATAAGAAATCATAATTATAATGCTCAATAAAATAATATTCTTCTGGTATTTTTAGTGATAGGACGGCAGACAACGGTAAGCAATCGGCGCCGCCTATAGCCACACAAGAAGAGTTTACGAGATTTGGGGATCTGGGGATCCTCCCCCGGGAGGGGAAGAAGGATTAGGACTCCAGTTACCTCACTCACAAGGCGAAACATAACGTTATAGTTGTTTTTATTATTTTTTATTTATTTTATATCACAAAGGTTGCCATCTTATGTGCTAAGCCCCACCAAACCGTTGTAATGGTTTGACTGTGGGGTCAGTGAGTATCTTTAATAACAATTAAATTTACTTGTAACTGTACTTGTTTCGCGCTGGTTTTCTCTGAGGCTGAAATCACTCCGCTCGAGCCGACTCGTTCGTGCCACAACATGGCTCTCTCACACTTAAACTTAACCTAAGTTTACACCAGTGTGATGTAAGGTTCATTGTAATGTTTTTTTCTTAATTATATCAACGTATTCCTTTGTCTTGATAATGAGTAATTTAATATTTACTTGCGTTAGATTTGTATAGAAAAACAACCTTAACAGCGCTATAACTGATTCTATTGTTTCCTAAGATAGATTCTATTATACCTATTCACGTAATCTCTTGTTGGTCTAGTGATTACCAACGCAACGACGTCGACCACGAGGTCCGTATTACAATTTCCGTGAAAATACTTTTTTTTTAATCTGTTATTGACATTCTCAAAAATAGCATGGAATATGGAATTGGGTGTGCACTTTCCTTTGACAATTTTTTGGCTTACATCCAGACGGAGGCTGCTGAACATTATTGCTTCTGGCTCAACATCGACCCTAGGCCCCATCTGTGGTGGTTTACTGGCTCTTTGAGCCCGTACCCTCAGGTCTCTGGTACTAGTTTTGTGGGGACTTTGCTCGCCGTCCATAGATCCGCTTTTGCTTTGCCGGCCGTTTCAAGTCTTAGAGGTTTGAGAATTAGGGGATTGGGAATGGGAGTTAGAATCGGACATCTGGTAATATCACTGATAACTTGAAATACAATGGAAACATAACACGCCGGTTTTCTGTACGAAGTATGGCTCTTCCACACTAACTTTTGTTAAGATCGGTTTTTGTTTACCGACTAAAATGTTTTCAAAAGTCAAAAAACATTTATTCCAATTAGACCCTTATAGACATTTTTGAACGTCAAAGAAAATCGGTTTGTCAGTCAGTCCTCTTAGTGAAGCTATTTGCTCTTTGCAAAGTGTAGAGTGTTACTATGCAACCTTAAATTGTATATCATATTTTTTCAATGCATTTGTCGACCAAATATTATCTACTTCTTCATGTTGTATCACGTTTTTTTAAGCCATAGAAGTAAGATTGTTAAAATAAAAATCGTGTCATTAACACGGTAATAAAATAGTACTCGTTTTGAATTAATAGATACATTATGATTAAGTCGTCTTGGCCTGGCTGTTAATAGGGCAAGTAGCTATAAGACTTTTTTCGAGTAACATCTTATTTTTTTTTATGCTATAAGTCGGCAAACGAGCAGATGGATTACCTGATAGTAAGCAATCGGCGCCGCCCATGGACACCCGCAACACCAAAGGAGTTACGAGTGCGTTGCCGGCCTTTTGGGGATGGGGGTTGCGGATATAAGGATTGGGAAGGGATAGGGGAAGGGGAGGGATTGGGCTTCCGGTAACCTCACTCACACGGCGAAACCCAACGCTGTGGGTTGTTTCACGACAGTATTATGTGAGGCCGTGGTATCACTCCGGTCGAGCCGACCCATTCGTGCCGAAGCTAGGCTCTCCCACACTTAGCTTTTTATTTATTTAGATACCACTGACAAAGAGTAAAGGACAGCATCGTAAGGAAACCTGGACTGATAATTTCTAATTTACACCGGCAATACCTTGATCCAGTGTGGTGATTAATGTCCAACCCTTTCGTCCTGTAATAAGAGGCCTTTTCTCAGCAGTGGTCGAATAATAAACGAAAACAAAGTGTGACATTCTCAATTGCTCATCAAAAAGACAATTCACACTTGACAATGACATAAATATGAGAAGTAACATGTATTTTGTATATTTTACAATGCACAAAAGACTTGGCGGTCACATTTTCTTTACGAGGTTACCAAAACATTTTACGGCAAAGAATAAATAAACCTTTAAAGTTCTCTTGTTTCTTATCAAGGTTATTTTACTTAAAATACTGACATAATATTTACTTAAAATTATTGTATTAAAGTGCCTTCAAATATCCACTCAGACGCTTACTGCACAACTCAAGCCTTCGTCTGATTAGCTGGTTGGCCAGCTATCTGAATGTAAAGATTCCGTTATATCTTTTTATTCTTATTTGTAAACCTTTTCTGCATAATTTTGGGTAGAAAAATATAACTTCTAGCTATCTAAATATAAAATATTACTTCTAGCGCTTAGGTAGGCGGCACGCCAAACACTTACTTACTTACTTACTAAAAATTTATAAAACCCCCGACAACAGCCCTTTGGTTACCCTTCCCAACTTACCTTCTCACTTGACTTCTTAACGGCTCAACCGATTTTCGTCAAACATGTCTAAGAACACTCGCACGTTAGTCACCTTTAATACAAATAAAAACTGAATTGAAATTGCTTTTTCCGTTCAGGCTTCAGTATGCCACAGACAGACAGACACGTCAAAGTTATAACACCCCTCTTTTGCCGTCGGGGGTTAAAAACCACTTCGTTCATTCTACTGCTCTAGGCCGTTTTCGGTACATTATTCCTCGAGCTCCTGATTTTTTTCGTTTCGGAACCTAGTATTGGCACGGATTTTGAAAATGTAGCAATAAACTCTGCCTGACATATCACGTGATGAAGTCATAACAATATAAGGTCGCTGTCCTTTCTGGGATAAAATATGTTAAGAGGAGACGATCCATCTTTCGGTCTGAAACAAAACCAAATACATGATACAAATTTATCGTTGTATTCCAACGTGTATGACAATGTGGTTACCGGAGGCCCAATCCTTAAATCACCAATTCCTAAATCCCTCGATCCTTAAAATCTTACATAAAAGACAGACACCGCACTTACACCTGCTGTGGCAGTCCATGGTATTTTCACCATCTGTCTTTTCTCACAAAAAAGAGATTATCATCAACCCAAAATCCTTTCAATAATGAGGTCATATCGACGTCACTTCGACGATCCCTAAAAAAACCTAAATACAAGAATTTTCTCTTGACATTGCCCAAAACTCAAGGATGTGTGTTTAGCAATACATTACATAACGTATTTAAATATTTATAGGTCATATTCAAAATTTGGTAATATTTTGCGAAGGTTACTTCCGATGTGTTGAGGTCAAATTAGATGAGGATTAAGGTCAAGTTTTAAAAGGTTAGATGTAAAATAGTGTGTATCTTAATTGGATGAATATAGAACTGTTTTTAGATATAAATTATGATTTTAATTCCTATATGAATTTGATTGTTTCGCAATGCATTTGATCTGAAAATGATAATCGGTAGGTATTCAATATTATAAAACTGCAGAATGTGTTTGTTTGTTTGAACGTTCCGAACTCCGGATCTACTAGTTCGAATTGAACAATTTTAGGTTTGGGAGAGTCATGCTTCGGCACAAATGGGTCGGCTCGACCGGAGTAATACCACGTCCTCACAGAAAACCGGCGTGAAACAACCACTGCGTTGTGTTTCCGTGAGGTTACCGGAGGCCCAATCCTTCCTCTAGCCCTACCTCTCCCCAATCCCCTAATCCCCAAAAGGTCGGCAACGCACTCGTAACTCCTCTGTTGTAAATCCGACCTATTACAAATAAAAAACAATAGTTTTTGTGTTGGTTGTTAATCAAAGAAGGCTTTAAAACAGCATAAAACACGAACTACGACGGAATGGAGGCGAGCAGCGCGAGAATAGCTAGTAATTGATATAATAAAATGTTAGATTTCTTTCCCTGAATATGAACACCATTAAGAACTTACCCAAATTCTTTGCCAAACCTAGATTTTTAGCCTGAGATCTACTCGCCAAAAAGTTACGTATATAACCAATCAATTGGTAAATGAGACAAAAATTAAAGAAAAAAAAACAAAAGCACTCTCTTCATTTAATATCGTACTCGTAAACCTCGTACGTAATCAAGAGAAGTTTTTTTTTGAGGTGTGGAAATCATTGTACGGGTATGTCCTTTCTCGCCGGGGTAGAAACAAGAGGGAGTGTCTGACTCTTACTGACTAAAAACCCTCGTTCCTTCGCCTACTCCAGGCCTGGGCGGTACCTTATTGCGATTGACCCGATCAATGCTTATCTAACTGCCCTATTCAGATTCTTAGTTCCTTCCACCGTTCGTTACTGATAAACGCGTTTTACAATACAATTGACGACTTTTGCTAATGTCACATTAGATAAGATTACCTAATGTTAAAGAAAATACTGTAATTTTATGCAAGGTTTTTACCTTAGCCATAGTCTTTTCGCCTCAAAGAGCCAATGGACCACCAGCATCACAGAGGGAGTCCAACATGACCGGGGTTGGTAAAGCAAAATAAGGTACCGCGGCCTTGGCGTGGAGCAGGAAAGGATACGAGATCTCGCCATAACCTAGGCCAGAGACGTCATTTGATTCTTTCTCCACAAAAAAGCCATAATCATTGCAACACATTGGTGTTAAATCAGAATGCTCATTGGTGCACGTCACCCAATTATTACCAAATGTTAGCAGTCTCGCCTGTGATCTGCAATCCATTGAGAAATGGCGCCAAATTGACAGTGACAGTTCACTTTTTTAATACACAAAAATATCAACAGCTCAGGGACAGTAACACTGAGTTGTTGATCTTTTTTTATGCGACACTATGGGTTTTCGTTCCATTTTCAAATTCAAGAATTACGTTATAACGTACTTATTCTATCACTTTGGTATAGTTTCCAAGTAGTCAAATTCAATAGTTTTATGGAAATGTCTAAAACTATACTTTTCTTTGAATTTTATATCAAAACGATGTCATAAACTGCTAAACATCTAAAATAAAGTATGTCATCAAATCAATGAACGGAAGTATGATTATGTTTTATTAATTCATTGTATTGAAAACGCAAAATAATTTATTTTTCACCTGGGAAACTACCCAATTACTGGTATTTTTCTCGAAGCGATTGATGACGAATTGAGATAACAATTGCATATTTGGCGCTAGCTTATATTTTGAATTCAAAAAGTATTTACACAAATCCTAAAAACCACCCAGGATTTAGAAATACAATAAAAAATATACAAAACAATACCTACTTCATTTACTTTTATCCCTTAATTCATATTACTTATTCATTAAACTCCGAGCGAACACCGGTATTTGCGTCTTCCATTGTGTCTCGAACTACCACGATTGAGAAGTCAAGATCAAACTTATTTCATCTACCACTTAGCATGTTAACATCCAATAACACGAAACTATTACACAAATCACGCATTTTCCTCATTGTAACTAATGTAATTAAAAGAAGAAAAAACTAATCTAAAGATTGCAATTTACTGGCAGATTTGTATCGACCAGCGGTTATTGCGACAGTCAGGCGGCCAATTGTGATCAATTTAGCTGATGGTGTAATACCAGCGGCCAAGACATTGTAGTGACGCGGTCGGACTGTTTCGATTGTGTTACACGTAATTATATGCAACGGGCTGTGTTGCCACTATACTCTGTTTTGCAATCTGATGGCCAATTTACAAAAACAATGGCAACATGGGTAAAATTGATTTTTTTTGTGTGATAGATTTGCTCGTCCGTGGCCTCACAGAAAACCGGCGTAAAACAACTACAGCGTTATATTTCGCCGTGTGAGTAAGGTTACCGGAGTTCCAATCTTTTTCCTTCCTTAATCCTTAAATCTCCGAAACCCAAACCCCCAAAAGCGGGCAACTCACTTGTAACTTCTCTGTTGTTGCGGGTGTTCGTGGGTGACGCTGATTGCTTACCGCCCGTGTGGTTTGGCTCTAAAGCAACATTAACGTTAGTTAATAGTAGTACTAGTTATATTACTGGAGGCCCAATCCGGAGGGGATTGGGCCTCCAGTCAAAAATCAAAACCATATATTTTATGACTAAGGAAAATATGTTATGCGTGGCTGCTACGTAGAATATAACAATAATATTGTTATTATAAAATTAAACTGTCGTGTTATAGCGCAATTACTTCAGTGTACAACCGTGAAACGATCAGTGATATCAGCTAATAATAAAAACATAAGGAAATAGAAAGATTTGCTTGAAACATAACATCACGCATTATTTGAAGGCATATTTTGTTTTCATACATATGTATATACCTTTATAATAGGTAGGTATAACATCCACCTTTTAATCGAGTTCAAAAAAAGAACAAGCAACTAAATCTGTTGCGGTTTTCAGAAAAGAATTTGTTTAAATTCAACTCAAAAACTACTGAACTTATTTTAGTACAGTTTTCACCAGAGATTGATTTAAATATATACCTAATTATTTGACCTAGTTTTATGCACACCACGTGGGCGGAGCCTTAATCTAATGTTACAAAGAGGAAAGATGTGATTGTTTGTTAGTTTGTATGTTCAATCTAAACAAAAAAAACACTTCACTAGCTCCGAAACCACTTAACAGATTTGATTTTTATTTTTACTGTTGGGGAGCTAGACCACACTGCGAAAATAGGCAACATAGACTATAGAGGCTATCTAAGCAGGAGCAACCGCAGGCAGTCATAGATAGTCATAAAAAACGAAAATTCTAAAATATTTCTATTTTACCTTTACCTTTAACCAAATACAGCATTCAGTGTTCTGAATGCTCTGGTGGTAAGGACGACGAAACAAGGAATTCCCTAATATGACAATAAAGCAATCATAGTGTACTAATCCTCATTGGCTATGCTGCACATGGCTCCTCTAACTTGGGCTATAAAATGAGGTTGCAACAATAATTGGATGGAGTAAGTGGATTGCACATCTTGGCAGTCACTAGAATCTTATACGTATATATGTAGATATCGAGCGGACGGCGCGTAGCGCGCGCTTCTAAGAGCCAATAGACCGCCACAGACGGGGCCCTATAGGGCTGATGTTTGACCGAACGGGATAAACGCAATGAGGCACCGCGGCCAAGGCCCAGAGCAGGAGAAGGAACGGGGGAGGATTTATTCAGTAAGAGTCTGACAGTCTAGGCGGGAGAAGTCATTTAATGATTTACCCCTCACAAAAAAGAGGCTATGCTACGGGACGGCTCGAGCGAAGTGATACCATAGACTCATAAAACCTGCGGCAGCGTGAGATAACGCTTGCCCTGTGTTTCGCTATGTAAGTGAAGTTAAAAGAAGCGAACTTCCCTTTCCCTTCCCATCGTCAATCCTAAGAACCCTAAATCCAAAAAGGCGGCAAGGCACCTGTAGTTCCTCCATGTTGCCGGTCCAGGAGCAGTGCTGATCGCTTACCATCAGGTGATTCGTCTGTTCGTTAGCAAACTTATCCTATAAAAAATAGGTAATTATTAAATGTACATTTATGTATTCTAAGCAAAATAAATACTTAGCAGCGATACATAGTAAAGTTAAACATACTTAGATATTACAAATCAAATACAAGTGAATGGATATAGTCTGTAAATGTTATTTGTTTTACATCCTCATTATACATTCATATTTTATATAATTATATAAATACAGGGAATAGTAGGTAGGTACTTTTGGTTATAAAAGAAATAATTTTATATTTAACAACAATTCAATATTTTTGTTTTATTATAAATATTTTTTTGTTTTGAATTTTTAAACTTCACTGTCTTTTTTGTTGATGTATATCGTATTTTGTAACGTCATTTTTACGTTATTAATTTTTAAAATTGTTTACTTAGTATGTCATGAAAATAACAGAAACAAAAACACAACACAATAAGTACAATTAAAAGAATCGTAGTCCTTACCATCTCTTTTACTTCTTTAGCTGCCCTGCGTGGGGCGAGAAAGAATGTCAAACTCTTACTGTCCAAAAAAACAACCCGTTTTTTTTCTTACTCTGCTGCAGTCCCGACATTGATTTTTCTCTTTATCACGAGTTTCTCTATTTGCGAATGCTTCTAGCTGCATCGTAGCTCTTACTAAATAAACGTTTAATTCTTTCTTCTTTCCAAATTCAGCTATTACCCGCAGAAAGAACGTAGAAATAAAAATAAAATAAAAATAAATAAAATAAAAATAATTTTATAAGTATATATTTTCTTTGCCATCATACACAACTAAATACACGGGCAGTAATTATGCGACAACATAAACCTAATACTTAGTATTAATTGTATTGTAAATGGACGCAACGTGTGCTAATATTTAATGTTATGTTAAAAATAACATCACATGTGCATATTTCAATAAACACTATGTACAATCTAGTGTTATGGTTATATCACGTGTTTCAGTAATGTTGTAATGTTTGTTATGTTATTATTACGCACACTTACATCTAACGGCCCTGTCTCGACTTTGTACGTGTAAATTTCATTTCATTTTTTTACATTCACACATTCTGTGAGCCCGAGCGTACGGCGCGTAGCGTTCCGCGCGCACCTCCAAGAGCCAATAGACCACCACAGACGGGGCCCTAAAGGGCTGATGTTCAGCCGGGGTTGTGGGGTAAGCGCAATGAGGCACCGCGACCTCGGCCCAGAGCAGGAGAAGGAACAGGGGGGTTCTTAGTCAGTAAGAGTCTGACACTCCCTCCCGCCCGGCCCTGGGCGGGAGAAGTCATTTGATGATTTTCCCCTCACGAAAAAAAACACATTCTGTGAGGGAGAGTCAAACCTCGGCACCTCAACCAGAGTGATAACACGGCCTCACAGAAAATGAGCATGAAACAACCACAGCGCTATTTTTCGCCGAGTGAGTGAGGTGACCGGACACCCAATACTTCCTCGCCCATCCCTCCTCAATCCCGAATTCTCTGAAACCCTAATCCCCAAAAGTCCAAACTGTGTCGAAACGGTGATTGCTTACCATCAGTTACCTAAATCCAAGAGAGGGAGCGAGTTACTAAAAAAAATAAAGACATATGTTTTATTTTTGACTTTTAAAATGTTCACTTTTAGTGTACAATAACGACGATATTTTTTAAAAGCGTATTAAAATGAAACAATAGAATATCACCTAATTTAGATCACTGCGCCATGTTACAATTCACACGAACATAATCACTTTGAAACGCTGGTTTTATTATATGAATGTCGCAAAATCGTTTTTATTTAGCCATTGCAATTGCATACACTCTTATGCAGTTTTTTTCGCATAGATTGCAAACTAGCATGCGTTTTATAATATTATGGTATTTGAAGACTAACGCTATCTAATTCTTGGTTTTACTTTTAGAGGGGAGAAAATCATAAAATGTCTTCCCCCGCCCTGGGTGGGGTGGAAGGGAGTGTAAGACTCTTACTGACTAAAACCAACCCGTTTCTTCTTCTAGCCGCAAGCCGCGGTACATTATTATGTCGCATCGGTTCAATTTCGGAATCTATTACAGACCTCCGTGTAAAGAAACCAAAATAATTATTCTTTTACTCTTCATATATACTGTAGTACGTGCCTGTATTTTTTATGGATTCAATCTCTGCTTCATATTTTTTTAGCTGTCACAGTTACCAGCTCTCTAAAAACAAAGCAATTTTGTAATACATACACGAGTCTTAAAATAAATTTGCGTCTCTTCTTGTTGTTTTTGTTAGTAAACCGCAACTGTAATACAATAAAGATTACAATATATTTTCAATTACCTACATACTTTGAAATGACAAATATTTCATTGGTTTATGACTAAGATAATTTGCTTTAAATTGGACCTTGAAAACCACTCATTTCACAACTACACGCCAAATAAGTGCATTCGTCTTCCCATATATTAAAAGAAAAGTTGACCAATAATGATATTTTCTTATTTATTCCAGGATATGGGACTTCCTAGCAGAGCAAGCTCGACGTGGAACCACCGTTATCATCACGACACATTACATAGACGAAACGAAACAAGCACACAAGGTAAGTTTTATTTAGACGTTTAGAGAAGACCCAATTCTCCCCTCCCCCAAAATGCCTATTAATGAGGGGGAGAGAATGATCTTGTACCTCCTCTGATCTGGTGATGCAAATCAGGGGATGCTAATTAACTGCTTACCCGTGATTGGTGATCCTTAGAGTCAATCTGACAGGAATGATAATGGCCACAATATTTCCATGACAGATAATAGCTAAGTTTTATCAAAGCAATTAGTTTAAATTATGGCTTCCATGCAACATTACGTGGTCACAATAGAAGGGTAATGTGATAATTAATTTTAATTACTTATCGCACGTCGCGCTGCACTCGAGCTATTAATTAGTTTACTCTTTGTAGACAAACTGTAGAACGTGGTTTAAGATGGAAACCATAGGTGATTGTAGACGAATAATCTTATCCTTTAAATCACTATCCTATAAATAAAAAAGTCTTCCACATTAAAAACTTCAATAAATATACGCCATCTTAGACGACTAATAATACGTCACCATTTCGTATCACATATAAATAACTTATAAATTTGTATCTCCCTGCGCTTAAATCGGCACTAGCGCCATCTACTCAGAGCAAAAACTTAAAACAAAAACTTGTATTGCTAATAATATTTTGTCTTTCTTTTTCTTTAGATCGGTCTCCTCCGAGATGGCCAGCTATTAGCGGAGGACTCTCCCGAGGATCTACTGAGGAAATTCGACTGTGACACTCTTGAGGAAGCTTTCCTCAAACTGGCTATGAGACAACATGAGATGCCTAGGAGACGATCAAGTAAGTACTACTTATAACAGTTTCTACATGATAGATTCTAGTTTATTCTTGGTACTTCTGTGGGATAATTCTTGAATGCCAATGGTAATTTTAATTTCTGTGACAATAAGGGTGTACTATATAACTTTATTACAACCTTAGTTTAAAAATCTCTCGATCTATCTCAGCTCTGGACAGTCCTTCGGTTTAATTTCTGTCAAAAACGATCAAAGTGACTACAGTGACTTTGTTTTACGTAACGACACGGTCGGCCTTCTTATTTTTGGTTAAATTTGAGCAGGCCAATCTGAGTGGCGAAACTTAAAAACTTGTTGATTGTCTTAATGTAAAACATACTCGAAGTGGGCATTCTGAAAAGCCAAGTCAAGTACAATAATGTGTCGCGGCCTCAGCCTGAAGCTGGAGAAGGAACAGGTTGGTTTTTAGTTATAAAGAGCCTGACACTCCCTCTCGCCCTCTCGCCCAGAACAAGAGAAGTCATTTGCTGATCCCTCCCCCAAAAAAATGTATGTACTTACTCTGGATCCAAACTTTTTGAGCGTTGGCTCTTACTAACTTGATGAATTTCTTCATGTAGATCAGCGGTGGCTTATGTGAATTTAACTGCTTCTATGCAATGTTCTTTACATTCCAGTCTTTTAAACAGATACACCCATAATTCCGACAGTTACACTTAATTTTATTATAACTTTTGTGAGACATTCTAAATTAATTATTATGCTTTCGGCTTGAAATTAGTCGAGTATCTCGTCAAATTATAACGTGAGTAAGCCGAAAACATAATAATTAAGTTACACTTATGTTTTATTTTGCAGCTCTGACAGCGTCTCCAGACGTGATCCCGGACAGCAGCATGTGTGCACCGGTGGACAACCGGTACCACTCCCGAGACGACTTCCCCACCATCACTAGTAGCACTGACGTTAGTATACCAACATACAGATTGAAAGAAATAGGTACCTGGGGAGCAGCAGCAGACAGATTACCTGATGGTAAGCAATCAGCGCCGCCCATGTACACCCGCAACAGCAGAAGAGTTACGAGTGCATTGCCGACTATTGCCGATTTAGAGATTGGGGTAGGGGAAGGATTGGGACTCCGATAACCTCATTCACACGGCGAAACACAACGCTCTGGTTGTTTCACGCCGATTTTCTGTAAGGCCGTGGTATAACTCCGGTCGAGCCGACCCATTCGTGCCAAAGCATGGCTCTCCAGTTACAGTCAAAACTTTGGCTGTCACTTCTACCTTGACTTTGATTTAGATATCAAGAGAATATCTAACCAGTTATCCGGTTCGGTCCCCTGGTTAGGTTTAGTAACATCTGGGATTTTGTGTTAGTGTCTGGAAAATCTCAAACGATCCTATTGTATATTACTAATGCATATGTATGTCATCAGAATAAGCATATTGTATACGGTACCTACAGCAATAAACGATGAACGCGCGAATTGAAACAAAAATCTTTGTCTCAATAAATCTGTCGAGGTTTTGGAATAAATATGACGTTCCATTTTGATATGACATTTAAACATATTTTCTAAAATTTCAGGTGCTAACAAAGAAAGAGAAATCAAAAGGCAGCAAGAAATTAAAGAATTCTCGGTATAAAGCTGTCTTCATCAAAAGCATACAGCAGTTCGCCAGGCATCCTGGGTGAGTGAGCAACATCTACCAATTAAGACTTTCTTCAATTAGTATTTAATAATTTAAAATGGATGAAGTTTCGGAAACTTGTTTTTTTTTCAAAAGCCATAATATACTGCAATTGCTTTGGACTCTGTACGGCGCAGACTACATACCCACGGCACAGAAGGAAATCCCATTATAGGACCAATTTATGATAACTCGACAAGTTTCAAACCAAACTGGGGCTCATATTCATGTTACGGCCGCCAAACAATGGCCTAAATAGGCTATTAAACACCATGAATTATTTGAATATGTCTTTAGAAAGATATAATAGGTACTAAAATTGTAACCTTTTCACTTACAGTGGACTGATATTTTCCATCCTGTTCCCCATAATACAAGTGGTAGCTTTCTTCGCGGCCGTGGGCCACGACCCGCGAGATCTACAAATTGGAGTGGTCAACGATGAAGCGGCTTTCTCACCATGTATGTATAATAATAGTCTACAGCAAATAGCTTCGAACTCACTGGATATAAGACGAATCCTTCCCTTATCCCCTTCCCTAATCCCTAAATCGTAAAAAAGCAATGCATTTTCAACGCTTCTGGTGTTATGGGTTGTTGTTGGACGGCGCTGATTGCTTGCCATCAGGTTATGCCTTTGTATTAGCTTGTTTGCACAGTATTCGCCAAAAATTACGGAAAAGTGAATTGATGGGAAGGTCAGGAAAAGCATGGGCGTGAGTTGAAATATAAGAAAAAGGGTGTATCGAGATTTCTAGATAATATAGCTATGAACAAGAGACGTGGATACTAAAACGATCAAAAACTATTCTGGTGACACGTTTCACATAACATTAAATACCTTATGAATTATTGACTGCACGGTTGGCGCGGCGGCTTGTGATCCACAAATCATTGTTCAGGGTCTGTGTGTGATGTGTATGGAAATAGTACGTTTGTAAACTCACGCACGACGGGCAACGTTTTCTAACTTATAATATCAGCGTTGTGTTTCGCCGTGTGAGTGAGGTTACCGGAGGCCCAATCCTTCCCCTCCCCCAATCCCTCCTCAATCCCTTAATCTCCAAATCTGTAATTCCTAAAAGGTCGGGAACGCACTCGTAACTCCTCCGTTGCAGGTGTCCATGGGAGGCGCTGATTGCTTACCATCAAATGGTAATCCGTACGATTGTTTGCCGACCTATTCCATAAAAAATATCTAAAAAGTGCTTATATTTCAGTTTACATCTCTGATCACGCACATATTATTTATGAGCTTCAATATTAATGTTTCCAGTTGGCTTGAAGATCTGCAGCAACACGAGTTTGGTGACGACGGTACTACAAGAGGACGAGACCTGCGACCTGTACATGCTCAGCTGCTGGTTCTTGGAGGAAATGGAGAAGAAAATGCTGTTCCCTGTAAGTACATTATCGTGTATTCTTTGATCACGTTATTTTGAACGGTAGTGGTTAATATTATCATGGGAATAATTCTTGCCAACTCCTAGAACCCGGCAAAGCACGTGGAACTCCTTTAGTCTTTAAAAGTTCATTTTAAAGGTCCTCATTTTTCGTGATGTGGAAATTTTTGCAAAAAAAACTAGTTTATCACCAGAGACTGGAAAAATTTAATGCTATATTTTTTTATGCGATGGGTCGCAAACGAGCAAGTAGATAACCTGATGGTAAGCAATCAGCGCCGCCCATGGACACCCGCAATAACAGAGAAGTTATGAGTGCGTTGTCGACCTTTAAGGGTTAAGGGATTTGGGAGATTTAGGGATTGGGGAGGGATTTGGGAAGGGGAAGGGTTGGGCCTCCGGTAACATCACTCATACGGCGAAACACAACGCTGTGGTTGTTTCACGTCGGTGTTTTGTGAGGCCGTGGTATCACTCCGGAGCCGACCCACTTGTGCCAAAGCTTAGCTTTTGCTTGTAGCATTCGAATCTGACTTTGGAAAAAGCACATAGGGTCACTGAACGAACTAGCTGTCATACTATTATAGTATTTTGACGATTCATAAGTACATCTATATAGTTTCGTTTCAAAGATTAAAATTCCTTAAGAAAATAATTATAAAATTTTCAATTTCAGACTGTATATAATTCGACGGAAGAAGCTCGCAAGGCAGTAGCTACGGGCAAGTTGTATGGGGCGCTACATTTCTCGAGGAACTTCAGCTCAGCGCTGGGCAAGCGAGTGGCGGATGGAGAGGTCGATGACGATATCGTCGAAGACAGCAGCGTTAGCGTCTGGCTGGATATGACTAGTGAGTAGACATTATCATCATCAGCCTATAAGTGCCCACTGCTGAGGAAAGGCTTCTTCTCACACGGAGAAGGTTTGAGCATTAATCACCACGCTTTTCTCAAGACGGAATTGCGATTTTAAGTTTATAATTAGAAATTAAAAGTCCAGGTTAACTCACGATGTTTTTTCTTCACTGTTTGTCAGTGGTCTCTTAATAACCATAGAAAGTACATATAACGCGGAAACCAATGTCAATCTTATTCTAGTATTTGACTGGTTTTGAACTCTCATGCATGCGTGGGGACGCTAGGGTTCAATTTGGAACGAGCACCTGAGCTGCACCGAGCTTTACTGACGGACAGACTTAGAAATTAAAATACGATTCTATTTCAAGTTTCAAAAGTAGCTGTATTTGGTTAAGGGCTAATTATTAAATGGTTAGATAAAAGTTATCTGAGGAATAATTATGATTCTGTCGCGTCAGAATGTTTGTATAAGACAGTGACAGCAACAGTTTTATTCCTCATATAACATTTATCTGACTATTGAAAAATCAACCCTCTACCTGAAATAAATGTTTATTGACTTTTTAACCGACTTAAAAAAAGGAGGAGGTTCTCAATTCGACGCGTATTTTTTTTCTTTCGTTGTTTTTCTATCTTAATTTATGATGGAGTAGTAAACCTTTACTTTTTACTCCTACTTACCCCAAATGGATAAACCAGATTTAATTATTGTAGTTCTAACATTATAAAATATTTGTTCCTAGATCATCAGATCTCCAATTTCATGAAGACACAGCTTCACAAAGCGTACGAGAGCTTCACACGACGAGCCATGACAGCGTGCGGTAGACCAGAAAACTTAGTGCAGGTATGTTCTTTAAAACTATGTAATTGGTATTTATACTTAACAAACAATCATTTAATTAATTTGGTACACAACTATCGCAATGAAGATTGGTTTGATTAATACAAACGCCTTTCAAATACAAATGCCCGGTTTAAATAATACTTAGTAAAATAAAACTTATAATATTTACTTGAAAGCGCATGTATAGTTAGGACGTTTCTGTCTCTAGAGCCCTAACCACCGGTAGCTTGGACCTTGCTCCCGTTGCAGGCTGGCTCCTATTTTTATATTTCTAAATATTATTTTATTTTTTAGCAGGTAATATTACAACAATTATAATTTAAACAAATATGTTCAAAATAATAACTTTTTCTGGTTTCTATATCTGTCTGTCTGATTTTTTATTTTCTGTCCTACACACCAACTTGGCCGATTACAGTAAAACTCGTGTCATTAAAAACAAAATTAAAATTCTTCATTCGTATTTAAAACAAAATTAAAATTCTTATTTTGAAATTTGAATACCGGCTTTGTGTACATTTTCTCAATTAATTTGAAAGAAAACTTTGTTTGAAAAAAGAATTACAGCTTTTTAATTATTATTTTACTTGAAAACAGTATTAGGTACAGCTTCTAAATGATTGTTTCTTTTTTCCTTAAAATTCTTACATTTGTCATTTCTTATGCACAACTGCTTCAGATATTACTATAGCACATCACCATCATCATCATACATTGATATACGTTATGTACATCACTCATCAGTAAGTATTTATAATGTTTAAGTATTTATTTATATACCTATGTAGTATATGCGTACTTTTTATATCTTGAAGTATTTCTGTTTTATACATCGCATAACTTCACTTCTTATCGTTTCATTTCTCTTTTTTCATGTTTCAAGTTATGTAAGGATCAGTCTGTGATCGTATTCTTTACTTTCTTCGGGCTCAAAAAAAGGAAAAATGAGCGAAAATTACATTAAAAATGATTATTCAATTAATTTTATGTTGCACCTTATCCACAAAGTACCTAATGTTACTCATGAAAGCTTTAAGCGTGGCTTTAAACTAGACAAGTAAGTACGTCAAACAGTCACGTGAATAAGTCGAAAATTAAAAATGGCTGCCAATACCAGGGTAGTCAATCTCGTATTTGCTTCTCTTCTCCTTTCAGTAACAGACACCTTTCAAATCAGGTTACCTATTAAACAAATCAATTATATTCCTCTGAACTAAAATCCTTATGTATGCGACAGATCCCAGTGCACTTCGAGAAGCCAGTTTACGGTAAGAGTGAACCGCAAGTTGTCAGCTTCATGGCGCCAGGGATACTTATCACGTAAGTAAATTAATAATGCACAGGTGACACATATGGAGATATCTTTTGTTCTCTTTCTGTAGAAGACCTGGCCACGATTGTGCTAACAAGCCCAAAAACCTCACTAGCGCCATCTAGTGATAAGAAAAGACGTTCCGGGCATTTTTTTGTGTTTGTATCTATTTTACCCGCCTGAATTGGGGCAGTTTAAGAGAATCTATGCCTTATTTATAACGACGAACCCAATGCAGCTTTTTCATGCAAATAAATGATTTTTAATTTGGGTAAAGAACCTTTTTTATTAATTTGTTTATGTTCCTAATAGGTCGGCAAACGAGCAGACGGATTACCGGATGGTAAGCAATCAGCGCCACCCATGGACACCCAAGAACAGAGGAGTGCGTTGCCGACCTTTTGGGGATATCCCTAATTTAGCGATTGGAGGATGCTTTTTTACATGCTCTGAAAGTATAGGGTCTGCGCTTAAATACGAATCAACGATCAATTTTTGTTATAATTGATAAAAATGCTTTATAATAAAATTCCAGTATCATTTACTTCTTATCTGCTATTGTGACGTCGACGCTGATGATCACGGACCGGCTGGAGGGTGTCTGGGAGAGGAGTGCGGTGGCCGGAGTCAAGCCAAAGGAGATGTTGAATGTGCACATTACACTGCAATCTGTTGTTATTTTGCTGCAGGTTAGTGGGGGTTTTGTGATTAGTTACTAAGCCATGTAGGAATAACTCTTCTTATAGCTAGATTAGGTACCTCCTCTAAATTTGAAAAGTTTACGATAATAAACGCTAAGCTAAGCTAAAGAAAAAATATTTAAGATTTTTTTTCTTGTTGCCGAAGTTCAAGCTGTTTCAGTTTTTAAAATTAAATTGTTGATAAAATTATCTCTTTGTTAGGTTTTACAACATATGCGAGAAGATTAGTAACAGATTTTGTTTTCCATTCTGCTTGGCATTTCTTTTTTGTTAGTGGTAGGATTTCGTAGGATGTCTAATTGCTATCCTAATACTGTAAAATCTCACATTTTATCAGCCATAGTAATCATAGCGAAGCTTTTGATTTAAAACACTTATCTAAAATTCTATCAGTTGTGAGTCGAATAATAACTTGTTTCTAATAAAAACCTCGTTTTTTTTCTAGACAATAGAAATGATGGCGCTAGCTTTCATTGGCTACGGTATCCCCTCAGTGGGCTCCAAGCTGGTCTGCGGTCTACTGCTGTTCCTTCAGGGCATCTGTGGCATGTGCTATGGCTTCCTATTGTCAGTCTACTGCAATAGCCATACCATGTCCTTCTTCGTGGCTACTGGTAGTTTCTACCCCATGATTCTTCTGTGTGGTAAGTTAACGTAACTAGGTGGATACCTGATTAGATTTTGTTTACTAAAATTATAGTTCTTAGTGAAAAATTGTCTTAAATACTACTCACTGAAAGATTATTAATGATGTTACAAAACTGAATTGTTTGAAAAAGAGTTACCAGTTTCTTGCTCGTTCTTTTTCTTAGGAATATACACTTCAGAACAAGCAAATAGCTTCACTTGAGGACTGACCGACAGACTGACATATAAAGTTGCACCTTCTGATGTTATTTTTTTTTGTTTGATGTTCAAAAGTGCCTGCTGTTGTCTTTTTGAAATAAATTATTTAACTTTGACTTTGAACAATAACTGTAAGGAGAAACTCAACAAATCATCTTTACTTACCAAATTTAAAACAAAATCCGCCATTTATGACGTTATTACTAACATATTTCTTCTCTTCCAGGTATTCTATGGCCTTTGGAGGGAATGTCATACACACTCCGAATGATTTCCCTCACTCTCCCGTTCACGATCCCCTCCATATCTCTAAGAAATATCATGGAGAAAGGAGCCACCATCATGGATAAATCAGTCATCTATGGTTTCCTAACCACTATCGCCTGGATAGTTATTACTCTAGCTTTAATTTACTTACGGTTGCGATTCAAGAAGACGTAGTTTTTTTTTATTGATTTGAGGACTTTAGTGGATGAAAAGACCATGTATTGTTGCCGAAAACTCTTAAGTATTTTTTTGTTTACAGATTTCCGTGTTGGTAACACTAATGTTACTGGCTTCTTTTTAAATTATGATTATGATCTTGCTCAAGACAAGTGTATTGAATATTATGATCTGTAGGTACTATTATCCAATCTATATACAAGGAATAGCAACATTTCAGTCGATTACTATTCTATTAAATTGTATTGTGCATAGTTATGCATTATATTGTAGGTGTCGATTAGGTCGATTTACACATCCACACAATTTTAGACTGATTTGTCAACATTTTTGCTAGATTTTATAAATTATGGACGCTGCTTTGGTTACATTCAAGGTTCGCTTTACTTTTCAAGCAAGACCAAGGCCAGCAAGGGCTTCCGCGCACTTGAACTCAGCGCCCATGACGTCACTCCATCTATTGGAATTCAATTTTTTGAACAACAATGCTAGATTATTGCCAACATTTTGAACTGAAGTGTCAAGATATAGAATCGACCAATAGGTTCAAAACCTAAAAATAATTATACTGTCGGTTAAATGGTATATAAAGTAGTTAAGTTAAATAACGGGATCTTTCACAGTAGGTACCAAAATTTAGTGAAAATAATAGTTAACAATTTGGTTTTTTTTTATTGTGGAAGAACCGATCGGGTAGCTTGTAAATAGCTCTTAATTAAATTTTATAACTCTGTGGGTTTTAAGAATATTGTGATAAATAAATATCTGTTAAAAATATTCTGTGACTAGCAGTATATTACTGCTAGAAGGGAAATCATGACATATGGATTAGAAAAAAACTGTATTTTATGCTATATAAGTTTTATGAAAGTGCTCAAAAATGTATTATTTAGGAAATCGTGTAAGAATATTCTAGACTTACTATTCAATGTAGTCAAAACATAGGATATTGGAATAATACCTACTATGTAATGTGTATATTTTTTGAAATGTTTAACTTTTGTATAATAATTATGCAGTAAGTAGTGTAAACAAAAAGTGTACGTAATTACTTCGACGCATTTGTCAAATTATTTTGTTTACAAATTACTATACTGAACATTGTCAAGCACTTTTTACCGAAATACTGTGAAGTTTTATGGTCGCATTTTTGTTAGTTTTATGTGTTAATTAGAATATTTCGTTTATTATCTTCTCGTAGAGAGAATTGCCGAAGTGGTGACGTGATACCATGTGATTTGGGAAAACTATTTATGAAATAAAGATTTTTTTATAAAAATGAGTTTTACTCAGGATGAAGAAATAACAACACAATGTTCAGATATAAAAATTTTATTATTTATAGGAAATATTTTGATTTAACAACAACTCTTTCCGTGTGAAGCGCGCGCGCCAGCGAGCCGGCGAAGATCATGGCACATTGATTTTAAAATTCCCGCAATTTATTCTAGTGGCAACACTGCACGTTTTCGTATTTAGCACACCAAAGAAAAAGAACGGTACCCAATTTCAAACTGTTGATTTAGATTTACGAAGCCATTTTATGTGTACAGTTACCAGGAATTATCAAAAAATTCGTCCAGCTGTTGTAGCTTCGTAAATGTACGTCTGCGCGACGACGCGAGCGCTCACACTGACAGCACGAGGTTTCGTTGTCAGCAAACCGTCCGAGGTTCCTCACAGCGCAAAACGGTACCTCAAAAAGAAAAAAAAGTCTATCCACATCATCATCTCGTCCACAGACCACAACACACCGCTTATTGCGACATTATCACATTTATCAAGCATTATCTGTTGATCCCTCGATACAGGAAAAAAAACTGATTTTTTAATTCTGTGTTTTCACAGTTTTCGCCTAACTATAAACTAGTACTTAAATTATAGCTCACTCATCACCTGTTTCGCGCGCATTCTCGCTTCGCAACCACACTCTATACAAGATGTCTTTGCATTTATACTACAGAGCGACATATTTTTACATTGGATCTCACGGGGGACAGTCAATTCCTATACTATTTATTGCTTTTCAAGCAATTATATACTTTAAAAATAACTCTTCTACTTACAACCGTCTTAGACAATGTTCGTGCATCATTTACAAACGTTTATAAGAAGACCAAGTACAAGCTGCATAGGCATATTTTTAAATATCACACATTTGTTTAAATTACATAGCAAAACAGCGTGTTCAGCTATCGTCGGAACATCTAGAAGGAATTGACCGGGCCCCTTACAAAACAGACGACAGAAACATAACTAAAACTTAACGCAGTTCCTATACATATTGATGAACATAAAAAAGTGTGGAGATTATGGAGAGGGCCTGAATACAGCCGAAATATTAAAAATAAATGTTAGCCGTTTCACGTGCCTATGTACAGAACCAAATTATTTGGGGTCCGCCTTGCAAAACTATCACAACGTTCGGAACGAGTTACTTATGTACAAAAATGGACAAGTTCGGTATTCTAGCGATCACAAACAGGTGAATTACACACGACGCACGTTTAGTGGGTAATGCACTAGGCCTTGTAAAGGTTTGTTTAACTCGAAAAATCCTATTGATATCTTTATGCAGACTTATAAGTTTTGCAGAAACAGACACCACGCAGGCGACGTTCTATCGAGCGACAGGTCTCCGACTTAAATCAAGTGGCTAGCTTTCAACTTTCTTAAACACTACCATTTAACTATTAACACAGAATTATCATGTATTCTAGGAAGATCCGCTCGATGCAACGTTGGTTTAAAGCCTCGATTTACAATTATCCAAAACATATTCAGTTACAAAATTATGTATAAATGTAGTTACATTAAACGCTATTTTTTAACGTACAAACTAGACAGAAATGTTTAAAAAAGAAACAAATTCATATTATAATCATAGTTGAACATAATTTCCAAGCTTTACACAAAATATATAACAGTAACTGTACAAATTGTGACGTAGACTTTCGGTTCAGACTACTTCAGACCATCGTTCAAAAACACTACATATTTACATTACATTATTACCACACTGCACAAGCATCGAATCACAATGTTTTTCAATAAGTAATATACGCCGAAATTATGAAATAACATAGTCTTGATGAGTTTTGTCGGTTTCACGTAAATTAATAATAATTATTAGCAAATTAGAAACATTAAATTGAGCCAAGATCAATTGTATAACAAATTTCGACAAAAACCAACTCAAAATCAACAACAAAAGCTAATGACACAACAAATTCTCATCAAGACTAAAAAGAAAACTTTGAAATCATAATTGTAACATCGCCAATGTATAAACAAACTCACAAAGTAATTAGAAAATACATAATCATATTTAAATATATATATAATAAAATAATAAATAAACGTTTACACCATCAACAGATTTGCAGCGCATCGCTGCTCTGTTGAAGCAATTATATTTTACGTATTATTTCTGTCTAAAAAATGTACTTGTAACTGTGTTTTATTTTGAAAACTGATGTTCCTGCCTATGGTTTTGACAATTTCTTTTTCACACCAACTTAAACTTAACTAAATGGTTGTCCTTCGGTGCAGTTTTTCTAGAGAAATAATGTTTTATAATGTACTTCTAAAACAGTTGTTTTCATGTTGCGATTAATCATAGTAGTAGAAATAATAATAGATATGTTAAGAGTCACAGATAGGCCAGTTCTATCAAAACTAGCTTACTGCGGACCAGGCAATACATTATACTAGACGACCATTCCATCCTAGTATATGAAGATAAAATATTAAAGCAAGTTTTTCAACAAAAAGGATAGGCTTTATGATACCGTATGTATATGTATAATAAAAAAACTAAATATCAATAAAGGTTGACATAAAAATTGGCAGTGAATGATATACAATATCATTTTGAGCAAATTTGTTTAGAAAAAAATGCTATATTAAAAAGGAATGCAATTTTGATTAATCAACTTTATAAGGTAAAAAACTGAAATGATAACTTTACGCCAAGTTGAGTATATGTGAGACACAAAAAGCGACCGAAATATCAATGAAATAAGAATCAATTTCCAAATAAATCACAGTTACAGTACAAACAGACACATTTTGTTTAATAATGACGGTGGATTCCTTCAAATAAAACCAAAATGGTTAATTGTTACCATGAGTTACCATTTCGCAGCGCAGTACAAATGTATGAGATCTTATCAAAATGTTAAAGAGATCATTCTGCCTACAGTTTTAAAGGCATGACGATATGTACGTATATTGTAAACATGCTGTATTCGAGACTGGTCCAACTACGGTTCGGAATATCACGTCTTTTCAGTGAAATTCGACTTTACAATGTCAGCAATAAGGGCGAATTTGTAGTAACAATTTTAGAATACGATGAATCTATGTAGTTTTATATAAAACATCTTGTCAATTTCATAAGACTTCAAAATATCCTAAATTTTCGTGAAAACCGCAGACCCAGCCCTTTTTCTTTAACTAACCCGTCCCTACTTCTTGATCTAATAAAAAAATACCTACATTACTTTCTAAACGATGCTCGTTTCTCAGAAATTAAGAGAAAATCAAATCCCATACACGTCTCATACAAAAATTGATAATGACATGGGATCTCATACATTTTATTGACGCGTCTAAAACATTCGTTACACCTAACTAATCTCAAAGGTTGTGTCGTTATCTTAAAAAAGGGACAGTTTTTTTTAAATGTTTAAACAATAAATACTTAATTATCGCTTAGAACCTTAAGTAAGAAAAGCGTATAAATTATTTTTATTTTCTCAGAAAATTTGAATTAACGGACTTAGTTTCTATCTACCTAGACGTTGTGCCGTATTGTATGGAGTCGTACAAATAATTAGATCGCTAGAAAAGAGGTTGAAAGCATCTCAAAATGCGTAAAATAGGTACAAACAAGATTTTTATCAGCATGAGAGACCTAACTGATCAACCAGTGACTTGAGAAGAAATGACAAGTACATAAGTCACACAACTATAAAAATAAAACAAGGAAATGTAAGTACTTCGACATTGGAGTTTATAACAACGCGAATAGAGTACAATTCCCATAGACAATACGACACAACTTGACAAGAGCGGCTTTCAGTGACTTATTATTATTTATTATTATAAGCAGGCAATTCAGACGGATTCGGTATGTGGTTTTTTTAAGACGGTAAACCAATTATCTTGTTTTTTATTCATAAACGTGTGATGGGTTACTCACTTAAGTTACTAACGAGTTGACTCGTCCAGTTTCTAGCCACTTCTGGAGCTTATATTCATGAGAGGCGTGCGCGACACACGACGACGAGCATTTTACTATTGAACATTTCAATGTTGCAATAATTTTGGGTAAGCAAAAGCGCCATTTTGATTTTCTATTCTGCAAGATTGCAGTATTATTTATCAATCAAATATTACTTTTTTAACCTTTTTGGTGTTAGGTGATAAGGAACATCATGTTTCCGTATATCTTTAACGCTGTGGTAACAAAACCACTTCCCAACATTCATTTACTGAATTTTAACTCATGCCATGTATAATGTAAGTACTACTTTTTTCAGAAATTAACATATAGATGATTGATCACATAATTATTTGTGAACGGGCCTTCGGTCCTACTTCTAAACAGTCTTGATTCAAAAGCTTTGTGAAAAACTATTATAACTAACGTAAAAAATGGTGGTTCTTCTTCCTTTATTAAGTATATAAATGGATTTTTCCTATAGCGAAAGTATTGTGATGCTGAGATAATTGTCACGTGTAGAAAGCCGCGCTTGTATTTCAACAAGTTTATTAAATTTCACGCCTGACGCACCGAGGACTCATAATACAGCCTATGTATTCCAATGAGCGTTGTATATATTTTTATTGAGCACAGTTTGTGTATTGGAATTACAATCTAAAGTGAATGGGTTTAGATTGATTTTATCCGCATATGGTTTAAGTATTGTTGCATGTCTGAGATTGTATTGTAATTCCCGTATGCGGTTATAGCCCTTATTCACATAAGGTTTAAAACAAATTATTGCTATCGTTGCGTAATTCTTACTACCCGGGGTAAATGAACTCTCCGATTGTATGAGAAACGAAGCTGACAAGTAAAGATGCTACTGCGTTTCAACTTTGTTTTAATAGAAATAAGTATCAATTTAGAATGGTTCGACAGAAATTAAAAGAATAATGATTATTTTCCTATGGACAGTATCTCAGTAGCACCCTTACTGTACAGTTCAGCTTGTTATTAACATTATAACAGGTATATTTATACAACACATTGGTAAATGAGGCTTAGATTAAGCATACACAGATGGCA
Organism: Spodoptera exigua; assembly: GCA_902829305.4. Lineage (NCBI taxonomy): Eukaryota > Metazoa > Arthropoda > Insecta > Lepidoptera > Noctuidae > Spodoptera > Spodoptera exigua. The sequence continues at coordinate 3,461,997 of LR824624.2, forward strand.
ATAACATATTACACCAATATCTATAGGAATCCTCAAAAACTATAAATTTTGTAATCATACAATACAATTTCAACAAAAGAATGGTTTTCCATGTTCATCAACGCATATTAATACCAAAATTAATGATGAATCACATGTTAATAAGGACCCTAAGACGTAAAGCGATAGTGTCGCCATCTGTTTTGAGCGAAAATCTTGCCTCTAGAACAGTGTTATACTAAGTACCGTGCGAGATCCCGGTGCGAGGGTCAGGCGACTGCTAGAACTTGTCCTGGAATATGAAGAGGTTGTTTGTGGCCGCCACTGCTATTATACTCTCGTGAGGATGCCATGCCGTATGGAGAATCTTCTTGTTAAAGTCCAGGCAGTCTACGCTTATTTCGTCCTGGAACGATTTTTTTAGATTAGTTTTTGCTGTCCATGAAATATAATCTAGATAATGTAGTATAGATATAAATGATTACACAAAAAATATCTTTGTTTTTCAGATAATAAGTGGAAAACGATGGAATGGATACATGCAAGACTAAAATAGAAACAAGTGCATTGCCTACTTTTTTAATTAGGTTTTTGTTTAGTAATCTAACTGGGCGAAACACAGGGAAATTCATGATTGCGAAGCTTTTGTGTAAGAATAAGCAATACATTTTATATTATACACCATCGTGATATCAGATATAAAATGTAATTTGCACGAACTATGAACCTCGTAATATTTATGATAGACTTAAATCGAGCTACTAAATCGGAGCTTTGTAAAGTGATATAAATGTATGTGTGTCGGCGTACCTTCTTCCTCTTGGCCGTGGTGGCGACGCGCCTGGCCCGCAGCGGCTGGCGGGGCCGCGCGGCCGCGTCCCGCGCCGCCTCCAGCGTCAGCTCGCCGCGCCGCGCGCCGCAACCTGACCCGCAGCCTCCGCGCTCGAATATCCTAAGTAACAGATGGTACATTATTCATATGCTACTATTATGTACACTCGTTTACCCACAACTTTTGGGTAAATTTTCATAACTACACCAAACACAAGTTTTATTATTGAAGAAAATAAGAAATTAATAAAAATCTAGAATTCCTTTTATCCATATCAAACACTGTTCACGCTATTTCAATAAAGTACAAAAAAAAATGAACTAAATAAGATTGAGAAGCTTATTTTTCAATCAAGCAGTTCTTGCTCGTTCTTCCCCATTCGGATCTTCATTTTAGAACAAGCCCATAGTTTCACCGACGAATAAGCGAACAAACTTGAAGAATCTAATTTAATGTTTCAAAAGTATGGTGTAGTTCGAAAAAATAGCTGACTTCGACGAATCTGCACGAATGTTTTTATCCTAGGAACAGAGGAACAGAACAGACTTTTTTTATCCTAGAAATCCTATCCCATCCTTATTTATCCTAGCATAAGAAAATCACTCAAAAGTACAACATACCTAAAGAATCCATTATAAGATCCGGTCATGAGCCGCTGGTCGTCTCCGCTCCAGCAGCACTCAAACTTATCGAAGATACAATCATTCTCATACAGGGAACATAGTTTGGAGCGTAGGTACTCGTGTACTGGGTATGTTTCCACCGGTTTCGTCTCCATGCGTAAGTCCCATACTTTTAAACCTAGGTAGTCTCGCGACATCATGTATCTGGAACAAGAGTTCTGTTTGAAATATGTAATTTTAAAGGTGTACAATTTAAAAAAAAAATGGAAATTGGAATATCCCAAACTGCAAACTGCTTTGATATACCATATATTTAGTTATGTACATTAGAGTTTTCATTAGAAAGAAAGAAAGAAAAAGTATTTATTCGCGTCTGGAACGCATAAAAGACACAAAACAAGATAATAAAATACAGTTAAGAATAAAAATACATTAAGCACGGTAAAAACAATATCACAAAAGTAGGTAGGTAGGAGAAAAATATGCGTCCAAGCACGCGAAATGGCAAACGCTCAGCATAATGCCAATCTGTGCAGAAACTTAAGCTAAGAAAATAAGTATTTCAAAATATGTTTTTCATAATTGTTTGGATAATATACTACTACAAAAAAAAATAGCGTACTCAGTACGCAACTCGACTAGCTTTCTATATGACTTAGTTTTATTTTTTTACTGGCACTTAGTATGAACTACTTCAAATGCAAAAAAGGATTTACCATATCAGCTAGAATATGGCTACAATTTGCTAATGTCACTACAATACGTAAGTACGTTAAGTAAGTAAAAATTTACATAGTTGGATATCGCCAAAATATTATTCTGTTATTAACTGATTGAAAACACTAGGCATTGAGCAAGTAAATATCTACAGTACGGCCGACGTATCTTGGCGAGTCTGAAGTTAGCCGTTTGTCTGCGCAATGGATCTTTTATGAACAAAATTGTGTACTGCGCAGCTACTCGGCTAACTTCAGACTCGCCAAGATACAACGGCCATATAGTATAAATATAGTCAAATTAATATATAGACCCTCACCTGCCAGAATTACTAAGCTTGACGTCGCTGATGGAGGAGATGATCTCGGAGAAAAATGACCTTGCGTGTGGATCCTCCGGCTCCTCGAACAGCTTCGCGTGGCGGTCGCATAACGCCGCCGCGCGCATGTCGCATAGCCTAATCGTACCTATGATGCAGAACATAAGGGTTGAAACGGCTTGCAGATAACATCGATCAACTTAAAATTATTTTTAGGACTTGGAAATTAAGTTCTGTGTCACAAACACAAAGCTTTGTTTCGTTTGCCTTGAGGCAGTAGCGTCCATGTTCTCCATTCTATAGCAACCAAATTAAGTAGTATTGAAGATCTTCTCATACTAGTCTGTAACTTTAGCTCGGTCATTTTGTGATTGGTTACTCAAGACTCAGACCTGACTACCATAACATCATGAGTTAGAAAAGATATTTCTTTTAACCAACAATGCTTGTTATGTATTTAATCCGGATTCGGTTTAAGACTATTTTTTAAATAAAGAAAACATAATAGTTCATTACTCACCCTTACTACTAGAATAGACAAAGAGATTGCATTCAGTCGGATGGAACTCCGCCGCCGTTATGACCTGAAACAATACAATATCATTTAGAATAGAATAATACACGATAAGAGAAACTTAACTACTTACAAGGGTCACAGAGAACAAAAAATAAAACATTGTCTAACACTAAATTTCCTCATTCCTCAATGTATCATCGGTTTGGTTACTTTTATTTTTATTTTTTCTTTATGTGAAACATAGAGTTGTTTCATGGACAAATAGAACTATGGTGTAGCCACTTCGCTAACCGTGCGTCAGACTCAAATGCAACTAATATAAGCAAAAAAACTCGAGGGAACTTTGCCACAGATGTCTATGCACTTCAAAATTGTGCGTTTTATAAGATTTGGAAATTGTGACATCTGTAATTACTAGATTACTTACATGTTCCATTAAAATTTATTGTACACACATCTTATTAATGTTTATTTTATTACAGTCCATCGCTATTGATATAATATTTTATATAATTTAATTAGAACAGGCATTGGATGAGTGCTAATTAAACACTATCTAGTTCTCAGTTACAGTTACGGGATATTAAATTATTATCTGTATAATACAAACCATATCATATTTGTGTTTAGAATTTTGTAATATGGATAATAATAATAATAGGAGCACATTTGTAATTAATTTGTGGGATATATAGTTAAAGTATCTAGATAATTTATTAATACTGTTTAAAAATTTTATAAACTGTGCTTTCTATAGATTTTGCAGGACATTTTTAGAGATTTTGTACTACATACCCAATTGTGATGTCGTCAGATTTTCATTGCATCAAATATTTCTCATCTTTTAATTTTGAACATTTTATTGTAACATACCGAATCAATCTTGGACTCTAGTATTTGAACTGATGTAGGAATCAAACTCGACCCCTGTTTTTGATATTCGAATTTAGGTCTAACTATGAGGCAATTAAGATTACAATTGATTTTAAACTAACCTCTGTAAGCTCCTCCATATTGGCGGGTTTAATATCAACAATATTGAAGCTCTGATCAGTGATCTCCAGGTGCCAGAGGTTGATGCGCAGGTCATCTGCTGAGAGGTACGTCTCCTGGTCCGAGTTCAGAGATATTGAGTTTATGTGGTATGTGTGAGCGTTGGCGAATATTCTCCTGTTGACAAAATATTAAATTAATTAGTGATTTCGCAAAATATTTTTTATGAAGTAAAAAGTGCTCCGCCTTATCGCTCGCATAGTACAGCAGTTTCAAATTGGTCAAGTAGTTTAAGAGCTTATGCAATTCAAAAAAACAAACCGTATTTTTTTTATAATATTGTTATCTTTATATATAAAAATGAATTGCAGAATGTGTTGGTAAGTGCTTAACTCGCCGGGACCAATTTTGTTATGTTCGTTGTAGTTAGGAGAAGGTTCTTATGAAAGAAAACTTTAGAAAAGTAAAGGGAACAGCGGGAATTTAAAACTATGGGCGCCGTGGCCGGTCGCTAGCAAAACAATTGACTGACACCCGGCAAATACCGTAAACCAGCTACTAGATAACACATCAGACTGGGATGGAGTTGCAACACAAAAAAACTGCAATTTCCAACTTCAAGTCTGGTGATAGCCAGGTCAACAAACACATTTGCTATCACTAAACCAAGGCCGAAAGTCAATAAACAGTTTAAAAGCTTCACAAAACTGAACCAAAAGTCCATCAAAAGAACTATTGAGGTAACCTATTTTCTATTGGTGATACCAAATCACTTGATTAAACACCATTCAAGATAAAACGGTTTATGGAAATCTCTCATAATCCTATGGGATTGAGTGTATGGTAAACAAGTATGGAAGTAATTAAATTATTTTGTTATCTATGTATGTAAAGAGCAGATAGTGAGGATCAAAAGTTTGCAATAAAGTGATAAAGTTTTGATTGAATGGTTTGGTGAGTCATCTTATTATTGTAGTTTGACTTTTGAGTGGATAGGTGGAACATTTCCCATGCCTGTAAATTGGTAGAGAGTACAGAACCAGAAGATTGTGGATCCCATTTTATTTATTTTCATTTAAATGGGTCAAAATTCCACACAGTAGACTTCTAGATAAAATTGCGCTACGGGCCTCTGTAATTCCACTGACATCTTGTTGGACCAGACACGGACAAGACGTTTTTTTTTAAGTTGGAACATCTGTAGCTTCCCTCACCCAGGGTGAGGCAAGAGGGAGTGTCAGACACTGACTAAAATCACGACAACCCCGAAGCACACGTGATATTATTTAGGGAACCGCGAAACGAGCTGGGCAAGCATTATGACATGACATAGATACTATCTTATAACAACAAAGTGGTATTTTTTTAATAAATCTGCAAACGAGCAAACGGTTTGCCTGATGGAAAGCAATCAGCGCCGCCTATGCACGCATAGCGCGTTGCCGACCTTTTGGGCATTAGGGATTTTGAAATTTTTGGGATCGGGGAGGGATTGGGAGAGGGGAAGGATTGGGCCTCCGGTAACCTCACTCACACGGCGACATAATGTTATGGATGTTTCAGGCCGGTTTTTTGCGAAGCCCATCACTCCCAATTCGTGCCGAAGCATGGATCTTCCCACACTTACACTAAGGTAGCACTCCATTTCGTCTGATGGTAGCTTTTGTAATTCGAAAACATTTCGGATTTTACTTGACCAAGGTATGTTCAGCACTGACCTAGGCGAGGCTTCAACCATGAGCTCGGCAGGGCGCACGGTGGGGACGCGAAGCTGCGTGATGCGCGCAGGGTCGCGTGGCCGACCTCCTTCCTCGCGCGTATTGTAGCCTGTCACCCGCTTGTCACGCTCCGACACCTGGACGTGAACAGAGATTAGTTATGTACATAGATAATATAAAAATGGATCGCAAAATGTGTTGGTAAGCTCATAACTCAACAACGCCTGGACCAATCTTGCTAATTCTTTTTTTGTTGTGTTTGTTATTGTCAGGAGAAGGTTCTTGTGTCAGAAAATATTAAAAAGTAGAGGGGGATATTGGGGTAAAGGGACCGTTTCATTGTTAGCGAGATAGTTGGACCCGTGCGAAGCGGGGGTGGGCCGCTAGTAGATAATAGAAATATGCTCTAGGATTGAGTTAAAACGACTCATTAAGCTTCTTAACTGTCTTTATATATGAAACACAAAAACCAAATACACTGCATGTTCGCTTAGGTTTGGTTTTGGAAGTCTTGGTTTGAAAGCCCACTTTCGAGTAAATATCTAACGGCTTTTTTCTTCATTTATTATTGTTTAATGCCTTTTTCAGAAATAGATGTAACAATCATTATACAAATGTAACATCCACTTTTCTCCAGGTTTATCAGATTTACTGTTAGAAAGACCTACTTGCAACACCGGCATCGCCCGGTAATATGACTCTTTATGTACAATATGCCACTGCGCATCTTGAAAAATGGGAGCCAGTAGAGGTTTTCACAAGTCGAGATATTCGAAAAATTAAGTATGCCTCATGGAATTTATTACATAAAAATAAGTACCTAACCCAGGCCTAAACGTCAACCAATACAAAAACTCGAGTAATAAGCTAACAAAGAAGCAAGTGACGTCATAGCGTTCATTTAAAATCGTCAACCGTTTACTTCGGTATGCGAGTGTCCAATTACGTTGGAATTTTTCAGAGGACACGGCTTGTTCACTATAAATGTACTAAGCTACATAATAGGGAACTAACAATAGGTCTTTAGCCGTATGTTTTTCGTTATTGTAAGCATTACATGGTACGTTTAATATGCTAAATTGCTGAATAGATTTCGATGAAATGTTGTATTGAGCAAGCTTGCATTTTTATAACGACAAATTAAGATTGTAGCATTTAAGATAATAATAAATCGCCCCAGAAATTGCTTACAGGATGGTAAAGATTTACAAATCACTATTAACTTCTAACATAGAATTGTCCAGGAATCGAACCCAGGTAACACAAGTACTAATTTACCTAAATCACTACACATATGTGATGTTCAAAAACGTGATATTTACAAGGATTTTTCAGGATCATTATCCCTAAATAAATATTGTTTATTTCTCATTATCCATGACTGAATTCTCAAATGTCATAAAATTTCCGAAAAACACTTTTTATATGACAGCATGAGCATAAAAAATATAATACATTTGAGAATTCTGTGGCGAAATAACTTCGTTCATTATAGCACTATACTAAGTTAAATACTATGGAATACCAAAATCAAATTTAAATACCCATATCAAATAGGTACATTTAATGAAAATCATAAACAGTGATTGTTTATTTTTATATGAATAAAAACTCAGTGCTATAACAAACAAAGCCACAAAAAGACTTAAAAACTAAAAAAAAAGAATAGAAATAAAAAATCCATACATACAAGACTAACCTTCCACAGTTTGATGGTCTTATCGTTGGTGGAGAGCAAGAAGTGTGCCTGGTTCTTCCGTTTCAACCATCGGATCTTGTTGATTTTCTCCTCAATCTCCAATGATTTGAGATAATCGAACTCCGGTTCATGTGATTGGAATGTCGAGTACACGTTGTACTCTCCCTTCTTGGGGACGCATTGTTTCGATGCTGGGTCCCTCTGGAATAGAGAAAGGGGGTGTTATTGTTTATTTATATAAAGGTCTGTAACGACATAGCATTTCCTTCAATTTACGCGGCCATGGGCTAGCCACAAACATTATATTTCACGCCATCTAACGGCATCGTAGGTACTAGCAAATCAGCCAGGGTAGTATCAAGCTTTACAGCTAAAGGGTTTATTTATTTGTATGAACAAGCTAATCTCTGGAACTTTTTATTATTTAGTGTCTTATCACGCTAATGTAGATGGATGGAGAGGGAGAGGGAGACCAAAACAAAATATGGATGGATTGTATGAGAAATGATACGGAAGACAGAGGAGTTAGTGATAGTGTGACGGGTGACAGGACAGAATGGAAGAAAAAAACATATTGCGCCGACCCCAAATAAAACGGGACAAGTGCAGGAAGATGATGATGATCTTATCACGCTACGACAAAAGGGCAATGGGTGGTGAGACAACATAAAAGCTACTACTTACATTTTGAAATTTTAAGATTGGTTGTATGTCGTTTAATTTGGCAAAAGAACTAAACATTACACAGACATTGGAGAGCCCTCTCTAAAAAATCAGAAACTTTTCTCACTGTAGCTGCTGGAAATTTATAGCAAGCCAACTTATATGGATGAGACTCATAATATAGCATTCGATTGCTTAAAAATTCACCAATGAACTGACAAATTTATATACAGGTATGTAAATGGCGTAATGTTTTGGAATCGACTTGATTTGGTAGGTATTAACTTCTAATTAACTACCAAAATACCATAAGTATTTAACTAACCTGAAATATGACAACCCTGCCGCCCTTGTCGCCAGTGGCGAGTAATTCGCCGTCATGGTTGAATTCTACGCATGATATCAGATCAGCTTCGGTGACGTCATCTTCCAAGGTACCCTTCACCTGGCTGAAACACCATGTCGTCTCCCCACCATTGCCTGAAAACATATGCCAGGAGAAATTAGAAAGAAACATAACTTTATACAGTTTATACATATGCTTAAGAAAAAGACACAGACGGACAAAGAAGTAGTCTTCTAAGTATTGTTTTATTATTTTTGAATTATGGAACCTTAGAAAAATATCTCTTTTGGACAGATATCATCTATCGCCATAGATAAAAAAATAAGTACTTATATGATGCATAATATTTTGTTAAATTATTTAGTAACATGGGTAACCTGATTACTACTAAAGTTAGTTGTTTGTTATTAGTAACACCTAAAAATAACCCATCCCACTATCCAAGTAAAAACAATCAAACAAAAATGACAACACGAAATCTTTAGTTACGATTCTTGTTATTTATTTTGGCAATCTGATTGGAATCTGACCTTCTGTTATTTTTAACCTGTCAGGTAACTTTTGATGCCAGGTAATCTAAAGGAGTTACTTAACTACGTCGAATTGGGATACTTCTATTTTACAGTATGCTATAAATACGCACTGAGCAATATGGAACCTATTTTCGTGTTTTAAATTAACTGTAATAAACCCAATTTTTTATAGCAGATTACACTAATACGTGAGCAACCTACAAAATGAGTAAAATAATTTATTAAATCACTAATCTAAATATCTTGTCGCATCTGTGAAAAAAATACTTTTAAACAACTGCCGACTTTAAGCCATTCGCAGTATTCAAAGTAATTTATTAATCTGACCTTGATTTTATGCTTATTTCAAACGGCAAGTAACTCCAGAACGTTTTAAAAATGGTCATAACAAGTTTTAGTTGAGGACCAAAAAATACGACGCATTAAAAATATTTGCGTATTAAAAATACGGGGATGGGTTATATACGAATATGAGTCCAGAAAGATCTAATAACTAGTCTATGGGAAGTGTTAAAATAGTGTAAGTTATCAGGAGGAAATAACCGAAAAAAATAAATTGGCGACGTGTACGTCCTGTAATAATCCGTGTGCCAAATCTGTCCGTACTTATTTAAACGGTAAAACCTAGTTGCCAAACGTGATATCTCAAGTACCATAACATTAAAAACCACGATGTCAAAATACACTATATAAAATTAATATAGACGCAATAAAATCAATGAAATAAAAATTGCTGAAACACAGCCCTTTAATAAAAATTTTAATTATGTGAATATCAGGGTCACACTATGTGGTTATTTCGTTTTAAAAAGTTTAGTTCAAGTAAGAAGAAAGTTGGAAAAGTTGGTTGAATACAAAATATCTAGATAGAATTTTCATTTATAGGCTACATAATCAAGCACAAAAAAGTCATTACAAGTCTTACGAAGCAGCATCAGATTGGTCATAGAAAGTAAAGAAATGTAAAATGCTGGATACTTCAAAACACTTTTCCTTGATCCGTTCCCTGACATTCTATTAATTCACATTAAGCATACTCGTAAAAGTAAAGATCCGCAACATACAAATAAACAAAAAAGAAATTAAGTGAATTAAAAAGACAGTTGCATTAGTCCTAAAAACTGAGGGGTTCATTGCATCGCTAATGGCGCTAGTGTCGCAAATGGCACTGCAAAAATAAATCTGCAAATGGGTAATATTTACGTCCCTGGATTTATAGCATAGCAACAAAACCTCCCATTGTATATTTTTAGCCCACCCCTTTTACAAACTTTAATTCTAATTAAATGAAGTTGCAATTCCTGGACATTTTATAAATTATGGAAAACATTCAAATTACACTTTCATTTGAGTAGCCTGTAAACTTTTGACACATATTTCATACAAATTACGTACCAAATGATGTATCAGCTACATAATGGCTATTAAGTTATTGTGAAACAGACCCTGGATCTAACACAAAAGAGACACATTTCACTTTGTAAAAAAAAACTATAGTATTGTATATGTATAAAATTGCAACTTCATACTTAATTAAGTATTAGTGAACCACACACAGATATAGTAAAAAGAATTGTTAGTAAACAAAGACCACATAAAACGTAAATGCAATGTATTATACAAAAATAAAAACATCAAGATAGCAAGTTAACATATTAAATAATTATATTATCATTCCTTTCTAATTGTTATCAAGTTTGTTAAAAGTTATCAAGTCAGTGTAGTAACGATAAATAAATAATCAGAAATAAATTATTACGCCTGTGTTCTCTCAATGGCCTTTCTACGAGTTTTGTTCCTGAAGAATTTACAACATTTTCATAGATGTATCAGTATGTGCCTCAGAATGTACTTAAATATTATTTGTTACCGTGAAATAAATTGACCTCCCTGACTAAAATCATGGCGCCGACCAATTGCACGTAATAAGCAATGAAACAATTACATATTGACCTAAATATCAATGGTACATACAATCACAAGTTGTGTTCCAGTGCACCCGACAAGAATGTTGTCTCCAATTCGCGAAATTATCTTGAATCCTAATACGATGATTGGAATACCACGGTACTTCCTTTTTTTTCAACATCTCTTACACTAACTTATGATAGGTGGACAATAAAAAATACACATTTTACTTATAATTATTTGAAAAAAAATATTGAACAGTACAGTTCTGCGACATGTCCTATACGAGAATGGTGGAAAATTTCGTATTTCGAACCTGTTCCTTGTTGTAGAATGGTAACATTATACTTGTGAATGGGAACAAAAGTTGGGTAACATTACACCTTTCTTTTGACGCATTGTAGGGTGAGTTTAGACAATGAACCCACAAGGCTTGACGCGTAACAATTAGAGGAAGCACCTTGTATATGGTGTACTACGTAATTGAATGATATAAATAGCGTTGCGATGATAATTAGTGCTGGCATTTGCGTGTCTACCGTTAATACTCAAGATAGGTCTTGTAAAAATACTGGGAACATCTCGATTATTCTTTACCACTGTTACAAGACAATTATAGAATTCTCGAACTTGTTATTGTAATTTACTACTTTTTAAACCAGTTTAAGTTGTTATTCGCGTCATCCTTCTCCTGGGAATTAACCACAAAAAGTTTATTGTAGTACGTACGTATTTATTCAAAGGGCGACAAGTCTTTGTTCAAGATCTGTTTGCCTCGACGTTAGCAGACAGTGTTTTAAGTTAATTTAAATTTTGAAGTGATAAAAAAACCAGTAACCCGCCGAACCCAACGTCACTGTCCTTAAATCGTGAAGATCGTGACGTAAGGTGTACCTACGTTACTTATCGACTCACCCGATTCGACTAATACGGCAAACTAATGACAACCAACTTGAGCCGCCACGGAAAGTGCGAGACAAAATCGATGGGCGGTTTTAAGCCTTCTCTTCATAGTTGAGCTAGATTAGGGTACTTTTTACGAAGCAATTAACCTTTAAGTGATATATATAATGAATAGCCTAAATTGTGATAATACAATATGAGAGGAAATTAACTTTTAAATTTTGATATTTCATAGCATAGAGGCAAAAGAGTAAATTTTAAGTGTGGGAGAGCCATGCTTCGGCACGAATGGGTCGGCTCGACCGGAGTGATACCACGGCCTCACAGAAAACCGGCGTGAAATAACCACTGCGTTGTGTTTCGCCGTGTGAGTGAGGTTACCGGAGGCCCAATCCTTCCCCTTCCCCAATCCCTCCTCAATCCCTAAATCTCCATATCCCTAATCCCTAAAAGGTCGGCAACGCACTCGTAACTCCTCCGTTGCGAGTGTCCATGGGCGGCGCTGATTGCTTGCCATCAGGTAATCCGTCTGCTCGTTTGCCGACCTATTACATAAAAAAAAAAGAGCAAATTCATTACCTAAACAATTAGCGCAGTCGAAAACCACGGATGAAGTTAATGTTCTGAAGTTATCGTAGGTAGGCCTCCTATAAGTCCTATAAGTTATAGGAGGCCTACCTCCGATAACTTCAGTCACAAACAAAATCGAAGGCAATTTTTTAAATGATTTTTTCAGTGACTATGTCTCCTTTATTATGCAGGAAATAATCCCTGTGACTGAAAGCTGAACCGTAAAATCCTTTCGGCAAAATCAACAATACAATACTCAAGTTATATTTTCCGAGAATTCACATCGCATCTCTATATCAAAGCCATAGAAAACAGACTTATAATATTCAAGATATACATATATCAATTTCTTGATAGAAAACCTTTCAATTCCCTCGCGATATCATCAGGTCAGTTGAGGTCAAGGTCATTTGAGTGGCATCTGGTTATCGCAGTGTAAACAAATATGTTTACATGAAGATATGGGGATGCGTCAGTCTTCCTCGAGTCGGCCTTGGAGACGCGAGCAGGTGACGGGCAAATCACGATAAAGTTAGATGGATTTTATCAGGAAATCGTTTCTTTTTGTATATTTAAACGAGAATAATTGGAGCATTAAATATTTGCGAAATGTTATTTAGATAACACAAGTATTATTTAATTTTATTTGATAATATTAATGTATAAGAAATTATCATTGCAGAATACTATGAAATAGTAATGTTTCTTGCTATTTTTTTTATTAATTCTTTAATTACTATTATTTTTGTACCTGTGATTGTATCCACTTTATATGTATGAAATTAGCGTAGAGTGTAACAAATTTTTATCAAATCTGGTTAATTTTTTTTAGTTTTAAAAATTTTTTTGCTTTATGTTCAATTTCTAGCTAATATGAATATAGATACAACATCCTCTAACAAATTTTCTATTTAAGCACTTGTATATCAATTTAGCGAGAAACAGTGCTTATCTTGTTGTCAATAGATAAAATTGTGTTTGTAATAAAATAGATAACCAGTTAGCTAGCTAGCAGAATGGGAACCAACATGTAACCTTTCTATGCATTATTATTTCAAAGAGCAAATAAAGGTCAAAGTAAGGCATTAAATATAGACATTATGCCTTAATATGGTACCTACATAGGTTTTTTGTAAACAACCTAAAAAACGGACAACAGCTTTAGAAAAAAAGAAAATATTATTATTTATAATAAAAAAAAATTTCTGTCTTTCTTTCTAGATTTAGACCTCGTTCTGAATAGTAGGTTGGCAGTAGTGCCATGCAAATCAAGAAAAAAAAAGAAAATTCTTTTCTACACATTTGTTTCTTACAAAAGTATAGAAAGTTCAACTTGAGACTCATGTAGTGTCTACGGCTATAAATACAACTATCCTGTGGCATATCTTACCCTGTAATATCATCTTAGAAATTTGTAACTCACTATTTAATAGTTACTTTAGACCACACTGCCCAAACCATTCTTGGTAATATATGATTGGTAAAAGAACATGCGATGATAATCAGAATAACAAATATTAGAAAATACACTGAAAAACTCCTGTATCTCATAGCCAATTTAAATCTTATATCTTATACTGCCTTTTTTATGTCAAACAACAGTTACCACACTAACAACACTAGTTCATAAGTCTTACACTATGAGCAGTTTTTGACTCATTGAAGTATGTATATAAGGTCTCTTATTGCGAAACTAAGCAATCAATCAGACAGATCAGATTATAGTCAGCATATACTGCACACAACAACACTAAACTGTGTTGGTTAGGGTCTAATTACAAGACAATTTGGGGAAGCCAACTTCATTTCTCTCTGATGCCTAATAACAAATCAAACAAGGTCACGTTTTTACTTAACATTCTTAGCAGTAGATTCACACCTACTTCCTACACTTGGTGCAATGCCAAATTAGCAAGTATAAGTGCAATAGATCATATTTCTTGTCTCATTTCCAATGGTATATAATTCTTAATGATATATTAATTTATGACAGACTTTATTTGAGAACTTGAGGTCTATTTTATAAATGTTTGTAATGAATTAATGTTATGAAGATGTGATTTTTAATGGTAAGTAAACTACTTTCTTCAGCAATCAGTTTTTTATAGTGTATTGTTGCTAACATTTAGATTCTTATCATAGGACTTATCTAGATTTTAATGAAATACAGATCTTTATCAAGGTACCTAAATGAATGACTCACTTCATAAAATTCATATCATCATTATACTTGTATTTTAACAATTAATCCATCAATGATAATGTTTTTAGTCGTGTCATTGAATTATGAAAATTATGAATGCTTACATGGCTAAGGAAATTATAAACTTGACACTTAGTTAAATTTTTGTTCTGGGCTATACTACTTTGGCTGTGTATAACCCATGATTTTCCGCTGTGAAGAAAAGAGATCATGGTAGAATTTTAAGGTGATCTTTTAAGTAGAACTGACAACTAAAAACGAAATCTTGGTCATAAATACTAAATCATTTACAGGAAACATTTCCAAGCAATGTGTGAAAGCCTAAATATCAACACATTATGATTATCAACAATATTATGTTGCATCATACCAGCTTATGACACACTAATATTTGTCATATTATTGACAAGCTAAGATATGGCAATTCAATTTGAAAAGAACTAATCAATGAAAAAACTTAAAGTGATTGTAGTTCATAAACAGTTACTTTTGCATTGTTTAGACAAACTACAACAAAGTAAAAATTTTACCACCAATCAGAGCTGGCAGAATGGCCAATAACATTAAAACTGACTCGACTGAACACCATCAAAATGATATAAAAAACTGTTTATAAATTTATGGTTGCCTTCAGAAGTGTACCATAACAATCTGCTGTAATATTATCAGCCTAGATTCTATGAAAGTATCAAAATCATTTAGTTACTAGTTTTTGAGTGAAAGAAGGACAAACATTAATATGCAAACAGTAAAAGACTAGTATTCATGCCACTTCACTAAATTGTTAATAAGAAACAAGTGTTTATTTACAAGCAATAGCAAATATAGTTAATGTATCTACAAACATGATCTGAATATAAAAGAAGACTGCAATGTCTTACTTTTATTGCAAATTGTTTCCACATTTTATGAGGAAGGCAAACCTATTTGACATTATAATCAATTTCTAATAAGTTCTCAATGTAAGTTCAATTAGATGGAGTCACCTGTTTATAAAAACTAACATTGAATTTTTCTTAGTCACTCTCCCAAGACCTCTTGACAAATAATTTTCAAAAGAATCACCATTCTCCTCATTTAGATACCAGATAGCACTCTTGTCTCATTTTTTCCCTTCAAGTGTAACCTCTGTGTTTGCTTTTCCATTCTTATTCTGAGTAGTCAGATAGGAAATGTCAGCAAAATGTAGCACTTTTAAAATATACAAATAATTATAATGAAATATTAATAAGGTACAAAACTGAAACCCATTACTAATTAACCTACAATAAAGCATTTTCTTTACACAAAATAAGTTTTTAATACTACCAATGACCTTAATCAGGCCTTATTTTACGACAGATCGGCCATCTTAATTGATTCCAGTCACATAAACAAGCATGTACATTACATTAATTAACACAATTGACTGTGGAACCTTTGCATAATGCCTTATAGAACTGACAGACCATATTAAAAAAGAATAAAATACTTTTAAATCCCTTTGTTTCATGATGTAAGTGATA
Organism: Spodoptera exigua; assembly: GCA_902829305.4. Lineage (NCBI taxonomy): Eukaryota > Metazoa > Arthropoda > Insecta > Lepidoptera > Noctuidae > Spodoptera > Spodoptera exigua. The sequence goes on from LR824624.2 coordinate 3,478,025, forward strand.
TTTTTAGTGTCACATGGTCATATTTTTTATATAACACTAATAAATCCAAACTAATGAAACATGTTATTTGGGATTTTATTTGAGTAAATAATGTAATAATATGAATAAAACAACAATAGGTCACATTCTTAACCTGAATAACTTCCCTTCCAAATCTCTAATTTACATTTAAAATATCAAATTATGTGAAAGAATATTATAACAGATTTTTTTAATTTATTAACTATCATACATGATGTGTTATAATATTTATATAACAATAATAATATTTAGGATTGCAAAATTTGGCAATCTACATATGAAAGGATGAGAGGAGGAGAATTATATTCCAATGGTTTTTTATGTAAATGATTTAAACCATAGAATGAGGGCACATTCTTAACTTATCATAATCTGAAACTGTTTTCCCTGTCTAGCTATAGACAATGAACAAGGAAAAAGTAGCATTGTTTATTCGCTTGAAATATGTAACTATTCAGACAAGATCATATTATTTTTTAATCATTTCAATATTTGTTGGTCTCATGTCTGAAGATAAGTTTGGCTACTAAAGATAATGTTTGCATTTCTAAAAACTTGTGTCACAACCCTTTCCAAATCTGCCAACAGATTAAAAATTGTAAGACTAATTCATACTTGAATAATCAAATTATCTAATTTGGCGATGTTAGTAAATGGACAGGTAAATACACAAAAATTATACATTTATGCTACTGCTTGGAACATAGAACCAGGACAGAAAGAATGCCTAGGAATAAGCTAGTTAAATCAGCTAAATTGAAAGATTATAAATGTTATTCAACTAAACTTAAGTGAAAGGGATATTATAAAGAGGTAAAACTTGTAAGTTCGTATATTTGTAAGTTTGTATGTAGGGAGTAATCTTTGGAACCGCTGGTCGGATTGCCAAAATTCTTTCACTGATAGATAGCAACAATGTTCCTGAGCGCTACAGGCTATAAAAAAACACGCTATAATCAAATGGAGCTGAGCAACGGGTAAAACCAAATGAGAGTAGCTAGTACAATATACAAAAAGCAAAGAAAGTATGTTGGTTGTTATTAAATTGTTAAACATGTTTTCAGTTGGAAAGTATACTAAATTTTAGTGACTAAAATAACAGGTACCTACTGCACAGAGACAAATAAATCAAGTTATGCAACAAAACATTCTGAGGAAAGGTCTCAAATATTTTTTTTCAATAACAAAATATTAATGTAGGTTGTATTTATTCTACTCAATGGAGATGTAAATTTAGACAGCTTAAATGTATGTATTTGAATGTTTATTTGGTACTACTTTTTGCAACAGCTACACCCACAGAATGAGGGGGAAAAAGTAGATTATGTGTTATAGACCATAATCTACCTGTGCCAAATTTAATTCAGATATGTTCAGTGGTTTTTATGAGATATTGATTAGATTTAGGACTATAGTTAAAAATCAATACTTAGTATTACCTAGTAGTAACTTAGTACCTACCAGTCTAACAATGTCCTATCACAGAGCCATAAATTCAATTCATCAAACCGTGTTTGCACACCTATTGTTATTCTATTGTATCTCGAAATACCAAGATTAAAAGTTTAACAGACTTATATTTTGACTACTTTTGTATATAAATTACATCAAATGAATTAAATTATCTATCAGTTAGACTTAAACAAACATAACAGATAATTAAAGCAAAGCATATTTACCATTATTAAAAGTAAAAATACAAATACTCTCTATTCTTAGATGTTATTAAGAATATCCCTATTGTAATAAACCAGACACAAGATCTATTATTGAAACAATTTCTTAATAGATCAAACATTTGTATCCATCACAAAACTACAAGAATCTTTTTAACTGACCTTCTTTGATAATCTGTCATTCTGCCAATGATACCTTTGTTAGCACCTTTAAAAATCAATAGAAAAATCTATGGATTATCAAGAAAAACATTGTCTAATGTTTTCTACTAATGTATACCTACTAAGATGGCCGATCACAAATTCATAATTAATGCTTTATTATGGGTACAAGCACAAAGGTTATCATACAGATGATGATTCTGCACAACTTCAATTTGTAGGTTATTTTCATATTATGTTGACAAAATTTGTTTGCAATTCATGTATTTCTATACAATGTTGTTACAAATTCATATTGAACACAAGAGCTATGACCTCTAGTCGTTTTTTCCAACTATAAATGTTAATATCTCTATCTCTTTCCCACACAGCTGTTCAAACCCAAGTAAAGAAAGACATTCAATTTGAAATTAAAATGTTCCCATGATACATTCGAGGGTAGCATAGTAACATAGAAAAACTACACGTTAAATAGAATCTGCGTAAAAACAGATTTATTTAACAACAATTGTTGATAACGTTTTAAGATTTACCGATTAGTTTCCAATTTTTTTACTACATACGTAAGGCACAAATACGCTTACCTGAATTTAACTTCATTGAAATAACGTGTATTCTTGACTACGAACAATTCTTCAGACGTTAAGCAACGCCTCTAAATACTGATACAACGAAATTATTCTATGTCTTCGCTAAATACACAACGGCGATGAAATGTAATCATCTGTTCTCGCAAACATTTCTTGTCGCCCGCATTTTTATGTAACAGCTACGTTTTTTGTTCGAAAACAGACGCCGAAAGACCGTTGCGAGAACTTCCCCACATCTACATCTCTAGCAATAGTGAATTCAGAGAGCAAAAGGTTAAAACTATCGGCGTAAGTAATGATAACCAAACATTAATCCAAACAAGCTATCGTCACAGGATGTAAACACTAAATACTAAAAACCAAACTAATGACAATAACATTGCATTTACCGTCGGAGTTCGAACGATAAAACATCTTCAACTTATTGCGATTCCCAAATCCGATTTCGCCCTTGACTAGCGGGCGCAAAAAGTCACCACTTACCGGCCATGACAAAGCCCAGCACAAAAACTTTAAGAAGTTCAATAGTTTTAGTACACAATCACTTGAATGTTTTGCTAAAACATCACACAAATATCCCGATTAAAACGGATTAAAATCATTTCAACATTACATCGGTAAAAAGTAATGGCGCTGAGAAATACATACAAATAATTACTGCAGAATTTAGTGTTGCCATACTAGCCTTCACTAAATCTACTAATAGAGTCTGCAAATAATCAAGTCACGTCACAAGTCGTATTTTGCGGCGGTTATTATTGCTTTATAAACAAATAGTCTTGAGTGAAATTACTAATACACTAAATGACGTCATTTTATTCCGCACTCAAGAGACAAATAAGTCATTAAAAAGATTCACACGTTTTTTTTTATTTGATTTTATTTTTACAATACTTGTTTCATTTAAACTGTTTACTTTGGAACATTCATATTTTTAAGTACATATTAATTGAATCCAAGATGGGCGTAACTGTACAAAAGAAAAAAATTAAAATTTAATTTTTGAATGTAGTGAAATAAAAAAAAATCTAAAACCTATTCTTCGTATTAAATAAATACAAAAATTAAGGATAAAAAAGAAATTCTGAATTGTGACAATTTACGATATATCTAACATTGCGGTAGAATTTTGCGAAAGTAGCAACACCTTTATTCTAAATGTCAAAATGGACGTTAGGGAAAAAAACAGTCATGAAAAAGCGCGCATTTCATACGCCTACTGTGCTGCCATCTGTTAGAAAGAAATTGGACTAAACACTGTTTCACCGACGCTTTTGACTACTCATTAGAGGAGATTTCGCTATTATTTGTGTTTTTCTTTTATAAAATAATATTTCTGGGCAAATTCATAGCAATAGACGTCATAAAAATAATTTTAACAGATGGAAAAAAACATTAATGATTATAGTTGAAGATGTTCTTGGTGTATCCGTTTTCCGGTTTTGAAATCTTGAAATAACGATTGCCAAACGAGAATGTCAATGCCAGTTTTAGAAATATTTTGGAATCTGTTTGCGGGAACAATTGATTTATCGTTAACATTATTAAGTCCCATTAAAAATGAGCGTGGAAGTAACTCTGTTTGATCCGGTAAGAAACGTTTTAAGAAATTTACAAAGTACGTGATAGATCAGCCGTTTAATGGCGAGACAAAAAATATTTTTGTAATTAGTATATTTTCGACGAGGCATTATATACATATTATCATGATTTCGCTTCAACATTATTCTCTTTGTTACTACCAACATTTCTTTGTATATAATTATATATTGTAACCGGCCGACTTCGACAAATCAGCTGGCTGTAAAAAAATGCACACCTTTGCATCGTCAACGATTTATACAACGGGAAGGGACAGGTGATCCGACATCTATGGTACTTACGCGCACTTTTTGTATGGCGACCCGAGTCGCGACGGGATAGTGGATTCATCTACCTGAACAGATGTTAAAACCCCATATTGAGACTTATTAGAAAATATGTTTAAAAAAACAGTGCTGTAACTTGTTGTATTTTTCTAAGAAAGTAATTAAATGCACTAGTATTCTCCTTTCGACGTATTTGACTCGTACCTATAAGGATTGTACCTACCTCACATTTCTTTGAAGTGTTCTTAGATTCCGTACTTAGGTAGGTAGGTATTTACTAATTTAATGTACCTAGGTACCTATGTAGTATTTTAACACAACTGCAAACGCTTTAAAGTAGGCTTGTAAGTAGTGAAGAATAATGGTTTTATAAGAATATACGGTAATAAGAATTGGCGTTTCTTCACTCTCAATGCTCTTTGTATTTATTGTATGACTGCTCGGATCTCCAATAGATGGCGTTTCTTGTCTTTACGTCCGTTGATGTTAGGTAAATATGTAGATACCTTCCTACGCCATTACCTTATCGTTAGTCATAATATAATCATTATTTGTTTAGGTTTTTCTTATACTTACCTACTTTTTAAGTTATAGCAAATTGGTTTCACATTTTAATTTTTAGGATACTTAGGTTTTTTTTGTGAGGGGAAAATCATCAAATGGCTTTTCCCGCTCAGGGTCGGGCGGGAGGGAGTGTCAGACTCTTACTGACTAAAAACCCCCTGTTCCATCTCCTGCTCTGGGCCGAGGTCGCGATGCCTTATTGCGCTTACCCCGCAACCCCGGCTGAACATCAGTCCTATAGGGCCAGGTCTGTGGTGGTCTATTGGCTCTTTGAGCTCTTACTCGCCGACTGCAGACCCGCGCTTACGGTGGGCGGAGATCATCTCTCGAGGATACTTAGGTACCAATACGTTTATTACTGTTATATACGAAACTTATTTATTAGGTACCACTTACCATTTTTATTCCCGTGGTCAAAAATTATGCTTAATTTTTGAAGGCTATTCTGGCGGGCCTCTGCGAACAAGCGACGCTTGTTCTTGGGTGATGGTTGTGTTGCTAAAGGTGATACTACCATCGTGGTGGTCGCCATCATTTTCTTAAACCACCATTACTGATTATCTGAAAAAAAATGGTCAGATTAGTGTGGTGCTAAAATAGCAATTATGTTTTCTTCTGGTCTGCAGATGAGTCTTTAATGGCCATACCGAAGACTTTTTTGAGGCGTAATATCAAATGTTCTCGCTTTGGGTAGAGCGAGAGGTAGGTAATGTCAGACTTACTGACTTAAAACCATTCCGTTCCTCCTCCTGCTCCTGTTCCTCTACCAGGCTCATGTTACATTATTGCGCCTGACCCGCAACCCCGGCTGAACATCAGGCCAAATAAGAGATTTTGCCCAAAATCTGCACGTGTACTGGATTAAAATTAGCAATTTAAAACGCTTAAGTTTATATACCATAGAAGCTGGTGCCTAAATCAGTCAATATGGCAAAATAATATACCGTTTATTAGTAAGTAATTTGATATAACATTTTGAAAATTTCCTCCAAGTTTACGAATTTTAGGAATTTGAGCTATTGGTTTACTATTTCGTTTGTTAAAAATACTTATTTGGGCTTGTTTAATTAGTTTAAGGGTCTTGCTAGGTATCAAATAATACATAATGCTAATAAAAATTGATGATCGCCTAACACCACATGAAGATTATTACGTTTAACAGCTCATCCTTTTTTGAGTAAGGATAATGATGAAATAACTCCTCTCGACTGGGATTGTCTGACTGTTATTGACTAAAAACCACCCCGGTGCTTTATCCACTCCCGGTCAGCGCCGTAGTACATTATTAGGCTTGAACATTACTTACTACTCGTATATTTATTTGACAAGAGCTTGACTAATTTCAAGCCTTACTGTGACTTTGGTGTGGATGGATGGAGAGGGAGAGGAAGACCAAAGAAAATATGGATGGATTGTGTGGGAAATGATATGGAAGACAGAGAGTCAGTGATTGACGGGTGACAGGACAGAATGGAAGAAAAAAACATATTGCGTCGACCCCAAATAAAACGGGACAAGGGCAGTAAGATGATGACTGTGACTTTATAGTCGTGATCAGTACCAAATGCTGTTACGTCACTTAGCCGTTAAACATAAGAATTAGTCTAATTAGTCTTAAAAACACTTGGTCTCATAGTAAGATCAATGACTGGGAATGATGAGAGAACGGACTATAATGACAATGATATAATGGTCCACTAAAATTCAATGACCTTCCAAAAACATTATAATTAGTAGGTACTTAGCTGTTGATGGAAGCGAGCTCAAACTGGCTAGATGCTCTCGATTCTTGATTAAATGGCTTATTTTTGAGGATGGGGCTTATGTGCAAAACTCTGTATCCTAGCCAAGGTGGATGTAATCTGTCCAACGTCTTTTCACACAATTTCAATAAATCTTGTTATAAAATTTCTGAGGAATTATGGTAAAATTTTGGAGGTAGTTTCACCAACCAATAATCGTTCTCGAGAAATATTATATCATATTAGTTTAACAAATAAGTCTATTTCCCATTCGTTTACCTATTTGAAAATCTACCAAAACATCGACTATTTATTTGGATAAGCATGCTTCGTTGTAATCTAGACAGTATAATTTTCGAAGGCGCCAATACTGAATGGAAAATTTTCAGCAAATAACTTAACGTGTGGATATTTATTATAAGCAAACGATTATCTGTATGATAATAAGGATGCCAAACAATATGGAGCACGGAAAATAATATTTTGTTCAGTACTCTTTACAGTTCAATAATTGCGAAAATCAATAAACGTGATGGTTATATTAAATATCCATTAAATGTTGATTTGTAGACTTAGGAAAGAGCCCTAACTGATGATGATGATGAAGTATTTTGGACCTTATCCGAAACACTCATGGAATCGTATCTACACCAACATAAAGAAATAAGAAGGAATCTGTCTATTGAAAACCGATTTGGAAAAATATTAGTCCGATTTGGAAAAACCACAGCATATTTTATTTTGAAATAGAAAATTTCAGGATAATTAAGTGAACTGTTCTAAATTCTGCGGAGTCAGAAAGTAGGTACCTACCTAACGAAGTTACTAAAATAAAAATATTGATAATTATATATTATATTATATAAAAATATATTTTTCAAAGTACCGACAGTAATTTACCTACTTTTCAAAGTATAAAAACCTACTTAACTTAATGCGAAGGTATATTTTCCTATTACATTTTAAGACACGCTCGTCGCTTGTCATTTTGCATTGAAATCGCCAAGGTAATTTACAAATTAAATACGTCTTATTTTCTTAAAGCCTCGCCAGGTCCAAGTAATTGTAAAATGTTTTTCACATTCATATTCGTTAAAATTGTAAACACAAATGGTGTTGTTTTATAAGAGCAATTAAAAATGAGCGAGAAACAACTAGGCATTTGTAAGATTTCCCTCTTGTCTCAATTCAATTAGCTAATTCTTATTGTTAAAGACATTAAATGACCTAAAAATACTTATACCGGCAGACGAAACACATACCTATGTTCAAAAGGAGTAAAACGTTGCGCATTCGCATGTTTAAAACAATTAAGTCGAGACAGAATTTGGCACTGCTCTAGACGATAATACTGGCGCAGATAATGCCAAAAAATGAGCAAATAATAAAGCATTTAAAATGTTCACTAACCAACAATATTTACGAGAGAAAGACATTTTGGAAGCAAACCATCTCGATATTAATATACTCCGTGCGTTGCCTAAATATTTCACCGTCAATTTATAGTTCATTTTAAGATTTGATTTTTTTACAATCGCATCTAACAATATAAATCATGTTTATACAAATTCCAGGGAGACCATTCTACGTAGAGCAGTGTTATTTATCGATGACTTTATTTTGTCTTCTTGTTATACAGATTGTGATTTAGCAGAAGTTTCTAAATTAAATAAATACTACGGAAGACGTTAAATTTAGTACTAGGAAGGAGAAAATTCACTCTGCATTCGCATTGCGCAGATGATATTGCTTATGGCTTTTTTGGAAAGTATGTCGTCAATTTTTTATGTTTTTTTGCCTAGATAGAAACAAAAAATCACCCTCAAAAGGGAATTATCGAATATGATGTAGACGTTTAGAAGTAACGTGTGTAGAAATATTTCGGCATTTTTTTTATAAGTACACGTCTTCAGCTGGGGTTGAGAGTTCAGCGCAATAAGGTATCGCGGCATCGCTATGGAGTAGAAGAAGGAACAGAGTGGGTTTTAGTCAGTCTGGTAAGAGTCTGACTCTCCCTGTCGCCTCACACTGGGCGAGAGAAGTCATTCGATGATTAACCGCCTCCAAAAAGCCTATACTTCTTTCCTTCTCTTGGGTGATATACGCGAATATAACAGGAACAGGAATATGTTAGTAATTCATTAACATATTGTATACTGTTGACGTTGACACACGTGTTACTTGTGTGATTTCCCACAGGACGATTTAACGATGGATTATTGTCGGGTTCGCACGCAACTAACGAGCGGATTCTAGTGTATATACAATTCACAAGTGGACTGATAGACTCGTTATTGCTTTTCGTGAAAACAACTCGTGTTTTGATGGCTTTATTGTTTTTATTTGAAACGTGTGTTGGACTTTACCCTTGGGTTTTGGTTGAGTTATATAGGATTTTTAGATTTATTTGCTCAACCAGATTTTTGAAGAAGTTACGTACTTTCAAATGGAAGCACGCTATGCACGTTAGGTATGCATCCTAATGGGGACTAAATTATCGATATAATAAGATCAAGGTCAATCTGGAAATCTCATTGTCACAATCGAAATACCGAACTTATAAATACTTAAAGATATAAATCTAGATTACGAGATTCAGGGATATGAACTTGAATGAAAACTGTAAGATGAATAAAACGAATGAATGATCACCAAGACCAGATTAAGATGTTGACGTAGCAAACAGTTAACCAGAGCAAGGTTAGCTGAAGACAAGATAATAATCACGAGAATGAAAGCACACAACGGATTTTTGGCCCAAATTCAAGGAAAATATGTATTCGTATTAATGAGTGACTAATTCCCACACGTTTTGCTTCAGAGAAGTGGTAAATCAGTGAATAAACGCGTAATTGAGTGTGTCATCTTGTGCCACTGCAGTTAAGTCAATTGCATTGATTGTAGGATGAGTATTGACCAGGAATGGATGTCACTGACGTCATTTATAAAATATTGTGCTCATCTTTGGCCGGGCTCTTCAGTACCAGTCTCTCCTTCAGGACCGTCCTTCATCCAGGGGCTAGCTGTTCGAGTCGTTTGACTACCCTGGTTGGCTTTTGGGCATTCTGAATAGCCAACCAAAATGAAATAGACAAAGACTTTAGCTTTTATGTAATTTAACAGTACAATATTGATAATGTATTTCGAAGTTTAATTTATTTTGATTCGCGTCCCTGGGACGCGCTTAACTTCAGTGTCTTGGTGTTTTCGTCGTTATATCAGTAGACAATTAGACATACCGTAGTAGATCCTGGTTTACAGCAGTTGCGGCAGTTTTAGGAAATTGTGGCTAGCATTCCCCAAAAAAGATACCAATAATACCTAAATGTTGAATCACTGATAAGGTAACTAACAAGTTCTTGAGTAAATCTGTTACTGATAGCAGTGATAGCTCATTCATACTAGGAATTTCCAGGGTTGTGGGGTAAGCGCAATGAGGCACCGCGACTTCGGCCCAGAGCAGGAGAAGGAACAGGAGGTTTTTAGTCAGTAAGTCTGGCACTCCCTCTTGCCCGACTTCCGGCGGGAGAATTAATTAAATTATTTTCCCCTAACAAAAAAAACTAGGAATTTGCGGATATGTTATTGTTAAAAAACCGAAAAATAAATGCCTTTCCATATTTAGCCTCAATTCGTTCTGAACTACTCATCCATAATGTTTTACGGTAATCCTTAATTCAATGAATATATCATAGGCTTCGTAATCCAAGCTAACTTAGGCTCCATCACAATTGCCTATTATATCGCTAACATCCTATCTAAGTAAATTTGCATTTGTAGAACTTTGGTCTTTGGAAACTCCTTTGGGTATTGTGTTCAATGCCTATAAAGTAGGCATGTATGTATATTTTGACGCCCCGTGGTGGCTACATCTAGTTTCCATTACAATCCTGGATATGAAAGGCTTTGACATGCATTTGGAGTAATACATCTTGATATTTTGGCCATTTCTTTTCTTGTTAATAGGTTGTTCTGCAGTATTTATTATTGGTATAGTTCAAGGAAATACATTTTTGTGTGGCTGATGATTGGATTCTTTGCCCAGTAAATAAAAAGGATTACCTGTACAGTGGGAATGTGCTGATTATGGCACAAACCTCCTTTAGTGCAAAGTAGGCCCTTCGTCAAACAGCGGACAAACTATGAATATTTTCATCAGTTTATGGATAAGTTGTAACGGATGAGTACAATTGTGTTGTACTAGATGCGTCGATTAATATTGTTTGTCTCAATAAAAAATAACAAATATAATCAAAATACAAAATTTGACCTCTCGTTTAAAAATACTTTAAGTTTTGACGTCAATTTATAACTGGTTAGAGGTTTGACTGTATAATTGAAATTTTAATGACGTAATCAAATTGGTTAATAAACAAATGATGAACATGGGAATTGAAGCAGGCTTGAATACTGAATAAGTTTTTAATTTTATTTTGTACTCAAAAAAAATGTTTCGACCTGTCCTGCGTAATTTTATACACGTGTCCCCATTATAAACCTAGTAACAGAAAATTAGTAAAATCTTATCCACCGAAATTGTCCTTCGACGAACTTAAGCAAGAAATCAAATAAATAAAACCAAATTAATTATGTCTAATAGATTCCATCCAAAATTCTCCAAACGTTTTGGCAATAAATCCTCCGAAATCTCCGCGTGCGTTCGTGCAGCGGAATGTTGTTGAATTTAAAGATTTTAATTATGCAGATATTTAGTGTATGACGTCGTATAATTGTGTATGGTAAAAAAAAATTTGTGCACGCAACCATTGTGGAGAAATTCACCAAAAACTGATTCCGCTGGGCGAACGTTGTCCTGGCGGAACTTTTTTTAATCCATAGACTTTAGAAGAAAAGAGATGTATCCAAAAATTAGTGTGTATTTGTGTGTAATTGTGTATGTATGAATAAAACTAGTGCATGCATAAACTTCGGAGAAATTCAAGTTTCCGCTACGCGAACGTTTGGCCATTAGCTAGTTTTCATATAAAGCGCTTACATAGAGAGCTGTAGATTTTTACATACGTTGTTTTGAATTTGTGTATATTTGTTTAAAAAACAGATTTAGAAAAAATCGTAGGGTTTAAGAGATAAAAATATAAACGTAAAATACGCTTATTAGGTCTTAGCTCTTAAAGTATGCACTTTAGGGTCTAGATTTTCACGTTTATACAAACCTTGTAAGTGTCTGCAACATGTTGCCAAGTATCAATGATGTTCCGTTAGTAATTAAATAGTTATAGGACAAATTTACCATGAATAGATCACTGTTTACAAAGCAGTCAAATATCACGACGTTCTAAATGAATTGCATGGTAAAATGTATGCCAAAAATTAGTGTATTCATTCAACAATTCACATGCAAAATTTCATGTCATTAAATTCAGTAATTAAAGAAAAACAATTATAATACTGACGAAGCATCGAAAACCTACATAACCCGACCAAGTTCGGATGGCTACAAAAAAGCGGCCGTGCCATATATCTAAGAAACGTTCTTAACTTTCCAATATAGCATTTATTAATATGGTACATTATCGTACACAAGCGTTAGGAAAAAATTAAACACAGTATCGTACACACGCTCGTGCATGCCTCTATTGGTTAAATAGTGTAATAAAAAATATTGGTTAAATAGTGTAATAAGCTACAATATGATAAATATTTACCTAAACAGTAGTACTTAAGTACTTACATGTGGTAAATATTTAATTTCCCTAAGGGGTCTATAGTTAGAATCCTGATCCGTGAAATCTTCAATAGAAATTAGCTGTATGAATTTTATTTGTCTTAAATATAATTAGATTATATCTCAAATCTCAAGCGCATACTTAAATAAAGTACCTACGTAAATAGTACCTACTTTCTGTCATAGTCAAATACATTTAAAAAATTAGGTGTCCAAAAATAAATGACCTATAAAGTATTTCGAAACAACAAGTGTGTTATCACCTGTACCAATTCAATACCGGTATTATACTGTAAATTTTGGGATGTTACCTAAATATATTGAACAGCCGCTTTTTTGTAGCCATCCGAACTTGGTCGGGTTATGTAGGTTTTCGATACTTCGTCAGTATTATAATTGTGTTTCTTTAATTACTGAATTTAATGACATGAAATTTTGCATGTGAATTGTTGAATGAATACACTAATTATTGGCATACATTTTACCATGCAATTCATTTAGAACGTCGTGATATTTGACTGCTTTGTAAACAGTGATCTATTCATGGTAAATTTGTTCTATAACTATTTAATTACTAACGGAACATCATTGATACTTGGCAACATGTTGCAGACACTTACAATGTTTGTATAAACGTGAAAATCTAGACCCTAAAGTGCATACTTTAAGAGCTAAGACCTAATAAGCGTATTTTACGTTTATATTTTTATCTCTTAAACCCTACGATTTTTTCTAAATCTGTTTTTTAAACAAATATACACAAATTGAAAACAACGTATGTAAAAATCTACAGCTCTCTATGTAAGCGCTTTATATGAAAACTAGCTAATGGCCAAACGTTCGCGTAGCGGAAACTTGAATTTCTCCGAAGTTTATGCATGCACTAGTTTTATTCATACATACACAATTACACACAAATACACACTAATTTTTGGATACATCTCTTTTCTTCTAAAGTCTATGGATTAAAAAAAGTTCCGCCAGGACAACGTTCGCCCAGCGGAATCAGTTTTTGGTGAATTTCTCCACAATGGTTGCGTGCACAAATTTTTTTTTACCATACACAATTATACGACGTCATACACTAAATATCTGCATAATTAAAATCTTTAAATTCAACAACATTCCGCTGCACGAACGCACGCGAAATCTCCAGAATAATTCCATATTCCTTAATTTCTGCCGTCCTAAAAATCTTTCCCGGCGTAGTTTCGTTAATCCCCAATTATTCAGACTTGTCTTGCTCATTAATTTTGGAACGTTTTCCCTGATTAATTAATTGTACGTACATTTTATATTCCAGAAAAGTTCCTACAACTGTTCTGAATTAGTAATGTCGTTGACTTGTGTGCCATGTTCATTTTGGGCACTAGCGAAATTGGCTTGAATTTGATGGACCTAATTATGTTAAAATAAAAATAATGTAAAGTATAATGCAAACAGCAAATTATAGACTGACTAGTATTTCGGTACGTCTAATAATACCTAGTATTAGACTTGGCAACAAACTGACCAAAGTGGGCTAAAAGATTTTTCAAAATTTTGTTTATTTTCCATGTTCTTTGGAATACTTGTAAGTAACTAAAAGAAATATAAGCTGTCGAAGAAATAATGAGGCATTAGAAACTCAACATCATCAATTTGTCCTTGAATAAAAAGGTAATGTTCACCTAAATCACAAATTAGGACTCGGTCATATTAAACTTAAGTACCACGTAACGAGTTTTAGATAATACGTTGTTCAGAATCCATTTAGATACAAATAGGTTCTTATGCGTCATATCACGACATTGTTTTATCTTTATAAAATGACCTTCAAGATCCATAATTTTATGTGGGCAAGGCTCAGACACTTTGAAGCCAGACCGAAAAAGATTAGCTTAATTTACTCTTGTCCCGACATATTTCTTTGCGAGGTATCAATAATCGATAGTGTTTTACATAATAATATGTATATTATGTTCGTACTAAAGACATTATTACCTCGTTATTGTTAAGGGGATGACAGTTAGGCTTATCCCTCCGCCAAATTGGGCTTTGAAATAGCTTGGCCTGTTTAAATATTTACGATGCTCGTGTTAATATTTAAAATGACAATATGATCGCATTTTTTTAAATTTTCGTATTCGTTGCTTGTAGTGAAACGTTTAGGAAATTATGTGATTAAACCTATTAAATACAACGGTGATACAACTCATAGTTTTAGAATACTAAAAGTGTCTCGCTTTTCTAGCAGCGCTTACTTAGCAATTGTACAGAGAGATTTATTATTCAAAACACGAAACTATAAATAAATACAAACGACCAAACAAAAAAACTGTACTCAAGAAGCATTTGAAAGTAAACAAGAAAGCAGTTCATGAACCTGTTTTCTCAAACAATGACGAATACACTTTTAACACTCAATAAAACGAAGAAGGCCAAACATATTTGGAAAGGGCAAAAACCTCGTGTAAATATTTCCACTAGATTAATCTCTTGTGTCTTTACCACCAAACGTTGTTAGCCAAGCGATTAAAGCAACGCATTATTCAACACGTCAGACCCCGTAAGAACTACATCAATTACTACAGTCCATTGATCGCAACTTTGCTTAGGGTTGACAAATTAAACAAATTTTACAAACTACCCACAAGTTTATTTTATTGATGTGCCTATTAATATTCTAAAAATTGCGTTTAGTCATTACGTCATGAGTGTTATGATGCCCTTAACAATATTTGGTAATTATTTCGCTCTCAGGTTCTCCTTAAAGCTAAAAGAGGCAGTATCTCCCATAAAAAATACAGCAACTCCTGTTATGGGTATCCACTCTCCATGGGCGCTGACCATTTGCCATTAGGTGTCGCTCTGCTCATTTTTTTATCCATATGCTTTTTTAAAGATATCAAACTCATCATCATCATTCAATTAACTAACTAAAAAAGAGTGGGAACGCGAATGACCCTGGCTCGACAACAACTAAACAACGATTGCGTTTCATAATCGCGTTTTGCTATTTAAGTGAGATTACCGTACACTTAATCTTCCTCTCTTGCCGAACAGCTTACTTACTCTAGTTCTACTCATAAATCATGCTACAAGAAAACCAGACTGTCCTATAAGCCAATTTTCAATCAATTCTATTCCCCATATCCCTGTCTAATCCCCATATCTCCCTATCGCTTACTACCACGTAAATATCTGCTCGTTTGCCACACATCCTTATAAAAAGCTAACCCTAGAATTATTTCTGAAGATTGTTACCATTGTAATCTTGAATTGCATCAAGAACAATCTAAGTCCTATTAAATCTTTTGAATGAGATAAATGCAACTAATAGCTCTCTATTCAGATCTCAGCGTTCATACCCGACGTAGCAAGGTATTTGCTCTCCTTCAGAACTAAATTAGATTTAGATTACATCTGTGTGAGATAGAGATTCTGTTGTATTTATAGTACCTACAAAGAAGCGTCCTCGTTTTTGTCTTTTTAGTATTTGTTCTAGTATTAAAAGTGTATCTGGCATTTAATTGTACACAGTAAATATGCTATGATATTCTTGCTCGATTTGTAAGGTTAGTTTGGAATTGGATTAGGTACTAATAAGTATATTGATACCCTCCCTCTAAATTTGGTTTCCGTATCGATACTATAAGGTAACTGTTATAGTCTTTCTTGGTAAGTTGACTATTAAAATACAAAATAATTGTTCAGATCGACCAGTAGCTACGGAGATAGCTCGTTTAAATAGATAACAGGTAAATAAACTCTTTACCTTTTTAATATTTCATTTGTGTTATGTTACTGGTTATTAACATAGATTTTTAATTTTGTTGAGTGTGCAACTTTTCCTGATGGACTCAGAAATAGGTTTCGTGTCTGCTGTACCTGCACTTTCTAAAAAGAAACAGTACTCTTATACGAAAAGAGAATGGTACATATATCACATTATGCATTTATTTAATTACATGCGTAACTTAAAACGTACTTTTTTGCGGCAAGTTTGAAGTCCCTAAAACTTGAATCGCAAATTGACCTGAATGCTTCATTTATGGATTTAATGACACACATCGTAATACATGCAAATAGCAAGCCCATTGTTTTACTCCGTTTTATTTGTCAGTTGTTTTGTTGAATGTATGTATGATTTCTTTCATTACACGTGATTTGTGTTACTAATGTCGAGAGCGACACTTTATTACTTGCCCGGATGAAATAAAGCTTTATAATCTTTGATTTTGAACTTGGTAAACTACCTACGTGTATGGTATAAAGTTATCTAGGTATCTGTATCGCCGAGTGGTCGAATTTTCCACAGATATGTCGAAAAAGATCGTAGGTTTTTTTGTAACCGGAGGCAGTATCGGATTCTCACTGACTAAAAACTACTCCGTTCCTCCATCTGCTTTAAATTGCCACGGTCCCATATTGTGCTTGTCCCACAACCCTGGCTGAACATCGGCAATTTAGGACCCCGTCTGTGGTGGTCTATTGGCTCTTGGAGGAGGGCGCGGAACGTTAACCGTCGTACACCTCGAGAAAACTTGAACTTTATTTGACTTAGTCTAAATAAGATATTGGATTCCTTTACAACAAGCAACGTGGTCAATGTTCATTCCTATTCTGTTATTCAGTAGTGGGTCACTCTACATGCTTATTCAGCTCTGTCTATCTTCGAAACACAACAGATGCTGCAATATGGAACGTGCCGTAACGTGCCCCTGAACATTCATAAATTCTAAGAACCGTCTTTGTAATTGTTTACTTCTAATTGTTATTTATCTTCTCCGCAAAACGAACGGACAATTGAAGCCGATCCTAACCGATTGGATGCAGATATTTTATGGAGCAATATGTACTTTAATTTCGAATGTACTTTGTTACAGTACGTTGAGGCATTTGATTCAAATTCATAAATCAACGACACAACAGTCGTTGATTTCTGAATATTTTTTTAAAACGACGTGGCCCCAAACTGTTATTTTCTCCTGTGTCGTGGGTGCGTTTACAAACATTCAATGTCACATACATATCACACCCAGACCCGAACCAACAATTTGTGGATCACACAAAGTGTTGTTCCGTGCGGGAATCGTATCCGCAACACGTTGCATGGCTGCCGGTCACCGCCCAGCCACCGCACCAACCGTGCAGTCAAAATTTGAATCCATGGAGTTTTTTTAATGGATAAGATTGCAAGCAAATCTTGTGATGAACAATTGGTAACGCCGTTTGACAGTCGCAAATCGGCTCCCAGTACGTTGCCGGCCTTCGGGATTTGGGGATGGCCTAGTATTGAGCCTTGACGAAGCTTTGGTGTCTTTTTTTCGTTGTCTTTTACAATAGTAGAAGATATTGGCTAGTGAGGCAACTGGCTACTGAAAAACTCTACGTGATCCGGGTCATGTATGTGAAACCATTTATTTCGTACAAGATTTGAAAATTAGGGAGCGATAAACCAGCTTCTTTATTGCCTGTGTCTAGATACAGTATTGATTAACAGTATTATACAGTATTGATTTTGTTACAGAACTCTCCTGATCCAGTGACGAGAGAAAGGGGCCTATGTTTAGAAAGTATGTAAATAAGGGTAATCTTTCATCAATCTTCCGAGTCATTAGCTATCACTATCGACCTTGAACTTAGAGTCTGAAACATTAAGAGCCATTTTCACACAGCCTTGTAACTTTTTAATAAGCTTATAGAATACATAATTAATAATTATGGCTTTTTACACTACGTTAGCATGATTTAGAAAACTGAACTAGTTAACATCCGTAGGTATACATACTTCATGCTGTTTTGTTCATCAAATAGCCCTAAACGCGACCAATAAGACAAGGGTCAGCCAGGTTTCAGCTAGGGTTGCGGGACTTCGGGGCAAACGCAATGAGGCACCGCGGCCACAGCCTAAAGCAGGAGAAGGAACGGGGGATTTTTAGTCTGTAAGAGTCTTACCTTGGGCGGGAGAAGTCGTTTGATGATTTTCCCCTGACAAAAAAATGGTGTCAGGTTCGTATCCAGGGGTAAGCATAACATAGGGGTTTTGTCAATATTCTCAATAATAATAAAACTGTTTGACGATTGTACAATAAAATTGTTCCTGGCCTTTAAAACAATAAGGTCTTTGCGATATGAATAATTAAAGACAGTGAGAAAATGAAATGTATTTTATTTTTCATATTCAAATATTTTATTCATTCTTTGCCTTGTGTTAACGTAAGAGTAATTACTTAGTTCTAATGGCGTCGCGTCAGGCAGACTGATTATTGACATAGAAAATAGACAAAAGCTTCGAAACCACTAGCTCTGACGTCATCTCACTAACCCCTTTCCAGATATTTATATAACCTTATGACGTGCGACACTCGGTCACTTGAAAAAACCTTTGTATGTTTTTTTTATAAGGGGAAAATAAATTACTTCTCCCGCAAAGGGTGGGGCGGGAGGCAGTATCAGACTCTTACTGACTAAAGACCCCCATTCCTTCTCATGCTCTAGGCCGAGGACGCAGTGACTGAATGCGCTTGCCCCGCAACCCTGGCTGAACATCATCCCTATAGCGACTTATATGTACTGGTCTATTAGCAACTTTTGTAGGGTATGTCCACATTAAAAAAAATTTCAAACTACCCGCCAAAGATTTGGCCTCTTTCGACAACATTTTTTGACATAAACACCTATTTAAAAAAGGGTTTCTTTGCAACACATTTATGCCCCATCTCTTATTGGAGAAGTCATAAACGTTATAGTTGTAATTAAATCAAGTCTGATATTGTGCATGTAAATGTAGCTATATTAATTTTCTTGGCTTCAGCCTCTAGCTAGGTGAACCGACGACATTGTCTGAGCGTCGACGTCATTGTCTCTAGATGCAATTAGCAAGCTATCGTTCAACGTGGAGGACTAAAGCCTCATTAACGGAGTGCGGCGCGAAGCACGACGCGTCGTGTGGTTTGTCATACATTGCACATTTTGTTAGTGTTTGTATAAGTGGTGACGCGGACTGCCGTAGCAATGTACGATAAACGCAGGATTCGTCGCGCGACGCTCCGCGTCTACGTAAATGCTGCTTCGGGCAAAACAAGGATGCGTAAGGTGGCTTTTGTTCAGCAGTGGACGTCTTTGATGATGATTATATTACTAATTGGAGCATTCATCATCATCTTCATCAGTCTGATTACGTCCTCTGCTGAACATAGGTCTCCCGAATTGCCAACCACTGAGCTCAATGTTCAGCTCTTCTCATCCAAACACTGCCAATTGGAGTGCAGTGATAGCTTGCCACCATCTACATACCGCTTCTCTATTTTCAATCTAATAAATTTTAATGTCATTAGACTTCAGTGAGTTATAGCGTTATTAAAACTCTTTTCCCTTTTGTTTCTATGTAGGTACAGCAAAATTAAAAAACTTTTCTCATCATCAAAGAATCTGTGATAGTTTGTAACAAAACAAATTTGAGTTGCGTTTAAATATTTATGAAGAACACAAGAAGTACACGTAGGTTACTTGTACTTCTTTATCATGGATGCGTTTATAAACACACACATAGGTGCACCTAGACCTATCATAACATTTAGTGGATCTCGCAAAGAGTGGTTCATTGAAGAAATAAAAAAGCTAAATAACTTCTATACATCGATTTCAGATGAGACATACAACATAATGTTAGCAAAAAACCACACCCCGTATACAAAACTAGCTACTCTCGCGCGGTTTCACCCGCTGCTCGGCTCCATTTAACCGTAGCGTGAAGTTTTATAGCCTATGGCACTCAGGAACATTGTACCTATCTATCAGTGAAAGAATTTTGGGAATCCGACCAGTGGTTTCAAAGATTACCCCTACATACAAACTTACAAATTTTACCTCTTTATAATATTATAGATTGATACAACTGACACCCACTTGTACGGCCGTATCCAGTGAGACAGGATTGGCCTATCCCACCTATCACAGAATACACTCAGGATGCGGGAGCTAGCACGCATTCTACAGACAATAGAAGCGTACCGTTTCCGTATGACATGATAACCGTCACCCTGGCCTCGGTGAACATCCCGGAGACGCTACAAAAGCGTGAGACCCAACAGCATCCTGAATACAATGTGATTCTGTACAAGCAGGCCGCTGTATGCCTTCAACGTATACCTTTTTTTGTGAGGGGCAAATCATCAAATCAGTGTCAGACTCGTACTGACTAAAAAAAACTCCTGTGCCTTCTTCTGCTTTAGGCCGACGCCGCGGTATCTTATTGGGCTTGCCCCGCAACCTTGGCTGAACATTGACCACTTAGGACCCTGTCTGTAGAATCCACAGACTGCACTGCTAAAACTAACATTGAAAACATTTATTTTCACAGAGGATTGTAATACCCGCCCATTTCTATTGGCGCTCCAAGAATGTACTAAAAGGGTAACCAAGAAGGCTGCTTACACTGCCGAAACGTGTCATTTTGAAACTGTAGATCTGATGGAGGCCCTTGACAGATGTGTGAAGAGCAAGGCATTTTTAGATTTGCTTTAGAAACCTGCTTGGCTGGTATTTACGTAGTTTTCTTGTGATGAATAGATGTATTTTTAAATAAAATATTTGACCGATAATGTTTTGTTTTCTTTCACTGCCTGCCTAGTGAGCGCTGTTTATCCAAAACAGTCAATAAATGTTACATTATTGTTAGTGTGTGTGTGAGGTCTCTAAAGGGAGTTTATGTGAGAAAAAATATATGCATATGGTACACACAGATTTGTAATCTGTGTTGGTACCTACGACCTCGTATGAGCATTTTCTTTTGTACCTACCTTTATAGTTGAATTCTTTTTTGTCTGGGTCGGGATGACTGCACCAAGAGATAAGATTGATATTCTATTATTCACTTTTTAAATTACGGTTTTGTTTTGAGAGTTTCTATAATCTGACCACAGATTATAGAAACTTGTATAAACTAGAGAGAGACTGACATGGCTACTGTCATAACCACAAGAACTTAAATAATAATAAAGAAGAAAAAGAAAAAATATTTCAATATGGATACCACAAATACGTAGTGGTCCACAGATAATAAATAAGTAGGTAGGTACCGATGACTGTCTCATGTCTGTCATATTTTTTTACGTAACGTCTCTCCGTTTTAATATGACAGATATCAAGGTAAACACTTTCCGAGAAGCGGCAGAATATTAAATTGTAATACAGAGCTCTATTACATTGTGCAAACATTTAGAAAATTCGTATTACACATTTCGCAAAGGTTATTGAACTATTCTCCTGATGACCTTGAGAAATACTTAGGCATAGATCACTACAGTAGGTATAAAACAAAATCGCTTTCTCTGTCCCGATATCCCTATGTGTGCTTAAATCTTTAAAATTACGCAACGGATTCAGATGCTCTTTTTTTTAAATAGAGTCATTGAAGGGGAATGTTTATATGTATAATTGTCTACATCTAATAAATAGTGGAGTAATTTAGTAAGACCATTATAGTACGGGAGCTACCAGCGTTTGAAAAGCAAGAATTTTAGTCTACCTCACATACTTACCTTTTTATTTGCCAATCATTTTTGACAATGCTCATTATGTGCAATAGGTACGCGATTATGTTTTATTGAAATTAAACAGACCTGAATTTATTTGTCGAAATCGTTGCTAGCTTCCATACTAGCTTAATATTGTGCGAAGCCGCGAATGGAAGCCAGTACATATTAAATTGGACAGGAGAACCTTATTGTAAGTATAGTAGTACATACCAATATGCCTATAATATTATAATTTTGCTAAGCCATTATATAGAGGGCGAACAGGTTATTATAATCCGCGATATTATGAAGAATTTTAGTCAGATTTAACAATTTCATTTTCTAAGGAACTCTCGGCTCACCCTGGGCGAGAGAAGACATTTGATAATTTTGCCCTCACAAAAAACATACACATTACTACTGGTACCTACCTGTTTAACACAGCACATAAATAAACATATCTACTACGTATGTAGGTATCAATACTGACATAACCAGTTTTGTGTAGCGGAAGTATAAATACAGCGGAAGCTAGCATCGCTTGATTGGTCGCTTACTTCACTTCACAAGGAAAAGAAAATGGACGTGAAGATTACGAGCGGAAATCTTTGTGTAAATAGGATTTGTTAGCTTAAAGGGCGTAGTAGGAAAAAGGTCTTCTAAGTACCTACGCCATCTTTAAATAATAGTACCTACAGTGTGTGTTGTGAATTATAGACTGGTGAAAATAACGGTTACCGAACCAATGACGTATTATATATAGACACGTCATGAACCAACATCGCGGCGCTTAAAAACGGCGAAAATACTAGATAACTACTTCTACGAGTAAAGAAAGGGAAAGAAAATATGACATCGTATAGTGGAATGCCTTTGCTAGAGGGAGATAAATATACATCTTCAGTTATGCCGACGGCACGTGACTATACCTTCATGCGCCGGCCGCCATAAGATGGCGGGCGCCGGCGTCGAAAAAAATAAAATAAAAATAGGTTGTTTGGTGAACTTACGCATGAAATGACACATTTTTGTCTTTAACTTTTGGAGTATAATTTGTACATTGTCCGAACACACACGACGACATGCTTTCTTTGTGTTTCGCACAGGTTTACACACGATATAAATTAAAAACAAACGTAGCGTCGCGCGGCAGGTTGGTGCGTAACTAAGCGCGATGTTGTCAATTGCCTTCATTTCATGTTGTCATTTTAGAGCGCGGACAACGTATCTATAGGTTTATACATCATTGTACCGAACAATAAGTTTTTTAACTATGGAAGAGTCATGCTTTGGTACGAATGACTCGGCTCGACCGGACACGGCTTCACAGAAAACCGGCGTGAAACACAGCGTTGTGTTTCTCCGTGTGAGTGAGGTTACCGGAGGCTCAATCCTCCCTTACCCCCAATCCCTAAATCTCCCAATCCCTAATCCCCAAAAGGTCAGCAACGCACTCGTAACTCCTCAGTGCTGGTGTCAGTGACACTCTTTCTGAAATGTACTTAGATTAAAATGAAGAAGAACGGTAACTAACTATATATTAATATATTTTATAAGTAAGAGTCTGACTCACCCTCTTATCCCACCAGGACAAACCACAAGGAAAAATATATTACAAAAAAACCCACTATCTTTGAATTTTGAACTATCCATTCAGACTAAACCAGCGGTTCCTTAAGCATAATTAATTTTGGACATTTGGCAATTTCTCAATCACAAATGTCCCTTAAAACAAACTGAATTAGATCTAACAAGTTACTTAACTAAAGAGCTTCATGATAAGACTGAATCCACATATTTAAAGCCTTCATTAATTACCAGAAGGATTCTGCCTACCCACTGCTAAAGTAACTTAACTAAAAGGTTTCGTGTTTATCCGGAAAAGCAATTAACAATGAAGTTAAAGGAAAACCCTGCGGTTTCAACCACAACGTTTTAAATTCTGAAATTCTAAGTAGGTAGTCAAGATTCCCTGAATTTTGTATTTGGCAGCAGTTATTAGGTACTACCAGAGGGCCTACCATGTTGTGTTAAAGCGTGAATCTTCCGGGCGAGAAAGAGGGATGGAGCTATAAAAAATAGCTCCATCTCTCTTTCTTCATCCGTCATAGGCCTAGGTGATCTATCTGCTTGCTTTTCGCTGTATCTCATTGTAAGTAAGACCAGATAAAGTAACATTGTCATTTAAAAAGTGGCTTGATGAGGTATTGAACAAAACTAGTCACATTGACACAGAATGGACATTTCTGGAGTAGGAAAAGTACATTCTGAAAATTGCACTTTTGGAATTTTAAAACTTTCTTTTATACTCTGAGATTTGGAACTAGAACGATAAAACAGTCAATATTTAAAAAACAGATCTGATTAACATCCAATAGTCGATTTGAAATTGATTTTTGATTTGACCCAGTCGAATTTCTGAAAACAATCAGACTTAATATAAAGTTTTTGGACTTAGATCGCTTTTATAAGCGATCAAAATCTTGCACATTTTCTTACTGTTATACGGCAGCAAACAAACAGACGGGTTATCTGATGGTAAGCAATCAACGGCGCCCATGGAAATCCGCCACACCGAGTTACAGGTGCATTGCTGGCCTTTTAGGACAAGGGGTTTTGAGGACTTAGTTATTAGGAAGGGACCGAGATGGATTGAGCCTCCGGTCCTCACTCACACAGCGAAACACAACGCTGTAGTTGTTTAACGCCGGTTTTCGGTGAGGCCGTGGTATTACTCCGTTCGAGCTGGCCCATTCGTACAGAAACATACCTCTCCCACGCTTAAATACATAATCTTAAATTCCTTCACACGTTAACTGTCACAACAAACAGTGGTATTCGGTAGCCAGTTATCTTATAGGTCAGAATGTGGTTTCCCCTTGACACTGCACCTGCACGCCAGTGTCATTTGTGGTTGGAAGGTCGAAACAAAATGGCTGACACTATACATTACACACGGCTAATAGATTTCGTGATTTTATCTGTTTATTTACGGATATTGTTATGTTTATCGTAATGTATGCGTTTATTTGTCGCGCTGAAGGTTATTTTTTATTAATAGGTTTGATCAACATAAAATAAAAATATATTTACGCAATAGCCGGGCAACTGGCAGCTGTGCAAAGCGTCGCAGGTTTGATTCCCGCACGGAACAAACTTTATGTGATCCACAAATTTGTTTCGGATCTCGGTGGCTTGTGTCATATGAAATTGTATGTTTGTAAACGCACCTAGGAGTAAATCCTAGTGACATTTTTCCAATAATAAATAGAATATTTTTCATCCAACAATTCAAATATTTTTTTTATTTTTACTGTTAAACTTGTATGCTACATCCAATTGAAATCCCAGGTTTTGCAAGGTAAATAGTATTTATTGATAAATTGTATATTTATTTCTGTTAATTATCAGGTTTATGCATTCGGCTTATTACCGCTCACTAATTCTTTCAAAGCTAAAAAAGTATCGCAATTTTATGGGAGAAATGGTAAACGAAGAAATAGGTGACATAGGCAATGGTAAAAAATCGATGCCTCCCATAGATTGGCAGCGCTAGAGGAGAGTGGGAGACATTTTGGCAATCAGGGATTTGAGGAATGAAGGGATTTCGGGATGGAAGGGAAGCACAACATTGCGTTCACAACTAAAATTTAAAAATGTGGTGGTGGCCCGGATAGCCCGCTTCTCATGCATGAGGGTGTGAGTTCGAAACCTGGCAAGTACCAATGTGACTTTTGCCGAGTTATATTTACTTTCTATAATTATTTAGACACCACTGACATACGGTGAAGGTAAACATCGTGAGGAAACCTGGACTTATAATTTCTAATTATAAGTTTGAAATCGCCAACTTACATTGAGCAAGCGTGGTGATTAATGCTCTAACCTCCTCTGTGTGAGACGAGGCCTTTGCTCTAGCAGTGGGCACTTATAGGCTGACGATGAACTAAAATTTGTAATGGTCAATAGTATCTAAGTATGAACTGATCGACCGAATCTATCTCCATTACCTACCTACTTATCCTAAATACATAAACGTAATATCGAGAAATTTTAAATCCCACTAAACACAGGGTTGTCAGGGCGGCGTTTCAATTTAATAAAGTGTTTCGAATTATCCTTATTTATTTAATACGATACGAATGTAATAATGAATTATTTGGTGAAAATGTTTTCCTGTGGGTATAAGTTCGGCAATGGCTATAAGTGAGGAATGTAGTATGTAATACAATATAATTATGTATAATATCTAATATTATAAACTTAAAAAGTTTGTGTACCGTAAGTTTGGGTTACTTTGACCCTGGGAGGTAACTTTGATCCAAATTTTCGAACCAATGAAAAACGAATATATGTATGTTTGGTTCTCAGTTTGGGTCAAAAGTTAAAGCAAGGGTTTGGATCAAAGTTACCCCGCAGGGTCAAAGTAACCCGAAATTACCCGCTATTTATTTCAACGGACTAATATCCGCAACTGCTGGTCCGAATTCAAATGTGTTTTTTTTTTTTTTGTTTAGGAGATCATTTTTCTAGTAAGTCTAGGAGGATAGAAGGCTCTTAATATGTAGGTACAAGCGGACCTAGTGTCTTAAGCATTTTCTTCCAGTTGAAATTTCGATGCATTATCTTAGAATTCTTAGATGAAAGGCAGGTGATTAAAATTATATGAAATATTAAATAGTAAAAACGTGTTAACTGGTTCGAATTGAATTATTGTGGTCATTAGTCCATCTATCGTGGAAGGCTACAAACCTTTGATCTGTAGGAGCCGATCAATGGGTGAAACCGCGTGAGATACCTAGTAGGTATAATATGTATTGTGTTGCTGAAATTAAATATATATTCTAACATACGCTGCTTTCAAAAATCTTTGTAAGTATGGGTCGGCCTAATATCGCTTATGACGTATAATTAATACTTATAAGTCGAAAGATGGAAGGTATATTCGATATAACTTTTTTTTATACAATTGGAGACAGCCCTAACAAATCTTAGTAAGTAGCATTTATTTTTCCAATATATAAAATTCTCTTTGTAGCGAACTCGCCCGACACTGTAGCTTATAATCTCTGGTTCACTTGAACTCTTCGCTTTGATCTCAATAGGTACTTTCTCAGTGGCTTCTAATTTATTCATATTTTATTCAGTAATGGTATTTGGGTTTTGTAAATTAATAAGTAGATAAACTTTCTGTCTTTTAATGCTTTTGTTCAGTATATTTTGTTGAAATTATGTGAAATGAACTTAAAAGTTACGAATGTTTAATTAGGTTTTTCTTCTTCTTTTGTTACTATGGTGAGACATGTTAAATAGGTTTTGGTTTTTCAAGTTTACGGGCCCCGGTTTGGCTTGAAATTAGTCAGGTTACCTCGAAGTTCGTAAGTCGAATAGTATCGTGAGTAATAAGTACTATAATTTATTTATCCTAACCCATATCGTGAAAACGCTCCAGGATGACGTGAAAACAATCAAACATACAGACATTGCAGATTATGTTTTATGTGAAAATTACGGTCATAGAGTATTTAATTCAAATTCTTATCTTAAGGAGGTGTTTCTAGTATTCTAGAATTATTTCTTTATATATACAAGTAGACCTACATACATTTTAATTATATGTGTAGATAAATCTACCGTACGTATGTATATTTGCATTACCCAAGGTTGTTAGTGGCTAGTCAACCTTCCTTGTCGCGTCAATAATAAGTAAGTTGAGTATCTTTACCCACTGTGATTGTAAAAAACATATTTTTTCGTAACGTAGGTACAGGCATTTAGCAGCTGCTATCACGTCTGATCTAAGCAACCTAATCACTTGAGCCTTAACGACACCCAGGTTTATACCCTAGGAGCACATACTTTGTCAAAGAATATCACTCCTCAGCGATTTATTTTTTTTGATTACAAAAACTGGAGGCGAATCTCTTCATGCGTGGTTCTTAGTTTGTGAGGGGAAAATCATCGAAGGAGTTCTCCCAGGGTGGAGCTGGAGGGAGTGTCAGACTCTGACCTACTGACTAAAAACTTTTTCTGCTCTAAGCCCAGGCCGCAGTGCCTTATTGCGCTTACCCCGCAACTCCGGCGGGTGGGATATCCACCATGAACCGTTGATGTTCTGCCGATTGTCTAATGGTACGATAGTGGGAAGGATAAGGGGGAATTAAGTCATGCAGCTCACCCCAACATTCCCCAAAATGTATCCGAAATTTTACTTACTTTACGCGAGTGTTCGAGGCTTTGAAGTAGTTTTTAAATGTGACTATATGTGTCTTCCTAATTAGCAGTGTGGTGCCAAGGTCACAAGGTCGAAGAACAGAGCAACGAGAAATCCCAGGGTTAATTCCTGGGGCAATGCGTAATTAGTTGGTGTTTTTTTGGCTAGTTCATACATTGCCATTTGTCGGACACAATTCTAGACTAAGTCCTGGAAATGTTATATAATAAAAAAAGAGAAATTGTGACGTTTAATCAATCTAATTTGTTAAAAATGTTAGATATATGGTTCTGTTTGATAAATCATTATATTGAATTTTAATAATACTTCAGTTAATTTAATACCTCGGACTTTCAAACACTAGAATCTCAGACTATGTTTCTAAATTCAATGTCAATAGTAAAATGATGTCATACTTTTTGGTGACCGCCTCGCACCTTAACACAATGGGTAACAAAAAATAAGAATTTAGTTTATGGTCTGATTTGTCTATTGTTATTTTCATTATCTACATGATTATTCTCGAATTTAGAACGTAGTCTGTTTTAGAACAATTAAGTATCTTTTTATGAGAAATTACTGAATAAGTATAATAAATTTTATAAAGTTTCATACCACTCGCACATAAAATTGAGGTGAACATTTTGAGACCAACTACATGTCTCGTTTCTGAGTTTATTTATTAACGAGCCCCAGCTTCGGATGGGTGCAATGCTGATACAAAATTTTTCACTATTTAATGGATGAATAACATCCATTATTCATATAAAATTTATTTAACCTATTCAATACCTTTATCTATTAAAAAGAAAGACTTCAAAATTCGTGACGTAGTTTTAAAGATTTAAGCATACAATATACATAGGGTTAAAGGGACAGAGAAAGCGACTTTGTTTTATACTATGAAGTGATTAGGTACGGTTATGGCTTACTCACGTAACTTTTTGGCCAGTTTTATAACTTGAATAGTTTCAAGGACCGCTAGGGGCTTCTATTCTTTTGTAATTGTATAGGTCGACAAACGAGCAGGTGCATTAACTGATGGTAAGCAATGAGCGCCGCCCATA
Source organism: Spodoptera exigua (assembly GCA_902829305.4). Classification (NCBI taxonomy): domain Eukaryota; kingdom Metazoa; phylum Arthropoda; class Insecta; order Lepidoptera; family Noctuidae; genus Spodoptera; species Spodoptera exigua. The sequence goes on from LR824624.2 coordinate 3,507,118, forward strand.
GACACCCGCAAAACCATAGGAGTTACGAGTGCATTGCCAGCCTTCGCCCATCCTTAGGGATAAGGGTTCCGGATACTTAAGGACTGGGAAGGAACGGGTGGAGGGCAAGGGAACGTATTGGGCCTCCGGTAACCTCACTCACACGGCGAAACACAACGCTGTCGTTGTTTTACGCCGGTTCCTGTGAGGCCGTTGTATAACACACCGGTGTTATACAACGGCCTCAGCCGACCCATTCTTGCCGAAGCTTGACTCTCCCATTTATAAGTAGCTATGCTCGCGACGCCAACCGCCAACGGCGCATTTTTGTCAATCCGATTTTATTACCACCTTAAAGATCTTGCCTGATGCAAAGACAAAACTATTCAAATCCTGACAGAAAACATATCATTTCAACAAGTAGGTATTCAATAACCTTACGATCTCAAGTTCCTTCCGTTATTTTCCTATAATAAATGGAATATAATCAACCGTGGCTTTACCTAACTTAGTCGGATTTCACGAGCATTTGTCCTTGAAAAGGGGTCAACGTCTTACCCTTGTTTAGGGGTAAGTAGAACAATAAATTATGATAGGTATTTGATAGACAAGACAAGAGACATTTTGTGAGAAATAGAAGTACTTATTGGAAAACTAGCTCTTACCCGCGGTGTCGCTCCCGTCATTTGTCTACCTACCCTACTCTACCTACCCTGCTCTACCTACCCTTCTCTACCAACCCTTCTCTACCTACCCTACTCTACCTACCCTACTCTACCTACCCTTCTCTACCTACCCTACTCTTCCTACCCTACTCTTCCTACCCTACTCTACTTACCCTACTTTACCTACCCTAGTCTACCTACCCTACTCTACCTACCCTAGTCTACCTACCCTACTCTTCCTACCCTACTCTTCCTACCCTACTCTACCTAACCTACTCTACCTACCCTAGTCTACCTACCCTACTCTACCTACCCTTTTCTACCTACCCTACTCTTCCTACCCTACTCTACTTACCCTACTTTACCTACCCTAGTCTACCTACCCTACTCTACTTACCCTAGTCTACCTACCCTACTCTTCCTACCCTACTCTTCCTACCCTACTCTACCTAACCTACTCTATCCTATGTCCTTCTCCTGGCTCTAAACTACCTTCCTGCCAATTTTCAGCTAAATCGGTTCAGCCGTTCTTGAGTTATAAGTGGAGTAACTAACACGACTTTCTTTTATGCTTATAGATTTTGAAAACAGATATCTTTTAGGGACGAATCTTCCGCGGTGTTAGGAATATTAATGGAAGAAGGTTATGATACACCTTTCTTTAAGCCTTATTTGGTTGTTATATGTGCCCAACCAAGCCCTTTAAGTTAAATATTCGTTTATTTGAGTTGTGATAGGTCAGCTACCGGCACCGCCCGTGAACACCTGCAACGACAAAAGAGTTACGAGTGCTTTGCCGGCCTTTTGGTGATAAAAGGAGGGATGTAGGGGAGGAGAAGGCCTCCAGTAACCTCAATCACGAGGCGAAACATAATGCTGTGGCTGCTTCACTCATTGAAACAACGTAAGGAAACCTAGCCTTATAATATCGAATTATAAAACAAATAGCTTCACTAAGAGGACTGACCGACAGACTGACACTATATCTTCAAAATTTTGTTTGACGTTCAAAAGTGCCTGTAACGGTCTAATTGGAATAAATGATTTTTGACTTTGACTTTGACTTTGAAAGCAAACCTGCCTTGAGCAAAACGTGGTTAAAACCTTTTTCATGTAAGGAGAGGCCTTTACTCACCAGAGCGAACTACACACGCGATTTAGTTAAAATTAAATGTTGAAGGAACCACTAAAGCCGACTTCCAAACTGTCCCAAAAGTTTTAGTGATCGTCTGTAATTTGATAAAATGCACTTTGCAAATTACGCCATCTATCTGTCCTTTGAGAAAACAATGAATGACGTAGCATTCGTTAATTGGCCACGGAAAAAGAACGATTTCTATTTCAGTATAATCTATAGACATAATTAGGTTAAATGAAAATGGCCATGTCGATACCTAAATTGTGATCGTTTAAATTTTACTAATTGATATTTTATGGCATCCAATTATGAGTGCGTGTGCGTGTGTACGTGACGAGAGCCGTGTATGTCACCTCTTTAATTAAGAATTAGGTACAAATCGATTCATTAAGGACTGATTGTTCTTATATCAAATTGCCTCATTAATCTTGTAGTCTAGAGTGCGAAGGTTAAGATGTTTTTAAATTCGATAGGTCGGCAAATGGATTTCGTGATGGTAAGCAATCAGCAAGTAAAATGTCGTGGTGGCCCGGAGGTTAAGGAGCCCGCTTCTCATGCATGAGAGTGTGGGTTCGAAACCTGGCAAGTACCAATGTGACTTTTTCCGAGTTATATGTACCTTCTATGATTATTTAGACACTACTGACATACGGTGAAGGTAAACATCGTGAGGAAACCTGGACTTATAATTTCTAATTATAAGTTTGAAATCGCCAACCCGCATTGAGCAAGCGTGGTGATTAATGCTCAAACCTTTTCTGTATGAGAAGAGGCCTTTGCTCAGCAGTGGGCACTTTAGGCTGATGATGATGATGATGATAATGAAGCAATCAGCACCACCCATGAACACACGTAACAACTGAGGAGACTCTTGGAGTTTTTGGGATTGAGGGAGGGAAACGGTTGAGCCCCTCCGGTAATCTCACTGACACGACAAAACACAACGCTGTGGTTGTTTCACGCCGGTTTTATGGTATCACTCCGCTCTAGCAGACCTATTTATGCCGCAACATGTCTCTTCCACACTTATATGAGTAAGCATGAGTAGGCAATAGACCACCACAGACGGGGCCCAAAAGGGAAGATGTTCAGCCGGGGTTGCGGGGTAAGCGCAATGAGGCACCGCGACCACGGCTCAGAGCAGGAGAAGGAACGGAGGGGGGTTTTAGTCAGTAAGAGTCTGACACTCTCTCTCGCAGAAGTCATTGGATGATTTTCCCTAACAAAAAAAAAGCGTGACCTCATTTTGGATTTTCTTTAGGTCGCCAAACAAGCAGACACATCACTATATAGTTCCTAACCAATTTCGCTCATGGTCTCCTAAATGTTATAGGTGCGTTGCCGGTCTTTTGGGAGTTAGGGATTTGAAGATTGGAGAAGTTAGGTGGGAAGAGTTAGTCTTCTATGATATCTTATCTCACTCACACAGCGGAACATAATGTACTGAAGCGTTGTTTCATGGCCGTTTTCTGTAAAGCATGGGTCTCCCACCAAGTGAGCTGCAGTTAGGTTTTTTTAGAATTTTTTCTTTTAATATTATTGAATGCGCCTTAAAGAACGCCAATTAAAGGACTTTTTAGCTATTGGGTAGCTAGTGAACCCTTTATACGTTACAATACATCATGTGAAACAATATTTTGATCCTTCTTTTAAGTGTCTTTGGAATAAATCCTTGCTCGTATGACCTATCCGACTTGAGAATATGAAGTGGACTTGTTGCGAAATATCCAAAAATTTATAAGTTTATATAAAAAAGGTTCCCACACAAAATAACAGTTAAGCATCACGCAAGTGACATCAATTTTTTCAAATAAAAAAGGAAGTACATGTCGTGGTGGACCGGAGGTTAAGGCGCCCGTTTCTCATGCATGAGGGTGTGGGTTAGTTAAGCCAACTAAAACAATTACAAGCTTCGCCGCACATCACTTAAATGAACAGTGGCGGTGCTCATAGAAGTAAAACGCGACCGTTCACGTGGAGAACCACGTGTTGAATGACCTCGTCGGACAATCCAAATTGCAGTGCCATGGCAAATTATAGGTTATACAGGGTTGTCAAATAATGAATGTTTATTGTTTTCACTTATGGGTTAAACTAGATAGCTTTCTTAAAGTTTTACATACCACCTTTCTCAAGTAATAGTCTAATCTTATTAGTTACATGTTCTTTTAATCAATAATAATGTATGTATACATTATCACCGATCAAAATTGTGACATTATAAAACGCGCGAAAGTTAACTACAGATATCCATAAACATAATGTTGCCATTCTAATAATCTTATTCATACCTACATTTATTTATAAAACATAAATAGAAAATGAACAACAATTACATGATTATTAACCAGTTGGCGGTTAATCGGAAATATATCACTTAGCATTTATACTATCGTAATATACGCGTGTTAACCACGTCTTGCACATGGCTGGCTGCCAAACCGATAGTTCCGCTTACAGATTTGATTTACCTCTTTTAAGAAAATAACAGCTAAGTCGCACGTGACATTGTTTTATTGCAAACAGCCTCGATTAAGTTCACTTCCTATGAAATAAATATGCTAAGAAAATTCTTAGTATTTACTTAACGGATTATAAATTATTGTAACTATTTATGTACAGTTAACATATTTGTTTAACATTTAATAGTTTCGTGATTTACCTACGTTATCTGTGCCTGTCGATAATCTTATTTTGAGACAAATAATTGTAATTTAAAATAAAACAATAGATAGAATGGCGCAAATAAATATCTAACCTTATCAACTGTCGAAAGTAGAATTCTAAATAAGGATAGAATCTAACATAAATCCTTCAAAATTCTAATATATCAATGTTCAAATATACATTTATTAGACAAACAGGAATCTGGGAAAACCAAATAGCCATATCATTACGACAAAGCATTTAAAATCTTTAAAGTGATTTTTCACAGTTCATTCCAACGTTTGCCGCCAAAACGTCCATTAGTGAGAAAATGGCGCCCGTAATTGCATATGGCGAATGGCGTCACGTCAAAACAGTAAACCGCAATATCTGCAAAAGTCATGCGAAACCACAAGCTCGACAAATAGTTATATGTATCTATACCTAAGTAGTTGATGTCGTAACATCACACCAAATTTTTCATGTTGTTACTTATTATCAGGTGATTAAATAAGAACTGGGAAAGAATCACCTGAAATATTACGACGAATAAAGACAATTTCTAATTTCAGTTTGTCGATCCTAATCATCATCATCAGTCTATAAGTTCCCACTGCTGAGCAAAGGCCTCTTCTCACACGGAGAAGGTTAGAGCATCAATCACCACGCTTGCTCAATGCGGGTTGGCGATTTTAAACTTATAATTAGAAATTATACCTAAGTCCAGGTTTCCTCACGATGTTTACCTTCACCGTATGTCAGTGGTGTCTGAATAATCATAGAAAGTACTTATAACTCGGAAAAAGTCACATTGGTACTTGCCAGGTTTCGAACCCACGCCCTCATGCATGAGAAGCGGGCTCTTTAACCTCCGGGCCACCACAACGACTCGACGAAGCAATCATGATACAAGTGCGTTGCCGGCTTTTTGGGTGGTTAAGATTTGAGGATAGCGGATTTGGGGATTGGAGTTGGTGTTTGGGCCTTTGCTACCCGCACAGCAAAACATAACAAGCAACAGGTTCTCTAAAAGGCCGTAGTCATTATTAATTTTTAAAGACTGATAATAAACAAACAGTTTAAACAAATAATTTAAGCAGGTGAACTTTATACTCAGTGATTGTTCACTCGAACTAATGCGGAAATTATATAGAATTTTACAAGGACATTGCGAGGAAAAGTCTTGTTGCTTTGTAAGTAGGTGACTGGATTTCCAGTCAAGGTTTTTCATGAGTCTATGATGTCGAAGTTAAAGTCCAGTCATTTATTTCATATAGACCGCAGAAGGCACTTTTGAACGTCAAGCAAAAAAAAATATATTTCTAAAGGTTTAACTGTATGCGTGTCATACTTTTATTTTATTTTCAGATGATGATAAGCATAGCCTGATCGAAACACACGATTGAAAATAGTTTTTAGCAAAATCACTTCAAAATATAACACAAAGTCGCTTTTTCTGTCCCTGTATCCCTATGTATGCTTAAATCTTTAAAACTACGCAACGGATCTTGGTGCGGTTTTTTTAATAGACAGAGTGATCGAAGAGGAAGTTTTACATATATAATAACGTCCATTAAATAGTGGAGAAATTAAGTATCAGCATTACACCCGTGCGATGTCGACGGGGTCGCTAGTAAAGTATACATACACAGGGTGTAGCAGGTTGGTATCATATATCTACACGATAAACTAAACAATTTTACATCAATACTGTATGTCAATAAACATGTCAAATGAACTTGTCTGAAGCTGTCGGAAGTTACAATAGTACCTACCTACACTACGTACTTACATAAATTATACCTTGCCTTACCTTAAAGGTCAAACCTAGATCCAATTGTGATAGGAATGCTGACAAACACCTTATGCGAGAAATAAAACTATTTGGTTAAGGTTGTCTGTGTATTATAGTTGGTATTGTATGCTTATCTAGGTCTAGGACACGAAATAGGGTTGTGGCTACAACTTCTTTTTGCATTTCAAGTGCCAGACTCTTACTGACTAAAAACCACCCGGTTGTTTCTGCTCCACGACCCGGACATTTTTGCGATTGCAACCGCAACCTTGGGTCATCAAAGTTTCGACTTAGATTTAACTTTGAAGGGATTAGCGTAGGTACGCCAAGCCAGGGTAGTCCGCCACCCGACCAGAACCTGAGGGCTTACCATGACGTGTTAAAGTGTGAATCTTTCGGGCTGTAGCTGAAGAGGGATGGAGCTATACAACTTATATAGCTCCATCCCTCTTTCGCGCCCGGAAGATTCCCGCTTTAACACTTCATAGTAGGCCTACTGACCCGAATATGCGGCGCGTAGAGTTCCGCGAGAACTTTTATAGTCTATAGACCACCACAGTGGAAGCTTAACATGGCCAATGCTTAGCCCGCGTAGTGGGTCAAGCGCAGTAAGGTTCCGCGACCTCTGTCTGGGAGGGGTTAGTCATTAAGAGTCTGACACTCCCTTTCGCCATACGCATAAGGCGATAAATCTCGTTTATGAAGAGAAAAATATTACTTACCTAATGCAAAAAGGGATATCGGTAGGAAAAATGGGTTAGGTATTCCTAAAACATACGAAGTTAAGTGTTGTGTAAAATTAACAGGTTTAAATACTTATGTGTTATCTCTACATATTTTAATTAATTAGTTAGGCATAACCAGTAAGTACCTAACTGAGTAGCGATAAGAAATTTTCGGTAACGGGTAAAGTGGAACCATTTAATTCAATTTGCCATTTGATCGACAACCTTATCGTGATATGGATTAGAGCTTTTATAATTTGTGATAAAATTGATAAATAGCTAAGTACCAAAATCCATGAATGCCCTTGTAAAATATGGTATATTTTCTACATAACAAAACGTTGTTGACTCCCTCAGAGAATAGCAGGAATAACAGACAGTGCAGAATTTGAAATTAATGTTTTTTTTTATGTATATGATGGTGAGTACCTAATCAGCGCTGCCCATGGACACTCGCAACGGAGGAGTTACGAGTGCGTTGCCGACCTTTTAGGGATTAGGGATTTGGAGATTTAAGGATTGAGGAGGGATTGGGGGTGGGGAAGGATTGGGCCTCCGGTAACCTCAATCACACGGCGAAACACAACGCTGTGGTTGTTTCACGCCGGTTTTCTGTGAGGCCGTGGTATCACTCCGGTCGAGCCGACCCATTCGTGCCGAAGCATGGCTCTCCCACAATGAGCTATCTGCAGTACAATGATTGATTCGATTTTATAATATTGAGAGCTTTTTTTGTCATAATTGTGCAAGAACCGATGACCGTTGGGGTAGTAGTCACGTGTTCTAGAGTGGTGAACACGTCTAGCCAAATGTAATGAAGGGCGTTCTCCAGCTAGGTGTACTCACGATTATCGCAGGTTGGCTGGCTGTGGTCGGATGAGAAGGGCTGAACATCGAGTTCAGTGGCGTGCAATTGGGAAGGCCTATGTCCAGCAGTAGACGGAATCGGCTAATGATGATGATGACTAAGAATGTTGATATAAGTATTAAGTTCAACTGAAATCTAATTAAAAGTTACAAGGAATATTTCAACTAAACAAACCGACGTCAGTCCTTAACAAATAGTTATAGTTTAAGTTAATTGAAAGTTCAACACAATATGATTCTCAGTTCACAGGACAATTGTCCACTAAGCTAACAATCGATCGATGGAAATTGCAACAATTAATCAGTTACCGGTTCGCAGCGGCGAATTGCGGTTCAATCCAGTTTTTTCCGGTTACAATTAAACAATTGAACGTTACCATAAATGAGATAACGTGGTCGCGTGGCTTGTGCGTTTGTTCGTTAATTTGTATTAACTGCAAAATGTACAAGAGGTTTAAACTGTTTCTCAAGTTGGCTAAAACGTGACTGTAATTTTATGGAGCATTTTGGACGCTTATTGTCAGATGAGGTAGCTTACATTGGTAACACCTCAACCAAGCTTGAGGAAAATTTCGTCTATCGCAAAGTCAAGCCCTTTGATACATATAGTTCCAGTCATATCCATTATCACCCTACCCCTCATCTTTACTCCTAAAAATTGTGATGATAATTCGTAATTATTCGAGAAATAGGTGCGCACACTTTTTTTAGTTTGGAAAATCATCCAATGACTTCTCCGCAAAAACCGCAAGACAGCAGCCGGTCACTAAGCTGGTGCACCAACCGTGTTTTTTTATGTAATAAGTCGGCAAACGAGCAGACGTATTACCTGATGGTAAGCAATCAGCGCCACCCATGGACACCCGCAACGGAGGAGTTACGAATGCGTTGCCGACATGCCGACGTTGGGATTAGGGATTTGGAGATTTAGGGATTGGGGAAGGGTCCGGGGAGGGGAAGGGTTGGGTCTCCGGTAACCTCACACGGCGAAACACAACCCTGCCTGTTTTCTGTGAGGCCGTGGTATCACTCCGGTCGAGCCGACCCATTCGTGCCGAAGCACTATCAGCTAGGCTTACGAAAACAATCCACTATAGGGTCCTAATGCATGTCGGTATGTATGAATGTATCATCTAGTCAACTTCTAAACCAACCAAGAACAATAACGACTTTATAATAGATCAATTTGAGTAAGCAACACACCTTAGCTTTGTGCAAACGTCTGTGACGGACAGACAGAACAACAGTTTGTTTGATTTACTACTTATTATGATCCTTTGTCTACTGTTATTTACTAGAACAACGTCTAAATTGTATTGTAGTTCTAGATTGATGTTTTGTCCTTCATGCTTGAATATAGGTGATCATCCAGCCTATAAGTGGCCAAGCTAAGCAAAAGCCTCTTCTCCTTGCAGAAGGTTTAAGCATTAATCACCACGCTTGCACAAGGCGGATTGGCGAGTTCAAAGTTTAAAATTAGTTAAATATGAAATTTGGGGAGTCTTAAGCATTAGGGTACAAATCCTGGCAATGGCTACATAACAGTAGAATTAGCTATCTCTGCAGTGGGATTTCCAAATTGTTCAAACCTTAAAGAAAAATATTTGGCTCCTCCTTTTGGACGATGATTTAAAAACTCCTTAGAAGTAACGGGACTGTCCATGCATGACGTTAATCGTTCTCCATAAGCAAGTCCGTCTGCTCGTATGCCGTCGTATCCTAAATTTTTCTTAGTTATTCTTTTTTTATGTCATAGTTCGGCAAACGAACATACGGATTACCTGGTGGTGAGCAATCGGCGCCGCCTATGGACACTCCTAATATAAAAAGAGTGGCTAAAATGCATTGCCAGCCTCTTCTGGAATTTTAGGGATTTATGGATTGGGGAATTTGAGGAACACAACAACAATGTTGCTTTACGACATCTTTCTGTTCTTTCTACGTTTCAAGTTATGACTGTTATATTATATATCGCAGTCATGAATAAAGACTAGAAAAATGTTTACGGTACAGGAAAACTTAGTGAATGAACCTAAACAGAATTATTTACCTAGATTTTCCTCCGAAATTCCCACAACGTCTTTTGCGACGTCACATTGAACAAAACCATTGTTACTCATCGTTGCGATGGTCATCAAACCAGAAAGTCATCGTGAACAATTAGTTACGTAGAGAGAAATAAAACTTAGATATTGTTATTATGTAAGTAAATAATATTTAGTTATACTCGAATGCTTTAACAACACAAGCTGTTCCAGGGATGCAGGTGCAGACACCATAATGTACCAAAACCTGAACTGCAGCAGGAGAAGCATTGGGATTGTTTAAGTCAGTTATAGAGTCTGACGCTTACTTATGACCCACCCAGGGTAAGACAATTTATTTGATGAATTGCCCCCTTTAAAAATAGCGCATAGATTTTGGAGTTCAGTACCTACAGACAGACTGCTTTTTGGCAAAGAAATCTCCTAGTGCCTACTTTTATCAAGATCAGAAATTAACAACCGCAGCGTTGTGTTGAAACAATGAATTTATTTTTGCAAATAGGCCATAAAACGGCACTTTTACACGTCAAATTATATGTGAAAAACTAGATGAAGCCGGCATTTTGCATGTTGCGCCGTGAGTGGTGTTATCGGAGGTCCAATCCTTATAGAAGGTTGGCAAATCTCTCGTTACTCCTCTGGTGTTGCGGTTGTCATTGGGAGGCACCAATTGCTTACCACAAAGTAATCGGTCTGTTCATTTCCAATCTATCGCAGTAAGTACAAAGTCTGGATGACATATTTATCTCTAATATCTAAATAGCGAATGGAACTGCTGGCAGTTGAATATAGTACAATCAGGTAGATCACGTTCCACGTAGACGTCTCGACCTTATAGAAGGCAAGCGGCTTTGCTAAATATATCGAGCGATGAACAATACTGTGGCACTTATTACGTTTACCTACAGATATGAACGCGGAACTATTATCTAGTGCTTCATATCCCTGAAATGACGAACTTGCAGTACTGCGTTAAATGTCAGAGTCATCACCATATGTACTTATGAAGGCTCACCTACAAGATTCTTGACCACGTTAAGAGTGAGAGAGCCTTGCTTCAGCACGAATGGGTTGGCTCGACCGGAGTGAACCTACGGCCTCACAGAAAACCGGCTTGAATCAAGCACAGCGTTGTATTTCGTTGTAATTGAGGTTACGAGAGGCCTAAACCTTCCCCAATCGCTAAATCTCCGGAATCCTAAATTCAAAAAGCCAACAACGCACTCGTAATTTCTCTGGTGTTACGGGTGTCCATGGACGCGCTGTATACTGTATTGCTTACCATCAGGTAATCAACCAGGTCATTCACCGTCCTATCACTTTAAAAACTTAACTATAAAAAATGATAGATTCGCAGTAACATAGTAGTGACACAGTAAAAACTAAGTATGCTTAAATGTTGGGGACTATGCAACGGATTATAATGTTTTTAATAAATAGAGTGATTAAAGAGGAAGGTTTATATGTATAATTTTTATATAATTATCATTCTAGGAAATACTGGTTCGAATTGAACAATTTGAGCTCGATAGTCAAAGGCTATCAAAGCACTACGCCCAACTAAAGCCGAACACCGCGTTCAACAGAATGGAAATATTTAGTAATCACAATGAAAAGTTTCCCAAGATCGTAAACAGTCAACTCTAGGTGCTCGTGTACGTACAATTTGACATTCACTGAACTGGCACGTGAGTTGTAAATTTATGAACATGTCCAGTGGCATACTATTAAATTTGTCAGCAAACATTAATGTCAATTATAGAGTTTCATGACCTTTGGCGATTGCGGTCAGTCGCATCGCATCACGTTTTTGGATAACAAACGGATAAGATTACGAGACGACATAGATGAACTGCTAAATTATGTTCGCGATAATCTCTAACTGATGCTTGCAAACACAGGAGCTTTGAGGAACGCAACAGTCTCGCCACCAAAAGTTTAGAAAACTATCCTGTGGTAAATTTACTGAAAATAATCTCATTCATGAGCCGTGGTGACTTAAAATTCTTACTAGATAGCACATTTTTTTATGTACCTAATAGGTCTGCAAACGAGCAGACGTATTACCTGATGGTAAGTAATCAGCGCCGCCCATGGACACCCGCAACGGAGGAGTTACGAGTGCGTTGCCGACCTTTTAGGGATTAGGGATTGGGATTCGGGGTGGGGAAGGATTGGGCTTCCGGTAACCTCACTCACACGGCGAAACACAACGCTGTGTTTGTTTCACGCCGGTTTTCTGTGAGGCCGTGGTATCACTCCGGTCAAGCCGACCCATTCGTGCCGAAGCATGGCTCTGCCACACTTATCATTGTTCTCAGTTAATTCAAGTGAGAAATTATGTATTTTAATAAAATAAAGCTAGGATCTATATTTTGTTTGTGGTCGGCACGTCTATATTCGAATACAGAATTTTTTATTCCTTGTAGTAAATTTCATATTTCGAGCTATTAGGTGCCTGTATACTACCTATATTTAAAAAAAGAACTGACTTGGCTATGCCTATTGACGCCTGTTAAGACCGCCGAGTAAGGGATATTGGGTTTCATATTCGTGTCCATATTACGTATTCTGGGATGCTCATGTGAGGTAGCAATTGAGGCTGTGGGCGTTATTGTACCCAATAAGTGACGAAAAGTGGGTGATACACCGACCATTTAGGATATGTTTCATGATTTTTATATAAGTAATATTATAAAGAGGTAAAATTACTAAGTTTGTATGTAGGGTGTAATCATTGGAACTGCGGGTCGGATTTCCAAATTTTGTTCACTGATAGATAGTTAAAATGTTCCTGTGTGTTATAGGCTTGAAATTATACATAATTTGCGTATTTCAGTTTCATTGATTTTTCGCTTTAAACGCTGAAGTTTTAAGAACACTGGGATATATACATATACATTACATTAATATACGTGCGAAGCCGCGGGCGAAAGCTATTATCCGATAGACTTATGTAGCAGATATATCGATACAAATTACATTCTACGTTCTATATTTGAATTTTCGAATTTTATATGACTGACGCCCGGTTTCTAAAAGGCTTGTCAACGCTAAAATTAACTAATCTCCTGTTTAATCTCTTGTCAAGTCATCTGACTGGTTGTTGATAATTCAGTCAACCAATCAGATGACTTGACAAGAGATCAAATTGATTTTAACATTGATCGGCCTTTCGGAAACCGGGTGTAAGTATGAGAAAACAAGCCCTTAATAGGCGAATCTCTGTCTCCCTTTTTGGTTTAAATAACATGAGTGAATGATGCTATATTGATGTACTCTACACTACAAAATAAGCAACAAGTTGGTTCCTACAAATAAGTACCTATGTTGCCATACAAGAAAGAAAAAAAAAACACTATGTAACGTCAAAAACATATCACGTGACTAAAAAAAATGACAAAAGAATTCAGACAAGTACCTAGCAACAGTTGATTAACATAATTAATTAGGTACCTACCTATTTAGATAGGTATTAAGTACTAGGTACAAAAACTAGGCCAAAGACTGCATTAGGTAATCGGTCTTAACTACATAGTATAAAACAAAGTCGCTTTTTCTGTGCCTATATCCCTATGTGCGCTTAAATCTTTGAAACTACGCAACGGATTATGATGCGGTTGCGTTTTTTTAATGGATAAATGGAAAAGATAAAGTACCTATTATACACGCAAATCTTCCTCTTCAGGAAGATTTGCGTGTATAATACTTTATCTTTACACGCATATCTTCCTCTTCAGGAAGATTTGCGTGTATAATACTTTATCTTTACACGCATATCTTCCTCTTCAGGAAGATTTGCGTGTATAATAGCATCCATTAAATAGGGAAGAAATTAATTTAGTCGGCATTGCACCCGTGAGAAGCCGGCGTTTGTCGCTAGTATATTAGTACCTACTTAAAAGAAATACCTACCTATTTTTTATATTTAAGTATTTTAAGTAATTATTTTTTTTAGTTTTAGATAAGAAACAAAATAATAAGTAGGTATTTATTTAACCTGAAGTCTCAGTAATAAAGAGTCTCGAAGGAATATTTGGAAAGATAAGAAGATTTGACTTTTATCGTACCAAAGGACCAAATTCGTTAAAAGCCGAGATTTTTTATTGGGTAATTGTCGGCTTAAATTCTTAAAGGTTTATGTAGATATTATCTACGTATTACGCAGTGGGCAAAATAAGGAGCTATAAGTGCTTAATGTTATGTAGGTATACTTAACTAATAAACAAAAATTTTAGTTTTACATGACAACTAGCTGAGAATTGGCGTTTGCTATTTATTTAGGACGTTCTGTAAATTAGAAACGCTAATGTTTTAAGAAAACTTTTATGTTTACAGTTTCAATTTTATAAGCGGCGCGATGTGATTAACAGGCCAACTAGGAAACGTTTTTCATGCTTAGAACCAACTAATAAATATTCCGTGGTAGTTTCAAGTAAGTACTTAATTTCAGAAAAATAATAATAACATCTAACGAATAATATTTTTTTAAGTCATTACCATAATTATAGCACTTACCTACCTCAGTGGATGATATAAAAACTGTTTGGTTCCAATTAGTGCTGACACAAAACAACAATGCACATTTTCATTCGAAAAAAAAGAAAAGAGCGGGAAATAATTAAAGTTCGGCGCACTTCCAAGTTCAAGCGGATATGATGCACAAAAACACTTTTTTCTTTCAAGTTTTTATAGTTTATACACTCGATACCACTAAAGTACTGCGCGTGTAACCACAAGGATTGAATAAACGACAGTGCGTAAACAATATCGTGTTATGAATGCGGTTCTGGCGCGAACGTCCGAGGTTATTATCAAAGGCTATTGAACGGGGACGGTAATGTCAAATGTTGATATTAACGCCATCTATGAATTGTTTTATGAACGAAAATGTGTGTTTGAGCTACGTCAAGGTAATAATGATATTTTTACTGTGGCTACCTACGTTTTATGAAGTCTCAAGTCCTAATGCGTTGCCGAATTCTACGAAATGTTTGAACAAATATCATATTTTTTTAATGTATCCTGTTAAAGAAAACAACGTTTATTCACACAATGTTTCACTGACGCGTTGCGTGTACATTTTGAATGAATATAGTACCAAGTTTACAGGCGTCACGTTAACTAGTATTTAAGTTTAGTGTTGAAACTTGTAATAGGTACATCACGAAAGAAGTTTAAAATGATTTATGTCGTTGATATAAGAGTACATTGTAGCCGAAAACAGAACCATGCCCCAAGTTAATTAAATATGTATATACTACAGCCAATGGAGTAACTACGGAGCCTAGCAGCAGATGAAACTGGGTGGGAGTTGCTAGTATAATAATAATAATATCAATACCCCAAAGATCAAATCTTTGGACAATTCACACCATTTAGTTTCTTATGTAACTAATGAGCAAGGCATGATTTAGATAATAGAAAAAACATTAAATTGTATGCATTGATATCAATATCAATACAAATTTTTAAATTAATTCATAATATGTGAATAATTCACAAATAATAAAAAGTTTTGTGTAAATCTTATCATTTATTTATTACAGTACATTTCAATCCACCTTAAAAAAACAGATGCAAACATACTAGTAGCTTAAGATTAAAGTTTTTGGAGAACACTGGAATTTATACCAAAGGCATTCTGTCTAAGGTAGATTACTTGCCGGCAGCAGTGGCGAGCGGGTTTCTTAATACTAGGATCACTGAGTCTCCACGGAGGAACATCTTTGAGATAAATCTATCCTTGTTGACTGCTTTGCCCTGTAAAATAAACAATAGGTGTTAGAAATATAGATGCTTTTAAGAAAGATTTTCTTTTTTTTATAATTTCTAGTGTTTTAGTGTGGATGTTTATAAAGAAGTCTGCAAGTTTTTAAAGTAAATGGGGATGCACTTATAGTATTAACTAAATATTTTTTCTTGACATCCTACCAATAAATAAAGAAAAATGTTTGATACTAAAGAATATTAGCTACATTTTATTGAAATCTAGAATATAACGGGATACTTTTTATCCTAGTATTGCCAGCAGAGCCTTTGGTAGAAATTTATGTAACAACTCAAACATAAATAGAAAAGTTACTGACTCACTATTTGGCAAAATCTGTTCTTTTAACTTAAACAATGATGCAATGTAAATAACATATTTTTATAAGCCCTTATGGACTATTCGCAAGGAGTATACAGTATTTTGTCCATAAGCATTTACACATAAGTGTTAGGCTTAAGAGTTTGTTTTAATATGTATTATGTGATAAACAAATTGATAAAAATAGTTTGCTAGGTGTTTATATCAACTTGTTGATGTAAAAAATAGTATACATATACTTGTTGCTCAATATAATATGTAAAACTTATTAATAATTCACTATCTAAGTGTACATTTATAGCTAATACCAGACTACTAGGACTATAACTTGCAGTAGTCAAATAGATAACCTACAAATCTTTAGACAAAACTCTTTATCAAAGAAAGTTGTGAATAAAATATGGATACAGCTTTAAATACATAGGATTCTTTACCTTCTTGCCTTTGCCTAGCCTGGGCACTTCTGTCCACATTTCCTTAACGTTCTCAAGTACCATGTTGCAATGCCGGTCGAAAGCCTTGACACGTCCAAGCAGCTTTTTGTTGTTACGGCAGTTGATAAGCACTTGTGTATTGTTCTTTACAGACTGTGTGAGCACTGAAAGAGGTCCCGTACTGAATTCTTCCTCTTCAATCTTAGCTAATTCCTCTAAAGTCATCTCTGAGCGTGGTTTGGATGTTGTCGCCCTAAAACAGTTATTTCACATAAATAAACAATTGATGAGGCAAAAATTTACAAATTCACCGTTCTTGAATGTTTTACTTACATTTTGAAGTGTAATTTATAACTTTATTTGAAGAAATTCTAAAGAAAACGCAACAAGCAAACAAATTCAATTCACACAATTTGACAAAACACGCTTATCAATTTTTTTATAGACTGACAAGTAAACATGGGTACGGGCCTTTTGAGATAGATTCGATATTGCCAGTTTATAAAACAATATTTACCTCATAGGGACTGCATTTATTTTCTTACTTCATAAAATACTATATAAAGAATGTTAGAGATATAAATAAAAAACAATTTGGGACAGCCAAGGTTGAGCATCAATGAGTCGGCTCGACCAGAGTGATACTTACACACAGCGCTCAGCGCTTTGGTAGGATTCTAGTGCCATTTAAGCATTTGTGCCGGTTAAGAAACTACATTAAAGCAATAACAATACCTATTTCTACATTGGTATTTATAATATCTTATAACTCGTAGCTTCCGTTGTATAAAAACATTTGGGAAAACTTATTCTTATTCATTAAAATTTATTATTCTATGTTCAGTTCCTTCCAAGCGTAATAAAAACCTTGGCATGCTAAATTATTCTATAGGTTTGTCTTTCTTGATCTTAAGAGACAATCAAAGCCTACTTTCTATTTATGATTGATTTCTAGTATTAAAAAAAACTGAATTTAGCGTAGAAAGATATTTGGATGAATTATGAATTCTGAAAGTTTTCTCGTACTTGGTTGTAAAATAGTATTTGGTTGTAAAGTAGTAGTAGGTAGCTGCGTTGTTAGTCGTGGAAATTTCGTCTTTTAGCAGTTAAACAGTCTTAATTCTTATTTAGTTTTATTCTGTTTAGGGCTTGGCACCGACTTCAAACCTATGAATAGGTAGCACATAGAATTGATAGTGTATTATTAATAATATTAAAAGTATTAGCTTCGCGTACGTAAGAGTGCTATTAAAATATCAATTTCAATTACTTATTTGACACTTTTTTGTTTTTGAAGTCGGTTTTTTTAAACGTAGTTTTTTTATTTTTTTCTTTTTAGTGTCTGTGCAAGTTCTTCTGTAAACTACAATAATATTTTAAATATAAATTAACATATTGAATAGTATATATTTTTAAGTATCTATGTGTAGGCCGACGAAAGGAGCCGCCCGATTAAAAAATATGCACATGGCCCATCATCATCATCAGCCATTTTAATGTTTCCACTACTGGGACACAGGCTATCTCTCTAGGAGAGGGAAAGTTCTTAACAATACAAATAAATTAAGTCCAAACACGAGGTAGCTACTGTAAACCGTTGAGGAGTTCCCTAGACTGTCGTTTGTCTTCATCATCAGATCCCTAATGACAGTCACAATCCATCAAGGTGTAAAGTTCTCATCAAAACGAATAAATTAAGCTCAAACACAACGAAGCTGCTATGAATCATTGAGGAGTTCTCTCGACTGTCTCTCGTTTCCATCCGGAATTCCCTCGACGGTCAATTGTCTCCATCATCAGGTAAACTGCAGACCTTCAGTTGTTATGATACATACCTACAGGTACAAAGTTTTCATCAATATAAATGAATTAAGTTCAAACACGAAGTAGTTACTGTAAACCGTTCAGGAGTTCCCTGAGCTGTCCTTCGTTCTCATCATCAGACCCTTAATGACAGTTACGACCAAGCCTGCTGCAAAGTGCTCGCCAATACGAATCATTCAAGCCCAAATACAAGGCAATTACTCCAAATAGTCAAGGAGATCCCTCGACTGTCTTCCAGCTCCAACATATGGTCGACTTCGACCTTCGTCAAGTTGTAGTGTTGTTAAAGGCCTAATTAAACATCATACAAAATGGCAAGTATACCCTATCGAATAAAAAAAGAATTTTGCAAATCGGTCTAGGCGTCTTCGAGTAATCGGTGTACATACATAAAAAAAATACGCGTCGAATTGAGAACCTCCTCCTTTTTTGAAGTCGGTTAATAAACAAAAGTATGTACCTATAAAATAAAACAAGGAAGTTTCGTGAAATATTTTTATTTATCATTTTTTTTTCTGTAATAATAAGAAATGAAGTATTCAACTAGCTTTTAGTTACTAATTTCGATATAATAATTCAATATACTTATAATTCACAGTCTTGGAATAAAAATAAAGGCTAAATTTTAATAATAGACATTGCCATTTTCATTCAACATTTTTTTCACTTGCAACACATTACGTAAACTTTTTTTTAAAGGGAACAAGCAAAGAATATAGTCTGCGTACCGGGACCACCCATACATAAATTTCTTTGGTTATATTTACAAATATTTATGTACTTCACATTCAAAACTTAAATTATCACAACTACAATAAAATAACTACACACTTTCAAAGTCAAAGAAAAAGAAATAGACAAAGTTCTTTGAAAAATAAATTTTTACAAAATACTACATAAGTCCAGTACGCAAAATATTAATGAATTGTAATTTTAAATGCAATATTATGGAGACATATAGCAGGCAGCACACTCAGCTACCCCAAAACTAATTTTTTTTCAAACAATAATCAACCTTTATAATAATTGTCTTAGAATAGACAGCCTGGGAAAGCTTTGAAAAAAAGTAAATACTATTGTTTCTCCTATTGACAAAATACTCATATTTTTACTGAAAAACTTTTAAAACAATCAGAATATGAATTTTACTATTGAACTATAAAAAAAATACACTGTTTAATATTTCTGCTTCGTTGTGTTAAAACGTGGACGAAAATTTAATTTTAATCGTTTCCAAAAATACGTTTAATTCACTGATTCACTGATCACAGAGCAGTAATGAATGGAGTTCTTGGATTTAAGTTCTTGGATAAAAGTTCTGAAAATAAAAAAGACTTAACAGTATTAAGCCTTTTTTATCTAATATTCTCAATAACAATCAACATTCTCAATAACATAAGGACTCAAAACTTTTAAACCTACCTACCTACCTAAAGGTATGTCAATTTTCTTATTACAAAAAATATGAAGCTGCCTCTGTTGTTGTTTAGTTGCCAATAAACATTATTTATCTGAATGACGGAAATGTACTTTTCCGATTCCCGGAAACGCAGCGAGAGCTCTGATTCATTACCTCTTAGTCTGTGATTCTCAATGGAGGCTGGCGATTTTCGTTCACTAGATGGCGCAAATCTAGCAAGAAGACAATTTTGGCCAATCATAAAGTTGTCAAAATTTTAACGTCCAATGGCGGGACACTGGCTCATCTCCCGACGAAATAACGAGAAGTTACATTAAGGCCATCTGGTGCGGAAAAACGGTAGCCTCCATTGCTTGTATATGTAAAACACGCCAACAAAACTATTGCTTAAATATTTATAACAATAATAGACATTACAATGAGGTTTAGTTCGCGACATCCAGCACCATATATTTGTACCAAGCTGTGGCAGTGTTTAAGACTATGGACGACAATATTATGCATTTATTTAATTAATTATTGCATTTATCCGATTAAAGCATGTCGTTTATTTGGTCATGTGCAGCGTTTTATGTGATTTTTATTAAGGAAAATTAAGTAGCTTAGTTAAACACGAACTACGTGTGTAACAACTTAAGGCCTTTGTGACTCACTAGCGCCAACCCACTAGCGCCAAAACGCTTTAAATTGAAACGACGAAAATATTTAATGTAAATACTTGCAAGTCACAACGGCACTTTTATTCAGAAGTTCTTATAATTTATAATGATAAGTATTTTTCTTCCTTTTTTCAGACATTCCGTAAATATCTAAAAAAAATGATAACATGAAACACCTTATTAATCCTAATAAATCTGCACATGACCCAACACAAATCTATCGAACCATTTTGTTTTTAACATTACAAAAATATGTTTCATATATTTATTAATCTTCTGTAAGCATTTTTATTCTGTAGCACCATTGACATTAAAGTGGATAAGAACGGATTTATATAAATTATTTATTTTAATTATAAAGCATTAACACTCAACCTAACTATACTTGCCTTTACATGTAGCCGTCTGAATAAATGAAAATGGAAGATTTGTTGAAAATGTACATGATAACCAACTAGGTACCTCAGGGGAAAATCATGACTTCTCCCGCCCAGGGTAAAGCGAAAGAGACCCCCCTGTTCCTTCTCCTGCACTGGGCCAAGGTCGCGGTTACTCATTGTCAGCCAGTGGGCAGTGTCAGCCTCTATCTGACTAAAAGCGACCCCATTCCTTTTGTTAATATTTATTGAAAAACTTGAATGTTCAAAGAGGTCGCTTGACAAGTTTACAGTTAAGACGGTGTACATAATGATTTGACTTCCTATTCTCTATCTCTATTCAGATGGCAACATAAAATATGGTAAAGGCACTAATTCTCTATAAATCTCAAACACATATAGTCTTTATAAAAATACGAATTAAGCATTATGTACCATAAGACACTTCTCATTTATATTCAATAACTTTAAGGAGAATATCTAGCCTAGTAATATTTACAGAGATCTCTTACTTTTTAAAATTAATCGTGTGGAGTTTTCAGCACAATTATGAGCTTAAAGGCCATCATATTAACAGTATTTGTTTAAAATACTTGCCGTTTTCTTTCCAATTTGAAATTCACAGACGGAAAATTTTAAGCAATGTTTAATATTTCAAAGAGTCGACTAATATAGCCAGTCTAAATGTTAAGTTGGATTGGACTGACAAGACATAACTCGACAGTAACGCCATCTAGTGTTTATAAACATTATATTATGAAGAAAATTGTGATACCAATAAATTATTGAAAGCTGGCATCGTCCTTAAAATCACAATTGTGCTGACAACTTACGATTATATATTTGTAAGTAAAATACATACAAATACTTTGAAATATTTCTACATATTACAATAATATATGTACAGAAATTTCTTACCGTCAAAAATTGCGTTTCGTTATTACAAAATATGAACACTTTTGTTTTACGCCTATGTTCGTAAGCTGCATAAGTATTAAAAATAATTTCCTTCGTTCGTTTTCGTTCTTTGCTACATCTAAGTCTCTTGTCACATTTTTAACATTTCTTGCGCAATTAATTTTAGGTTATAGTGAAATATGACTCAAGATTTGAGTGTAAAAAGAAGTCTATTGATGACATACCTATTTACTTTTGAGCCATATTTAACTCCAACTTCCTAGTGTCCAAAACTAACCAATAGACAACTCACCCTACGATTTAACTAATCACATAAAATCCTTCGTAAAAATCAGATCCTTACATATTCTGTTCAAATACCGAGTCTTCTTTCCGCTAATGGCCATATAAATATATTTACAGACTAGATAACTCAATTAAATTACTTGCCATTTGTAAATTATTTTTTTGTTACGGCAACCTCTTTGCCCAACGACTTTCTATTTTCGAATTTCTGCTGTAAACTGGCAACATTCGATGGTTTGGCCGTTAATTTTGTTTGGTTGGGTTTGTTATCTGTCCTTTGGACGACTGTGGTAGGTTTGGGGACTACTTTAGGTTTATTTTTGTTTAAATTGTCCGCTATAGCTTTGACGGAGTCTACTTTAGAAATGCCACGGTTTGTGGACGGTGTTTTCTCTGTTTTGTTTAAATTAGAGTTAGAATTAACTGGTTTAAGAGGTGGCGTGACTTTGTTCGCTTTCTTCGGCTCTGCGGGCGCCGGTCTAAGAGGCGGTCGGTTGTCATTCGGCTTCGTGGTAACCGCCGGCTTGTTTGTCACTTTGGTCGTGTCATTTGGTAGCTTATTGTTATTTATAACATCGGGTGGTTTCACATTCTTCGTATCTGGCAATGCACAGCTTGAAACCAAATCTGGACTGTTCGATAATTTCGGGTTTGAGTTCAAGTTTTTAACTACTTTTGGTGATTGAGGCACGTTTCTGAATGTGGATGTGTTTCTGAGGCCTGGTGGCGTCACTTGTCTTGCGAATGTTGGTATTTTGGAGTTCGGCCCCGGTAGAGGTGGGGCTTTATCTTCTTCTTTTGGTTCATCCTTCTTTAGATAAGTTGGTACATTGACAGCAGAAGGATGTAAGTACCCACTACTGGTCGTCGATACGTTAGATTTGGCTCCAGAATTGCTATAAACACTCTCAGGAGTTTTATAATGCTCTGAATTCATATACGTACTGTCTCTATTGGCTTCTTTATTCGCTGCCTCTTTCGCCTTCCTTTCCTTTTCTTTCTTTCTAGAAAGAGTCGATGCAGAGTAAATAGATTCAAAGTTACGATTTTGTATTTCGTTAACTATTTCTCCAAGTAGGCCCATACTTTCAGTGCTTCCAGAGTTCGATGGAATTACTTTAGGAGTATTGTATCCTTCGGGAGGAGCTTGAGGAGTGGTCTTTATGGGTGGAGGGACACCAGGTAGAGGCTTTGAGTGTTTCTCTGGACTCTCCTCAATAACAGCATAGATATTATCAGGTGATTCCTCAACTATGTGAGCTAAAGGAGCCTGTTTTTCTTCAATACAGTCCACATAGTCGGTTGATTTGATTTCAGGTTGCGGTTTTGGATTTGGTGGCGGTGGAGGTTCAGAGTTATTTGGTAATGGAGGAGGTGGGGCTGTCGGTCTTCCAACTACTGACAAAGGTCTCGGCGCGACTGGGGCCTGTCTCATAGAACCAAAGCTTTGTAAAACAGGCTTTTGACTCGCAGGAGCCCTCATGCTCTGCGCGCGGTTGACAAACGCCTTAGGATCATCCCCATCTTCAGAATCTGACACAACAGGCACAGACTTGACTGGAAGTTCTATCTCTTTTTGCAGTATAGGATTGGAGATCTGCAAATTTCTTAGAGGGACTTTGTCGACCTTGGGAACTTTAACTTGATTATTATGGTTCTTTGGTAAAGAATGACTTCTTTCAACAGGATTGCGTTCTTTCTCTTTAGGTTTGTCCTGTTTTAGGAACGACGCTATGCGGTTTAAGGAAATACCTTCTTTGACTTTCTTCGGTTCTTCTGGAAGAGGTTTTTGTGGAACTCCAGCTGAATGCATGCTTAGAGGTCTTTTGGGAAAGTCTGGGGACATTGGCACAGTTGGTGCTGCCCTCACGGGTCCTAAGGTCTTTGAACCTTGTAAGGGAGATATAAGTTCTTTTGCAGTGCACGTAGAAGCTTCTAGAATGGGGCTGGAAATCACAGGTCTTGGTGGAGGGTTGGCAGCAGTCGTTGGGACCTCATCAGTCTTTTCATTATTCATTAAAGCCTTGATCTTATTTTGAACTGTACTATTAGTGCGTTTCACTGAAGGACTGGTTTTTGGGCTGGTCTTCGTGGTTGTCGGAACCACTGGCAGAGGGGGAGCACTTCGTAAAACCGGTTTCAAAACTCCTTGGTTTACAATACTTTGACTGTTACTGCCGCTTCGATGTACGGGGGTTATTTTGGCACTTTTGTTACTAGGATCAGTTATAGTTTTAACTGATTTAGGAGCAATTGGGACCTCAGTTTCATCTTTCTCTGTAGGGGTTGATTTTTCTATGGGCGTAAGGGAAAAACCTTTGAAATTGCCAAAGAAGTTCACGGAAGGGTTGATGTTTCCTGGAGGACTTCTGTCAGAGTCACTTCTGAGTAAACTGGAGCTCATATCATCAGGATTGGAGAGAGTATGGACGTTGACGGGTTGAGAATGATTTTGATTACTACTTTGGAAGTTGGCAGCAAATTTGCTGGCACTGCGCGAGAGGCGATGTTGCAGACTTGCTTTCTTCGGCGAAGGGGCCCTGTGGACGTAAGAAAGGTTTGAGAAAAATGTTTCATAGTTGTGAATTTTTTGTACTGGACTTTTTATCATGCAGAATGCACATGCAAGCAAGTTTGAAATAATCAGCTAATGATTCAGAAAGGTTCTGAGTTATCATAAGTCTAGATTCGTCCTTATTGAATTCAATAGTAATAAACAACTACTTTTCTAATCAACAGAGATTTATTATCAAGTTTACTGTCTGCCTAGAAAATACTTGACAAAATCTGGAAGTTCAGTATAAACTATGTTGAAGACACATTGAAAGAAAAAATAACGACTATCTTCTTCAAATCTACTAAATCACAATCTATTAACTCCCTATTTCCGAAAGGCCGATCAATGTTAAAGTCAATTGAATCTTTTGTCAAGTCATCTGATTAGTCAACTTTATATAAAAATTTAAGCATCTCAGTATGAACGCCAGCGTATAAAGTTTCCCTAGATTTTCAATTCTAAAAGAATGAGTATAAGGTTGAGGATATATACACATGCACTGAATTGATTACACCATCCTATTCCGTAAAACAACGGCCAAAATATACAAAATCTTAATAGATAACGATGCTCAATATGCAAGCGTTTACGCGTATACTTTTTACAAATTACCATAAGCCACATGCAACATGCTATTACCGCTTACAACTAATCATGCGTACCTTATTTTTAGAGACCGGATTATATACAAAACATTTTACTATTGACTTGATCTGTGCTTTCAAATTTTGATTGTGATAATGTTTTCACATCAGATCTTTTACTTGTTGGGGTAAATTATTCAAGACTTGAATTCCTTACTTAGCGCGAAAGTGTGGGAACTTTTGTGATGGGGTCAATAACTTGAATATTCAATTACTTGAATGCCTCGCCCAGGGCGAGGAGTGTCAGACTCTTACTGACTAAAAAACCACTCCGTCTCTTCTCCCACTCTATGTCAAGATCGCGGTGCCATATTGCGCTTACCCCGCTACCCTGGCTATCATTAAATATCTCTGAGTACCGCCACAGTGAGACGGAGTGTCAGACTCTTCAAGTGATCTTGAAATCCACATTCGAGATAGATCCACATTAAAGATGTGGATTTCAAGCCATGTGATTGGTGAATCGCGGCACAGCTCTTATCCGCTCCGCCTCAATCAATTAAACTGCACCCTTACTGACTAAAATCTGCTCCGTTCCTTCTTCTGTCCCAGCCGGGACCGCATCTGCGCCCAGCATCTGCTGGGTTTTTGGGTTTTCGGGTCATTGGGCTGGCATTGGTCAATTGGCACCATATTTCAGGTCATTTTTTAATGAATGTTTGCTTTTGTTGGTGCAAATTTGCACTTGAATGTTGTATATAATCCGATTTCTACTTATTACTAAACTGCCATGCAATGTTAGTTAAAGCAAAACTAATAAGACACTCACCAAATGCAGAAACACCCAAAGATTGGTTCAGTCCAACGCATATGCAGTAACGCTTTCATTGAAATAACTTTCTTATTGCATGTGAAATAAGAATTAGTTTTCTTTAGTAAGTGTTACCACAACGCTGTCGACTGTTAGTATTGCCAGGTTTAAAAGTGAGTTGCCAATTGAAAAATATTAGATTTTTATCATCTTTGTCGAGTTGCGCAACTTGTGTAGCTTTTATGTAAGTATTTTTAAACCTGACAATACTTAATGAAATGAGAAAGAGAAAAAAAATTAAAACAAGCAACTAATAGGAAGGAATGAAGGATTATTTTATTAAATAGTGTATAAATCTAATTAAAGTTATCATTAATTACTAACGGCCATTTTCAATAACCTATATGTATCTGTAGCTTTAGATACTAGAAAACCAGATACTACAAGTTGGTTTTATAATTACAATACTAAAAAATTAGAAAAATAAAAAAAAACTGCTTATAATTATCTGTTTGACAAAATGCACTAATCTCCAAAATTACTGAATCGAATTGAATAAAATCTTTTGTGTTGACGAGAAAGGCTTAAAACCTTCATGCTACCACCATTAAACGCTGAGCATTGAGCGAAAGTGCACGGGGTAACTAAATAAAAATAAGATATTGAAACTGACCGTTAATAATTAAAACTACATGCTAGAGAAAACTAAGGTAAAAATAGTTCAATTTATTTACAATATATTTAAAACTTAAATTTATTAAAATAAAAATGTAGTAATTTTAATTTGTGAGCAATTTATAGTAAAATCGTAAATTAATATTAATTTTATTTAAGTAATTTTTATTTGCCGAAAGTATCACAGTTTATAAGATAATTGGGTACCGAGTAAAACAGGGTGGATAACTTACAATAATTTTATACTTAAGATGTTGATGTATAGAAAAAAGCTAATACTTTCCCATTGGTTTAAGATTATAGGTCAACGGTCCGACAGATTACCTGATGGTAAGCAATTAGCGCCGTCCATGGACACACGCAATCACATGGGAGTAACGAGTGCGTTGCCGACCTTTTGGGGACTAGGGATTTGGAGATTTAGGGATTGGGGGAGGGGAAGGATTGGGCCTTCGTTAACCACACTCACACGGCGAAACACAACGCTGTGGTTGTGTTGGTGTGCTCTGGATGGCTACATGGCTCTCTTACAGTTCATTTTATTCAATTATGTTTTAAGTCATGTATCGCAAATCATTTTAGTACTATATATTTTTTTTGAATTATTGAATTTAATATCTATAGACATTAAGTACATAAAAATATTGTTTAATTATCCATCCCGTTTCAGGATAATTTTAGTAATTTTAACTTACAGTTATTTATTTACCCATTAATAATATGAATTCTACCATGCATCTAATACAAAGCAATTTTAAAACTAATTTAAAGGTTTCTACTACTTAATCTAAACTAAAACATACAAAAGAACACTCTATGCATGTGCATGTAAGATCTAAATTAATAATTTTAGCATCTGTCAATAGGAACCGTTATTCTTTGATCGTATGAGCCAAAAATTATAACACTTTCATTCATTACTTTGAAGTTAAATAATTGGCTTGTTTTTCCTTAAAAAAACTTACATTCACGCCATAAATTTCTGAACCGATTGTGATGTATTTTGGCACTTATATAGATGACATCATGTAATAGACATTATTAGGGCGTTGGTATCGTTAGCTTACCTAAATAAATAAGACCATAGATCATGTATTGCCATATAAAGTTTTTAAATAGTTATAAAGAGAACAAATTTGTTTGTTTGGATTGAATGGCCTCTGAAACTACTTGACCGATTTGGAAAATTATTTCACTGTTGGGAAGCTACGCTAAGCTATCCCCGGTGAACAGAGACTATAAACTACGCGAGTAATACCGCGGAGCACAGCTAGTGAACGCATTAGTTTGTTACAATAAAACATTTGGTGTCAGAAAAGTTATTTAACCAAAATAATGAACGAAATTATTATTTTCTCTAATTATTAAATTATAAGTATGTTGACCTTAGTATCATGCCCATAGGAAAATTAGAAGAGGACACAAGATGATTTTAGTCACAGAAAAAGTTTCAAGAAAGAAAGAGATGGATGCTAATGCTAGAATTTTATAATTAAAAAGAGACAACAATATATAAGTAACTCGCTTTTTCTCTATCTAGAAAGTAACATTTTCTGTGACTATTAATCCTAAATTACTTATAACCGATCTTCTCAATCAATCTGAATATTGAATCTCAGTATAAAATTAAGGCAAAAAAAAATCGATCACAATTCAATCATCGTCCCTGATCAATCGAGGTGATTAATGATCAAATCTTTTAACCTCCACGCTTGCTCAAAGCGGATTGGCAATTTTAAACTTTATAACTTGGAAAAAGTCACATTAGTACTTGCCAGGTTTCGAACGAATACGCGTACGAGAAGCTAAGAATTTTTTGAGAGATATCGGTTACTAATATCGGTTATAAGTCTAATATCTCAAGTAACTGTTACTTTTTAGCTTGGTGCAAAGTTTTCACATTGACATACAACTCATTATCAGCGTTACCGTGCATGTTATCACCAACATTGTGCATCCTATGACTGTACGCTACCATCTCATTAGTCGTCGAAGCCAAACCTTGCTTTATTATAACGACATTAGGTTTATTATCGTTTGAAACTCCAACATTAGGTTTCGGAGCTACAAGAGGCTTGTGGGTTTTAATGTCAGTATTACTAGCGATTTTAATATCATCCTTGTTGATTTTTTTCACCGGTTTCTTTAAGGGAAGTTTAGTTTGACTTTTTTCTTGTATAGGCGGTAATCTTTGGTTAGTTTTGAGTTCTTCTAAGTTGGAATAAACGGGGGCTTCTTGTTGAGGGGGATCCGTACAGATATTAGAGATGGAATGGACACTATCGTTTCTTTTGAAGCTTAATAGATTTCTAAGGGATGATGTACTATCGTGGAATTTCGCGAATCTGGTAGCGAACAGTCGTTTAGGCTTAGTATACCCGTCACAAATATTGTTTACGTACGATTTCCGTGGTTTCTTCCACCAGAGGAGCACGTTGTGCCTGGAGTAGTAGATGAGGAACAGCACAAGCAGGATGGCGGGAATGATGCCCAGGAATATCACGTACATCGCCACCATGAAGTTGCGTTGGACTGTAAGAGAAATAGTTTGTGAGATGAAGTTTGCGCAATGCATTTAGCGCAACTTGAAATTTATTTCTATTTTAACTTTAATGATTAATAGCTAATACTCAGACAAAAATCGCCATTATTTCGTCTACGTCGAAAAAATCCTTCGATAAATAAAAATCGTAAATATATTGAATTCTTGCAGTATTAAAGCATACGCATAGATATTTACCAACTGGTATTGCAACTTACTTGTAGGATCTGTAGCAGGGCCTGAGTCTGAAGACCCACCGGGGCCAGGGAGAGCGCACAACGGAGGGGCGAAGCCCGGCTCGCAGTGACAATGACCTGAAAGACGTATAGTTTAAATAAAAAAACATTTTAAAAATTGCCACACTGTCTGTATCTTTGGGGAAAGTTGTTAATGGCCTATTTTTTTAACATATCTTTATTCTAACTCATTGTATGTTTATGATTGGTTTTGCTAGTAAATAAAAACAACAAAAAAAAAATAGAGATATCCCGTTGCTTGAAACATCTTAATTGCACTTTAGATATTATTTTTAGTGAGTACATTTTATTTACGCATAAGCGGTAAAAACATAGTCATGAAAAACTAAACTACGATAGAAACACTGATTATTTGAATAATAAGTATACTCAGATTTGCGCAAGTTGCGCAAGTATGAAAAAATAGTGCGCAAAAGCGTTTGAATAAAATATACTTCTTCTATGTTCTTACCTTCAGAATTACAGATACCATGTCCTGAACAGTTGGACGGACAGACGGAAGACTTGATGGTAGCTATGCGATCCCTTACAACCGCGACTGGCACGCAACGTTGGTTCAGACACATCTACAAAAATTGATATATTTTTAAAATAATTGCCACTTTTTGCTAAGTTGGCGACCCATTTGGACTGGGCAAGCCCGCCAACCCTGTAGTCTGAATATAATTGATTTTTTATTTTACTATTTGACATACTACAATACATTATACATTATATTGAGTCTTGACATGACTTAAATTGTATTGTCCTAACACAAGCATATTCTTTGCTTATAAGGGCATTCCGTGCTGTAATGTATGTTTTTAATTTTATGTTACTGAATAAACATTATTTTTATTATTTAGTTGACTCATTTTTATTTAGGTTTTAATGTCTGCTTTTTAACTTTCAATTTTATTGTTCTCGCAATAGAGTGTCGATTTAGCGCAACCACATTTTTATGACCATCTTCTATATTAGGTACCTAAAACTTCATACACGTAAATTTTACTGATACGCAATGATAATTATATTTTTGTATGCCTCCAATAGGCTGATTATAACGCGCAATTTTATAAGTAATTTATTCTATTTATTGCAGTACCAACTAGTGTACTACAAATAAAGAATCTGTTTCTGAAATTGTAAATTTAAATTGAGAATCTTACCATTTCTTCGCCGCATTTAGCGCCATCGGGCACTAAACCGGGATCAACATCGCTGAGACCCAGATCTATGATGGCTGTTCGACAGGGGATGATTGTACCTGTTGAATTTATAAATTAAATTTAATATTTAATCATTTTTACCTTATGAAACGTCTGTTCCTTCTCCATATCCCATAAAAAAGCTCTACTAACCTACTAGTCACTAATTAACTAATTAAATAATTAACTAATTAAACTTAAAGAATGTCTTACGATAGTTACGATTCAAATATAGAAAATTTTTTGTAAGTAATTGTAGTCAGAAGAGGGTTGTTGTAGTGCAAAAAAAATTTTAGGCGGGATAAACTTTAATAAAACTATACAAAAATTACGAGACACACGCACAAAACTGTAAAATCCACCATAACTTGTCTTGCTCTCTGACGGCCAATCAGTGGCCAGAAATAGCTACACGGCGCGCCATTTAAAATTCTATGGCGCTGGCGAATGGCGGTCGGGCGGCTTGCCCCTATCGGACCGCTCACGACCTAGGGCTAAAATGACGTACGGAAACGTTTTCCGGTTTAATGCAAAATTCACGCAATTTTTAAAACAAACAAATCTTATAGGTTTTATGAAGCTGTTCTGTTCTTATTTTTCATCAACATCGGTTTGATATGTTCAAGTGTGGGAGAGCCATGCTTCAGCACGAATGAGCCTCACAGAAAAACGGCGTGAAACAACCACAGCGTTGTGTTTCGCCGTGTGAATGAGGTTACCGGAGGCCCAATCCTTCCCCTCCCCCAATCCCTCCTCAATCCCTAATCCCTAAATGGTCGGCAACGCACTCGTAACTCCTTCGTTGCGGATGTCCATGGGCGGTGCTGATTGCTTACCATCAGGTAATCCGACAGCTCGTTTGCCGACCTATTACATAAAAAAACCCTAAAAAGATATTCTCGCGGGGCTCCTAAAAATATTCTGTCAGCCTCCAGATTTTAGTAGATCTACCATACCATTATTGTTAATGAAGACAGCAGAGAGTAGGGCGACGGACTCCATTCCAAACTCGAGTCTCTCGTTGAGATGTCTGCACTGCAGGGTCCCGCACATAGCGTCGCGCGGGCTGCACGGTACGTAGCGCTGGTTCAAGCGATCGTACCCACAGTTACCGCTCCTACGACACATTACAATTTAATATTAAGCGTAGGAGAGCCATGCACGAATGGGTCAGCTCGACTAGAATGATACGGCCTCACAGAAAATTGGTGTGAAACAACCACAGCGTTAATTATTTTGTTTTCGGCTTACTCACGTAATAATTTGACGAGATACTCGACTAGTTTCAAGCCATTCTAGAGGCCCATATTCATGAGCAGCATTCATTCATTATTCACGTGATTAAGCCGAAAACATAATAATTAATTTAGAATGTCTCACGAAAGTTATAATAAAAACCACAGCGTTGTTTTTATTTCGCCGTATAAAAATTGCCGGAGGCCCAATCCTTCATGAGATGCACAAAGGTTCCAGTTTATAAGAGATTTTTTCTTCAGTTGATACGAGTAGTATAAATTATATTATAATATGGTTTTCACTATAATAGAAAGTTCTTTCAGTGATATTCTAAAGATCTTTACCGACCTATTACATAAAAAAAGTAATACTAACTTGTTTCCTTTAACGTTGGTGCTGGTATAGCACTTGTCATGGGAGCTTTCACCGGTGGTACCCCACAGTAGACGGCACTGATCAGTATGGGATCGACACGAACCACGAACACAGTAGGCTTTCTATAAATAAATAAAAAAAATCTGTTAAAGTTGAAGGCGAGAAACGTTTGCGCAATTTGCGCTTTTTTGCGCAATTTTACGATTTTTAACACACTTCTGAATAAAATAAAACTTGAATAAAAAAACTTCAAAAGAGTTTTCAAAAATGTTTCGTAATGGCGTGAGAAATTAATAAGTATTCCATTTTTTTTGGGTTTTCGCGGATAGTATTTTAGCTCAAGTCTAAGCGTAACTCAACCTATTATTAAAAAAGAAATACTCCATTACTCATTTGTGAATAATAGTAATGAAAAAGTCACAGTTTGATTATAGGTGTCATTATGTGCCTATTTGCCTTGGGATAAGAGTCACTTTATGAGGAAGTGTGTCGAAAAGATAGTTTACCTCTCCATCTTTTCCGCAGGGCGTGGTATCCATTTTGAAGACATCATCAGGGCAATACTCCGAGTACCCGGTACAATACTCAGGCAGGTCACATTCGCGGTCCGCTGACCTGCAGACTGTACCTGCTGATTTCGGACGACACGTCTGCGAAAAAGATAATAGATTATTGTATTTAATTATGTTAGAAGTTGTAAAGGAATTACATCGAAAAATTGCTTCAAAGATTTATGTGAATGAATAAAAATTGGTATAGAGATACATTAGGTATGAGTATAGTCTGGAATAACAGATTACTAAATTAAAAATAAATTATTTACATTTAATTTTTTTAATTCTTTCTTTGAGGAAGAACCCCTCTGTGGTTTGAAACTAGTCGAGCTTTTCTCAATATTATACACGTGAGTAAGGCTCTAGACAGACGGACTGCAATCCAACTGCAAATTTGCAGTTCGGATGCAGTTTGAATGCAGTTGACACGACTGCAATAGAACTGCAAAACAACTAACCAACCAACCAACACATGACTGCACGCCGACTGCAATTGAACTGCAATCGGACTGCTCGGTTAGTTAGCAGTTCTATTGCAGTCGTGTCAACTGCATTCAAACTGCATCCGAACTGCAAATTTGCAGTTGGATTGCAGTCCGTCTGTCTAGAGCCTAACCCGCGATTTTTAGTTAATTTAGTATGTCTCACGATAGTTAAAAATATATATATGCTAAGTGACGTGAAAACATAAGTCATAATATATTGAAATTTTACACAAAATTCATAGAGAAGTATAATTTTTTGATATTTATATAAAAGTTTTTTTTTAGTAATAGATGACGTTCTCCTGTGTCGTGGATGCGCTCACAAATACAGAAATTCACAGACACAAGCCACCCAAACAATTTGTAGATTACGCCAAGTGATATTTCGCCCGGGAACCCGCGACACGTTGTACAGCATCCAGTAGCCATTGCGCCAACCATGCAGTCAAAGTATTGAATTTAACTATTTAAAAACTGCTTGCAGAAATTACCATAAAGCGAGGTGACTTGGGTAGCTTCCTAGGTCAAAAATAAATTAATTCGACGTTTGAATACAATAAAATATTGAAAAATGACTATACTTTTTTATTCATCGTCCGATCGATACACTAAGTTCATGATTTTTTATAGCTATTTTAAAGAAATAAGTAAGCTATTTGACGCGAAATGTTATGACGTCATAACTCAGTTTTTCAGTTTTACAAATTTAATAAAAAAGTCTCGTTTTTGACGTTTGGATAAAAGTATTGAATTTAACTAGTTGGAAATTACCGTATCCTATTCACCCCGTTCTAGGGGTGAATAGTCACAGAAGAGGGGTGAATAGGGGTCATATTCTATTCACCATGGAGTTTCTTGCTCGTTCTTCTCCATAGGAATCTACACTTTGGAACGAGCAAATAGCTTCACTAGAGGACAGACGAACAAGCGCGGATCCAGACTTCAAAAAAGGTTGTGGTCACAGCTACTAGAAAATCGGCTAAGTACGAGTCGGAGCAAGGAAATGCTCACTAACAATCATGCAAATCGTTTATGAACTTATGAATTAGATTATTTTCTTTTTTCTGAGCATCAGAACTTTGGCCTAAGGAATTTAAATAAACTTAGGAAGAAGTCGGACACGATTTCTTCTAATTTCTAATAGTCAGTTTCGGTCCAAACCTATTTCAATCACAAGTGTATTAAGGTTGTGGGCATGCCCATCGTGCCCACAACGGTGGATCCGCCCTTGCAGACGGACAGACTGACACGCTTAAAGTAAAAGCTCTTGAAATACTTCTTTCCTTTTTTTGCTTGACGTTCAAAAGTGCCTACTGTGGTCTAATTGACATAAATGATTTCGACTTTGACTTTGATTTCACCCCGTTTTCAATAGTTATTTTAAACGCTACATATATATTACCTGTAAATCGCAGCACATGCCAGCCCCACAAGTGGCGTTGGACCGCAGCATACAAGTGAGTGGGTCGCAGCAAGCGTGGCACGGGTTGAAGGCGCGCGGGTCCGCCATACTGCCGCAGTCACATTGCTCGCCCGGCTCCGTGAACCCATTGCCGCACGTCGGCGAGTCAAATAGACGTTTTGGTTTGTTTCTGTAAAAACATATATTTATATATATTTAGTTAACTTTAACTCTTCAGTTCCCACTTTCAAAGTAAGTTTTACAATTTTAGTTTCATCATCAGCCTATAAGTGCGCACTTCTGAGCTAAGGCCTCTTCTCACACGGAGAAGGTTTGAGCATATTATCACCACGCTCACTCAGTGCGGGTTGGCGATTTCAAACTTATAATTAGAAATTAAAGTCCAGGTTTCCTCGCGGTGTTTTCCTTCACCGCGTGTCAGTGATGTCTAAATAATCATAGAAAGTACATATAACTCGGAAAAAGTCACATTGGTACTTGCCAGGTTTCGAACCCACACCCTCATGCATGAGAAACGGGCTTCTTAACCTCCACGACCTAATTTTAGTTTGATGATCCGGTAAATATGTGTTAATTTAAAACGAAAAATAAGAAAAAAATTATTTACAGGATACCCGATTTACAGGGTAGTGAAATTTTCTTTTCTGCCCAAATAGAAAAAAATATTTTACATCACTTTAAAAAAAAAACATTTTTTTAACCTACATCTTTAGTAAAATTCTTTCACTGATAGATAGCTACAATTTTCCTGAGTGCTATATGATGTGCCACGTCTGTGGCAGACGGATAACCTGACGGTAAGCAATCAGCGCCGCCCATGGACGTTGTGAGTGTGGAGGAGTGCGGAGTGCGTTGCCAACCGGTGCGTTTGGGGATCAAGGATTTGGAGATTTAGGGATTGGGGGAGGGGAAGGATTGGGCCTACGGTAACCTCACACGGCAAAAAATAACGCTGTGTTTGTTTCACGCCGGTTTTCTGTAAGGCCGTGGTATCAATCAAGTCGATCCGACCCATTCGTGCCATAGACAGTTTACCTAAAGATAGTATTCAAAGGACTTACCTCAAGCAATAATCCATTCCACGTTCAAAAGCCAAGGCTATAGAGCTCAAACTGCAAGAGGACCAATGCACCGGTGTCACAGATGTACTAGAAGGGCTCATAATGCACTTCGCATCAGGGCACTTGCAGAGGTCATCGGTGTCATGTTCCATACCGAAGTTATGACCCATCTCATGAGCTATGGTGGTTGCTACAAGGCCAATAACTTCCGAATGATTCGTCGATACGCCTCCAGAGAACTCGTACGTACATATTGGGCCTTTCAAGGCCTTTCCTACTACACCGTCGTTGAATTTTTGGCGGCTGGAAATATAATATTATTATTATTATTCATCTATGCTAATGTTATAAAAAGGTAAAATTTGCAAGTTTGTAAGTAGGGGGTAATCTTTAGAACCGCTGGTCGGATTGCCAAAATTCTTTCACTGATAGATAGCTACAATGTTCCTGAGTGCTATAGGCTATAAAACATCACGCTACGATCAAATGGAGCTGAGCAGCGGATGAAAAAACGCGACAGTAGCTAGTTATTAATAAAAAGAACTTACGTCAACAACTGAGCGTTGTCGTTAGGTATGTCTCTGACAAGCACGGACTTGCGGTATCCGAGGAAATTGTTGAGAGTTCTATCCCCATTCTCTTCAAGATGGATCTCATCATTCTCTGTCCATACTACAACTCCTACTAAAGCTATGAAGACGTTCAATGGAGTGTATACCTGGAAATAATATCAAACATATACAAGTCTTACGAATGCATATGAAGACCTTTTGATAAGCAGTATTTAAGTATGGAAGAGCCAAGCTTCGGAACGAATGGGTCGGCTCAAGTGGAGTGGTACCACGGCCTCACAAAAAGTTTTAGTCGTGTGAGTGAGGTTAAATTAAATATCATCCCCAAACCTTAAATATCTGAAACACTTATCTCCCTAAAAGGCCGGTAACGCATTCGTAGTTTATTTGATGTTGCGGGTGTCCATGGGCGGCGCCGATTGCTTACCATCAGGTAATCCGTATGCTCGTGTCCCGACCTATACCATGATTTTTAATCAAGAGCACGTCGCGTAAATAAATTGATAGTAAGTTATTTAATTTTAGGACATAAACTTACCGAGTTAATAATATTAGCGACGTCCTTCATCTGTCGGTAGACCGTCTGTATGTTCTCTCCGTTCGCCTTGTACTCCCTATTGTCGGCTACCAGTACCAGTTCCACGTAGCGCGACAATTTGTTCGCGTTATAAGGCCCCCTTACTTGCGTATCGTCTGACGCGTATCTTTTGTACTGGAATTGAGGAAATATAGTTATTTATGTGGAAAAATGACACAAAAACCGTTAATAATGACAAAATATTAGACGATATTATGGTACATTTACGTGTCGCTGATGTCGCTACGTTACACGATATTGAAAATCAACATATCGTCGAAATTCGATATTTGATTCTGATGGAAAGCAAAAAGTTTAAAATAAATCTAAAAGTACTCTCAATAAAAATTCTGAATTATATCTGAATTAAATATATGATAGTATGATTACCAATCATACTTTGACTCGAGCTTATTGAAATTATTTATTAGACAACTAATATAAATACCGAGGTTACTTCAGGTAACCCTTGTAGCAGGATAAAGGAACTTAAACAACAATTAGCCTGATGACTATTAGTACGAAAATAAACTCTATGCACACAAAAATAAAAACTATATTACAAAACTTTCAAGAATTTGACCTCATCACGGGTCGTACAAGCTGTGGTAACTGCGACATTTATCTAATTACTTCATTAAGAGGTCCAATTGAACGTTAAATTAGCGACTAAAGGTCCAAAGAGCAATGCAAGATGACTGGTAATTGGTAATAGGACGATAAGAATGGAAAAGAACTGTTTTCTCTTACATCTAGAGGACAGGCGGACAGACTGACACGCTTAATTTTAAAGCTCTTGTAATACTTTTTCCTTTTTTGCTTGACGTGCAAAAGTGCCGACTGTGGTCTAATTGAAATAAATGATTTTTGACTTTTTTTTTTGATCTTGTTAACTATATTTTGGCGAGTTAACCAATTCTACTTATATTATAAACGGAAACTTTGTATGTATTTTTTGTTTTTGTTAATAAAAAAGCGTTGCCTTAATCTAGGATTTTCTCCTGTGTCGTGGGTGCGTTTACAAACATACAATTTCACATGCACATCACACCCAGACCCGGAACAACAATTTGTGAATCACACAAAGAGTTGTTACGTGCGGGAATCGAACCCGCGACACGTTGTGCAGTCTTTCTTGATGTTTATCACTCTTTCACGTAAAAACTTCTGAATCGATCTGAATTAAAGGGACAGAGATAGAAATATTTTGCCCTGAAGCTGACAGAAATTGTTATATAATAGTACCTAATAAATTATTATTAGTAATCCCTAAATCTCAACCGTTATCCCCAAAAGGTCGACAATGCATTCGTAATCCACGTCTATTGACGTCCCATCACATAAAAAAATGCGGAATTCGTCCAAAGATACTTTTGGCAAAAATGGACATATAAATAAAGAATGTTAAAGGTTTCCAAGGTCTACTTACACGACTAGCCCTGCTTCTCTGCATTTCCTGTTCACTGGTATACTTCTTGAAGAGATGGGGGTCGTAGCTTTCGTTCTTTGTCACCCCGCCAACGTATCCACAATGGAAGTTGGTGTTTAAGTCTCCATGGTCGTAAATGTAGTGGTTCGACTGTATGCTCGGCCCTGAGAACAGAAAATATGTATTATTAATACATAGTATAAAAAACAAAGTCGCTTTCTCTGTCCATATATCCCTATGTCGCTTAAATCTTTAAAACTACGCAACGGATATTGATGCAGTTTTTTTATTCGTTAAGAGTGATTGAAGAGAAATGTTGGTTGGTTGGAATGTGAAACATTTTAAAATAAAGCTTAGCAATGGCTGATAGAAAAATACTTTTATAAAATAGAAGAATTTATGCAATACAGGATTGTATTATTATTGAATATGATTATTTGTCTGATAAATAGTATTTAATAATATATTATAATATGTTGATTTTGTTTTAATACAATTTATTTTAAAATTCTATTACTTTATAATAATATCTGTACGCCTAACATAGGCAGAATACTATTCTTTCTTTCATTCTTTCTTTCTTTGAAAACGATGAGAAATAAATTAAAGTTTACCTTCAGCCGGTTCAATGTATCTCATTCGTTCTCCATCGAAAATGGTACCTCGGACGCCATGACAGGTGGACACGGCCACCCACGAGCCAGGTTTGCCTCTCACCGTGCCCGAGTACTGACATAAGTCTATATCCTGGAAATATTAAAAATGTATATTATAGCGTGAATAAGGTAACTGGAAATTCAATACTCCTCCTGCTTATCGCTAATCTCCAAACGGCCCACAACACAGTTATATCTCCTCAGTATCAGCAGTTATAGGAGCCGACTTCTTATCACGTGTCTGCTACATAGCATAAGGGGCCTTTGCTGGCTTAGTAGGTACCTTTAAGCAGTTCAGAATAGCCAGTTATCGTTACCTAAAACTATATTATAACTTCAATACCAGGGGATGACCTCTGGCCTATTTATTGCAGTTATTCAATGCGTTTCTGATCCTAAAGAAAACTGTTTGATTTGCAGCATCCT
Source organism: Spodoptera exigua (assembly GCA_902829305.4). Taxonomy (NCBI): domain Eukaryota; kingdom Metazoa; phylum Arthropoda; class Insecta; order Lepidoptera; family Noctuidae; genus Spodoptera; species Spodoptera exigua. The sequence continues at coordinate 3,546,393 of LR824624.2, forward strand.
ATACGAAAACAAGAAAATTTCACAGGATTTTGTTGGTACACAAAGAGCAGTCCAATTTACTTCGTCGTGTTTTTGTTTTATTTCAGATTGATTTACTTGAATCTACTAGGTCAACAAAGTTAGTCCAGTTATAGATTTTATAAAATAAATGATTTGGTACACCATCAAATTAATATAATCATCGAAGCATGATCGCAAATTAATGATGCAACTTCACAGGTGACCGATTCTTGCGACAACAACAGAAAATTTAAATTTTAAAAGTAATATCACAAACGTTATATAAAACAGAGCATCTACAATTATAATAATTTAGTTGTTGGCAAATGTATTTTGAGGAGAAAGTCAGAAAGCGTTTAAAACATTTACATTGCTGTTCTTAAAAAAAAATACTTTTGTTACGCTTGACGCCACTGTGCGATTTTGGAATTAAATCCTTAGTGCTATCATTATAAATGCGAAGTTTGTAAGATGTTTTTTATGGAGGCAAACGAGCAGACGGATCACCGATGACCAGAAACACCAGAGGAGTCACAGCCGTTGCCGGCCATTTATAGAGTATGCTCTTTTGAAGGTTTTGCTGTACGAGGTAGAAAATTTCGCGACGACTGCAAACTATGATGGGTTTGATGGCAAAAATATATAGTGGGGATCAAACCGAACCATTCTTTGGAGCGTTCTCCGTGGTATAGGCGATGGAGAACACATAAGACTACATCTCTACGCAGTGCCAAAGAGTCTAGCCTGTCCGAGACATCAAGGCAATCAAAGACACGAACGGTTCGTCGCTGAATGCAGATGAATGTTATTTACATCATATTACTAGCATTTGTCGCGCGGTTTCACTCGCTGCTCGGCTCTTAAAAATCATAGCGTGAAGTTTTATAGCCTAAAGCCTTCCTTCATAAATGTACTAACAACCACACAAAACCAGTAGTTTTGGAGATTAGCACGTTCAATTAAGGAAACTCCAGCTTTATAAATTAGTATAGATTTTCCATAAAAGTACTTAAAGGATCTCAATGTTTGGCACAGAGGTAGACTATAGTCTGGACTAACATATAGGCTATTGTTTAGCCTTGTACTGCCACTGGCTGAAGCTGGTGTCCAATAAGATAACCTTCAAAATTACCTTCAAAATACTATTATAGCGCACAAAAGTCTTTAACATTTTCTTACCTCTTTCTTAGGTTTATGTAAGACAGTCTTGCCGTTCTTTTGGTACCTAAGTACATGGTTGTCTGTGACTAGATCCAGGTTCAATCTAAGGTCCAACACGTATTCTTGTCCGTCTATGGGAACCGTCACTGTCACTTCTGGATGATGTGCACCGCTCTGAAAGAGAATTGATAATTTAGCTAGATTTTCAGTTGGTGTGGGGTTTACAAAGAACTTAAAAGAAGATGTCAGATTCAAATAAAAATTAAAAATATAAGGTTAATTTTATCAACTTTTAGGTTTAATAATTTGTGCGTGGAAGCACCATTTAAGCAACGATATTATTATGCTTGTGTTCGAAATTTATCTGAAATTATTTTTCGATTCAGACCAGACGCTATTTGATCGCTACATTCAATGAGGCAATTTTATACTGGCATAAATCATTATACTAAGTTCTACTAAAAATTAAAGTAATATTGTCTTACACAGACAATAATCATCAATTCAATCCATTGATTACTTTACGTCCACTAAGATCGTCATTTTGGGATATGCAATGAAAAAATAAGTTAAACGTTTGATATAAACACTAGATATTAACTTCATCATTGCTTAAACATACGCTACATATATTATGTATCAATTCAGAAACTATTGAGTTTCTTGCTCGTTCTTCTCCATTGCTTGCTCCATCAATGTTCAATACAGCACAACCTCAATAGAAACTCCAGGGCCCAGAAAGTACTGTTCTCATTTTAAAAGCAGAGCTTTCCTTTAGACAGTTCCTCCGCAAACCATCAAACAATCATGAAAAGATTAGTCACCACAAAATAATCGGCTACAACCGAGTAATTTAAGAAACCGTTAGGAAATGGCAATTTTGCCGTTGTACAGAGGTCGCTGGCAGAGAGGCTTCCGTTCCGAATGGTATTCCACAGACCTATAATCTTTACACGCAATGCGAAGAAGGTGATTTGATAGCCTTATATTTCAAGTAACGCACTTAACATTGAGGTTTAAGCTGACATATTATTATATTATGTTATATGCATAGCATTGTGTTATAGGAAGTTGTGTAAGAATTTCGTCAATTAGCCCTTCATGATCGTTTAGGAAGAACTACGCTCGTTTCTAGAAGGTTCGTAGGTCGTATCGGTTCGGGAATACCGCCGCCGTAGTTATGATTAATAATGAGTACAGATTATCAGACCCCGATTATCGGATGACCAAAGACAGGCGCTCTTTGAGTACCAGAATGGTTCTTCGTATCAAGACTTAAGAATAGAAATAGTGGATTCTGGGTGGAGGAACAACATAATTGATTTACAAAGCCTTTTATTTATCCCCAATATTTTGTTGTGGTTCCGATTTCCTACGTTACGACATAAATAAACCTTTTTTCATCACTACATAAAATAAAGCAGAAATCTCTGTCCCCATGTCTCTATGTACGTTTAAATCTTTAAAACTACGCGACTGATTTTGATGCTGTTTTTATAATACAAAGATATTTTTCTCTTACTCTGATTGAAGAGGAAGGTTTATCTGTATACTAACATCTATTGAATCGTGGAGAAATTTAGTATCAGCATTTCACCCGTGCGAAGCCGGGGCGGTACGCTAGTTGCTAATAATAGTCACTGCTTACCGTGTCTCTAGTTGTAGAGATTTCTCTTCTCGTTCTACCATGATGTACAGTGGGCTGAACTAGTCTGTGTTTATTAAAGTCTAATGCAGGCGGTCCTGGAACAAAGAAAATACCATAATTAATACATATTCATATTATTTTTCATATATATATTAAATTAGCAGACCCAGCCACGCGTTGCTGTGGCTAAGGTAAATAATATTGTGACTATACATTGAGATGTAAGCTATTCTATCTTTCAAGTTAAATAAAAATGTACACGGAATGCAAATCAAATTTAAAATCGGTTTAATAGTTTAGGAGGCCATCGCGGACACGTGACACGAAATTTTTATTTAAACAGGTTTTAATTGATTTTCGCCAACTTATACATACATATATATACCATAGTTTTTGTCCATGAAGCGTATAAAATAAATGAATATTTTTTAAGGTTATGTTAGTTAGACTTCAATTATCTATAAAAAGTTTAACTGCTCAACATAGGCATATACTTTTTTTTTCTGAATTGCAAACTAGTCTCCAATTCAGTATTGTCGAACATAATGCCAGTGTCCATCGTCATATCCACAAATCATATCATTGAAAATTCTTCGGTATTGTAATCTTAATGGCATATGTATAGTTGACACCTTGTCAAATTTGATGTCAATCGAAATGTCAATAGTTATGACGTGTGACGTGATCACATTTTTGAGTCAAATAGCAGTATTATTTCTTAGAAAAAAAACACTTAAACAATTATACGAGAAAACAAAAATTAAGTAGGTATTTCGTGAAAGTATAACTTTTTGAGTTTTCTTTATTAGAATTTTTACATACACACAACATAGGAACTACCAATTGGGCGGTTACCAATGAAACTCTACTAACGAAGCAAGCATCATATAATAAATTAACCGTTTAATTATTCAAACTTCCCGTACAACTTCTTAGATTAAAAGATAGGAATAAAAAGGCACAGGAAACGCATTCACTTTGCCAATAAAATTATTCACTAGAAGAATTTTAATTTGCATACACCATTGTGCCGTTACCGCGAAACTTCTTTGTTTTAACTTTTAAAACCGTGAAGGAATTATTGTTACGTTGATAGGCTGTTTGTATTTCTAATTTATGAAGTTAGACTGCAAATTTTAGACATATCTTGCCCAAAAGATCTTTATTAAGTGGCGGTAATATTTTATTTATGTGTTTTATAAATGTCGTGGAGGCCCGGAGATGTTCCAACGGAGGGTTCGAAACCTGGCAAGTACCAATGTGACTTTTTCCGAGTTACATGTACTTTCTATGATTATTTAGACACCACTGACATACGGTGAAGGTAAACATCTTGAGGAAACCTGGACTTATAATTTCTAATAATAAGTTTGAAATCGCCAACCCGCATTGAGCAAGCGTGGTGATTAATGCTCTAACCTTCTCCGTTCCGTATGAGAAGAGGCCTTTGCTTAGCAGTGGGCACTTACAGGCTGATGATGATGATGAATATTTCATTTGAGTGAGTTTTGCACTTATGGTATCTTTAGTGTATCATGAATCATTTTTATAGTTTACGATCAAATGACTTATATCGTCTTGAGTGGGACTAAAATGCCAGATTCTTACGGCCTTATTACAAAACAAGGTTTTACTTTAGTCTAGGACTAAACCACTGAGCCAGTTTTTGTATTTCGAATTGAAGGTAGATGACAATAAGGTTCAAAATTCAAAACCCGACTCAATGGTATAAACCTGGACTAAAGATAAATCTTGTTTTGTAATAAGGGGGTTATTGACTAAAAACCACTCCGATCTATATCCTGCTCCAGACAGGAGACGTAGTGTGTTATTTCGTCAGACCCTCAACCCCGGCTGAACATCAGCCCTTTTGGGCCCCATCTGTGGTGGTCTATTAGGTCTATGAGGCACACATGGAACGCTACGTCAGCTCGAGTCTGGTTCTGGTCTAGCGATGAGCTACAATTTTCTTGTCGTCCGCAGATCCGCGCTTACGATAGCAGTGGATATGTTACTGAACTTAAAATCTGAGGAATTAATTACTGTTATGCGAGAAAACAAAAAAAAAATTGCGTCAAATGCCAGAAAAATGTCTGGTCAGCGGAAAATAATAACAAGCAAAACAAATTGTATTGTTAAACATAACAAATAAACTGTCATTGATTTGTTTTTACTGATGCATGCAAAATTATTTGTTTACCAGAATACAATAAATAAAGCTATCAATATAATTTTCAAATTATGCTGACATTTCAATACAAAACTGCAAATTCTTTTGCTAATACATATACATCATCTACGTGCAAATTCCGAAGTACTGATTCATAAATGACGTATGACACAAAAACGACTTACTCTACATAAGAAACATTGAAATACAAGCCATCAAAACATGGCTGGGTTGCAGGGTAAGCGCAATAAGGCACCGCGGCCTCAGTGAAGAGCATCCAAGGAACGAGAGGGAGAGGGTTTCGGGTATCGTCAGAGTCTGAGACTGCCTCTCCCCTCTCCCTGTTCCCTAGCAGAAGTCATTTGATGATTTTCATCTCACAAAAAAGCCATCAAAACATTTTCAGGTATTCAAAACGATCAACAAAAACAAATACACAGAACAAAAATTCAGTCAAACGACTCATTAAAACCAATCGGCGTTCTATTAAAAGAACGCGACAGGTTTCCTCATCAAGTGTACAATGATGAGCAGGCGCATGCCGCATTGACCAATCATGCGACAACACAAAATTGTATCTAGGTCCAACGACCGGCGTCATTATACCGCCAGCCACGGATGAATGAACATGTGTTGACAACGGTAATTTGCTCGCAAAAAAAACTTGCAATTAGTAAAATTAATTGCTGTGTCATTGTAATATTTTTTCGGGAGTACACATTATGCAAATAGCTTTTGTTTTTTTCGTCTGCCTGTCTGTCTGTGTGTCTGGGTTTTTGTATGTATGTTCTACTAATGATACCGTTCTCGTTATTGTTTTTTTTATTGTTAATCCATTTTTACTTTCGATGACGAGGTATGATTTAAGAATAGTCGATTGTTTTTTTTATCTTATTTGATTGAATAGATCAGACGTTATATTTTTTGGTCTCTTAATTAATTCCGGACGCGATCCAATAAGTAACATATACATAAACAAGAAACAATTAATTCTTACAAAAATGAGTATCACCACATAGCTATTATGAACGCATTCTGATACCACTACACTGAAAAGTGGGTAGGAGTCATTTTGACCCAAAAATTTCCAAATTAAGCACCAAATAACCAAGTCTTCGTCATATGTTCACCCTAGCGTCTAGAAATACATATTATTATCGACGATTCTACGCATGCGCAAGCCGGCTAAACGGTAACAAAATCGTCGCACACGCACCTCGCCCGCCATTGTACAAGACGCATTGTTATCCGCTGAATTGGTGTCAGTGGTACTCTTGGACACTTCTTTGTGAGATTTTAACGTTTCTGTAAAATTTCCAAGTAGATAACGGTTTTTAAAGTTATTTTATTATTTTATGCTCATTGCTTACTAAGTAGATCTATGTCAAAGTCATACTTTACTATATTTTACTAAAAGAAATGAGTTATTTTGAAACCGAATAAAATTTTACCGGACGGTATTTTTTTCAACGATTTGAAACCTGAATGAAACTAAATAAGTTGGGATCAGGGATCAGTATTGAGTTTCAAACAGGTTTAAATTTGGTCATTATTTCCCGTGAAGCCATTTGATGAACGATCATCTCTCCTAGTATTATAAAAAATCAAACATGGCAGCAAAAGACTTTTAAGGAAATTGCAAGCCAAAAATATCAAGATATCTCGTTGTATGCAACTTGCATTCTTATATACTCAATAATATATGAACATAACCAAATTAGTGTTCACTAGGTTTATAATGATTTGCAATTGCAAAATATTTTGCGAATCCAGTTTTTCCTTTCAACGTTTGCCTCGCAGCATGATTGCCTCCTGTATCGTGGGTGCGATTACAAACACTCCCGTGACAAATAGATAGATCCGAAACAATAATTAATGGATCATAAAAACAGTTAGTTGTCCTGGGTAACCAAGTCCGCGATATACATTACGCGACAGCCAGTTGCCCAGCCACCGCACTAACCGCGAAGTCTTAATTTTATTAATTAACACTACAATTGGAGCGGACGTTACATTGTCGAAATAAAACAAAATCGACTGACTCTGGTATTAATTAAATTATTTAAGAACGAGCTACAAGATGCGAATAACTAACGCTTGTTATGTTAAATGGTAACCTTAAAACAATTAGGCCTTGAGATCTTAATTATGATACAGATGAAGCAGATATTGGTGTCTGCACAAATAATGTAGAGCCGACACAACTGTATTTGTGACAATAAATTCATATGATAATATAATGACAATGTATGTGGGTAGGGGACTATATGATCCTTAGATTATCTTTTTTTGAGTGGGAATATCATGACATGACTTCTCTCGCTCGAGGTGGGACTAGAGAAAGTATCAAACTCATAATGACTAAAAACCAATCATTCTCTCATCCACCTAACCTCGTAACCACCCCACCACCCACCTAAACTCATCACGTTAGCTCTCTTCCTAAATCACGATTGAAGATTCATTGAAAATATTTACAACGAGAAATGCTCTACTAGTTACAAGTCATGACGGGACTCCTATTTATGAGCAGCGTACGCGTCGTTGCGATATCAACCGACTGCGTTTTATCAGTTAATAATATATATCACGATAGATAAGTACTAGGTAATAAAAGAAACTGAAAATTACTATTTGTCAAGCAGTTTACTAGGCTACATTTACTTTTGTTTTGGGCCTTACCAGCAAACTTCCTAAAATGGTGTAAAACGTAATAGCGCGAATTCTGAGTACACTATTTAACACGGCCAAACATTTGAAAGGACATTTTAGTCACACTTAATTAAGAGCTGTCTGTCAATGTCCTAAATGGGCAAATATCTAAATACCACACGCATCGCACTCCCGCCTGTTTTGGGCTGGCCCAGATAAACCGGACTATTTTTAGCCTTTCACAAAACACTTTGAAGTGCGAACATTACTTCCTAGGCTTAAATTATTATGAATATTAATTTAACAGAATATTTGTTATATTAATATTATAAAGCTGAAGAGTAGGTTTGTTTAAAAACGCTAATCTCCGAAACTACTGGTTCCAATTGAACAATTCTTTTTATGTTTGTTAGTCCATTTTTCGAGGCAGGCTATAGGATATAAAACATTACGCTATGATCTGTAGGAGCTGAGCAGGGTGAAACCGCGTGAGAATAGCTTGTAAATAATAAAATTAAATTGTACTTGATTTGTTTCAAGGGATATTTGTTAAGCTTAAGATTTCGGGTTTAATTATTGATTAAGAACAACTAACAAAACATACTGTTTCTAAAATATACAAACTTGTTTTACAATTATTGTGCTGAGTACTTATTGCTTTACAAATTGTCAAGGCATGGTTAGAGACACTTTAATAAAAAATGTTTAACAAATTTACTATCACATTATAGTTTATACAAAATGAAAAATAAATTTGTTGTTATGATTTTTTCAATGAGTAGAAATCATTGTCAGTAGTATTAGTACTTAGTCACCCGGACTCTGGAGTTTTAGGTACCCGTTTCTCACTCATAAGAGAGCCGCTCCAAAATCCGGGTAGTACCAAACAATACATCATCATGCTAAATTGGAACTTACAATTTCAATTTTATAAGTTTCGAAACACCAATCTGCCTTAAGCAAGCACGGTAATCAATGGCAATTTCTTCGGTGTGAGGAAACGCATTTTTTTCAACACAAATAAGTAATAAGTTGTCATCCAGAGAGGTTTGCAGAAGGTGCATTTACAAGTCCCGGAGAAACTATGTCTAACGTAGCTTTTGAATTTAAACCTTCTGTTTATGAATATTAACAGTCTTTTAAACCAGTTCTGGAAATTATCGTGACAAAAAGGTCTTTGACCTAATGATACTAAAAAAGGAACAATTATGAGTACGTCACAAAAATTTCCTTTATTAAATTATCATGTATACATTAGCACCATATGTTGGAAGGTAGTCATACTTAAATTGTATTACTTATCGCTTTTTTTTGACGGGGGAAAATCATCAAATGACTTCTCTCGTGAATGACTTCTCTTCCCAGTAAGAGGGAGGCAATGGCAATGGACCCCTTGAGGTAAAAAATATAATTATTTGAATACATAAAACGTACAGCACAGGTATACTTTTAACATACCTATTATTATAATATTTCAATTTAACGAGAATATAATCGACGTCACCGGTGGAGATTATTATTTATACATATTTATTCGCGTTCAATTTCACTCAGATCCGTTCAGTCGTTTCTGAGTAATTGAGTAGCAAATACGTAGACAAACTATCTTTTTGGTATAGCGTTGTTTTGACGTGTGAGTGAGGTTATGGAAAACCGATTAGTTTCTCTGCTCCCATCCTTCCCCTAATCCCTCGGTGTCTAAAACCCTTAAAGATGTTGATGGGTGTCCATATACGGAACCGATTGCTCACTATCTGTTGACCCATCTGCTGTTTGGCACTTTATCACATAAAAAAAAGTACTTCAACTAGTAATTGGGTAGTTTCCTAGGTCAAAAATAAATTAATTCGACGTTTCAATACAATAAAATATTGAAAAATAACAATACCTTCATTCATCGATCGATCGATACACTACGTTTTAGATTTTTTTTAGCTAATTATTAAATAATAAGTAAGCTATTTGACGCAAAAATGTTATGACGTCATAACTCAGTTTTTCATACAAATTTCATAGAAAAGTATCGTTATTGACGTTTGGATAAAAGTATTGAATTTGACTAATTGGAAACTATAGTATTGTCGAGTTGTATTGTGTTTATAGAAAACATTTAATACGTTGTACATAATGTAATAATATATATGTATATTGTGTATGTATGTCACAAACAACGTTATCTTAAATAGGGACTCAGGAAGTGAATGATGACAGCAATTCTTGCAGTAATGTTGCAATACCATAATTGTAATTGAAATATATGTACATAATTGTTTATTAGTTGTACTGTTTTGTGGTTTTGTCCGTGTATTTTATTTGCTAGTTAAATTCATCATAACAAATATAAATTCGCTAGCTGGGGTCAACGACATTTTATTTTATAGGGAAATGATTCGGAACAGGACCTGATGACAGTAATGACGATTCGAAAAATTGACAGAGCTTAATATATTAAGTTAAGCACGTTTTGTGTCTATCAAATAAACACGTTAAATCCTCCTTCTCAACCACCAGGCGAAATCGAAAAAAAATACACTTCTTAAGCCAGAATAAAATGGACTCTCATCCATTAATTAAATCATTAAGTCATCAAATCCATAGTGTGGTCTCGTAAACACACTGATAACTACTTCTTTTCCAAAAATGGAGACATTCAAAAAACAAACACACTGTATAGTACTTTTATTTTTTTAAATTTCGCCGCGTCTGCCTACAAAGCTTTGCGCAGTACAAACAGGGTGTTTCACATCCTGCTCAGCATAAATCAGTTCTTATCTTCCGTTCTTGAATGATTTAAGGAGATAAATTCTAAAGTAAACGTGTCAGGATTGAGATTAATTTCTTATGAAATACGTACAGTATGTCTTAAGCTTAAGTTACTTCCTTCTTTTGAACATGGTGTAGGGTATTAAGTCTTTTTATTATTAAGAGCTAATGAGGTGTCCCGTCTAGTACATAAATGTCTAGCCGAGTGGACAGAAACGGGCAGATTTATAATACTGGTAATGATAATTGTATTTTTTTTCTAGAGACAATATTTTTTCGTGGCATAGGAAACAAACGAGGATCAACTCATGATAAGCGATCAGCCATCAGAGGCCTTGCCAGCATTTTAAGAAGGACTACGCTCGTTTCAAGAATATTTAAAGGTCGTATCAGTTCGGGAATACCGCTGCCCGAAATATCATTACAAAGATTTGCTGTGCGAGGCAGTATGCGCGAAAATTGCACAGTTGTTGACCATCTATACGTTGGTGATGAAAGTGTTGTTGCGTGGATCGATGGCCAAAAGATGCGACGGGAATCAAACCAAACAATTTCTCGAAGTACTCCCTGTGGTATAGCCGAATAAAAGATTTTTGTTAAGGCAATAATAGGTACTTCATTAAATTAAAATAATTCATATTAAGAGAGCTTTTTTGTAAGTATTAAAAAGAATTTAATTAAAGTTGAAACCACAAAACATCAAAACTAAGGATAAGGTTGCCCATAGAAGTTTAATAAACTTTAAAATACATGTCTGCAATGGCTTATTATAACCTTTTATTAGATATGTAACTTTAAAAGTCACAGTATAAGGTCTAAAATAGAAAACTTCGCATCCCAGACTATGCAAATCTGAGTCATATTCGATAGTCCTTTGGCTTCATAATCTAATTTGTCGATCCTTGCACATTTGCTCAAGCTGCACGTACCTGATAACTCGAGGCTTCAATATCATTCTTATTGTAAACACATGAAGATCGATTTTGCATTGAAAAAGTACCTACAGAAAGACTTTTTCTATAACATAAAGATAGTGAAACAAGTGTACACGACAGTAATAACACATTGGAAGTAACATTTCATTTAACAATATTATAGAAAAAATATACCAAAAAACGTTCCAAACCTACCAAAAAGCAATTCCTTAGCAATGCAGACAGACATCCAAAACCAACTAAAGTATTAGTTGAGATAGATTAATATTGAATACAAATTAATTATGTAGTCAAAGACTTGATTAATAAATAAATCAAATTCTTATGTAAAATAGGTATAACTGCTGTTTGTTATATAATTCCTTAGTTCCGAAAGAAACTACTTTTGTTTGGGAGAGGTATTGTCAGACTCTTATTGACTAAAACCCACCCCGTTCCTTCTCCTGCTTGAGGTAGGAGTCGCGGTACGTGATCACGCTAGCACCCACAATCGCAGCTGAACATAAGCCTTGTTGAGCTCCATCGATAGTGATCTGTTGGGTCTCTGAGCACTCGCAGAACGCTACGCAACGAACGCTCACATCGGTCAAGAAAGAGGGATGGAGCTATACACCTTTTATAGCTTCATCCCTTTTTCTCGCCCGGAAGATTCACGCTTTAAGACGCCATGGTAGACCTACAGACATGGTTCTGGGCGTGCGGTGAGCTACCCTAACTCGCCTTAAGATGACCGGTGATCGTCGCGCGATCCTCGAAACATGGGGCGTCTTCTCTTACAGCTGGGGTGTGTAATTCTCTGCTAAGGGCTGTAGTTAAGTCATCATTTAAGATTTAGAACGCCATGTCGGACAATTGTGTCCAACGCTAGCGGATGATTAGCCTTCAATAGATTTGTCGGCAATCAAAGACTTAATGAGTCTGAGAACTGAAGCGGTAAGACTGCAAAACAATACAGGCTAGTATTTAAATTATAGATAGGTACCAACATTTGTTCCTTTTCATTAACGACTTGTCTCTGCATTGCTCTCATATAGGGGTACAATAATGTATTATTAGTGAATTGTAAAACAAATCATATTTTTTAGATAGAGAGTAACGATTGAGTTTCTTGCTCGTTCTTCTCCATTCGAAAATATAATTTGGAACGAGCACGTAGCTTCACTGACGAACAGACTGACAGACTACTATTCTATTTTGACGTTTCAAAAGTACCTATTTTGGTTTTGATTTTTTTTCTTTGTCCATTATTTTATTTAGTGGTAAACGATGTACGAATTTTGATGGAACACGCCTAGCAATAATCATTCTATTCACTCTGGTCTTGCAGACACTCAGGTTATAATACCCTTTGAGGATAATAGGACCTCTTTTAGTCTTGAATATTATAACGCCCGCAGCTTCCAAACTTCTTTTCATAGTACCCCTATTCTGAAGCTGTAATTGAGACTTACTAGAGAACTTTTGTATACTTTTTCAAACAAAATTCTTTTGATGTTTTTTTTGCTGTGCAATTTTTTTTTTGCTGCTTTTGTTATTATTACGCTATAATAAATCTAGGTAGTAGAACTCTCCAAGAATGGGTTATATATACTATACTTAACAATTTCCGTGGATTGAGTACTTGACAACTAATAAAATTAAATACTTTTTTCGAACTGTTTTCTAGTTAATCTGTATATATTTATTTTGCGTGACACTCAAAAAGCACATTACTGTCGAATGGACTTTCTCGACCTCAGTGATACCAAAGGTCTCACATGAAACAGGAGTGTCCATAATTCCCCTACACCCAAGGGCCGCAATGCCAAGGGGCGCTACAGCACTATATTTTCTTCGCAAAGGACTGTGATACAAGAAACCTTTCACAACTAAATATATAACCTATATATTTCCAATAACTTATTAATCTATAATTATTGACCTCATACGCCATTGTTGTATCGTTGCATTGACGCAAAAGGCTAAGATTAATCAAATTACCACTTGAGTATACGGAAAACTGTTTCCAACTCCGCGCCATAACAGTCAAAGTGTACACAAAGACAGAAATAGTTATGTACTCGGTCACCTTTTATGTGCAATCAACGGTATGCGCAGGCGCAACTTGTATAACAAAACCTAATCATGATTGTTTACAAAGAAAATTTTAGAGTGACTTGCTAAAATTTTCTCATCGATTTTTTTGTTATTATTTTTGTATTTTTCCTAGTATCGTGTACATAATATAGAGATAATAGTTACAATGCGTTTTTTAAGATTTTTCCTTAACTACATTTTCGCAAGTATTTTTTTAAACATCATGTAGATATAGGTAGCTATCAAACTGAATAACTACTCGAATTTAGCTCAATAGTGTGTTACTACAGAAGCCTAAGACTAGCAGTCAAGAGATACAGACTTGCAATATTTTTAATTATTAAAATAGTGGCAGAGAGGATTTCATGTCTACATAGTAGTAGTTATTTTAATTAAAGATCTTTTAACCTTAACATGAAGAATTTGAATTTGAATTAGTATAAAACCATGTCGCTTTTTCTGTCCCTATATCCGTATGTATGCTTCAATCTTTAAAACTACGCAACGGATATTGATGAAATTTTAACTAAAAGATAGATCGATTTAAGAGGCTGGTTTAGTGTATAATAACATCCATTATCCTTAAATAGTGGAGAAATATAGTATCAGCATTGTACTCGTGCGAAGCCGGGGAAGGTTGCTAGTTATAAAAAATAACTTTTATTTGTTAAAAATTCTTTGCAAAGAGCCTCTTTATCACATTTTATTTCTTGTTTGCCAGTATTTATGTTACAGTTTATCGTCCACACACTGATTAAACGTGAAGGGCAATAAAATCGCAACAAACCGCAATGAACTATTAAAGTCAAAGACAAATCACTTGATTTTTATTGCACAAGCCAAGCAATCGTTGTTCGTAATGTCATTCATTCATAATACGGTCAAAACACAATATGAATCTTAAAAAAGTTTTCTCTATCAATAATAAGAGACAAAAGCTTCTTACTCCAAAAACTAACTGCATAACTTATCACACTAACAAAATATAAATAAATATACTTTTTTTTGTGAAGGGAAAATCATCAAATGACTTCTCCCGGCCAAGGCCGGGCGGGAGTGAGTGTCAGACTCTTACTGACTAAAAACTCCCCTGTTCCTTCTCCTGCTCTGGGCCGAGGTCGCGGTGCCTCATTGCGCTTACCCGACAACCCCAGCTGAAAATCAGTCCTATAGTACTACTCGCCGACCGCAGACCCGCGCTTACGGTGGCAGGAGATCATTTCTCGATAATAAATATACTTAACTCTTGTATCAACCTAGTCTCTAATACGGAGAAGGTTTGAGCATGAACCACCACGTTAGCTCAAGACGATTTCGAACTTATAACTAGAATTTATAAGTCCATGTTTCCTCACGACGTTTTCCTTCACTGTTCTAATAAGTCTAGAAAGTACATACAAAACTCCAAAAAAGGTGGTTCTTGTCAGATTTCGGACCCTCATGCGTGAGAAGCCAAGATGTACGACATGAGAAGCCACGTCTCATGTCGTACATCACTACAAACAAAATAAAATAATGGAGCCATTTAAAGCTGGTCCAACGCTACTACAAGTAAACAGTATCGTAATATTCTTGTAGGACCGACACGATCACACGACCCTCCACACTATTCTATATTTGGTCACAGAGTGGCAGCTAGTTCCTCGAATACGCAAAATTAATGACAACTGTTCCGCTGCGTTTCATTTTCGTGTAATAAATCAAAATGAATATGGTCGATTTTAGTTAAATGGTAGTACTAATATCTGCCTAGTAATATTAAACTAATAGTTGTATTTGTAATGGTTGATGGGAACGAGAAGCATTTAAACATGTTATAGGAGACTTTAAAATGACATTTAAAAATACTCTTTTTTAAGCCCGGAAGTTCCCAATCCTTATATTAAAATATCCGATACCCTTATCCCCAAACGGCCGGCTGTCTATAGGTTTGCTAGAGTGACGATTCATCCAATAAAAAAAATTAAGAGCAAATGTCAGACTCTTACTGACTAAAAATCTGGGACCTGGTAAATTATGAAGCTTGCACCCGCAATTTAAAATTAATTGGCTGAATTTAAAATTACGTAAAGATAATTTGGCTAACTACTTTATAATAGGCTTATTCCCATAACTGTTCTACGTGTGTTCAATCGACGCTAAGGGCCCAAGAGCAGCATGCGCGTATGGTTTTTGTAAAGGTTAGAAACTCTTTTTGGAAAATTATTTAGTGACTTCTCCTATCCTAGGCGTGGCGACATGAAATCAAAGACTGTTACTGACCCAAAATATCCTAATTCTTCTGTGAGGCGGGTCGAACAACGGACCAAGTGGGCATCATCTTTAATGATCTGATGGATGTTTGAAAAGACTGGAGAACGACACAGCCTATCATTTTTCATTTGACCTCGCTTTGCTTTAACAGCTGGTATGGGATAATAATCCAGACACCATTTTAAATATGTACCCATACGTATGTATGTATAAAATAATAATTAGTCAGTCTGAAATAGGTTATCGCAACAAAAGATTAACATCAACGCTCTTCCGTTCGTCGGATGATTCATCGCGCCGGAAATCACGGAAGAATAAATGTATGGAGAAGCTTAAATTAAATGTAAAGCAAATAAAAATATAGCTTAGCTAATTTCTGAGTACAGAGGTGAAGAGATTTCTGTTGTACAATTAAGATGGCGGATTATTTGATGTGACCCGGGACACCATTTTTGATGCAATGTGGCAATTCATTCTATCCACTGACCAAATTCGCATTTAATTCTGTTTAGTAGTTTACGAGTTTAGTGCGAACAAAATACAACGCGCGTGATCAAAATTCAAACTAATAATATTCGTTCTTTGACTTTATTCTAATCCATTTATCCCAAACCGAACAGGAGATATTGAATAGAACCGTTCAGATATTTCACAAGTTTTAAAATAAAGTTTGGCTATAAAATATAAGATATCGCAATTGAAATCCAAGATAAACGTGTTTGCCGTAAAAGCTTTGAGCTGTTAAATGGAATCAATGGTTCATAGAAGTTTTATTGAGCCATATTTGAATAGACCATTTTCTTCTATCGAAAAAGTATTAAACCCATAAAAATGAGAGCACTATTTCCCAATCACTTTTAAGGCTGATTTCTCAATAGTCAGATAAATGTTATCTAAGGAATAAAATTGGTGCTGTCACTGTCTTATAGAAACATTCTGATGCGACAGCATCATAATTATTCCCCAGATAACTTTTATCTGACCATTGAAAAATCAGCCCTTAGTGAACTAGTAAAGTCATTTCTATTGTTGCGGTTTTAAGATTTTTTTGGCGTAGCTTAAGAGTGTTTGTACGCGATGAACTTGAAAACTGCTTAACCGAATTAAATGTGGTATCGATTAGAGGATAGATAGAGTTAGAGCATGCGTTTTGAAGAAGTTTCAAGCCAACAACACAATTGAAACTGTTGTAAAAATACTATTTAGTTGTTAATATGGCTTTCCCTAGTTAAGTTAGCCATAATGTAAGTAGTACAATTGGACGTAATTAATATAGTATTTATATTTATACTAATAACCTACATTTTCATTTCACTGGCCGCGATCACGCGATGTGAAGTCCTAAATTAGTTTAGATGACCTCAGTATATTACATAATACAAAGGCGAGTCGTATTTTTTTTTTTTATTTATTTCAATTAAATTTTTTTTATCTCACTCCAACGTTTGCCAACTAAACTAGCCAGATATTATCAGTTTAAATGAATATTATTTGTCGATACAGATTATATAAAAAAATAATATTTCCGTAACTGACCGTAAAAGGCGTTGCCGCTATAGAATTAAAATTCACCATAGAGGTACTGGCCATTAAATAGTGCACAAGATAAAAATAGCTCGCACCTTTTTTCTACGATCATGTTAAATCGATTACAATATAAATGCAACGGCAATACCGAGTCTCCCAATCGCATTCGAGGGTAACTTTACATTATTATTAAATGCACCGTACCGTAACCCTCCAATGCAGTTGTGTGACGCGAAACGCCATTGTCCCGGACTTTTGACAGCCAGCGAACCTTAACAACCTTTTTCCATAAACACCTGGTTTACACGATTATCAACTGTAATCCGTCGTGATAAGGGTAAAGGTGTGTGAAGACGTTAAGTTGTTTGGGTGTCGTCCGATAGGTCAGTGACACGCGACTTTTAGAACTCTATTCATACGCGATGCTCTGTAAACAGACTGACATCGATACTGATGAAGACATACCGTAGTAAAACTGGAGTAATAAAGATTGTATACGACAAAACCTTTTAGGAAATCGGCTTAACTTTAGTATTCTTTTCGTTCTACCAGTCCCATTAATTTATAAAATTACAGGTGTAGCCACAATAAGCAAAATCAGCTTCGTGATGCATGCAAGCTAGAAACAATATTATTCACTGAAATACGTACATAAATAGTAACTAAACTCAACAAGCCACAGATTATTCAAACACAAATAAAACGCATCTTTAAAAACAAACAACATCTATGTTTGGACTATTCGGAATTCGAATGCAACACGTGACGTGATACACTTTTTCATAACGGCATGTGCTTTAAAAAAACAAATGTCAAATGCGTTCGCGCCCTTTTTATTTTTTTACGCGCGATGACGCACTGTCTGTGAACTTCCTCCCATTGTGAGAATATCTGAAGCCGAGCCAGCCAGTTTGAGTTGCCCAATACGGTAGTCAAAAAAAATAAATGACAACCTATTTATGTCCTGTGGAAGCATACCACGCATCTAAACTTGAATCCTCGAGGAAAACCGAAGATTAAATACGCTGAGTTTAAAAATAATATCATATTGTTAACAATAATGTAATTGGATAGGTATAAATATCAACTATCACGTAACATTTTAATTTAACCCCATATTTTTATTGAATATAATAATTTGATATGAATAGGTATTCATTTATAAACATTTTCCTTCACTAATGATTTAATTTGTTTTCCATATAATATGGGAAAATCACAAAAAGTAGGTAGGTAATGTAGATGTGGTCATTTTTAGACAGCCTTGCTATAAACAACTATGTATGAGGTTTTGGATGTTTTGTAATAGTTAATTTTAGTTTTTTAATAATTATACCAATAAAGAGTATGTAATTAAAATAAGTATAATTACTGTACGGATACAATTAACTCATGAATGAACTGTGTAGTCAAAATTTTACAAACGAAATTGACCTGTGAAATCGACATAAGTACTGTTTTACGTTAATTTAAAGAATATCTAAATACTAACAAAAATATCATAAAAAGGCTTCTAGAGGTCAAAAACTCAAACCGGTGAAAAAAATTATACCTATACTCAGCAACGTACTAAAAGGACGTTATTGTTTTATAGTAATATAATACTGCAATTATCTCAAAACAGGTTCAATTTTACAGGTCACAAGTAATTTACGTAATATGAGAAAGCAAACTGGCCGGTGGACTGGACGACCTTGCCATAATAAACGCGTAAAAAAAAAGAAAAAATGTAGTAACTCTTGTATTGTAATTTATACGTCATTCCAATTCCAAATATAAAAATAATAGAAAAAAAAAGAAGTATGAATTTGGCTTATTGGACGATTCGCACGAATTTAACTCGCACGAAACGTGCGAATCGACTCCTTTAAAACATAAATTATTTTTTCTGTAGTCGATTCGCACGAATTTCATTTATTGGCGTGCGAATCGACACCCTCACAAATATGTAGTAGGCTATTCATTTAGTTCATTCATTCATTTAGTAGGCACACATTACATTTTAAGGTTTAAAAAATTAAAGTACAGTCGTATTCAGCCATCACTGAAATAAAAACAAAAAATAATCGAAGTTTAAACAGCAGATTAGAACAGAGAAGAGATTTACTTGAAAGTAAGAAAGATCTGTATGGAATAAGTGATAATAATAATTACTTAAAACGTGGCATCACTACATTTTTACTAATACAAAACAATATAAACATGACAGCAAAATTCTCCTATTACAGGAAAAATGAAAGAGAAAGCTATATATGATAGGTTTTTTTATAAAAAGTCGAATTCCTCACTTTTCTCCACGTATATTCACCACAGATTTTGAAATAAGTGCGATTCCTGCTATTGAAAAAATATTTCCTTATGCATGTATTCGAGGTTGTTTATTTCATTTCCAAAAGTCTTTATGGAGAAATACTGAATACTTAGTTTTAATTTTAATGCAGATATTGTTGATTATAGATTGTGTTTTTATTTTCTATCTATTACGAGTAAAACATATTTGACCTTTCTACTTCTATGCTCAAGTGTACTTTATCTTAACTACATTTCATAAAAAACAATATGTGTGCGAATAGCCTACTACATATTTGTGAGGGTGTCGATTCGCACGCCAAGAAACGAAATTCGTGCGAATCGACTACAGAAAAAATAATATGTTTTAAAGGAGTCGATTCGCACGTTTCGTGCGAGTTAAATTCGTGCGAATCGTCCAATAAGCCATGAATTTGTATAATGAATAAAAAAATAACGACGCAGAAATTACGTTAATTAAATTAAATTATTTATACATTTAGTCAGCACCGTATTTATTTCGAAGAAAGTTCGACTCAAAAGACCAAGATATTTTTTCTGTGAAAATTAAACAATTCTCCGAATAATATTTTAATTAGAATTGCTCTTTGAACATCATGTTCAAAACATTTCATTTCAAAAGAAGACGAGAAAATGTTCACGTGAGTAAGTCGTATATATTTAAATTATAAGACAAATACAAAATATATCCTATTAACTGGATTAACGAGGTCCAGACCTGGACACGCTTCCAGACATATGACTATCCACCTTCAAAATACAAAAGTTTAGATAGACATTTCTTCTAGCTTCAGCTCGAGTGAGTCGAAGTCATCCGATGTTTTTGATTTCCCCGTCAAAAAACAAATTGGTCATCCATGTGCATTTCCACTCGGATATCACGTTGTATATGTGACAACTGGCAATTTTTAATCGATTCACTATGCTAATTCGATGCGTACACTTCACGATTCCAACGGATCGTGCTTCGACCAGTATTGTTTAAAAACAAGACTTACAGTCTTAGTCACGTTTCAGAAATCGATAAAAACACGTATGTGTAGCTGATTGTTCAATTTAAATAAACTCTGTATCAGAAATAAATCAATTTGTTCAGAAACTTAGCGAAATTACGAAAATTAATTCGTATTTTATTATGTGTAATGTTTTATTAAACAAACTTAAAAATGAAAGGCCACAGCCACACATACGATGAAAGACACAACTATAAGTAAAGAAGAGTCTGAGACTAATAAAGGTATCTTATAAGGAACTGCTGAATGCGAGTCGCTTCCAATAGGCCTATTTGGAAGTCTTTGGAAGCAGCATATAGCAATCAATGAGCATTTTCTTTCATCCAAGTTAAGATAGAGAAAACCCTTATGTTTTTCTAGCGCAGGTTAGGCAAGTGCCTATCAAATTGATCCATATCGACAATAGTTCGCACTTTCATTGAAGTTATTTGACATAAAGAGAATCAGGTCATCAATTGTCAATCTAATTAAAGAAAGTAGCTTAGCTTGTATTCAAAATTAAATGAAAACTGTGTTGAATAGAAATGTCATTACCAAACACTTTCTCTGGACGTTTCTTGTTAGTGTCTAGTTAGTCCCACCTACGTGGATTTATTTGCCTTTTTGATTTCATTTGCACACAGATAATAGAACGATAATTCACTAAAATCAACAATATCTAATAGGTATATCGCCTATACAACAAAATATATATGCATATAGTCACGGTAATATTATTATAGATAGATATTATTATATAGTATAGCGACATTACTACCGGTGGTAAAGTCTTCAAACAAAAACGCCAATGAAGTCTTTCATTAAATCGATTACTAATTACCTTCGTCACACGTTTACCTATTTATAAGTCATTACATTCGTCACACGACTGTAAAAAATGGATTTGGATTGGTCATCAAATCCTTTAGTTCCGTTTCCTTCGTCTGCAATAAATCATGAGTCATTTAAACTGTCTATATAGTAATCTGGCCTTTCTATCTTAATTAACTGGGAAAAAACAATGAGAGCCCAATATTTAAAGTTATAAAAAGGAACAAAAAAAATATTTTTGGCAGGCCATAAACGACAGTGGCGCCGTTTGTTTCAAATCTGGCGCCGGATTCCCCGTAAAAATAAACATAAGTGCTCATTCTTCGCGTGAATAGTAAACCTGTGCAAAGATGACTATCAGCAAACAATAATTAACACCTAGCGTTATAAACACGTTTAGCAATGTTCACATGAATGGATGACTCACTAATTTTCCCGCCATTACTTTGTTTTTTTTACTCACTGAGAAATGACAAAGGAGTTTGTTTATTATGTAAGTGTAAGATTTTATGATTACTACAGAAGATAACCTTTTTTGTTTTGTTACTGTAGTTATAAGCTATTTAGATAGTGAATTTTCAAGCTATTTAGGTAGGAAATATTGTAATCACATTAGGATTTTGCAGTATTATTAGGTTTTTATAGCATAGTGTGTACTATTAGGCGAGATCTTCATTAAAAAACGTATCAAAAACACGGTGGCGAAAATTGAATATATCATGATTGGGCTACTAAAGATTAATGATGTAGGTACTAAAATCGAAAATAGTTTTATTCTTTTGTTAGTAAACATTCTTATTGATCTTTATTATCTGTGTTTTGGTCTATATTTGCATATACTTAGACCTGAATAAACTTTCATATCTTATCTTGTCACCTTGTCACGAATTTGACGTTTCTGTAACATATTATCTAATATGATATGATTGATATGCATATCGAAACTTGACAAAATACTTTATATTTGATATTTGTGAATGAATATCGAAACGAAGTGTATTCTTACAAAGAATGATCGCGAAAGGAACATGCCAAGGAGAAGAGAAAAGTAGGAGTAACATTTATATATTATGTATGTGCAGATACCTCTTTCACCAGTCGAGCAAAACCCTTACTAAGGTGCAAGCCCATTTACAGCAGAAGTGTCGCTTGAAAATTACATCAAATATAAACAGTTTGTTCCTGTTACCAATATCTCATTCTGCATGAGCTTTTAAGAGCTGCAGACCACCTCTGATGTGTCTTACGATGTGCCATTAGGACGTCAATCCGGGATTGCCGTGCAAATGCAATAAGCTTACCTTGGAGTAGGAACGGAGTGGTTTTAGTTAGTAAGAGTCTGGCACTCTCGCCTCACTCTGGGCGAATGGAAGTCATTTGATAATTTTCCTGGAGCAGGAGAAGGGACGAGGTTGATTTTATTCAGAAAGAGTCCGATACCCCTTCTCGCCCCACCCAGGGCTGGATAGGAAATTATGATTTCCTCCCCCCATAAACAAAATAGCTAACAATGTATTTGTTATCAATTTTCTGTGTACCAGGCTCGCATAATACAACAGGTGTTCATTATTCATCGCTTTTATAGTCACTCAAGTACTTAATTAGTGTCAATTTCAATTAACACTACAAATGTGAATCACTGATTCCCTAGTAGGTATTGTGTGGTCGTGGTCCATATTACCTGGTCTTTTGGTACGCGAAAATTTACCTTATTCACATACAAGTTTAAGGAAGTGCATTTAATACACTAGTCTTATAATTAATTTATAAATTGGTCTTGATTTTATGTACAATTTTAAAAATATATATAATATTTCACATTATTGAGCCGAGCAGCGGGTGCAACCGGGCGAGAGTAGCTAGTTTTTAATAACCTCAAATATTCGCACTTTTTTGTGAAAAAAATGGCTATGCACTGAAACGAAAATTAATAAAAAAACGCGTTATGTAGTATAGAGTATGACTCATCGAATGAAGAACAACAATGTGTACAGATTTATCAACAAACAGAACGGTAGCATTGTGCCTCCTTATCACGGGTTATCAAACGCCATGTATAAAAACATACCTTAAATATATTTATACAGTACGCAACTTTCTAATTGATTCCCGACCTTATTACAAAAGCAGAAAAATAGAGTATCTATTGAGGATACTTGACAGTTTCGAAAAGCTATACATGGTGCGTAAAACGAACACAAAGAACTTAATTATTTACAACGACAAAATTCCTTATATATTCAAAATTCTTATCATATTTAAATATTTAATTAAGTGAACTTTTTATGATAACCAACATTGTTTTGATGTTTTTCTAAACTAACAATGTTTTACTAATTAATTCAGATAACGAAGCGGCTGTATTTACCTATATTCTTTCTTCCTTCTTAACGTTGCCCGTTGCTACACCGACTACAGACAGAATTCGTTCTTTTAAAAGATGCTCAAAATCCTACAATAACCTGGTCGACTTTTCCGAACTTGATTTATTCGTTACTAAGCCTCATCGATTCAATCAATTGGGTATTGTCCTAGGTCAAAAATACATTAATTCGACGTTTCATTACAATGAAATACCGGAAAATAAGTATACTTTTATTAATGGATCGATCGATCGATACACTAAGTTTTAGATATTTTTAAGCTAATTTTTAAGAAATAAGTACTCTATTTGACCAAAAATACTATGACGTCATAACTCAGTTTTTCATACAAATTTCATAGAAAAAAAGTATCGTTTTTGACATTTGGATAAAATTATTGAATTTGACTAGTTGGATTGGAAACTACCATATTGCTTACAAAATATTAGTTCCACAATGAAACAATGAACAGCTGTTGTATTTTGTAAAATCAGACTAAGGTAATATAATAGCGTAACTACGTACAACGTACCTACGTAGTTTTCTTTGGATGCTTACTATAATCCCTAATATTCTTTTATTATTCTCTTTTAAGTGCTCTTTCTAGATTTTATTAAATGTGAAAACATGTATTTGATTATTAGTTTATTGTACCGATTAAATTTAAATTCCTTTGTACCAATACAGAAAACTAAAAAAATTGGTCTTCATATCCCATGCGTTTTTTATCATTATATATATTTGCATGTCCAGTTATCTTATGAAATCTAGACTAGGTCAACATAACTGATAGCCTAGTTAACATAGAACAAATGTACTTACTCCGGCCCGATTAGTTAAGACACCTGTCAACATGCACAGCACGTCGGCTTACGCTGGATGAATCAACGAGTGTGCAGCGGTATTCAAAGTGATTGTACTTTTTTGTATTTAGAACGATAATAAGAGACATCACAGCTAAGCATTCGATCAACCTAAGATAGACTGGTAGAAAATACCTTCGGCATAAAGTCCACCATTGTGAAAAAAGTTTTTATATAAATAAATAAATAAATACTTTGACGAACTTTGTGCAGGACAGTCCAAATTACAACGATAAAAGACTAGACAGCCCATATTATAACGAAACAAGTTCTTTAGCCATTTCCTAATGCAAAATATTCCATAACAGGTTCCAATAAACATAACAATGCAGTGACCACCACGCAACAGGTTGAGTATCGCAGTGTTAATGAATCAATGGAGATCTCAGGATGTGCGTGGGCGCTTACAATCAACGCGTTGGCGTTTGCGAAATAATACACAAGTTTCATTCAACATTAGGTTTTGCGAAATTTGTGCTTTCGCGATTACTTCCTGTTTCTGTGATGGCTACACACATTGAAGATAGATGACAAAGTTAAATGGAGAACGTCACAAATCCTTATCCACATCACGAAGGTGAAGTTTGCGTGAGAATAAACACGGATAGAAAATTCCAACATACAACTCCCTTCTATAGGATCTACCTTTTCCAATGTTAGAGAACTTTTAGCGCTTGAGACGTGCTTGTACCCAAAAGACGTTAATATCAATCATAATCGTCTTAGAGTAGGCAGAAGAAATTTGCAATTCCAACCACTCACAGTTCCACAATGACATCACTGGTATCATCATTATCATGATGGCGAGGTTACACAGAATCACCAGTAACATACGCATAATGAGTTTTATTGTCATGCAGAAGGATAAAAATACTGTCAACTATGTTGTTGTTTTTTATGTTAACGAGCAGTCGGATTACCTGATGGTAAGCAATCATCGCCGACCATGGACACCCGCAACAACAGAGGAGTTGCGTTGCCGACCTTTTGGGTATTGGGATATGGAGATTAAGGTATTGAGGGACTGGAAGGATTGGACATCCGGAAACCTCACTCATACGGCGAAACACAACGGTGTGGTTTTCTGTGAGGCCGTGGTATAGCTTAGGACGAGCCGACACATTTGTGTCGAAGTATAGCTCTCCCAAACTTATTTGTTGTTTTGAGTCTTTACCAAAAACTAGGAAAAATCTTAAGTTATATCTCAAAAATCAACAGTACATAGATCTGTACTTGAATCAAGTCTTACAAAATTCGCATTACCACCAACCCACCAAAGGGAAAGCTGCTTGCAAAAACGGTCGCCTTCGAAATCGAAACGCACTAAGCCTTTGTGTAGATAAAATCGAATCTGTACGCTATTCTGTATCGGACAAAAAATCTGGGTAATGAAAGTAGGTGACTGTTAACATTTCGAGCAACTTTAGTGGTAAACCACTTGACCGATTTGTAGGGTAAAGCCTTTCGCCCTTGCAATATGGGTCGTCATGACGTCACTGTCACCAATTTCATTGTTCAGATCCACCTGTAGCCCATGTCAGGTCATGTCTTTGTGAAATGAAGTCTTAGTGATAAGAGCTGACGGTTCAATTTCGTTTATACCTGGTGTTTCGTTGGTTTATTTCATCTACGTGCAAAATTTTCGTGTCCAAAAATCCGTAGGATTCGCATACTAGATAAACAAGAAAATTTATAAGCCTTAGAGATTAGGAACAGGCGTAATACATAACAGAGACAAAACAGCTAGTGAGTAACAGTTCCTTTCCCATGCACCGTGTCATCGCACCGTGACAAGTGCGTGTAATCAGCTTTATCGAGAAACCGAGCCCATCCATAATACTTGAGACTGTTTGATTCAGAGCCACTTTTAACTGTAACTACATCGCGAATGCAACTAATTGTGGACAAGTATTAAACTCCGCATGACTACATACACGATGACATTGCGAATACGATTCAAGTTCAAAAACAATACGGTTGATATTCAGTTGTGTAGAGTGTCTTATATGACGTTGTGTCGCATAAGAGTTACTTGTGAGTCAGCGTTCAATACGACTAGACGCCAGTTCTTGACCTCCCATTATTATCCGTGGTTTTCGCTTACAAACAGCTGTTACGGAC
Organism: Spodoptera exigua; assembly: GCA_902829305.4. Taxonomy (NCBI): domain Eukaryota; kingdom Metazoa; phylum Arthropoda; class Insecta; order Lepidoptera; family Noctuidae; genus Spodoptera; species Spodoptera exigua. Next base: position 3,573,058 of record LR824624.2, read on the forward strand.
AATTTCACTTCCAATTCGTTGACACTAGCTGATAATGATCGTATTACAAAATCGAGAATTAAGTGTTAATCCTTAGCAGCTGGTCGTTGAAGTTCTTAAGATTGTCGCAGGATAAGACACAGCTCGGGTTACAGATATGGAGGGCTCTCATTAGCTCTACATCTAGACACATTTAAGTGACTGGTTTTTCTAAAGTAACGGGAAGATGATATGGCGTTGTTTAATTACTATTAGTTTGTTATCTAGTATTTGACGATGGCAACAAAAATGTGCAGAAAAATACAACTTTCAGCAGAATGACTACATATAAAAAATAATCTAGAATAATTTCTGGGCGCCTGAGTCACCAGACATCTGACATCACAAATTCTCATCAAATAAACGTCATCGCATCCATAAGATGGCGCCTTCTCGAGAAAACATAAGAAACTTATTTGTTATGTTTTAGGGTATAAATGTTTTAATACTTCCAGAATATTCTATGCAGCAACTTGGGCATTAATTTTGTAATAAAACATGGTGAACATATGAATGTTTCCTTTGCATGTGAAACTATTAACTTAACTGCTGAACCGTAATATTTTTTATATCTGTTACTCTCAGTTATAAAATTAAGACAAGTCACTGACATGTTTTTATTCTCGTTGATTAATACAAGGTAGTTTTTTAACCTTAACATGATTACGGTGGACCGAATAACATCTCATTTTGCGACTGTTTTAATACTATTCAGTCTTATCTTCTATATATATCTTTCATTCACAACATACTGTCATCACTAGTTTCTATTCTATGTGCTTCTTTGTTTTTTTCTCTATGCTGTTCTTAAAGTCGGTCATTCTATTTCAGTACTTTTTTAAAGTGTTTCCCACCAGTTTTCTAGTTTTCAGCTTCACTTTTCTCAACTTCTGGACCAAAATAGCAATTGCGTTTGCAGTTGCAACTGTTTCCAGTTCGTGGTCTGCATTTGCGATAAACATAATAGCTATTTCTATACTCGTCTGTTGACAAACCTGTACCTTCAGTGAAAAGTGATACATGTCGACCCAGATCGGTTTTTATATTCTCTGATTAAAGTTATTAAAAAAAAATTAACTTAATTTCAATCTTATCCCCGTTGTTATAAGATTAAAAATGAATGAGTTTATTTTGTGTTCATTGATATAAGTAAGCAATTTTTTATCGAAATTATTGAGTAAAATAATACTTTTTGATTCATAACAAAGTGCTCCGAAGCGATGTTTATATTTCTAAAATGTATTTTAATACGACTCGAGTTACCACATCTTACGCGAAGCGTAAGCTTTTACTTCAAATTATCCAAAGTGATACAAATGAAATCCTATCACAAAACTTTAAAAAGTTTAAACAATACATTCTAGTGAAAAGTGCTACATTTGTACATGAACCATACAAACACAAATTTATTTTCATAAAAATATGTGACTAATGATACAACTACTAATCAAACAATTTACACGTTATTTAAGTAGCCATTATTTTGTTGTGATTACAAATTTAATATCAATTCTATTTTTAAGAACATAAGGGAAATAAGATACATGGTTACGTGAATAATGATATTATTATAGTAGAATCAAAACTGCATTGCGTTTTAGAACTAAATTAGCAAAAATTAGAAAAAAATACAAAGTACCTAGTGATACAAGTCGCGCAGCTCTTACGCACCCCGCTTCCCCACGGGACAGAGCGCGGGCGACGCGGGACGCGGGTTCTTTAGTCTCGGGCGTACGATGCGTAAGGTAAGACTTGTATCATTTCATTGTACGCTGTAGCTACCTTAATATGTTATGCAACTAGCTTGAAACTTAATTCCCAGCTCGTCGAGCAGCACAATGGGCCGGTACGCGGACGGAGAGTCCGCAAGACGCCCCGGCTTCTTCACGAGGACCAGTTTGCCTGTCTTCCACGACAGCGGAAACTGGCCTCTCTCCAAGCATGCGCTGAAAAGACCAATTAGTCGAGGCCTGAGAGGCTCCGAGGCCAGGACCCAAACCTTGGCATGCAGCCCGTCAGGTCCTGGGGCGGTATTCTTGGCGCTCAGCCGGCGCACCGCCACTCTCAAATCTACATCGGTCACTTCCGGAACGGGTCCCCCGTCGTCGTCGTTGTAGCCCGCATTGGGCATTGCAGGAGGCGGAGACATAGTGGGAGGCGTGTAACCTATCTGTGGTCGGGGGAATAGCGCCCCAACCACTTCGTCCACGACCTCCTGCCGGAGACTCTGAGTCAGTGGGGGCGCCCAGGTGCGGAGCTTATCACGCACCATGCGGTAGGGGCGTCCCCACGGGTCTCTGTTCAGAGTCTCCAACATCTCCTCGCGGGCCCGATCTTTGGCCCGCCGGATCTCCACTCTTAGGGTGGCCTTCGCCGCCCTGTACTCCTCGTACAGCTCCGCCTCTCTGGACGCTGAAACCGGCGGATACGGAGCCTGCGGTGCCTGGTGTATCGGCGTCGCGCTGCAGTGCACTCACCACGCAGAGCAGCCAGCTCCTGCGACCACCAATACACCTAGCGCTTGCGTTGGCACGGCCGGATCCGGGGCATCGCCACGTCGCACATCCTGAACATGGCGTCCTGGAGCCATCTCGCCTCCTCGTTAACGTCGGCAGGCCTGACCGGTGGTATCACCCAGGCCTGCACGACTGCGGCTTCCAGGAAGAGCTCCCGGTCCAGTTGCTGGTTGCTGCTGACTGGCGGGTCTGCGGACTCGGCGGAAACGTCGAACCGTATATACGGGTGGTCCGAAAACGTCTCCACCTCCTCCATGACGCGCCAGTCGCCAACGCGTGATGACAGAGCGGGGCTAGCAAACGCACCACTGACTCGCCCCGCATCCGTATGCACGTGGGGACAGAACCCCGTTTCAGCACGACTAGGCCTGTCTCCAGAGCCCAGTCTTCGACCATCCTTCCCCGGACATCAGTGACACGGGAACCCCATGCCAAATTCTTGGCATTGAAGTCCCCGAGGACCAGCACGGGGAGGGGACGCAACCCGACGACGACGGTGACTAATTCCCTGAGGGAGTTGTGGAACTCGACGAGAGTTTTCTCCGAACCGAGCCGCGACGCAACCCCTGCCTCGCTGAGGCCCTTCAGGGGTTGGGGTACCGGTGGCGGCCGACGAGATGATGGTCACCGAGCCGTCCAGGTCTGACAACCAGTGTTCCCTGGGTGGAACGAAGTACGGCTCGGAGACCACAGCAACATTGATCGACCACTGCGCCATGCTCTGGAGCAGGAGATCCTAAGCAGCGGCGCAGTGGTTGATGTTCGCCTGGAGGAGGCGTAATGGAGCCATTATTGGCAGTCCATCACGACCTCCTCTCTGGCACCAGCGACAGCAGCAGTCGCGGAGGCGGTGGCGACTGTGTCTGTATCGACGGGAACGGCGGGGGCAGTAGAGGCGGCAGAGGGCCTAACTTTACCCCTGGGCTTGGCGGGGGGGAGCAGGTTTTGCCCCCAACCCGGTGATTGGCCGGCTTACCAGCCGCAGCACATACTACGCAGTGCAGCGGTGCAGTGCAAGTGCCGGCCCTGTGACCGGGCTGACCGCAGCGGAAGCAGCGGTCGCTACGGTCTACCTCCGAGGTGCATTTGGCACCCACATGGCAACCAATGAGGCAACCATAGCACCTCAGAGGCCGGGGCTCAAGCAACTTCACCTGCGCCGAGACCCAGCCCACCAGGAGTCTTTTGCCCTCCGACAACTTTTTTGCCGCTGTGACGGTGCAGCTGACTACCACAGTCCGCAGCCCTGTGCTCACCGGGCGGATGGTGCCTGCCTTCACCTGGTCCACAGGACACTCCCCCATCCTGGCGACAGCGGCCGCCACCTCATTCTCCGTCACAGAGTCGTCCAGGCCCATGATACTTAGCTCCAGGCATTTAGTGGGCCTGGACACGCGAGCCTCGTCCGCTGCAAGGCACGCCCTGAGCTTCTCGGCTAGGGCGTCAGCGGACGACCCGCTGGCCGCGCCGGGGACCTTTAAGAGACGGGCTCCAGTGGCAGTGACCCTCACTGCGAACCCGTCGGGTGCCCCAAACTCCGCAGGAGATACCGCCACCTTCAACTTTTTAAGTACGTCCCCGTACGTCACCCCCTTATTAGCCGCGTCCGGCTGTAGTGTGATGACTACAGCCGAAGATTTGGGGGCGAGGAGCATTGCCGCAGCGCGCTTCTCCTTGCGCCGCTGCTGCCGCCGTTGCCGCTGCTCTTTCTTGCGGCGCTTCCTCGCCTCCTTAGCGACCCTCCTCGCTTCCCCGGCCACCTGCCACTCGCCATCGGCACACAACTCCGATGGGGTGGGCGCCGCTCTGGCTGGATGGAGCTCTAGCGGCTTCACCCCTGCGCCTGCGACTCATCGGCGCCGAAGCTGAAGTTGAAGCTTGCGCTGTCAGAGCCGCAGGTGCCGCCTTCGGCGCTTTCGCCGGCGTAGGCGCTTTCGCCCCCTTCTTCGCCGGTGCCTCAGCCCGAGCGCCGCAGCTGGTTGAAGGCTATATATAATATATATATTAATATCTGATGTTTAATTTTTGGAGACTGATTTCATAAGATTAAAGACTGTTCAAGATTAGTTATAAAAATTATGAAAAGTTATTTTCTTTTTATAAGAAAATTATATTGATTTTTGAGACTGATTACATACGATTTAAGACTGTTCAAGATACAAAAGTAAAAGAATTGTTTGTTAAATAAACGCTTTTTTAATTTAGCTATTATTTTATTTTGCTATAAACATACTTTTAATTTTTTTTGTAATAAAACCGTTTGAAAATAGTTATTACTTGTATCAATAAACACTTCGATATAAACAAAATGTATCAAAATAAATTTTAGCTTGTAGCATTAATCACTCACGAGTTTGAAAAATACATTGGTGTTTAGGGGTACAATTGAATATTTACGTAGGGATTTTAAATAAAACAATGAAAAAAGGTTGCTGATAATCAAAATGATCATATTAGCTTTACCACTTTTTCTCACAACAACTATTTGCAGACAAAATATGCCAAAACACAAGCCTTTTAACATTTTACACAAAATGATAACTAAATGTGTAAAATAATTCATTTCATTATACATTTAAATACACAAAAATAAGCAAAGAAAACTAAAGTGTACGGTGATATAACTGGCTATTTTTACTAATTACTTAAATTCCGTGCAAAATAATTTATTTAAACCAAGCTCTTTGTAATCTTTATAATATTATCTACACGTACCACATATCGCTTTTTATTTTAGAACGTTAGAAAAATAACGAGATTTTTTTAAATCTTTAACCTTAAATTACTCGTAACTATGATTTTCCACTTATATCACTTTTCACTGAAGGTACAGAATTTCGTCTATTTAGCAACGTACACACTCAACGAATTATTTTCCGTCTCCAGTCTCAGGTTTGTTTCTCACAGCCACATGTAAATGTATTTTTGCTATAACGGTCACATTACTGCACAAAGAATTAGTATTCAGAATGCATTCAACAACAACTAGATCATGTGATTTGTGTTTAACATTAACATTAAAACTGTGTGCATAACATTTACACCGTTTGTGTTCAAATACTCTTTGAAGTTTTACCAACAACCTCGTTTTTGGTCGAAGGCAAATTCCTACCTCATGTTTTAACGTCTAGTAGGTAAATTACCGACAGGTTACTGAGATTAGGCAGCCCAATAGACCAAGAGACAAAGACAAAGACTATGACTAAGATACCAGGGGCACAGACCAATTGGAGCAGAAGAAATAGCGGGCTGGTTTTTGATCAGGAACAGTCTGAGCATCCACTCGAAAAAAAACAAGTATGACAGATAAACATTAATTTTACCTCAATATTTACTGGAAGCATAGAGACATAGTAAATAAATTATAGTTTTGCTAATTTAAAATTTGAAAGCCAACCAATTTGACGTGTGTTCTTTATATTATAAATTTCTTGGTACTTATAGAGTATAAACGAAATCTCTTTGATTAATGATTATCGATGATATCATTACTCTTCTTCCACCAGACACAAGTTTTCAATACTCCTCGACCTCTTACTTTCCAGTTCAGTTTGTCTAGTATATGGAAACGAGTTCATTGAGACTTTGACAAAGCGAATTCGGATATCTCTACTTTTATATCACACTATAAATATTCTCCTTCTTTAGTAAAACGACTACATCATACGTATGTAGATGTAGGTATGTTATACAATCGAGTACAATATCGTTGTTATAACTTAACGAGCTTCCGTAGCCATCATTCAAAAACAAAGCGGATATTAATGGAGAATGAGGAAGGGGCAATTATAAAAAAAAAAGTATGTAAACGCTCCCAATTTCCATGGTTCCAGACCGGTGGTTTAGGCGAGTCAAACACGACTTTCACTCATAATTAGTAGGGTACATATAATCTAGCGTATGGCGCACACTTCCACGGCAATTTTCTTTAAGGTTGTGTGCACCAATGTAGTTTTTAATGCTCAAACCTTCTTCGTGTGTCAAAAGGCCTTTGCTCAGCAGTGGGCACTTGTAAGCTGTTAATGATTATGATGATAATCTGGTTATGTTTACAGCAGACACTTGTCTAACAAGTCTTTTTACCCTGTCTTTGGTCTTATTCTCGTCTTCTATTACAGGCAATTTGAAGACAAAATATATTTTTTTTAGGTCATTTTCCCCGAAACAGAGACGTTTGCCATGAATCAGCGGGTGATTTAACAGCCACATTAGAATATCAATTTTAAAATAATAAAGTTTTATAACTTGTTATTAATGAACCCATTGGATACTAGAGTTAAACCCTATCAGACATGACACATAGACTAAAACATAAAACTGCATCGGATTTCCTGAAAACCGTTAACAGCACGTAAGGTGCGTTTATAAATAGACGATTAATCGCATGCAACGATCACGATCGCTACATGTTGCACGACTTTATTACGCGTGGACATCAAAGTAGGGTATAAAGACGCAGTCGCAAGTTGCGACACTGACATCTACGTGCTTGCTGTATGGACAGGTCCACTCAAAATTTGAGGGGATCTTTCATCCAAAGACGACTTAAGAATGAAGCATAGTACTTCCAATTTTCTTTGTCTGGACTTCAAAGGAAAGTATGTCCTTTGAGTTTTTTTAATATGAGACTTAGTTTATTTTTGACTATCTAATCTCGCGCTTTTTCACCCGCTGCTCGACTCCATTTGATCGTAGCGTGATGTTTTATAGCATTCAGGAACATTAGCTATCTATTAGTGAAAGAATTTGGGAAACCCGACGCGCGGTTCTAAAGTTTATCCCCTAAATACGAATTACAATTATTACCTCTTTATAATAAAAAATATGAATATTCTGCAGCTTAATCACTGCATGGCGTATTTTATTGACCATGTAGTCCTTATTTGACTGTCATGCGTCTGCACTGGTCGTAATAGGCTCTCGCATTTTATATTACTCATGTTTGAATTTAAATGGCCGGATAACATGTCGGAAACGTCTATAATTAGCACCGTATATCGATCTATAGTTCCGGTAAACTTCATTGAATAACCGTATTAGTAATAAAAGCACGTTTGTATAAATATGTTTTTCTACGAAGCTTTTGATGAAGTGTGCCATGGTAGATCTAGCGAGTGCACGGAGATGTGTCCTGAGAACATACATACTTGGGAAATCAAAGTTAATAAAGTAATTGCCTAAGACAATGGAGATAAAAGAACAATTTGTAACTACCAGAAGAAATTCAAACTGTACCTTTCAAATTAGAATCTAACATTGACAGATAATAAGTGTAATTACTTTCATAATAAGATACAATAACCTTTTCCTCGATGTTTACGGCATAATATTAACTTTTTATACTAATAAATTACGAAAACTAATCATTTTCGTAGTTGAACATTTGTTCAATCTGACTATAGGAAAACCAATATTTTCCGTATATGTATGAACGAATCGGTTCACCTGATCAGACAAATATCGTTGTATAAATTCATATTTCTTTAGTATTCATTCTCCTTCGTTTTTTATCATTTAAGTACTTAACCAATCCGCAACGCTACACTTATTCGAAGCTGCTGTCAACTTTAATAATAATAATATCCCTATTTATACAAGCGACTCATGCTCCCGCGCCGGCCGCCAATCATCAGTCCCGAATGGCGCCTAAACTCGGAGCCCCGGCAATCAAACCACATCAGTCCATTCAATAAAGTTTAATCACGCGACCAAATGATCAACAATACATACAAATAGTATGACATCCGTTTATGGAAGCTTGTTATTGAATCTTAAACTACATTTGAATTCTCAATACACCGAAAAGTATCTACTACCTTTAGAGATAATCGGACTAAGAAATCCAGCGATGGATCATTGAAGGAAGAATCATCTTTAACTATGATTACATAATATTGAATTCTGGTATACATCGTAAAGTTTGACCTGGTTTTGAGAATTTTAAGTGTTGTACAATGGGCAATGGATGGAGTATTGTTAGCAGGAACTGTTTGAACTTATGGCAACGTCGTGACACTAAGCGCTATTGTTGGCGTACAATAGATGATATTAGACACCTGTGAATTGTTTGACAATGAACTGCTTGGCGACCGGCTACGGAACGCGTAGGAAAACACGTGTGTTTGTATTGAGAGAGCGGACTTAAAAGGAGGTTAGCTTGTTTGATAATCAAAACTTATGTTGACCCCTTAACAATTCTGGGTGGTAATAGAACTTGGTAACAATTTACTTTAAAAGGCTGTTGCCTCTCATAATTCTTTTTGGGAATGGTACTTCATATGATTCAATACAAATAAGCACATGTTTACCTTTCATCAGTCAATCATTCCATTCAATTTTAATCACAAAACAGCAACAAGACTGCTTGTAAAATTCAGTGGAACAAATCGAAATTGCTTTAAAAGAACATGTGCCATTATGAGTCATCTTTTTTCTTGATATTGCAATTCACACTTTATACTTTTTAACTTTATTGCAGTTGTTATTTCCATAGGTACATTTTGGAACTTATTCTATGGCATCTCATTCAAAATGCTAATCATCAAACACCATAACATCTTTTTTGTCTTTAACATAATTAGATAGATAAAAGCCATGAATAAATTAACTTCGATCTCCTAAATCACATCCTCCCTATCCGACCTACTGACTGACTCATTCACTTAATCAATTTGATTTGTTTTAACACAGTTATCGCTATGGTAATTTGTAATGGTAATAAAAAGCCTCCGTTGACTGTATTTGGAACATAATTTATCATTTAGTAAGTCACGTTTTAACTATAATTTGTACGAATATTGGAAGAATAGGCTTTTGGCTCATTGTTTTTTTTTTTTGCATGCTGAAAGCAGACCAGATCTTCTTTCAAATAAAAAGAAATTAATTTTGTGCCGATTGAAAGCAATGCATCCAATGATAACCATAAGAACTTTTTCTACCCCTTTAATATTCACTTTTATACTAATACTATCCCTCAACCTAATATATTACACGACTTCGCTATTTAGGTCAATATTCAAATCCCTAGCGACCGCACAGTAAGGTGCCACAACCAAAAAGGTCCAACAAAAATACCGGTGCCATTTTAAAGTTTATTTTGCAAAATACTTCGATGGGGATCTCATAATATCCATGAAAAATTGCTGATGGAGACGATATCTTCAAACTTGGCAGTACAAGATTGGCTTTCTCCTCAATTTGCGGTATTACCATCTAGAGTGCACTGCGAGTATTGCAACACAGATGACCTTTCAGTGCAGTTTAAGCAACGATATATGACTTGCACCAAAAAAAAATGAAATAAAATCATTTGCGATTACAACTTGAAACTGTTTCGTGATATTGAGTTGTGCGGCCATTTTTTATTCGAGCTTGAAAGATGAACATATTTTTTATATAAAAGCCGCCAGGAAAAACATTAGCTTCTGACTTTGTTTGAAAACTAAGTGGCTGGCAAGATTTGCTGAGACACACACAGTTACTTCGCAATCAAACAAAAACTTAAGTTCAAATTTTAAGATGAAATTAACTAATTTTTAAACAGTACTAGCTTCCGCCCGCGGCTTCGCCCGCCCGCGCAAATTAGTTTTTGTCAATCCTGGTCCCTTATGTCTAAGAGACTCTTACAGGGGCCAGCCCAGGAGTACCATTTTCAAATTCCACACTTCTTGTGGAATTTGAAAACGGTACCCCTCTTGCTCATTGCTAAACATAAGCGGGTATTGTAGTGCGTCATAAAACTTATGTGTGTCGGACACCCTGATCAATGTGTTATCATGGGTTTGAAAAACAATATCGCGCGATGCGAACTGTTCACCACACACCATGGCGGCGACTTCGTTTAATAAGGGTGCATTATAACGTCTTTCATGTTCCCCGCTTGGCGTACGATCTGCGAGTATTACTAATTTTGATTGATTTTCTAAGGCTGTTTTGAAGGTGTTAATGAGGTTATTATGTTCGTGCAACATTCTTTGAATTTTTAAAACAATGTCCCTCTCATCTCCTTCAATATTTTGACATCAACGGTCAACCTCACTGTTTTCGTCTCCCATAAAATAAATCTGTAGAAATTATGGTTGATCATTGTTTGTAGAAAGCAAAGAACCAATCCTATGATAAACTTGCCCTTGTACCGTAAATGTGGGTGAAAATCCAGGCATGATGACAGGAAAAATCGCCGAGATTCATTGCTGTCCTTTCTTCTGTCGTTGTTTCTCGGGGTCACCAAGCGTTGGTACGAATACTTTACCTCCAGAACAACACATACCTAGGGTCTCTTCCTTCCACTTGAGTGCCTCACAGTGTCTGCATTTATTGGCCATTCTGCCTATGAGGACTAATCGATGATTAAAGTAATCAAGTAACAGATCATAATTAAAAGCAGCATCGGCAAATGCCTCCCACGTATTCATACGTCGTATGCGTACGTCACCTTTCTGCTTGCCGCTCGGCATTAATTAAACGTCATCTACGTGTTTCTTCTGCGGCTATGTACGAAGCATGACGATCAGCATCTAAGATTTGGCGAGCTTGGGTGTGTTGAGAAGTCTCAGCAGCTCTTTGATCCGCGTGACACTCGGCATCAATGATTTGGCGAGCTTGGGACTGTTGAGAGGTCTCAGCAGCTCTTTGAGCCGCGTGACGCTCGGCATCAATGGCTTGGCGAGCTTGGGTCTGTCGAGAAGTCTCATTCCAGTGATCTGGCAAGTTTAGCAGCCCGAGCTCTGCTAGAGCTTTTAGCTAAATTGGACTTTCGTTTGCGACGCATCGTAGAACAACATAAATGAAATGAATCGAACAAAACAGATGTACAGATTAAGATTTATTATATTAAAAAACCTTTGTTCACCCTACCTGCACTTACTTGGAATAACTACTTATTTACAACCAATGCAAAAAAGTAGGATGCTATTAGATTAATTGAATAAAAAAAGGAAATAAAAGCAAATCGTATTTATATATAAGTAACGGAAATTATAAATTTAAATATAAGTAACGGAAACTATCTTACCTACTTGTAACGTTGTTACTATGAACTAAAAGAAATATAAGTATGTGCAAAATTTTTTTACAGGATCTAATTAATAAAAAACACTTAAAAAGTTAGACGAAACAATAAAATAATTTTACTGGATCGAAAAATGTAATTCTCAAAAGCGCAAATTTCTTTTATCGCACCCGACACGACAACGACGTCTGTCCTCACGTGTCTGTCCGTTCGGGTAGACATAGTTAGATTCGTGCGCTTCCCCACCACACGACAGCGCCGCGCCGCACTTCGGCGCGACGCCGACGACAGCGACGGCGATGCAGAGTGTTCATTAAAAGGAATTTATACTTCAAAAGTGAACTATTTTGTAACTTGATACACACAAAACCCTCCTAAATTACATGTTCCTAGGTTCAATAGTTAAGATTTCGTATACCTACATAAAGGTTGGCTTTGTAGATCCCGTTCCGAATCCGTTCCGGGAATCTTCAATTCATCCCCTATTTCACTACATATCACACTGATAAAATTTTCAAAATGCTAGTTCCAACGATTTTTTGTTTCTTATGACGTGATATTTGACGAAATTGCATACTAACTTTCAACCCTTATATCACCCCCTAGCTGGTCAAAATTTCAAAAATGCTAGAACAAATATTTCATATTTTCTTATCAAGTGCTTAAATACTAAGTTTTATGGTTTTATCTTTAAAAAATAAGAAATCCCATACAAAATTTTAACCCCTATTTCAAACCCTTTATCCCTGTTTTTCGAAAAAAAAAGTAGCCTATGTTCTGTCTCAGGGTCTAAAGATTGTCTGTACCAAATTTCATTAAAATCGGTTGCGAGGTTTAAGCGGGAAAGCGTAACAGACAGACAGACAGACAGACAGAGTTACTTTCGCATTTATAATATTAGTTAGGATTTGATATTTTAGCCCGTTCAGTTTTATACACGTAAGTTTGTACAAATACGATCTACAAAAATGTTTCTGGAGTACCATTTTAGCTGGGTAATTACTTCAATTTTGACATTACAAAAATTTGTTTAATGGAAATAGAGCTTATGAGTATTTTTTGACGAGTCATTCTCCATTCTCAACTACCAGACTTAGCCACAAAAACAAACTTAGAAATGGATAAAAAATAACAGCAATTCATAACTTAATTGATATCAGAAGACAAGTTAGACAGTTCCTGACAAAACCAACGAGTTGTAATACCTATCAGTTAAAGTGCAGTTACTTAGTCCCACATTCATTACTTAAGTGTTACGTTAGCGAAACTTACCTAACTGGGCATTAAGGCCGCATGAATCAATTCATCATCGTGAGAAGTGCTTTACTTTATTTTAATTTGTCTTTTACAGCAAATTATGTTAGGAAGAAAATAAATAGCGAAGAGTTTGATGCTGTTTGAGAAGATAGGATTTCACAGATTTCAGCATATCGACTATGTGAATATAGTTTATTATTAATTTTTAAACCTTTTTATGGAGTTAGGAGGCAAACGAGCAGACGTGAGCTATGGTAAGGAATGAGCGCTGACCATGGCTACTCGACAAAGGAGTAAAAGGTGTGAGCTTTTTGAGAAGTGCGCTGTTTTCTGTGTCTTTACCGTTTTTTATGAAAATAAGATTCAAACTCGCCGAAACGGAAACAAGTGCATTACCAGCCTTTTAAGAAGGATTAGCTCTTTTCTATACCATTGATAATAAGCGTATATAAACTAGAAAGAAATGAAAAACCTATTATGATGGATTGTATGTAAAAGAATTGTAGAAGCCACTTTGAATAAATTGAAATATATGTTGAATTTATTGAGTTAGGTACAAACATCTTATTAATAAAGACTCAAAATTCATTATATTTAGTATACCAACAATTTTCCTTATAAGAAATTCCCTAAGCTTCTCTCATTCGCTGGAATTTAATTAAGGATTTTTTGCTTATGAAAGCATATTATTCAGCAATGAAGAGCTGAATAAAATTCCATCTGAAAAGAATAATAACCATCGGACTAAGCCATAGCATTGAAATTAGATTGGGTCGGGGAAAACTGTAATTATCTTTAGGGATTGGATTGGGTTAAGCCAACCCAATTCTACAACATACTATGATAAACGTTAAATGTGGTTACAAATAATAACACTTTTATTCTAAAATAACTAAACCGATTCAGATTAATTTTCGAACGTGATCAATTTGACCATGGTAATCGAAGCAAAGCTAGCTTGTGCCAGCGGCTTCCCCCGTAACACCAGGGTAAAAATTAAAAAGCCTAAGTTTTATTTCTGACTATCAGATCCGTTTTTCGTTTCTACGTGAAGGAGTAAAGAAGTATTTTTTTTCAATCACCAAATTACTTGTCCTGCCCTGGATGGATGAAAACTTTTTCTTTTTGAGGGGTAAGCACTAAATGACTTCCTTAACATTCATCCATTTATATATACTAACTTGTAGGATTTGTGTCATCGTCTACTTAATTTCAACATTGTAAGGAATACGGGTACTGAGTGCTTACTTTAAATTGAGACTTCCTCTGTCCTAGTCTCGTTAAAACAAGAGACTAGCATGGGACCAAGAGTGCTTCGGAAGGGAAGCGCTCAATTTAAAGGAATTATTTTACCTTTCGGCCTTTTTCTAGGTACTTATGTCTGTTAGACTCGTTTTTTGTACTTACGAAACATCGTAACAACATGGGATTAGCGGTATCTTTGTATCTGATTATATAATATAGTTTACCATTCCCTATATTTTGTGTACAGTATATACCTAGATAAACAATATTTTTTACAGGCTTGAGTGACCTGGCCAACAGCTAGGTGTTCCACAGGGATCGGTCCTTGGACCACTCCTGTTGAAATTCTCCTCCTCATTCACGCGATGAAACAAAACACAATCGTTGTTTCACGTTGGTTTTCTATGAGAACTTAGTCACTTAGGTTGAACCAGCTTACATGTGCCGAATCAGGGATCTCCCACATTCGCTAGTAATGTTTAATTGTGGTGGGAGGGCTGATTATAACACTGATTATTACTAAAAAAGTTAAAAAAAGGTTATAAAAGATACGCAACATTACTATATACATTCTCCAGTCGCAAACTTACAAGCTAGCTTGAAGAAAAGCAAACATTTGCCAAAATTCTTGGGAGTGCAATTTATAAACGTGCAATGCAGTAGCAGGTTGCCCAAAGGCATATTTATAAGTCCGATAATACAATTGAATACGGTTCACGGTCGGACATGATGCCAAGAGAGAAGATCTCAGCTGAAAACATATCATATTTTTATATCTCTCTATTGTTCCTTATTGGTATTTACGTTATGATTTCATCAATTGTAATCTAAATCTTAAGGACCAAGCAAAAATAGTCAATCACAAATAATGGAGAACAACGTAGACTTATTGTATACTTCTTTTGTGGAAAAACGTTTCAAATTCACATGGGCAAGAATAGTCTAGTCAAATACTATAATTTGTAGAGATAATTTAATACTACATTTTCCTGGTCTTAAACATAGCCGAGAAGTAAACATAATAAGGTTTAGAACATACTAAAACTCCTTACTTTTAATTAACATACGCCACTGACACATAAAGTCATAAAAAACGTCGTAAATATAAAGGAAAACGGTCAATTTTCCCTACCGACTGAATCATGGTCTGTCAAAACTGTTTACGCAATTACAGGCCTTATAAACAACGCTACAGAGTTCATTACATCCTTGTTTACTATAAAGGAGTTAATGACCTAGGTAGTTAGATTTTCAGGAAAGTCTGTGTCATGTCAGGTTGGATTTTGTTTTGAGCTGCAAGCCGTAAATTTTTCGACAGATTACCAACAGGTATTCGTCGAAGTTGAGGTAATTATTTTATTGGAAGATATAAATAACAACAGGCATTTTAAGTCAAACTTATTTTTATTTGTTGTAGTGGTAATTTTATGAGTCAGCTTTTTCTATTAACACACAATTTTTTTAAAGAACCCTGATATAAATCCACACCACAGGACCAAAGGAGTTACTACAAATGCGTTGCCGGCCTCTAATGGTTTATTAGAGATTTAACGATAGAGAATTTGAGGGTTCAGGATACTGGAAGGGGGTAAGAATCAGGCATCCGATAACCTTACTCACACGGCGTAACACAATGTAAGTGTTGCTTCACGTCTATTTTCTGTGAGGCCGTGGTACCACTCGAGCCGGTCCATTCATGCCGAAACATGACTATTATAGTCAGAATTTTAATACGATTCCTGATTTGACATGACTTACTGTCATTTTGTGAAATAATGATGCCACATATAACAGTGTAGTGATGAACACAAAAATCGATATACAATCAGTGAATCAGTTTCCGGAAGGCATTCAAACAATTACTGCTACCATATGGTCTAAATGCGTATTCCATGTTGTCAAAGAAGAGGAAAAAATGAGAAAGCTAGATATGTTAATTGATAATAAATATAACAGACACAATTCATAATGAATGTTACAGAAAGAAACAGCGATAGTGATAGCGATGACGACGACAATTTATAAAATGTCTGTTTTATTTGTCATGTTCCTTCATGATCACATTTTTTATTAATTTCACACACAATTACAAAAGAAAAGTCTCAGATCGTTAATTAATTACCTATCAAAACTAAATTATCGGTTCATAATTATTTTATTTCCTGATAAACTTTATAAACGAGAGGAATCGATTCAGAATTATTCGATTTCCATATCGAATAATTTCACAACGTCACTATTTAGAATGTGTCATAACGTTGCAACATTGAAATTGTCAAATCTGGAATGGAATTAAAATTCCGAGTATAGTTGCCTGGCTTTAAGAATCGCTCGTCGGTTGTTTTCTATAGTACCTGGGTGATTCTCCAAAAAACCTTAACTTTTATTTAACAAGTCATTATCCTCCCAGGTTTTTAAGCATCTTAGTAATTTATTTTATACAATATTTTTAATCGGTTGCTTGTAAGCAGTGGTGAGATTTAATTTAATAAAATAATTATCTGTGTTTTAATCAGCAGACTCGTTTATTTTCGGTTGAGGATAATGACATTATTAATTTTTTTTTTAATTGATGTGAAGAATCACCCACCTAATCTGATTGCCTAGATCCTAGTTCTTAGACGTACAACGTCAGAACCGGTCATAGTCTCAACCTGCATGACTGGTGTCTATAATTTTACGGTTCCATTTCAGAACTGTCCTTAGGAAACAGTTAATGAACCGCTTAAACGTTTGCTAATATACCTTTGAAAACATCAATTAAAATATTGAATACAGTTAAGTCATGTTTGGTTTATGCATTGAGTCTTAGTAGTTGCCATAAAATTCTTATGGTAAGTGATTACCGATTGTTTTCTGATGTAGAAAATTTAAGTAACAAGTGTTGTAGAATCTGAGTAGCATGTTGAACATTCTCTGTCGATAAGCTGTATTCAGAAGTCTTCATATTGTAATTAAACTGATTTAAAGCGATCTCCTACATTACAATTTGGCAATCCTTTAGGTCGCTAAAAGGCTCCTTCAAATCTGGCAAGTACCAATGTGACGTTTTCCTAATGACATGTACTTTCTAAGTTTATTTAGACACCACTGACTTAGGTGAAGGAAAACATAAAGAGGTAGCCTGAACTTATATTTTCTAATAAAAAAATTGAAATCGTCTGATGGTACTGATGGTCAACTTCTCCTTGTGAGAAAAGGCCTTTGCTAAGCAGTAGGCACTTATACGCTGATGAAGAGATCGTACTAATTCTATACACACTGATAGAGGAAGAAAACACGTGATGGAATCGTTACATAGCTGATCAGTAAACAAATTCAATGTCAGAACTGAGTCAATTCAGGAAACGTATATCGCATTAGTTTAGAACCACGGATATACCGGAATAGCCCAGCATGCAGGATAATTATATGCATATCAGAGGAAACGAGTCAGGAAAAAACTTCAATTCATTACGATAAAATTATCAAAATGTGCATAAAACTTTTTGCGGAAAATGCATTGTACTTATTATTTAATAATGTTACATGGTGTGTTATTTAGGTAACCTTTTATTTTGTAGTAAATACATACACGAGATAAGAGGCATAGGAATAACAGAAAAAGAAAAAGTACGTAGCAGAGCAAAAGGTCAGTGCTCAGCTTAATGTTGTCGCTCGAGCTGGTCCTTACAGTTTCGGTCAGTCTTGTCCTTACCGTCGTATTGAAAAGTGCCAACAAAGTTTTTAACCGACTTCCAAAAAAGGAGGTTTCTAATTTAACGATACAAATACAAATACAAAATTTTATTTCAATAACTTATATCTACTACAATGACAACTTACATAGGGGTCCCCTTTTAAGTAATAAAATTACCTGTGCTAGGAGACCCCGCTCTTCATAACTAGGAAAAAAAAAACAGTAAGTAGTAGGTGCGTTATACATTTAAACCTTTTTTATAAGTAATAATTAGAAACTTATAAATAAGTGTAAAGTAGGGAGTGTGGGTAAGTGTGTGTGTGGTGTGTGTGTGTGAGCGTGTGTGTGTGGGTGTGTCTGTATGAATAAATGTATGTTATCTGTATGTGCTTGTATGTTGTATTTAGGTTCTTCTTTTATAATATATATATATATATGGTCTAAGTAACAGTTTTAAGAAAGTTTTCTATGTCATCATACGTTTTTGTTTTCAGCCAGCATATAATAGATTTTTTACATTCATGATAAGTTTTAGGAAATATATTTAGTATTTTATTTAATTTATTATAGAGTTCAGCGGATTGTCTAGTGTACTGTCTCTTTGCGAATTCTGTTTTAACAGGGGCTAAAGTTGCAACAAGGTATTTTCTTCTTTTTTTGTTATGATCTGGGTTAAAGGTAAGTGTTTTATGGAGTTTTAGAATAATGTGAAGTATGTATAATTTCCTAACGCTGAGAAGACCGCTCAGTGAATAAAGATCTTCCGTAGGATATCTGTATGGCTTAAAATACATGACTTTCACCAGAGATCTTTGTGCTCTCTCTAGTTCAAGAAATTTTGTTTTTGTACAACCTCCCCAAACAGGTAAACAGTACATCAGTATTGACTGAGCGAGTGAAATATATATTTGATTTAGAAGAGAACTAGTGGTTAAATGTCTTAATTTCTTAAAGAGCCAGATTAGTTTTCTAATACGAGAGGTAATTGCTTCTATGTGAAAGTCCCATGATAGTCTTTGATCCACTATAACTCCCAGATATTTAATATTCGATACTTTTGTGATTTTAGGACAGGAACAATCTTTGCTGAAAATATTATTACAACTATGAATCTTTAGGAAATAATTAGGTCCCGGTTGAGTATTGTTGTATTTTGTAAAAGCAATATATTTTGTTTTATCAGTGTTTAGAGTGAGTGAATGTGAGTTTAACCATATTGCAATTTTTTCGAGACCCATTTCAGCAGACTGATATGTAGATTCCCATGTATCATTTGAGAAAATAACTGCTGTGTCATCAGCATATGATAGTAGGCGCCCACCCTCAAGTTTCATGTCACAAAGGCTATTAATGTAGACCAGAAAGAGGGTTGGGCCTAACACGCTGCCCTGCGGAACACCAAAACTCACATCCAACTCACCACTGACATAATTTCCTACCTTAACACATTGCTTTCGACCCTGAAGGTAGTCTATTAGTAATTTCAATGGGATTCCTCTTATGCCAATATTTTGTAAGCTATTTACAAGAATGGGAACAGACACGGTATCAAAAGCTTTTTTTAGATCCAGGAAAACAGCTAGACATCGTTTTCCTGAATCCACTTGATCAGCAATATAAGAGGACAGTGCTAAAATTGCATCCTCCGTTGATAAACCATGCCTAAAGCCGTATTGAGATCGTGATAAAATATTAAATTTAGTAGTGTAGTTGATAAGTTGGGTATTTAACAGTTTTTCCAAAATTTTTGACATAGCTGGTAGAACCGAGATAGGTCTATAATTACTAACGTCGTCTCTGTTACCACTCTTGAACACAGGTGTGATAATAGCTTTTTTTAATGAAGCTGGAAAAATGCCCTTAGTGAAGCATAGGTTTACAAGATGTGTGATTATAGGCACAATTATTTCATGAGCATATTTAAGGAATTTAGTAGATATATTGTCCCAACCAGGGGCACTTTCTGATTTAAGGCTCATTAACACACTGTACACCTCTCTTTGGTCAGTCTCTAATAATACGAATGATGACAGTTGTGCATTACCCTGTTCGGTGCAACTTTGTAGTGGATTTTTATCTAATATCTCTTGAGCTAGAGTTTTACCAACATTTGAAAAGTACTCATTAACCTTATTTACAGATTCAAGTGGGTTTTGTTTAATACTTAGTAGTTCTAGATTGGTAGTTTTAATTGGTTTACGATTTGTAATATTATTTATAGCATTCCATGTCTTCTTTGTATTTTTATTTGCATTTTCTATTAGTTCTTTATTGTATTTTCTTTTCAGTTTCTTAATTATGTTATTACAGTGGTTTCTGTACCTCTTATACGTGATTTTTAAAGTTACATTGTTTGGATCAAGGCGTAATTTCCTCTGCATGTTATTTCTGTTATAGATACAACGTAGTACTCCCAAAGTAATCCACGGCTTAATTATACGACAATTCCGTGGGACTATTTTAGTGATAGTGTTCTGTAAAAGACAGTATTGAAGTTTATCTGTAAGGGTATTAGTTAATAACAATGGGTCGTGAATAGAAAGTAATTCAATGACTTGACTTTCTTTTAGGGAAGTCAGAGCTCCCTCCATATCAATGAGTGATTTGATCTTTGAGCAATTTTGAGGTATAATATTATTTGATAATTTTAAAAAGATCATGAAATGGTCAGTTATCGTTGTGTCCAGAACAAAAATAGCTGCAGTTTTCTTTATTTTATCCATCTTTAAGACGAAGTGATCTAAGCAATTTTCACCTCGAGTTGGTAACGAATGTCCAGGTAAGTAACCTTGCATAGCCAGCATGTTAAGATATGAGTTTCGATTTGTACGCTCATTTGATTGTTCATTTGTTTTGCTAATAATATTTATATTTATGTCGCCTGTTATAACTACATTGCCGTGTGATTTTATGGAATCAAGGTGAATATTGAGTGATGTTATGAAGTTATCAGCATTGTTGTGTGAGGGAGAGCGATAGATTCCAAGGACTACGAGGTTTGGCATGATTACTTGGAGGCAAGATGCATGAGTTAAAAATATCTCTTTTACACTTGCTTTATGCGTGTTTTTAATATAAACTACAACCCCATCACAGCGATTTATATGGTTACTGGTAGAATACGACATGTAATTACTCAATGTAGGAATAGGTTTGTTGGGATCTAATCTACACTCCGTTAGAATAATTAGATCGACTTTTGATCGATTAACGACAAACATTGTTCCCTAAACATAAAAAAAAACGTTACATGTCACTTCCAAGTTTAAATTAAACAGTAAAACCGTTAAACAGTATAGTGTCATGGCCGCCGTTTTTTGTACAACAAGAATTTCCGCGAAGAACTTGCTGCTAACCGGTTTTTGTTTATATAATAATCGCTACATAATAAAATGCGTACAATTTCTGTGTCAACCGTGTCACAACTAGACTATTTTTTACTAGGTGTGTAACCACTGGAGATTTGAAACTAGAACTAATATTTTTATAGTGTAGTTTGGCAAACTAACACACAGATCAACTGATTGTTATGAAAGAAAATAGCATGGGTGTTGTCCATGGACACCAGCATTACCAGAACAGTTCCAAGTGCGTTGCCAACCTTTTGTCGGTTGTTAGGGATTTGATGGTGGGGATTTGGGAATAGGGGAAGGAAGGAATCGACTTCAGAAACCTTACTTACACGTTGAAATACAACACAACAGTTTTTTCACATCATTTTTCTGTCAGGTTATAGAGGAATGTGATATCACTCCAGTAGAGTTAGCCCATTTGTGCCGAAGCTGAACTTAATTAGAACTCTAGATTTTAGGTAAGAGAGAATTTTAACATACACATATTAATAGGGAAAAGTTATCAATCTACACAGGTAAAAATCTTTAAGTAAATTTCGAGAAAAACGTGTGTTAAAGGTATTATTTACGCATAAAAACTACACACACCAAACGAAACCAGTTGAATGGAATTCCAGAACTTACGACGTAACTTTATGTCGGTATCTTGTTGCAAATAGTAAACACTTTTGAGTCTATGTTGATACACGATAATGTCTGATGTTATGTGCATAAGTTCTTCGATAGGTAAGTACTTGAATTTTGTCATTAAAAACTCAAGAAAATGGTAATTATAAAATCAATATACCTAATTAGAACATAAAAACAGGTTACAGGATAATCTATCGGTTTAGGTAATTCAGTAAATGTAATCATTCATGACATGTCTTTTTATCTAATAGTTGTCTAAAAATATTTACAATCAGGTATTTACCTAAATCGATGTCAGCTAATAAACTAAATTTAAATCATATTTGTATGTTTTTATACGACATGTTTAATATTTATAGGTATATTAAACATAAAAAGATATAACAAGATTGTTAACCTTTACTTAACCAACTAATCCGATAGTAGATAGGTTGATTAAAAACATTAATGCACATTGAATGCATTCATTACTTTAACATACCTACATGCAATTTTCGACCTTCACGACCCGACTAAAATGAGCAAATAACTAGATCAAATTGCAAGAAAAAAGCAAAAAATGGCATAGCTTTTAAAGCCTAAAAAAACAGCACTAATTTCATCACTATACACAAATATAACGGTTCAATCTTGGAACACACATCTGCACTACATCTATCTCCCTCACACTTACGAACTTTGCCGAAGTTCGCCGAACGTTTTACGGGGTAGGTTTGTTTGCTTATTTTTTTAAGACACCCATGTCATTTGAGTACCTTCGCACCTTTGAATACAAACAGTATGCGGAACATCTGCGGTGCCTTTTTGGAAAAATAAAGATTTTATAGCATTGTGTCTTATTTTAAAAATATCAGACATATCAGAAGGCGTAGTAGGCATTAATGCTTATTATCAAGACAGAAGACCATTAACATAAATAAAAAGACTGCACTTAAAAACTAAACAATGTATTTTGATGCTGTTTTTATGAGGAAGTCTTATGTATAGGTATATAAAACTGCACGGTTGGCGCAGTGGCTGGGCAACTGGCTGCTGTGCAACGTGATTTGGGTTTAATTCCCGCACGGAATAAAACTTCGTGTGATCCACAAATTGTAGTTTCGGGTCTAGGGGGCTTGTTTTTTTGCATGTTTTTAAATGCACCCACGACACAAGAGAAAATATTGCGAGCTAAGCTTTTTTTTAAAAAAAGGGACCAGATGTTTTGATATTGAAGAATGAATGTAATAAAAGTACAAGTGGTACTATTGGTCAGTGAGCGATTCCGGTTGGTTTGACTTGAGAATTAGCGGATACCACAAAAAAGCGACAGATAAAGCGAGTAAGATAACAAAAGGATACACTGATCATTGCAAAAGAGCTGAAGATAGTGCTCTATGGCGTGTTAATAGAGAGTCCATGTCCAGCAGCAGACGGAAACGATCTAACGGTGATTGCATTTATTACCACATTCGCAAAACTGGAACAACCACATTACAGGCAAGGACACCCAGACCATAATAGCATACAATTAATAAAACCAATTATTATAGATAAATCAAAATCTATGAACACGTCAAATTATTATCCTATTTTGGTTTTCATTCCTAAAATGAGAATAATACCATAAAGACCATAATTCCGTAGAGAAATTGTTTTGGTGAAGGGAAACTCATCTAATCAGTCTTCCTCGGGAGGGATTGTCAGACTCTTACTGACTAAAAACCCTCCGTTCCTTCTCTAGCTCTGGGTCGAGGCCGTGGTGCCTCATTGCGATTGCCCCGTAACCCCGGCTGAACATCAGCCCTATAGCCCGGTCTGTGGTGGTCTATTGGCTCTTTGAGGCGCGTGCGGAATGCTACGCTCCGTACGCTCGGGTCTGGTTCTAGTCGGGCGGCGAGCTACCTTAACTCGCCGTCCGCAGAGCCGCGCTACGGTGGCCGGAGATCGTCTCTCGAAAATTCCATAGGGTGAGATACGTTTTGGACTCTTCCACAGAATTATAGGAGGGAAATCCGATAAATTAAACTGAACCTGAGGCCTATGTATGTAGGTGTGTGTAAGTGAGTTAACCCTACATTATTTCACACCCGGAAACAAGACACTAAAATTACCGAACAGTCAATGAACATCAATTAGCTGTAATTTTCCTGTTACATAAATAAGATAATAAACTATAACAAACTTAAACGTATTATTTATTTTTGGCACACAAACTCCACCTGCACCAATACGATAAAACGGCAGGTGTTGTTCCACTCAAAAATTCAAAGCACCAATTAATTTTATATATGGCAACACATGCTGCTAACTTAAGTGGAGCAGTGGACTCTAAACACGTTATACTTTAAACTTTCGCGTTGCATATGAATACTTTACTGTTTTACGGGAAACGTAACAGACGGAGCAGATGGATAACCTGATGGTAAGCAATCGGCGCCGCCCATGGACAATCATAACAACAAAGGCTACAAGTGCGTTGCCGGCCTTTTGTGGCTTGGTAGGGATTTACGGTTAGGAGATTTAAGGATAAAGGTGGGGAGGGAAACACAACGTAAGTGTTGCTTCACGCCAGTTTTCTATAAGGCCGTGGTATCACTCTGGTCGAGAAGGCGCCGCCCACCGATATAAAACGCCTATTCTCTGGATCAGGGATATCGGGAACTTTGTGTGTCATGTGGTAATATAATAAGTCTGATAGGAGAAAATGGAAGAAGGAATAATTATTGTACCCAACTAGCATTTTAAATGCAGAAACGGATTAGTTTGTTATCTCGTTACGCTACCCTCTCAACCAATCTTTCTCAAATTCGCGTGCTTAAGTATAGTTGAAAGTACGAAGAAGCACTTATAAGGACATACAATACTTTACGCCATCATAACCGTAGGCAAAAAGCTAGGTACTTGAAACATAAAGCGTTTTTGTCATAGTTGTTATATCTTCGCGAACCGTGTGAATGCACTACACGAACATGGCAACACAGCATGCTCAGACGCACTACACAGTTTTAAATTTAGAAATGCTTTCCATCTGACATCTTGCTGTTTCAAAATTAGAATAGTATTTGACGGTCCCTTCTTGAGTGCCAGTACGAAATCGGCTACTAACTTTACTAAATGTTACCAGATATTAAATTGTTTTTTTTTATTACAGTAACACTGATATGTTTTTATGACGCTGTAATACATTCTAGTTTGTACATATTATCTGAAGTCTCGACTGACCACTTAAACCTCATGAAGTAATTTATTGGCGTTTGTATATTGAGAACATATTAAAATGGACTAAATCACACTTGTTCTAGATTGCTCCTATTTAACATATGTACGAACAAGGCCAATTGATAGATAACGATCGAGTTGGTTGTACTACCATTCACTTAAGCAGAAAGCAGTGGCAATTAATGAGGTCGGGTTGTATCAAAGATTAGTTTAAAATAATTATCTGGGTTTAAAATCAATTACGTTATCCTTGGTTTTAAAAATGGTTGTCGGAACCGCAACTGTCAATCATAAAGCGCTAAATATGATCCGGGTGCCGCTAAGTAGTAGGTACATTTTTTTATCCGTTTTGAGAACTTGCTAGCCTAGCTATAAAACGAATATAATGTTAGAAATAATAACAGCAAAAATTCAAAAAAGTCAAAAATCATTTATTTCAATTAGACCCTTACAGGCACTTTTGAACGTCAAACAAAATTTTGAAGATATAGTGTCAATCTGTCGGTCAGCGCTCTTAATAGTAGCTCTATTTGCGCGTTCCAAAGTGTAGATTCCGATGGAGAAGAACGAGCAAGAAACTTAAAGAAAGATTAAAATTACTACAGAAAAAGACAAATAAGAAAACAATGTTCCTTTATATACAAACACATTAATAAAACACAAGAGGATATTATTATTTTAGACGTAACAGCCCATCGATATATTAATTTAGT
Source organism: Spodoptera exigua (assembly GCA_902829305.4). NCBI lineage: Eukaryota > Metazoa > Arthropoda > Insecta > Lepidoptera > Noctuidae > Spodoptera > Spodoptera exigua. The sequence continues at coordinate 3,598,680 of LR824624.2, forward strand.
ACCAGCAAACTGCGCAAGAGTTGACTGTCGAAGACAGCTACGTTATTGGCCTATCACGGAAGAGTACTGTCTTGTGCCCGTTTTATTCGAGTATTACAACATGCACGAGATTATAGTGTTAGTGGTCGTTTTGATGTCATGTTGTATCTTTATGACTTTATATTTGCTTTGTAAAATAAAATAAACTAGTATGATCCCCTCTATACCATAAATAATGTGCTTCACCTATCGCCCATCCATGATATGGAGTCCTGGAATAAGTGAAATATATGGTTTCCTGAGTTTCAGCCGGAATTGCGGGGCAAACGCAATTAGGTACCCCGGCCTCGGCTTTAAGCAAGAGAAGGAACGTTGAGTTTTAGTTAGAGAATGAATGAAGAATATCATAGTATGATTTCCCCACCTCAAAAAAGGGTTTCCTCACTTCAAGCTACAGTCTACTCTTGGTTTGTTGTATATGCTGTCTAAGAAAGTTATAAGTCTAAAGTGTTATGTTGTTCCGTTCCTCCAACGTTAGTGGTGGAGAGTATACAAATATCTTATCTAAACCTACGTTAATTACACTTCCTAAGTTCGATATAATAGGAATATGTCGACAAGATGAACAGACCACTCAATGAAGGTCAGAGACAGCTCATAGAACATCTGAAAGTCATTTGTGAAATCTTTAGTCATCCTATGGCAATTGTTGCGACTACGATGATAAGAATGCATAAGGGGAAAGAATTTTAAACAAAATCACAACATCAAATATCGCGCCTAAAACAGTTTTCCGACTCTAAAATTTAAGGTTGAACACCAATGACGATGGGTCGGTTCATCTATTCTTGTACGATTGAGGTGAGTATTAACGAAGTAGTTTATAGGTTAAAGGATTAATATGAATAAAACATTTCTTCACAATAAAGAACTTTGTTTCTTATAATGACTGAATGAGAGGAAGAAAGAGTTAGAAAGGACGAAAACCAAAATAGCGTAAATCTTTGATTAAAAACAGTGTATTTTTAGTATAGTTTAAAATGATTTTTCTGGATATCCCAACACTATAAAGCTTGGTATTACTAAGGCTTAAGTAATCCGAGATAATGTTACGTATAAACCTTCATCTATTACCTCTTAATATCTTTTATCTAACAATCCTAACTATGGCGCCATCAAACAAACACAATTTTTGCTAAAACCGACGTATAGTGCGAACTTCGCAGTTCGCATACACATAATTATTTGCTAATTCGTTTCACCTTTAATGTTTTGAAGTGCAAACAGATACTAGAATACACATAGTGTTACAGATCAATGTCAAATTCCTACTGTATTGTTCACTAGCTACTCTCGCGCGGTTTCACCCGCTGCTCAGCTCCATTTAATCGTAGCACGATGTTTTATAGCCTATAGCACTCGGGAGCATTGCAGCTATCTATCAGTGAAAGAATTTTGGAAATCCGACCAGCGGTTTCAAAGATTACCCCTACATACATACTTACAAACTTACAAATTTTACCTCTTTATAATATGAGTATAGATTGGAATAGCTAAAAAAAACTTTTACCTACAGATAGGTAGCTAGTTTGATTCATGCACGGGACAACTCTTTGTTTGATCCACAAAGATCTTCTAGGTCTGCGGGGTAAGCACAATTGGGCTCCGCGACTTCGCCCTAGACCAGGAGAAGAAACGGGCGAAAGGGGTTTTTAGTCAGCAAAAGATTGAGACTCCCTCCCGCCCGACCCAGGGAGAAGTCATTTGATGTTTTTCCCCTCATAAAAAAAAAGGTCTGGGTTTTTGACAGAGTAGAAAATTTTAATGTGGGCCAGCAGGTTTTAAAAGATTTTTTTAAATGTCTTTCCGAACCTTTACTTGATCGGGGAATCGAAAACAATATCTAGAATTGTAATAGCGGCCACAGAGAAACAAGTAAAGCCAGCGTAACATGACTAACTGTGTTTCCCAACTTTGAATGACTCATTCCATTTCTTATACCAGTTTTTATAGTAAATAAATGATTTACATTACCGAAGTATTTTTCGAGGTTGACCTTAAAAAGTAATTTGACCTTTAGTGAACTGGATTTAATGTAGTCTGGCGAAAAGCGTGCAATTAAAAGTTGCTTAAGTTTTTAATTAACTTCTACTTACATTCATTATGTCCTCATGTAAGTGGTTCATAGATTTCGCAAATGTATCTCTTAGAACTTATTAATACCTGCATTCACTACAAAATAGTTTGAATTTTTCGGCTAGTTAACTTACATAAATTATATAGGCTATTATAATAGTTTAGTGAAAAGTACACACATCACATTACATCGGAAGCCACTGTTGAGCAATGGTCTCTTCTCACAAGGAGAAGGTTTGAGCATAAGTCACCACGCTTGCTTCGAGCACTAGGTATTTCCAAAGGCTAGGCTATTTCCAAAATTCCTTATAAGACTTTTTTTATGTATATTACGACGACGACGAGTGCGTTGCCGTCCTTTTAGGGATTTGGAGATTTAGGGACTGGGGAGGGATTGGGGAAGGGGAAGGATTGGGCCTCCGGAAACCTCACTCACACGGCGAAACACAACGCTGTGGTTGTTTCACGCCGGTTTTCTGTCAGGCCGTGGTATGGCTCGCCCACACTTCCCAAGCTTAGCCCATCAAGTCCCATAGTTACCTATCGAGCCCCTTGGGAATTGAACGTGAAGGATATGTCCCAACCTCGTGGTCCATCGTTCGTATGTCGAAACATAATAGTATGATTAATAAGAAGGGTCGGAGTGCCTAGTGCGAGTTTGCTTGACTTTAATGCGATCGACTCGTTTGTGACGTTTGGAGCTCTGATTGGCTCGCTAAAAGTTAACCAACCAATCAGAGAGCTAAACGTTGTAACGTTTCGATTGCGTTAACATGAAGTGAATTCGGATTCTTGGTCATTGTATGTACAGTTTCCCAGTTGCTTAGCAATTGCTTTCGATACAAAATCTTCACTGAGGAAAAGTTCAAGTAAGCATTAAATATCTCTAAGTACGACAAGATGCTATAAGTGCTATAGCGTCTTTTTAAAAAGGGACGACCCAAGTGCAAGAGTTATTCGTACTCATTTTACTATTAAGAAGACTTCAGTAATATGAACATGGCTCTTTACAAAGTAACTAAAATGTGGAACGTCTAAATGACCAAATGGGAAGCACAAAAAATCTATTGAACGCAGCAGCATACGTGCGCATAGCATGCCTTACAGGAAAAAACTGTACAGTATTATATTAGTAACTATATTGGAAAAATACAAGTTGGTACAACGGTAATTAATGCCAAGATTTACATTCCGGTCTAGAACAGAATATCTGTAATATTCCAAAAAACCGAACAATTCGGCTGCCAAAAATCAACGCAGGATCAAAAAATAAAATACTAAAACAACGGCAAAATAAAACCGTTAAAGAATGCAAAACATTTATATATTTTCACAAAATGACGGTTAAAGAAACAGATATACATAATTTGTTCAATTTTATAGGACAGTGTTGTAATAAAGCGAAATGTTTTGAGGTGTTCATGTGGGCAAAAAATGTCAAGGTCCGGATCGAAGGACCAAATGACATTGTAGAATATTAGTCGCAATTGTTTCCGCAATACGAAGGGCTGTGACTTGGGGAACCTTATAGGATTATAGTTTGCACATTAAAGTCTAATTTTGAATACCGAACGCCGTATTTTATTCTTAGATTTCAAAAATATTCTTTAAGGTCAGCAAACTCAAAGACGGCAAATCCTAAACAACTCATAATTCAATAATACATTGAGCGAAGCACTCACAAATCATGCTAAATAACATTGCAGTAGGAGATCAATGCTCTTGGTTTATTTCAGTTACTATGTAACTCTTTGTTTACCTATTAAACATGGACAGCCTAATTTTGGCTCAACTCCAAGGAATAGACTATTTTGCAAGTCTTAAAAACATCCGATTTTTTTTCATTCATTCTCTCACTCGATTAGTGTTTATGAAGAAAACTATTAAACTCCATGAAATAGTTTTATTGTCTACTTGGGCAGTAAATACTCTTTGGCAATCTATGAGTCATTGAATGCTTTGTTATCTATTACATTCAAACCATGAATAATCTCATAAAATTCATAATATAGACGACAATATGAACCAAGTCAATGTGTATTTTAGACTATCTCCTAAAACCCGTACAATATTTGAAGCAGACCATATGTTATTATTGGCAGTCACTTTCACTTCTAAGCCACTTCATATTGTGGATTTGTATTACAGAAAATGGACGATTGAATGTTGAGAGCTATACCTAAAATAGATTAATTTCGTGGAAACAATATAGAGACGGAGCGATAAATTACGAAGGGACAATCGCGTGCAAATTCTCTTCGGTCGAAATTAGCCCCATCCCGTTCTAAATCCTCATTTTCCAGGTGTAATTTACAGCTCGAAGCAACATTTTTACTTAGCACCATTAGCTATCAATTTGGCTAATTGGCAGCCATCGACTATAGCAATATTTTCTACCTAAATATGTAACTAAGTAATGAAAGCTCTGGTATGGGCTTGGTCCTTTGTGTAGCACTAATTATGGTAACACAATCCTATTCTAGAACTTTTGAGTCATAACTGTAATTTGGATTCTATCAAGGTTGATGTGGATAAAAAATAATTTAAAAAGGATATAACTAATTCATTTTTTGCCTTAGAAGAGTTTCTAGAGTGATTATTTTATCATTAATGAGGGTTTCATTTTGAATAAAATTTGAAATTTGATTTTTTTTTAAATTTGAATAAAATGAAACCCTAATGCATGATACATGTAAACAATAGTTCTCAAGAAATGGCCATGTTGTAATCTCTTGATCCAATATTCCAGTTTCACATTTCCTTTTGTTATACCGAATGTTGTTGAGCATTGAACAATAACATTGGCGAATACAATTTTGGTTTGCACGTGCCTCGTTTGAGTTTCAAATAAGACATTAACAGACGAAGGAGGAAAAGGTTTCGTGTGTTCAAACTATAAACGAATTTGGATAAAATGTTACAAAAAAAAAGTCAAAACTCTAGACCATTTCTTTCAATTGGGTAGTTTCCAAGTTAAAAAATAAATAAATTCGACGTTTCAATACAATAAAATATTGAAATATAACTATTTTTATTAATCGATCTGTCAATACTAGTGTATACTAGTTTTAGATATTTTGTAGCTAATTATTAAGATCTAAGTAGCTATTTGACGCAAAAATACTATGACGTCATAACTCAATTTTTCATATAAATTTCATAGAAAGGTATCGTTTTTGACATTTGGATAAAAGTATTGAATTTGACTAGTTGAAAACTACCGTATTAGACCCTTACAGACACGTTTGAACGTCGAACAAAACTTTAAAATGTGTAAAATGAGATTTCGAACCACAGATTTTTGATTCTAATTTTAAAACTTTGGATTTACGACTACATTACATTGAAATGAAACAAAAACATACTCTTTTCTAGACACTCGTAATTTCTATTGTTTTACTCTTTAGTAAACAAAGTAATGATTCAACAAAACAGACTTGCTTAAGGAAATGGAAACAGTATTGTGTTTGGAGTTAAAGTAGTGTATAAACCCAATTAGGTAAGCAATTATAAGGAGTCAGCTGTCATTTCTAAGTAAATGAATTACCGTGTTTTCACGCTCTAGAAAGTTGAAGGAAATATTTCTTTTGTTCATAGCTAAGGCCTATAAACTCGACCCTAATATCGGTTGAGCAGGAAAAATACTTCTGACTAATGATTTTAATTAGGTTAAAATATTATAGTGAAGTACAAAATTAATAAGTACCTATACGTTTGTCTATAACTTAGAGTAACTATAATGTTTGAATTCCTTTATGCATACCATGAAGTACACAACTCCCCCGATTCATTTTTGCAAATTTTAAGGAAAAATCTCCATTATATTTCTTAATTAATTCCTTTATATACAAGAGTTTATTCTTATATAAAATAAAGTTACACATTTGCTTAAAATAAAATAATAAGGAATAATGTTTTGTTTTTTACTTAAAAAAGTAAAATAATATCGATAACATATGTAGACTCTAAACACAAAAAAAAATGTAGTTTACTTATTTTTTTACTCCGTACAAGCTAAACTTAGGCTTTATTGCATACAAATTTGGCCTTAAAAGACATATAACACGTCCAAAAATGGCACAAATTCCTGTAAATCTACAACATCATCATCGTTGACAACCCGAGACCATCCAATGCAGAATTATCAATATCCTCTACGAAAGCGGACTCGCCATAATCTCCACGTAGCACGCGCGTTGAAAATTTATAAGAATCAGGTTTATTTGCTTGCAAATATATAAGCTTCTGCCAGCGGCTTCGCCGTTATTACCGAAAAAAAGTGCCCCATGTACAATTCAAAACTATAATCAACCTCTTTTAAAAAAAACTCCATTCAGTAGCTATTACGTGAAAGACATAGGTACGAATACTCATCCATACTTAAAAACTTTCGCGTTTATAATATAAGTTAGTAGTAGGATTATATAGGTATCTACAGGTTATTTCATATTGTTAGTAAATCTAGTCTAATCTCTGTCCTCTTAAGTAAGCAACTAAGTTGTAAACGGGATTGTCAGTTGGCGAACCGTTGCGTTGGCTCAAATTAAACCGGATCAGTGCGACCTTTGCTTTTTCTGTTACTTATTTTTTAACTCTAAAAGGACCGTGATCGTGGTCTGAAGGACCAGTTTTAAATTCTACCTACCTTAGCGATCGCTTTGCTTTTTTACTTCTAAGGATTTAGAAGATGATTCATTTAATTAATAATTCATTCAAAAAATCCCAGGCGAAATACAACAATTAAATGAAAGAAATTTTAAATTATGTGTAAAGAAAACTTTATGTAGAAAAGCATACTACACACTGAATGATTACATTGTAGATAAAGATGCTTGGAGACATGCTGGTCCTGCTCCACAGGATAGCAAACGTACACCAAAATAAATAACGTTCCAATGGATTTTGCTTGAAGGGGACTTCTTCATTTTAGTGAAATTGCATTATATTGTATAACTATAACTTGATAAATTTGTAAATGTGAGTGCCCTGTAACCTATTATAATTGGTTAGACTAGCAGAATGTCGGTCCTTGTAACAGCTTGGAGTTGTCATGCTCACTGAAAGATCACACTGGCGGTGGCATGGGCACTGGATCGCTTAATTCCCTATAATATGGTTGAGTTGGGCGATGCTGGTGTACGTGTCATGCTCGTGAACGAGCGCCGTCAGTTGGGACTGGTCAGCTCCAGACTGTCTATTGTCCTTAAGGTTACTTTATTTTTATATTTGAATAAATATTAGTGTTACACTGTTCTCACATAATTGAACCAACTGTTTGTAAAAGGAATCTGTATGTGAAACTGATTTAAAAAGAGTAACCATGGAGTTTCTTGCTCGTTCTTCTCCCGCGGAATCTACACTTTGGAACGAGCAAATAGCTTCACTAAGAGGACTGACCGACAGACTGACACTATTTTTTATTTTAAATTTTGTTTGACGTTCAAAAGTGCCTGTAAAGGTCTAATTGGAATAAATGATTTTTGACTTTTTTTTTTTTTTTTGATTTGGATACTTAGTAATTGTATTTATATCAGTTTTATAGACTATGTCTCCATTCCCCAACCAAGCTACCTCATATTGAACACTTTGGTACTCAAATATCAAGTTAGATCTTTCATCTCTTCTCTTATTTACATTTCACATGTCCTAAACAAACAAATAAATCTACAAAGCACTAACACCTCAAAGATCCTGGCACTCTAAAAGTTTTTAGCACCTAGATAAGTACAGTCTAGAAAAGTCGGTACAAAAGCTACCAACAACGTGCAAATCTGACGTTTTGCACGCCAATCAAGCCTTAAGTGCATTCTCAAGTCCTTTCTTGTCGAGGTCACGAGAATGCATGTGTACGCAAATATCAAACCACATGTTTTAGCGACCATTTGTGACGTACCTAGTAGGGCAATGTCAACGATTCGTGAGAATTAGGAAATGTATCGTCAATCATTGTGTTTATTTATTTTAGTGCCATTTTTAATGGGTTTTATCCACAGGTTTTATCGCACATGTACCTGATTTGTATTTGCTTGACGTTTCGACAGGGCTTCAGCTGTCATGGTGCTCGAATCTGCTTGTGGATATGGCAGGTGAATTTTGGCCCGTTCAACAATAACATATTAATATGCAACGCGAAAGTTTAAAGTATAATATGTCCAATCTTGTTACCTACCAACTGTGGTCGCTGATACATTTTTTACGGGGCAAAAGTCATCAAATGGGTACTCCGCCCTGGATGGGGCGAGATGGAGTGTCAGACTCTTACTGGTGGAAAACCACGACCTTATTTCTCTGGCTCCAAGCCGCAGCCGCGGTATCCTATTGCGGTTGCACCCGCCACCTTAACTAATTAAATATTTGGGTTGTTAAGACAGTTAGATCTGCCATTCGGTTCGCCTCTTGTTATAACTCAGCGTACTGCTGTTACAACCTTAAAGTTCTTCATGAGTTCTTACATATTTTCTTTTAATTTAACAGGCTGGTATGAGATTAAAATACTCCAGGCGAAAACAAAGAAATTAATAACCGATTTGATACTTAAAAAAATGATGTCACTTGCAATTTACCGAACGAAAACCATGCTACGGATATTTCATGCACTTTTTTCTGCTAATATTGACACAGCTGTTGGCGTAGACGCGAAGGAATTACGTTTGTTGTTTAAACTTAAGGAGTATGTTTATTATTGGTTTAAACCATTTTGTATGTAGGAAATAGAACCGAAACTATATGTTATAATATTGTATTATTCCTATAAGAATTATACATTATACAATGCATTAGCAAATACCTAAATCAATATAGTAATAAACACCTAATGATATACAGGAAAACTTCTATAAAGGGAAAAAGTAATGGACATACATAAACAATTATGTTGAACAGGTTTTAAAACTAAAAGACCGATTTGAAAAATTCTTCACTGTTGAGAAGCCACACTAGCTCCGGTGAACATAAGCCTACACTACAAACTACACGGTTGAAATTGCTAGTTAGAGTAAATATACAGTAAAAGCAAAACTTTTTGTTAAAATTATAAACGAATTTAAATTTTCATTCTTTTGTCAGCTAAGTGTCATCTATTCCTGACAAATAAATAATCGTTAACCATTTTAACAAGAACCGTGTGGAGCAGGGTGTTTGACGTGTGGTTAACGCGACCGAAACGTTTCCGCGTTCAGCCTCCTGATTGGTTCATGAATATGAAGCAGGCCAATGAGAGCGCCGAACGTCATAAACATGTCGATCGCCATGACGTAAAGAAAGCTTGCATTAGGCACAGTAGGTACAGACGTTGATGATCGATTGACGTTCAAAAGTGCCTGTGAAGGTCTAATTGGAATAAATGATTTTTGACTTTTTTGACTTTTAGATTATCACGTGTTTAATTGATAAATACTTACAACACTATCGCCCACATAAAATATTTACGACACACAAGTATAGTACATTAGTCAGACGTGTCTACGAATCGTAGTGTTTGCCAAAGTAAAGTATAAAATGTAGATCATAGTAAATGACTCATGTACCGACGAGTAATGTAAACATAAACATTTGTTTTTTTTTTCATTTAATGTCATGGATTTCCGCAAAGTAACGCCTGATTCTATAAATTATATTTGTATTTGATTTTATCATTTTCGAAACTAAACTGTAAACAATAGCTTATTTTATCATATCCATAAAAAATCAGACTTCTTGAATCTGTCTACAATACTTCTGAACGGAATACGAATAAAGAAACCGAATGGCATAAATTGATCTAATTCGAAATTTGAATAAGGGAGATTCTCTGATCAGGCATTCGTGTTATCTTGACAACAAAAGTGCGAAAACTTTGAAAAGTCGATGACCGATCAAAAATCGATTTGAGTTTTTCGTCATCACATAAAATATTACAGAACTAGTAACTAATAATGTGTGATGTGTGATTACACAAAGAGAGCCTAGCCATTAGCACACTCTAATGTCGATGAAAACTCCACAAAAAAATAGGTTTAAATACGGCAGAAATATTTATCTCGTGAAATTGATAGGAAGTTGAATGTATGGTTAAATTGGGTTACATTTCACATAGTCCATTGTTTACTCATACCAGTTAGTTATTAAAACGCTGAGTGGGTCATGCGTAGTGCGAACGACCGGCGGAATTTATTATGATTGTTTTCGCCCAAGCTCGTTTCGCCAGTTATCCTAGTTTCCTATCCAGGTCGAATTGGAGTTCAGCTTTTATCATCGTGCGTATTGTCTGGATGTTTAGTCTATAGGACATCGACATGCTATGTATGCTATGGCGTACAAAAATCTTAAATGAAAGATATGTAGTTACCAACTCTAAAAATAGCCAGGCACGCGACTGTGAGCTAAAGTATTTTTAATTTTATACAATATTCTTTTAACCAAACCTAAGTTAGGTTTATATTTGTGTTTGCATATCAATCTCGAGTGACAATAACTTTTCTACTTCCATTCATTAAAGACACCCACCTACCCATATCAAAATGCGTGACAATAAAGAAAAAAAAAACAGAATTTGAATAAACTTCATGTTCTATCGGACGTGACGTCACTCAAAGGAAACACAGCGTGTCCTGGCGGGGAAGTCATCATTCCCATATCGTCTCTAACACACTTACATCCAGAAATATACGTGACCGATAAAGCAAGACCTCTTCCTTTCACAATATTAGTAACGAAGCGAAGGACCAAAGAATAATGGTTGTGTCTAAAAACAGCTGTTGACAAAGAGCTTCTCCTTTCATGTATTTTATTTATCTGTGCAAGACTTTGTTCGGTTTTAATTAAATGACTTTTGGAACAGATAAACGTCAAAAATAATTAAATTATGCACATAGGGGAAGATCATGGAATCTGTAAATAAAACCATAAAGGGGATTACAATAGGAGATACTACGGCCCTCAAAATTATCAAATCATAATGATGGCAGATGATGTGCCTATTCACGTTATAATAATAAAAAATTGAAAACAGAAATATAGATACACTTCTACAGTTGCATCGTTTTTATTCAAATCATTAAACGATTCAACCTAGATGTACAGAGAAAATAGTTAAAACATTTCCTAGTCGATAATTATCGCTTAGGACCAACCAGACTGGTCCTTCGAGTCGGATTGTAATTATCGGAGAAACTCAAGAAATAGCGTGTTAAGCATCATGTCGTTGATTAGTTAAACAGAGTCTAGTATTAAATTTACTAGCAGGGAAGGTCCGAAAAACATTGCTATTTTCTATTTTTGGTCCTTATTTACAGTTCTTCTTCGTTGTGGCAATTGAACTCCACATAAAACAACTAACCATGCCACATGTGACACTGTTACATTAGGAACAGATTAAAAACAATCTACAAACATAAAAAATAACTCAAGACAGTGTTTGATATGAACCGAACGAGTAAAACATATACGATATCCTTGTACCCGTGATCAAATGTAGTAGAATCACGATTTTATTGTTTCCATGCGTCCCAAAAGACATACATATATAAGTATATCAGTCACCGAGCCACGCTCATAAAAGTCTACGACGAGTAATAACTATAAAAAGTTAGTTAAAAAACAAACAGGGGATCACATCAATGTGTACGCGACTCCGGCGCATATGCGATGACGCGCAACGTAAACGAAAGCGCCCGATTGGTGCATCATGTTCCTAATTCAATATTCGTTTTCGGAAATATTTTTTTATAACGTTTTTTTTAGATATTAATGTATTCTTCGACATATGCTAACGGAAGCGTTATACGGGATGTTGTATCATTCGTTTTATTTATTTTAAAACAGCGAACATATTAACAATAACTTTTTAATAGTCTCCAAACTCATTTATGACGAAAACAAAAGCCGACAACAATTGAATAATAAGTGGTCGTACAGCGGTAGACAATTTGCATAGTTATGTATCTATTAGCAATGAATCAGAATAGCCAGTCGGAAACTGTCCATGATTCACTTTGCAGAAGAGTGTTTGTGCAGAATAAAAAATAGATATTGGTTAGTTAAACACATCCTTAGCAACCACATGAAGATGTAACTAAATGGTTACGCGGAAAAAACTCAGTTAAGGAAAGATTTTTTACAAAAAGCTATGATAAAAAATCATTTTTGAAAAAACAGCGTGAGACGAAAGAATTGGGTTATTTAAAAGTAGGCCACCTTTTTAATAACGAAATACTTGTAGTATAGAATACAGATATGACTTTAAAATATACGAAATGAAAAAAAAACAACGACGAAAAGCTCTCCTAACTTTTATCACACGCACTCCGCCGTTGCAGTCCTCATTTGAAATGTTTTAATTACAGACATTTCCGACAACGCAATGGACACTACATTTTGTAAGCTACCACGCTCAAAACCCTTATGGCGAACGTCAGATGGTCAGATATGAACTTCCCCTTGCAATAGGTCTATGCAAACGATTACCAAGTCGGCTACGAATTATTTATGAGTTTCGCACACACACTTTTAAGGGTTCGTAAGGTCAATAAACCTTGTGACGGAAAAAATTATGCCTTCCGGTTAAATTACGTGCTGATAACGAGAGAACTTCCCATGTTAATTTATTAACAACTAAAATTATATAAATGAGAATTCTGTCCTTATTATCATCAATAGCATAATCTCATATTTGAACACCAAAATGACATTTATTGATCAACACATAGGTTTCTTTATTGTGTGTATTTAAAAAAGTAAGTCTCAGGGTAAGTGAGAAGTTAGAAGTTTTATTAACTGTTTTTTTTTTTTGAGATTATTTATTTACATAAATACCCTGACGAACAACCGCCAGTACTACCCATTAGGAGTTTTTCTGGACTAAGAAGAGCCTCCGTATAATTTAACTTGTTATGCCCCATGGTTTTGCTCTTACAAACATGGTTTTTAAACGGTTTTATTTATATAGCCTATATTTACCAAAGGTAGTGTAGATTACTAACAGTGAAAGAATTTTTTAAATCTGTCAAGTTAGTGTTGTCCTGTTAACAACAATAAAATAAAGGCATTGGATTCATTATGGTAAACAATTGCATTATCAATTTGTTATACAGTAGCACTTATTAAATAACAAATTATTAAACAGGATTGCAAAAATTGACAGCATTTTTAGTTGTTCATTGGCAGTTTTTGTTAGGGTGACTAAATTGTGAGCTACGGTTGATTATAGGAATGATACGGAAACTATAGTCATTTTGTTTATAATTTATTGAGGATTAACTTACCTAATTATTTTTTTCTTTCTTTAGAGTTTTGAATGTTTTTAAGAAGCTAGTTATAAGTAGACTATGTTACTTTTATATTATAGTTTTTATTTTTGTGTATTAGTTCATAAATGTTTTATTTTTAATTTGTATTTTGTAAAAAACTACTTAAGTTATTAATTTCACTTGTTCTATGTATGTCTCTAACAGTTTCAATAGTCATATTATTTTCATTATGTTACATAAATAAACAATTTCTGAAAATTCAAATTTCACAATGTGAAGTTTTGGGTTCAGAGGTAATGATGGTATCAGTAAATTACCTTCACAAGGAATAAACAATATTTTTTTTTTTATTTACTAATTATGGTAATAACAGATGACAAAAAAATGGTTTCGCATGCATCTGCTTAGATAAAATTTGTAAGTTTGTATGAAGGGGGTAATCTTTGGAACTGCTGGTTGGATTGCTAAAGTTCTTTCAGTGATAGATAGCTACTAAGTCCCTTAGTGCTATAGGCTATAAAACATCACACTGAGTACGTTACTATCAAAGGAAGCCAAGCTGCAGGTGAAATCAAGGAAGAGAGGGTAGTCTTCTAATATTTTTGACATGCAAGTAGTTGGAAAATAGGGCATCCAGATCAGAGATCTGGATACCCTATTTTCCACATTTTAATCTTCTATTCACATATTATTTTAAGATAGCAGGCATGGCAGTAATATTCATAAAAAAGATCATACTTATTGAATATGATAATATGGAATGCTCTCGCTATTGTCCATTGCGCTGCCTTATATACCTAGGTACGTAGTGCAGTGGCTATTTATTACATGTATAAGAATGAGTTAGCAATAAAAAAATGATATTTTGAATTATTTTATTTTAAATATACAATTTTTGATATTTTTATAGTTGATATCTATTCATTACTACATAGGTACACTTATAATTATTTACATAAACTTTTTTAGAAAATTAAACATACATAAGTGGTAAACGGTAACGTCTATACATTTTAAATTATTAAATCTATACTCTTGGTTCGATGTCATCCTGAATTTTGGCAATTAATTCTCTCGTACTGGTATATATATCATCGTATAATATAGTTTTCACAACATGTTGAACACACACATCAGCCTCACAATTACACATCGGCTGTTCGGATTTTTGAAAACTGTCTGTATCATAGATTTCTATTTTTATTATTTTCGTTCCACGAGAAACAGGCTTCTTTATAAATTGATAGAATGTCTGATCTGTTTTTGATCTCTTGCGAGCGAGACCCAGCGTCTTCTGTCCAGTGGTTTGTTGGACTGGTTGATTCATGGGTACAAAATTGAAGAGATCCTCCGAGTCCTGAAATAACAATACAATATTAATTTAAGTTACACTACAAACGTTACGATTGAAATAAAGGCTTATGTGGAAATAATTAATGCTGTGATGCTACTTACTACTATTGTTAATATTAATACATTTTTAAATTGTTAGTGAATGTATTAAAGTAACACTTACCGACATTCCGCAATTATATCAGTCTGATTCAGTCTTCACCATCAGATTCAAAGATGAAATGGATTTCAATTTATTATATCCCCCTTTTATATTTTTAAATTTAATTATTTCTTTTAATACATAGAGTTCAATATCGTATATTTTTGTTAGATGTTAATATCTATACAAAAATGGTATGGTGAAATTGAAACCGCAGACATTACGACGCCTAACATTTTATTGTTTATCGAAAATATATATCGACAAAATAATACTACTGTATTTTTGTTCACGGTTATTGTTTTCATACATTTTATTAAAATGATTTGGCAAGCAAAATCATGGTATGTTAATAGTATATCAGCGTTAGCGAATTTGCAACGTAGCTGAATTCTTTTTAAGGAGACGGATCATAACAATTGATCAATATCGACATACAATTATTAAGCCTGGTTTTACCTGCTATTATTATTATAAAGATTAAAAATAAATAGTTTTTTGTTATTAATTTATTTTTTTAATAGCTTAGATGTACCTCTATGCTGGAATAAAACACAAGATTTACTTAATCGATCTGATTATTATTGTAGTAGGTACCTACAATTAGTGAGCATCGACACGTTTTACGTTTTCATACAATTGTTCAACTTCTTCTATATTTCATAAAAACAAATAAGTTATCATAGTAATTGTGAAAAAATTATAAGATAAATACAAGCTTATTTTTACATACCGAAATATGAGATTCTGACTAGTCATATCTCCATTCCTCCACATGTCTAGAAGTTGCATGCGAGCGTGCAAACCGCAGCGTTTGTACCGTCGCCTGACGTCAAAAACATTCAGTAAAAAACAACAATCTTCAAACTTTTTTTCTAAATATGAAATTCCCCTATTGTTTATTTAAGTAAGTATCTATATTCATCATCCGTCTACATTATCTATCTATACATATAATAATCTACACTAATATTATATAGAGGAAAGATTTGTATTTTTGTATGTTTGTAACGAATAAACTCTAAAACTACTTAACCGATTTCGATGAAACTTGGCATACAGATAGACCATAACCCGGAATATGACATAGGATTTTTTATCTCAGTATTAAGTTCCCGTGGGATAATTTAAAACTAACGCGGGCGAAGCCATGGGTAAAAGCCATCTTATATAATAACACTAAGCTTAAAACCTTAACCGCTCAGATTTGTACGCTCGTGTATGCAATTTTTGCAAGTATGCAGTTTTACAAATTTGGATTGAATGATGTGATTTTAGGCCTATAAAAACGCATAGCAAATTAGTCTCCGGTACAATTCCTCTCTGGTACGAATCCTCTCTACAACGGATCAACTCTCCGAGCTCCTGATCAAGCTACCTGTCTAAACACCTATCAAGAATGTAAGTATCTATTCATAATCATTTATCTAACTATTAAATGGTCAGAGCAATGTATTAGTTGATATATTCAAGTATTCGAATGTTGACCGTCAATATTGTGATGCAGGTTCGATTCCTGCACAGATCGAATATGCTACTTTGTGTTGAAAAAAAATGAAAACTAAGTACCAGTTACATAATTATTTTAATTTATTTCAACTATAACACAATGATAATTATGACTGCTTATGAAAGATTGGACAGTCGAGGGTTCCATTCTCGTAACGTTTCAAGTCTAACTGTGACATACATATAGTTAATCTGATCATTATTTCTTATCTCTGTAGCATAGATAGAATATTCTAGTTTGACGTTAAGACTATGTGTCTGTACCTATACCAAGCATTGTATTTGTTGTTCATCGATTTTTATAATTTTTAATATTAGATTTATACATAGAAATATTTAGAGATATAGCGAAACCTAATCAACATAAACACCTATACATATGTAGAAAATAAAATTATCGATTACAGTGCACTAATAATATATTATTTATACACAGGTCGAAGCTACTCGCCAACGATCTCTTTCTCTCCAGCGACGATTCTGAAGCGGAGGTGAAGCCGAAGGGGAAGTCGGAGGACAAGAAAATGAAGAGAGAGCGATCCGGCAAGTCGAGTGAAGGATCTAGTTCGAAAAAGTCCAAACCAACTATCTCCCCAATTTCTCCGCCAGCATGCGTTACGGCCAATGAATTATTCGGTGACGAAGACGATGACAAGAATGAATGTGTTAAGAGCTCTACCAAAACGGGTAATGTCCCACCTATACATTCTTATTTTACGAAAAGGCTGCGGAAGGGCTATTCTCGGCAAATTAGTGAGACGAAAGAAGGAAAATATTACGTCGAGTTAAAAATATATGATGTCGAAGAAATAAAAAAAATTATGCCGATAAATAGATGGCGGCATGCTATTACTACTATAAAAACTAAACTGGATGAAGATAAGGAGTCTTGGCGCCATATAAAAGAGTTCATCTTAGCGACCCAAAAAGATTTTAAAAATTGTCCGCTGTCGTACTTAGGATCCTACGAAACTTAACGATTTAACCTATTGTTAATCAATTTATTATTCCTGTACACATTTTTATATTAGGTACATGATGCATAGTTATATCTCTATATACAATATAATAACATTTATCCCAGCATTAGCTTTAATTCATAGGGTAATTCAATGTATTTTTGGTTATTTCATTATATTTTATAATTATTATCATTGTTTTTTTTCTTTGTTTCACAGCTTCTACACACCTCACTAATAAGTCAAGATCTAGAAAAATAAACTGTGACAAATGTAAAATATTAATTCCAGAAAATCAGTATTCCTATCATATGAGAACTAATATACACAAAGCAAACTGTTTATTGAATACCAAGTTCGCAAATATTCATATTATTGCGACAGCATTCAATAACAGAATAATGACATACAGATTGAATGTCACTCAGGAAGACGAGTACCTCGGTCTAGAGGCGTTCCTGAGTGATCACCAAACCAATATAGCAGAATTGATTACTATGTCACTAAATAAACACAACTGCATAAAAGTTAATTTCGAATTGTTTGCATATTTTATGCTACCAACTTTAGAAGAAAAGCAGCTAAAGTCATTTAATACCAAGTACAATATTATTTATAAAAACACTGATTTGAATGAATTATTAACTAAAGTAATGAATGCATTGAACGAGAAATTAACAGAGTTCCAACACTGTCAATCTGGTTGGACGTTTGTTTCTATGAGTCATCTCGAAATTAATATAAATAAGTATTCACCTATGAGGGGTGGATCTTATATAGATTTACCACCAGCTATTAAACATTCTAGAAGTTGCATTAATATAAAAAATGAAGATGATTGTTGTTTTCTATGGAGTATAGTTGCTGGATTATATCCAGCGAAAAATAACGTGTGCAGAACAAGTTCATATCCTCATTATTCTTCGGTTTTAAATATAGAAGGAATGTCATTCCCACCCACAATGAATGATATTAAACAGTTTGAGAAAAACAATCCAAATATGAGTGTAAATATATATGGTTTGCAAAATAATATTGTAACTGGACCTCTTTATGTATCGAAGCATAAGAGAGAACATCATTTTAATTTACTATATATTGAAAACAATACTGTTGGACACTATTGTTTAATTAAAGATCTTATACGTCTTGTACGACGTCAAGTAACTCATTATAAAGGTAAAGTTTATTTATGTGATGCATGTTTACAATTTTTCAGTAGCGAAACAAGATACAAGTCTCATAACTGTTCTAAGATATTGTCTATTTTGCCTGAAAAAAAATCTATATTGAAATTTAAACATTTTGAGAGGCAGCAGAAAATTAATTTCATCATTTATGCTGACTTCGAATGTATGTTAATTGACTGTAATGAAAGTAACTCTTTAAACACTCGGAAACTAAAGACACATCAACCTTCATGTTTTGCTTATTATATCTGTTGTGCACATAATAATGAATTAAATAAGTATGTCTCATACAGAGGTACAGATTGTGCGGAAGTATTTGTTAAATATTTAATAAGAGACGCTAAACGTATACATAGAATTTTAAGTAATAAAAAGTCTATGACTCCGTTAACAACTGAGCAAGAGATGAATTATCAGAACTCGAATACATGTCACATATGTAAACAACTATTGCTTAATGACAAAGTCCGAGATCATGATCATATTACCTCAGAGTACCGTGGGGCAGCGCACTCCCATTGTAATTTGATGTATAGAGTTTGTTCATTCATTCCTGTCGTCTTTCATAATTTGTCTGGATATGACTCACATTTATTCATTCAAGAGTTAGCAAAGTATGAAGGTACTATTAACATAATACCGAAAACTAAAGAAAAATACCTCTCAATAACGAAAGTAATAAAGACAGAAAAATATAATCATCCTATTCAGATAAAATTTATTGATTCTTTTCAATTTCTTAGTTCTAGCTTAGATGCATTGAGTGATAGTTTATCAGAAAACGATTTTTTAAACTTATCAAGAGAGTTTAGCGATAAAAGAAAATTTGATCTAATGAGAAAAAAGGGTGTTTATCCTTATGATTATATCGATTCTTGGTCCAAATTTGATGAGACGCAACTTCCATCAAAGTATCATTTCTATAACAGTTTGTGTAAGAAGCATATAACTGATGAAGAATATTTACACGCTCAAACAGTTTGGAATGTTTTTAACGTTAAATCTCTTGGTGAATATACAGATTTATACATAAAATGTGATGTGCTTTTACTATGTGACATATTCGAAAAATTTAGAGAAACAAGCTTACAGTACTATAAGTTAGATCCAGCTTATTATGTTACTTCACCGAGCTTAAGCTGGGATGCAATGCTTCTATATACTGACACTGAACTGGAGTTAATAAGTGACTTGCAAATGTATGAGTTATTAGAAAAAGGAATTCGCGGTGGGCTGGCACAGTGTTCTCGACGTCATGCTGAAGCAAATAATAAATACTTACCACATTTTAACGAGTTAGAACCAAGCAGTTATTTAATATACCTTGATTGTAATAATCTGTATGGCTATGCTATGATGAAGAAACTTCCTATCTCAGAATTCAAATTTTTAACTCTCGAAGAAATTAGCAACTTTGATGTAATTACTATCTCTGATGATAATGATTACGGTTATATTTTGGAAGTAGACCTGATTTATCCGAACTATTTACATAACAAACATAAAGATTTACCTTTTGCAGTTGAAAAATTAGTACCACCTTATGGAAAATCAGCAAAATTGATTGCGAATCTTTATGATAAGCATCATTATGTGATTCATTACGTGCACTTAAAAGAGTGTTTAAAAAATGGTCTGATTTTAAAAAAGATTCATTGCATACTTAGCTTTAGACAAGAATGTTTTCTCAAAAATTACATCGATCTCAATACTAGACTTCGTCAAAATTCCAAAACTGCATTTGAAAAGGACTTTTTTAAATTATTGAATAATGCGATTTTCGGAAAAACTATTGAAAATAAGCGCAAGCAAGCTGATGTTAAATTAGTAACAAAATGGAGAGATACCACCAATAAAACAAACAAACATCTTGATGCTGAAAAATTGTTAGCTAAACCAAACTTAAAAAGTGTATCAATATTTTCAGATAATTTTATAGCTGTAGAATTATATCATGAAAAAGTTGTTTTAGATAGACCGATTTATATCGGATTCACAGTTTTGGAATATTCTAAGCAACACTTATACCAGTTTCATTATGATTTTATAAAGAAAAAATATGGAAATAATGCAAAGTTATGCTATACTGATACTGATAGTTTGTTATATTTAATATATACAACTGATTTTTATCAAGATATGCATGATGATCTTACCAAGTTCGATACTAGTAATTTTGCAGTAAATAATCCTTATCGCATACCACAAACTAATGCAAAAGTTCCCGGATTATGGAAACATGAGATGGGTGATGATTTAATTATAGAATTTGTCGGTCTACGAGCTAAATTATATTTTATAAACAGTCTCAAAACTCAAATTAAAAAAGCTAAAGGTGTTTCCAAATCTGTCACAAATAATCTAAAATTGAATGATTACAGCAATGTTCTGTTGACCGATAAAGCGCTAAGATGTAAAATGAATATGATAAAATCAATTAAACATGTTTTATACTCCCAACAAGTAGATAAACAAGTTTTAGATAGAAACGATGATAAAATTCAAGTACTACAAGATCAAATTCACACATTACCCTGGGGTCATTGTGATTCTATGTTTTTAGATTATTCCAGTGATACGTAATCTATAACTATGTACACGTTTAGTATCTATTAATTTTATTAGTGATAATTATAAATAAATTTATGCTACTTTCATGTATGTAATGTGTATAGAAATGATGTATGAATAATTCTTAAGAATAAGTAATGTACTGTAAATGAATATATTACGCTACTATTATGAGTGAATGTATACGCTATGATGAACATTTATAATAAAATGATATTTCTTAAACAAATTGACTTTTATTCAAACGTATTCAACTTCCTAAACGTTATCATCAAATTGTAAGTTCATGCTTATTCTATCATGAGGTTCATGTAGTAACGAGTATATAAGTGTACGTTAGGTGGAAATAAGATTAATATACAATATGAAGTTGATCAAACAACCCATATCTCTCAATGTTAATAATATAAGATTAAGTGACTCTGTTCACCACATCAGACATAGCGCTTTACTGCCAAATACTATTCGCTGTATAATATGTGGCCCATCAAACTGTGGTAAAACGAATGTAATGATCAGTTTGCTGCTGCATGAAAATGGGCTCAAATTTAAAAATCTTTATCTTTACTCTAAAACTTCTTTTCAACCAAAATACCGTTTCTTGATCGAAGTATTAAAAAGGGTACCACAGATTAACTTTTACGAGTTCAATAATAACAACGATGTAATTTCTCCGAGTGAAGCCTTAACAAATTCTGTATTTATATTTGATGATGTTGCTTGTGAAAATCAAATAAATATTCGCAATTATTTCTGTATGGGTAGGCATAAACAAATAGATTGTTTCTATTTGTCTCAAACCTATTCTAAAATTCCAAAGCAACTGTTACGTGACAATGTTAATTTTCTTATTATATTCAAACAAGATGATGTAAATTTAAAGCATATTTATGAAGAGCATGTTAGTTCTGATTTACAATGGAAAGAGTTCAGAAATATTTGTCAAACTGTTTGGAGTAAACCTTATAATTTTCTACTGATTAATAAAGAATCGTCATTAAATAATGGAAGGTACAGACAGAATTTTGACATGTTTTTTAAATTTGACTGACTGTTTACATGTGCATATAAGTAATTTCCATGTAAAATCAAATTCAGTATAATTTGTTCCTTAGCTGAATGCAGTTGTTATAATAGATAATTATAACATGGAGAAAAATATTAAAATAGAATTAATGAAGTCTGTAAACTCCATAAAGAATAAAATAAAACAAATGAAGGATCAGGAACACTCAATGAATTTGTCAATTGATAAAATGCTAAAACCTGTCACAGATCCTCTTAAAACCCTAGTTGATTCGAATAAAACAATAGAAAAAACACAAAATTTAGAAAATACACACTCTAATTTTGAAGACATGGAATTGAGTGATATTAATACTAGCTCATCTACAAAGTTTGAAGAATGCTACAATCCAGAACCGAATTCTGTGCAGTTCGTTAAAAAGTCTCCCCAGACGGAATTATTAGAAGATTTAGAAATATCATTAGAGGGTCATGATATCCATGATATTTATGAAGGGGTAAATATACCATTTGGAATAAGAAGTGCAAACAAAAAATTACTAATGGGTAATTCAATAGTTTCATTTTCTAAAATAGATAGTGTGAATGATGATAATGTCATTTTAATTAAAATTGGTGATAAAACCTACAATTTAACCCCTGGTTTAAAAGAACTTTTACTTCGAAGAAAACCAGATTTGAAACTAATATCGAGCAAAGATAAACTTGTCTACAAGGATATGTTGCATTATACAAATGCACATAAGAGAGATTTCAATCCTAATGGACAAATTAGAGGCGATAAAGGTATAAAATATCGTGAAATAATTAGACCATTGTTTTCTGAATCGTTAAACAGTAATATTGTTACTAAATTTGGAGGAAGGTTACCAACGCTAAAGAAATACAAAAATAATACTGACTTAGTATATTGGGATGATCCTAACGAATTGGTTGACAGATTGCAACTATTAATTGCTTCCCAAGATGCTGGTAATACAAACCATGATAATGAAATTTTATCAATAATCGAAGAATTAAAAGAAGCTGATATAATTAAATAATAAATAGTCATAATAATATGATTTTTATTCAGTATAATAGCTGAGTTCAAGACAAGTATACTGAATTGTGAACATGAGCAAAGCTGACGTAGTAAACGAAATTCATAAAAATGCGAGGGTGAACTATCCACGAAGACGTGTTATCATGAAAGATATAGATGACTTGTGGCAAGCAGACTTAATTGATATGCAATCAATTTCAAAAGAAAATAAAAATTACAGATATATTCTTGCCGTTATTGATACATTTTCGAAATATGCTTGGGCCTTTCCTATGAGAAGTAAAACCAAAGAAGATGTGTGTAACTCTTTCAAAACTTTGTTGGATAAAGGGCGTGTTCCTAAAAATCTGCAAACGGATAATGGAACAGAATTTTATAATAACAAATTTCAGAAGCTTATGACATCGTATCATATTAACCATTATTCAACCTTCTCAACAAAAAAGGCTTCAATAGTTGAACGATTTATCAGGACATTGAAATCTAAAGTCTATAAGGAATTTAGTTTAAAAGGCAATTACAATTGGGTAAATAATACCCTCAATGATGTTATTTACAAATACAATCACACTCACCATCGCACTATTAATGAAATCCCTGCTAATGTGGACAATAATAATAAAAAAACGATATTAGAAAGGTATTTAAAGTTGCTAAAAAATGATAATTTAAAAACCAAGTACAAAGTAGGTGATTATGTGCGTATCAGTAAATACAAAGGAACATTTGAAAAAGGTTATACTCCCAACTGGTCAACAGAAATATTTAAAATCCGTAAAATACAAAATACAACTCCTATAACTTACTTAATCGAAGATACTATCAGAGGTCAGCCTATTTTAGGTGCATTTTATACACAAGAACTTCAAAAAACAAAACATCCCAATGTATATCTAGTCGAGAAAGTTCTCAGAAGAAAAGGTAGTAGGGTTTTAGTAAAATGGCTAGGTTTGTCTTCAGCTGAAAGCAGTTGGATTGATAAATCGAATGTTATATTATAAATAAAATAATATTAACAACAAACTCGAATCGCATAACTATTTATTAAATTATTCAAACCGGAACCATCAGTCTTATAATGTGTTTTGGAGAGAGCAGTCTTCTCAATTGGCTTATTAATAATTTACCATTTGAATTACATTTACCAGGATATAATTACTGTGGTCCTGGTACTAAATTAATAAAAAGACTTGCACAAGGAGATAACGGTGTAAATAAGTTGGACGAATATTGCAAAGATCACGATATTGCATATCACAAGTCATCAAACTTAAAGGATCGACATAAGGCTGATTTAATTTTGTTAAAAATGGCAAAACAGCGAGCGGTTGCTTTCGATGCCAGTACAGGCGAAAAACTCGCGGCACGCTTAGTAAGTAAGGCTATGTCGGCAAAAATTAAAACTGGTTCTGGTTTGAGCAAAAAGCGTTCTCCCAAAGTTACATCTGGAAAAGGATTAAAAAGCAAATTAAAAACTGTTATTACAAAAGTAAAAAGACACATAAAAAAATTAAAACCTAAGACCAAGAAAATGGCTATAGAATTAGCTATTGCCGCTACCAGAGAATTAGCTAATGATTCATCGATTAAGCTCCCTCGCGTTATTCCTATTCCAAAAACTGGGGGAGTACTACCTCTGATTCCTATTTTTGCGGGGTTATCAGCGGCGGGAGCTTTAGCAGGCGGTGCAGCTGGTATTGCTAAAACCATAAATGAATTTAAAATGGCTAAAAAGCTGTATGAGGAATCGAGGAGACATAATGAAAAAATGGAAGCTCTATGTATTGGGAAAGGACTACACCTTAAACCACATAAAAGTGGTCTTGGAATTTTCGTATTAAAAGAAAAAAACTAAGATATCGGCTACCCAAACGGGCCTTAACTAACTTTGACATTTTAAAGTATGGAAATAGAATTCCTTATTTTAGAGGTGTCTTTATGAGAGATGAGCTCCCTAAATATCCGTATAAAAAAGAATGTGGAGTTATTAATTTAGATAGTTCTAAAAATCCTGGTTCTCATTGGGTAGCCTATGCAAAATATAATGATTATGTTGAGTATTTCGACAGTTACGGGAATCTTAAGCCACCAAAGGAATTTGTAAAATATGTAGGTTCTAACATTCAATATAATTATGAAAATATACAACGTGATCACCCCTTCAACTGTGGACATCTTTGTTTACACTTCTTAAACAATTTTTGGTCAACGAAGCAATAAAATGAACAGGATCTTTCATAACAGTCCAGTATATAAGCATGTCTACTACGGTTACCATCTCTGGAAATAAATCAGAACTGGTCTCGTATTTTCAACCACCTCTTCATTTATCTGATCAATACGAGTGCGGTTTACTATACTTTTCAGTATTTAATTCAAGACCAGATATTTCAGTTAAAACTAGTAATCTGTCTGTGATCAAAATTGAATGTGATCTTGTGTACGGTTCATACTGCAATGGATTACCAACACATTTTATTCATGAATTTGTATCAGATACTGCTCTAAGTCATGGTTATAAAGAAATACCACAAAACGTTATTTACTTTCCAGTGAACAAAAATATAATTTCATCCATATCTGTTAAAATTGTTGATCAATTTGGTCACTGTATTAACTTCGAAGAAGAATATATTCAGTTACGTCTGCACTTAAGAAAAACAAAATGATAGTATATTATAAAAGCACTCCAGTAAAAATAAATCGGTTTATTTCTTCTGCAACCGCTAAGGCGCAAAGACGTAATACAAAAATTAAGAAACTGACTAAAGCAAATAAAGATTTTCTTAAAGCTCTGGGTTTTAAAGTATGAATATGCTACAGATTACTGAATTACCGCATTTCGACAGTTCGATTGAAAGTTATGAAATCCATTCGTACAATCCCTACAATAACAGCTTTAGAGAAAACGATGAAATCAGAATCCCCATACATCAGCAAGATATATACGTGCTACCATCAGCCAGTTCAATTTACATCGAAGGACAGGCAAGGCTGTTCGGTAAAGATGGGAATCCGATCAAGAAAACTGTTACGTTCACTAATAACCCTGTTATGTCTTTGTTTCAAGACATCAGATACGAAATGAATGGTATCGAAATAGACCGTATTAAAAATTCAGGAATTACGTCAACAATAAAAGCATACATTTCATTAAATGAAGCAGAAAATAAAGTTGCAGCCTTATGGGGTTGGAACTTAGCGGGATTCCAAAATGATGGACATTTTAGTGCTGTGATACCATTGAATAAGATTTTAGGGTTTGCAGAAGATTACAATAAAATTGTGATAAATTGTAAACACGAACTTATTTTGAGTAGAAGCAACTCTAACTTAAATAGTGTTATTCTCACTGATGATGTTGTTAATTTTCAAATAGATATACAAAGAGTCCAATGGAGGGTGCCACATATAAAAGTGTCAGATCGAGAACGACTAACACTTTTAAAACATTTAGAAAGAGATAAACCTATTCAGATGGCTTTTAGAAATTGGGATTTATATGAGTATCCCTTGCTACCTAAAACTACAAAGCATTCTTGGTCAGTTAAAACAGCTTCACAATTGGAAAAGCCTAGATATGTTATATTTTGCTTGCAAACTAATAGGAGAAATAATAGGACTAAAGACAGTTCACTATTCGATCATTGTGAAGTGACCAACGTAACACTCTTTTTGAATTCGCAATATTATCCCTACGAACCTTTGAGTTTAAAGTTTTCTGAGAACAAGTACAGTATATTATATGAAATGTATGTGAAATTTCGTCAGTCGTATTACAACAGTCCTGTTGACCCATTGCTAGATCTAACAGATTTTAAAGAAAAGGCTCCCCTTTTCATCTTAGATTGCTCAAGACAAAACGATAGTTTAAAAACCGGTCCAGTGGACGTGCGGTTAGAAGTTGAATGTTCCACACCAATACCAGATAAGACAACTGCGTATTGTTTGATTATAAACGATCGACTTGTGGAATACAAACCTCTCAGCAACATTGTGCGCAGATTATCATGATTGCTGTTGTTGATATTCAAGGATTTAGAACAGAAGCAGGTGAATTTATATTAAAAGAAATCGCTATATTGTGTAACAAAAAACTACAAGTGTTTTTAGTTAAGCCACCATTTCCATTTAAAAATTTAACGGAATCTGAAAAGAAGGTAGTTCTTTGGATTCAACGTAACAAAAAGATATACTGGAGTGAAGGATTTGTACCTTATTCCAATTACCAGACTTTGGTTTCCGATATATTAAGAGATAAATGTGTTTATGTTAAAGGTTCAGAAAAAGTTTTATGGTTAAAGCATATTTTAGAAAATAGTAATAGTAATATATTTAATTTAGAAGATAAGGGTTGTTCTAGTTTAGTACATTTATATGATCAATATAAACATTCGCAAGATATGTATAATTGTATTTATCATAACTCTGTATGTGCTTTAAAAAATATATTGTGTTTAAATAAATGGTGCCATGATAATAAAATTTTTATGAAATAAAAAAACTTGTTTAATTTTTTATAATATGTTTACTATCTCTCCCAATCCTGTACAATCACGTTTATAAATTGCTTGCAGCATTAAAGCAATGTCATTTTATGTTTATAATTATTAGCATCAAGAACTAGTACCAAATAAATAAAATATGTTTCAAACTGAATATAAACCTCGATATGATATGTATAATGCATACAAAATACGTGAATTATCCTTTAATTATTACTGGGGGACGAATAATTCAAAGAAAAGATTAGTGATGGAAATGGCTGATGCTGGATTCTTTTATTACGGAAATAATCCATATGATAAAGCAGCATGTTTTTCATGTGGAGGCGTTATAGAAGATTGGGAAATTTATGATGATCCTTGGATGCAGCATGCTATAAATTTTCCACAGTGTTTTTATTTGAACGCGGTGAAAGGGGGGGAATATGTCAATAAGTGGCAAAACATCATCAAGAATTGTGTTAGTGAGAAATCTTGCATATATGGAAGCGCATCGAATGAATGATGTCACACAATATACGTCTCATTAATGTAAACAAAGTGCATGAAGCGGTTCGCTATTTTGTTACATATTCGACGACACGTTTGGCTTAATGGTTAAGACCCTGGTCACAACTGAGTGCAATATTATAACACGTTCTTCAACCACAAAGACGAAGTGTCGTGGGTTCAATTCCCACACAGACAAGTTGATATTAGTTCTGGTCTGGTTTTTTGTTTGAGTTTAAATGAAGTTTTCACAATAACATTTAATTTAACCGCTGAATATTATGATCAAGAAACAGATTAAAATAATATGTTAGTAGAAGATTAAAATGTGGAAAATAGGGTATCCAGATCTCTGATCTGGATGCCCTATTTTCTAACTACTCATGCACAATTCAATCATAGGTAAAGATAAATTACTAATAATAGAAACAAATTTACTGTGGGCATGAAACCTTATTTTTTTTTAATTGATTAAGTAATCATCATTTTTAAAAAAGATCTGTAATGTCCATCACATTAAAAGCAATTGCTTTGTTGTATTCTATTTTCATATACAACATTCCATCTATAATAAATAAAGATGAAAACTATTTTGCATCAAGCAAAAAAATTGGTAAATTGTGTTTTTTACCTTTTTTTTAATAACCTACCCTTTTAAACCTTTTTTAATACCTTAGATCAAGTTTGGTGAATGAATAAAGTGATAGATTTAAATGTAACTTGAATGAATTTTTTGATTATTTAATAGTATTCAAACTATAATTTTAACCACTTCGACTGCACGGTTGGTGCGGTGGGTGGACAACTGGCTGCCGTGCAACGTGTCGCGGGTTCGATTCCCGCACGGAACAACTCTTTGTGTGATCCACAAATTGTTGTTCCGGGTCTGGGTGTCATGTGTATGTGAAATTGTATGTTTGTAACCGCACCCATGACACAGGAGAAAATCCTAATGTGGGGCAACGTCTATTTAAAAAAATGAAATGAAAAAAAATGAAAACCAATTCAAAAAGGAGGATGTATAATCCTTTTAGGTACTTAGGCTGAATAATATAAATGTTTGTGTTACCTTTTTAATTCTGAAATTATCTTTGTCTATTATAATTTACTTAGTTTAAAAGTAACAAGTTTTATTTAATACTGTTTTTAAAGTGCCCTTAGATGTATTGAATTATATAGATACATTTTAGGTAAGATATAAATAATATGTTCTTTATTATTACTTAGCATAAACATAAGAATAATATTAGAATTGAGTTCCTTAAAAAAATAAGATACCCACACTACACTTGTAAAAGAAGGGATTCAATGCTTAAAGAAGAATTAATAAACTTACAATTAAGTAAGTACCTTATATATATAGAATTTTAAATGCAAAAAAATCGTTACAGGAATATTGATTGTTGAGAGATTTTAAAATAAGTTTTTTTAAGGTGATCATTAAAAAAAATACTAAAGTCTCTCACACTAGTTGTGACACAGGAGAAAATCCTAACGTGGGGCAACGTTTATTTAAAAAAATGAAATGAAAAAAAATGAAAACCAATTCAAAAAGGAGGATGTATAATCCTTTTAGGTACTTAGGCTGAATAATATAAATGTTTGTGTTACCTTTTTAATTCTGAAATTATCTTTGTCTATTATAATTTACTTAGTTTAAAAGTAACAAGTTTTATTTAATACTGTTTTTAAAGTGCCCTTAGATGTATTGAATTATATAGATACATTTTAGGTAAGACTCCGCCCCTAAGGCTACCCACTGACCAAGATATAAATAATATGTTCTTTATTATTACTTAGCATAAACATAAGAATAATATTAGAATTGAGTTCCTTATAAAATAAGATACCCACACTACACTTGTAAAAGAAGGGATTCAATGCTTAAAGAAGAATTATAAACTTACAATTAAGTACCTAAGTACCTTATAATATATAGAATTTTAAATGCATAAAAATCGTTACAGGAATATTGATTGTTGAGAGATTTCAAAGTAAGCTTTTTTAAGGCGATCATTAAAAAAAATACTAAAGTCTCTCACACTAGTTGTGACTAATTCAACCAACTCCCAATTCCAATTGTTTTTTTTTTTTTGTACACAACAAACATTCAGACGTGTAGGTACCAATTTCATCAAAATGAGTGTAAAAGTTTTGAAAAATTAAACTAGTTCAAACACTGTAATACGAAATAGCCAGTGATTAGAAAAAAACTTAAGACTTACTTAGTTCTTGAGCTTCAGTAGTGCCCTTTGTCAGTGCTAATAATATTAACAAATGCACCACGCACAGAACACAAACTTTATCACTTAACATTTTCACACTAAAAGTTATTTGTGACATAGTTTATTAATGCTAGCTTTCGAGCTTTTCGAAGCTAGAAAACGTACATATTACTTAAATAATAAGTTGCATTATGTTCAAGCAACAAGGCACTGCACATCATTCCACGAACCAAACACTTGTCCTCATCCAATACAAGCACAACTTGCTTTGAATTTGACAAACAAAAAATACAAGTTTTGCATTGACACTGACAGCGCGTCAGCCATGACAGTCAAAAGGAAACGTCAAATACATGTAGTCTTTTTGTCTATGGTAGATAGACGAAACCAAATTATTTATTTTATTTTATGAATAACGTCTATTATTAATAATCGATTAATATATACTATATTATTTGTTTCTTTCCAAGTTATCCTTACTCACTGTAATATTTGTAGTATCTGCCTGTATCTAGTTGCAGTTGAAGCTAAAGAATTTTTATTGCCTAACTTGTGTAGCTGACAACATCGTTTCCGGTGATAGAATATATTAAATTGTCTATTATTTTAAAGACCCTGTTATAGGTATTATGGTGTAGGTTTTTATGCTTAGGCCACACTAACGGGAATTGGGTAGTTTCTTAGGTCAAAGTATTAAAAAATAACTATACTTTTATTCATCGATCTATCGATTCACAAAATTTTAGAAATTTTTTAGCAAATTTTTAAGAAATTAGTACGCTATTTGATGCAAAAATATTATGACTTCATAACTCCATGCTCATTACTAATTTCATAGGAAAGTATCGTTTTTGCCATTTGTATAAAAGTATTGAATTTGACTAGTTGGAAACTACCGTATTGTCAATAATTATCGCGATAATTGATGACATTGAACAATGAAAAATATACCTTAAAACCTTGTTTAGTGATCAAATTACACCTACGATTAACGTCAATATCTTGATAATTAATGACATTTTCCGTTATTGTGTATACCTTATTTACTTTGAAAGCACATCCTGAACATACTCGAGAAGTCCAAAAATTACAACTTACTACCATGAGGCAGCCAAAAACACGCTCGACTATTCCGTTAACTAAAATGTAACGTAGTGCTTATATTCTCTTTGTGTAACGCTTCTAGTCAATTGTAGATATTATTTCTTAATTTTTAAAAGCTTTATATCAGACACTATTATGATAAAAGATGTTATATATAATTATATATACGTTTGAAAGTTTTTCAAACGTATATATATTATATATATAACATATAAATTAGCGGTAATTAATGATAAATATAATTTGTCTTCACCCACGTTGGACGGGCGATTCTTACCGGCTAAAATACCAAAAGATATTATCTATGTGACATAATTATCCCCAAAAGGACGGCAACGTGTTTGTAAATCCTCGTGGGTGTTCATTAGCGGCGCTGATTGCTTACCATCAGGTAATCCGTCTGCTCTTTTGCTGTCCTATCACACCTTCCACACATAATTTACAAATATCCCCTTACGAGAATAAAGAAGCAAACACTTGAAATTCTGTGCTTCTACTTTTAGTTGCTCAAATAAATCTGGATTATATTACAATTATTTAATAAGCTTGTACATATTATATACATACACACATTTAACAAAATATATTAATCATAATTCGAAAAAGGCTTTTAATTCTTAACATAAATAAGTAGCGTACATCCAAATTCCTCCATTGATGAGATGAAAGCTAAATAAGTACTTAAGGTAATATATTTTGTCTTGGGTAGGTCTTGTGTAGTTTCTATGTTTAAAAAAGTTCATTTTAAAAAGGCATGTGACGCAAAACCGTATTGTGTATACAGCTTTATAACCAAATCTACCGCCATGGAGAAGCGTTGAGTTTTTCTTTATGCTCTATGGTCGGGGATATCCAGAACTATCGATAACTTCACTCCAGTACTTGTTTTATCCTGTGTGAGTTACTGAGTCGCAGAATCGCAGTTCAGTCATTCATTTCAAGTTTAGCTGTTACAGTGAGTAAAACTCATCGAAAACCCACCAACTGATAATGTAAGTGCTATTTTATATACCATATAATAAACTTTATGAAGAATTTAAGTACTTTTTTTAGAATTTAAGTACTAGGTTCCTATTTAGTGAAATACTTAAAAATAATGTTTAGTAATTGTTTTTGTGAGCGGCATATCCGCTCTAAAATTGTTGTGTTGATGTGTTGATTACGTGTAGAGATAGAAAAGAGAGAGGATTCAGTTTTGTACCATATTTTGTTATTATTCATACTTATAACAGATCAATTTATGAATAAGTGAATACTTTTTTGCGTTGTTGTATAGCTAGCTTCTGGGTTGATAATGCAAGCGCCATAACGTTGGTACCGCGGGCCCCGTGGCCCCGGATAGTACATTAATCTATAGGGTAAGAGTCTGACGCACACTCCCTCTAGTCAGTGACCGCATGGTTTCCCGCTGACAAAAATAAAACTAATTTTCGCACGCGGCACTGTCTTGAACAATAGTACTTACAGAACCCTTTTCCGTTATCTCAAATTGGTACACGTAGGTAAGTCATTAAATAAATAACCTAAGTGTAAGTTAGTTAATCATATCTAAGTAACTCAGTTCTGCACTAAGGTATTTGCATATAAATTTAATATTACGAGTATTTTAATGTCCCAGTAGGTAGCTTCCACGGTACCGTATCCAAACGGTCGTCCTTTGCAACGAAAATTGGCAGTTTTCAAGGTCAATAATAAATGATTAACACTTTACAATAAAATCAATTATTGGAATAAAATGGGTGTGATGTGTATGTGGATTTGTGTAAAAAATGTTTGTAAACGCACCTACGACACAGGAGAAGATCCAAGTGTGGGGTAACGTTTTTATTAAAAAAAAAAAATACTGTGAAAAAAATACTTGAGTTTGACGATGTACTTAATCATTGATTTTTTAAATTTAAATAAGTATTCTATTTGACTTATGACAGATTTTTCAATAGTCAGATAAATGTTAACTATCTGAGAAATGTAATAATTGCTGTCACTGTCTTATACAAACATTCTGACGCGACAGCATTAATGAGTCACCGTGGCCTCGGCCCAGAGCAGGAGAAGGAACGTTTTTAGTCAGTAACAGTCTGACACTCTTTCTCGCCTAACCCTGGGCGGAAGAAGTCATTTGATGATTTTCCCCTGACAAAAAAAATGTGTCTATGGACGCTGCTTGCCTACGGTCACGTAGGTAATCCGTCTGCGTGTTTGCTGACCTATGACATACAAAAGGATAACTCGGAAAAAGTCACTAAGTAAATATCATTTAGCATAGGAACCGGCATCCTCACGCATGAGTACAGTCGTATTTTTAATGCATGCATGAGTACCGACTTCAAATATACTTCAGATAATTATTAAAGTATTACTTGGTACTTACATAAAACAGCGGGTTTTTCCCGTAATTAAAGCCTATTGGAACTCCTTAGGTGACGCACACACTCACTGCATTTAAGTTATTATTGAATAGGTAGGCACTTGTAATATTTATAGATACTAGTTATCTTTGTGATAAGTAGTTCTACAAGCGAGCAAACGGATTACCTGATGGCAAGCAGTCAATTTTCAGGATTTGAAGATTTTGGGATTGGGGAGGGATTGCAATATTTGCCTAATCCCAAAATCTTTAAATCCCTTATCCCCAAAAGGTCGGCAAAGCACTCGTAACTCCTCTGTTGTTGCGGGTGTCCATGGGCGGCGCTGATTGCTTACCATCAGGTAATCCGTCTGCTCTTTTGCTGACCTATACCATAAAAAATGCCAAGCAGGCGAGCATACAGCCTAACTTGGGTTAGGCATATAAGGATTCGGGGCGTTTGGGGATAGTTGGAAGGCTTGGGCTAAACTACCAATTTAAAGTTCCTGGAGTGTTAGAAAGAATGTCCCCGACAGGAGGCAAGGAGCTGTGTAAAAAAATATTTATTTATTTATTTATTTAACACTTTATGTACATATAAAAAAATACATACAAAGGCGGACTTAATGCCCGAAGGCATTCTCTACCAGTCAACCTCACGGGTGATGCAGAGAAGTGTTAACAATAGGTTCTAAACAAGCACACAAATGATTAAAAAGCATAGGCATATAAGGCAACATATACATATAATACAAAAATATAATATATGAATACAATATATATAACCTACAAATACACATATAACATATAAATAATACATAAATAATATAATTAAATATGGGAAGAATAGATTACGAATATATACAATAACAAAAACAACAATACACTAATTAGTGGAATCTGTCAGTTTCTCTAGCAAATAATTGTGAACTTTAAATTTGAAAGATAGCCGACTGGTTGCCGTCCTGATATCCGTGGGCAACGCATTCCACAGCAAAATTGATTGGACAGAAAAAGAATAATGGATAAAGTCTCGACCAATAAGATCTTCTCAATATAATACATTGTAAATGTCTTGTGTATTGTAGCTACTACGGGGCTCAATAGTTACAAGCTTCTAACTTCCACGAAACGGTAATAAAACATTTATTGTTAGGTACCAATCATTTTCTGACTGTTCTCTGTTGCAAATCATTGTGCTTTGTGATAAGGAAGGATGTTGATAATACTGACTAGTAGCTTGTTACAATGTATTATATTATTATTTACCCAAAATTCTTAGGTAGGCACGTTTAGTTTAAATAAATACATTTTGGTACCCTCCTTTATTTGTTTAAGATTATATAAATATATATACTTTATTACGAAAGGCTAAGTTTGCAAATCTGTGAAAGAAATTCTCGACTTATATGAGAGCTAATTTTGTCACTTAATCGCTACGTGTGTGTTGAAACGATATAAATGAAAGAACAAAGCCATGTATTAGGTAATAAAACCAGTCAATCATACTAATTCATTTATTTCGTCTTAGTTACATCATCAGTTGAAATAAACGTAAATACCGCGCTTGGCAGATAGCTCAAGGAACGCACTTGGGTCCTAAATTTTTTGAGATTCTGCTGTCGGTTTTCACGCCTTGTGCCATGTTCTTTTTTGCACTGACATTTCGTCAAACTCGAGACGTGGAAGAGTGCATAAGATTTACAAAGAGTATATGTAATAATTATAGTTATTGTGTATACAATAATAATACCTTATACAGTATAATCTAGGAACTGATTATTTGAATAGATTACAAGTACCAAAATGAAGTGTAATCATTTATTTTATTTGTTGTTAATATGATTATTGATAAGATTGCTTGTTTAAAAAACATATAACATAACTAAAATTGATCAATATATTTCATCATCCAAAAATAAAAAAAACGTGACATCAGGTTTTTTTCTTCTATTTTGATTGCTTTTATACATATAGACGCTGAACTTAAAGTAAAATACTCAAAAGATTCATAAAAAATTTGATACCTTACTTGCTATATTTTCTAAATGTAAATGTAAAGAATCATCGTGGTAATGACTTTGATGGTCATTACCACGGCCTATAAGAATACCGGCGTCAAACAATGCTTGCGTTGTGTTTCGATATGAGGGCGAGAATGTCAGGTTATCAGACTCCTCGTTTGCGGATTTATCAAAACAAAAATAGAATACAATGACAAACCAACATCTCATTGATAAAAATATATAATACTCCAATCTGCCTTATCTAATCCACCAAGTAATAAACAATTACTACAGGTATCTAATCTTTTAGATAAATCTTGCGACAGAAAACATATATATTAAACAAATCACAGTTAACCGATTTTATTCCTGCCATATTGATCACAATGATACATCATAACTTTGAAGGCAATATCTCCAACGTTAATGACCGACAGTTGGAGTTCATTAAAAACGTTATTGACGATCTCGGGTTTAAGGACAGTAAAGTGACATTTGAAGCAGTTGGTGCAGCTGGAGACAATTATGCTGCGACAGTAAAAAGAGTGATCGTAGAAGGAGAAAATGGAAAACTGGGCATGATTGCAAAAATAGCCCCGGCTAATGAAAATATGCGACTCCGACTGAACGCTCCCCTCACATTCGGCAATGAACAAATAATGTATCAACAATTCTTGCCAAAGTTGACACAACTTCAGAAACAAGCGAACATACCAGAGGAAGAAATACTCAAGTTTCCAAAATGCTATGGATCAAATATTGAGGCGCCTAACGAAGTGATTCTTCTCGAAGACCTTAAAGAAAAAGGTTTCGTTATGATGGATAGACTGAAATTCCTATCAGAAGAATGTGTGACCAGTGTACTGAAGAACTTGGCTGTACTTCATTCGCTTTCATACGTGTTAAAGAACAAAGAACCGGAGACCTTTAATTACTTCAAGGCCAATTTACAAAATTTGTGGGCAACGTTAGCAAATGCCCCTCCCGAAGAGCTTGCTTCTTTAGAATCCATAGAAGAAATTTACATGAATTTAATGGATAATGAGGAATACAAGAACTTGATAAGGCACAAAGTACGTGATATTGGAACGTTAAATGTTAAAATGTCGGCATTAGAAGCTGGTAGCAAATATGCAGTCATACATCATGGTGATGCTTGGACTACAAATTTTATGTTCAAGTATAGAGTAAGTAATATTTGTTCTTTTAATGAAATTGTAACACAACTAATCAAATTTAATTTTTAAGTTTATAAGTTGAATTTGAATAACAATCAACTAAGGTCATCGAGATGAATACCAACCTACAATTTGGTAAACCTATACTAATTAATAGACCATATTTAAAAATGATACAACCTGATTAATAATTTCATCATTTTATTAATTCTGATTCTTGAGAAACACTTACATTGATAAGAAGGTAATCGTAAATGCACGTGATTCACAAACTTAATCATTTCAGGGTGAAGAATTGGAACAGTCGATATTAATCGACTACCAACTGTCCAAGATATCAAGTCCAGCCAGTGATCTCTTGTATATGATATTTAACTGCACAGATATCGAGTCCAGAAGGAAAAACTTCCACAATTGGTTGGATTACTATCATTCGGAACTTGACAAGTCATTGTCAAATCACGGCCTGAAAGCCAGCTATGTGTACTCCAGAGAGTTGTTAGACGCTGATTTGAAAAGATATGGAAAATTAGGATTTGGAAGTTGTCTCCTTGTGTCTAGCATTATGACCGCAAATTCTGAAGAGGCTGCAAAAAATGAGAGCGGAGGGCAGATGGTTTTTATGAAATCCACGACAGTACAGCTGGTCTCTTAAAAAAAAGGATAACTGGTCTTATTGATGATTTTTATACTTTTGGCCTATTATGATTTTCTTCGCAGTGAAAGTAATTATATCTAACATCTAGGTATATATACAGATTTTCTGATTGTAAAATCTACTGAAAATAAAGATTTATTCAATATACATAAGAGACTTTGTTTGGTTACTGAGCCGACCGATACAAAAGCTTCAATAAATAAAAACCATACGATCCTGTATTTTTATAGGATAGGCAAATGAGTAGATGGGTTAACTGTATAGTAAGCAATCGGTGCCGCCTATTGACACCCATTACAGGAAAGGAGTTGCGAGTGCTTTGCCGGCCTTTTAGGGTTTTGGATATTAAAATTTAAAGATTGAAAAAGGATGGGCGGACACACGTCGAAACACAACGCTGTGGTTGTTTCACGCCACGAATGAGGCCGTGATATAACTTCAGTCGAATCGACCCATTGGTGCCGAAGCATAGCTCTCCCACTCTTAGAATTATTAGTAACAATAGCTGCTATCTCTATACTGAGTCAATGTTTATTTTCTTAACTGCATTCGAATTAAACGTATCAACTGTAGCATATTAAAAAATATTTTAATAAAGAAAAAAATGGTTTTTTATTCCCTACATTTATAATTTATAGGTTTGACATCCTCCTTTTATAAGATGCTTATAAATAACACAGTGACACAGTATTCGGTAAACTTTACGTTAAGCACAAATTGTGTACCTACTTTTTTGTTTGAAACTGATCAACATATCATTATCACGGCTGGATTTAATTATCTTATTTTTTAAACGTTGCCCCACACTAGGCTTTTCTCCTATGTCCGTGGGTCAGTTTAAAACATACAAATTCACATACATATTTTTGTTCCATGCGGGAATCCTTGACATATTTTAAAATACATTGGTAACCAGCCATCTATATTCTTCATACAGACGGTTGGCAGTTAATAACTGTGCTATTTAGAATTCAATTCATCTTACCGATACGCCATTCAAATAAACCTTCAAGAAACTAGCATACTCGCGCTTACAAGACTTTGGAATTGCAGGAGTTCATAGTTGGCGCTAATAACTTACCACCAGGTGATCGTCGTCTGCTTACTTGCCTTTTTTGTCAGCGGAAAATCAAATGAGTAAGTACTCCCGCCCAGAGTAAGGCGAGAGAGCCGTAACCGCGGCTGAACATCAGCTCTGTAGGGCCCCGTCTGAGGTGGTCTAGTAACACTTGTCTCCCACTCGGGTAGGTTAGAGATGATAGAACACCAGCTGATATAGGTACTTTTGTCAGGGGAAAATCATCAAATAACTTCTCCCGCCCAGGGTCAGGTGAGGCAGAGTGTCAGACTCTTACTGATTAAAAAAGTGTGGTAGAGCCTTGCTTCGGCACGAATGGGTCAACTCGACCGGAGTGATACCACGGCCTCACAGAAAACCGGCTTGAACCAACCACAGCGTTGTGTTTCGCCGTGTGAGTGAGGTTACCGAATAGTACGAGAGCCCACGACCAAAATTTTTGTCTCATAGCAATACGACCAAAACCGCATCAAATCGATAGATACGATTATCTTGAACTCAAAAATACCAATATCAGAAATTTTCCGCGTAGCGTTTGATCTGACCGAATTTTCAAAATTGTCAAAGAATTTTACCGAACTGCATCATAGCAATATGTCTGATTTGCAGACTGCAGTTAAATGATAGATCTGAGATACCAGAAACATATTTTTCAGACGTTAGTGGTGTAGCACAAACCCGTAAAATCACTTACAAAAATAAAAAATGAGACAAAAAAAAAATGTCTGAAAATCTTTTTTATTAGTAAATTTTGGTTATTTGATGCGAACAAAACAATTATCAGACGGAAATGTGAACGCATTAAATTTTTAAACCGTTTTGAAAATGTTAACAAATTTTACCGATCGGTATCATAGCCATATGTCTGAGAATTGTTGGACATGACAAAATTAGTTGTCCACATGTGCAAAAAATTTATATCAGACAAATTAAGTGTAGCACCTTCTCTATCAGACAACTTTTCGATACCCAGATATCATTTAAAAATCGTATTGAGGCATCTTGATTTTTCTGTTACAAATCAATGAATACGTAGCGTCCCTGAATTTATTAGATGATAATTAACAAAGAATTTACCTGAAACCGTAACATTGAAGTTGAAGGACTGAAATAAATCACACAAAAGGAAACTAGGATGAAGTTAAAAAAAAACGGTTTATTTAAAGTAACAAAATATTCTTTTATTCAATCGCTGTCGGATTCGGAATCGTCGTCTTCAAAATCACTCTCGACGTCGCTCGGGAGATCTTCAACGTCCTCTTCTGTAAAATAAACATCTTTAGTGAAAATCACGAACTTATTTATAAAATTAACAACAAAAGCCACGTAAACTGTACCTGTTGTGGATGATGATTTGTCGTCCAAAATAACGTTGCTCAACTCAGGTAGTTGGTTGCCAGAGAACCACGAAAACTGAAACCGTCCCTCGTCTTCATACCATCAATCATGGCAGCAATACGAAAAGTTGAAAAAAAAAATCATCCGTATTGCTATGATACAGGTCGGTTAAATTTGTTGACATTTTCAGAAATGCGCTCAGGCTATATGCTACGCGCAAAATGTCTGAAAACAGGTTTTTGGTAATCATGGCAGCAATACGAAAAGTTGAAAAAAAAAATTATCCGTATTGCTATGATACAGGTCGGCTAAATTTGTTGACATTTTCAAAAATGCGCTCAGGCTATATGCTACGCGCAAAATGTCTGAAAACAAACTTTTTCGTAATACAATTATAAAATCTATGTACATTTTCACTATCAGACGTATTGCTATAATACCGACTGTCTTTTTTTATTGACACAGCAGAAATGGCCTCCCACGCAGTTGCTACACTTTCGACCGTTACTACACGCGTAGTCGCGTTCAAAATCATACAATCTAACAATTTTATAGGGTTTTTGCCGTATTGCTATGAGACATGGTTTTGGTCGTGGGCTCTCGTACTAGAAGGCCCAATCCTTCCCCTCCCCCAATCCCTCCTCCAAATTCCTAATCCCTAAAAGGTCGGGAACGCACTCGTAACTCCTCCGTTGCGGGTGTCCATGGGCGGCGCTGATTGCTTACCATCAGGTAATCCGTCTGCTCGTTTGCCGAACTATTATAGGCCGCGGTGACTCATTGCGCTTAACCCGCAACCCCGGAGATGATATAGGAGTACCTTATTTCGACGCTTACGCTTCATCGTCAATCTCTTCATATATATTATTCGGTACTGGCTGCTCTAGTAGGACATAACTACATTGACAGTAAAAATGAATATTTTCAAATAATTATAAGCTGACAAAGACCTTGAAACTCCTTTTGTATGGCGGGTGTCCAAGAATGCCGCCTTTGCTGTCCTATACCATAAAAAACCTCGATTCATTCAAAAGTGACGGGCGCTTGCTATATATTTTGTTCCATTTATTTTCAGATCACCATGTCGAATCGACTACATAAGAGCGGGGTCCTCACTGGATCTTTGAACTGTTACTGCTTGGCATGTGACACCTTCTTGATGACTCATCAAGAAGCTGATGATCATGTAGGGACATCTCCACATCAGAAGAACCTTTTGGCAATCTCATACTCAGATAAATTTAAAGATGAACATATAAGAAAGGTCTGTTGTTATTGTCTGTTTTGATTTCGTATTTCCATTAAATATCCAAATATGTATAAGTAGGGACTAGCTATGTATGAAGGTATATTATAAGCTACATCAAAAGTTTTAACATATAAGGCATTGGCTAAGTATAGGAATAATGACGCCCAGGGCCCAGCTCAATATTTGGGTTTTTTTACTTCTATAGCGCATGTTCTTTTCGGTAAATAATCCAAATTAATATTATAAATGCGAGAGTCACCCTGTCTGTCTTTTCTTGACGCCTAAACTACTCACCCGATTTTTGTGAAATTTGGTACAGACATAGTTAAAATTGGAACTCGAGAAAGGATATAGCATAGTTTTAATCCAGAAAATCCCGCGGTAGCGGGAACTTATCAAAAATCCCATGACATCGGAACTATGTGGGTAAAATCAAAAATATGCAGGAATTCCACGCGAACGACGTCGCGGGCAAAAGCTAGTCTAATTATCAAGTAGCTATGAAGTCTTATATTGAACCACTGTTTCAGTTCCAAACGGGATATTACTGCGAGTTCTGCAACACACTGCTACCGACTGCCTCCAAAGTTAATCTTCATGTAACTGATGATGAGCACGTTAAAAATAAAGGGTCTTGTCTTCTAAAATCAAGGGGAGCTGGTGTTGTAGCTTTTGACAACATTTTCATTGAAGAGAACGCATGGCATGGCCTTAATGACAGTGTTTGTTCAATCTGCAACGAAGAATTCGATGACGGCGTGAAACACAAAGCGTCCGCAACACACTCTTTGAATCTGGTCTTGAAAGACGTTCAGTTTGGTGCTGCCAACGCAATCTATCGTCAAGTAAGTGAAAACTACTTTCCTGATTACGCGTTTGCTTATGGAAAATATATTAGAATTTTCACGGTTAATAGTAATTTTCGGAGTTGCGGCGAATTGTCTCTGACTTTCTAATAGACATAACAAACAAATTAGCGTTTTTTTATGTGATTTCCAAACGGGGTTGCGAGAGCAAGCGCATTTGGAAAATTCCGGAACCCTGTGGTTCCGTGAATTGAAGAGAACACAAATAGTAGTAATAAGTAGTGGTTACGTAGGTTTCAGTTTACCGGCCTTTTGTGGGCTGTTATAATTAATAAATAATAATAATAAGATGGTCATGGCTTAAAGCCAATTGGTCCACCAAAATACAAAACTAAAGAAAAAGTTTTTCAATTCCAGATAGACGACACTTCTTTGCAATGTCTAACTTGCAACAAGTTACTGGTTGCTAGTAAAATAAAAGCGCATTCCGATGATGCGCAGCACTGTGAGCTTTATGATAAACATCGCGTCGTAAGCAATGGAGTTGATCATAAAGTAGAAAATAAAATTAATAAAGAAGAAAACCAACAAAAAGCTGAAGACTCACCCATTATTGAGCTTCAAAATGGGTTAAAAAAAACAAACATAAACGAAAATAAACCCACTGAAAGCAAAACTAAAATACTTGAATCGATCACGAAGTACCAAAGTGCAGGAATCAATATTAATTTGGAAATAGAAACAGCTTACTGTAAGAAATGTTCTCAAGTAGTTAAATTTAACTGCACTGATATAGAGAAGCATTTATCTGAACATTCCACAAATGGACCAGTTGACAACGCATTGCAATACCCTTCAAATCCCGATCAAAATTTGAATAGAGTTGATATAAAAGACAAGACAGCACAACCGTCCGACAACAGTATAGAAATTGAAGAAAAAATTAAAGCTTTGGCAGACAATTCTAATGGCGAGAACGTTGAATCAGAAAAAGACGAAGATAGCTCTGATGAAGATGTTGAAAATGAAAAGGAATTTGCAAAAATCAATAATATAACTTATAACCAGAGTAACAAGCAGTCGTACTGTCGCGTATGTGAGGTACATCTGCCGGCTAACTTAAAGTCAATGAAGGAGCATGTTACAGGAGCGAATCACAAGAAACTTACCAGATCCAGTTCGACGTGTGTGCCCCAAATAAAAAATCCTACAATGCTAATAAAGAAGAAAACCGAAGACTTTATTGAGTCGCTGTACGATGTCGAAAGCATGTTCGATAGTTTATCTATTGTTAATGAGGAATATTGTATCTCTAAAAATAGTTTGACTTTTTTAACTGTAAGTCAATCACGGGATTCACGGGTACGGTGTTTACTATGCGATGTGACATTGCCGCCATATTCTGATACAGACGACCATATTAAGACGAGAAGCCATTTGAGCAAATTTATTGAAGTTCCAGTCGTTGTGTCGGTGGAAAACGAATTTATTAGAGAGGTAAGTCTAATTAATAGTGCTTATTCCTACTTAATGGTAGGTACTTAAAGGTTTAGGACCATTAATGCTTGTTTCGTGGGTGCCTAAAACATATTTAAAAGTCACGTTTGTTTCCGTTTCACTTCGTCATTCATCCAATCTGTCTTTATGAAATGTTGTATTCATAAGTTTGAAGTACAAACGAGCTGCCGGATCACATATTGATTGGTAAGCAATTGGTGCTGACCGAAGGAGTTACAAGTTGCCGGCTTTTTGGAGAATGTAGATGGCTCTGGGATACAAACCTCTTTTGCATTTTAAAGATTTGTTTATAATTCGACTGCACGGTTGGCGCGGTGACTGGGCCACTGTTTGCCGCACAACATGTCTCGGGTCCGATTCACTCACGAAACAACTCTTTGTATGATCCACAAATTGCTGTTCCGGGTCTGGGTGAGACGTGGTCTTGAAATTGTATGTTTGTAAACGCACCCATGACATAGGATAAAATTCTAGAAATAAAAATGTTACATTTGTAACAGTATTCGTACAACTTTTAATTATGTGTTATTTTTCAGGTTAAACGGGGCCTGTACCACTGTGGATACTGTGAGCTGGTCGTGTCTAGCTGGGCCGACATGGAAAAGCATTTGGAGTGTTCCGACCATAAGGACAACAGGAGGAGAGGAGAGCAGCGTTTGATAACACGTCTACCAGGCTTACAAAACTACAAATTACAGAAGGCAATTGAAGCCATGACTTTAAGAAGATTATTTAACATGTTTTAAAATACAGGTAAAGATCTAATCGCATACAACATATGGTATGAGTTTTGTCTACATCAAAAACAAAAAAATATTTTCCAAATAACTTATTATG
The DNA here is from genome assembly GCA_902829305.4 of Spodoptera exigua. NCBI lineage: Eukaryota > Metazoa > Arthropoda > Insecta > Lepidoptera > Noctuidae > Spodoptera > Spodoptera exigua. Next base: position 3,643,153 of record LR824624.2, read on the forward strand.
ACAACAAGTACCTATATAAATAGTTCATCCATTGAATAAATTAAATACTTAATAGTAGTTATAAATGTAAAAAAATTGTTGTGACCTTTTTAATGCGTAATATAGATTTCTCTATACCTACAACGGACTTTAACAAGTTTGTATGAAAAACTGCTATTTCATGTGTTATGATACACAAAATCTGTCAATGTTTCAGACCGCCATATCTAAGCAATACTAAAGGTTACAGATTCAATTTAAAGTGTACAAAAATATTTAAATTGTTGAAGTTTGTTAGTAGATAGCATAAAATTTTCACAATAGACGGGTAACGTTAACGAATAGGAATATCAAAGAGTATGTAACCACACGTTTATACTTTTTAAAGTGACATTTATCATTATGCCTATGATAGATACCCCTAAATAATAAATCGAAGTCAGTCAAATTTTTGTTACTGAATTCTGTAGAAATAAAAACAAATCAATATAATTTGATAAAAACTGTGTGAGAATCGAATGTGTCGAGAATTTTGAATGTCTTTGAATTGATTTGTTTTAAACGCTATGAGGCTTTAAATGTCTTACTCGAATACAAATAGTTTTTTTTTTATTTAACATAAAAACTAATCTCGTCACTCGCGTGTAGGTATCTACTTATTTTGCAAAGTAAAAGCCAAATGTAATAATGTTGTCAGCTAAAAAATCAATATTAAAAGTTCAAATAAGGGATATACTTACTAGAATATTCCTTTAATTTTCGAAATTATCTATGCTTAATTTTTTTTCGTTTTTGATATGGTGCCTGTATCATCTCTTCCGTAAAACGAAATTAATATAATTCGAGAGAAATTTTTAGTTCAAATAATTTCCAACTATGATCATATTTGGTTTTAATAACAATGGCGCTTTTATTTGGATTTTAGTGTCTTTTCCTCTCTGTTAATACAAATGTGTGTAAACTACTCAAATTTAATACTTTTTTCAATTTTGTATGAATCCTAATTATGGAATAACACGCTGTGACGACATAATTTTCTTAACGTGCATTTCTTGAATACTTCTTAAAATACGAATATTAAGAATATCGTTAAATAACGAATGTAGGTAGGTATAAGTTACATTTAAGTAGGTACATCCTTTTAAGTTGAAATAATTTCCAACCTTATATTTTAATTATAAGTGTAATTATTAAAAAAAAACATCAAAAAATCGTAGAAAATCGTTATTTTTCGAAAAAAGTACTAAATATGACTATATTTTTACTTATCTTTCTAACTATTTTTATTTTTAACATTACTTATTACTTAAAATATGTGTATGTCAGATGTTGCAACGTCTACGTCATATATTATTTTACTCTATGGTCTTCGTAGTTATCTATCAGTAATTTTTACAAATGTGTCAATTTTGTTTTAATTTTCGATATTGTTTAAGATTTTATTATGTAAGTGAATTATAAATAAACATTGCGTCGTAGCATTATTGTTTTATTTTCGTTATCAAAGTGCAGGTATGGTAAGTAAATGTAACGGGAGTGTCAGACTCTTACTGACTAAAAACCCCCCGTTCTTTCTTCTGCTCTGGGCCGAGGTCGCGGTGCCTCATTGCGCTTACCCCGCAACCCCGGCTGAAATATAACGTGTGACTACGCCTTTTAGTATTCTGAAAATCATGTTGTATACTTATTCAGCGTCGGTTTTTGTTGTAGTTGGGTTTTAGTTTTATACTTTTACTTACTTACTCTTACTATTTTGGTGTTAAAGTGTATTTGTGGCGCATAATATCAACAAAAGAATGAACTAATGCTAAGTAGCAAAAGGTATGAACGAAAAGCACATCTTTTCGTTCATACCGTCGTTTTTATGCAATCAGCCCATGAATACAAGCAAAGTCACCAGCAATATATATATATTCTATAATATAAAAATGAATCGCAAAATGTGTTGCGCATAACTCATAAACGCCTGGACCAATTTTGCCAAATCCTTTTGTTTTGTAATTATTAATGTCAGGAGAAGGTTCTTATCAAAGAAAATATTATTAGGGGAAAAATGGACCCTTTCGTTAACCCGTGCGAAGCGGGGGTGGGCCGCTAGTATATATTATATATTCAAAATGTACCAGTAAAGCGCTTTAACAGCAATATGTACCTTTTTAACATTTGTAGTTAAATCATTATCAGAACTTGCGGTGTAGCCTGCGGTAAAGAAATTTCAAATGTATCGATTTCTGTTGGTAATAGCTATAAGGTGCATTACAGCTTGCCACCGACGCAGCGACACCTATATATATAATATTCCGGACTAGCTACTGCCGCGCAGTTTCACCCGCTGCTTGGCTTCTATTAGTCGTAGAGTGATGTTTTATAGGCTATCTATAGCAATCAGGAAAATTGTAAATATCTATCAGTGAAAGGTGTCCGTTACCCAGGCCAGATGTTGTCGATAATGGTCATTTGAATCTTAAAGGTAATTAGTTGTGCGGCTTCTGTAATTGTTGCGCACATTTTTAAATTTGTTGCGCTTATAGTTTTTTAATTATTTCACAAAAACATTTCCTGCTGGCGTAACGTTACCACAGCCAGACCTTTTTCTTTTTAATGGGAATATTTAAATAAATATTAGCTATAAAATTAGTTGTCTAGATAAAGTAAATGTTGTGCCTTATTTTGTATTTGTTCTTTCTTCGGTTGCGAAGTTATTCGAGATTTTGCTGCAGTAACGTTTTTGGTTTTGCTAGATCTTTGAAATGGTTAAGCGGATTCTTATCATATTTTGTACACGACTTCCGAGGACTTAGTTTAAATTTGTTGTGCAATAACAAAACCAAAATAATGCATATTTTAAAGGTTTTTTCATTAAATAGAAAAACACTTCAATTGGCCCCAGCATTCTCAATAAGAAGTCTAAAGACTTACTTTAAACGTAATTTTAAAGCTTGTAACTGCCTTCAAATGTATGTGAAGTTTCATTAGTATCCCGTAAGTATTTAACAAGTTATGATGATATTCAGTTCTTCACGAGCACGGTCTTAATGCACGCGGTGTTATTTGGCCACTGGATTGGATATATGAACTGAATGTTATGTCAATAATTAGTTGTTTAGATCAGTTGTATATCAGTAAAATTTCAGCTCAATACATTGGATAATTAATGAGATAATACTATTAAAGTCATTAGGAAGCGAATGACCGTGGTAAGCCGACCAAGTTTAGGTGGTTACGAAAAAGCGAAAACGCAGAACATTATGGTACCTTCTAAAATATGTAGGATAGTGTTATAAATTTAGTACAGACATGTACAAAAGTTTAAAAAAAACTACATGATTATTCAAGATTTTTTACTGAAAGGTAAAACAATCATTTCAATTGAACTTTTACTCCCTTACTTATAAAAACTTAGCAACCGATTAAACATCACCCGTCCTTGTCATTTCTATTTCAAAATGCACTTCAAAAATCATCTAAAAGGTTACAAAAGTAACCTTCTGGCAAGACTGAGTGCGTTATGCAAACAATGTATTACCCCTTCACCCCACTCCTCCTGCGTCCTACCGAACGGCATGCTTTAGCGGCGATTTTTGATAATTTTGTGGAACTGGAAGATAATGTTTTCTTTTATATTAATATTATATAGGTATTTAACAGTGTACGCGTCTGTACCAAAATTGTAAGGTGTATTATACTAAACATTTCAAAAGATAGTACAATGTTCTGCGTTTTCGCTTTTTCGCAACCACCTCAACTTGGTCGGCTTACCATGGTCATTCGCTTCCTAATGGCTTTAATAGTATTATCTCATCAATTATCCAATGTATTGAGCTGAAATTTTACTGATATACAACTGATCTAAACAACTAATTATTGACATAACATTCAGTTCATATATCCAATCCAGTGGCCAAATAACACCGCGTGCATTAAGACCGTGCTCGTGAAGAACTGAATATCATCATAACTTGTTAAATACTTACGGGATACTAATGAAACTTCACATACATTTGAAGGCAGTTACAAGCTTTAAAATTACGTTTAAAGTAAGTCTTTAGACTTCTTATTGAGAGTGCTGGGGCCAATTGAAGTGTTTTTCTATTTAATGAAAAAACCTTTAAAATATGCATTATTTTGGTTTTGTTATTGCACAACAAATTTAAACTAAGTCCTCGGAAGTCGTGTACAAAATATGATAAGAATCCGCTTAACCATTTCAAAGATCTAGCAAAACCAAAAACGTTACCGCAGCAAAATCTCGAATAACTTCGCAACCGAAGAAAGAACAAATACAAAATAAGGCACAACATTTACTTTATCTAGACAACTAATTTTATAGCTAATATTTATTTAAATATTCCCATTAAAAAGAAAAAGGTCTGGCTGTGGTAACGTTACGCCAGCAGGAAATGTTTTTGTGAAATAATTAAAAAACTATAAGCGCAACAAATTTAAAAATGTGCGCAACAATTACAGAAGCCGCACAACTAATTATCTATAAGATTCAAATGGCCATTGTCGACAACATCTGGCCTGGGTAACGGACACCAGTGAAAGAATTTTAGAAATCCGACCATCGGTTCCAAAAATTATAAACCCTGTACATACAAACTTACAAATTTACCTCTTCATAAAATTAGTATGGATATCGTATATAGAAGGTATGTATGTTTTTCGCCCTTTATTCCTCGTAGGGGTTCGTACAGTTGTTATTTACAGAATGAACTTGCACGATTCTTTTTTACACATTATTTTTCATTGCCTGGACTTTAAAAAGATACTTACCTCTGAATTTGTTTCAGCTTTTCTTCTAAAAGTAGTCTGAGGATGCTTCTGGATTTGTTAATACATGACGTTAAAGTGTGGAATTGCTTATAAATGGGTAATGTGCAAAAAAAATAATTCAGTGTTCCACGACTTAGGGTTGGCGCAGGTACCTATAACGGACACGTAAAAAAATAAAACACAAAAATTTCAAGATTGTTTTAATCAATCTTACTTCTGCCCCCTTTTATCAATATATGGGAAACAAAATGTCTACAAACTATTTGTCAACTTAAGTTTAACGCAGTACAAAAAGGAATAATTTTAGACTCTCTCGAGTCGGGTAATGGCCAGCCATACACACACACATACACATCAGATACAAATGCCACGAAAAGAAAAGCTTGTATGCACATGTTTCATTTATACCCTTATAACCTTTTCTACTAAAGAAAGTAATCACAAATTATGTTGGTAAGCCCATAACACAACAACTTCTGGACAAATTTTGCCATTTTTTTTGTGTTCGTTAAAATTAGGATAAGGTTGTTATAAAAGAAAATTTTAGTACAAGTAGTTGGGAATTAGAAAAGTTCTTTTATACTCATTGCGAAGCTGCATTGACGATAACTTTTTTACTGGAGACAAAACGATACATTATGTAAGGAGCTCATGTAAATACGGGTGTACAACCAATATAGCAACGAATAGGTTGCCGTTTCTCGATATTTCCCTCATAAAAAAAACTTTTACAAAAATCTTCTCCTGATCTAAGCAATTATAGCACACAACGAATCATCGTAATCGGCCAAGCCGTTCATGAGTGAATCATAACTAAAGAAAAAAGGGATAATTTTCTTAAAAACTTAGTTTGCTTGACCCGGAACACCAATAAACAATGTGTATACAAGCATTCAATTTGTAATCATGAGATCACAAGACTCATTCAAAACTCCAATATTTTTATAAATTTAAAGTCACAATATATACAAAAACATTCGTTCTCTATATAGCTCGCACATCACAGATCAAAAAGCAAGGTACAGTCAACCGCACATCATTAGAAATCGAATTAAGCAAAAATAGTGCTTATTCACTAAGACTAAGAAAATAAAAAATAATATGTAATTGGAGTTATTCTATTGATGTGCGGTTGATTGTTGGAGGCGCATTGTTCAGTGTTTTTCACACATTTTTTTTAGAATAATAACTATCATGAGATATTCAAAATTTACAATGACTTGCTCACGTGCCATTTTGAGAAAAGCTCAACCAGTTTCAATTCACAACAACGGGACTCCTATTCATGAGCAGCGTGCGCGTCGCGGCGACATCACGCAGCCAACTGGTACACCTTACATATGCCAACACGAAACAATACGCCAAAACAACTCAACAACTGCATGCATTAATTTGGCTACAAAACAAATTGCCATTTATATCGAAGAGAATTTTTGCGATTTAGTCTCCGAGTTTTTTTTTTGAGACTTATTATAAAAAGTCGGAGTATTAAGACTAATATTAAAAAGTTATTTGGCTCCAATCTTTGAGCAACTTTTTTTTACTTTGATATGCTATGGAGGATAGAAGTATGGAATACGCAAATATATGATGGAATAGGATGATAATTTGGAAAACAGCTTGATTCTCCAACACGTATAATTGATATAATCCTTGTTCACTTCGAAATTATTCATACACTGACGTTTATAATGGATAAAAAATCTCGATCCCATTTACATCAAAATCGAATACGAAAAATCGATCTTAATATATGAAAAAATCTATGATTGAGGATTAAAATCGGCAATTGTTATCGACCGATGGCCATTTGTGACAGTAACGCCATCTGCACTGGTCAGTTTTCGTTGAGAATTTTTCAAACACGATAGTCCTTGCTTCTACCCTCCATATATGATATAAGATCACAATATGTCGTATGAAAATGTAACTACATATCACTTAACCAAATTGTATAAATATATATATTTATATAGGGTGATAGGTAGTAAGTGACCAATATTAAAATACGAGACTGTGCTCATGATAACAAACAACTTTCCCAAAGAAACTATTTTTCTATATTAACATTAGTTTTATTTTTTTACTAGTGTGGGAGAGCCATGCTTCGGCACGGATGTGTTGTTTTTATGTGATAGATCGACAAACGAGCAAACGGATTACCTAATGGTAAGCAATCAGCGCCGCCCATGGACACCCGCAACGGAGGAGTTACGAGTGCGTTGCCGATCTTTTAGGGATTAGGGATTTGGAGATTTAGGGATTGGGGGAGGGGAAGGATGCCCAATCCTTCCGGTAACGTCACTCACACGGCGAAACACAACGCTGTGGTTGTTTCACGCCGGTTTTCTATGAGGCCGTGGTATCAATCCGGTCGAGCCGACAAATTCGTGCCGAAGCATGGCTCTCCCACGCTTAAAAATATTTCTTTAGGAAAGTTGTTTGATATCATGAGTACAATTCCGTGTTTATATATCGGTCACTATATTACCAATCACATTATAGGTATATCTATCGCTAAAAATGTCTGCACCCTGGCAACGTAAACTAAAGCTACGTGAGACGTTCAATAATGACTGAGCCATAGAATTTATTATCCTACTATTATTAAGGAAAAAAATCACTTTAGCTGCCAATTAGAAATTGCATAACTAAAAATAATTCACAAGCTTTCTTTATAATAAGTTTAAGAAGTAAAAAATCCCACTACAATTGAAAGTGGACTCTATTAGTGCTGGGTAAAGTTTAATTTTATTTGTTCAGCTAGTTACTGTTGAACGTCCCGGACTAACATGGGTATGACACACCCAGATGGTCGTTATTACAACATTTATCGTATTTTATCAATTGAATATTGTACTCCCTTTTATTTTGGGCATAAATATTTAAAAAGGAATGATGTTAAAACGATAAACCAATAATTAAACTCAGCAATTTCCAAATTTCATAAAATCTTTTGGAAATATCATGAAACTTAGTACTTCTTCCACAGCGAATATGTCCCAAACGGATATATTTATAAACTGTATTTAAATAAAAACATAAAAATGACGAATATTTTTCAATGCTTCGGTACAAAAAGTACTGAGGCGACAGAATTAAAAACAAGTTTAATGTAGAACATTCTGGGTTCTGCGCCCGGTTTTTTATTGGTCGGCTACAAGACAACCAACCAACCACAGATTTAAAACGGTAACGATTTCATCACGTCAAGCAAAGCGAACACGCAATAGGCGTCCTGATTGGCCAGCTAAATAACCAATCAGAGGCCTAAAAGCGATAACTCTTAGAACTTTTACCATCATTCCTTAGTTTAAAATGTACGAGGCTAAACGAAACTTTCAAATTTCAACCTTACCTCAGTGAATGTAACGTCGAAAATCATTTGGCGGTTTATTGACTTAATATCTTTAGGCAATTTTAACATTAATCGTTTTACATTTAAGGTTGATAATTGAAATTAACGTTTAGTTTTCGTACACTGTATTATTTCCATCGGTTTTTTACATAATTCCGTTTAGTAGGAATCGACCGTAGACTCGTGATTGAGTTACAGTTTTAAGAATATCTTTGGTCAATATAAAAGTGTTCGATAGGAATATGAACTTTATATGCACACGCAAATGGTTTCATTTCGATTGACTACCAATTTTTTGGTAAATATGAAACTATATGAGAAAGTATATAATGAGTACCTTACGAAAACTCGTTGAAACAATACGGTATTTGACAACTAGTCAAATTCAATACTTTTATTCAAATTTCAAAAACGGAAACTGTTCTATGAACTTGGTATGGCAACAGAAATGTGACGTCATCATATTTTGGGTCAAACAGCGTAGGAACATTTTTCTTAAAATTTACCAGTAAAAATCAAAAATTAAGTATATTATTATCGTCAAAACCATCAATGAAGTACGCTTATTTTTAAATATTAAATTGCATTGAAATCTTGAAGTAATTTATTTTTGATCCAGGAAAATACCCAAGCAATGTCTCATTTTTACAAGATAAAATTACGAGGGAATTAACTTGAAATGTATTAATTGAAATACCTTGGTAGGCTTGACGTTTTGACAACCTGCTTTTTTTGTGAGGGGAAAATCATCAAATGACTTCTCCCGCCGGGCGGGAGGGAGTGTCAGACTCTTACTGACTAAAAACCCCCGTTCCTTCTCTTGCTCTGGGCCTTATTGCGTTGACGGTCTGCTTGTGACCACGACCCGTGCAACCAGCTCGAAACGTCAAGCTTACCAAGGTATTTCAATAAATAATTTTCGCATTAATACCCGCGTAATTAGGTATATGTTGTTCATGTGAAATGCGAAAGTTTAACAGTTAGCAATGTCCAATTGTAAATTTGTAATTTGGGAAGGAGTAATATAGTTTCTAAGGAGATACAAACGAGTAACCAGTAAACCTGATGGTAAGCATTTAACGTTGCTCAAAGACAATCGCTACAACAAAGAAGTTACAAGTACCTATGTTGATGACCTCATTGCCCTTTCGTAACAATTTAAATTCCATATATTAATGCTCTTTGGTTTTAGCGATTGAAAAGACATACGTAGGTACGTATTTCAAAAGCTATTGCTATCTCATTCTTGTATGAGAAAGAGAAATGTTTTGTTTCACTCTATCACAAGTGAGTTTTATAGTAAATCAATATAGAATCTATATTTGTCTAGAGTATGTAAAAAAAAAATGCGTCGAATTGAGAACCTCCTCCTTTTTTGAAGTCGGTTAAAAAAACATTTCAGTAATATCTAGTAATTTACAAATCAATCTTGTCCACTGGTAATGAGTCCTATCATAAAAAAAACAAAACCATACGATAAATCCAGGAACGGATACACATAAAAATGATCTACATTTTCATGGCATTAAAGTTCAAATTCACTATCTTGGCCGTATTGAGTTAAGACGTAAAAGCCCTACGTATTTAATAACAATATAAGAATATTCTTCGTTTGACAACCATTTGCCCAAAGGGACTGTTTAAGGTTGACATTCAAATTAAATAATGTTTTTACGATATTTTCCGAAGTCGCCCAATAAGTTTCGAGCCAAAGCGGCGTTCAAAATTACCGAATTAAACTTTAACATAGCTAATGATTATGAGTCCCGATGAAGCTCGAAATTAGTCAGGTAAGTTCGAAAATAGTATTTAAGTAAAAACATTACTCTGTTAACACTAAATAAATATAGGGTGATGTTTATGTATTACTTGGTTCTAATAGTAGTGGGGTGTTCATGTTGAATTTGTGGATGTTGTGGCAGACATCTTCTAGTGCGGGGGCGGAGGTGTAGGGCTCCGCTAGGCGCACCGCTCGGGCTTTGCCCTCTGTGTACACGTGTATAACGCCCCATTGCCGCAGTAAACGTAGGCAATTGCGGATCGCGTCCGTTGATACTGCTTCACCTGTAAAAAAGCATTAGAAAATGTGATAGGAACGTTTTTTTACTACCCAAGATGGCGACTGCGGTTAACTTGTCAGTGCCATTGGAATTTATAATATAATATGTTGTCTACTCGAAATCGTGTCGTGTGTTGTGTCGTGGTGGCCCGGAGGTTAAGGCGCCCGCTTCTCATGCATGAGGGTGTGGGAACGAACCTGGCAAGTACCAATGTGACTTGTTCCGAGTTATATGTACTTTCTATGATTATTTAGACACCACTGACATACGGTGAAGGTAAACATCGTGAGGAAACCTGGACTTATAATTTATAATAATAAGTCTGAAATCGCCAACCCGCATTGAGCAAGCGTGGTGATTAATGCTCTAGCCTTCTCCGTGTGAGAAGAGGCCTTTGCTCAGCAGTGGGCACTTATAGGCTGACGATGATGATGATGACTCGAAATCAATATTTTTTAAGATTTTTTTATTAATATAATGTTTTGTTTGAGTCTGTCGTAGCCCTTGACGAAATTATTGATAGAGATTAACTAATGTTTTCTACACTATGGATCTCTTGGCTTAAATAAAGAAATTAATTTAATTTAAAAAACAGTTACTAACTTCAATATAACAAATTCCAATTTTATTTATACACATGTATCGAGTATAGATGTATAGATTATCTCCAAACCACAAATACACTTACCAAAGAGCATCTTGTTCTGTGTGAAATCCTCGGTGAGCGAGTCGAGGGAATTCTTCACGACATCCTTCATGGTGCCGGCCTGCAGGTGTCGACAGGTCACCGAGTACGCCTCCAGTAGGGGGCGGATCGTTAGTAGTAGTCTTCGCCTGAGAAAAACACAATAAATTGTCCATCAATTCATGGTCTTATTAGAGCTTTCGGAATATATAGATCACAATCGTCGTTCTTTTTTATTATAGATTTTCAACATAATTTTATTAACGTGTGTAATGGGTCTCTCTCGACTGACTCTCACGTTCAAAAGTGCCTGTAAGGGTCTAATTGAAATAAATTATTTTGTCTTTGACTTTGATTGTATTAAAGTTTTAAAATGTATCACTTAAGAATAATTAAATACAAATAAATAAAATAAATGGTCAATCGGTTTAGGTAATTAACCAAATGTAAACAATTTTGTTTTTACCTGAATCGATTTTAGCTAACAAACTAAACTTAAATAATCTTTGTATGTTTTTATAATAACTATCGTGAGACATACTAAATTAACTAAAAATCGCGGGTTACTCACGTGTGTATATTGAGAAAAGCTCGACTAGTTTCGAACCACAGAGGGGTTCTTCCTCATGAGCAGCGTGAGCGGACGCGGCGTCGCGCCGCCTACTCAAGTAGTAGAGCTCTTCTCAATTTACACACGTGAGTAATCAGCGATTTTTAGTTAACCTTTGTTTGTATTTTATACTTATTCTCTTCGTTATTTTCATTAGTACTTCTATTTATATTGGTACATACCTCTCGGCGATGGCTTCAGGTTTGTTGGAGACTGTGTAAGTGACCCTCTCTGTGGGGTCGGGTCTGTCATCCTCGTCATCGCCCTCCAGCCGCCGCGCCATGCGACGCGACCATTGCTGCTCCTCCAATACCACTGTCGACTGGAAATTAAAGGTTTTAGGTTTATAATATTGTTTTAACTGGATTTTTTTGCTGGAACAACCCTGCCAAACCCTCATTAAGTAAGTAGCTGCAAGTCTTGTAAGCCAGGATCTACAGTAAATACAACTATGAAAACATCGAAACAATCAAATATTTAAAAAATCTAAAGTCGTTTCGGAAACATGAATGACTGTGTTGGATCCCATAATGAAATATTTTTTTTATGCAACTGCTTTGTCGTGTAAAATCTAAATAATAAATAAAAATAGTTTTCATTTCCCGTGAATTTAATGCAATGGAGGCTAAGGGATGGATGTTCGTTACTCTTTTATTTAAAAACTACTACATGGATCTAAATTTAATTTGGCACAGAGATAGCTTAGAGACTGGAATAACACATAAACTTTTTACTCCAGTTTTGTGGAAACAATTAAATTAGAACTGTATGCCATTGAAATTTAAAGCAAAGTACATAACTTGAGTATTAAAAATAAACTTTAGCGCAAATCGTTGAGCAACATGCGCAAATCATGGCGCAACTCGCCCAGATCATTGCGCAACGTGCGCAAATCAATTACCTTATCTTTGATTATCAGCTGCTGTGACTCTAACGAGTCGATGACGTCTAGGATTCGATCCTGGATCCTCTGGCAGGGTGCACAGACTATGAACTCGTGGGATAACACTTCGCACAATTGTAATGATGCACTGACTAAGTCAGAATGGCGGAATTCTTGTGATGACGTTGCACAGATCAAACTTTCAAGCGCGGTCGCTGTGGAAGAAAAAATAAAAATATAGCTTATTCACCACTTTCAGCAGTCAACTGTTTTTTATAGTAAATGTGGCTCGTTGTTCATAAGAAATAAGTTTATATATTGTTTTAATACATTGCAGCTATTCAAACTTTGTGAAACAGGGCTTTAGTTTAGTTTTTAATTTCGATTTGAAAAATAAGCTTTTTGCTTCCAAAAATTCAGTTCGATTTTATTCCAAACATTTTAGATTTAAATAGACATATAGTATTTATGGTATATCCATATATATAGTATGTTATATTCACACATTATTATAATAGTAATTTTATATAAGACAGTACGTACCGACGATGGCGGGCGCGGCGTAGTGCGCTACGACAGTATTGGCGTAGTACGCCAGCTCCAGCTGCGCCGCGATGCTCGTGCCGGGCCGGATCATGTCGCCGTCGCGCCGGACCAGGCCACGGCCTAGCATCTCCAGCTACAAAACAAATATAAAACACATATTTAATTTTAAAAGATGTGTAATAATTAAGTTTGAAGAGGTTTGAGAGCTGCTAAATACCAAATGTCACTTAGTTTGCTAGTTGGATAGCGGTTTATCGTGTGTATGCGTGATTCTTATGTTATAAGAAGAAGAAGGAAAAAAGGCATGTTGAATGGCAGCCAGTTGGCCAGCCACCGCATCAATCGTTTAGTTAAACAGAGTTAATCTATACTAATATTATATAAAGAGGTAGAATTTATAAGTTTGTATGTAGGGGGTAATGTTTGGAACCGCTGGTCGGATTGCCAAAATTGTTTCACTGATAGATAGCTACAAAGTTCCTGAGTGTTAAACATCACGCTAGGATTAAATGGAGCCGAGCAGCGGGCGAGAGTAGGTAGTATATGTATAAGCTATGGATGTCCCACATATACGTACAAAACGTTTTGGGAGCACATTCATCATGCGTACAGCCAAGGAGTGGAATTCCTTGCCGGAGTCGGTGTTTCCTGATAGCTACAATCTGGGTATCTTTAAGTCAAGAGTGAATAGGTTACTTCTAGGTAAGCGCGCTCCATCGTCGACCGCATCGTCGCTTTCCATCAGGTGAGATAGCGGTCAAGCGCGAACCTATAATCAATAAAAAAAAAAGCTTACGGCGTGCTTGAGTGCGGTGGGTGAGTCTGCGGCGTACGCGAGGTCGCGCGAGTCGTTGGCGAGGGCGGCGCGGCGCGCGGCGTGCGCGGCGGCCAGGCGGGCGGCCGGCGCCCCGCGCCGCGCCTCCGTCAGCAACACGTACGCCACCACGTTCGTACACATCAACGCCGTCGCCTGCGCCGCGTCTACAAACGGAATATCAACTTCAATAACCACATAAAAACAGTGATCAAGGCTATTATTAGATAATTTTCTAGGTCAACAATAGATTAACAGTGACACCAGAGGTATAAAAAACTTTTGGATAATTATATTTCGAAAATATTGGCATTGAGGACAAATTACTGTTATTACTCATAATTATATACTCATAATCATAATTAATTTTTAATGAAAAATATTCACGTCGTTCCAATTCCCACACTAGATGACGAAATAAGAGGCTACCTTGAAATCCAAATTCGCATCTCGACTAAACTATGCTATAAATACTACAAACTATATAACGATCTTTTATTACTGATCAAGTTCAGATACTTTACAATGTTCTACATCAAAATAAAACATTATTTAACTAAAGCTCACACACGCACACACACACACAAAAAACTTTAACATACCCCTTATAAGTAAAACTTGAATCTCAACATTAGACGTAAAAATTGCATAAAATATCGATGGAAAACTCACCATAAACCAAATGCCTGCCAATAGCTTCGACCATCATCTTATGATCAGTGCTAACGTCAGCTCCATACAAACTGGAATGGCTGTGGTTGTACAGAATCTGCCTGTCAAGGTTTACTGCCAAATTGTTGTTGGGGGGAGTGAGACAGGTCTCTATGGGCGCCTTGTAATGCTGGTACTTCTGGAATGATGTTACTAGTTCCTGGAAAATAAAATATTGTATTATTAGTTACTAAGAAGTAGATTTATTTTCAATATTTCGTTGATTAAGTGTAGAGAAAGGGTGACTGTTGAGACGATTATTGTACCAACTTATTAGATTTTTATGGCATAGGTCGGCGAACGAAAATCGGGTTTACTGATTCTTTTAATAATAAGCTAAAAAAATCTAAAATTAAGAAGATTGATCGATCGATGAATAAAAGTATAGTTATTTTCAATATTTTATTGTATTGAAACGTCGAATTAATTTATTTTTTACCTAGGAAACTACCCAATTGGCACCGGCCATGGACACTCCTGGCCAATTGGCTACCAAAGGAGTTAGTACATCTATGTTGCAGGCCTCGTGTAGTTTTGTAGGGATGTAAGGATTCAGGGTGGAGGGGAGGGGGGAACTGGAAACCCAATCAATGGGTTTCCGGTTTTCTCACTCAAACGGCAAAACACAATCTAAGTGTTGCTAAACGGCAGTACACCGTTAGGCCTTGGTATCACTCCGGTCGAGCGGACCCATTTGTGCCGATGGCTCCCCCACACTTAATTTGCGGTATTGAGACTTAAAAAAAACTTTTGATACAAATATAAAATCGCTAAGCGTAACTGCTGAGAGGAAGAATATCTCGAAAATATTCTTAATTAATAACACTTCACAACTATACTAAAAATAAAGGTACAATTAACCTTACCTTCAAAGAAATAGGTTGGTTGAAGTCCACTCGGATGCTGCCGTGGTTAGTGTTAAGCGTTCTCCAGATGCCTCTCAGAGCCGACCAGAATGTCTCCATTTGTTTGGGCATGCCCAGTTGTTCGCGGACAAAGTTACCGTCCACCAGTTTGTCGTAGTTTAACGTGGCAGGGACTAGAAGGGCATCGTCTATGGTGCCATCCAAGTAAGCGTCCATGATTACTGATAGAATTCCCGCTGAGAAAAGAAATTGTCAAAGTTAGTATTATTATTTTTATGTATACATAGTGAACGTAGTTATCTAAAACTAACTAAGAGTGTTTGTATCAGACTTGAGTTTTTTGCGCAACTAGTCAGAGACTTTGCGCAAGCATTTGCGCAAGTTGCGCATACAATTTTTTAATTTTTATTTATATTTTGAACGTAAATGTAAACACTGTTCTGAATCCATAATTATGTTTTTATTATGATGATAAACGTATTAACAAGAAAAATACGCTAGGAAAACATACCTTCTGTACGATCCAAGTAAGCGTGAACATTAAAAATGATCTTTAGCACCGATACATTAAAGACTGAATCCAAATGAATCTATATTTGACAATAAAGATATTTATTTACCTTTAGGAGTTTGTGGTTTGCCGGTCCGAGTACGACCTCCTTCGATGAAGAACTCCAAATTATTGCCAGCCGATAAACTATTCAGTATGTAAGCCCTGAAATACAAATACAACACAATATGTGAAAAGCTATAAATAAAATACTGAAACGACTAAAAACCCATAAATAGGAGAATGCACTTTTTATTCTTAGAATTTCAACCAGAGTTGAGGGTTAAGCAAAAGTAAAAAAAAGTCAAAAATAATTTATTCCAATTAGGCCCTTACAGGCACTGTTGAACGTCAAACAAAATTTTGAAGATATAGTGTCAGTCTGTCGGTCAGTCCTCTTAGAGGGGTCTAATTGAAATAAAGGATTTGATTTGATTTTTTTTACTTTTAATAGTATTGATAGTGTATGCTTACCTAAGAGCTGATTTGTAGGTGGGGTCGCCATGATACTCTGATCCTTCAACCCTGCGTCTGATATAGAACGCACCGCAACCTCGTAGGAACCAACTGTAATACAAAAAAGATAATATTAACTTAAGGTTTATTTCTTTAGTATCGGGTAAGGTTTCTAGTTTGAAGAAGAGGCTTCGATAAAAATAATATTAATTACAATATAACATATTATGATCAAATGATAATATGATTAACTAGCTATTCTCGCGCGGTTTCACCCGCTGCTCGGCTTCTACAGATTGTAGGGTGTTCTTTTTTTATAGCCTGTTTGTTTGTTTGTTTATAGCCTATAGCACTCGGGAACGTTGTATCTATCTATCAGAAAGAATTTTGGCAATCCGACCAGCGGTTCCAACCCTACATAGAAACTCACGACTTGCAAATTTTACCTCTTTATAATATAAAAAACAGCGCGAGAGTAGCTAGTTATAATTTAAAAACCACATTCAGTTCATTCAAACTTACCCAAAGAAAGGAATCCTCATATTATCACCGGCGGCGACTAGTGGAGGCCTCAATCCAGTCAGGTACAGCGTAAAAGTCATGAGTATGTAATCGAAGTGAGATCTATGGAGAGGCACGAAGACTAGGGGCAGACCGGCTGCGTTGGCGCGACGTAAACGTTCCACTCCAGCGACGCGGGTACCGCATCCACCGCCCGCAACTCTTCGTACAGCCTTGTGGCACACCCAGGCTACGAATCTGGGGAAGAAGTTTGAAGATAGGGCTTAGTTTATTTCTAAGATGGTTCATAAAAATGTCAAACTTCGCTGTGAAATTGTATTTTCTACTGTTACGTGGTACAACGTGATGGTAAGCAACCGAGATAGCCCATGGGTGTCCATGGCAACACCAGAGGAGCCACGATTGAGTTGCCAATATTTTGGGGATAAGTGGTTTTTGGGAATAAGGGGTTTTTGGAGATAAGGTGTTTTTTTAGGGATGAGAGGTTTTTGGGATAAGGGGATTTTCGGCATTCGAGAGAGTTGGGTGGAGGGGGAGGATTGGGATAAATACATAAATTTAATAATATTAAACCAAGATACGAAGCACTATTTGTGAATACTTGTTACGTGCGGGAATCTAATGGCGCAGTACAGCAGCCAGTAGTAAGTAAGATATCATGTTTAAAGAAATTCCTTACTTAAAGCAAATACAATAAAGTCGCAACTCACTTGAGCACATTATTAGACATGGCGGAGCTGATGTCCTGTACTACTTTCAGCGCGCGAGCTTCCACCCGCTTCCGTATGGTGGCGTACTGAGCGCCACTCTGACCATTATCTTTGGCTTTAGCTAATTCTTCTTGTGTGGCCTCCTCGATTGCCTGTTCTACGCTCTCGTCTTTAACCACCTGAAAGTAGAAATAGCATACTATTTCAGTATCAAAGGGCCCATTCTAGAGACTATTCGAGTACCTATATAAAAGCTAAGTTTTTGTTATAAAAAGGTAATTTATGTTACCAAAAAAAAAAAGGAAGAAACCATCTAAAACATAGCTTAGCAAGACCTAAACACCACACCCACGTCTTTCTCTCTCTCTTATAAAGAAATAAAAGAGATGTGACTAGTTTAGTAGATTGATAAAAAAACATCATTATAACAATCATGAAGACGAACTCTTGAGTTCTTGAAGATATCCTTTTTTACAATTCATATCCTTATCCTGTAGGTAGAAGAGAACACTCAAGCACGCGATGTCTTTGATGTATTTATTGCGGGCCAGGTTATAGCGAGGCCTTGGTTTTATTTAGTAGGAATCTGGAATCCACGCAGGGTAGGAGAAATCATTGAATGATTTACAAGCCATAAAGAAGACAGAGAAGTCTACAACATCACACACAATAAACCACCCCTATTTCACCAATTTTGCAATATAAGAACGACAAAAAAGAAACTTACATTGGGAACAATGTCCTTATAGTCGTAGGCGCACAGGTTGCAGCACTGTGCCAAGTCACACAGGTAGCGTGAGACCACACCACCATTCGCAAAGTTCTGCCGTCCGATGTCCAGGATATTGATGACGGCACCCGTATCCCTCACTTTATGGTCCTGCCATGATTCCTGGGGACAAGAAAATATGTGTAAGATTTATGATAATGTACTGCACTTATTCAACATTAAGGGTGTGTCCGTTGCGGGGCAAGCGCAATGAGGCACCGCGGCCTTGGCCCAGAGTAGGAGAAGGAACGGGGGGTTTTTAATTAGTAAGAGTCTGACACTCTCGCTCACCTTACCCTGGGCGGGAGAAGTAATTTGATGATTTTCCCCTGACAAAAAAAGGGTGTGTATTTACCGGGGTCGCGAGTCAAGGGTCGTAAGGTACCGCGGCCTCAAGCTGGAGCAGGAGTACGTCTTCATCATACTTCTATAAGTAACAATACAGTCTACGGCCCCCCTGAAGGTTACCTTAACAACCGTGCATGATCCGGCTCGACCTCCAAAAGGCCGGCAAGCCACTTTTCACTCCTCTGGTGCAGCGGGTGTTCATGTGCAGCGCTGATTGCTTAACATCAGGTGATCTAGTGGTGATCAATTCTATGTCTACGTTAATCAATATATCATTCAGGCTGACCCCTAAGTTTTGTCTAGTAAAGTTAAACATTCGCTTCTCGCTAGGTTAGGCAGATTAAATTATAATTATTACAAAATGCGTTGAATACGTCACACGCATAGATATAAGAAAAGAGTTTTTTATATGTCTGTGGTCACACGTGTAGCCAAGTTACATACAAATAAACACTTTAATTCTTTTGTTATAAGATACTTTCTTGACTGAACGGTTAAACTGGTGATATCTATGAGACATTGTTTGAACAATTGTTTAATATCATTGTTAATGAGTAGAAGACATCACGATACCATCCACAATATTATGTGGAGCGTGAAATATTACTTTATAAATGTGGATTACAATTTAATATAGCTACTTTTACCTAATTCGAAATTCAAATTGTAAAAAAATCGCAGTTAGCTCTGGATAAACGAATGTATTGACAGATATCCTAAATATAATTAACTAGCTTCCGCCCGCGGCATCGCCCGTGTGGAATGTTGATAAAAAGTAGCCTATGTCCTATTCCGCAGTGCATCTAAGGCCTGTGCCAAATTTCACCCAGATCCATTCAGCTGTTTTCAACAAACATCCTAACCTCGTAACTTTCGCCTTTATAATATTCATCATTCTCCTAATCAAAACACGTTTTACTTTTGTTTTTTAAATAACAACATATTTCGTTGAATTAGTGATGACATTGTAGATTCGATCAAAATCACACCACAATAGTATCGGAAGAGTATTCGTAATACTATTATTAGATTAGATAGAAATATGTATTATTAAAAGTTAAAGAGTCGCACTTTATTCCCAATTTGTATTTAAATTACCTGGCAGCAATGTGATATTATAAGTAAAATGGTATAGATAGGTTACATAAACAACATTCGATTTTCAAAAACTGCACACAATCGTATGATACGCGTTAAAGTGGGATGGCATGATTCAATAATCGCGAGTGAAAAAGAGACAAATATGAAAAAGTGTGGCTAGTAGTTAGCCACATTTTAATGTATCACTTGCTAAGTGCTTGTAACCTATCTACACCTTTTTACTTATAATATCGTTGCCTGGCAGATTATGTTGAAATATCAATATAAATCCAAAGCAACAAAGAAAATATTTTTTTTTATTATACACATATAAATATTTTATCTTCCTCCGACTCTACTATTACTTCCTTACTCAACATATTCAAGTCCTAACTATTACAATCATAAAATGACTAACAACCAAAAAAGTTGAGCTAGTATAAAAAAACTTCATTGATAAGCCTTGTTTATTTAAATAAATTAATGGATCAACAAAATTATATGTATCTTTAATTCTATATAAAAGAATCACCATCATAGAATCTATACATACATAAAACTTTGTGTGTTCATACATATATTACGAATATAATTAATTTTGGCATGAAAATACATGTATGACTCCGTCAAATGTAAGTAAGTAACTAAGCCATGAGGGCAATTACTAAAAATACCTCAGAAACGTGTCAATTAAGAGGGTCAACGACCTGACCTTGATCGTCAGATTACTAATACTGGTGATATCGAATTTATTATTTTTGCATAATACCTTATGCGATACGAAAATGTAAAAGCGGTGTAATTTAGTATTAATATTTTGATTGAATTTGTAATAAGAGAATTTACTTTCCTCTTTTTTTTAATCTATTTGAATTTTTGTTGTCTTTTTTTTATACCAAGTATAAAGACTGTTAGTACCTATAGTAAGTCTGTTAAAGATACGAGATACGATAAGTAAGTACTTAAAAAATATACAAAATTGGTTCAGCCATTCGCGACTTCTGCGTTTAGGGACACATTTTACAATTAATTTATAATAATATCAATAAATTATGTATGCGATATAAAAACACACATAACATTTTGCTTAATAAATATAAATACACTTAAATATGAATAAAATATATTTTTAAAATGTAAATTGAATAAAGCGTTGTATGTTACATAACAAGCAATATATGTACAAGTCAATGTCATGAACATATTCGAACGATAATAAGTGCGAAATAGCATATAGTGTCGTAACATACATTATGCTAATATTGAAATAGACAATCTAAACAGTCAAAGCTGAGAAAGATATGACATTGACATGAGTTCTACGGAATATTTATTATGTAAGTACGCATTTTATAATCCTACAAATATTATAAAGGCGAAACTTTGTAAGTTTGGATGTTTGTTACTGTTTTACTTTAAAACTACTGAACCAATTTGAATGGAATTTGGTACTGAGATAGTTTATGGTTTGGTATAACACATTGGCTTTTTACCTTTGGTACTGCAAGCAGAACTGCTTATTGTAACAAGTATTATTTTATGTGTAAGATTGTATGGTGATTCACAACGACTAACATTTATTATGTATATTATAAATGAAAGTGTTTTGTTTATAAATTAACAATGTTACGGGAGTTTCATTAGGAGGAAATACTAATGCCAGAGTCGGGAACGAATTCATCAAACCCCAAGCGAACGCCGGCGTTCTCGTACTATTGTGCCTCGAATCACCACGATATCAAGGTTAAGGCCCAGATATCAAGGCAACAAGATTATGGTACTCCGCCAATGTCGCCGATAACGTATTTTTTTTTGTTGTTAAAAACATAGATATCTATTATTAAAGACTATCTTTACAGACTATTTTTTCTGTTTACGGAGAAATTGCGACATGAACACATCGACAACCGTTTGTATTATTATAAGAAAAATATCTAGATTGATAATATTATGAAAGATGAAGTAGGTAGGGAAACGTAAATAGTTTATCGCAGTATAAATAGAGTGCGAGACGAGACAAAGTTACACGTGTGTAGATAAACGCGCGTTTATAATTAAAATAACATCTCCTGTTTATTATTCTAAGGAGTATCAACTATTACCATTTTTAACCCCCGACTATTTTTAAAGAGGGGTGTTATAAGTTTGACGTGTTTGTCTGTCTGTGGCATCTTGGAGCCTGAACCGGTGAATCGATTTCAATTTAGTTTATTTTTTTATATTAAAGATTAATTACGTGAGAGTGTTAGACATGTTTGACGATAATCGGTTGAGCGGTTTAGAAGTTATAGGGGGGTAAGTGGGGAAGGGTAATCGAAGGTGTGCAAATATACTCGAGTGGGGTCTCAAATGAAAACGCACTGAAAAGGAATGTTGATGACTGAATCGAGAGGAAATGATATAAAAAGTATAAAATATAAAATAAATTAGACCCCCGACAAAATAGAAATATGCAGTTGATAATAAAATGTATGGATCGGTCCCCAACGCCACGTTTTCTTTTAATTATTACTTTTAAAGTAATACTTATTAGATTTTTTGTCCGGGGTTTTCTAAATTTTAAATTTATAATAGTTATTGAATTGGTTAGGTCGGTCAAACGTGCAGCTGCAGAAGGATCAAGCGATCAGCACTGCCCGTGGACACACGCAGCCGATACTAGCGGAACAAGCCGAGTAGCAAATGTGTTACTTTTTGATTTGCTATCTTGTGGTGAAAACAGACATCAAATGGCAGCCTGGTCCTATATTTTAAGGTACCGCGGCCTCGGCCTGGATCAGGAGAAGGAACAAGGGAATTTTTAGTCAACAAGAGCCTCACAGACCCTCTCGCTCGCCATACCCTGGGCGAGAGAAGAAATTTGATGATTTTCCCTCCAAAAAAAGCGTGGTCCTATATATTTTAAACCTTTTTATAAAAGATAATTTCTAAGACTGATGTAGGTATCGCTGTCATACATTACTTTTGACTATTTGCATACAATTTTGTTTATAAACACAATTTATCATGTGAACTTGACTTGACTATTTCAATTTGTAAAGAAAAACATAGATTAAGTGCGCATGTACTTGCAATTGAACATCAAAATGATATCCTATTGTGTACCTCGAAAAGAAATATGCCATTAGTTATCGGATAAGCAGATAAGGTGTTTAAAGACTTGGAATTTCGAATAATCGAATAGAAGGCGCCTTCAATGAGAATCGATAATGCAACGATTGTTTAATCGTATCGGAGGGAAAGGTCGACGCACTAGCCGCGCGGGCGCCGCGCGTCGGTTGGCCGCGGCGGTGTCACGCCACTCGCGTCCGCCGCTTTGTGTTTAAATTTGGAATATAAAGCGGCCATTTTAAAGAGGCGATTGATCAACGATGAATGAATGAACATTGTTAGCTTGTTGCCATACTTCTGATATCTGTTACTTTTATATAAGGTATTCGGTCATCTGCTAGTAAAGAATATCAAAGGTTATCTTAGCTGTCCAACATCACGCGATGACTCAACTATTATTAATTATTTATAAGGAAGGCAACAGGTAGTCAACGGCATTAAAAATTGCAAGTCGCAATAATGATAACTACATTATAGAACACGTGTCTTATAGATTTGATTGTTTTTAAATTCCGAGCAAATATGATGAAATATTTTAGTAATATTGCAAAAATACGTTTGAAGAGGACACCTTGGGTGGTGAACTGAGCTGTTATTATTTGCATATGTAAGGAAAATGAAAAGCATCACTGTCGGGAGTTGTGGGTATCTCATACTTTATCACAATGTGAAGTCATCTTTGACATTTCACACGTTTAAAATGAAATCAATCCATTACTTACTAACTTACTATTTTACCTATGTGAATATGACATTGAGCGTTGGTAGATATTTTGATATGGATATTATTGTATTTGACATACGGTGAAGGTAAACATCGTGAGGAAACCTGGACTTATAATTTCTAAATTATAAGTTTGAAATCGCCAACCCGCATTGAGCAAGCGTGGTGATCAATGCTCTAAACCATAGATTCCCAAAGTGGTCCAGGTGGCCCCCCAGGGGTCCACGGGAACCCCAAAAGGGGTCTACGCTTGCGTGGAATAAGAATGGGGGTCCACAACTTGTTAACGGGGGTCTATAAAAATGTATTAGGTGACCCGACTTGACTTCTCCTATGAATATAGGAAGAGAAAATTATAAGAAGCTCAGCAATTGTTTTTGTAAGAACTTGCATATTCCATATTCAGAAAGAGCGTGTCAAGTCTCGCCGATTCCGCGCCGCACGCTCGCCTAGTTATAGTCGAATCTGAACTTGCATGAACTTGTTGGATTTTTCCCTAATATAAATAGGAATGCGAATGATAAACATCACTCAGTTGTTTCCGAAATTTCAAAAAAGAAAGTTAATCTAAGAAGAAGTGTCGACTGTACTGTCGACAATCAATTTCAATATCAAAATGTTGATTATATTGCAAGAAATGCAATGTAATCTAAATTATAAATTTTGATTATATCGCGACTGTTTTAAAATACTAATGATTATTAGTTTTGATGTTAAATTTTGATTCTACTAAGACTGTTATAACAACATATTAAAAGTGTAGTAATTTTTATGTTTGAATAAATAGTTACGAAACAAGAAAATATTTATTTTTACTTTTTACCACTCCGAAGTGGGAGCTTATTGGTTTCTTATACTGTGAATCTTAGAATACAAAAAAGTAAAGTAGGAATCTGTTGGATGAAGACGCTTTTTAGACTGACCTTGAACTCACAGCATAATCTGCTTTGATTATGCTAGGTCATATAAATTCTCACCTTTTTTTTTCGAAAACTCAGAGTTGATTGAAAAATTGTCACAACATAGATTTACATAGACATATACTTTTTTCGGGTTTTGGAAGTAAGTTAGTAAATGTAATAGTTGCAGGGGGTCCACCAGATCCAGCAAAATGTTTAAAGTGGTCTATGAGAAAAAAAACTTTGGGAACCTCTGCTCTAAACCTTCTCTATGAGAAGAGGCCTTTGCTCAGCAGTGGGCACTTATAGGCTGATGATGATGATGATTATTATTATTTTAATGTTGATGGACATGAACCTTTTTCGTGTGAGAAGAGACCTTTGCTCAACAGTGGGCAACTTATAGGCTGATGATGTCTGTGATGTGGATATGAATATTCGGATGTTGAACTCATAATAGCACTTTCAAACTTATCCACCGTACCCTGAGCCTTTTTAACAAACTTTTCATACTTTTATATCCGAGTCTGAAAACTTGGTAAAAAACAAATAAGTTATACAATACATATATTAAAACTTTTACTTATATTAACGTTATCAAGATTATGATGATGTAACAATTTACATTAGGTACAATACAACTTGTCAAGGTCAGAAATGAGGTGAAGGTGAGCGCATTTTACCATAAAAACGTATCGATGACTGGAAATATACCTACTTGAATTGGGACGCATAATGTTTTTATTGTTAGGGTCAGAAAAACAATCAAGTATCTACATAATAATATAATGTTTATAGTAAGCCAGGATAAAGGCTATAATGTCGAAAAGATTTAGGTATATTTCTAAGTATTTTTTTTTAATAAGTAAATGACGTAGAAACCATAATAAAACAGACTCTCTTAATAGACAAAAGATATGGATCCGGGTTTCAGAAGCCTAAAAACAAAAAATATGTTTAACCTACCTCTGAATCATTCTAAGGTACACTAGAAGAAAACGCATTCGGTATAAAGTTCGCCATTATACAAAAAATATGCAAAAGGTATTGAAATGTATTAATTATAAAATTCAATTTGAATTTATTTATTATATTTTTCAATTTCACCACACCCCCTAAATAATTTGATTCAACTACGTTATGCATTTCTCCATCATACTCCTACTACCAAGAAATAAAAATACAAAAAAACCTTTTTTTATTAAATGTACCACTATAACATACCTAATACACGTACTTGTCAGATGTCACAAGACCTTGTAATGATGTAGGTAGGTAAGGAAATTCGAAGACGAAAAATCGAGAGCAATGAAAGATTGGGTATGAAAGAAGGTCCATGAGGTGTCTTTCCAGCATAATTAATGGCTACGACCGTGAACCGACCTTGTCCATGTAATGGCAAGATAACTTTTGAACTTACACCTGTGTGATACAGCCGTTAGGTGGACAACGTGCATCACCGCTTCCAACTAGATAAGGAACGTATTAAATTGTTAAAACGTGATTATTCATTCTATTTATGAATTATTTACTGGATGTTTCTACCATAGCGTTCGATTGTATTACTAGTATGTATTTTTTTTTGTTCGAACTAATAAAATCTTTTTGGTGAGTTCAATTTAGATTTTTTTCTTTTTTTTTGTTATGGTGTTAAACTTTTAAGGTATCGAAAAACAACAGTTAGCGACAGCGATACAGTCTTTGCGTATTTATTTGAACGTAATAAACTCCATAAATACTAAACTAATTTTGATAAGATTTTCAACAACAAACAAGTGGATGGTGTTTACGAAGATTTTACATACATTCGAAATAATCTATTTGTTATAGAGGTCATGACTAACCTAAGTGACGAATTCTATTGAAATTCACAGCGGAATAGAAAAAAAAAATTGTTTTCCTTCAAAATCTTCCGGCTTGGTTTTAGTATTTTCGTTTTTTATGAAGAAAACTCTTTATATTTTATTTTCGCTCTTCATGGTATTAAGAATCTGTTTCAAAAACTGAAATTGCACAATTGAAAATAAAAATTTGAACTGCATAAAAAATATTTAAGTATTTTCCTTCAAAAGTTGCGCGTTTGTATTTATTTCCGTATTGTATATCTTCTTTGTAATAATATTTTCAAAATGCATGAGATTTATTATCTTTTTCACCACATGACGAAAATAAAGTAACTTTAAAAAATAAACATTCCATATTCAAATTTATTTGGTCGATAGAGGCTATACATACATTGTAACATAGACAAAAAAAAAAAACAAAAATCAATCAGGATTATAATTATAGGGATAGTATGCAATTCAAAGTTCAAGTTTTAATCCTTCTCACCTAATCAATTTAATCTGTATTGATCCGTACGTCATTTGATAATGACACCAACCCTGAAACATGTGATGTGTGTTCACTATCAGGAAAATGTCATCCAAAACGTGATTCCTAGGTTCAAGCCTCGATGCTAGGAGGGAAAATAACTTGACACGAGGTCATAATTGACGCGATCGATATCTATGGATTTTAATTAACACAGATATCACTGTTTACAAACATTAGATTACCTATTTTGTTAGGTTTTGCAATTTTCTTTCCTCGTTCATTACGTAAAGGGCTGATTTTTCATTGATCAGATAAAAGTTATCTCGGGAATAATTATGATGCTGCCGCGTCAGGATGTTGTATAAGACAGTGACAGCAACAATTTTATTGCTTAGAAAACATTTATCTGACTATTGAAAAATCAGGCGTTAATGTGAAAATTAATATTTTACAGTTAAATAAGTGGACCTTACATTTTTCACATTTTCAGTATCATTAAGTTTCCATGTGATTGCGAATTCAATCAATGCAACATAGGCTTAAAGAATCAAAACTACACATCTATATATGAAGAAGTGACAAGAAAATGATGAAAAAAGAGATTTCGACTTATGAATATAAGGCGTATAGATGTAAATGGTTTTGACATCGTAACTTTCGAATCACCCGATTCTTAGGAGGTAGTCACGGACGGCATAATCAACGTAGAAGGAAAATATTTTTAATAATTTGACCAGTACAAAACATGACCTAGACTAGTTACAGCATTATCTGCTTACAAACCGTACAATTAGCAACTGGTCCATTATGTAATTGATACGGCAATGTACATTTTTAGTAGTTTTATGTAACAACACGCTGTATATGACGAACAATATCTATGCTTGAGTTTTAATATTAACACGCCAGAACGGTAGCCGAATGACGTTGAAATTTTTTTGTGTTACTAAGCTTAAGTGCTGGCGTGTCATGCTTCGGCAGGAATGGGTCGGCTCGACCGGAGCGATAGATACCACGGCCTCACTGAAAACCAGCGTGAAACAACTACAGCGTTGTGTTTCACCGTGTGATCACTCACACACAACCGGTTATCGGAGCTCGTCCTAATCCCTAATCCCCAAAAGGTCGGCAACGGATTCGTAACTTTTCTGTCGTAGGTGTGGTTGGCGGCGCTGCGCGCTGATTGCTTACCATCAGGTAATTCGCGTGCTCGTTTACCGACCTATCACATAAAAAAGTCTGGTGATAAGTAGACACCAAAGCCTTCTTTGAGGGGGATCATCGAATGACCTGTCCTGCCCTGAACGAGGCGACGGCGTTACAAACTTTTACTGACTAAAAATCACTCCATTCCGCAACCCCGCTCAGAACCATAGCCTTATGGCAGATATTCATAACCAATGTCAATTTAAAATCATTGTATCACAAACAATAAATCATAAGTATTCAACTTCTGTAAAAAACCTGACTCGACCCAGAGAGTTTGTATTACGATCACATAAATATTACTGTCGGTAGCAAAACAGCTCATGGGTTGTTAGCATAGAGAAAAAATCCTGGTTAATTTCTCTATGGTTGTCACTGTCAGAATGGTATGTTTTATTTTGTGAGGGGAAATTCATCAAATGACTTCGCTCGCCCAGGGCCGGGCGGGAGGGAGTGTTAGACTCTTACAGACTAAAAACCCCCCTGTTCCTTCTCCTGCTCTCAGTCTCAGTCACATTGTCCAAAAACGTACAATAGCATCACCTTCAAAATAGTTATGCTTCGTTTAATAGAATA
This sequence comes from Spodoptera exigua, assembly GCA_902829305.4. NCBI lineage: Eukaryota > Metazoa > Arthropoda > Insecta > Lepidoptera > Noctuidae > Spodoptera > Spodoptera exigua. The sequence continues at coordinate 3,671,708 of LR824624.2, forward strand.
TCTAAATATCATTTGAAGATCATTGAGCAACAGAAATATCGATATAATCAATTACATTATAGTTATTTCATTAGCGTTTAATTAGTACGTAATTTGCAACTTCTTATCACTAGTTCGATAAAAATTATGGATTTTAGACTTTAACCTCATCTATTTATATACCCTTGAGTGCATCCTCTGGTCGATAAATAGGTTCAAACTTCAGAGTTCATTGTGTAATAGGTACATGTAAATCCTACTAATATTATAAATGTCAATAATTATAATAAAAACTTTGTTTATTATTCTTTTGTTGAAATGTGGTGTGCAGATAAGTGATCTGATAACCCTGGATAACACATAGGGTGGTTTTTATTAACATAGGTACCACGCGGGCGAATCCGCGTGCAGAAGCTAGTTTTAAATTAACATTATCTATATGTTGGGAATTCTGCGAGCAAATATTTAGACATTACCTGATGGTAAGCAATCAACGCCGCTCATGGTCAACAGAGTAGTTACGAATGCCTTGCCGATCGTTTGGGGATCAGGAATTTGGAGACTTTGGGAGAGGAAGGATTGGGCCTCCGGACACACACGGCGAAACAACGCTGTCGTTGTTTCACGCTACTTTATACAAATGCCACTTTTAAATGATGAATATATAATTTTAACATTTGCACATTCTCTTTGTCTCACTACTAAGCGAATTAAAGCGCTATTTATGAACTTGATTTACAAAATACTTTAACATCGCTAAAAATATTTTATTTTGCTACTCATAAGGTACATAAATTACTTTTGTGAATAAGCATATTTATATTTGTGCTGGCCATCGTACTTTTTTAAATACGCACCAGCCCGTATATGGTTGACAGGACATCCGGTGCCTTTTAAAGTTCGGAGTACCAAATTAGCGTATAAACAAAAGAAGTTATTGTACCAATCCCAAAATCTTTAAAGCCCTAATCCCCAAAAGGTAGGCAACGCACTCGTAACTTTGCCGTTGTTGTGGGTGTCCATGGACGGCGCTGAACTATCCTAATATTATGAAAAGATCAAATTTGTAAGTTCATATGTAGGGGGTAATATTTGGAAAAGATGGTCGAATTGCCAAAATTCTATCACTGATAGATAGCTACAATGTTTCTGATTGATATATATGCTATAAAACATTAACGTGCGTTGTCTTTTAAACTTGAATAACACTTAGTTTTTCGCAGTTACGTCTGAGGAATAAAGAACTTTGAATCAAGAAACACAATATAAGGTTTTCACAAAGATGACGATGATGAGGACGACGTCAACGTCGATGCGTTTAATTTACTAATTCGTACCAAATCATTAGATTATATTAGAAAGAATTCATAGCATACACAAAATTTGATTAGTTAAATTTGCTTTTAAGACATTGTTACTATTTATTGTACGTTGCTAAATATCTAAAAGGAGCAAGGTAAGCAAACAATTGAGTGCTAAGGAAATATCTTGTTTAACTAAAATCTTTGTTTTACACGGAAACACATCCTTCATAAATCACGCAACACTTAAAGTTTTTGTTCGGTAAAAAAAATTGCGTTCTCAATAATCATTGAAGTTGGTTTCTCATATCAATTTAATTATAACAGTTATATATAAAATATAGATATATTAAAAACGCATCGTGTATGTAGTCATTATTATTTATGTACTTTTAATATCATCCCGTTGGCTCCACGACTCGGAACGCGCACGCAGCTCATGAATAAGAGTCCCGCTGTGACTTGAAACTAGTTGAGCTTCTCACAGTTAATTCACATGAGTAAGTCGTTTATTTTCAATAAATCGTTTAGTTATTAATTACGATTATGATGTAGTAGATAACTGTTTGGCGAGAAAAATGTTGTTTGCGCGACGTTCGCCGCGTCATGTCGCGCAATGTCACTCACGAATATGAGCTCTTAGCGCGCCTTGAAACTAGACGAGTTATTTCGTCTAACATTCACATGAATAATATGTATGGGTCAGAATGTTGGGCTCTGAAAAAGACGGATGAAAAGCGATTGCATGTAGCAGAGATGAGAATGCTGAGATGGATGTGTGGTGTGACGAGATTGGATAAAGTGAGAAATGAGTATATTAGAGGAAGTTTGAAAGTGGCGCCAGTGACTGAAAAGTTGAAAGGGAACCGTTTGTCTTGGTATGGCCATGTGAAAAGGAGGGATGAAAAGCATGTTACAAAAAAAGTCATGAGTATAAATGTGGATGGATGGAGAGGCAGGGGGAGACCAAAGAAAATATGGATGGATTGTGTGAGAAGTGATATGGAAGACAGAGGAGTTAGCGATAGCGTGACGAGTGACAGGGCAGAATGGAAGAAAAAAACATATTGCGCCGACCCCAAATAAAACGGGACAAGGGCAGGAAGATGATGATGATTCACATGAATAAGCCGTTAAACATAATAAATTAAATACTTCTAAGTCTCAGGTTTAATATTGTAATTACGATAATACAATATGTAAGGACAGATGCAAATAATATACTTACACTAGGTCAATAATTTCAATTGTTTTCATTAAATTTTCGACTTCATATCGAAACGATAACGTTAAAAATCGAATAAAGAAATTCGGTAAGAAGGTGTAGCTTGACCTGCTAGCCACAAGAGATATCGTAAAGAGAAATATTTTAATAGGCAAACAAATTACATGTTCTGACGAAATCGCCATCAACCTTGAGGATGTTGGTGATGACGATTACTGACATTACTTCTCCAGGTCATGGAATCTCACTTTTTGAGGACGACCAGAACATCCCTACATGTCCTTAATTGGGGAAAAAATAAAACAGGTGTCACACCTCGGTTAAAAATACCATAAACCGGTCGATTCTTGTGGAATGTTTTTTGTATCGACTTGAGATAATTAAAGTGGGTATGTAATTTTGTTTATGTGATAGGACGGAAAACGACCAGACGGATTATCTGATGGTAAGCAATCAACGCCGCCCATGGACAACCGCAGCAACAAAAGAGTTACGAGTACATTGCTGACCTTTTTGGTATAAGGGATTTGGAGATTTTGGAATTGGGGGAGGGGCAAGATTGTGCCTCCACTTCACTAACACGGCGAAACACAACGCTGTGGTTATTTGACGCCGGTTTTCTGAAGGCCGTGGTATCACTCCGGTCGAGCCGAACAATGACTCTCCACGTTTTAACATTATGGTCTAAGATGGAATATTTCGTGGCATTAAAGTATGTGAAGAACGTGAGTTTCATATCTATGTACGAGTATACTTTATCTTCACTTTATTTATAAGCAATATAAATAGGTTGTACAAGACATATGACCCTCTGTAGGTAAACAAAATTTATGTTTATATGCACCATTTAGCAACTCGTTTTAATTAGCCTTTATGTAGACAGGATAATTAGATGGTATACCTTCAACGTACTACGACTTCGAGTCTCCATAATTACTACTCTATTGATAAATATATCCAATATCCCTAAATTTTTGTACATTTGTAGATCAAGGCACCAAATCGGAACTAATGTCCAATAGAGCAGTATTACAAACGTAAATGGTATATTATTCATAATAGTGTGTATGTCTGTGTGTTTCCGTACTTCCCCTTGCCACCTCTTAAACTACTAGATTGATTTTGACACATGTCTGTTCGGTTGATTCGTCCAATTAGGCGGATAGTTTGATATACGGGTCAAGGGCAGTGTTATCGGAATTATTTAAATTATGTAATTATTACATTTTGTGACAGCTTTATTAATATAACAAGTTTATTTTAAGGGTTAAAGTTTAAATATTATAATGAAATGTACGTTGTTCGTATCCCTGGATGATTGTAACCTAATAATCAGATTTTTTTTTAAATGAGTCTATAAAACAAATCCCTGATGTTTCTTTATATTACTAGAAAATTTACGAAATCCAACTGATTTTTATGGGAAACTAAGAACTTAGACGACATTTATTTTAGATGAAAAAATCTGTTTTGCCATATGTCTCAAGTTTTTGAAAAATGTATGTAAGATTATAAAATACAGAAGTTTCATTGGTAAAAATAAATGATTAACAACAAAACAGGCATAAAACCTGTCCTTCGGGCAATGAATACAATAGAAAAAGCGTCGCAAATAGCGAAAGACATCGATCTTCAACAAATAAATTGAGAAAATCACCCTATGTATGTACATGTGTTGAGGGGGTCAACGTACGAAATAGCGCGAAGTGGGCGGGCCAGTAACGGTAATAGAATTATTCATAGATGCTCCATAGATCTCGTAAAAACTATACAAATAAGCATTCTTTACTGTTCATTGCGTTTTATAGTTCTTTTTATAATTGAGTTTCGTTTGTATAAAAGCTGGAATCTGAAGATTCATAGATTTATAGTAGTTGGAGATTTATAAGATTGAGATTAATCCTACCTACCCATATGGAGACCATATCCTTATAGAATCAAGGCACGTTTTGTAAGTAGCCTTTCAAATTGATTATATAAAATATATTTAAAAAACCGACTTCAAAAACAAAAAAGTGTCAAATAATTAAAATAGATATTTTAATAGCACTCTTACGTACGCGAAGCTAATACTTTTAATATTAATAATAAAACACTATCAATTCTATGTGCTACCTATTCATAGGTTTAAAGTCGGTGCCAAGCCTAAAACATAATATAATAAGCATGATACATGAGTACCTACACTCGCCGGGCGCGTGTGAATTTATTTGTTAGGATTTAAGAAATTTAGTAAAGATTTTCTAACTTGATGGCGTTAGCGTAGAATCAGAAGTCTATATGGTTGCGTTAACGGCGAAACTGTATATAGCTTAGAAAGATATTTGGATGAATTATGAATTCTGAAAGTTTTCTCGTACTTGGATGTTAAAAGTAGTAGTAGGTAGGTTCGTTGTTGGTTGTGGAAATTTCGTCCTTTAGCAGTTAAACAGTCTTAATTCTCATTTAGTTTTATTCTGTTTAGGGCTTGGCACCGACTTCAAACCTATGAATAGGTAGCACATAGAATTGATAGTGTTTTATTATTAATATTAAAAGTATTAGCTTCGCGTACGTAAGAGTGCTATTAAAATATCTATTTTAATTATTTGACACTTTTTTGTTTTTGAAGTCGGTTTTTTTAAACGTAGTTTTTTTTTATTTTTTACTTTTTAGTGTCTGTTACAAGTTCTTCTGTAAACTACAGTAACATTTTAAATATAAATTAACATATTGAATAGTATATATATTTTTAAGTAGCTATGTGTAGGCCTACGAAAGGAGCCGCTCTATTAAAAAATATAGATCCCAAGAAATGGGAAAGTTCTCATCATCATCATCATCATCAGCCATTTTAATTTTCCCACTACTGGGACACAGGTCATCTCTCTAGAAGAGGGAAAGTTCTTAACAATATAAATAAATTAAGTCCAAACACGAGGTAGCTACTGTAAACCGTTGAGGAGTTCCCTAGACTGTCCTTCGTCTTCATCATCAGATCCCTAATGACAGTCACAATCCATCTAGGTGTAAAGTTCATATCAAAACGAATTTATTAAGCTCAAACACAAGGAAGCTGCTATGAATCGTTGAGGAGTTCTCTCGACTGTCTCTCGGTTCCATCCGGAATTCCCTCGACGGTCAATGGTCTCCATCATCAGGTAAACTGCAGACCTTCAATTGTTATAATACATACAGGTACGAAGTTTTCATCAATATAAATGAATTAAGTTTAAACACGAAGTAGTTACTGTAGACCGTTCAGGAGTTCCCTGAGCTGTCCTTCGTTCTCATCATCAGACCCTTAATGACAGTTACAACTAAGCCTGCTGCAAAATGCTCGCCAATACGAATCATTCAAGCCCAAACACAAGGCAACTACTCCAAATAGTCAAGGAGATCCCTCGACTGTCTTCCAGCTGCATCATCTGGTCGACTTCGACCTTCGTCAAGTTGTAGTGTTGTTAAAGGCCCACTTAAACATCATACAAAAAAACTACTCGCCCCTACAATTTTCGAAAGTTCCCCTCGGTTTCTCCAGGATTCCATCATCAGATCCTGACCTCATGACAATGGGACCAAATGGCAAGTATACCCTATCGAATAAAAAAAGAATTTCGCAAATCGGTCCAGGCGTCTTCGAGTAATCGGTGTACATACCTCCTCCTTTTTTGAAGTCGGTTAAAAAGTGATGAGTTTATTTGAACGCGCTAATACCGAAAACTACTGGGCCGAATTAAGAAATTCTTTTGGAGGTTGAAACTTAGTACATTTATCGAAGAAGGATTTAAGGCTAAAACTTCACGCTGCAACCAATAACCATGTCCAACGCATGCAGAATGCTTACTTGTAGGACTTGAAAGTATAATTTTACATCGCGATTTTATTTTTATGTATAAATCTAATTAGGTAACATCAAAATAAGAGTATAATAAGAGTATCCCAAATGGGATCTTCATCCCATATGGCATAGATAACTCAACGTTAAAAACTTAACAATCTCTTATCACCAATTATAATAAGTCTTTACCTATGAAATTGCGAACTTTTTTATTTGAAATGCGATAAAAATGTAGCACTAATCAATAAACAAATGACTACTTTTGGTTAAAGATTCCCATGTTGTTAAAACAAAATTAATTAGCTTTAGCCTAACAAAAACTATTTTGATTTGAAATGGCCAGTACTGCAGAACGGCAATTTCATAGGTAAAGGCCTATTATTCATTACTCAAACGGTAACAAAACACGCGAGAGTTTTGGTAAACCAGATTCCGAAGTACAAAATTCAAAATAAGAACACTTCAAACGATTATATTACAAAACAATGTGTTCTAAACAGCACATCGCTCTAAAATTATATGACATAACAAGTATATGTAAGTATGATATGTACTTGAACTCAATATTATGTTATATGCGGTTGCAAGAGCCTCTCGTAGAATAATTACCGAGCATACTTACGTCAATCTATGTTGTGTGATATTTATAGTGATAAAAATATTAAGTATATTATTATTTCATAATAATATATACAGCAATTTTTTTCCTGGCTACACCAGAGTGTATTTTTAAGCAATAGGACGGTTCAAACATACAGACAGTTTACCTGATGATAAGCAATCAGCGTGTCGAAGCATAGCTGTCCAGCACTTGTGTGAAACAACAGCATGCGAGTGTTGATGGGAGTTACTGGAGGTCCATTCTCCCCTATCCCCAATTTGTATATCGATGAATACCTAACTTCCCACGATAAGTAAACCAGCAATGCACTTTGAAGTTTGCTAGTTGGACTTTTGGATGTGGTCAAGTCTTTTGGATGAGCAAAAGTCACATTAACTTTAACAGATTCCCAGCTTTAAAGCAAAACAAATAAAGTTGAAAACATAATAAAGAATTACTTCGTTCTCAAGTATATAGAGAGACTAGCCACTCTCGCGTAGTTTCACCAGCTTCTAGGCTCCATTTAATCATAGCGTGATGTTTTATAGCCTATACCTAGCACTCAGGAACGTTGTAGCTATCTATCAGTGAAAGAATTTTGGCAATCCAACCAGCGGTTCCAAAGATTACCCCCTACATACAAAACTTACAAACATACAAAGCTTAAGGTGCTGCCTGTACACAATATAAATGTGTACAGTGAAACCTGCGTACGTATCACAGTTTGTAATTTACAAACGTAATACTAACCTTACGGTACTCTCCTCGGGCGAACGTGCGATGAATGGTAGAGACGCGACCCGATTACTATTTAACTTCCAAAGACGAGGCCTCAAGGTGCACCTCTATCTTATTTAAAAGTAGCTTCTACCAGCAGCTTGTATCGTGATATCAGTATAAAAATTTGCCTATGAGTTATTACAGACCATAATATATATTTGTGACAATTTTCATTACAATACGTTAAATAGCTTTGTTGCTTTTGTAAGACATTCGCGATCATTCAATGACTAGAAGGGCACTGTTTTCACCTGTACATGAGCCGAGCATGTGTTATTCGCAGACAGCTTCTTAGACTTGAAATACTTTTATTTAAATCGAAAAAGAAAAAATATCTTAAAATTGAAAACAAAGAACAGAAAGATCGTAAATTATACAAATACATAGAGGACATCCATATAGAGGTTTATGGCCCTTTATCAGATACAGATATAGTATGTTATCATAAAATATTACACAAACATGAAGCTTAACCTCTTATAAACATATCAACTTCGAAAACAAAAACAAAGGACATTTTGTTTAATAAGAAGCCGATTGAGAAATCACCATCAGTCGAAAAATGGCGACCATGAAACAAATACATACATCCCTCTTCAAATTCGATGATATGGATACTAGCATTAAGTTTATAAATGGGGTTGCGGGGTAAGCGCAATAAGGTACCGCAGCCTCAGCATGGAGCGGGAGAAGGAACGGGGTAGTTTTTGGTCAGTAAGAGTCTGACACTCCCTTTCGCACCAGCTTGGCCGAGAGATGCCATTTGTGAAAAAAAATAGTAACTAAATATTAATAATACTCCTTGGAGCATGTAAACAAACATTTTTGTGTGGTCCATCATTCAATAATAAAGGCTTCTGACCACAGTATACAACAAACTCGCTTATTTGTCCCTGGCTATGCTTAAGTCTTTAAAACTACCGTCGGATATTGATGCGTTTCTTTTATAAACCAACTTATAAGGAGGAAAATTTATATGTATAGTAACATATATTAAATAGTGGAGAAATTTAGTATCAGTACTGCACCTGTGCGAAGCCGGGGCGGGTCGCTATGGGCTATAAAAATCACGCTACGAACAGTACACGCCCGAACGTACCGGGAGTATTCGCTGAATAATGTTAATTAGCAAATACGTTCTTTAATAGGTATTACACTAGAAGCTGGGTATTTTATATCTCATGCACTTAGCACTATCGGTACAAAAATTCGTATAATCAACCATCGATCTATGTCATTACCTCCACAGACTAATAAACTAGATAAAAATAATTAATCCTATCGATAATGATTCTTGTCAGATCCTATTCGGTTGCCACCGTAATAGCGTAGGTGTGTAAACGGCAGATTGAGTATACCAATTTATAAATACATTTGTAACTCTATTGTTTACTTAATTAGAATCGATAATCGATTGGTGAGTTTAGAGAGATTCGTGTAGGTTGATATGCTGTGGATACAATGGAAACCTTTGTACTTATGTAAGTACATTGTTCAAGATATGCTAGAGGTTATCTAGGAGAAAGGTAGGTAAGTACATACTACTACTACTGATATGTAAACGAATTGAGATTAGAGTATTCTGCCCTTGGAAATTAAATATTTTATCGACATGGTAACAATTTTTTGGTGTACTATTAGATAAATGGGTATATTCAATTAGGATGTGAAAAAACTCAAGCCTGCCTGGAATGATAACTGATCCAACAGTTTAACATGTAAATAAGTTTTGACTGAAACTCAAATCATCATATTAATATCAATAGATGTTCTTAAGTCAAAGATTTTGAATTGAAATCCGTTAATAACTTCGGCTGTAAGTGTAGTTGCCTTAATCCCTACGCTTGGCAGGCATTTCAACATGGGGATCGAAGCACATATAGGGTTGAAGAAGGGGACAGACGAATCGGAAAGACAGCAAAGGAATAAAAAACATAATTGTAGGTAGGTACCTACATAAAAGCAATGGACTCAATCCAAAACATTTCTAACTTCATACGCTAGCTCTTATATGCAATTTCAATCACAATAACATGCAATTAAGAGCACATTTCGTTTCACAAGTAACCAATGATATGTAATTATGTCACGTTGGTCTTGGGTAAAAACTCGACGGCAGTTTATGCCTGGCTATAAAACAGAGTCGCTGACCTGTTAGCCGTGGCCAATGGGATCGAAGAAAAAACATACGATAGAATAATTTTGGCTAATATTTGTAATTCGACGAATATTGTTGAAAAGTCTTCTATTATAATAGAGAAAAAAATATTAGTTTCGTTGTTTTTAAATTCATTTCCCCTTTTACAAAACAAGATCTATCTTTAGTCTAGGTTTAAACCATAGCGCCAGGTTTTGTATTTTGAATCTTTTTCTCATCAATTTAAAATACAAAAACTAGCTCAATGGTTTAGACGTAGACTAGACTTGTTCTGTAATAAGGCCGATTATGTTTAATGGCTTATCTAGTTAAATTAGAAGAGGAACTCGGCCAGTCTCAAGTCACGTTTGGGGCTCATGAGGAGGAGGAGGCTTATACTTATGAGGAGTATTGTGCGACATACGACGCTGCAAACGACCCTTTTCTTTAAATTTATTGAAAATAACGACTCTCACTGTCTCTCTAGTTTCGAGTCACCACGGGACTCTTATTTATTGACATCGTGCGCGCTATTTCGAATTAATTAATTAAGTATGTCTCACGATAATTCTAATTCCAAAATAATCACTTTTATTTATTTTTAAAATACCTGAGTGAACGGTTTTCTTTTAATATCCAACAAATTATTGAATCATAAAATCAATGAGATTTTTGCATAATCAGATATTAATTATTTAAATAGGTAATAACGAACTAATGTTATCGAATTCCACCAGCCATGATATGCAAAACAAATTGAAAAGTACATTTTATTTATAGATAACGGTAAAGTAGGTAGTAACATTGCAAAACATCATGCAATCTCCCATCGGAAACAAATCATTGTATCAGTGCTGTTCAAAGTTCAGGAGATAAATAATTAAATATCAATACATCCGTCAATATCGATATATACAGCAGAAAATTAATTACCTCGATTTGAATAAATAAATAGCGTTTTTATTGAATGTTCTCGTCATTAGGAGAAAAGGATATGGCGTAGGCATAGTGTGGGAGAGCCTTGCTTCGGTACTTGGGGTCGGCTGGACCGGAGTGATATCACGGACTCACAGAAAACCGTGAAATTGTGTTTCGTCGTGTGAGTGAAGTCTCCACATCTCTCCCAAATCCAAAACTCTCCAAATCCCTAATCCCTATAAGGTCGACAACGCACTCATAAGGGTTTTTCATGAGCGGCGCTGATTGATTACCATCAGGTAATCCGAAAGTTGGTTTGCCGTCCCATCACATAAAATTAAAATGTTCTCGTCATCAGGAGAAAAGGTCATTCTAGGAGCCCAAACTAAAAATGTTTAATAGTTGCATCATTACATCAAAAATAAAAAAATATACGACAACTATAGGCTGCTTTTTATCAACACAGCACGCGGGCGAAGCCGCTGGCGGAAGCTAGTATAAAAAATCATTTTGATGACCAACTCTCTTTTAATCCTTCGATACAGAAATCGTTGCACCCAATATACAAAATAAATACGGAAAGAGAAAAAATGCACAATGGATATGAGTTCATCAAAGATTTAATATGGACACAGCGCAGGCCAAAAACCTAACATGCAGATCAAATATTGTGCCAAAACGAGATGACGTCATGGTTTTTTACAAGTCAAAGGTATAAGAGTTATTTTATTATTGCAACGAATTGAGGATCTTAGCATTTTAAAGCTTAAGGGTACATTACAAATACAATACCAATTATCTTCTGTCTTCTGCAGAAGGGATTAGTATCATCTAGAAGAATTTGTATTATTGTATGTGGGATTTTTTTTTGTCAGGGGAAAATCATCAAATGACTTCTCCCGCCCAAGGTAAGGCGAGAGAGAGAGTGTCAGACTCTCACTGACTAAAATCCCACCCGTCTCCTGCTTTAGGCTGAGCCTTATGTTTGGGTTTAACCTTTCAATTGTGGTAAAGAAAGGATAGGTGCATGAACGCCGGCGTTCGCTTGGGTTTTGACGAATTAATTGAAATAAGCAATAAGAAATTGAAATATGCAAGCCGTATTATTTTTGCCAAGGTTGAATAGAAGATTCATCAGACGAAAAAGACGATCAACCAGCAAAGAGCTGAGAAGTAACAAGGCTTTTCCTTATGGAAAGAAACTGATGATGCCATATTGTGCTTCTTTGTAACTATACTTCTTGCTATAGAACACGAGTGTGTACAAATACATGATTAGAATTCAGCACAAAACGTCACACGTACCACAAATTCTAGGCCAGGAAGTCGGATAACCTTTAACTAGAATAGATTCACCTGATCGTTCCGGCCAAACACAAGTACGTGTATAGATATCCCTTTATTAACCTCGAAGCTGATTACAAGAGTATTACGCTTAAGCTTAAGTGAATAATATATTGTAATGTCAATTTCAAGGCTCTAATTGGTATGGGTACCACATAGTCTATCTATACGAGGAAAACTATTAAAAAGTGGTTCAATAACGTTCGGAAAAATAAAATAAACTTGGTTGCGGGTCTTAAGCAAACAATGGAAATCCAGTGCCTCCGAAGGGTTACAATGCATTGCATATTTTAAAAGATAACACGTTCTTTTCTTGTGGGTATGAAGGTCATATCGGTTTGAAATGAAACTAGTGCTATATTAATTATGTTTCAAATAGTAGAATCCTTACTCAAAGCCAGGAAGAAAGTATCTCATGCTTTATACTCTTTAATGTTAGTGCTTGGGGGGTTTCGATCCCTTTTCTGGCTCTCACATTCCTCTAGATATTCTACGGGGATACAGTGAAAGGTGGATTTGATTGCTATACTTTTCCATACCCATCAAGCAATCAAAGACAGAGCTCATAAGGCTTCGATGAGAGATTTTCTTAACCTTAAGAAAACCCGTGGTATCATGTATTATTTAGACTACAATATGAAAGAGAACGAATGTTATTATAAGAAGGAATGTCATACTGTTTATTATATAACGGCGACGTGGTTAAAGGTGTGTGACCGTGCATCATTAGAAATATCAGGTTAGATGCAGTATGTACAAGTTGTTTAAGTGAGCCGACGGAGAAAAAGTCTTTTGTTTTTATGGTACGAATGTTGGATGGAGCATGCATGATAAAATTGGCAATAGAATTTAGATAACATGGAATCATTGTCTGTTATTTGGGAAGATTAAAGCTTTACTACGTTTTTTACTAATATTATAAAGAAGTAATATTTGTAAGTTTGTATGTTTTTAATGTTTGGAACTACTGGTCGGATTTCCAAAATTCTTTTACTGATAGATAGCTACAATGTTTCTGAGTGCTGTAGGTTATAAAACATCACCGAAACATCGCAGTGGTAGCTCTATTTTTATAAAATAAATTTGACTTTCTCAATCGACAGATCTGAAAGTCATTGGAGAAGGCTTGTGTTCGGAAGAGGATATCTTAAAAATATAATAGTTGATATGATGATAATTAATAAGCCCGTGTATATTGTTATAATAACTCCCTACCATGCATTTTGAAACCGAAAACAAAGGAAGGTGACCTTAAAACAAAACAAAAAAACTTCCATTATTCCGATAAAAGACTAACGTCTTCTTACAACACCTAAACAAATCACTTTTGTAAACCTTTTAATATGTTAGTGGAGCGCACGATATCAATGAAAACGTGTTTAAATGCGCAGTTATACACAAGTTATAGAACAAAAAAACTTTAGCAACTAGTTTGTACGGAAGACAACGCTCTTTGCACCGAGTGATAGCGATGATAACACAACATACATATACTTCGGACTGCGTAGTTCATACAACCGCCTTTGTATAATAAGTATTGTTTTAGAAGCATTATTGTTTTTTTTATATTATTTAACAATATTTTTTTTTCATGTGATAGGATGGCAAACGATCATACGGGTTAGGTACCTGACTGATTGTAAGGATTCAGCACCGCCCATGAAAATTTGCAATAACAGAGAAGTTACGTTAGGTTTGTTGCCGACCTTTTGGAGATTAGGGATTTGGAGATTTTGGGATTGGGGAGGGATTAGGGGAGGGTAAGGATTGGGCTTCTAGTAGCCTCATTCACTTGGCGAAACACAAAGCCGTGGTAGTTTCACGCCGGTTTCGCACTTACTTGAATATATTAAAATACGCGATACAAAGACTTAAAGGACCTAGCATTTGACCTTTTTGTTTTTCTGTGTGCTGCAACATTTCTCTTTGCATTCATGGTCTATCAGCTACATTAACGAAGTATCGAACTTACTTAATTTCGTTTGGAGTTCGAAACAAAAGACTACTCATGTTAATTTCTTACTTTATTTAGGTCAGGCCAAAGTACGTCGTATTTAATTTAATTCAGATTCTGTGTTTGTTTAATTTATGTTATTTAATTAAGTCCAGGTCAAGGGGCATTCATTATTTGAACTAAATTGGTCATTGCGCATTGATTATAAGCAGTAATCATTCCTTTTCACTATGACGACGGTTTCGCCAGTATGGGACGATTTTTTTGTGAGATGGGGCGAAAATGAGGTCATCAGATCTCAATATGGTCAGCAATCAGGGTCGCCCAATCATGTGCGGATCGTAGCTTTGTAAGGCCCAGGGCTGAAATAATTTGGGGCCCTACAAAACTAGTCAACGAATGCTTTTTCCCAAATATTATTAAATTCAGTATATTTAAAAATTCACTTTTTGATGTTATAAATTTCGCGCGATTCGTTTGTTTTTTGGTATCGTCTATTGTTATCAAGGGGGCTGAAGGCCCTTAACTTTCACGGGGTCCCGAGGCTACAGCCCAAAGAACCCTTAGGCCTTCCGCTGCGCCCAGTGGACCCCCTGACACCAGGCTTGTTACAAAGTTATAAAGACTATGCCAGTCTATTGAGGGTTGTCAGAAATTCGAGGATTGATTATAGAGAAAGGATTTAGATTTCCGTAAACTGACCAACACAGCAGACAGACACAGAAATTAATCATTTTTATAATAATATACTTATTTTTTTTTCATATGAAAAAATAACATTCATAATATTTTTATTTATTTTAATGTTCATGCATACACTTGCCTATTGTAATAACACAAACAATAGTAAATTACAGTTTTTCAGTACTTGATACTATCTTTCAGCGATAAACATGCAATAACTAGCAATATTACATACATACTAACAGTATCATTAGGTACGGGTATATTATTATGTAAATGAAGTAAATATTTTTTTAATACTAACCACATACATAAAAAACATATAAAAATATATATGTAAAAATGAATCTTTGTAAATGTTTGTAAGACTATTTACTTCAGAACGGCTGTATCAAATTGGAAAATTATTATTTTTTATTATTTACTCGTATATCTCAGGACTTTTCTTAGAAATGTACTGAAAGTCAAGAATTAAAATTAACATATGCTGTCTGGGCCGGGACATAACTATTTTTAATAAGAAAAAGGGAATTAATAGACAATAGGATACAGATTTTAGTGAGATATACATCAATTCGCACAAGCTATTGTCGACGTAAACGTGAAGTATTAAAGAACAAAATTAATTTAAGGTCTCAAAAACTTGCCTAAGATTATAAATGATGTTTCAACTTACCCTGGAAACTGGTGCACACCGTCCACAGGCCAGTCCCGAAGGTGGTCTGTGTTGAGGTTCTGGAGCTGGGATTACGGGTCCTTCCTTTATTCTGAACAGCGACGATTTGCGGCACTAGTAACAAAAAAATGAATTATTATTACAATTTATAAAGCACTGTTGTATGATTAATGACTTCTAAAAATTATGACAATCTAGCCGAGGTTGCGGGTTAAGCGCAATAACGTATAGTGAATTCAGCTTGGAGTAGGAGAAGGAACGGGGCGGTTTTTAGCCTGACATTCCTGTCTAACTGCAGGATTGGCGCGGTGGCAACCGGCTGCCACGCAAAGTGTCGCGGGTTCGATTCCCGCACGGAACAACTCTTTGTGTGATCTACAGATTGTTGTTCCGGGTCTGGGTGTGATGTGTATGTGAAATTGTGTGTTTGAAAAGGCACAACGTATTTTTTGAAAGAAAAAAAAAATCCCCTCGACCCAACCAATGGCGAAGTAGACACTTGATGATTTCGGTGTTCAAAAACAAAAGAAGAATCTACGGCGATTAAAAAAGTGATAAAATAATAGTACACTTTTGTATCTATCATCATCATCATTATATTCTTTTTCCTTCTACCATTACCTATAAACTATTAAATATACTGTATCCCTTGTTAAAAAAAGACAAAGCAAAATAGGGGAACCATTTTACATTTTCCTTTCACCCTTATCAAATATCACAAATCCTCTATTTCTGAATCTGTCCAACATTTATTTGACTCTATGAAAAGGATATCACCACATAGTATAAAACAAAATCGGATTCTCTGACCCCATATCCCATGTAAGTATGTACGCTTAAATCTTAAAAACTAGGCAACGGATTTTGATGTGGTTTTTATCTATACTAATATTATAAAGAGGAAAAATTTGTATGTTTGTAAGTTTGTATGTAGGGGGTAATCTTTGGAACCGATGGTCGGATTGCCATAATTCTTTCACTTATAGATAGCTACAATGTTCCTGGGTGCTATAGGCTAAAAAATTACGCTATGATTAAAAGGAGCCAAGCAGCATAGAATAGTTGAAGAGGAAGTTTTATATGTATAAATAATGGAGAAATTTAGGACCACCATTGCACCAGTGCGAAATCGGGGCGGGTCGTTAGTAATTAAATAAAAAGTGAAGTCGTGAAGTCGCATATCGCATTTAACATTACATAAACCCATATATGAATCACCTACATTTGTTTTGGTAATAAAACTGTAGTTTTAAAGTCACAGTGGAAATATTTTACTACTACACGTATGAGTTACTAATTCGCGAATTAGTCTAGTCATAATCAGTTTATCACCTAAATATGTGTGCAGATCACATCTATTTTTATAGAAACCTCAACGCTAGTACGTCACAGTAGGTATAGATGAAGTTTTCCTCGTCTGAAAAGTTATGTGACACTTAAAATATGTTTTGAAAACCACGTGTCATAACATTGTATAAGAAATGTGATTTTAAAACTGAATCATATCAATAGATCATTAAGACCTAGCAAACTTATGAGACCATGCAGATTCACAGCGTAGAGTAAAACAATGTAGCTTTCTCTGTCCCTATATGTATGTATGCTTAAATCTTTAAAACTACGCAACGGATTTTGATGCAGTTATTTATCTATACTAATATTATAAAGAGGTAAAATTCGTAAGTTTGTATGTTTGTATGTAGGGGGGTAATCTTTGGAACAGCTGGTCGGATTGCCAAAATTCTTTCACTTATGCTACAATGTTCCTGATTGCTATAGGCTATTTAAAACATCACGCTAGGATTAAATGGAGCCGAGAAGCGGGTGAAACCGCGCGAGAGTAGCTTAACTATATAGAGTGATTGAAGATGAAGGTTTATGAAAATAACATCAACTAAACAGTGGACCAATTGAGTTAGCATTACACTCTTGCAAAGAGAGATTGGATCGCTAGTGTACCATAACTTAATATCAGAAGATTGCAAAAGAAAACATTGCCTAGTTTTTTTTTTGAGAAACAAAGTCTGTTATTAAACCTTTTCGTGATAGAGGTGTTGTTATCTCAATAATAACGTTGTTACTTAACTTATAAACAGTTATAACTAGCGGGTAACGTAATACTTGTACTGCAGAAAATGACAGCTCGTTTATGATCTGACGATTACCACACACAGTGGGATTGAAGATGGCTGGCGGGTCAAGGCATAGCATTAGATAGATGATCGAGATTTAAGTATTTGAGAAATCGTAGAGATATCGTCACCTGAGGATAGATGACTAATGACGCTTATTTTAAAACTGCAATAATGGTGGTGATAACTATGCTTAGATATTGAGGTGCAAACAAGTTACTGGAAATTTTGAAATACTCTCAATTATTTTCAACAGAATCTACAGTTCTGGGAGCCATTCACAGATATGTATATATTTTTGAGGAGGGAAAATCATCTAATGACTTTTCTCACGATGGGTATGACGAGAGAGTGTCTTACTGACTAAAAATCCCCCTGTTCCTTTTCCTGCTAAGGCCAGTACCTTATAGTGCTTGACCCGTGACGTCGCTTACAGATACGTATCCCAATACTTAATCATTAATAAAAAGAAATAGATCTTGCCTCGAGCACTAAGCATAAGAGATTTACCTCTGATTTCACGAATAATGAAACAAAACAACACATCCCCCTTATTACAAAACAAGATTTACCTTTAGTCTGGGATTCAACCACCAGCTTTTGCATTTTGAATCTTATTCTTACTTACCTTCAATTCGAAATACAAAAACTGGCTCAATGGTTGAAATCTAGACTAAAAAAACTTTGCTTATGTATGATGCATATGGCCGTACTTATGTGTATTATTGTTTCATGCAGCGTTAAGGGTAGGGCTCCTAACTTTTTCTTAGAAGAAAATTGAAAAGAAAACTCACATTAGCGGTACTATCCAGTTTGGAATACTCTTGTTGTCGTTTGCGCGCGCGCACGGCTTGTCTGAGCGAGCTGCTTGTGTCGCGGCCGCACCATCCTCCCACCCTCTCGCCAACCACTTCTAGCATATCGGCAACACGACTGTGGACAAATAAAACAATAACTATATAAGTGAAATTCCGTAAAAAGTACGTACTTCTGGAATCTGGAAGTCTTTTTTTACTAATTATAGGCCATCGAGTGATGACAAGACCAGCACTGCACGCTTGCCTATAATATGCAACCTACCCACTCGGGCCTTGAAGACATTAGTTACTAGAAGTTCAGCAGCGGGCGTCTTGCAAATGCCATGATAATGAAGATGATAGAAAGTGAAATCTTTCCATCAGAGCTATCATAGCTCCAAAGCTAAGCGCATAATAGGTTTGGCGTCCGCAGTTTAGGATCACAAAACACAGAACTTGTTCGTCGTTCGTAGTAGTTCTTGGTAGTATAACAGTTGAAATTGATAACCGATATTAACCAATTAAGATTTTAATAGACAAACAATATAGATTTATATCCAAAATCTTATTAATGTTGGCTGTAAATGACATAAGACTTATAACTCTGGTTAAACCGACTCATATTGGTGGCGAAGCTTTGCTCTCTACATTGTAAATTACTCCACAAAATTGTCGTGGTGGCCCGGAGGTTAAGAAGCCCGCTTCTCATGCTAGAGGGTGTGGGTTCGAAACCTAGCAAGTACCAATGTGACTTTTTCCAAGTTATATCTACTTTCTATGATTATTTAGACACCACTGACATACGGTGAAGGTAAACATCGTGAGGAAACCTGGACATATAATTTCTAATTATAAGTTTGAAATCGACAACCCGCATTGAGCAAGAGTGGTGATTAATGCTCTAACCTTCTCCCTATGAGAAGAGGCCTTTGCTCAGCAGTGGGCATTTATAGGCTGATGATGTAAACGACATAAGACTTATAACTCCGGTCGAGCCGACCCATTCGTGCCGAAGCTTTGCTGTCTACATTGTAAATTACTCCAAGTCTCTAGTTCTATCTGTTCTAAGTCAATAACCGCTATCTACACGTTGACGTAACCGCACGATAGATTATCGATAATTCGTATAAAAAAATAATGATTTAACTAATAATAATGTGCTATGACCGATCATATAGCACAATATCCTAATTTTATCATTAAATTTCAGATTTGCAATAAATTTCGCACGTGATTTGAGTGATAACAGTTTTTCTGATAACATTGTAAGCTTGTTATTTGATATGCAATTGATATTTTATTCGAAATGTATTTTTTGTTGGTAAGTATAAGTGACGTGGTCGAGGATGACTAGGATTACGTCACGTTGTAATTTTGTAGTCTGCAAATATAATCAAATATTTTTTTTGATACTGAGACATACTTTTATTGAAAACCGTACAATGTTATCGGTTTAGACTGAGAGACATGTAAGGCGATTTAATTTTATAATATTAAATGATAAAGAACCAATAATACTATCAAAGACGTATATTAGGTATGTACCATATTAACAAGTTATCACTACTGATCATAATCAAAAAATCTCCTTAAAAATATTCACACATAAGTTCACAGCTAAAATATCAAATAAAAAGTTAATTCTAGAATAATATCAGAACAACCATTTCATAAAAACTTAATAAGGATATCCTTTCACACGCAATACGAGTTAGTTTCTACAAAAGCATGGATCTAAAACAAAAATGGCTTCTTTATTACTGGCAGTTGAGACATGAATAGCAGACGAATACCAAAGAAAAGACTAGACTATTATTTAATTCTTGACTTTTGAAATCGTAAAACATACAAGAAACTACGTGTATTTAAATACACAATACAAAGAATAGTTCAAACGCTAGCACACCGGTGTTTACGTCCGGTGAAAAAGCCCTGTCTGTTTTTGCTCACAGAAGTAGACTTTTGGCAGTATTTTGACTACGAAAACTGTATTTTTTTATTGTTTGAAGGTAAACATTCGGCGTGGTCATTTTACCACTAAAGTAACAAATGGATTACCGGCCTTGTGGGAAAAGGAAAATCAGGGATTTGATACATTTTCAATTTGGAATGATGATAAAGAAATCTATTTAGTTCAATGAAAAGTTATGAAAAACAAACATGACATAGAGAATATTACTGACTTTTTTTAGTAGATTTTAGTGTTGTTATTGAAAAATGTACACAAACAGATTGTATTAAGTAATTTCTTTAAATACGATTAGGTAAGGATTAGTATTACACAATGCACGAAACCTTACCATAGTTTCTTGAAGTGACACTTCGAAAAACAATAACAGAACAAAATGCCTAATAAATAAGGATCACAGGTAACGTTATCAGGTACATAATCTAGAACTTATAATACACATAATTATGTATTCAAGAATGGATTAACATTAACTATTCATAAGCTCCCTCAAACCTAACAACATACAGACATCTAAATATAGAACAAATAATATGTATTATAATTATTCTAGAAGCATTGTCAATTTTAATACGTCGACAATACCATACTTGTAAAGGTATTAAAAGAAAGTAATTAAAATCTTGTAGATCAGTAAAAATGTAGCCTCAATCTAGAATTTCCTTCTGTGTCGTGGGTGCGTTGAAAAGTGCACAATTTCACATACGAAACAGTGTGACACTGTTTCTTACTAAGTGCGTAAAATGAACCCGCGACGCGTTCTTCAGCAGTTTGTTGTCCAGCCACTGCGTCAACCACCGTTTGTATTTAATTTGACTGCGTGCAGTAAGAAATAACAACACTAGATAGATAGTGTTCTTACTAAAATAATTTTAACTTAGATTCAGACAACTAGGTATGGACCTCTCTCCTTGTATGTCATATTGTTCGGCTTTATCCATCACTTATCCAACTGTTTTCAGGTTCTGGATTCTAACGATAATATACCCCCTTCCCCAATCCTACTTAGGTACTTTAAAATTTTACGATTACTATTCGTGATTTTTTTGCACTACCAGGCTGTTGTCCCTTAAAAATATTTCACGGTGGCATTGTGTTAATTAACATTCCACTTAAGTATATCTTAATTTTCTTTGTGATTAAGATTGAATTTATCGTATCTTTTAAGAGCAATGCAAAAATATTGCAACATATCAAAATGCAGACTTAAACAAAATCCCAAGATTAAATGTGTTGCGTCATAATTAATTGATTGCAAAAATAATCGATAAAGGCGAGCAATTTTCGTATTACAAAAATTCTGTATCTAGCGTGACAAACAAATCTGATCTGAAATTATATTCGATTACAATATCACAATCTACTTAGATTCCGCTTATGACTTGGTCAAAGTTGAAGTTAGGAGACTGCTTTCAAGTAAGCTCCGATTATATATATGAAACTGCCTGCCTACATAAGTAGTGTTTTTGCCAAAAACTTAAAAACTAAATAGCTTTTTTATACGTGATAAGACGGCAAAGAAGCAGGACGCAAGTTACCTGGCGAATAATTATGATGCTGTCGCGTGCAGAATGTTAGCATAAGACAGTGACAGCAACAATTTTATCCCTCAACAACATTTATCTGACTATTGAAAAATCAGACCTAAATCAAATAAAATATTTTCTAAATAGCGTTGTTAATTTCAGTGTTCGCCTCTTTGTTTATAAAAAAAATCTTTGTATGTTTATAAACAAACTTAGAAGTATTTAAGGTCATTAACTTTAAACATAATTTATCAGTATAGGCAGATATTTGTCAAAATATTAGGTATATGGACTTTATCATGTAGTCAAGCAATTACAATCTTAGACATACATATATATATAGGATTTTTTTTTACTTGCAATAAACTAGTGCTTGACTGCGATCCCACCTGATGGTAAGCAGTGATTCAATCGTTGATGGTAAGGCGCACTAGTTCTAGAAGATAGGCTGTTGCAGTAACAAATTAGTGTCTTTTAGTAAATCAATTAACAGAGTTTCTTGTTAATCAATGTATCAAATATTGGATAGACTTGAATTGTATCATATACCTAATAGACTACGAGGGTTGAGAGGTCAACTGCAGCAATGTGCCGCAACCCCAACCTGAGGAACGGGATGATTTTTAGTCAGTAAGAGTCTGACATTCCCTCTCACCCCATTCAGGGTAAGAGAGGAAGTTTGACAACAATCATATAAGGCACTAGCTTGTCTCGTGCGATCTCACTCGCTGCTCGGTTCCTACAGATCGTAGTGTGATGTTTAATAGCCTTTTTCGATAATTGAACTAACGAACACAAAAAGAATTGTTCTATTCGAACCAGCAGTTTCGGAGATTATCGCGTTCAAACAAACGAACAAACTCTAAAGCTTTATATAATATTAATATATAACTAGCTTTTGTCCGTACGCGTGGAAAAGTGAATTCCTGTTGATTTTTGATATAAAAGCTATCCTATATCCTTTGTCGAATTCCAAATTCGGCATTTATAATAGATATGACACTATCGAGTTTTTGTTTCTCGTGAAAGCAATCGCATAAATAGGCAATTAGTGCCAATACAATGAGAAAGTAGTCTAAATACAATTTACCACTTTTCACAATGTCTAGATTAAATAAATTGTTTAGCTAGCATTAAACTCAGTAATCGGTATGAACGATCGTGGGTACGAGAGAGAGTTGACTCGCTTTCAATTAAATCACAATTATTACCAGTTTATAGAAAAACTTGTGTTGCATTGAAACTTTTATGTTATGATCTTATAAGCTAAGGATCAAATACTTTTATGAGATACTGGATACTGTCGCGCGGTTCCAACCACTGCTCGGTTCCTATTGGTCGTAGGGGTATAGCAGGGATGTTTTACAGACTATAGAACATTGTAGCTATCTATCAGTGAAGAATTTTGGAAATACGATCAGCGGTTCCAAAGTTTACCCCTTACATAAAAACTTACAGATTTTAGCTCATAATATTATTAGTATAAAAATATAGCTAAATTGAGATTTACAAAGAAACAGAAAATATTGTTCCTTTAAACGATCAGATTTTGACCGAAACGCGTCTTGAAACCGCGTTAAAATTACAATAATTATGTACTAATAAAACCATAAAATAACATTGTACCAATTAACCAACAATAAAACAATAGTTTATGCTACTCTAATACTAGTAAATTAGGTCGTAGTTTCTAATTTCAACGCTCGATTCATAACACGATACAACCGCTAAAGAATACTTTACAATAAATTAATATTATACATAAGTAAAATAATATTATGATTACTTTATTCTTGACTATACCTCCTACCATTAATATTGGAATAATTTCACATTTTACAACATATATATATAATAAAGAGACATAGAAACCCCATAATGCGTGCGATCATAGAGAACTGAAAGCATTATGCAGTAGGTATAAAATCACTACAACTAGCGGTATCGTTTTACTGTTATGAAATAATGAAACAATAATATAATTGTTCCGAGGTATTTGCAATGGTTGAATGTATGGTACAGTACAGACCTGGAGGTGAAGAACCAGTAGAGGATGGCGGTGAAGATGGCGAGCTCGGCGGCGCCGCTGGCCACACGCACATGCTCCACCATCGTCCACACGCTAATCATCGTATCCATCTCGCTGCTGTTGTGCACCGAAACTACATCACCGACCGTCCAGTTCCACAACGCACTGACTTCCACTATTTTCGACGTAATCTTCACTGATTTTATTAGCCAATAAATAAATTTTCACTAGAGTCTCGCAAGTTTACGCAACTTAATCTTCGTCGAGATTCTAAAAAAATACAAATTGTCGATTTCAATTTCTTTGCCAAAGGAGGTAAGACGTCTTACCTCCTCGAAAGTCGGAGTCGTATTGACAGAGTCGTTGTGCAGATGTCACAATGTGCACTCCGGTGACCTATGCCCGTTGAATCGCCCGAAGCGTTTGCACTAACGTGATAGATATCGGAGGCAATAGTTCTCCATGCGATACAGATACGAAAACAGTAATTAATAACGACCTAATTGCTTAGTGATAAACTGCTGAACTGTGAACGAGCGAAGTAAACGCGTGAAGGAGATCACGATTGATATGGATGACAAAATTCGCACTGGCAACCAGTAGGGAGCGAGTACTTAAAGGACAATGAGGGGGATCAACGAGAGGTGGGGATTGAACATATTACAGTGATACAACACTTACGTGAACATAAATAATGTACAATCATCCGCATTAAGTGTATATCAACATGCC
This sequence comes from Spodoptera exigua, assembly GCA_902829305.4. NCBI lineage: Eukaryota > Metazoa > Arthropoda > Insecta > Lepidoptera > Noctuidae > Spodoptera > Spodoptera exigua. Next base: position 3,696,312 of record LR824624.2, read on the forward strand.
AATTTGGATGATAAAAAAGTATCACTGATTAAACGTTAATTACTGACAGAAAAAATGTAATATCATTGCCGAATAACATGTGAGGAGGCGTGTCCCATACAGAATAAATTAATCGATGAAAAAGTAAATCAAACAAACTCTTCTCAAGAAGACATGTGAATTCGGGCGTGGTAGATAATGTACATCGAATGCTCGTTATGTGATGCGTGATAATGTTTAATCAAGTGTCAAATAGTCAATAAATAATTAAACAAACAAGTTGAAAGAGTTCAAGAGCACAATATTAACCAGAAAGTAGACCTGAAAATATTTACTGCTCAAATTCTAGAGAAGGTTAGGCGAGAATTCGTATTAGAATTTGGACATGTTATTGGATTCGATTTGCAACTAAACTTGGATTAGTAATGCGAAGTATTTTAGGACATGACAACTTATGAAGCAGTACGGCATTAATTAATGCCGATTCAAACAGTTCTCTTTACATAAATCTATTTTCTTTCATTAAAATATGTAACACGTGATGAATAAATCGTACGATGATAATATTATTTTTAAAACTGGTTTTTTGAGCCATTTGTGTACTTTTGGAGGTCTCGAATCAATTACTGTGTTGAACTTTAATCTTTGCTTACATACTGTTGCCATGTTTGCGAGAAATTGACATTTCAAGGAGTTTTTAGCCTTATCTTGCCCCGAATAAGGTGCAAATTTCCTACAGTCGTTCTTTAAGTTTCACCCAAAACATGTATCATATATTAACTTAGGATTGAAGTGTAAATTGTACTAACAGACGAAAGCATAACATTAACTGCCCACTCGATGTTACCACAACAGAATGAATCAGTTCAGTCATTGTACGCAAATTACGATTTGTATAGATCGGCTACTGAATTGATGCAATCATGTTTTATGGGTCAAATTGGATTTCCTTTTAAGACATTCATCAGCAATAAAACAAATTACAACTATGATAAAGAAATCTTTAAATTCGGATTACAAGAATAGTACTATGCCCATTATTTTGAGTTACATGACAAAACAAGGTCGAGACAAGACTGTATTTTGTTATCAATACAGGTATAGCATTAACAACAAAGGCAAAAAATCGTTTCGAGAAAGATAAGCTATCTGGTAATCAAAGAAAGAACGCACATGGTGGTTTGCCACGCATCGGCAGAGGAAAATGATTCCCGCAACCGCACATGACTAGAATGAAGATGATCATGCAAGGGCAAATGAAGATTAAATCTTTGAATCTGATTAAAACATTGTCTAAATGCGATACGTGTTAGAGGCCCGCGCATAAACTTCAATTTAAAACGATAAGAATGTCGAAGGGATTACAAATATAAAACCTTTTATGGTTTCAGAAAGACTTTTGTACAACGTTTTCGTTTATATTTGAAGGTCAAGTCAAAAAGAAAACTGCATAGGCATGTGTACAATGGACATTACATCTGCTTCAATCAAAAAAGTGGTCCTTCAGCAATCCAGTTGGTATATTATTTATTCGTTTTCACATTAGCAACAACGACATATAAGTCACTCACATCTTGCACGGAATTTTAAACAGTTGACACACAATCATCGCTTGCTAGTATATTAATTATTATATTAACAATGCCATCGTCTCCTTCATTATATTTATCTTTAACATAATATATAGCTTTATTGGCAATAAAATTCTGAATTTTATTGTTTATGTAAGTACCTACTCGTACATATATTTCGTTGAAATTTAACAAGGCACGCGCATCGACGCTTCCGAATTATGCATAAATAATTATTCATTAGGAAAGCGAAAATATAAAGTAATTAGTTGCAGTAATTGATAATGAATAGGATTTGTAAACCATAGAGGTCACCAAACAAATTCAGGACAGAGAGAAAACTGATAATTTTAATCAAAATAATAAGAAAGGAGAGGGAAATGATCACTTTAAATTCAAATACCAGCAATGATAATTGGCTTGCTGCATTACCCACTTTAAAACCATCAATTAACAGCCCTATTCCCTGCGATAGAGAAAGGGGCAGTACAAGAAATAATTATTTCATACTTCACTTAACAAAGCGTATAGACGATATAGCCGCTCGAATTATATGCATCTTTATGAATGAGGTAAAACGAAGCAATCAGGTCGAAACTAATGTATGACTATCATGCGGTCTGGTTACTATTATCATTCAGTTCTCAAATAACCATTTCCAGCAAGCATTGGATAAGTAGCTCGGTAACAATATCGTTTACAATACCGACTAGCTGACTGAAGGGGTGTCATTTAACAATTCCAAATAACGACTCCAACGCCGGCACAGAAAGTGAAATCGACATGCAAGCATGAATGCTTGCGAATACTAGCGTTGTGAAAAAATGCACAGGTTGTTTTCTATGTAAAATTACTTTTTAATACTTTACCGAACAATTTTCCTCGAAACAACAAACGTTACGCTTGGAATGTGAAAAGATTTTGAAATAATTTGATTTTTTCTGGCACTTGTCCGGTTTGTGTAAAGTTAGAACGATGCGAATTTTTATGTAACACAATCGTGATCGAACGTTGCGAGGTTCGCGGGCGCGATGCGTGTGATCATGTGCACGGACGACACGGTACTGCCACTGGGGCCGGCTGAGACGCGGCATGCGTACGTCACAGACACGCAACCGTTCTATTACAGTAGCAACAGCGATAGAGTTAAGGCGCAAAAGAAATGGGAGCTCTTGGCTTAACCCTGTCAATATTCTTGAGTAGACAAAGAAGTAAAATTCTGCACTAGGTATTACTTATGAGTGTCCTTTTATTCACATACTGACATCACACAAATAAAACATTTAGGGGTACGAACCACAATTTTTCTGAAAGAAAAAACAATTAAGCAGACGAATAATGATATATATACAGCATTTATGAGAATTATTGACAGCTAATTTGTGTCACACTCACACCATAGAGATGTAAAAAGGAGACAAATCAAGTAGTTTTTATTACAGACCATTAAGAACCTCAAAATAAAAGTACAAATAGAATATTGACATCACCTTCGAACAAGACAAGCTTAGAATAATAACGCAGACAAGCTTGAAATATTTACAACTGTTTGAAGAGAAAAAACTGGAACATTGTGAACTTTGAGACTAACACTTAACCATTAGATTTAGTCAAAACAAACATCATACGATTGGCAAAAAATTTGCCATTTTGATAACTAATCGAATGGCGATGTTAGACATATCACCAATACTATATTGAAGGTGTAAAATGATTTTTATCGTACAAGCGTACCGGAACAGTTTACTAGAGTATTAGTTACGGGCATACTTATGGTGACCAAAATTAATCGTTTAGTTTGCTGCTAACTCGACAACGACTGGACCAATTCAGCAAGCAGATATTATATACCCAATTCTTGGCATAAAAAGTAAAATTTAATTGAAATTTCTTTATTTCAGATCCATAATAGTCTAGAAATATGATGGTATCGCTTCAGAATGTTTGTATAAGAAAGTGACAGCAACAATTTTATTCCTCAGATAAAATTTATCTGACTATTGAAAAATCAGTCCTAAATATTATAACTTTAGTTGTTTACGATCATTACGTTTAGTAGTCGCATTGGGAACAACGAGATTAACAATCAATTTTAATACAACGACGTAGGTCAGACAATAAAATAAAAATTAGGCTTAAATCAATCTAAGTAATTTACTAAATGCGTAATGAATTAGGATATCAAAACAAACATTTATGCGTCTAATAGTTATCAGTATATTGAGTTATGCGCATTAAATATTGAAAAACAATTAAAAACAAATATATTTTACAGAAGTTAGATACGACGTAATAATGACAATATTAATAACATAATATTAGACAAGATATAAAAACATTCAGGTGTGGGAGAGCCATACTTCGGAACGGATGCGCTAGTCCTATTGGAGTGATACGACGGTCTAAAAGTAACCGGCTCAAAAAGCCAATAGACCACCACAGATGGGGCCCAATAGGGTCGATGTTCAGCCGGGGTTTGGGGGTCTAGGGCAACCAGGTACAGCGACCTTGGCCTGGAGCAGTAGAAGGAACATGGGGTAGAGGGGGCTGTTCCTCCTGGTTTAGTCAATGAGACACTCCCTCTCACTTTTATCTAGGCTAAGAGAAGCCAGCTGTTGTTGATTTCCCCCTCACAAAAACGTCCCAATTCTAGAGTCCATACTCACACTGATCAGAAGAAATATCAGGCCACAGGACATTTCAATTTTTTTTTTAATCTTACTAAGTACCAATACCTTTAAAGCATTCTAATAGAAGCATCGTGGGGTCACGTTGGGAATAACAAAATAGATTTAGGAGAAGGGCTATTACACCTAAATATTTGTTTACAATTTATAATCTTATCTTACACAGGAAACCCCATTAATTTCCAAGATAGAATTTATTTTGTCCGCGTAAACACAAAACATAAACTACATAATAATCTACTTGAAAAAATCCATCGGATTACTTCATACTAAATCCATCTTTGCTATAAAAAGATTACTATATGATTTATCAATGATTAGCATAAGCGATTTTAACAAAGAGAAAATAACATTTTTATAATCACTTGAGACGTGTAATTTATTAGGACAACGATGATAATTTGAAAGGTGAAAAAATAATAAACCGAGGAAGTGGGTACTTTCGTTATCAATCAATATTTTATAATTTTTTCAATTTTTATTCAAGAATGGTTGGCGTATTGGCTTAAAGACCGGTTGTAATATCAATTGTTGCTGTTACGACAGCAAACTTATCACCATTATATATCATCAAAAAGAATTGTTTTGGGTGTTAATAATATATGTATAGTCCTTATCTGAACACCAATTACAGAGGTAAGATTAATAGAATCTAGGATATAAATATAAAATCAGATGAATGAGAGAGATTGATAATTAAAAAACCCCATTGAAAATTGTATTATTAGACGATTCATACCAGTATGCGCCTTTAAGAGCCATCAGACCGCCACAGACCCTACGGGGCTGTTCTTCAGCCAGGGTTGCGGGGCAAGCGCAATAAAGAGCCTCGGCCTAGAGCAGGACAAGGAACGAGGTGTTTTAAGTCAGTAAGAGTCTGACACTCCCTCTCGCCTCACCAAGGGCGGGAGCAGCTCGCCGCCCGACCAGAACCAGGCCCGAGCGTACGGCGCGTAGCGTTCCGCGCGCGCCTCAAAGAGCCAATAGACCACCACAGACGGGGCCCTAAAGGGCTGATGTTCAGCCGCGGTTGCGGGGTAAGCGCAATGAGGCACCGCGACCTCGGCACAGAGCAGGAGAAGGAACAGGGGGGTTTTTAGTCAGTAAGAGTCTGACACTCCCTCCCGCCCGGCCCTGGGCGGGAGAAGTCATTTGATGATTTTCCCCTCACAAAAAAGGGCGGTAGAATATTAAATGAAAATTGATAAAAAAAAAATGAAAAAATTGAATCCAAAAAACAATACAACTCACGTTTCGGAAGCCAGTGACAAAGAAAATCAATGTCAACGTACTTTGAAAGGAAAAGTCATATTATTATCTTTGTCTCGTCGTTAACAAAGGTACAAAGAAAAACAAGCTTGCTGTGTAAATAATACACACATATGACAATATAAAGTTGATGTTACTTCTGTATTTACAAAAGTAACCCTTTTCGGTGTATGACTCAGATCAAGAGTTGAACTTTATATACCTTTATCATTATTGTGGGCATACTAACTGTCAAGGACGTAGTATTTGTATTGAAGCTATGAATAAACAAAGCTCGCAGCTATGGCCCGATCTCTGCAATGAGGCACCGCGGCCTCGGCCCAGAGCAGGAGAAGGTACGGGGGGGAGGGGGGTTAGTCAGTAAGAGTCTGACACTCTCTCTCACTTAACCCTGGGCGGGAGAAGTCATTTGATGATTTTCCCCTGACAAAAAAAAGCAAAGGCCCGATCTGAACCAGACCCTTACGCACGATGCATCGCGTTCCGTGAGCGACTAGGCCGGTGGTCTAGTCCGATGCCTGTCCAAGGCAAGAGGTTGCCGCTACCGACTTGGGGGGAGGGGAAGGGACAGGTAGTTTTTAGTTCCAAAAAATCTGACACTCCACTTCACCCAGGACGAGCAAAACTATTTCTCCGCAAAAAACAATTTTGAACAATAATGAAAAAGACAAAAACATCTGAGCTGATGAATAAACTGATTGTCGGCATTAATGACCCCGACAGTTTCGACGATGAAGTAGCCCATAATAATTACAGCGTTTCATGTTAATCTACTAACTACTACTAAAAGCACAAAGACCGTAAAAGTAAATAATGATGATGCAGCAAGCTGAGGTATAATAAAACGCTCTTGTAACGGGTTTGATACAAATAAAGGCGTACCAATGGCTGATGTTACCAAGTTTAGTATCAATCTTGCAATACAGGATTGGCTAAATTTGATAGACGCAAGTAGTAATCAATCCTATTTAAAACACGGAACTATTCACCATGAAGCTCGCTCATAGAGTCAGCTCACACAATCACACTTCATACTTCAATTGTTTAAGTATGGGAGAGCCGCGTTCCAGCTACGCTCGACCACGGCGTAGCCCAAAACCAGATTGAAACCACGTTGGCCTTTTGAAAATAAAAATTCACTGTGTGAGTGAGGTTACTGAAGGCTCAATTCTTCTTCTATCCCTTCCCTTCTCGTTTTCTTCCCTTTAGGCCCTATTTGCTTACCAACAGTTGATCAGTGCTTCATTTAAAACCAAACAAAACTATTTTTGACAAGGAAAAATATTAACATTTATTCATTATTGATTTTGGACAAATCTTTTTTAATCTTATATGCTCGAGTCATCCAGACTCTGTTATGTAATATTTAAAGAACCTTTCGTACGTCTCGTCAAAGTTTAATACAGACGGTTCATCCGTGTACTCCGTGTGGACCTGTTGATTGATTGATTGTCACTATTCATAGCGACACAATGGGTCAATGGAATAGAATTACGGATTAACTGTCGACGAGTATTCACTATTATGGTCAATATAGGTCGGTGATGGTCATTAATTAATTATGGTATGATGAGGGTTGATTATAATGTATTTGTTACCAGCCTTGCTCTTAGGTGTTGTTGGATTCTGGCGTTTTCTGATAAAACTTCAGGATTAAACTGGCATCACCAAGTGTAGCGATTATGGAATACTCCCTTTGGATAAGACACATAGGCTATTAGACTCTCAAGGGCTAAGAATTTCCTCGCTCCACCAGCTTAGTAGTGAAGGGCCTAGAGTTGGAACATTTATTATTGTAGACCACCTCTGTACACTACATATACATTAAAGACATTTGATTTAGTTATGGAATTATTTATAACAGTCATCAAGACTATTCAAGTTCAGACATATTTGGATGTGCGATAATACGTCGTAGTATATTTGGAAATATATATTATGTACTTACAATAAATTATATAAGTTAATACGTTATTAAATTCTATTCAAATATATTATTATATATTGCGAATTGAAAATTTCTTTATTACATATTTTATTTTGTTGTTTTGATATACAGTCGAAAATCCGATGGTATAAAATGACATTTGGAATAGGTCAACCTGCGGTTTACAGTACATGTCATACAATGCCTCATACGGTCTTTACAAGGCCACCTTAAACGTACGCCGTCTTATTACAAAAAAATGCTTTAGTACTGGTTTAAACCAAGACTAACTAGTCTTGGACTAAACCAGTACTAAAGTTAGTACTAGGTTTAAAATGTGTTCTTATTACAAAACTAAGACTAATCGAGGATCAGTTAGTACCGAAGAAAGTTCATGGTTTAAATAATATCCACAGATAAAAAAGAAAATGTCACTCTTTCATTCGTTCATAGGTTTTTAATTTGAAGCAACGTTCCGTTTGTTTTAGTATTGATAATAAATTAACCCTAGAAATTCTAAAATAATTATTTATTAATACTAAAATGCATCATAAACTGTTATTTTAATAAGTTGGATTATATATTAAACACGTGCAACTTGTACTTTAAACGCGATGTTTATAAATATGTTGTCGTATTTTTAACACTGCTACCGTGAAATGGAGCGAATTCCAAACGATGACAGCGCGCCTCAATTTGAAACTTAGACGCGAATACAACACATTGCTAACATTTTAAACGCAATTCCATATTTAGTGAGACATGGAACAACAAAAGAGAAAAAGAGGAGAAAACTGGAGTTGTGACGAAAAAGTTAGTAAAATAATATCTGTATGTACCTACATAAGTTAGTAATATTACTTGATTACCTTAAACCAATGTTCTTATTATTATAGGAGATCTTACGTCAATTGATTGCTCAATCAGCACAGATATTAGAAGATAAGTCCACAAAATCTTCGGTGAACTCACAAAAAATAAAAGAGTGGAAGAATATACAGGTTAAGTAAGTGCCTTCTGCTTTAATTTGTTACGTATCGTAAGTACAAGTATGCTATTGTTTCGTCATTATCGTCATTTCAGCCGAAAGACGTGCAATCTGGACATAGACCTCCCCCAAGTCGCCACAATGACCGGTTCTTTGCGTCTACACTAACTAGATTGACCCGATACTACTTACACCGAACTTTCACCCGACTTTTAAAGGCGGGTGTAAGGCCCTTCAAAAGCTTTTTGATTGTCATATTATAAGAGAAAATTCCCGGGCATGGTAGTCATTGTTTAAATGATACTAATTAGTTTATATTTTAATTTCAGGTTTAATGAATTAACTGGTAAATTTCGTTCGGGCGGAGAGCTGAAGTTGGCATGGAAAAGAATGAAGTTGTCCGCTAAATCCAACCTTTCCATGCATAGAAGGGAACAACATTTAACAGGCGGCGGTGAAAAACCGCCATCACCTTCTCCAGAGGACTTAGCCGTTATGGCAATTGCTCCTCACGACTTCGTCATTGAAGTCAATGAATATGATAGTGATGCATTGGTAAATAAAATGTATTATATTGAATAGAAAACATTTAATTAATTTATTGATTAATTAAACACAGTAAACTAAAATGTTAATGTGATATATTCAATCACTAGACTACTAGCTTATCACATGCTCAAATTTCTTCTACAGCTCTTAAAAAGTGTCTCTTTTAAAGCTCTTGTTATATACTTTTTTTGCTTGCTTGACGTTCAAACGTGCCCTGTGGTCTAATTGAAATAAATGATTTTTGTTTTTTTTTTACAAGTAACGTTACAGCACTCAAATTTCAAAAACAGTAGTGAGCGTGAAAACATATGAAGTAAATATATTTTTTAGGATCCAGTTCCCGTGCCTACCATTAATGCGGCTGGGATAGACTCAAAACCCGGTCCTAGTTTTGAAACGGTATCGTTTCATATTGAAACATGCGAAGATAGACCAGAAAAGGATTTTGTCTGTTTGCAAGGTAAACAATTATTGTGTTCAAGAGAATTAAAAGAATTAGCACTTCATCTACGCAAAATTAACAAAACAATAGAATTATGCTATATGTTTATATGGCATAATTTTATATACAACTGTGGGATAATCTTATTTATTCTTATTAATCTTAACGTTATTTTGCTCTTAAAACTAGTGTAATATAATTACAACACAATAATTATCAACCATACTACATTATTGTCGCTTTCCGTCAGTGCGTCAGTGCGTCAAGCGCATCATATTCAAAACCATCATATTGTGTAAAAAACTCATTTTTTTTTATTCATATTTTATTTTCTTAAACTATTCTTTCTACAGATACAAACAACAGTGACGCTTGCGTTGAAGAACAAGCAACAATTAAAAAGAAAAAGAGCTTGCAAAATAGGTATGTACATATGTACCTACTATTTCCTACGCAGACACTGATAAAATTCAGCATGGAAACAAATACCTTGGTAAAAAATGGAGAAACATTTTCTTGGATACTACATTTTCCTTTTTTATACATATTTTTATTACCTGTCAAATTAAAATGACTTTATTATTCTGTTTAATTTTACAGAACTGACGAAATGCGGCAAACAATTGTCGAAAGCAATGCTGCTTTTAAAAAAAGACAATTAGAAATGATGGAAGAAGAACATGCATACAATGTAGAAATCGCCAAATTAAAAATTAAAAAACTAAAGCTAGAGATAGGTTTGTTAGAAAATAAAACAAGATTACAATAAATAATATTTATTCGAAATGAGTTTCAATAAACTGCCTTCTCCTAATATTTCCCCTAACAGAAGATGGAAAATATCCTTGTTGAACTGTTTCACTAGGTGCAAATTGAATTGATGGCTCTATATTATCTTCCTCGCCCGGAAATAGGTCTTCTCTCATATCAATTGCAATATTGTGGAGGACAGCACATGCAACAATTGTTTTTTTTGCTGTTTCAATATCCCCAAACATGCCTCGCAAAAGGCAACGAAATCGTTGCTTCAGCAAACCAAAACACCTTTCCACTGTGTTTCGGGTACGGATATGGCTGCGGTTGTACCTCTCTTCTTGTGGTGTTGTGGGATTGAGCAATGGTGTAAATAAATATGGAGTGCAAGGATAGCCACTGTCGCCCAATAATATTCCAGAGAATGCGCCAGCCTCAAACCTCTGTTTTAAGCGACATTCTCTGAATATCCTGGAGTCATGTACACTGCCACGCCATCTTGTTACTATGTCCATGATTTTCAGGTCAGCATCACAAACCACCTGAAAAGTGAAAGCTGATAATAACTTCACATTCCTCTGTTATTTTAATATGACATTGTAATATTTAGTGAAGCAGTTTGGGATCTAACTATTTACAATTTAATGAGACAGATAAAATTACCTGTACATTGATTGAAGAAAAGCCTTTTCGATTAATGTACAACTGACCCCCATCAGCATTGATTTTCTTCACTCTTATATGAGTATAGTCTATTGCTCCAATCACTGTAGGAAAATTAGCAATACTACGAAATTTTCTCATAGTTTGCTGTTGTGCATCGAGACTGCTAGGCATTTTGATGAATCGTCTAGACATCATTGCCAAACTGTGCGCTACCATTTTGCAAGATTTGCTGACAACTGGTTGAGATACACCATGTAAATCAGCTGTATCGTCTTGAATCTGTGAACAAATTAAAAATATTAAGATTTTATTTTTATCTCGGAGGTCAAAGTAAAAGTAAAGATGAATAGACTGTGTAAAAAGTCATATGAAAGAAAAGGGAGTCAGTGATAGGTAACGGCAGAAAAGATAAAAATAAACAAAAATACATGTCGCGCGCGCCGACTCCAAGTAAAATGGGAATGAATGGGCAGGAAGATGATGATTAAGATATTATATGGATTTTATCTAATGTTTTGTAAGTAATTACCAAGATGACTACTTACTTCATGCCGAGCCCAGTTGCGTAATGCGCAAACCACTTGCAATTCAGGACTCAATGGGCATCCTCGGGGGTCGTGACATAAATCTTCACGTAAAATATCCACTATTTTTGCTCCAAAACGTTTTGTAAACCTATACTTGTATTTAAAATCTTCTTCACTCGATTCAAATGGATTCCTACGATAACGGCGTCTGTTAGATCGCCGAGACGTCTCCAACATATCCAAATCTTCCAAATCCATCAAGTCAATCATATCAATATCCATTTTAAATATTTTTATAAGAAAGTAATGACACCGCAATTGACACAAAAGATAACCTCAAATATAAATTAGTACCGAAGTTAGTCCATACTTAAACTAGGGGCATCGGCGGACTAACTTTAGTACCATAGATAGTTCAGGTACTAGTGTTAAACCTAGTTTTATAATAACGATTTATTTAGTCATGGTTTAAACCTAGTACTAATCCTAGTACTAAATTTAGTCCGCGTTTTGGAATAAGACGGACGATGTTTAACCTTTGTTTGCATTGTAAAGACGGTAAGTTCATCAAGATTTTAACTTAAACACAAGAAGACAAAGTTCAGAATGTATTGCAGAAATTGGACACTTTAGGGTAGCTTGATGTGCTGGCGTCTGATCAATGACTGTTAAGATTGCCTTTTGTTGTAAGAAGAGACAATACTTTTAGGTAATAAAAAAGAGTATGCAAGAACATTGGAAAATAAGCTATAGTACTTACCCTCTTAAACACGTAAAAAATACATTGACCTATTTTAAGAGTCGAGTGTCACCACAGAAACCTAATGGGAACAAAAGGATTTGTGAATTGATAAATTATCGCAGATACGGATATAGAGGTGCGTTAAGACGGCACAGGGAAGCATAGAATGACAAAAAGGAGATTTTGATATGTTGGTTCATCTGTTCTTTTAAGTTCTTAGTTCTCTTCAAAGTAATTTGATATACCGAGGCCCGATTCGAAGCAGAAGGCACATGGTGGTTTTTAGTCAGTTAAAACTCTGACATTCCCTAACCAGCTAAAGCGAGAGAAGTAATGGCAATGATATTATATATTAACAGACATGTTATAAGCGTGCAAAAGTGAAGACTCAAAAAGGATACAATTGTATGCAAGTGCAATTAGTCTCTCTTAGAATAATGTTTGTTTGCGTTGAGTATGTAATTGATAACAATAGCTATTTAGTTTTTCTTGTTAGATTTATCATACTATCTTTTAACACAATTTTAACTTGTAGTAATATGTACAATTAATAAAAAGGTATGTGAGTGTGCTGACGCTTGGCGCGGAACACATTTTTCGTGCGTTTTGTGAGCGTATGACATATGTATCTGTGTTAATATAATATCATTGAGTGATGGGAAGATTTTCGCCCTAACAACAAGGAACTATTAATTGAAGTGACCCAATTCTTCAAAAGAGAACCACTTGACTGAACTCTTGAACGTTCAAAAACATCAGTATTAAAGTGTAACTACATAAAATACGGACAGAAACAAACAATGTGAAGAGAGAACTAAATACAATTGAACTCGTTCGTGCACCTTTATCAGTGGACTTTGCATCCGTCCGACAACGATTCCACCTTACGGACGAGTGGTGGAATATTTTCACGATTTCCAATATGTATATACAATAAAATGTTTTAACAAAAATAAAAAGGACAAGGATTTTTCTGCGTTTTTACAATTTTTAAACAATTTGCTGTCTGCTTTGTTCTGACATATATGCACAATATTGTATTAAAAATCTATTGGTGTAATTGTAAAACTTCTTTATTAAAAAAGTAAAGATGGATTTGCTTGCTCGTTCTTCTTCATTCGAATCTACACTTTGGGACAGGCATCTAGCTTCAACGAGACGAGAACGAGAGATCGAGACAAGACTTACGGACTTTTATTCTATGTTTTTACTTTTGGAATTAATGGACCAATTTTAGGAGCAAACGGGTCTACGATACTTTGGTCCTTAGTACCCTTATTAATAGTAACACGTTTAATTTCATGGAAATCCAGAAAGAATATACCAGATTATTGCTTTTAAATAGGAACTAGCTGTGCTAAAAATACTCAAAATAAAGGATGGAAATCCAAATGTCTTTGAACTGAAAACTTTAAAAGTTATCGCCATTTCACCGATAACTATTTTACACGATAAATAGATAGGTATGTATGTCTAATGACTTTTCAGCAAAAGTAATATTAGCAAGATGATAAAGCCGAATAATCTTTTCAATATCCAAGTGGTCGTAAACGATGTACAATTGTGATCTCGGCTTCAAGAGGCCAATTGCCTCACACTGGCGTAATTTGTACTTCTCGAACGTTCCTTATATGCAATGTGGATGAATATCGGGCAGATATTAAAATATACATTATCCATTCTTCTAGCCTAGTACCTAGGCCTAGTATAGGTACGATATATGGTATCCAGTCACCATCTTTTTCATCAGCCTGTAAGTGCCCACTGTTAAGTAAAGGTCTCTTCTCACACGAAGCAGGTTTGAGTATCAACTACTAAGCTTGTTCAAGGAGGATTGGTAATTTCAACCTTATAATTAGAAATTATAAGTTTAGGTTTCTGCACGCGTTTATCCTTTACCGCATGTCAGTGTTGTTTAAAATGAGAATCATGCATGATATGCCCTCTGAACGGACCCACCCCTTAACCTTCAGCCCACCATTCTTCTGGTAACGACTACGTGACTAGTAAAGCTATTAAATCCCTATTACCTTTTATTTTAGATGCTTTAACACAAATCCTTAAAGTACTTAAATATGTACTTATCCGTTAAAACCAACAGGAAGCCGAATTATAAAACTGCTGATACCTACAATGGAGATTATTAAACAACATTGCAATTAGCATAATACTGGGAGTGATAGCAGAAACAACTTGCTCACAACAACAAATTAATTTTTAGCCCTCGAAATGTACTCAGAAACACTGTTTTTTACGATAATAAAACAATCAGCTTAGCAATATTGTAATTACTTAGCAATTTATCGACTGTATAATAATTATTTTAAGATAGGGCAGTACACAGCTGACGTAAAACTGCATAAGTATTTAAGAAATAAGTATATCCTTTTAATTATTGATTTATTTATATGTTAAATGAATCGCTACGAATTAAGTGATAGAATATGACACCCACTTACTTGTGTCGTTTTTTATTATTATTATGGACGTCAAAAAAGGCCTAGATATGTAGTATGTATGTTTGTTACTTCTTCACGTAAAACTACTGAACAGAACCGAATGAAACATGGCATAGAAATAGGCTATCTGGTACTGCGACTGAAGACACTGGCAAACCTAAGTACTATTTTGAAAACAAAACAAGACAAAAGCCTTGGAAAAATCTGAGCAAAGAGGATCTTAATTAAATCAGAATTTGGTAAAACTTAACCGTTGTTATCTATCTGTATGTCCAGTTAGATATATATTTATATACAAAGCTGATGATTTCAATCTTTAATTCGACACGCACCTTGCTATTTTTCCCACGTTTCTTTTAAAACAAAATAAATAACAAATGGGGCTAATTTCTTCACCACCGCCGTCACGGTCCTTTCACGCAGTTATAGTCTTTATCAGGTACCTTTTAAGGACTATAGTATTATGTGCGGTTTTGCGAAACATAGTAATAACTAGCATGTGGTGTAACAGAGCCACTGTGTCTAATGACGTTAAATTGGTACCTTCAGGTCTTTTAGCGTTCCCTGGTGAAAATGTAAAAACTTCTTCAATTCTTATAAGGTTTAAACGGAATCGTATATGAAGGAAATCAAAATGTTGTTATAACTAAAAATATGTAAACCGATACCAAAACAATTTTTAATATAATATTTTATTTTAAAATCAAAATAATGAATGAAATGATATTAAATGAAAATAATAGTTTTTTTTTTCCGAATGTCTTCTATAATACAAAAGAGTAAGAGCGATGCTTCGGCACGAATGGGTCTGGCCGATCGGAGTGATACCACGGCCTAACAAAAAACTGGTGTAAAACAACCACAGCATCGTGTTTCTCTGTGAGAGTAGAAAGACCGGAGGTCCAATTCTTTGTGTTCCCCAATCCCCCTTCAATTCCAAAATGTTCAAATCCCTAATCCCCAAAATGTTGATAAAGACTCGTAACTCCTCCGTTATTGCGGGTATCCAAGCCCGCGCTGCATGCTTTCAATCTGGTAATCAGTTTGCTCGTTTTCTCGAACTATCACATAAAAACAACGAATCGATACAAAGTAAGCCAGAAACTATTTCACCTAATAACGGCGTTCATTGATAAACGTCTCAAAAGGGCTTATCCTATACCTTCTTCGATTAAATTATATCCTATATAGACAGAACCACATGCAGATAGCCCAAGATGAGATCTCACTCAGCACTAAGTATGCGAATATAAACAACAGGTGTACTTGTACGTTCAAGAAAACCTGTAAATATAAAGAAGACAGGTTTAAACATCGGGGAGGCCGATAGACGGCGCTTGATTACGACCTAGTGAAGTACCCACCATTTACAAGATGTTTTTATGAAGATGGATGACCAAATAACTTGGTTAAACAGTTAAGAGGTTGTATGAGAAAATTCCAATAAAATTAAAAGTTGTTCGATGGATTATCTGTGAACCACAAATTTCATTTTTTAAACTCGCTAATTAATTTATTCTGCAGAAATAAAAAGATTCCCGAAATATTTTCTAAAATCCGACAAGGCCTAAGTCGCCTAATAACACAGCAATAGAAGCAACATTTTCGCTAATCTTGTAAACACATTATCATGTCAGCACGTGAGCTCAGCGATCTTTAATTAGCTACCAAGTGTGAACTAATTAACATTTATTCCTACTATAAACAGTCTAATTAGCAGACGCAAAATAGATGAAACTTCAACCTATCATGTGTCGCTTTACATTAAAGGCGTTATCGTAGAAATATATAAGAAACGAAGTCCAAACTAGACTATAAATGAGCAACAGGTGGAAGAGAACAGGTCTTGGAAGATTAGAATCTCGGGATGTAGGTATATGAGTAAATTTGAACCTGACCTCCAAAAGAAAATTAGGAGAATGGACGATTAAGGATCTTTGGAGGTCTAACTGAAAACAAATTTTGCGATACCTACCGCACAACACGCAGCAACAGTCATATTCAACATTCAACATCGCGGTATAACAGTTCTGGACGCAATTCGAACAGGAACCAAATCCCGACAACAACCGTCGAGTAGCACCCATCTTTCGGAGGAACCTCCCTTGTCTATGGTGGATGAGGAACTATACAGTATACACCCAGTTCTCTCATCTTTCCAGAAACGTTCGATGTTTTAAGACCCGTGCAATGTCAGATTTACAGCCAATAACAACGGACCAAATAACATTACACTCCTGATTGAGTTAAAAAGAAGGCTTACTAGAGCTGAATAATATTAAATAAAACCTTCTAACCATAACTATGTAAATTAATCCTAAAAAAATACTTTGTTGTAGGTATTTGTGAACCAAAATTGTATGGCCAAGGTTAAAGGATTGAATGTGAAACTTAAAACACAAAACTCTTAACATTATTTTTAATTATATCCTGTTGTGGTCCTTTAAATGTAGGATTAAATGAGATTAACAGAATTATCACAAGCTTACATGTTATAGATAAATAATATGTTTCAATATACCTAATAATACAAACAATTCTTAGATAAACAACTCTATCAGATTAGTTGACGTCAAGAGGGTTTATTTTCTTTGGATAACTATAGATTTATGAAGGACGTTTTAAAGGGCGAGAGAAATTATTGAGAAAGCATTTTATATCATTTTTTGTAAACAGAATATTATATTCTCAAAAATAATGTTCGTTTACTTTTTAATTATATTTTGTTACTGTGTCTTTTGCTAAACTCTCAATCATTTCTTCCTCGTTAGAGGCTTTTTGAGCGAAGCATTTCTTTTTAACACTAAGCATTTTTGCATGATTTGGACCAGTATTTACAATTTTAGCTTTGTCAAAGATCTCCGGAATCTCTAGAGCTATTAATCTATATACGAGGCCAACTATTGTAGATTCTTTGTCCAACAGATGGCAACGGGTTGATAAAGATACATCTTTAAAACCAACATTAAGATTACTATCAGGGGAAATAATTTAGGTCTTAAGTGCCTCAACTGTTATCGGACATATTATAAAATTAATATTTTATTTTCGAGTGATAACGCTGGACTTCTTGTGGACTTTAGACCTGACAGATACGACATTGAATTGACCGCACCAGTGCAAGTTCGGTCGAACATTCCGAGCCTCCAAAATAGTATGAGTGTTCGAGCTGCGTACTAATTAGAACTGTAAGTACTTATTACGTACACATACAACTATACGAGTAAAATTGTCGTAAACATTATATTGGAATTTGTAAAGCAATGTGCTGTAAGAGTATATATGTCTAATAGGTACCTAATAGTCTCCTTTTATTACCAACTCGGCAGTAAGAAGAATCTATACTTCTATACTAATAGGTATTATAAAGAGGTAAAATTTTTAAGTTTGTATGTAGGGGGTAATCTTTGGAACCGCTGGTTGGATTTACAAAATTCTTTCACTGATCGATAGCTACAATGTTCCTGAGGCTATAAAACATCACGCTACGATTAAAAGGAGCCGATCAGCGGGTGAAACCGCGCGAGCTGTAAATAATAAAATTATTTTTTACTACTTCAATAACTTTAAATTCTACATTGCCTTGAGATCAACTCATCATCACTACATAGTATAAAAGGAAGTCGCTTTCCCTGTCCCTTTGTCCTTATGTATGCTTAAATCTTTAAATGTACGCAACGGATTTTAATGCGGGTTCTTTATAGACAGAGTGATTGATGATAAAATAATATATGTATATCCCTTAATAATGAAGAAATTTTGTATTAGCGTTGCACCCGAGCGAAGCCGAGGCGGGTCGGTAGTTTTAAATAAAATATATTTGGTATTTTCTCACAATTCCGTTGATAAGGTTGATATAGTTTAATTACAGTTCCAACCAATCAAGTCAATGAAGCGATCGTTCAAGGAAACCACACGTGAATCTAATGTGTACGATTAGTTCTAATCTTAAGTGCTACGCGATAAATAAATATTTTGGATCATTTTTATTAAACCATTTAAGTACGCAGAGGAAATACGCGTTTCATTATTGTAACATCAACAGCGCTTTCAGTACCTCTGTACCTAGTAGTCCAAATTTTTAATTTAATTTTAAGGTGTTCACAAAGCATTATAGAGAAGGTTAAGTATTAAGATATGACCTATTGCAGATGAAATGAGACTTCAAGAACAAGGGTAAAAGGTCGTTTTTCCGTTAAGAAGAAAATCACAATTGTATCGTTTTGTTTATAATGCCTACTTACATTTTATATTTCTATGAATAAATATTAATGTCACACTGTTGTCACATAATTGAACCAACTGTTTGTAAAAGGAATCTGTATGTGAAACTGATTAAAAAAGAGTAACCATGGATTTTCTTGCTCGTTCTTCTCCATCGAAATCTAAACTTTGGAACGAGCAAATAGCTTCACTAAGAGGACTGACCGACTGACTGACACTATATCTTCAAAATTTTGTTTGACGTTCAAAAGCGCCTGTAAGGTTCTAATTGGAATAAATGATTTTTGACTTTGACTTTGACACGGGTGATCATTCGATTTGTTGTTGTGGATATGTGAGAACCTATTGTTTATTCTGTTTAGCACATGCCAAAGTATTTCATCATACCTCTCACTCATTATTTACATGTTAGCAGTTTATCTAAAGAGTTCATTGCTTTTGCAAGAAAAGCATATTTCGATGTCAACAAGAACATGCCTTTATGCCATGCTAAGTACTTAATCACATAATATAGGCCTGATAAATACAAAACAACTTTGTTGTTATAATTAAGACTAATAATCAAGTTGGCCAGATTTGAGATTTACGCAATAAGAATAAACAAAAAAAACTGCTCACACTAGGATTTTCTCCTGTGTCGTGGGTGCGTTTACAACCATACAATTTCACATAAAAATGACATCCAGTCTCGAAACAACTATTTGTGGATCACACAAAGAGTTGTTCCAGGCGGGAGTATCCACCGTTAATTTTGGCTTAAAGATTTGCAATAATTGGGGAAGCAACTAAGTATCAAAAAAAAAAAATCGTATAAGTTATAGAGTTTTATGAAGTCAGGTCATCTACATCAGATAAAAATTCAACGATAACGGGAAATAAAGAAAAAAAATTCAGTGTCATTAATAGTACCTAAGTAGACGGAGAAAATTTAAAAATAAATTGTCTACGAGACGTTCGTAATGTGTGACGTCACATTACACTACGGTATTTTTAACATATTTTTCTGCGAACCTATGTTGAGCAAGTACATCATTTTTCGTGCAAAAATTCGTAGTTCCGAGCTGCTCTGAAAAGGTTTTTTTTATGTAGTAGATCGGCAAACGAGCAGACGCATTACCTGATGGTAAGCAATCAGCGCCGCCCATGGACACCCCGCACCCGCAACGGAGGAGTTACAAGTGCGTTGCCGACCTTTTAGGGATTAGGGATTTGGAGATTTATTGATTGAGGAGGGATTGCGGGAGGGGAAGGATTGGGCCTCCGGTAACCTAACTCACACGGCGAAACAGCGCTGTGGTTGTTGCACGTTGGTTTTCTGTGAGGCCGTGGTATCACTCCGGTCAAGCCGACCCAGCCGCGCCGAAGCATGGCTCTCCCACACTTGAACTTTTTTTGAGGAATTTCTAAAAAACTTTGTCAGATGTATTATTTTCAGTTTTTGCTTCAAATGATTGCTTCCAATTCTCATAAGAAATGGTTTCCATGACCATACTTTTCAATAGAAACGTAACTGCATACGCAACTATCACTTGTTTCATGGGGATAGAGTACATAATAACAAGTCTGATCATAAACCCTCTGTGGGGAATCTGAAAAAGTAAGGTACACCTATATAAATTTAATTGTTAAGATGTAATTTACTTTTCTTAATATTGCATATCTTTACATAACATCTTAAAACTGTCCACTTACCAATCATTTCATTCCTGTCATGTAGTCTTATTGAACTTTAAATTTGTCTGTATTATTATCTTGTTTATTTCATTTTATTGTCAATATGAAGGTTACAGTATTCACTTTTGTAATTTGTTTAATTCTCCTAATAAGAGGTAGTCATTAGAATCACTATGTCAAATTATAGACGGTATTTTTTTTTTTACTTTTCATTGTAATATATAGTTTCACTATTGACTGACCGTAAAATTAATTTAATTCACGCTTGCTAGTAGATGTATTTGTATTAATTTTTTTTTTACTTAAACTGACTGTCACTGATGAACTTGTTGCTGTCAACTGTCAATGTATATTTTGAACGTTCGGAAATGCTTAGCAACATTTGTTTTGTTTTGTTTGGATAGGTACCTAGTTATTGTGCTTTTTTTGTTTCTTTTTATATCTTTTTTTAATGTTTTAATTTTGGGTATTTGTACTTGCAGTTTCGTTTCTCGTTTTGTTGATTTTTTTTGTGTATTTTTTTTTGTGATTGTTGTTGTTTTGAGTATTGTTGACATAGGCTGGCGGGTGGTGCAGACTAGATGCGCGCTTCGATTATTTACTAGCATTTTTTGTAGTTTTTATTATTATTATTTTTATTTTATATCTTCGTTTATTTAGTTGTATAATTATATTTTATAATATTTATTTATGTCTGACGACGAAGTTTTTGAATCTGCCAATGAAGATGACTCTTCTAGTAGTTATAGTTTTTGCTCAGCTGTTGAAGAAACTCTTGGAGACTTTATTCATAAACAATTCCATAGCAAAGATAATCGACTGCTGAACGTTTGCCATATTAATGCTCAGAGTGTCCCCAGCCATTACAGTGACCTTTACGAGGCGTTTAATGATGGCAGCGTTCACGCCGTCCTAATTTCCGAAACCTGGCTGAAGCCTCATTTGCCGTCCACCACTTACCCTTTGACCGGTTATATCCTGATAAGGAATGACAGGGTGGAGGGGAGGGGTGGGGGTGTGGCAGTGTACCTCCGCAGCGATTTTCCTTATAAAATTCTTGTAACTTCTTCCAACTGTTCTGCGGAGTACATATTCCTTGAGGTTTGTGTCCAGGGGGTCAAGGTTATTTTGGGTGTAGTTTACTGTCCTCCAAATATTGATTACTTCACTGAATTCCAATCAGTACTTGAATCTTTGGGTTCGGAGTGCGAACATATCATAATCATGGGCGACTTTAATACCAATCTCCTTACTCCCACCTCCTATCGAACCCGTAAACTCCTCGAACTGGTCGAGTCAGCCAGTTTGCACGTGTTGCAGCTTCTACCCACACATCACAATACTGGTAGCACTGACACTTGGCTCGACTTAATCCTCACCTCCAATCCCTCTTTTGTTTCCAGTCATGGTCAACACGATGCCCCGGGCTTTTCACACCACGACCTTGTGTACCTATCCTATGTCCTAAAACCTCCCAAAATTAAGCCCAGGATATTGTATAGGCGCTGTTTTAGGCAAATGGATGGAGAGAGGCTGCAACACGATGCATCAAACCTCGACTGGGAGCCACTAATGCAAGCGAATTCGATCGATGAAAAGGTTACCATTTTCAATAAAACTATAATAGATTTATATGACCGGCATGCTCCTATTCGAAAGGTGAAAATGAAACGTCCGCCTGCGCCGTGGATGACCAGAGGCATTCAAATGGCAATGCGTCGTAGGGACCGCGCGTTTCGTAAGCACAAGCGAGACCGCACTGAGGAAAATTGGGTAGCTTTTAAGATTGCAAGGAATCGATGCAACCAGATGGTACGGAACGCCAAACGCCGACACATCCTTGAAAATATCTCTTCATCTTCTCCTGCCGATATCTGGAAATTTTTAAAATCTCTGGGTATTGGCAGAACGCAACACTCAGACCTTCCAAACTCGATTAGTTCAGACGATCTTAACAAACATTTCTCCACTTCTTCGCCTTTGGATCGTCTGACTATAGATGGTACTGTAGCTTTCATTGCTGGTCTGGTGCGTTCCAAAATTGTTCCATTTCGTTTTGTTCCTGTGGAGTCAGCGGAGATCAAAAAGATTATCCTGTCCATCAAGTCCAAGGCTGTTGGTTGTGATAACATCTCCCGTTACATGATCACAACAGTTTTGGACCACCTCTGCCCAGCCCTTACCCATATAGTAAACTTTTCATTGTTCTCCGGTTCTTTTCCATCTCTGTGGCGCCTAGCTTTTGTTAGGCCACTTCCTAAGGTCCCAAATCCTACTCTACCCACCCACTTCCGCCCAATTTCGATCCTTCCATTCCTATCTAAAGTGCTTGAGGCTTGTGTTCATAAGCAACTCTCGCATTTTATATTCCAAAACTCCCTATTAAGTCCTTTCCAGTCTGGTTTTAGACCAGGACACAGTACCACAACCGCTCTCCTCAAAGTGACTGGCGATGTGAGGGTTGGTTTGGATGATACTAAGATCACCGTGCTGGTGTTAGTTGATTTTTCCAACGCCTTCAACATGGTCAGTCACGATGTCCTCCTAGCCATCCTGTCCCATCTTATGGTCTCCGATGATAGTCTACAATGGTTTTCTTCCTATCTTCAGGGACGAAAGCAACGGGTACAGGTTGGTGATAATTCATCATGCTGGTGCACGTTGGAAACTGGCGTCCCTCAAGGCGGCATACTTTCCCCTCTTCTATTTTCATTGTTTATTAATATGCTTACTACAGAACTTCAATGTCCGTATCATCTGTATGCTGATGACTTGCAATTATACTGTCAAGCTAGCAGAGAGCAGCTGTCTGGTGCGGTTGACAAGCTTAATGTCGATCTGCAGGCCATTAAGAACTGGTCCGATAGGTTTGGGATAGCTGTTAATCCTAGCAAATGCCAGGCGATAGTTATCGGCAGTTCCCGTATGCTAGGTAAGATTGGCAATAGCACGCTACCACCTGTAATTTTTGATAATGCTGTCATACCGTTTAGTGGCGATGTTAAGGATCTCGGTCTGCACATTGACAGCACCCTCAGCTGGCGTACGCAGGTTACCAACGTGTGCAAAAAGGTCACAGGATCGCTGCGGTCTCTATATCGCCTTAAAAATTTTCTCCCATCCTTCGTAAAGGCAGCGCTTGTGCAATCTCTTATATTTCCAATTATTGACTATGGTGATGTTTGTTATTACGACCTGAATGCAGATCTCCTCAATAGGCTTGATCGACTTCTGAATAACTGCATTCGATTTGTTTTCAACCTGCGTAAATATGATCATGTTTCTGCACATCGGCTGCAATTAAAGTGGTTGCCCATACGCCAGCGCAGGGAGCAAAGGGCTCTCACCACTTTATACTCCTTTCTTGTATCTCCTCTTTCCCCTAGCTATCTATCTTCTTATTTTCAATACACCAGTGCAAACCATACTAAATATCTTCGTTCTTCCAATAATCGTCATCTTCAATGTATAAGTCATCACACTGACTTTCTTCACTCTTCTTTCTTCATTCAGTCTGTAATGCTATGGAATGCACTACCCACGGAGATTAGGATGGCAACCAGTCGTTTGTCATTTAAATCAAGATTGCGTGAGCACCTTCTCAAAAAAATGGCGATTTCAAATCTTTCATAACTTGTATTTATGTATGTATATATATATATATATATATATATTATATATATTTATTTATATAATGATATTGTTATTTTTCGTTGTATATTTTATATATGGTATCTAAGTAATGTAAATTGATAAAATTTTGTTATTTATTCTTTTGTCACCTGCCACTCTCATCTCTCAATCACCCAAAGGTCGACTGTTAGACAATGCCTAAGGCATTAAGTCCACCTTTACATGTTTTGTATAAAGTGTATAAATAAATAAATAAATAAATACATAATACGATAGTTTCCAACTAGTCAAATTCAATACTTTTATCCAAACGTCAAAAACGATACTTTTCTATGAAATTTGTATGAAAAACTGAGCTATGACGTCATAACATTTTTGCGTCAAATAGCTTACTTATTTCACAATAATTAGCTAAAAAAATCTAAAACTTGGTGTATCGATCGATCGATGAATAAAACTATAGTTATTTTTCAATATTTTATTATATTGAAACATCGAATTAATTTATTTTTGACCTAGGAAACTACCCAATTGCGCACATAAACCATCACTCTTGTTCTATGTGGGTAAGAGACGACGAGAGAGAATAAAAAACATTACATATAAGTTCTTATTACCAATAAAACAATTGACAGAAACTGACATATTGTTTCATCATGGCCGGTCACAAAACAACAGAAATAATTTTATAATCACTGTACAATAATTACATAACCTAATGACAGCGTCGTACCTATTCGAGTGCACATAACAACACGATAACGATGTGTGCGTGAGGCACACAAATACAGCTTTAATAATACAAGTAAACAGTTGAATGTTTACGTCCAGTACGTTCGCACTGAGACCGCTTATTGAGTTTTGAACCTAATATTCTTTTATTGTACCTATCAACTTAGTTTGATAATAGATACTCGCACATTAGGATAGCTAAAATTTAAATACAGGCACAAGTTTATAGGCTCCTAGCGTGGCTAGAAACTAGTCTAATTGGCTTGTAGAAATGTTATGTGAGCAATTGCAAATCATATATTTGAAGCCTTTTTGGAAAATCGTCCAAAGACTTCTACAGCCCTCGGTGGGGCGAAAGGGAGTGCCAGACTTACAGACATAATCTAAAAACCATCCCATTCTTTCTTCTGTTCCAAGCTGGACTTATCACTAATCAGAACTAAACAAACTCATGAGTTAGTAAACTCAGATACGGTATGTTAGAGCATAAAGAAAGAAACACGCCATTCCGCATAGTCCCAATCACACGTGGGTAAATCTAGAAATAGACACAACGAAATGAAGAGCATTGGTTTGTATAAGTATGCAACAAAAACATGACTAAAATTCATTACTAAGAAACGAACCAAGATTCCAAGCAAAGATTTAACTGCTTTCAAACATAATCAGCAACCCACTCCATCTTCCATCACTGGACTCCTAGGCTTGGCCACGTTAATGATGTAGATGAAGTTTCCCATAATCTCTAATCTCTTAGCAATTAGATTGGACATTTGTAGACAATATAAGTGTGGGACACACCATGCTTCGGCAGGAATAGGTCGGCTCAATCGGAGTGATACCACGGCCTCATAGAAAACCGTCGTGAACCACGACACTTCCCTCTCGCCCTGCCCCAGTCTCTAGCCCCATCGGGCCCCACATTACATTAGAGCACTTGGACCCGCAACCCCGGCTGAACATCGACACTGTTGGGCCCCATCTAAATAATATTTTACTCTTAGTTCACCATTCGGCTGCTTACACTACTTTCCATCAGCGGGCATAGGTTCACCATAATGTACAATGTTTTTTTTTAAACTTGCCCCGCACTGGGATTTCCTTCTGTGTCGTGGGTGCGTTTACAAACATATATATCCACCCTCACCCGAAACAACAAATTGTGGATCACACAGATTACCTACTGAAAGATCAAAAGTACTTCTTAGTAGTTTTCGTCACAACTAAATAGTAAATACAGGTTTCATAATACTAAATTAGTATTTATGACTAATTTCCATGCATATTCAATTAGCTATTGTTTCGAAAGCACACTCTAAGGAACTACGTTCACTATTTAGGTGACATAGATACTAATTAAGGCAACTGCGTATTTTGTTTGAGTATTGTTATTTTTAAAATGAATCTTTTTTATCTATTAAATTAGGGTTATGTAAGTAAGCCGACAATGCCGACATTAATCGATTTGTCTCAAATCTGTTCTAATATTATAAAGCTGGAGTTTTGTTTTGTTTGTTTGTTTGAACGCGATAATCTCCGGAACTACTGGTACCGGAGATTTTGTTGTGTTTGTTATTTCCATTTATCGAGAAGACTATAAAACATCATGCTAAGATCCTCAGGACCCATGCAGTGGATAAAACCGCGTGAGAGTAGCTAGTTATTCTATAAACCTGAAGACCTTGTTTGTTTTTGAGCGCGCTTTTTTCATAAGTACCTGCTTGCTCGAATGCTAAAAATATTTTGGACTTGGATATTCTGTCGATCAAGACTACATGGTATACCGCATCACCCTATTACTGATGTGAGCCGAGTAGCGGGTAAAACTATAGGCATACTATATGAAATGACTTAAAAACATTTTAATGGATTATTTTGCTTTAGATTCAACAGGCTACATAAACTACTAGTGACCAATTGACCATGGCCGAATATCACCTACATTCATAAACGTTTTCAGCATTCAAATTAAGAGGAAGAGTAAACAAAGTATTAGCATAAAGTGGAGATCCGAAGGTTGAAGGAAAATGTTCAGTGGGAAGTACTAACCGAATGATGGTCAGTCAGATCCTTAACAACAACAAAAATAGATTTATATTCGGATATGTGACTTGTGTATGTTACTATGACGTATTGAACTGAATAAATATACTTACCTTAAAAACTTAAAAAAAAAAATAAAGACAGTGAAGCAATATCAAATGTTAAATTTTTGATCTGATCACAAATAAAAAAAAACCTAATAAAAAATATGCATATGATTTAATATCAGGTGATAAAGGGACTAAATCATAATAATGATACAATTTTCAAGTCAGTGCAGCTTAGCATTTAAGGTCATCACAACCGAATTCATAATTGAATTTGGTTTTTCTGTTACTCTTCACAGACATAGGTACATTGCAAATTAAATAAAATATTGTAAAAAAGTCAATAGAAAGGTGATGATAAAATAGAAGAAAAAAAAACAAAAAAGGTAATCTTATATATAAAAATGAATTCTGAAAAATTCTGTTCGTGAGTCTCGCTAAAACTCGCAAACGGCTGGACCGATTGGTAAAGTTTGATCTTGAAATATTCATCCAAGACCAGGGAAGGTTTAAAAGGTCTGCAAATATGGTTATATCACATTTGAGGCAGTACAGATTTCACTGGATCAGCAAGTCTGATATAAATAAAAACCGGCAATAGAAATCGTTGCAGAAACATTTCGAGAAAGATTGGCTGGAAAACGTTTTTTTTTTGTACCAGTTAGGAAGACACGATGATATCAAAATGACGGTGTCATGCAAGACACATTACGGTGGCAACATTAGTAAGTGTTTCGCAAATCGTGGTGTGCGTACGCCGCAATCTTCCGCCCTGCGCTGGCGCATTGCGAAATCTAGTGCTCACAATATGTCGCGCGATTTGTATGGAGTAGGTAGTATATTAGGGGTGCCAGGTGAACAAGTTCTTGGCAAAAATTGGTTTTAAGGTAGCAATCATAATAATAACTTTATCAAAATATGAAAAAGTCAACTTTATCTATCGGGTTTAGAGATTGGATAGCAAAATACACTGAACAAAATATGAAGTCTACTCCAGTTCAGAAAAAGGGAATACAATGCATAAAGAACTTCAAAATGTAACAAATACGCATTTCGACACACATTCGAATAAAAAGGGGAGTAAATTCTAGAATAATTACAACAGATGGCATTTTCACCTTTATTATATGGGTTTCGGGTCAAGCGCAATAAGATACCACGGTCTTGGCCTGGAGAAGGAGAAGGAACGGGGGGGGGGGGGAGATGGAATGGAATGGCACGGACTCTGCTCGGGGTTTCTTAGCGCGAAAATCCAAAGATCCTAAGTTACCGACATAGCTCGTAAAATCTGCAGGCTAAAGTGGCAATGGCCAGGCCACGTCGCTCGTAGCACGGACGGCTGATGGGCCGGAAAAGTACTCAAGTGGCGACCAAGGATCGGAAAACGTAACGTAGCCAGGTGCCGCTAGGTGGACATGCGAGTCGCGGGGAGCGGGGTCGTTTGACGTGGAGGACTAAGAGAGAGGCCGTCAGCAGTGGACGTCTTCCGGCTTATGATGATGATGATGAAAATGTAATGAAAAATGCTTAGCAACCCTAGCTATTGTTATGCATATTGTGTAAATTCATAAGCAGGCAATCGGTATGAATAATGTTAGTTGACAAAACATTAGCAAGTAACTTACGTATGATTGATATTATTTAACTAAAACTTTTATCACTTTATTTATTTTTATGTAATAGGTCGGCAAACGAGATTTCCTGATGGTAAGCAATCAGCGCCGCCCAGGGATGCCCGCAACGGAAAAGTTACGAGTGCGTTACCGACCTTTTAGGGATTAGGGTTTTGGAGATTTAGGGATCGGGGAGGGATCGGAGGAGGGGAAGGATTGAGCCTCCGGTAACCTCACTCACACGGCGAAACGGTTGTTTCACCCGGTTTTCTGTGAGGCCGTGGTATCACTCCAGCCAGTCAAGCCGACCCATTCGTACCGAAGTACTAACTAGTTACATCAATCCCTTGTTTGCGAAATCGGACAAATCAATAAGACAATAAAGGGCAAACTAATGGACGGAGCACCTAGCTTAACTGAGGTACTGAGTGCAGACAATTCTGATTTGAATTAATTGAAATGCCTAACTTTTAAAAGTAGTTCGATGAGAGGCTCGACCGGAGTGATACCACGGCCTTACAGAAATCCGGCTTGAAACAACCACAGCGGTGTGTTCCGCCGTTTGAGAAAGGTTACTCTACTCTTTACTCCCCTTCTCCATCCCTCCTCAATCCTTAAATCCAAAACTCTTTATTCTCATAGTGCCAACAACTTGCACCTCCCCTGGCGTACGGGTGTCCATGGGCGGCGCCGATAGTTTGCGATCAGGTAAGCTGCTGATTTGCCGAACTACTTAATTTTTTTATGTTTATGACATAAAAAAAAGCTGAAGTATTTCGAGTAAAAATCGTAAAATGCCGTGTAAAGATTACAATTTACAAATATTAATGCTTCCCAATGTAATACATTTAATACACAAACCAAAAGCAAAACGTCACACTAGCGTTAAAATACAACTTATAAATAAACTCTTTACAAACATTCTTATCGAAAAAAATGCGCATTAACTTAAAAATAGGCCGTACAAACATTACAACAATTAAAATAGAATGTAGAACTTCACAATAACTTCATTATTTGTGCAGATCTCCAATTAGATAACATTTTGCGTCATGCTGTGGAGGAATTACATTTAATCGACACGAGCTTTGAGCGTGTTTGACCTTAGATAAAGGACCAGAGCATGTTGTATAACAAATAAGTACCTTAGGGTCAACGTTCAGCCAGTGTTATAAGGGAATTCATGATTAAATTGTATTGTTCCGATATGCAGTGTGTGTATACCCAGTTTCATATATGTGATGGTGGTAGTTTTATCCATCATATCCATCTTTCCATAGTGCATAGCGGTAGTTTTAATATCAGGTAATTATTTGTAACGCAAATTATCATGCCTCTATATAGTAACAAATTGTGTGATTGATTAAATAATATAAATAGTTTGAACTAAATAATTTGTACAATATAATATACATATAATTACCCGATTACAACTATTAACAAGTGTAAGTTATTTACACAATCAACATTTTGATTTTTAATAGTTGTAACATGTTAGCTCGTATACCTATACCCTATGTCATAAAAATATATACAAACTATGTATTTAAAATGTACAGATAACATTTTCTCAATAATGCGAGAAAATACAACATATTCTCTGGGAGAACCAGTTTGACATAATTCACAATTCACATTGACATTGTCTTAATATTTCCGTAGGATCTGGTGATTCGTTAAAAGTACCAAGTTGGTCCATATCTAAATGATCGTCCGTCATGTGAATGAGATGACTGATGACTTGATGACTGACAATCGAGATCGCGTGATCTCCAATTATCTTCAAAACTACGTATATTTGCCACTTACGATAAGTACCCGCTTCCTGTCCTTATTTTTAAGCAATTAAAATCATTTCTTAGTATTTGTGGGGCATGCATTTAAGCGATAGTCAATGTCCAAGGGTTGTTCTATGTCACAAGTTTTGTTTTGGTTCTGGTTGACTAAACCAGTAAAGAGTATGTTGTGACTGAGAAAATATATATAAAAATACACTAGTTAGTTTTGGATATGCTAGACATTCAATACCTCAAAGAAAAAGTCATAACACCATAAAATACCCAGCAAACACAAGAAAAAAATTATGATATTAAATTACAAGTAAGCAAATACAATTTCTTATCTTATATTCAATGTCACCTTTGGGCAACTTAAAAAATGGGCCCATGACTTATTTAGGTCAGCAGGGACCTTCTGGATAAGAAAGCCCAAAACAGAGATGAGAGCAGTCAGAGGAAGCCTATGTTTGGGGTGCGCGCAGAAGACCTCCCCGTGCGTTCCGCGGCTGCTGGTCCCTTGCGGATACGTCCGGGGGGAAGAGCAGTTGTTGGACCGGTGCACCCTGGCTGCTGATTCGGGTTGGCCGGACAGCGGACGGAGGCATGTCTAAATGCCGCCGTCGGGGGGCTTGGCTTTGCCGCCCGGCCCTAGAGGAAGGACACCTCTAAGATAAAAAACCACCCAATCCCAAGTTTCGGGAGCGCGGCGAGGGGATGAATGGCCGTTGGGTGTACGGTCGTTAGCGCTCCCACCTGCTGGTACCTGCCGCCCCCAGCAGTATGTAGGCTTACCCGGGTCCCTAAGCCTCTGCCCGGGGTTGACCATTACTTGCTTTGTACTCGTGGGAACAATATGGAGACCCTAACAAATAAAATAAAAACAAAAAATGACGAGGTAGGTGAAACAGTACCAATGGTACTAATTGAGCGGAAAGGAGTTCTGTCGGACTCAGATAGTGCGTCGAGTATGAGTGTGATGAGCACGGTGAGCGGTAATTTAAAACGCTTACGCAAACGCCCAAGAGAAGGTGCAGACTCAGGGTCGGAATCGGCCCTGAGCGATACAGCGATGCCGGCTCCTAAGGTCGGTGCTAAAAAAGGAGGAAGAGGTAGGCCCGCCACCACCGGCAAATATGTTGGTGTCGGCCTATCCAGGCGTGAGGCTGCGGCTGCAGCGAAAGCCGCAGCACTCGCCGATAAATTAGAGGAGGATGAGCGGCAAATAGCGGCTCTGACGAAAAGAGTGACGGAAGGGAGAGTCACTCGCCTGTCGGAGTCCTCAACTGTCGTCTCGAATGTAGGAGTCGAGGCAGAAGATCTTCCAGCCTCCGACCTAAACCAAAGGCTGGTTGACGCGGTTGCAGCAATCAGACAGGTGAGCAAAGTCTCGAAGGGCCTTAGCGACTGCAGCAAGAAGGCACTTAAAGAGGCCACGGCCTCCATTCTGGAAAGTACTCAAGTACTTTTAACACGCACCGTTACGGAAGAGACGGCCCTGCTGCGGGCCCAGAACAAAAAGCTCGCAGCACAAATGGCGGAGCTCCGCAAGGAGCATGAGGAGCTCAAGGCCGAGATGGTAAACTTCCGCCGAGAGCACCTCAGGCAAGAAGTGGGCCTTGCGCTCCCGACGCAGCAACCGCAACCGCAGTCGCCATCACAGGAGACTGAGTTGACTCGCCTGATCCGTAAGGAGATGGCAAGTTTTAACGCGCGCTTCTCGGTGCTGGAGGGGAAGATCCTGCGTCCACCCCTAGCTGCAGACCAAGGCCGCACTTCGGCACCGACATATGCAGCCCAAGCTGCAGCGCCTCGTGCCGCCCAATCGGCACCAGCAGCGGGTGCCACACAGAAAAGGAATACCTCAACTGCCGCCTCGCAAATGAAAACTGCGAGGCCAAAATCAGATAGGCAGTCAGGAAAAGAAGCCAAACTGGCGGAAAAAACAGGTGCCACCGTCCGTCCAGTAACACGCGAGAATGGTACCAGACCTGAGTCGGAATGGAAGGTTGCGGGCGCTGCCAAAAAATCAAAAAGGGCACGCCAGCGGGCCAAAAAGCAGGCCCAGAGACAAGACCGCAAGGCTAAGTACACCCCGCTCTACAGCAGTGACTCTAACCCTGCAGCCAGGGGCGGAGGAGCGGGGCCTTACGTACGCTGGGATCCTGGCAAAGGCGAAAGCAGAGATCTCGCTTAGTGATCTCGGCATAACGGGCCTGCGGTGTAAGACTACCGCGGCCGGCGGTCGCTTACTAGAGATTTCGGGAGCCACGAGTGGGCCCAAGGCAGACGCCCTTGCCGATAGACTTAAGGCGTCTCATTTGGCCAACCAAATGTGCAGATCTGCGCATCTCAGGCTTGGACGATTCCGTTACGCAGGAGGAGGTCGCTGCTGCCATCTCCAAGGCCGGAGGATGCCCGCCGGAACAAGTCAAGGCGGGCACGATACGTCGGGGTGTCTCCGGTCTTGGGACAATTCTCGTCAGCTGTCCCGTAGCGGCGGCCAAAAAGATTGAAAATAAGCGGCTCTTGGTTGGATGGGTCTCGGTGCAGGTCGCGTTCTTAGCTCCCAAGCCCTATCGATGCTACCGCTGTTTGGAAGAAGGACACGCGGGGGCACGGTGCACCGCGGGAGTAGACCGCAGCCAAATATGCTTCCGCTGCGGTCAACTCGGTCACAAAGCTAGCATTTGCATTGCCAAGCCGCACTGCGTCATTTGTGCGGCATCTGGCAAGCCAGCCGACCATCCGACCGGGTCAAAGGCCTGTGCCAGACCAAAGAAGAACAATGCCAGGAGACAGCCGGTTCATCCGCCGGCTAGTATACCGGCCTTGACACAGCAGGCAACCAGCTCTTCGCAGCCGGTTCACCCGCAAGCTACGGCAAAACATCCGCCGAGGGCTGGGGAGGAGGTCATGACCATGGAAACTTAATAATGGCCCTACGTCGTCTCCTTCAAGCCAACATAAACCACTTAGTGTTGCCCAAATTCAGTCTTGGTCTTGCAGTCTTGGTCTTGTTCTTGCGTTTTTGCAAGACCAAGACCAAGAACAAGACCGCGTATTTTTAGCAAGACCAAGACCAAGACTGACCGTGCAAGACTTGAGCAAGAACAAGACATAGCCTGCAAGACTCTTGCGTCTTGCAGCTAGGACTTATTTCACTGAGTAGTTAGGTGTAACAGTTCGGTGTATAGGTAGTTACGCTTAGGAATTCTATGAGACGCAAAAAACTGTATCAAATAATATGAAAAACTGGACCTATGCGCATTACGACTAATACCATAAACATAGCGAATAAAAAAATATCTATTAAAATCTGAAAACTGAGTGCATGCATAGTTATGTTTTAACCATCGGCACTTTGATGATGCGGCATCAAAGGTTTTGTACTTACTTGTCAAAGAAATTTGCGGCTTTTCGGAAGTACATGGTTATGATAATTGAAATCTTTGAAATCTAAAACAATCGTTGCCGCCACGCCAAAATCATAACATTTGACACTATTTGATTGCCGCCATAGGGCGTAGGTATACTCATGCAAAATAATTTCAAATTTTAAGAGTAGCTACAGGTGTTCCAAAGAATAAATAAGTTTCAGAGTGTTTAGAATGAAAATGAATACATTATACTGATCACGCAAGTAGTATTATGATTAGGATAAAATGGTAAGGATAGGTAGTAGATGTCATATTAATTAATTCTAGTAAGTATATATTATAATATTGATTACTTATATGGTTTTAAACTAATTACTTAGGTACTATTATTGTACATTTAGTAATTATATTTCTTAAGTTTTTACAAGAAAAAATAGCAAAAAAGTGTTCAAATATCACCCGTTTAATAAATATTGCGACTTTTAAATATACTTGAAACTGCTGAGAGGTTATTTTCTAAAGCATAATTAGTAATAAGAAAACATAGAAATAGGTTAAGTGATGAGTCAGCCAGATGGTTACATTGTATTAATTCTTGGTAAAAAAAAAATATAAAGTATCATAACCTAATGATAAAGCTGTTGATTTGTGTTGTATTTTATTTTTTATCCAAATAAATGATGAATCGTAAAACTCTTTTATTAAATTTCTTGTAAGTTGAGGGTTCAATCTAATTTCTAGACAGATAAGTATTGTTCTTTAAAATACAGTCAAGTTATTGTAATTAATTTGTTTTTTACATGTTTTAGAAAATGTAAGCTTATAAATCATAAATGTTTATTAAGAAACAGTTACTTCCATGGAAGACAACATATAGGTCAGTTGATTTTTCGAATTTCTTTTCAAATCTTCAGTTATTTATTAATCTGCTTGATCTTTACTATGGCTATCTTAATTCACGCTCACAATGTTCCAATTCTAATACGTATTTCTAAGATTTAAAGTAAACTTTAATAAATAGTAATAGACTAATAGGTAATTGCAAGACTTGCAAGACTCTTGCTGCAAGACCAAGACCAAGACCAAGACTTGGAGCGCAAGACCAAGACCAAGACCAAGACCAGGTGTATTGGCGCAAGACCAAGACCAAGACTGGCTAAGTCTCGTCTTGTTCTTGCATTTGGGCAACACTAAAACCACTGCGCCAGAGCTCAGGATCTCTTGCTTCAGAGCATGGCGCAGTGGTCGATCGATGTGGCAGTTGTCTCCGAGCCGTATTTTGTGCCACCCAGGGATGACTGGGTGTGCGACACGAACCGCTCGGTAGTACTTATTTTGAGGTTTGCTGCCGACACCCTTCCCTTCGAGGCCGTCACCCGAGGGCGGGGCTATGTCGCGGCAGTTTGGAGAAATGTTATGGTCGCGGGGGTGTATTTCCCCCCCAGCCTTTCTCTCGCCGACATGGAGGGTTTGATATTGGAGTTGGGCACGATTGTCAGTCGTAGTCATCCTCGTCCCGTGATAGTCCTTGGGGACTTCAATGCCAAATCTACGGCTTGGGGTTCCCCGGCTACGAATGCGCGGGGCGAATTAGTGGAGGAGTGGGCGGTCGAGCAGGGCCTGCTTCTCCTCAACCGGGGTTCCGTGCAGACGTGCGTGCGGCAGCGAGGTGGGTCTATAGTGGACCTGTCCTTTGCTAGCCCCACTCTCGCACACTGTGTACAGGTGCGACGCCAGTACGCAAGGTACCGAAGAAGACGCCGCCGCCCCTTTACAGCTGCGGCCGAACAGGAAGAGGCGGAACTATACAACCGCTATAGAGAGGCGAGGCGGTGAGGTGGTCTTGGCGGTGTCGCTCGACATCGCCAACGCTTTCAACACCTTGCCCTGGAGTACCATCCGAGAGGCGCTCCGATATCACGGGGTGCCGCGCTACCTCCAACGCATTGTCGGGGCCTATTTGTCGGACAGGTCAGTGGTGTACCCGGGTCGAGAAGGATGGGGTCGGCGAGAGACGTCGTGCGGCGTTCCGCAGGGATCGGTGTTGGGTCCGCTCTTGTGGAACGTTGGCTACGACTGGGCTCTGCGCGGTGCTCTACTCCACGGCGTCGGCGTCATTTGTTACGCCGACGATACGCTAGTTACAGCGCGTGGAAAATCGTACCGGCAGGCGGCCATACGCGCGACTGCTGGTGTCGCGCACGTCGTGGGTATGATCCGGCGGCTGGGCTTAGAGGTGGCATTGCACAAATCGGAGGCCCTGTGTTTTCATGGGCCAAGGATGAAGCCGCCTCAAGGATCCAGCATCATAGTAGGAGGGGTTTCCATCGCTGTTGAGTCCACGATGAAGTACCTCGGACTCGTTCTCGACAGTCGGTGGAATTTCGGGCCGCACTTTACACGGCTCGCCCCCCGGTTGATGAGCGCCGCTGCTGCGCTGTCGCGCTTGCTGCCCAACCAGGGGGGGCCCATCTCCTCCTGCCGGAGGCTCTACATGGGGGTCGTACGGTCGATGGCGTTATACGCCGCGCCAGTATGGGCGGACGCCCTGACGGCCCGTAACATCGCCGCGCTGCGAAGGCCACAGCGCGCGATGGCCGTCAGGATAATAAGGGGATACCGTACGATCTCCTTTGAGGCAGCGAGCCTCCTAGCCGGATCCCCGCCCTGGGACCTCGACGCAAAACTCCTCGCGTCGCTCTATTGGTGGCGCGTGGAAGCAGTCGAGCGAGGCGAACGCCTGGTGCCTCGACAGGTTGAGGCACGCAGGGCGGAACTCCGTCAGGCCTTAGTGGCGGAGTGGCAGACGCGTTTAGCGCAACCCACGGCGGGGCACGCCGCTATAGCGGCTGTAAGGCCCTTTCTAGAGGAGTGGCTCAATAGGAGCCACGGCGCCCTCAGTTTCCGGCTGACGCAGGTGCTTACTGGACACGGGTGTTTTGGGAAGTACCTGTGTCGCATAGGTCGGGAGCCGACGTCTCAGTGCCACCATTGTGGGGATTGCCGCGATGATACGGCGCTGCATACCTTGGTGGAGTGCCCAGCTTGGGCCGAGCAGCGCCGTGACCTGGTCGCGGCCGTAGGTGCTGCGGGAAATCTCTCGCTTCCGGCTGTAGTGTCTACTATGGTCGGGAGCGAGTCAGGGTGGAGTGCCGTCGCTACCTTCTGCGAAGCCGTGATGCTCGCAAAGGAGGCGGCGGAAAGGGAGAGAGAGGCTGCCTCCTCTCTCCCCTCCCGCAGCAGACGCACTAGACGTCGTAGGGTGGCCGACCTGCGGCCACCGTAGGGTGCGGCCTGCGGACGACAGACTCGGGGCGTCTTGTCGTCCGACCAGCAGCAGGCCTCGAGGCGGCGGCGCCGTGTTCCGCGCGCGCCTCGTAATGGAGTCCTGCGGTCGGGGTGACGGCCGCAGTGGGTGACGGGGCCCGCCTAACCATCTGGCGGGCCAATACCCGTCGGGGGGTTGCGACGAATGCTTCGGCGATACCCACCCCTCCGACACATGGGTAAGTGGAGGAACACCGGGTTGGTTTTTAGTCAGTATGAGTCTGACAGTACCCTTCGCCCTTCCCCGAGGGTGGTGGGTCTCCATGAGGATTTTCCAACCCGAGACCAAAAAAAAAAAAAAGCCTATGTTTTAGAAAACACTCAGCAGATGTGCTAAGTGTTAGTGTAAGTTGTAAAATTTGTATTTATTTTATTAAATTAAATTGTTAAATGGATAACAAACCAAACTGGATAAGGAACAAAACAATATTATCTAAAATTTCTATGAAACTTCTACTATTCCTTTTGTTTACCTAACTTTTTTATGCCTGTTGATTCATATTGAATAATGCAAAAAAAAATATACAAAGAAAACCAGTTTTTTGTGAGTAGACAAAAAACTGGAAACCAGACTATACTGAACTAGGTAAGTATATCATGTTTTATGTATTTATGTATCTTTGACATTTTAGATGTTTCAAATTCTGTATTACTTAAATGTTGTAGCAAGTTGTAGATTTTATTGTATTAAACACAAATGTAATCATATGGCAAAAATTAAAAGTATTATTATTTGAACAATGATAAATTAAACCATGACTCAATCTAAACACATTAACACAAAATAAGATATATTTGAAACATTTTTATCAGGGGAATCCAATTGAGAGGTTGACTTCAAGTTTAGTTTAAAATCTTTTCTGTCCACGTCTTTCTCTGACAGTCAAAGCAAAGGTAAAATCTAATCCACTTCTCTTTACCATGTCTAGTGTTAAACATTCCAAAACTGGACAACTTATAACTTAAGAGATGGAAATGCAGACAAACCTAATTTGTATTAGAAACATTAGTAATTAGCAATGATTTCAGCCTTACAGTTGCCTTACTTCCACATCTAAACTAATATTATAAATGCGAAAGTAACTCGACAGAGTTACTTTCGCATTTATGTCTGTCTGTCTTTTCATCATGCCCTAACTATTGAACCAATTTATGTGAAATTTGGTACAGACATAGTTTGGAACTCGAGAAAGGACATAGGATAGTTTTGATACCACAAATCTACAGGAAGTCACTATTCCATGTGAATGGAGTCACGGGTAAAAGTATAGGGCATTCTGAATGCCCTATACTTTTGCCATAAGACACACCAAGATGAGACCTCTTGTAAAAGTGTAAATTGTGAACTGCTTTAAATGTTCAACTGTGTTATAAAAAAATAAAAATAAAAAATATAAAAACATAAATGTTTGAAAATAAAGGATGAATATTTATCATTTAAGTAGTAATTGTTTACCAATATTGGTTTAATAAGCAGAATCTGCATACTGAAAAATTATGTCTTATTTGATACACCAAAGAGAATAGAGTTTTTATAAAAACATTAAAAAACAACATTTCATGTGGAACCAGCCATCATTCAGAATTATTATATATCATATTTAAATTTATTTATTTGATTACAATGAAAAATAACCATCATAATTAATTTTATATTATAAGAAGGTAGATCAATAAATTAACTTTTGATATTTAATGGCACGACGAATAAAACAAGTCAAGAATAAAAATGTTACTTTTATTTGAATTTCATTCATCATAGGAAAATAATATTTTGTGTGATAAAAGATGATTGTAATAGTTACAGCATTAATTTAACAATTTATTTGTCGTGTGGTAGGTGATTGACTGTAAACAATGGTTGCCGACACCATGTGTAAGCTTACCACGCATTTTTGTCACGGTCACAAAATATTTTATTTCGCAAATAACCTCAAAAACCGAATACTGTTTAATTTATTAGAAATTTCTAACGCAACAATGTAACAATAACTGAAATGTTTTGGCTAAACCCAGCATCAGTTGCATCCGAAAGATTATCACAAATATAGAACGTCTAAAAAAAGACATGCAAACTGCCGGGTTGTTTGACTCACAAAATTAACTTACCTAGTCGATTTGGCTCTCAACAAATTCTCCTCGCCACTAGTTTTACACAAAAAGATTAAACACGAACTCACAATTAGTTATTTCAGTGTGAAAATATAAAAAACGTTTCAAATTTCGCACCGACAACAAATATTTTGATAAACTGAAAAACAATATAGTAGGTATTGCAAGTTTCTAAAAAAAAGTCCACTTTACAATAAAAAAACATTCCATTTGGCAAGAAAACCACTAAATAACAAATTCCACTGTCGCTTGGTAATTAAAAATTCCTTGATTAGCCAAAACTTTCTCCAAAATAAAAGCCACGTCGAATTAAAAGTTTTTATTATTAATAAATTGTTTTTTTATTTCCTCGAAATTTATACATATTTTTGTTTTGGCAACAATATCATTATGTCAAAACAAATGACAATTTAGATACTCAGTTCCATTTCACGACGGGTTACCTACATATAAAAATGTATCTTTTGCTCTTAAAGAAAATCACAACGAGGCGTAGAATACAAACAAACTTATTTCAAGTGTTTTTTGAATATTTTAGTAGGTGTAAAAATCATAGTGAGTTACTGTGTTAATAGAAACCACAAATAACTACGAGATGCCAAATCTGCATTTCTGCGTAAATCCAAAAGCATTTATTTTCCGTTTCAAGCAGCGAATACGGAATAGTAAGAGTAGACTTCGATTAATATCAAAATATCGTATACAAATGTTAAGCCTTTACTTTTATTTATACGCAACTATGAATTCTTGATCTAAAGATAAATGCATAGAGATTTAGTACAGTTGTACTATCCTAACAATGCATCACTTTCATTTGATTTCATTTGCAGAAACGTAGTAACGTAACGTAGTAGATGAAGTCATCGTCTGTCAAACTTTTGCCTATTTTCTGTCAAAACAAATTCATTTATTGTTAATATCCAAATTAAAAAATAAATATTAGTTAATTTACTGTCCAAAATGGGTCTTTTTGGGAAATCTCCTGAAAGAAATCCTAAAGAAATGGTACGTGTAATAACTATATAAAGTTTGAATCATAAAAACAACACGAATCTCTTTTTCTAAAAATATCGCTTTTATTTCAGGTAAACGAGTGGTCACATAAAATACGTAAAGAAGGATATAATTTGGATAGACAAATTAGAAGTAAGTATAACAATTAACACAAAAGAACCCCACGTCAACGAGTTAAGTGTGTCCTCTTAAAAGATAACCTGAACTTCGCGAATGGAATGCCAAATACTTGTTTATTGAAACGTAGTGGAGTCAAGGTCATACTTTAGTCATGGCCTACTATAGCCCAGGAAAAAAGGAACAAATATTAATAAAATTTAAACAGCTGTTGATTAAGAATGTGTTTTTTTTTTCAATAATTAATACCAAATCACTGAAGGTTACTCATAACACTTTGCTTCTTACTGCACTCTTGAACTGGGTGCGGGTGCGACCCTCTTGTAGAAATTCTTTTCATGGGATGTTATGTATGTGAGAAATTTACAGGCTGATTCTAGACAGGAGAAAATACTAATTTGGAGTAATGTTCTATTAAAGAATAGATGTAACATACTTGTATTGAATTTCAGGTATACAGAGAGAAGAGGATAAAATAAAGAGATCTCTAAAAGAAGCTGCAGCTAAGAATGACAAACAAGTGTGCACAATACTGGCCAAAGAGATTATTCGATCGCGGAAAGCCATTAGTAAAATATATACAACAAAAGCACATCTCAATTCTGTACAGATGCAAATGAAGAATCAATTAGGTAAATATTAGTTAAAGACCTTTATATTATTCATATGCCCCTGGAAACAGAATGAATGATTTCAATAATATTATGTATGTAGTTATAGAGAGGAAAATTTTTTTCCTCATTTGCATTTTCTTTAAAATAATACTGAGCAAAGCTCAGTCATCCAGGTGTCATTTGTAATGCTTATTATATCCTTTGTAATGCTATAATGTAAGTTAAATACTATATTACTAGTATTATTGGCATTCTGGCTCAGTCATTTTATTACACACAGTATTTACAAAGTTTATTTATAGGCCATCTGAAAGTGATTAGCTGACATAGGGTTCCACTGCAGTATCAAAAGTAGTAGGAATATGTTGATGACTCTTTAGACTTCTAAATCCTAACTATTGTAATGAAAATTATTCACTCATTTGTAACCATAAATTATCTGTTTATATGAGAATTTTTAAACATTTTGTTCCTTAAGAAAGATAAGATCTTTGTTAATTTCTTATAAATTAAATAGCCATAGACAGTTTTTTCTTTGATGTTCAAAGCCTATCAGTAAGTTATATTTTACATACTATAAATATTAGTATTAAAAAGGTTATTAAATTTTAAAGAAATACGTATTTAGATGGCACTTGTGATTAATTCTTCTTATATTTTAATTCCAGCTACATTAAGAGTGGCAGGGTCATTGCAGAGGTCAACTGAGGTATGCTACAATTATATAACTCCTCATTACATTTAACATAACTAATTAAGCTGTTAATTAACTCCAAACATCAAACATTAAATGAAATGGCTGATTCCTTGATGCAGTGATGAAAAGATAAATACTCTTTTCATAATTCCTCACAGTGACATACTTAAAAAACTTTAAAGATTAGTAAAACTATTCCCTAATAACTATTTGTTCTATAAGCAACCAATAAACCAACTATGAGACATGAGTATGGTGTCTAATTTTGTACGGGCCTACTCAATTGGGTAGTTTCCTAGGTCAGAAATAAATTAATTTGATGTTTCAATACAATAAAATATAGAAAAATAACTATACTTTTATTCATCAATCTATTGATACACTAAGTTTTAGATATTTTTTTAGCTAATTATTAAGAAATAAGTAAGCTATTTGAAATTAATAAGCTATTTAAAGCAATGAGTAAGCAAAAATACTATGACGTCATAATTCAACTTTTCATAGAAAAGTATCGTTTTTGACATTCGCTTAAAAGTATTGAATTTGACTAGTTGGAAAGTACCGTATTGTGACATCATAATAATTTGTGCTAAGTAGTGTACTTCTTTACCAAGTGGTTTCTGCTAGTGGTACTTATGGTGACAAAACTAGGATTACTCCAGACTATCTGTTGTTGTACCAAATTCATTTTGGAATAACAAAAAGATCTGTTCAGTAGGTTCTACATGCAAACATCTATTCAGTTGTGAATAGATGTTTGCATGTGTATCTTATCATATGAATAGGATTGACTGAGTAGTTGGTAGTTCAGTTTTTAGTCAGTACTAGTTGTTCTAGTTTTGCTACTTAACTTTGCCATAATGTTGTTATACTGTGGTTTTAATGGACATTAATTTCTACGAACTAAGACATATACATACATATTCATGAATAGATGCTTTGTCGCATATACGTAATATCCTTCTTGCTTCTCATGCTTGAGGTTCAATACCAATGTGACTTTTTACCAATTATGTGTACTTCCTAAGTTTATTTAGACACCACTGATATAATATGATGAAGGGAAACCTGAACTTTGATGAGTTTAAAATGCCCAATCCCTCTTGAGTATGATTGGTGATTAATGCTCAAACCTTCTTTGTTGACCTTTGCTCAGCACTTATAGGCATATGATGATATTGATGATGATGAATATACTATATAAAAAGTTTGTTATGTTATTAACACATAATAATTTTACCAGGTAATGCAAGCGATGCAAGCACTGATCCGCCTCCCAGAAGTAGCGGCAACAATGCAAGAGATGAGCAAGGAGATGATGAAAGCTGGTATCATCGAGGAGATGCTGGATGAGACCATGTCAGGCATGGAGGATGAAGAGGAAATGGAGGAGGCGGCACAGAGTGAAGTTGATAAGGTAATTGATGACCATAATTTTTATTGCAAGCACTATGGAGATATTTAAAATGAAAATGAAATGACCAGGGGTTTAGATTTTTTCGAATACATGATGGTCGAAAGTCTGTCCATTCAGGTAGCGCATGTTTTGCTCAGAATTATTAAATACTTTGTTGACATGGTAATAAGACTCCTATTCTGTGTCTATGCGAAATATAATCAAAATGGATTCAGTAGCTTAGGCAGAAAAAGGTAAGTAAAAAAAATATTAATTTGGTAGTATTTTTGATTTCAGATGAATAAATGATTACTAATGGCATGATAAAATACACGCTACATAAATATTTTCAGGTGCTATGGGAGTTAACACAAGGCAAGTTGGGCGAGGCGCCGGCGCCTCCTACAGCCGTGGGTGCACCCTCCACCAGCAAGGAAGAGGACGTCGTGCCGGAGACCACTGAGAGTGAACTCGACGAGATGGCCTCAAGATTAGAGGCACTCAGGTCTTAATACTACGGCGGTTGTGTTCATAGGTATGTGCCATGTCGTGATTGTCACTCTGTACTTATTTATATATTTGTTTTTAAATAGATTAAGTACTAAAAAGGCAGGAAATTAAGTGTGGGAGAGCCATACTTCGGCACGAATGGTTCGGCTCGACCGGACTGATACCACGGCCTCACAGAAAACCGACGTGAAACAACCAGAGCGTTATGTTTCGCCGTGTGTGTGAGGTTACCGGAGGCCCAATCCTTTCCCTCCCCCAATCCCTCCTCAATCCCTGAGTCTCCAAATCCCTAATCCCTAAAAGGTCGGCAACGTACTCGTAACTCCTCCGTTGCGGGTGTCCATGGGCGGCGCTGATTGCTTACCATCAGGTAATCCGTCTGCTCGTTTGCCGAACTGTTAAATAAAAAAAGGAAATAAACGGTTTTAAAGAATCAAGGCTTGCATAGTGTTCCGTTGTGTGATCAAGATAACCGCCGGCCCAATCCTCTCCTACCCTAGGGGCTGACAACGCATCCATTGCCTTAGCTATCCACCAGACATCTTCCAAGGCAATTTTGTTCATGTAATAGGTAGCAGACGAATTCCCTGATGGTAAGCAATTGTCGCCGCCCATGTACACTAGCGACACTAGAAGAGTTATCGAGTGCGTTGGGGATTAGGATTTTAGAGATTTTAGAGTTTACGTAGCGATGAGAGGGGAAGGAGAGAGGCTGCGCTAATTTAACTCGCACGCGAAATGTGACAACAATGCTGTGATTGTTTCACGCCAGTTTTCTGTGAGGCCGTGGTATTACTCTGGTCATGCCGACGCATTCGTGACGAAGCATGATTCTTCCACGCTTTATTATTTTTTTATTTTACTAAAAATGTCAAAATATCCAACAGTGGGTTTTCTCTTACAGCTGAAGGATCTTTTGGCAATCTTGTAGGTCTATCTTTAATGAATTCTGTTCCCTACAATTTTCTAAATTCACATAGGTATTTTAAATTTTGAATATACTATTTCTCTTTCAGAAAAGCACTAAGTGTCGGAGACAAGATTATAGAAGGCTGCCTACTCCAAGCCGTCACGGATTGACAATTGCCTTAGAACAATGTAAATAATTGTTGATTGTATGTATGTAATTATGTTTGTACGCCAGTACGAGAGATTTACAAGTAATAATAATTTTATTGTA
The DNA here is from genome assembly GCA_902829305.4 of Spodoptera exigua. Lineage (NCBI taxonomy): Eukaryota > Metazoa > Arthropoda > Insecta > Lepidoptera > Noctuidae > Spodoptera > Spodoptera exigua. The sequence goes on from LR824624.2 coordinate 3,740,959, forward strand.
ATGTTTATAGAGTTCATTATTCGCTGAGAGTTTTCAAATAATGATCTGTTTGGGAGATGTTTTAGCCTTAACTATTTAGGTTGATATATCTATATGAAAATATTAACTCCCGCGGGTTTTCGCTGTTTTCTATTGTTTTTGCGTATGTGAAGAAGTTATGTAAAAACACGAAAAGTAAATATGATTATTTTTGTTCAATATCCCAACTAATATTGAAGTGTCATCTGAATGAATCAATAGCAATATACAGAAAATCATCAAGTGTCTTCTCTCGCCCAGGGTGAAGCGAGAGGGAGTGTTAGATTCTTACTGACTAACCCCCCCCCCCCTTCCCCCCCTTGTTTTGCTCCAGGCTGAAGCCGCTGTACCTTATTACGTTTGGCGCGCAACCCCGGCTGAGCATTTGCCATTGCACCCATCTATGGTGGTTTATTGGATCTTTGAGGTGCGCGCGGTATGCTCGGGTCTGGTTCAGTTTATTTACCATGGGATATACTTATTGAAGTTTCAAACTTTTACAAAAAGAAGTAATGTTAGGCATTGACATGTAATAATTATGTTGCAAGAGTCTTATAAATTTCGAATAAATGGTAGAAATTGCTTGTTACATTACTAATGTCTATAAATAGGTGTGAAAATGGCTTGTTTACACATTTTTACCGTGAGCTGCGTTGTCAACAATATTTTAAACTTTGTTAAAATTATAACTACATAAATATGTGCAATTTCTGAATTGAAACTAATAGCGAATTTTAAAATTTTGGTTTGTTTTTATTTAAAACATATTTTGTAATTATTGGCATAATCTCTTTACAAGAATAAGGTGGATGTGGTTTGAAAAACAACTTCTGAATTAATAATTTGTTTATAATGCAATACGATGTTTTATGTGCGTGTTCAATATTAAAACAGGTTGTCAGTTGTCGTTGTTAAGAAACTAATGGAATAATGAATTTATTTTTGCAAGTAGGCCATAAAATGTTACACGTCAAAATGGTGTAAAAACTAGATGAAACCGTTGTGAAGCATTTTCTGGAGATTGAAAGGCTAACAAATACCTATCTCGATTTTTAACGGGATAACCGAATTGCATAAGATTGCAAAGTTGATAAAAATAAATAATAAGAAATAAGGATTTTTTTACAAATTGCCATAATATATATATTATTCTCCCGAATAATAATAGATGGAGCTTTAAGCTACTTTTTACATACAGGAAAACATTTTTTCACCACTCTTCCACCACTTTACGGTATTTATAGCTATAGATATTTTCTCACCGCATTTTGTAAGTGAATCTGCGAATATGAACTAGTATTGTAAACCCATTATTAACGTATTTAAGTTAACTTGTGATATATTAATTTAAATAGCTTTTCTAAACGCTAATGTTAAAATGCGGATCTAACGGCGAAATGTTTATATGTCTACTTCAGTTATTAAATAAATGCACTAAATATTACATAAATTATTTGTTTTTTTTTTATTTTATAGTTCAGTTCAAATATAGGCACGAACCAGCAGGTCAAACACGTAATACGCGGTTTAATTTCAACCCTATTAGTTGCTACATAAGGTCAACAATAACTTCGGTAATTAACATTTCAGAATAACGTGTTTTTTGTGTTTTACGACCGCCGTGAAACAAAACTACGTTGTTTTACCGGGAGAGTGTGATTACCAAAGGCCCAAGGCCACATATCAGCCTATAAGTGCCCACTACTAAACAAAGACATTATCTCACACGGAGGTTAGTTATTCAAGGCGGATTGGCGATTTAAACCTTAAAATTAGAATTTATAAGTCCAAGTTTCCTCACGATATTTTCCTTCACCGTATGTCAGTGGTGTCTAAATAATCATAGATAGTACATGTAACTCGGAATTCACAATGGCACTTGCCAGGTTTCGAACGCACCACCATGCATGAGATGCGGGCGCTTTAACGCGGTCACCACGAACGTTCAATGCCAATTGCTTAATTAATATCATGTAATCGGCGAAGCAGTTTGTCGACCAACCCCTAAAAAAAGTTTGAATAGAAATGAAACAATATTATTAATAATATTTTTGCAAATAGGCCATTAAACGGCACATTTACACGTCAAATTATATGTGAAAAACTTGATGAAGCCGGCATTTCCTATCTGACTACTCTGAGAAGAAATTCCGAAACAAACTCAGAGGTCAGTCTCTTTTCAAGTCCAGACAATGTAAAATAACATAATGTGAGAGAAATACGTATATCCGCACCATAAAACGTTTCATTTCAAAAATAAATCAAAGTAATTGTAGTATCTTCAGTCAAAAAGAAATTACTATTTTTCTGAATATTAAAATACTTTAACTACTGTGTGTGGGAGTGTGGGAGCCATGCTTCGGCACGAATGTGGGTCGGCTCGACCGGAGTGATACCACGGCCTCACAGAAAACCGGCGTGAAACAACCACACCGTTGTTTCGCCGTGTGAGTGAGGTTACCGGAGGCCCAATCCTTCCCCTCCCCCAATCCCTCCTCAATCCCTAATCCCTAAAAGGTCGGCAACGCACTCGTAACTCCTCCGTTGCGGGTGTCCATGGGCAGCGCTGATTGCTTACCATCAGGCAATCCGTCTGGTCGTTTGCCGACCTATCACATAAAAAAAAATTGGTTTTAATGTTATGGGGTTAGTCAGTATTCGTATTTTTCTAGCTGATTGAATAGAAATAGTTATGACGTCAAATGCATACTTTGATATTGCCGAGACCATGAAAAAAACACCGTTTATTATAAGAATTGGCTATAAATATATTTCGTATAATACTATAATAACAATATCTAAAGTATAAGTACAGGTATCACAGTCAGTTACAGCATTTTGGAGGACAAATCTAGTTCCAGTTGCATGTCTTGTATCGATTCCTTCTTCAGAAGAGGTTTACGATCACCCTCCTTTGTCTTTTTTGCATTTTTCTTGTTTTTAGCAAATCTGAAATGAAAAAAAAAAATTACTTAAGTTCCATAAATTAAAATCTATGTTTGCGCTAAACTCCTAAACGGCTACATCAAATTAGGTTAATCTTTGTTTGTTGTAATCTATCATGTTTCTGCATTTTACCGTGCGAATGGAAGCTAAACTAGTTTTGTTCCAAATTTCCCAGAACAAATACATGCTAGTATTTTATCAGAAAAACATAACGTTTCGATTTTTAGTCCTTAGCCAGCCGCGCTGGTGAAAACTTTGAGGCTCGACTTAGCGTCAACTTTTTGAAATACATCTGGTAGGGAAACGGAGTCCGGTTTGCGGTTTTTGATATCAGACAAGATTGTTAATTAAGAGCTAACTAACCTATTAATAACTCCATCGGGATGGTCCATCATGCGAATAATATCAGCCTGGTCGGACGAGTCGAGTGGGGCGACTGAGATGTCTCGCACCGCTCTGAATTTACCGCAGTTGTTCAGGTGCTCGTTCTCCAAACGGAAGAAGTTCCATATGAACCGTCTGGAATATTAATTTTCGATTAATCTTCATAACTCATTAGAGAAAATCTAGCTAAGATTGCGGGGCAAGCGCAATATGATACCGTGGCCTTAGGTCTGGATCAGGAGAAGGAAAGGGGGGGGGGGGGGTGGTTGAGTCAGTCTTACTAACTAGAACACTCCCTCTTGCTTCATCAAGGACGAGAGAAAAATCTACAAAATTATATTATTTACGAAATCTTTACAATTTATAAATACCTACTTCAATAATTACATTATTTTTAGTCGACAAGATATATGATGTATAATCCCTGACGTTAAATAACACTGCTCAGCTCAACAACAACTCGGTAACTGAACTCAAAAAATTTGCCTATGTATCCTGTCTCAACTCTTACCTGAAGACTTCAAGCGGCGCCAGTATAGAGGTCATAGTCTCCCCGCTGACCACATTGTTCTCAGTCAGCACGAACGACACCGTCCATATGAAGCGTAGCACGAAATCTTCAACAATCGCGAAGTAGTAGAACTGAAACAACATCCAAATTAGTTTCAGTATAGGAGCCCTGTTTCAGCACGAATGGGTCGGCTCGACCGGAGTGAGTACTACGGCCTCACAGAAAAGCGATGCGGTTTTTCACATCTATTGTAAGGGCTATACGAGCCAAAGGATTAAATTAAAATTTTTATATTACCCTAAAATTTTCTTGAGTCGTGGGGGCACCACCCAGACCAGAAAAAACAATTTGTAGATCACTTCTGTGCAGGAATCGACCTGCGGCGCTTTCGCGCAGTCAAGAATTGAGATCAGAATGATTTGAAAAGGCTTTTTGCACTTCAGTTGGACTCTCCCTTAGATGATAATGATTGTCTATAAGACTTACCCCAGGACTATACACGATCTCCTCCCTTAGGAATTTATTTTCAGCATTGGGGCCGCAGCTGAAGAGCCCCCAGTCCATCTTGACGTCCCAAGTGTAGGTGTACAACGAGGACACGAGCTGGCACGCGAACCAGGCGTATAGGAACGGATTGTCATACGGATTCGTGTATTTATCTGTAGCATAAAATGTTTCAAGTTATAAGGAGGACAAAGTAACTGAGGAGTTTCTTCAGTCAAAAAGAAATTAGTTTTAACTTTCCTAAATAATAATATACCACAAAATTTGATTTTATATTATACTAGCTACTCGCGGCGCCATTTGATGTTTTATAGCCTATAGCACTCAGGAACATTGTAGCTATCAATCAGAAAAATAATTTTGGCAATCCGACCAGCGGTTCTAAAGATTACCCCCTAAATACAAACTTACAAATACCTCTTTATAATATTAGTATAGATGGTTTGTTGCTTTAAGTATTTTTCTAGGTCACTTAAAATAAATAAATAAGTATACTGTTTGACGCGAAAGTTATGGCTTCACAATTTGTTACACAAAATACATAGAAAAGCTATTGTTTTTCACTACATAAGTTTTTTCCGTTCCGAAAAAAGTAGTGATTTTGACTAATTGGGAACTACTTTTTTGTTTTGTGGAAGGTTAATAATCAAATTTATTTTCTCGTCTAGGGTATTCTCAGTGTTGATGTGTGATTTTAATGAACCGATCTGGCTGAAAATAGTTAGATGGATAGCTAAGAACTGGGAGAAGGACATAGGATACGGTAGAGTAGGTTAGTTAGTGTACGGTTGGGTAGTTTGTGTAGTGTTGGGTAGATGGGGTAGTTATGGTAGGTCGGATAGAGTCGTTAGGGTAGGTAGTGTAGGGTAGGTAGAGTAGGGTAGGTAAGTCGCGCAGATAAGGGGTAGGTAATTAGGTTGGATAGTGTAGATAGACTAATGACGCCGCGAGTAAGAACTAGTTGTCAATAAAATATAACTTACCATTGTACAGCGTGCGTAGCGTAGCGAATAGTACTACAAAGAAAGTAGTGGAGTACTTCCCAGCGTTGACCAAGTGCGGGAATGCCTCCCTACTGTCCCTGTATCGCCGCAAACATTGGAAGAATCGCGTCCAAGCCGGCACCACGTTCACCAACGCCCGGGTTATTATGAACCATTGAGTTCTCTCGAACGATACTGTTGAGGAAATGTGGGTATTGAGTTTTTGGCTTTAAGGTTGATATTTGAAAGAATCGTGATATTGACTAAAGCACGGGTGATTATAAACTATTGCGTTCTCTCGAACGATACTGTTGAGGGAAAGTGAGTTTTTAGTGTTTAAAGCACGGGTGATTATGAACCAATGTTTTCTTTTGAAAGATTCTGGAGAGGGATAGTGAATTTAAGGTTGTTGGCTATAAGGTTGATATTTCATAGAACCGTGACATTGACCAAAGCGCGAATGGTTATGAACCATCGTGTCTTTTAGAATGATGGTGTTAATGGAAAGCAGGACTTAAGTTTTTGTTCGTAAGGTTGATTATAAAGTATTTTTTATCTATATACCAACACGCAGATATTTTTTGCGATCGTATCAATTAAAAACAATCTTAAAACTCACCGTTAACATTGAACCAGTCACTACCAGTAGTGTAAAAAGCTATAAGATAATGGAAGTCTAAAAAGGCCGCAGCGAATGAGTTCCATTGGTCAGCCAGCCAGAAATCCGCAAACAACACTGGCATGAACGGCGCAGCTAATATACGACCCTGTAACCAATGAGATTAGAGTTTAAAATCCAATAAGACTGATCATTTACCTATTTATAGTGTGGGAGAGTCTTGCTTCGGCACGAATGGGTCAGCTCGACGGCTGTGACCACGGCCTCTCAAAAATCCGGCGTGAAACAACCACAGTGTTTCGCCGTCTGAGTGAGGTTACCGGAACCCTTATTCCTTACCTTCCCCCTCCCTTCCCAATCCCTAAATATCCGAAACCCTAATCCCTAAAAAGACGGCCATGCACTGGTGATAGTGAGATTACCGGAGGCCCAATCCTTCCCCTCCCCCAACCCCTAAATCTCCAAATCTCTAATCCCCAAAAGGTTAGCAACACACTCGTAGGTATTGTTGTGGAAGTCCATAGGCGGCGCCGATTGCTTACCATCAGGTAATCCGTCTACTCGTATGGCGATACATCTCAAAAAGAAAAAAAATCAACAAAAATTACTCACGCATATCCTTAAGAACCAGAACCTGGCTTCATGGCGGAACACCTTCAGCGGATTCATGAGGAACGCCAGCATTATGATGACTAAAGCCAGCGGATTGACGAACGGAGGTATACTTAAACTTGCGCTGTATATAAAACTCAATATACTCAAGGCCCATATAACACCAAAAATGGCCGCCAACTCCATCAAATGTTGTTCCGAAAGGTGATTTCTAGGGTCCAATTCGAAAATCAGTACGTGATTGACCCCTGATGATCTCCAACCGTAAACGTTTATTCCAATTAAGAATATAAACTCGACCAATAGGAATGGGCCTCGGTACAGTCTGAAGGCAGTCTTGAAGTTTTCTGTACCGCCCTCGTGGAATAGTGCTGGAACAAAATTGTATTTTGATCTAAATGTTGTAAGGACACGTGAAAGTATGTATGGTAGAGTGCAAAACAACAATATATGAGAGCGTGAGGTATGCAAGGAACAAACAGTTACTGTGCAGTGGTCCGAGTAAACGGTTCTCTTTGGGGGTTTACGCGAAATGTATTCGAATGCCGTCTTTCACTCAACTCCTGGACCCAAGGCCCTGGATTTAACCCAAACACTAATAGATACCTAAAATGTATAAAAAAATATGGCAAAATGTGTTAGTAAACGCATAACTCAACAACGCCTGGACCAAAAATTTTGAAATTTTATATTGCGATGTTCGAAAATCGGGACAATAGTTTGATAACCAGGCGAGACAGGCCGCTAATTGATTTATAAAATCGTCTCGTTAAATGCCAGACATTTTTTTTATAAAAAACTGATTGGAAAAAGTTGCGGGTGTGGTTTCTTTTATTTATTTACTTTTCATAGAACAAAGTGAATTTTAAGTCCAACTCTTTCTTTGCAGTCAACTTTTTTTTATATTATAAAGAAGAAGAACTAAAAAAAAAAGAATAGAAGAGGAGTTTGTTTGTTTATATATTTAACAATTGTAATTGGTATAGTTAGTTTCCTTGGTCAAAAAAAAAAAATAATTCGACGTTTCAATAAAATAAAATATTTAAAAATAACTAAATACTTTCTTCCATCGATCGATCGATACACTGAATTTTAGATATTTTATTGCTATTTTTTAAGAAAATAGTAAACTATTTGACGTAAAAAACCTATGACGTCATAACTCAGTTTTTCAAACAAATTTCATAGAAAAGTATCGTTTTTGACATTTGGATAAAAGTACTTATTGAATTTGACTAGTTGGAAACCGTATTGTGTTCGATAGTCCATTTATTGGGGAAGCTAGAGTACATAACGACACGACCAATGAGAGTCCAATAAGTGGAAACTTTCAATTTCATTATCAGCCTATAAATGCCCACTGCTGAGCAAAGACCTCTTCTCACATGAAGAAGGTTGAGCATTAACCCGTGATATGCGAGCACAGATCCACGCGAGACACAATGTGTTTTCTATTCTGTCTCATATACCGGCAGACGAGAAATTAATCAAACCGCTTGCTCGATGCGGATTGGCAATATCAAACTTATAATTAGAAAGTATAAGTCCAGGTTTCCTAACGATGTTCCGCTTCCCAATTTGTCTTACTAGACAGGTTTCCTCGTATTGGTAACATTAGTACCTATCATAAAAACTGCAATGCACAATAGAAACACCATCTCCTAAACTAATCCTAAAGGTAATCAATTTTTTTTTTATGTAATAGCTCGGCAAACGAGCAGGCGGATTACCTGATGGTAAGCAATCAGCGCTGCCCATGGACACTCGCAACGGAGGAGTTACGAGTGCGTTGCCGACCTTTTAGGGATTAGGGATCTGGAGATTTAGGGATTGGGGGCGGGGAAGGACTGGGCCTCCGGTAACCTCACACACACGGCGAAACACAACGCTGTGGTTGTTTCCGCCGGTCTTCTGTGAGGCCGTGGTATCACTCCAGTCGAGCCGACCCATTCGTGCCGAAGCATGGCTCTCCCACACTTAAAAACTTTATATTTAGCTGCGACAACAATAATCTGATCAAATAACACTTTTATCCTACAATTTGCATAAGACAAGTTGGTCAATAAACGATAGGTAACACGCAATGCTTTCAGAAGGATTAAAACATTATCTCTTTGGAAAACATTACAGAATCGTGTGATAACAAGGGGTACTAAGATTATGACAATAAATTTTGCTTAAGAACACTTCTTATAGTTTTATGGCTGGTAGTAAGATGTGTATGCTTACAATATTAATTATGACCTTTAATTCCGTAAGGACAATAAAAATGTTGGACAGACATTTCAGGGTTGGATGATGTGGTCTCTTAAAGATAAAACTTTATAGAAAAAATATTATAAATGTTGATGGATGGAGAGGGAGGGGGAGACCAAAGAAAACATGGATGGATTGTGTGAGAAGTGATATGGAAGACAGAGGAGTTAGCGATAGCGTGACGGGTGACAGGACAGAATGGAAGAAAA